>CM051838.1:84061979-85312166 GCA_028451465.1 Erethizon dorsatum | reverse complement strand
CAATCCCTAATCAATAAAAAGTTCTCAGGCATAAACAGTCTATTTGGGGGACTCCACTTGCCTGGCCTCAGTGGTTGGTGGTGCGTTGTACCACAATCCAGCTCAAAATCTTTAAGGGCCCCATGCTGCCTGAGGAAGGAGGCTGTCATCCAAACACGGGTGTCTCACCACCTACTGGTTTGGGGGCTCTGAGTCCCAGAGGCCTGCCAGACCACTCCCATCTGCAGAAAGTGACTAGTTGAGGTGCATGGACCACATTTTTGTGATGTAGGAAAGGGTTTCCTGAGTATTCTGAGTGCCAGTGTGGAACCAGAGCCTGGTGTTGGAAGGGAACCAGGTCCCAGGTACCTCTGTGGGACAGCAGAGGTGTCCCACACCTACCCAAGTCAGACTCAGGCTTGAGTGGTGGGAACATTCCTGAGATCGGGGTAGCATTTTCCCCTAATTTTAGCATGTTTTTTCTGTTTCTTACTAGTTTTAGAGCTTTTTGAATATTATGAATAAGCAATCCTTTATGTGCCAAGTGCATCAAGAATTTTCCCATCTATTTTACTTTTTAATTTTATCAATCTTTTTTTTTGTGGGTACCAGGGGGTCGACCTCAGGACCTCATGTGCCAGCAGGCACCCATGCCGCTGAGCCATCTCACCGGCCCTAATTTTATCAATCTTTATGGTCAGAGATTTGTTTTAAATATTTGTGTTGTTAAGTAGGTACACTTTCTTTGAAGATTTGTAGATTTTTGTAACCTTTCTTTAAAGTTTGTCTCAGCTCTAAGTTATTTTAAAAATGCATTACCCAAAATTAGTATTTGAGATATTTACTATTTTATATTTGACCATTCAATAATTTTAATCCACAAATGTTCAGGCAATGTGGAAAGTAGGATAATCAGGTTTATTTCCTCCCAGCCAAATAACCAGTTGTGCAAGATTATTAAGCAAATACTTTCCCCATTAAATTAAGATACCGGTTTTTTTTATTAAATTTGTTAAACATTGTGATTTACATTGACACTCTCTTACTCTTATTTAATTGTACTGATCATAGAGCCTTTATGTTTTATTTCTTCTTCCAGTGAAATTTTAAGATTAAAAACCTCAACCATCCTCCCCTCCCCAGATGCTAACTGGAACAGTATAAAATTTATTTAACTTGGGAAAAATGAAGCATTTTTTCATATCTTACCTCTGGTAAGAACAGTCTCATTCCATTCTTTCTGACTATAGTTTTACATTGTTTAATAAGTTTTGTTAGTGTTTTCTAACTTTTCTGAATTTTCTGAAATGGTCTTTTGACAAATTTTATGACTTTTTCCTCTGAGTTTTCTTACATTCCACAATAAACCACTTTAGAATTCCTTTTGCAATTTGTAAAAAGAAATTTTGTATTTAAACCATGTAAACTGTAAGAATTGCAAGCACTCTGATTTGGTCCACCTGCCCCATAATAACTACTGCTACCATTTCTTGTTTCTCTCCTATCCTGCCTCACTGCAGAATAATGTGCTAATAGCATACTCATGTGGTCCCTTAGTCCTGGGTCCTACTGGGAAGGCAACCCCTGAAAACCAAACCTAATAAAGAAAGAAGGACAGAAAGGGCAATTCCATAGTCACTGTTGATGACAGCAAATGATGACAGGGCCTTCCAAGGTAGACTCACCAAGACTATTTGACTCTGAATTTCTTGGAGGTGATTCTGGAGTACCTTGATATTCTTAGACCCAGAAGCCCCAGCATTCAGTACAAACAACTTATTTGAAATGCAAAGATCATTCCAAAACCTATGGCAAGAGCAAGAGCTACATCAGCCCTGAGTCAATTTCCTCAGGTCTTTCCAGGCAGGGCCCAGGGCTCCTACTGGCCCCAGACCACCTTGCGGTGTCTCTGTCCCTGTTTGGTGGACTCTGCTTAGTCACTCTAAGTGCACAGGTTTGAGGACATAAGCATGTACTCCCAGTCATACCACGGGACCACTGGCTTTCCAACCAGCAGCAGGAACACACTATGGAAAGACATCAGCTCCTCCTGAGCAGGAAAGGGGAGGCCAATGTGTTCATCTTATAAGTGACACTGCTGAGAGTGGAGGGACTAAAGATGGGGCAGAGTACATTCACCTAAAAATGTTCACAGAAAACTCATTTTTACATCAGGAAGAAAGGAGGTATGTGTCAAAAACTGATAATTCAAGATTCAAGTTACACCCAGTTCACTGTTTTTTGATGGAGAATGCTTGATTCAGATGTGGTTTATCTCCCAGTGACTCATGTGTTTGAAGTTAAGTTCCCAGTGCGTGTCACAATGGAACTTTTAAGAGGTAGGACCTAACTGAAGGTGATTAAAGTCATTGGGGTGCTACTGTCCAAAGGAATTATTGTAGTTTCCATGGGATTCCAGTTAGACCTCACAGAGAGTTGCTACAAAGAGAAAGCAACATCACTGTGTCTCTCTAGCTTCCTTTCACAGGTCACCAACTATGATGCTTTCTGCCACACTGTGATGTAGCCAAGGAGGTCTTCACCAGAGCTGCTGTTGGGATTTTCTGCCTCCAAAACTGTGAACTACATCAACTCTTCCTTTATAAGTTACCCAATTTCAGGTAAATGTACCAATAAAAAAAAGGAGTGTTATAGTCTCAGTAGAAATTCATATATTTTACCTCTGACCCTGTGCACACTCAAATCTTATAAGTAAAAGCAAAAATTTAAAAATAATACCTGATGGGGGGAGAAAAGATGGCTGATTTGTAAGAAGCAGGTAGTGAACCTCTCCAAAAGTCGCCATCTGGACACTGGAATATAGTGACTGGAGGAGGACAAGAAAGAGGGAAATGGCTCCCCTGGACCAAGGAAAGATATGCAGTGCAGTTTGGGGCACACGGAGGAATTGAAGAGAGACACTACAACAAAGAAGAAGGCGGTGGCTGCCGGTGCCTTTTCCCTGTGTTGGGAATCCCGGCGTGACAGAAGCGGTCCAAATCTGTAGACACACAGTGACTGCTGATGCCCCCAGGGGCCTCCATGGAGGAACACGAGACATGGCAGAACAGAGAAGCAGTGGCCATGAAGGACACACTGACTGGTGGTGAGTGCCGACACCCAGCCATCCCTCATGAGAGAGTGATTAGCCGGGCGCCATTGTGCGGGGCACAACAGCTGAACTCGGAACTCAGGGCAGCCACTGCTCCATCCATGGCTACAGTGGGGCACAGGCCATGGAAAGTGCACTGACAGTGGCAGGTGAATGAATCTGGTCTCCACCAGAGAGTGTAGGCTATTGCCCATGGCCCTGCCAAAGGGCTGCTGCTGGCTTGCTGGGACAGATCTGCATAGAACAGGACTCTGTCACCACATGGTGCCTGCCTACAGCAGAGTCAAAACCTGGAAGTGAGCTTTTTTTTTCCCCACTCATTTGTTTTTTATTCTGGTGGTGGTGTTTTGGGGCTTTTTTGTTTTGTTTTTTGTCTTTAGGTTTTTGTCTGTTCATTCTTTCCTTCATTGTTTGATCTTGTTTTTATATGAGTGTAAACAGAGCCTCTAACCTCTTTGTGATTGTGTTTCTGATCTGTTCTTCCTTTTATCCCTTCCTTCTCTTTCCCACCAGTCTTCTGCACCAGTTTCTCCTTTGTCCTCCAGCCTTACATCTAATTCTTTCCTCTTCTTCCAATTCTCTATTTCCTCCTTAACCCATTTTAAATTTAAACTCCTGAGGGAAAAATTGACATATTAAGGACTTGTATACTGCATATAATTTTCTAGTTTGTTTTAGATTTTGTTATATAACCACAACTCTACTTTATATGGTTAAAAGTGGCAAATAACTGGTTAGCTCAGTCTGTCATTTTCTAGGCTGTGTTTGATGCTTTTGGTACCACTATAGCCAAAAGTGACATAAATGTACTAAACAGCTTTTCTTCCTGGTATTCCATGACTGAGATTGTCTGAGGATAACAGAAAATACTATGGCACAGTACCAAAGAACCAAGGACTGGGCCAAACAGGCAGCAACTTCATATCTTGAACAAATTGAAGAGGTAGGATCTTGCAGCAGGCTCAAAACCCAAAAGTAAGCTACACTTGGAAGATACCTCAGAGAAGTAGTCATCTCCTAAGAGTTTTAAATACTAGCAATAAATCAACCTACCATAGGGAATTTACAAATATCACCCCAGGAATTAAACTAAAGAAAGAAAAGAAAATGAGAAGACACTTAAACAAGATGCAATCCCACACATCCAGTTCACCAAAGGAAAACCAAGGGGGCATTTAGGTGGGACAATCCAAAAGTCACCCACCCAGCATCTCTGAAGTGGTTACAACAAAGCAGTTGCACGAGGCTCTGGAAAAAATTAAATCAGAAATAATTTCTCACATAACTGCAGAGATAATGTCCACAATGAAGACCAGGCTTAAGGATGCTAGAGCAGATACAGACAAAAAAATAGATGAGCTTAAGAAAATTATGGAAGCCATGAATGCTCAGCATAGAAAAGAAATGGAATCCATAAGGCAGATTCAAGCAGATATCCAGGAGTACAAAAATTCCATTGAAAGTATTTGTAGCAGATTAAGCCAATGTGAGGACAGGTTCTCAGATATAGAAGACAGGCTTGTGATTAGTGATCATGAAAAGAAAGAATTCTTAAAAATAGCAAGGGACAATGAAAAATCAATGATGAGGCAAAGAAAAATAACTTAATAATTGGAGTCAATGAAAAAGCAGGAGATAGCATAAATGACATCAGGACACTGTTCACAGACATTATCACAGAGAATTTACTTGGGAGAGAAAAAGAATTTGATGTACAGATAAATGAGGCCTATAGAACTCCAATTAGCCATGATCAAAAAAAATCTTCAGCCAGACATATCATAGTCAAGATTCCAGAAATTCAACACAAGAGTAGAATCTTAAAAGCAGTTAGGGAGAAGAAACAAATCACCTATAAAGGAAAGCCCATCAGAATCACAGCTGACTTTTCAGCACAAACCCTCAAGTCAAGAAGAGCTTGGAATGATGTATTTCAAGTTCTACAGGAGAATAACTTTCAACCCAGATTGATGTACCCTGCAAAACTATCTTTCAAAACTGATGGAGAAATAAAATACTTCCATGACAAAGAACATTTGAGAAAATTTATGACCACCAAACCAGCACTCCAAAATGTTTTGAAGGACATTCTAGAAAGAGATAACAAGGACAACAACTCCAGGAACCCCAACAGAAGGAATCCACCAATCAGGGCAAACAATTAAACAGAGGGAGGGAAAAAAGAGAGGGAGCCAACAACAGGAAAATAACATGACAAGTATAAGTCAATATATATCAGTTTTAAGCATCAATATTAATGGTCTCAATTCACCCATCAAAAGGCACAGACTGGCAAAATGGATCAAGAAGCAAATCCAACAATATGCTGCATACAAGAAACACATTTAATTCAGAAAGAAATTCACAGACTGAAAGTCAAAGGATGGAAAACAATACTTCATGTGACAGGAACCCAGAAAAAAAGCAGGGGTAGCTATTCTTTTTGCAGACAAAGTGAATTTCAAGCCAAGAATGATTCAGAGAGATAAAGAAGGTCACCACATCTTTGTAAAGGGAACAATCCAAGAGGAAGAGATAGCAATTATAAATATATATGCAACAAATACCAGTGCACCCAGCTATATAAAACAAGTATTAAAGGACATGAAAAATCAAATAAGCACTAATACAATTGTATTGGGGGACCTCAATACTCCTCTGTCACAAAAAGACAGATCAACTAGAAAAAAAAAACAACAATGAAATATTAGAACTTAACCAAACTTTTAAAGAAATGGACTTAGTAGATGTCTACAGAGTGTTCCACCCCACAACATCAGAATACACATTCTTCTCAGCTGCACACGGGATGTTCTCCAAAATAGACCACATACTAGCTCATAAAACCTGCTTAAGTAAATGCAAAGGAATTGAAATTATCCCATGCATATTATCAGACCATAGTGCAATGGAATTTGAAATCAATGGCAAAAGAAACCACAAGAACTTCCTAAACACATGGAAATTAAACAGCACCCTCCTGAACAACCAATGGATCATAGATCAAATTAAAGAAGAAATTAGACAGTTTCTACAACTGAATGATAATGACAGTACAACATACCAGAACTTATGGGACAAAATGAAAGCAGTTCTAAGAGGGAAATTTATAGCATTAAATGCCTATATCAAGAAAATAGAGCAAGCACAAATAAACAACTTAATGGTGAACCTCAAACTTCTAGAAAAGAAGAGCAGGCTAAGCCAAAAGCTTGTACAAGGGAGGAAATTTTAAAGATCAGAGCAGAAATTAACGTATTGGAGACTAAAAAAAACAATACAATGAATCAAAGAGTTGGTTCTTTGAAAGAATAAATAAAATTGACAAACCCTTATCCAACCTTATTTAAAAAAGGAAAGAAAATACTCAAATCCACACAATTAAGAATGAAAAGGGTGATATCACATCGGACCCTGCAGAAATCCAGAAGATCATCCACACCTATTTTGAAAATTTGTATTCTAATAACATGGGAAATGCAGAAGAAATGGACAGATTCCTAGATAAATATGAATTACCAAAGCTTAATCAAGAAGATATAAAAATCCTAAATAAACCAATATCAATCAATGAAATCAAAGATGTAATTAAAAACCTCCCAACAAAGAAAAGCCCAGGACCTGATTAATTCACTGCTGAATTCTACAAGAAATTTAGAGAAGAACTAACATGACTACTTCTCAAACTTTTTAATGAAATTGAAAGGGAAGCAATACTCCCAAATTCATTCCTGGAAGCAAGTATTACCCGATACCAAAACCAGAGAGGACCCAACTAAGAAAGAGAACTACAGGCCGATCTCCCTAATGAACATAAATGCAAAAATCCTCAATAAGATACTGGCAAACAGAATCCAGCAAATAATCAAGAAGATTATACACCATGACCAAGTTGGATTCATCCCAGGAATGCAGGGATGGTTCAACATACATAAATCAATAAATGTAATACACCGTATTAACAGAACCAAGGACCAAAATCATATGATCATCTCAATACATGCAGAAAAAGCTTTTGACAAAGTCCAGCACCCATTCATGATTTAAAAAACCCTACAGAAAATTGGAATAGATGGTCTTTATCTCAACCTGATAAAAGTTATCTATGATAAACCAACAGCCAATATCATACTAAATGGATGAAAACCGAAAGCCTTCTCTCTAAAATCAGGAACAAGACAAGGATGTCCACTGTCCCCACTCTTATTCAACATAGTCCTGGAAACTTTAGCCAGAGCAATTAGACAAGAGCAAGAAATAAAAGGAACAGTGATTAGAAAGGAAGAAGTTAAATTATCATTACTTGCAGATGACATGATACTCTACATAGAAGACCCCAAAAATTCCACCAAAAATTGCTAGATTTAATAAGCAAATTCAGTAGTGTAGCTGGATACAAAGTCAACACTCAAAAATCAATAGCCTTCCTGTATGCAAATAACAAACTCACTGAAAGAGAAATTAGGGAAACAACACCTTTCACAATAACACCCCAAAAAATAAATTGCCTAGGAATCAATCTCACAAAGGATGTAAAAGATCTCTACACTGAAAACTACAGTACTCTGAAAAAGGAGATTGAAGAGGATATCAGAAAATGGAAAGATATCCCTTGCTTTTAGGTTGGAAGAACCAATATAGTAAAAATGGCCATACTTCCAAAATTGTTATACATATTTAACACAATTCCAATCAAAATTCCAACAGCATATCTCACAGAATTAGAGAAAACAATCCTAAAATTCATTTGGAACCAGAAGAGGCCTAGAATACAAAGGCAATTCTGGGCAACAAACACAAGGCAAGGGGCATCACAATCCCTGATTTGAAATTATACTATAAAGCTACTGTGATTTAAAAAACAAAAAAAACAGTGTGGTATTGGCAAAAAAACAGACCTGGAGATCAATGGAACAGATTAGAAGATGCTGAAACAACTCCAGACATACTAAGCCACCTTACTTTTGACAAAGGTGCCAAACACATTCACTGGAAGAAAGATAGCTTCTTTAATAAATGGTGCTGGAAAAACTGGCTCTGCACTGCCAAAGATTAAAATTAGGCCCATATCTTTCACCGTGCACTAAACTAAATTCAAAATGGATGAAAGATCTAAATATTAAAAGAGAACCATTAAATCTGTGGGAAGATAAAATAGGTAAAACTCTTGAAGACGTTGGTGTAGGCAAAGACTTTATGAATAAAACCCCAATGGCACAGGAACTATCACAAAGAATCAACAACTGTGATCTCATCTTATTAAAAAGCTTTTGCACAGCAAGAGAAACCACCAACAGAGTGAAGAGACAACCCACAACGTGGGAAAAAATGTTTGCCAGCTATTCCTCAGACAAAGGATTACTATTGAGAACATACAAAGAACTCCAAAAAATCAGACCTCCCAAATTTAAAGACCCAATCCAAAAATGGGCATCTGAGATGAATAAACACTTCTCAGATGAAGAAATACAAATGGCAAATAAATATATGAAAAAATGTTCAACATCACTAGTCATTTGAGAGATGCAAATTAAAACAACACCTAGATTCCATCTCACCCCAGAAAGAATGGCTATTATCAAGAAGTCAACTAATAACAAATGCTGGAGGGGCTGTGGGGAAAAAGGAACCCTTCTCCACTGTTGGTGGGAGTGTCAACTGGTGTAGCCACTGTGGAAATCAGTGCAGAGATTCCTCAAAAACTAGGATTGGAGGTCCCATTTGATCCAGTTATTCCCCTTCTGGGCATCTTCCCAGAAGAATTAAAAACATAGTACCACAGCGATATATGTGCACTCATATTTATAGCAGCACAATTTGTAATAGCTAGATTGTGGAAATAACCCAAATGCCCATCAACCAAGGAATGGATAAAAAAGATGTGGTATTTTTATACAGTGGAGTACTACTCAGCCATAAAGAAAGATAAACTGGAGACTTATAAAGGTAAATGGATGCAACTTGAGAAAATACTCATAAGTGAAATAAACCAGACGCACATGTGTAAACATCGTATTGTCTCCCTACTGTGAGAAGCTCAAAGAGTAAATAAGATCCAAAATCTACAATAGATATGGTAAAACAGGAAGAAACTGTTCAAAAGGAAAGAGAAACTGGGATGGGGGAATGGAGGAAAGAAAGAAGGGAAAAGAAAATATTATATATACATACATATATATATATACACATATATATATGATATTTAAGATAGATACACTACTAATTTTGCTTAGTTCATTGAAAAGAAAGGTTTGTGCTAATATTGTTTGGATAACTGAATGCTGATATCTTGTACCCTGAGTAACAAATTTAAAGATAACAATATGGAATGTATTAACCATTGTTACCCTCCTATTATGTTGTTTTGAAATTTTGTTCTATTTTTTCTCTTTAAAATAAAATTTAAAAAAAGAATGAGAAATTGATATTTACTTGGCTCAGTACCCTGTCCTTTGGTATTGGAGTATGGTGATGATTATTACCCCAGACAATCACAGTGTTGTCATATGAGGGAGAAAAACTGATTACATGTATGTCATCCTGGCCAAAGTAGTACGATTGGCAATAACAGTAGTATCAAGCACAGCCTAGCAACTGATGAACTTTGATAACTATTAATTTGGTACCCTTGACCATAGGAGCAAGCTCTACAGTTATATATTAAATGCAACACATATCAGGAGCTTGTATGCAATGTTTCCCCTTGGTAGATTGATTTTATCCTGTTTCAGTGGTATTTAAGAGGGGTGGGGACAAAACAGAGAGATGAATGTGGAGAAACACAGTAGAAGCAAGGCTGTAAGACTAAGGATGATCACTCAAGTTTTGGGAGACTGGAGAAGAGTGCAGAAGAGAAAGAATGAATGAGAAAGCAAAAGAATATTGAAGTGAACCAGAAAGAGAAGCGATGGTGTTCATGCATATGAAAGTATTATAAAGTCAAGACAGACAGTTGAGGGGAGAGAGAAAGACAAATAGAACAAAACAAAAATAAAGGTAAGAAACCAAAATAATCAAAAGAAGGAAAGCAAAACAAAAACTAAAATGCAAAACCAGCCCCAATCAGACTGAAAAAGGAAAACCAAACGAAGAAAAAAAAAAAGATAATAAAATTCCTCTGGTGTCCATGGTTCTGTGGTTGTGTCCAAGTTGGATCCCAGAAATGTGCTGCGTAGCCCCAAGTTTGCATTAGGATTTGTACTGGGTATGGAGATGATCTTGGCCTCTGGATGTGGGGTTTGGACTAGTCTGAAGCTGACAATGTTCTGATGTCCACTTCTCCTTACCATTTTTGTCTCTATGGTGCTCTCCCAGTTGCTGTGGTGCCCTCAGGTAGGGAAAGCCTGAGGTTGCTCCCAGACCCATGTACAGTTAGCTCCTTGCAGAACTTGCACAGCTTCCTTTGTTCCACACCACCAGCTCCTCTTACCCACTGGTCGTAAGGGGGTAATGCCCTTGTCCCACCATAGGACAAGGCTGCTTGCCTGCTTGTGCCACTGGGTCAATGCCACTCTGCTGGTCACAGACCAGAGGGGCATTTCTGGTCCTTTGTGTGTAGGGCTAAGACTGCCTTTCGGTAGCCACATGAGGAGTCTAGGTGATCCCAGCCCCTCCCTCCCAGCAGAATTGCCCCTAGCCTGCTTCCCAACTGCTGGCAGTCCACTGTGACTGGACGGTTCTGCTGTATTTACAGAAGTGTGGAAACTAAGGTGTTCTTTGCTTCCAAGTGCTCCATTGGAATGAATGGGAGGAAATGCACAGTGGTGCCCTCTGTGCTTGCAAGCAGGTAGAGCTTGCCCAGCTTCTGGATAAGTTAAGTCCAAGGAAATAAGCAACACTGAACTTTCAGCAGTTTGTGGCTGTGGAAATAACTGAGTTCTACAGTGATATTTTCAGAGGTCTCTATGGGAAATGGCATTTGCTCATGTATTACTAGGCTGCCCTGCTTAGGATGGGGATTGAGGGTTAATACTAGACATGATATGAGTGACTGTGGGGGAGCTAAGTATGGGGAATTTAAAAACTTTGGAGGAGGAGTTTATGGACTTAGAAAAAATAATGAAATATATTAATAATACTGTTTCAGGTGTTTGAGGGGAAGAAACTAGGTAGGGAGCTGAGGCAAGGGAGAGAAACTAGGCACCTATTAAATCAGAGCCAATGAAAGAACAAATACACACAGAGAACCATAAAAGAAAATAATATAACCCCACATTACTAAATAAATCAAGAAACATAAAATACTTAAACCTATAAGTTGTCCAATGGGCACACAGGTAAGATATTCCAAAGAGACACTGCATATGTGATTCCCAAATAGCTTCTTTGCAAGAGAGTCTGAGCGCTTACACCCAATATCTCCTATGACCTTCCACTGTAATATTAAAACTAACTCAAACTCAGGACCCCTTTCTGCCAGGTTGCAGGCACTCTTGCAGGCTCTGTATTCTTGGCTTAGGAACTCTTGCTGTCCCTCTCCCTTAGTGTGATGGTGAAATCAGCAGACCACTTCACTCACATGAAATTGTCCACTGAGTCAGGATTATTCCTATGTAATCAAATCAGCTACAGGCTAATCTGTAACAGTGATGTCTATCAGGGATAGTTGAGAAATAACATACCATGAGACCCTGTTTTGGGTATCCCTTTAGCCTAGAGAAGAAATCCGCAGTTATAACAACTCAAGTATTGACCCACAGTTAATACCCACCAAATGTGATGGTTTTTCAAGAGTGATTTTATAGAATCAGTTACCTAAAGCCCAGAGGATGGGGAACTGGGTAATTCCTGGGGGGAGTGGGTGGTGAAGAAAGAGTAAAAACTAATTTTTTAAGTCCTCTGCTCTGTAGTATGGGAAGGAGGAAATATGAAGGGGCAACAGATCCTAATGATGGTAAAGTCATGTTATATATTAAGAGAAGGATAACAGAGAAAATTGGGTACAGAATTGGTAGTAAGAAATGGAGATGGGAAAAGATTCTATGACTGATGTAAATATTACAGAAAAAGTGAAGGGGAGACAAAAGGAGGAGAAAAAAGAAAAGAAATTTTGGAAAGAATAAGAAGCAGGAGAAAGAAGTCAGGTAAAAAGATATGTATAAAAGTAGGAGAGATATAAAGGGACAAGGGAGAATTACCTTACCCTCTATAAACAATATGAGATGAGAAAGGCAAGTGGAATCACACACACACACACACACACGCACACACAGACATTATCATAAAAGAAAAAAGGGGAAAATGATGGAATAAAATTGGAGGATGAACAGGAAAAGGAAAACAGTGAAAGAAAAAAGAAGACAAAATTTAAAAATTAATAAAAAATTATGATAACATAAAAAATAATAAAAGAAAGTTTTCTATTGTTTTGGATGCATTGCTCTTTTCCTCAGCCTAGGATTAAGGAGCAGAGTTCAAGCCAGGATGTACGTGTGTTTATGCTGGAAGTCTATGGTGGCAGTCTGTCCCCAGAATGGCTCTAGGTGCACTCCTCTGCATCCGGAGAACCAGCACCAATGTGAGCTTCCAGTGTTGTGTAATTCAGGCTGAAGCTGGCCTCTGACCACAGGAGCTGGGTCCATACTCACCAGTCCCAGCCCCTCAGTGGGACTCCCTACAGCCTGCTTTCCAACTACCAGGTGTCTCCCATGGCTGTCCTTCACCCATCCACTCTGGGGACTTGATGGCTTGAGCATGACCTAGAGCTCTTCATCGTAATTTTTTATGATAATATAAAGGACTTTCCTTGTATCATACAGTACAGTTATGAAAGCAAAAGAAATATTTAAACTCCTAAACATACAAGCCCTTCACTGAGGCTTTGGCATCAAATATAAGCTCCTTAGAAAGTTGGCAGGTAGAGATGCAGAAACTGGGGGAACACAGGGACCCAGAAGACTCCACATGGGACCAGTCTCTCCCCTCCCAGCCTAATCACACCAGGCATTACCAACTCAAAACGCTGTATCAACACCAAAGCTAAATGGAAATTAACTGTGTTAGACTAAGCATTACTATCTAAAATATCTCTAATTTTATTGTCATTGTTTTCATTTAGTAAGTGATTTACTAAATCACTTACTAAATGATTACTAATCACTTACTAAATCGCTCATTTATTTCTATTTCAATACCAACAGCCTGATGGTTAAATCTCTTTCTTCAACGTCATGAGTAATAAGGGGTAGTGCAGTGCAGTGTTTTGCCTATCATGCTTCCACACCTCCTTCCTTCTAGTCCATTCCAGAAACTCCTCCCTGACCCATGGGCTGTCATTGAACATCCAGTCTGATGCTCAATGGCTGTAGAGTGGCCCCAGAGAAAGGTGAAACAACCAGAAGCCCTCATAAGCCCTACCACAATAATTGGATCAACACCGTGTCCACAACCCAAGAAGAGTCTGGCAAAGCCTTTGCAGATAGCGACATAGGAGACAGCTCTGTTTCTCAAGGCTAAACTGGGAAATTGTGAGTCTAGGGCTTCCAGGAGCCTTTTCTCTGCAGTATAGATGGAGCCTGGAAACAGAGTCTGCCAAGCAAAGACAGAGTCTGGCTGTTTGAGAGCCTGAACCTAAACCATGTCCTCAGACTTGAGAGTTACTTGAAACAAGCAAACAGTTCCTGTTGTAGTAAAGCTA
Source organism: Erethizon dorsatum (assembly GCA_028451465.1). Lineage (NCBI taxonomy): Eukaryota > Metazoa > Chordata > Mammalia > Rodentia > Erethizontidae > Erethizon > Erethizon dorsatum. Next base: position 85,298,439 of record CM051838.1, on the reverse strand, counting down.
ATAAGTGAGGGTTTAGCCTGAGTGCCCCACCTGAAATAAAGTTTCCCTCAAAGTTTTCCCAGCTATACCACCTCTCATCAGAAGTTTAATTTCCCATTCAAAGTAGCAGTCCCTGGAGGTTATTCAAATCACCCTGGCACGCATTACATTCCCCTGGGATTGTCAATATTCAGTCACTGAACAGGTAGGCACTGAGTGTCTGCCCTACATGAATGTGGTAAACTATGTTGTGTCTTTCCAATACTCTCCCTTTCCAGGAACTGATCCTGTGCTTAGCTTTATCTGCGTTGATTAGTTCAGAGTAAACTGACCCGAAGTAGCTGCCGAAGAGCCTTGACTCAGATCTCTAAACTAGAGGCCCCAAAGTGCAGTCTCTTCCTCCATGGCGAAGGCAAGCAGACTGCAGCGTTCTCCAAACTACTTCATCAAATGTATGAATAAGTTATTATATATATTTTTTTTTCTTTTTTTTTGTGGGTACCGGGGGTCGACCTCAGGACCTCGCACGCCAGCAGGCGCCCATGCCGCTGAGCGATGTCACCAGCCCTTTTTTCATATGTGGGTTCTGGGAGTCGAACTCGGGCCCTCGCGCTTGCCAGGCAGGCGCTTAAGCCGCTGAGCCATCTCACCAGTCCAGTTATTATATTTTTATCTAGTACGCTCATTAAGAATGCTTCAAGTCAGACAGCTGTAGGAACCCTCTGGGCCAGACTGTCGATGTCAGGGGCTGAGTTCTGTTTTTGCTCTAGAGCCTGGGGTCTAGAAGGGTCTCCAAGGCCCCTGAAAAGTGAGCTGCTCAGCCTGTCTGTGCTGTTGAGATGATTCACCGCCAGGGGGCAGCAAAACACCTCACGCTACCTTTTCTTCAGGTCCGTTCACAAATCATCGAGTTAAATGGGGGTTGGTTTGTTTTTGCTTTGTCTTGTTTTTTCTGTTTATATCTTGTCATTGTCACATTAATAAAAATACGTTCCTTAAAGCTGAAAATATGAGGTATTACAACATTTATTGCTGATTTTTCTAAAGGAAATATTTTCCAGCACATTTCCAACTTCCTATTTATGAGTCATGTTCCTGTTTGTTCATTCTGCTTGGGATCTATATATTAATGGAAGATAAAAGATTATGACTTTCACTTTTAACCAAACAGCCTGTTAAATTAATTTCAGTGGCTTTGGCACAGAGATCCCAAGATCGATGTTATATTATGTGAGTCTGAAAAGCAAGACAAAGAATTGCTGGAGCCTCTGAAGTCCTATCCAAGTCCTACATGAAAGGGAAGAAAACACGTTCTTTAGTCTAATTTGTAATCCTCTGCATGTATAGAGCCATTACAAACTGACAAACAGTAAACTACAAAATATGATATGCACACACCATCACTAAATAATAATTTTATTTGTACTACAAATGATCACCTAAATGGAAAAAACTACTGATTATCCTAATAAAAATGATAGTGGTGGTGTAACTCTGATCTTTGTCATAGGATTTAAAGTCATCCTCATGGAACTGTAAATCCTTAGAGACACAATGGTGATGAGAACACAGATGCAGACAGTAGAGACTAAGAAAAGCAACAGGAAGAAATGGGAGCCTCCAGTGACCCATCAAGACTCCTGCAGCAGGGGCACCCAGCCCAGGTGGGGCCCCATAGTCACCCACCAAGGCTCCGGCAGCATGGGCACACACACTTGGCTGGACCAGCCCAGGTGGGAGCTCCCAGTGATCCACCAAGGACCCAGCGGGGGCACACACCCCAGCAGGTGGTAAGTTAGGTGAACCGACATGTGGAATAGAAGTGGGCAGGTGGGGCTGCCTTTTTTTTTTAACAAAGGGCTCTGGGGGAACTCCAGCAATAGAACACCAATCCCAGGCCCCACATCCAGAAGCCAAGATCCGCCCTATACCCAGCACAAATCCCACTGCAAACTTGGCTGGAGTACACAACACATTTCTGGGACCTGACTTGAACCTACCACAGAACTGTGGACACCAGAGGAATTTTACTATGTTTATTTTTCTATGTTTATTTGTTTTCTTTTTCCTGTCCAGTTGGGGTCTTTTTTTGTTTAGTTTAGTTTTATTTTGTATGGTTATTTTTGTTTTCTGGGTTTTTCTCTCTTTTTTTCTCTCTCTCTTTTCTTTTTTCTTTCATTAACATGGACTGATCAAGCCCTCAGCCTCCCAAATGAGTGTACTGCAAAGGCTTAAATAAATGAGATAAGTGGTATGATTTTAGGGCTCCAGGAGGATCAAAACCCTCTAACAGAATTCGAGATTCTCTGAGGGTTGAGACAAAGAACTTCTCTCATGGCCCATATTTATTTGGTTTACAAGCAAAGGGAAGGAATACTGAGGAAAATGGGGGAACCTGAGCAGGACCTTGGGAGTTGGCTCAAGGACTTCTCCAAGTAATAAATTATGTTAATTTAGGATAACTATCTTATCTCCAGGTTGACATTTAATGCAAGAGTGAAATGCCTGTAGCTGCAGTCTTTTCTAGTTAGTTGGGGTTGGAGCCAGGTATCCTCAGCTGGAGCCTTATCTTGTCCTTTCAGGCATCATGACATCACAGGCCAATACAGGCCTCATCTGGGACCAGTGATTCATAGAAGTTCACTTACTATGAATCTGCTGCCCATCTCCAGACAAGGGGTCTAGGCCTTGGACAGGCTTACAAGTAAACATAGAAAGCCAACTGTTTCATTTTAAATCCTGCTCAGAGTCACTTCATAGTGGTCTCCATCATTTCATCACTTAAATTTATTACCTTCTTTTTTGTTTTCTTCTAATCTTCTTTCTCTTTTTCCCCAACTATCTCACTTGATTTTATGATACTTTCATGTGAGTAAACATTGTCTCTTCTCTTCCTGGTTCACTTCAATACTCCTCTGCTTTCTCTTCCATTCTTTCCCTCCTGTGTCCTCCAGTTTCCCATAACTTGGGTGATCATCTTTTGCCCTCCAGCCTTGCTCTTACTATATTGGACCTCATTCATCTCTCTATTTGGCCCCTATCCCTTTTAATCCTTCCCACATACAGCAGGGTAAAATCACTCCACTAAGGGGAAAACCATTGCATACAAGTTCCTGGTATATGCTGGATTCTGTTATATAACTGCAGAATTTGTTCCTATGGTTAAAGGAATCAAGTTAATACCACAGTTTGTCAGCAGCCAGGCTGTGCTCAAGACTACTGTTATTGCTAACTGTACTACTTTAGCCAGGATGTCATACCTGTTATAATCAGTTTTTCTCCCCTGTATGACAACACTGTGATTGTATTAGGTCATTACCATCACCATAGTCCAGTACCAAGGGACTGGGTGCTGAGCCAAATAGATAACAACTTCTCATCCTCAATACATTAGGAAGGTAGGTTCTTGTGATAGACACAAAGACCAGGAACCACCTACATCTAAAAGACATCCCTGAGGAACAGACATTTCCTAGGTAAGCCTCGACACTAGGGATAAAGCTACCTACCATAAGAAATCTACAAGCATCAACAAGAAAACAAAATAAAATAAAAAATAGAAAACATAAAATGACCAGATGAAGAAGCAAAATGCAACCCCAGACCCCCAGTCCACCCAGGACAAGTCCAGAGCACAATGATAGAGGAAACCATAAGCCAATAACTGGAACTTCTTGAAATGATAGCGATAGAAGTGAAAGAACAAATGGAAGAGGTTATAGAAAAAATAACCTCCAAGGTGCAAAAAAAAAATGATGATCAAAATGAAATACATTAAAGCAGACACAGACAAAAAAAATAGAGGAGCTCAGGAAAACAATGGAAACCATGAATGCCCAACATAGGAAACAAAAGGAATCCATAAAGCAGATCCAAACAGAAATCCAAGAGATTAAAAACTCCACTGAAAGTATATGCAACAGATTGAATGAAGGCAAGGATAGAATATCAGATTTAGAAGACAGGATTGTGGCTAGCAACCATGAAAAGAAAGATATCTTAAAATTAGCAAGAGACCAAAAAAATCAATTAAACAGCTACAAGGTGAAGCAAAGAAGAACAACACAAGATTAATTGGAGTCAGTAAGAAAGCTGGAGACAGGGCAAAAGATTAAAAAAAAAAAAAAACCTCTTCACAGAAATAATGGCAGAAAACTTCCCAAACATGGATAAAGTATTTGAAATACAAATAAATGAAGCATATAGAACTCCAAATAGCCATGACCAAAATAAATCTACACCAAGGCATATAATAATCAAGATTGCAGAAATTTGGCATAAGAACAGAATATTAGAAGAAGCTAGAGAGAAGAAACAAATCACTTATAAAGGAAAGAACATCAGAATCACAGCAGACTTCTCAACACAAACCCTCAAATCAAGGAGAGCTTGGAGTGATGTATTTCAAGCCTAAAAGAAAATGACCTTCAAACCACACTGATATGCCCAGCAAAACTATCTTTCAAAATAAATGGAGAAACAAGATATTTCCATCACAAAGAACAACTGAATAAATTCATGACCACCAAACCAGCTCTTCTGAATGCTCTGAAAGATATATTACAAAGAGAAAATTAAGACCATAAGCACAAGAACACCGATAGAAAGAAGCCACCATGCAGGGCAAGTAATTAAACAAAGGGGAAAGACAAGGAACCAACAATAGGAAAATAACATGAAAAATATAAGCCAATACATATCAGTTGTAACCATCAACATTACCTGTCTCAACTCACCTATCAAAAGAAACAGACTGGCAGAATGTATCAAGAAGCAAGATCCAACAGTATGCTGCATTCAGGAAACACATTTAACTCAAAAAGAAATTCATAGACTGAAAGTCAAAGAATGGAAAACAATACTCCATGCCACAGGAACCAGAAAAAAGCAGGGGTAGCTATTCTATTTGCAGACAATGGGAACTTCCAGCCAAGACTGATCAAAAGAGACAAAGTCACTACATACTTGTTAAGGGAAAACGTCAAGGAGAGATAATAATCATAAATATATATGCACCAAATACCAGTGCGCCCAATTACATAAAACAAATATTAACAGAAATGAAAAATTAATCATTAACACAATTGTAATGGGGGACATTAATGCCCTACTCTCACAAATAGATAGATCAAAAAATCAACAAGGAACTATCAGAATTAAACCAAATTTGTGAACAAATGGAGTTAGTAGATATCTACAGAGTGTTCCTCCCCACAACATCAGAATACATATTCTTCTCAGCTGCACATGGAACATTCTCCAAAATAGACCACATATTAGCCCATAAAACATGCTTAAGTATATGCAGAGGAATTGAAATCATCACATGTATATTATCTTACCATAGTGCAAAGAAATTGGAAACCAACAGCAAAAGAAATAACAAAAATTACATAAACACATGGAAATTAAAAAAACACCCTCCTGAATAACCAGTGTGTCACAGAGGAAATGAAACAAGAAATTAAACAGGGGCCGGTGAGATGGCTCAGCGGCTTAAGCGCCTGCCCGGCAAGCGCAAGGGCCCGAGTTCGACTCCGGAACCCACATACGAAAAAGGGGCCAGTGATATCGCTCAGGGGCAAGGGCGCCTGCTGGCATGCAAGGTCCTGAGGTCGACCCCCCAGTACCCACAAAAAAAAGAAATTAAACAGTACAATTAAATGATAACACCAATACAACATATTGGAACTTATGGGAAGAAATGAAAGCAGTCCTATGAGGGAAATTTATAGCAATGAATTCTCACTTCAGAAAATAGAAGGAGCTCAAATAACCTAATGTTGAACCTCAAACTTCTAGGAAAAAAGAAAATCAAACCCAAGGCTCCTACAAGGGAGGAAATTATAAAGATAAGAGAAGAAATTAGTGCAATTGAGACTAAGAAAACAATATAAAGAATAAATGAATCAAAGAGTTGGTTCCTTGAAAGATTAAATAAAATTGATAAACCCTTAGCCAACCTCATCAAAAGAGAAAAGAAAAGACTCAAATTCAAGCAATTAGGGATGAAAAGGGGGGTAATAACAATGGATCCTGCAGAAATCCAGAAGATCATCAACACCTACTATGAGAACCTATACTCTAATAAGTTGAATAACACAGAAGAAATGGATAGATCCCTAGACACAATCAAATTGCCAAAACTGAATCAAGAAGATATAAAAATTCTAAATAACCCAATATTAGTCCATGGAATTGAAAATGTGATTTAAAGCCTACTAACAATAAAAGCCCAGGTTCTGATGGATTCAATGTTGAATTCTACAAAAACAATTAGAGAAAAACTAATGTTGAATGCCACTAATGTTGAAACTCTTTCATGAAATTGAAAGGGAAGCAATACTTTCAAAACCATTCCTGGAAGCTAGTGTTACCCTGATGCCAAAACCAGAGAAGGACCCAACCAAGAAAAAAAACTACAGGCCAATCTCCCTAATGAACACAGATGCAAAAATCCTCAATAAGATACTGGCAAACAGAATACAGCAAATCATCAAGATTATACATCATGACCAAATAGGATTCATTCCAGGGATACAGGGATGGTTCAACATGTGCAAATCAATAAATATAATACACCATATTAACAGACCCAAAGATAAAAACCACATGATCATCTCAATAGATGCAGAAAAAGCATTTGACAAAGTCCGACACCGATTCATGAGAAAAACCCTACAGAAAATTGGAATAGGTGGTCTTTAGCTCAATCTGATAAAAGCCATATATGACAAACCAACAGCTACTGTGATAAAATCAGCGTTGTACTGGCAAAAAAAAAAAAAAACATGCACTAAACTAAAGTCAAAATGGATCAAAGATCCAAACATTAAAACAGAAACACTAAATCTACCAGAAGAGAAAGTGGGTAGAAATCTTGAAGACATGGGGTAGGCAGAGACTTCATGAACAAAACCCAAACTGCATGGGAAGTACTTCAAAGAATCAACAACTGGGATCTCATCTTATTAAAAAGCATCTGCGCATCAAAAGAAATCACCAACAGAGTGAAAAGACAACCCACAGAATGGGAAAATATTTCAGCCACTTTTCCCTCAGACAAAGGACTTATATCTAGAATATATAAAGAATTGAAAAAATCTGGCCCCCCAAATTCAAAGACCCAATCCAAAAATAGGCATCTGAGATGAATAAGCACTTCACGGATGAAGAAATACAAATGGAAAATAATTATCCGAAAAAATGTTCAACATCATTGATCATTTGAGAAATGCAAATTAAAATAACACTGAGATTCCATCTCACCCCAGAAAGAATGGCTGTCATCAAGAAATCAACCAATAACAAATGCTGGAGGGGCTATGTGTAAAAAGGAACCCTTCTCCACTGTTGATGGGAGTGCAGACTGGTACCACCATTGTGGAAATCCATGTGGAGACTCCTCAAAAAACTAGGATTAGAGGTCCCATTCAACCCAGCTATTCCCCTTCTGGGTATTTTCCCAGAAGAATTAAAAACATCGTACCACAGCGATATATGTGCACCCATGTTTATTGCAGCAAAATTTGTAATAGCTAAATCTTGGAAACAACCCAAATGCCCATCAATTGAGGAATGGATAAAAAGATGTGGTATTTTTATATAATGGAGTTACTACTTAACTATAAAGAAGGATAAACTTGAGGCTTTTAAAGGTAAATGGATGCAACTAGAGACCATACTCATAAGTGAAATAAATCAAACTCACATGTGTAAATATCGTATTGTCTCCCTAGTGTAAGAAACTGAAAAAGTGAATAAGATCCAAAATCTACAATAGATACTGTGAAAGGGAAAGAAACTCCTCAAAAGGAAAGAACAACTGGTGTGGGGGAAAGGAGAAAAGAAGGAAGGGAAAAGAAAATATATATATTATGCTGAAAATACATATATTGAACATATATATATATATACACACACACACAAGATAGCTAAGATAATTATACTACTAATTTCTTTTAGTTCATTGAAAAGAACAGTTTGTGCTTATATTGTTTGATCAATTTTTCATGCCTATATCTTGTAATCGGAGCAACTATTTTGGAGAAAACAATATTCAATATATTAACCATTGTTAATTTCCTATTATCTTGTTTTGAAATTCTGTATCATTGTTTTTGCTTTTTTCTCTTTAAAATTTAAAAACAAAATGAAAAAAGAAAGAAAAAGAAGATGCAAAATGACCACATGTTTGTTTTCCAAAAAATGGCACCAAAATGTTAACAATATTCATCTCTGGTTGGTAAGGTTTTCTAAATAAAGAACAAAAATTTGCCATGTTCCCAGCTATTCAGGAGACTGAGACAAGAGGATCACTTGAGCCCAGGAGTTCAAGGCCAGCCTGGGCGACATAGTGAGACTCTGGCTCTAAAACAAAACCAAATGAAAAGATTCAAGCATAAAAATAAAAATATCAGGGCCAGTGAGATGGCTCAGCAGTGTACGCACCTGCCTGGCAAGCGCAAGGGCCCGAGTTCGACTCCCGGAACCCACATACGAAAAAAGGGGCCGGTGATATCGCTCAGTGGCATGGGTGCCTGCTGGCACACGAGGTCCTGAGGTTGACCCCCAGTACCCACAAATAAATAAATAAATAAAAATAGAAATAAAAATATCAACACAGTTATCTCCGTGTTGCGGGCTTATGAATAGTGTGTATGTGTGCATTTGTGTGGCTGTTTTGCAACATAACACAAAGGCAATCAATATCTTTTTAAAGAGTTTGAAGGTCCCATTTCTATGGAGTCTGTGCAAGGAAGCAAAACTCTGAGTGTCCAAGGTTTGCTCACAAGGACCTGAGCATTGTTTCCACACAGATGTGACCCCTTCCTTTGGCTCCCTGGCTCTCTGGCTTCCCATCAGGAACCACTTTCTTTGTCACTGAGAGGATATGATTCAGGTCTCCAGGTTAAAGGGACACAATGAGTGCTTGCCCCTGGAACCCCAGGCTCAGCCCGGCCCCGGACCCGTCCACCACCTCAGGCCCCCCAGAGTTCCCTCTGAATTTACCAGAGAGAATTTACAGAACTAGAGAAATTCTAACAGTGTAAGAAGTAAAAAAAATTACAGAGTATGATTTTGTTTATTATTTTTAATGTATTACAATAGTAATATCTCAGCAGAATTCACCAAAATGTCAATTATGGTTATTTATATGTGGTGAAACTGTGAAATGTTCTTATTTTTCCCTATCTCTGTCTTCTAAGTTTTCTATAATAAATACATATTATTTTGTAATTTCAAATAAAATGAGTAAGGCTTATTTTTCAACCTAATCAAGCCAATAATTTAGGATCCCTCCTTTATAAATTGACAGCCTTGGTAAAAGAATGAATTGTTTAAAATACCCACACTATGGCTATATTTGTTCAAATACATTTCACTAAATTTATGCAAAGTAGCAATGGCCTTTGCACCCTCCCCCATCTTCTGAGGTCGTGCACCCCTCCCCCCAGCCACCTCAGAGGCCCCTTTCCCTATAGCCCCTTCCCCCTCCTGCTGACTTTCAGGCACATCTGTACTGATCAGCTGTTCACTCAGCCACTGTCCCGCTGCTAGGCCCCTCTACAAAGGACCTCAGTACCTAGCTTTGTTGCTATGCGAACACCTAGTTTTTTGTACCCCAGATCAGTGCATGTTTTGTATCCCAGATCACTTGGCAGGCAGCCTTTGAAAAGCACCCTGCCCCACAGGGCCCTCCAGTCCCTAGGGCTTAGTACAGTTAGGCCTTTCTCCCAACTTCTTTGAAAGTTCTCTGCCCTGGATCTCTATCAGGACCAGGCATAACCAAAGGCCAGAAGAGACTATCAGTGGCTTGTAACTCCTCTGGGGCATCCTTTCTATAAACACGAATACCTGACATGTATTTTCAAGGTGCAGCCTTGAAAATATGTGTCCTACATGCCCCTGAAGTGAAAGACAAACTTCCATTCCCAAACAAATAAACAAATGCCTGGTTTTAGAGACCAAACCTCAATTTCTTGACCTTCTGAGGACTGGGTTTGGGTCTTTTTCCTAAGTGTGCCAGTGCAAGAAGACAGCAGAGCCAGCCAGCCACGGAACATAACAGCACCACGTGTATGACCATTCTTATTTGAAAGGTGATGAAGAACTCAGTATCTACTGCAGTGATCCCTGCTGTAAAAGCTAGGTTGGTTTACCTTCCTTTCTCAGATATAGAAACTGAGGCTTACAGAGAGCAAGTCACTCAGCAGACGTCACAGCACTAGGACACGGTAGAGCGAAATTTGACTCTAGTAGGCGGCCAGTGTCGTCCCTCAGTTCATTGCTGGAGCTGTGCTGAGGTCAGTCAGCCTGTACCACCACCAGTGGCTGGTGTGGTCTCAGGAGATGAGCCACAAATAGGGACAAGCAGGACTCCTAGGAGGGGCCAACCAGGACCCTTATATCCGATTCCTAGTATTTCTCAGTTTGGACATTTTGGGTAGGAACAGCATTTTACAGGACGATTCCACCCTAGCATGTTTCAGGAGGTTTAGCATCCCAATCCCGTCCTACCAAAACCCAGTTAGAGCCACTCCAGAAGGACTATGCCTTCCCGAGATGAGAATCACTTTGGGAACCTAAGAACTTCTGACTTAAGTGCAACAATGCGTACATTGCTAATAGATGGCAACTCAGACCAATAATAAGACCCATGGGAAGGCAATGACAGGGACAGGGCAGATAATATGAACTAGACTGACCAGGGCAGACTCCGGATATTCAAAGGACAAATCTGATGGTTGATGTAATCAGCAAGCATCATATAGGCTGGCTGCTGAGATAAAAGCATTATAAGCCTATTGAGTGTTGTGTGGTTTTATTAGAATAGGAAAAACAAGTATCTACATCTTTGACAGTGTGTGTTTCTCCCCCAGTTGTCCCTTGAGTTGGCAATGGTTGGGCTCTTTAGGGTCCCAGACCCTCATTAATGTTAAATTCTTTCTAGTTGGCAGAGGGAGCCTGAGGTGGTACTAATGGATCCTGGCAGAAGCGGCAGGGTCAGGTGCTGTAAAGAAAACCCCAGCAGTGACCTTTCAGGAAAGAGGCAGACAAGAATTAGAAGCTCATGGTTCCCCACCTCCATGGAAACAAATAGTTTCTTTTACTGGTGCACAGTGCTTTTTCACAGATATCATCTTCAAGGGCCATTTTCTCCTGGAAGTTGTTAACAGATGAATGAGGTTTCTTATTTGACTAGGAGAGAGGATTGTGTGCTTTGGGGAGACTCTTCCCATAAATTCAACCTGTCTCTGTCCTCAGCAAGCCATGGGAGCTGCATGGGCAGCTGGTGACAGGGGCTTTGTGCTGTGTGGCTTTCCCGCCACAGCGCTCACTGACTCTCAGACAGCTGGACTCGGGGGCCCTTTTCTCTCTCACTGGTGTTGGGTCTGCAGTTGGCTTTTCCCTGAGTAATGACTGCACAGCCAGGGCAGCTCTGATCTCATTCTGCCCAAGCTGCTAGATGTTATCTTTCTCTTTAATGAGCCCAGAAAGAAAAGATTCAGAAATTTAAGCAGTCTGTGCTCACAGAGAGGGCACAGTCTCCTTCACCATCACACTTAAGGAGCACTTTTCAGGCTTCTACCAGAGGGACTGCATGACTTTCAAGAAACTCTTTGGATTCCACTTTCATTGCTGAACACCCTAGAAGCCTATGGGGATGTGTAAAGTCTTTCTCCCAGGAGAAGACACCAGGACCGCATAGCTCTCTCCAGAACCGTGCATCATGTTTCTTGAGGTTTCTAAGGTGGAACTGTAACTGGTAAGAAATCAAATTTATCAGGAAAAAACAATTAGAGCTCATCACAGATCTCTCTCCAATGTTCTGAAGCCTCGAAAAATCTCTAATAGCTATTTATATCTGATTCGAATGATTCACCAGAAGTAAATCATCTTATCTTCTGTACGGTTAAATTTTCTCCATGTAAACACCTACGTGAAAGATTCCTTCCTGAATTTAGAGCTTGGATTTTTTTCCCTCTTTCCTAGTGGATTCTTCTAAGTTATATTCAAAGAATAGTTTAATGTAAATAATTTTCTGCCATAGCACTACTCTCACCCTTCAACTTCTTGTTGCTCAAATCTTTTTCTTTTCTTTTTTTTTTTTTGTGGGTACCAGGGGTCAACCTCAGGACCTCACGCGCCATCAGGTGCCCATGCTGCTAAGCGATATCACTGGCCCTTTTCTCGTATGTGGGTTCCGGGAGTAGAACTCAGGACCTCGCGCTTGCGCCACTGAGCCATCTCACTGTCCCCTCAAATCTTTTTCTTTTTCTCTTGTTTTAGTGGTTTTGCTATTTTATTGCTAGGGATATTTTAATGTAAGTTGCCTCTTTTGCTTTGGCTGTAGGTAGGACATAAATATGGTGGTTAAGGTTTTTTAAATCTTAAATTATTTCCAATATATTTGGCTTACTAAAGCCTTCTGGCCACTTGAATTATATCATAAAGCTCCAGGTTCCAATGTGACAGTGAAACATTCCCATCATTCTCATATGTCCTACCTCCTAGATGGGGAGATGGTGAACTGGTCTAACATTGATCACTTTCATTGATCTGTTGGATTTGACTCTGAATCACCACATTACCAGTAACTGTCTCTTCTTTCAAACCTGTTTCTATTTCATGGCAGCCATCTCTCTTACAGAGTAGAAAGCCACCGCCATAATGAGAGGATTTTAAAGTTTGCAGGAAAAATTTTAATACCTAAAAGACAAAAAAAAACTTCTTACTGGCTTTCATTGAAAACTAAAATGTCACAATTGACTTAGAGATTTGTCTCACTTGAAAATTTAGAGGAAGCATTAATGTAAATACAGCTCTAAGTGTTTACTTTCACAAGTTACCGAGTTACAGGATTCCTTTGCTAAGATGACATTTTGATAGAAGGGAAGGGATGAAAAGGATACATACAGGAAAACCACAGTGGGAAGGAACATGGAAGTACAAAAATATTAAAAGGTGAGCGAGGATAACACAACATACAATCCCTTGATTGCAGCACAGTCTTGCCAACCCTGAGCCTGTGTGACTCTGGTGTTTCTCCCAAGATGCCTCTCCCTGCAAGTGGGAGAGACCACTGGATGGATATCTGGGCCGACTGTTAGCTTTGATGGCCAAAATTCTACAATAGGAAAAACTGACAAGTATCCATTTGGGCTCATCTCAGTTCTCAGAAGCTAAGAATCATGAATGAGAATGAGCTGCTCCTTTTGAAAAGAAATATGTTTTTTAAGTGTAGACACATCCCAGTGTACAACCAAGTCCTGCCAGAAAAGCAACTAGCCAGGAGGAGAATGTCATGTAAAGTCATATTTCTTTCTTCTTTTGCAAGCAATACATCTTATGGAGCCCTGCCCTCTCTGTCAGTTTGCAAACAAAGAGAGAATTCTTCACCCCTGAGGCCATGCGGCAACAGCAATTAGGTTGATGGGATTTGGTTTGAACTCCAGAATGACACCACTCGACAGGACAAATGTGTGTTTCTTCCAGGTGAGTGTTTCCACAGTTCCAAGAGTGGAAAATTGTTTCATGGAGAGGAAAAAAAGCACCCACTTTTAGCAACAGCTGAAGCAGTCACTTGTAAGATGGTTTCATTCCCACCAGGCCAGTTCATGTACTTAGTGGGAGAACTGGTCAATTATTTTTAAAAATGTCACTTTTAAGGGTTAGGAGTTCTCCTTTAAAAAACACACCTGGGGCCGGTGAGATGGCTCAGCAGCTTAAGCGCCTGCCCAGCAAGCGCGAGGGCCCGAGTTCGACTCCCGGAACCCACATACGAAAAAGGGGCCGGTGATATCGCTCAGCGGCACGGGCGCCTGCTGGCGCATGAGGTCCTGAGGTCGACCCCCCGGTACCCACACAAAAAAAAAACACACCTGTATAAACTTTAATTCACTTAACAAAAATAAAATCTCCTCAAAATTATACTTGGATTAGAAGTATAAAATTTCAAGAATATGCATCTTAGCTTTCTGTCACTGTGGTAAAACACCTGAGAAAACCAACTTAAATGAAAAAAAGCTATGGTTTCAGTCTTCAATCTATGGTGAGCTGGCTCTGGACAAAGTGTCCCATTCAAAGTCACATCCCCGGTGACCCACCTCTTCCAAGTAGGCTCCACCTCCTCAGGGGTCTACCAGCTGCCAGTAATGCCTTTAGTTGGAAACCAAGCCTTAAGCACATGGTCTTGAGAGACATTTCAGACCCAAACTATAACAATAAATGAAGAGTACAATCTTACAAATAAATGCAAAATTTAACGGCACATCAGAAACAAAAAAATGTAGTAGCTTTTCCTTGTTTTTTCTTCCCCCCTCCCAGAGCCTTGCTCTGTTCCTCAGGATTATATTGAATGCCTGGGATCAAACCCCCTCCCACCTCAGCCTCCTGAGTAGCTGGGACTACAGGTGCTTGTCACCAAGCCCAGCCAGCTAGCTTGTACATTTTATTTAAAATCAACTTTAAAATATTTAAAGCTAATTGAAAATGCCATCATTCTTTGATTACTATATCTATGGGATATACGGAAACAGTCTCCCTCTCCTTCCTCCCTGGTAGAATCGTGATAGTTTGTGTGTTAACACACTTCCCATGTGACTAAGGAGCAAACTCTAACTGGTCTAAACCCACAATGGGCAATTTGTTCCCCTTACCAGTAATTAATTTAGGAATGGCACACGGTCCAGATCTGACCAATGAGACATGAGAGGAAGTCCAGGGTGGGGGGGCCCTGTCTTCTCAAAAAAGAGAAATTTTTAAAAATTACATTCTTTTACTTCTTTGTGCCTGCAAAAGACGTTTTGAGACAATGTGGGAAGAAGCTCCATCCTTGCCAGGAGGCTAAAAATGACAGAACAGGAAGATCACTCTTGGTCACGCCAGTGAAGTAATCCGATATGGAACACCTACTTCTGAAGAGTGTGTTAAACACGAGGGCCCCGAATATCCAGACACATGTATCACGTGGACCTGAAGTCACTCTTAGGGTTATATCATCAGCACCCATAAATATTTGGGTGATTGCTTTAGTGAAGCAACTATGCAATGCAGTCCAGTGTTTATAATTTGTGCTCATCTCAACACTTCTAATCCACAGTTCCGCAAGAATCTCTTGAGGACTAAACAATTCCTCAAGAATCTCTCTTGACTAAAAGTGGAGAGGAAGGATTTGCAGAATATTTCTACTTTTGTACTTACTCATTTGTTGATCTATAGTGGATGATTAATGGACCAGACAAAAATAAAAATTTAAATTTCTACATCTATACACAGTAAAGTTATATTCTTAAGGTAGATGGACAAAGAATTGAAATTGTACATTTTAATATCAATTGTTCGATGGATGATGAAATACACAGACTTGAGTACTGCAGTGGAAAAAACCTAAATGCTAATTGACTTGATTTATCTATAGCTGAAAGGAAATCTTGTTTAGGAGCGGAGAGTGGACAAACAGAATAGTGACAGTTTTGCTATTTGATTAAAATTCCTTTTGGTTACTATTGGTCTTTACTTCACAATCTCTTCTCCACCCTCCCAGTAAAATTCATATGCACTTCCCTTTGTTTCAGAATTATCTGTTTTCAGCTGCCAGGGAAAGTTGTTTATGTTTCTTGGGAATTAAACTTCAAGGTCACTTCCTACCATTAATCCCATGTCAGGAAGTGTTACTTGGGACATTTCCTGTTCCTACTCTCAATAGTGCTGAGGAGGAGAAATTGTCAGTGGTCTCTAATTTTTAATCCTCTCAGTAGTCTTCAAATATGTGCTATACACAGTTCATTTCATTTAACTGGCTGTTTGGGTAGAAAAATTTCAGCATACTTTCTCCAGGATGAATCAAAGATGTTGCCTGCTGACACTGTAGAATGGGCAGCACTGCTTTTTTCTTTCCATCTTTGTAAATGAGCTCAGTTGAGTAAGGATTGCTTGGTAATCAATGCAAGTAAACACTAAATATGAAGCCAGTGTATCTACTATGAGCTGAATATTATAAAACAATTGCTTTGGCTATTTTTATTAACTAAAGTCAACAGATACTTTGCAATTGAAAACATTCAATTAAGTAAAAAAAAAAGTTCTAAATCATTGGTAGTTTTGTAGAGAAGGAACAATCCATTAGTAGAATGATCATTTTTACTTTCTGATTGGATATTCCAGGATTAAAAAGTGAAAAGTTATTGAAATTTTTTAGTAAACATATGTTAAATTATAGAGAGCTTTAAATACCTGATCAGTATGACATTTCTGCTAAAAAGGAAAATCTTTTAAAACATGGTATTTTTCAGTTAGAAATCTGCTCTTCTCTAAAAGTGCTAAGCATGTCTTAAGAGTACATGAGTGACTTGTGGAATGAGAAATTATTAGCTATTGTGTTTTACTTTCATCTAAATCTTATTTTTTAAAACACCAAATCAAGCTAATTTTTCGATCTACTTATGTGAAGACTCATATGAAGGAGACTACATAATATCAAGGAGTAATTAAAAAAAAAGACTAACAAATGGACAGAAAATATTGTTTCTGAGAGGGAATTTTTCCAAACAAAATTTGACAAAATGATTTTTTAAATTAACAAAAAAACACTAAACTGCCACAAACACCTAGGCAAATACCAAAAAAATAGTAAAAAGAAGGCATTCTTACCCTAACATTCGATGAAGACATACTAAAGAGTTATAATAGGTCAAGCAGCATGGTAATATGCAACAAAAAGACTTAAGTCAATTCAAAGCAGAAGCAAGTACTCTATAAATGCAGGAACATTCATAAACCACCCTGCACACCACATGGCAAAAGAAACACAAGATGTGAGAGGCTGGGTGTGCAACGTTGCACTAAGCCTGTGTGAGAACCACTGAAAAGTATCTCATACTGGAGCTTAGGCTCTTCTCTGGGCATAAAAGCAGAAGAATACATAAATAAAAAATCTGATGTGTGTGATGGCATAAAAATATAAATCTCCCTATTTCAAAAGAATTCTGAACAAAATATGAAGAAAAATAACTGTAAAACTTTTATCTCTATAAGATAAATGGAGTTAATGTATTTAACAAGAGACCTTTCGAACAAATCAGTATGAACTCAATGTCCCCCTTCACCTAGCAATGAAGAAAGACTTACATTTAGGGCCATAAATGCACAAAATTTTCTCAACTTCAATAATATCCAAATAAATGCAAATTTAAACAACCACAATATATGTTCATATAAACCCATCTGATATTCAGAGTTGAGTGTACAGCTGTGAAATGCAGTCATATTCAGCTACTAAAACTTGTTTCTCTTGAATTAAAAATGAGAAATACTGGGGCCGGTGAGATGGCTCAGTGGCTTAAGCACCTGCCCGGCAAGCGCGAGGGCCTGAGTTCGACTCCCGGATCCCACATATGTAAAAGGGGCCGGTGATATCGCTCAGCTGCACGGGCACCTGCTGGCACGCAAGGTCCTGAGGTCGACCCCCGGTACCCACCAAAAAAAAAAAAATGAGAAATACTGGTGATATATTTTAATTGCAACAGTATATTACAAAACTCTTTATGTTGCATGTTCATTAATTATTCAAAAATATATGCTTATATGCAAACATACACATAGAAAAAGACATGGGATATCTCCAGGTCATGAGATATTAAGCTCTTTTCAATTTTTTATGCTTTCCTGTATTTGTCTTTTATTTTATTAATCAAAAACCAGAAGCAATCAATGTCCCATGCGTGCCTTCTGACTCTTTCCTGTCTGCGTGCACTGGCCCAGCAGCGGCCACCTGAGGACGCTCTGGCCTTTGGCTCCTGGTTTGCATGATCCGGGCTGATCTGAGAACATGGCTGTTTCCAAACTTCTCCCTGGCTTCTGCCTCTACTGGCTTCATGTCCCTCCCTGAGCACATACAGTGAGAGCTAATCAGAGCTTTTTTTTTTATGTGAGATTTGTCAAATGCATGAAACTAGGCAGCTGAATATAGGGAGTGCCAACATGCAGTTACAGCATCCTGGGTCCCTCAGCCGAGGGCGCTGCACATGATTAACACAGAACTTTACCCAGTGGCTGGTATCATCCCTGCATTTTAAAAATGCTTTTGCTTGACCTTTTCGAAATAAACCATACAAATGGTTTTATGTGCTTATATGCAAAGCTGCTCCCTGTGACCCAGTCACAAGGTTAAAGCATAAAATCTAGTTAAGGGTTCTTGCCAAAACATGAATCAGTTGCAGCATAATATTCTGAACTATGTTGTTTTTTTTCCATTCTCTAATATTTCTTCACATCATAGCCAAAACATTTACTCATAATTAAGCGGAGTGGAAGACCAGGCCCTTCCAGGAAATGCACTTGGCAAGCACCCCAAAGCTCTTCATTGTCTTCCATGCAGAACAATTACATCAGTTCCTCCCATTTCCAGAGAAAGATTTTGCTGAGAAAGAGATGAAAAAAAAAAAAGGAAGAAAGCAGCTTATTTACATATTCCTAATCAGGTGAATGTTTAATCTTTTTTATGGGAAAAGGAACTGTCTTGAAGAATTGAGTGGTCATTTTTAAAACCTGCTTTTACTGCCTCTGGGGTCCATACCTCACACTGACCACAGTCTCCCTTCACGGGTTACTTATGTCTGCTGAAAAGCCTCCAAGTCCCCATGGAAATCAGCCAGTATGTGTGATGTATTCCAGAGTCTGGAAGCTTCAAGAAAACCGAAATGCCATCCATGTTGCTCTTTGCAAGGTTAAAGTTGTATCATCACTCCTATTTGACATTTTCTATTTAGTTAGTAGATTCATTCCAAATCCTAATGCAGAGAGATTTAGAGTCTAAATTTGTACACTGACGCTGGGTAAAATAAGAGATGTCTTATGAGTTGTTTGTTTTCAGCTGATCTGAATGACAAAGGATCATAACCAAATCAACTACATCTATCAAGTACATCTAATCAACTACAACTATCCATCAGGCCAGTGCTGTCAGCTTAAGGACAGACCAGCAGAGTCAGGTGCTCAACCAACCTCAGGGGCTCCAGAGGTCATCCTCCACACCAGGTTCTCACCATTACCTGGCCATCCCAGATGGACCTTCACTTTTCTGCTTATGTACCAGTTCTTGGGACCCTAGAACTTACCAGGGTTCCCTAGGAAAGGACAGTTTGGGTAGAGGGGCCAATTTCACAAACCCAAGAAATAGCAGAGACTTGCAGAATCTATGTTTCTGTCTCTCAGACATCAGATGGGGAACCACCATCTCAGCCAGAAAATAATAGACTCCCCTCATTCATTGCTGAATTCCTGGACTTCTCATTCTCCTGGGCTAAAATCCAGAAGAGTTCTGCACCATCAGAGAAAGGAAGACAATGGGACAAGCAGGCAGGAATGCCCATTGCATGTACCCAGGTCCCTTCTCCACAGAGCTGGGGTAAGGTGCCCATGAGGTAGGGAAGCCAGAGGTGCTTGGGTTCCCAGGGACGAGCCCATGATGTTCTGCTCCAGAGAAGGGGTGGGGGATGGCCCCGAGCTGCTCATTCCTCCAGACAATAAATCCTTGGGACGTGTCCCACACCAGAACATTATTTCCATGGGCCAGAAATGCATCAGCTCCTGGAGGGGAAGATCTCAGCCCCAGTCAAGTACTTACGTATGGTTCCTTATACAAAACCACAAATTTTAGAGACAAATTGGACCCCTCAACCCTGCAATTGACACAAAGCATGGCCCTTGCACTCTCTTTCAGCTGAGAATTATATTCTTTGAAATCAGGGAATGTGGGCAAGCCTGACAACAGTCTAGAGAATCTGACCTGAGGGAGCATTTACCCAAACCAAGACAGAGGCTGGCCACCCTCTCAGGCTGGTGAGGGACATGGCTGTTCTCCCCCCCTGTGCAGGGCTTCTCCATGTGCCAACATTCATCGAGTACTCAGAAAGGTCTAGCAGAGAGGACTCGGGAAAATGCCCCAGTAAAGAAGCAAGGATATGATTTCAATGCTAATAATGAAAGCAGCACCATATAAGGCAGGAGTCTCCTGTTTACAAGTGACGGACACTCAACTCAATAGGGAGTTTGTAACTTAAGCCAAAAGGGAAATTTATCAGCTGACATAAATAGGCCAGCGTTTAGGAAAAAAAAAAAAAAAGGCTCAGGCACATCTAGATTCTGAGGCTGCCATAACATCTCTGGGTCGCCTTGTGGCTCTTCTTTCCTTCTCTCTGTTGGCTTAATTCTGCAGACCAGCTGTCCCAGGGACAAGGGAGATGACTGCTGTAAGGGGGCTGCTCTTGCTTTCGTTCTGTAGCATCTGGAACTCCTCTCTCTGTCGAAGGAATTTCCCACCTCATAAGTCTTGGGGGAGCACGCGCCCTCGCAGGAGAGAAGCTGAGTATGTCAGATGCTTGATTTTTCAAACATCTTTGCAGCTAAGGATAAAGCGTATGACACAGCCTTTCTAAATCCGAAATTACAAAGAAACAAAAAGACGAAGAAAAACACCGCCTTCTCCCTAGACAGCGCACCTTCCCGGAGAGGCGGCGGCAGCCGCGCCGCGGTCTCATCCAGTGCCCGTGCTCAGTGCCAGCGCCGCGGGCGGCACGCGACGGCAGTGGCGGCCTCGCCATCCTTCAGGACCGTATTCCCAGTTGTTACACACAGATTCTTCAGCCGTCCCAGGTGTCCTGTCTATCTGCTACTCAGTAACATTTTAACACATTTATTTTCTGCTTAAATCAATGGGAGTGGGTTTCTGCAGCCCACAAATAAGAGCTTGACTAAAAATAGCTGCCCTAGATCACACTCTCCATGCTTAGCAAACCTAGTTGAAAAAGAGCCCCACTCATCCGGTGTATACATCAATCTACCTGAGGATTCCTACTGATCTTTGGGGGTCAGCTGTTTGCTGAGTGCACCCTCACCCTCACTCCAAACATATTGCTAGAGGAATAGGACTTTATTTTTAGCCCAGACTGTGTGAACTGCCCATTTCTGTGGCCAAGGACAGTGGAGCTCATGAAAGACTCTCTTAGTGAATAGAGGAGGTGGTGTTTCCCAAAAAAAATAGATGCACATGATAAGCATGTTCCTTTTCTATAGAATATTCCCCATTACTTACCACTCTTTTGAAGCCTACAAATTCCACACTGCAAATGGAAAGGATAAGTCTTGTCTGTTGGTTTCACTTCCCCAGTAGAATTAAATAGGATATATTAAAGTGAAGAGACCAGGAAATAAAACAGAAGGAATTGTGTTCAGTGAGATTTATATAAAATAATAATAATAAGATAAACTGTGTTTTCTTGTCCCCAAACCTTGGAAAGTGTGTAGAAAAGATTTTCAGTAATAGCTAGGAAACTACTGCTTCTAAACAAAATCCCACCTCTACTCTGTTCTAATTATTTACACATTTCTGGTCCCCTAGAACTTGGTGAGATTCTTCAGGACTCTGTGGAAAGATGATTTTCCTGCTGAGGGTTTTCCAGGAACCCAGTCTTTGTTGAAGGAAATGAGTAGTATCAACCATCACATAATGTCACCATGCCCCAGAGAGTAGAAAATCAACCCGTGCCAGAGAGAAGTCTTAAATGACCCCAGAACTCTTGGGACCTGTGGGCTCAGCCAGAAGCAGAAAACCAGTTTCCAAAAAAATAGCAGCAATCAAAGCTAAGGGAACATGATAAAAAGAATGCTGGAGACTGAGAAAGGGAACATGTATGAAACTGTTTCAAGATCAGCAAACACCTTATAAATAGCAACCTCTACGTACTGAATTCCTGCAGAAGGAACCTGCCACTGATAATTGTTTTTGACCCTGCAGATCCGCTCCCCATGCTTCTTGAGTCTGCTGTCTGACCCCGCGGACGGCATCAGTCAGCTCCAGTACTCTCGCTTCCCACAGAGCTCAGCTAGGGAGAAACTGGTAGGACATAAAGGGAGAAGGAAAGTGAGGCTGAGGTTGAACTTCTCTGTTTTCCTCCTGGCCAGATAGCAGCTCCTACAGCCAACCTTCTCCATATTACCCCTCTCTCCAGGTTCTGGTCACTGCCTCTTCTCTCTGCCCTTTTAGGGTAAGGGTGGTGGCCACTGTCTAAGGAATGGTGCCCTTCCTCCCTGATCTCCCTAAACCCTCTCCACACTTGTAATTAGTCACATTCCTCAGTCACATCACTTGAGCATTCCATCAGATTCCTCATGACTAATGTAAAATCAAAATATCCTCTGATAGACTTAGTGATTGACCACACGTAACTTGAGGTGGACGTGGAGGAGAGCAAAGGGCAAATTCAAAGGCGAGGAGAAAGCAGAGAGACTGAGAGTGAGGACAGAAGTGCTCCGCATTCGGCTCTGACATGTCCCGATATTGAATCCAAGTGGAGATGTTAAATATGGACACAGGGTGGAGGGTTTAGTTTTAGAGATGGAGCCTTAGAGAACATTTACTGGTAGGAAGTAAGAAAACCATCCCGTGAGGTTGTGGAAGCAACAGTAGAGTGCGAAGACTGAATTCTCCAGAATATGAGTGTCTCATGGGTAAGAGAGGGAACAGCTACTGATAAACAGTCAAGCAGTGGGAAAAAAACTGGAATGATGTCCCTCGGGCCTTGAGGTAGAGGGTTTAAGGAGAAAGGAACTGTTTGGTTAACAGGGGCGTCCAAGAAACCCTTAAGATAAGATTAAAACTTACCCATTGACTGCCTCATTTGAGGGGACTAGCATAACCTTGGATAGTGCAGTTTCCAAGAAGCAGGACCGGGTGTGCCAGTTCCCTGGGGCCCCACAATGAAGACAGGCAGAATGCAGGACATGCTTTCAGGCATGGCTGAAAACAGAAGTAAGACGTGGCACAAACCAGAGGGGTAGAGGGCCAAAGGGAAGATTTTTTTTTAAGGAGAGAAACGTGAAAATCTATATATGTAGAGGGGAACAAACCAGGAGAGAGGGACAAAGAGGCAGGCTCCCGCAGGTTTGGCTAGGATAGAAGGGACCTCATCCCTCAACTTTAGTGGTGGGAAATAAAGCTGAGCGCATATGTGGAAGAATCTTTGAGAGAAATCAAGGCATTTTATACTTCAAGGTCTTAAAGTATAGCAGGAGTGTGTGATGTCCACAGGCAGGAAGAAAGAATTCAATAGACGAGATGTGGAAGATTAATATACGTAATTGTAGATAAATAGGCTAGAGCAAGACAATGCGTACTCAGCACTCTTCTACGTGCTCCCCACCCTCTTCCCCTTCCAGAAATGCATATTCATAAAAGTTAAAAACTGTAAGTTTAGAAAAGGAAAAGGTAGAAAAGAAGGCTCTGCTACCCTCAAGCACCAAAATGTGATCATGTACCATTGCATAGGATCTTGACTAAAATAAAATAAACTGGATGTTAGAAGAATGTGAAACTTTGTAACTACACAAGGAGTGACAAAGTACTGCATAATTTTTTTGGTTTGCTTGTTTTTTGTGGTGCTGGGATTGAATCCAGAGCCTCATGCATGTAAGGTGAGCTCTACCACTGAGCTCATCCCCAAGTCTGCATACTTTGAATTCAATACATCTCAGTGAGATTTCTCATTCTTTTATAAAGCAGTGAAATAATCCATGACATTAATGTGTCATCACTTTTTTAAAGTTATCAGTGTATCACAAAGTTTATGAAATTATATTTTCCACACACCTCTGGCAAGTAGGTTAAAAAAGGATTAGTTCAAAGGTTAGAAGTTAGTTAAAATGAGTGAGTGGAATAAACACCTGAATCCAGGTATCACCTGCCATCTGGTCTGCAGATCTCTGCCCAAGCAGAAACAAACTCTCTCTACGTCTACTCAAATAAAACCCATCTGGTAGAGAGGAGAAGAGAGATCGTGGGACTACTGCTTCAAAGAGAGACAATTATACTCTCAGGTATAGTGTTTCACTTTATCTTTGAAATATTTATTTCAAAATGGCATGAGCCCATTGCATCAGTTACAAGCAAATGCAGGAAACCTTTCATTCTTATTTCTACAAAATTTTTTCAGTAGGAATACAAGGAGTGATTAAAATATACAGTGAATGTTTAAATTTTTAAAATTTATTACTGTAAAAACACATTGCCATTACCCCCTCTCCCTCAATACACTCCCCCTCATGTTGAGAACAATTATTCCATTTTTCTTGCCACTTTCTGAAGCACTTCTGAAAGTCCTTTTTTGTGTCTTTATGAGGTATGATGAAAAATATAATACCGTGAATGCTGCTGCCTAGTGCCATCCAAAAGAAAAGCAGACTCCGAAACATTACAGTGTCTTTACCCACCTGATTCACTAGATCTGGGACCATGCAACTACTTGCTCTTCAGCAAAGTCAAAATGGACATGAAGGGTAAATGTTTTAAACTAATTCAGGACATCAAGGTAGCCACAACAGTATCACTAAGGACACTCATGAACGACGACTTCTTGAACTGCTTCTGAAAGTGGCCAGTGCAGTACAGTGGGACACATGGGTTTGAAGCAAGGGAGAGTATTTTGAGGCGATTAATGGTACTGTGTCTTCTACTGAAATGAATTTTCTAAAAATTTAAACACTCATTGTATTTTTTGATCACATTTCATATAACAGTAGCTTTGTGTCACAGAAAACCTCACCTGTATATGCTACAAAAGTTGTTTTGAGCAATCATAAAAAGTTCCCTTTAATGAAATTTAGCTGGGATCACCCCCAAATGAATGAGGACCCTCCTTTCCATGAAGTGAGGAGTATTTTGTCCTTATCAGTTGGGATGGTCCACAAGTTGTTTTTAAACGAAGCTGAAAATGACAAACTGACTCCAAATTGGAAGTCGTACTTTCAGCACCTCAGCTTGTCAAATTTCAGATGGCGGCAGATTTTCAGGCCCTGAGAGTGGAATCTTAAACAATGGTACCATACAAAGGATTTTCTTTACCAATCCTCTTTGCCAGAAATTGGACTTTAGCAGCAGATATGAATCTATGACCTACATACAAATTATTCTCGATGACAGATACTAAACAGTAAAAAGGGATGCTAACAAAAGCATTATTTGACAAGCATGAGATTTTACCACCAGTAGGGCATTAAGCAGGTCACACCTATCAGGGCAGGTGAACCTTACTATGTATAACCTACACAACAGTACCACTGTCTATACAGCATGCTGATAATTAATTCCACATTTATGAGTTTTAGTGCTCTAGAACTGCATTTGGAATGCTCAAGTCCTTTCTGTTTTTATCATTGTTTATTCCAAAATGCTTTGCTTTTGTGTGAAGCAAAATTGCTTGTATTATCTCTACATTCCCATAATTCTATTAGAAAAGATAGGTGGATTTGTTGTTCTTAAAGAGGACAGCATTATGAAAAAGTGGATATGGCTGGAGGTGAAATTGGGAAAAAGTTCTCCACTCTTCTCACCTTCCTTTCTCTGTCCCCCTCCCCAATTTCACAAGTTGAACATGATTGTGTTTGGAGAGAGGGTTTTTAGGAGGCAATTAAGGTGAAATGAGGTCACAGAGTGGTGCTCTAGTCTGGTAGGATAGGCCTGAGTAGCCTTAGAAGAGGAATGGAAGAGCTCTCTGTCTTCCTCTCACCCTCCACCCTCTCCCACCTCTAGACTCCTCTTTCCCTTTCTCCAAGGAAAGTCCATGTGGGCACACAGTAAAAAAGCACCATCCACAAGCCAGGAAGATGGTCACCAGCACCCAGCCACACCGGCACCCTGATTTTGGACTTCCAGCCTCCAGAATTCTGCGAAAATAAATGTACACATGTTATCAAACCCCCAACCTATAGTATTTTCCTATGGCCACACAAGCTAAGACATGGCCTGTCCTTAACTCAAGTGTTGCATGGGGGTGGGGTGAGGAGTTGAGGAGGGGTTTATGCACTGCTGCTCCCCTAAAACACGCAGCTACCAGGATCATAAACTCAACATCAGTTAGGAATTAAAGAGGTGGAGTTTAAAATAAAGGAAGATGGTTTATTTGTAAAAGGGTGAGAAAAGAGAAGACAGGTACTCTGGAAGTGTAGGGGTATCAGAAAAACAAATACTTCCAAGGCCTTGTCCCTGGCTCCTTTTATTTAGGACCTGTGATTTTTTTCTCCCCATCCCCCACGTGGGCTCCTGGAAGTTGCTGCCATCTGATTGGCTCTCTGGCTGTCTTTGATCCTAGCCTGGGCACCTTTGTCTACATTCTTTCTGGCCTTCTGGTTTCTTCTTGCCCTTTTGTGATGGATAAGTGGTGGTGGGGGCTTATGGAAAGGCAGCTTAGAGTTAATGATTATGTAAAGGGGATGTGTGCATCTGACTAAAGTGAGAATATGTATATATGTACACATGTGTAGGTGTGTGTGTCTTTTACATATTAAGTAAGAGTCCTTGTCTCCTTTGCATTGTATCAGAGGTGAAGGGGGCTGGTTACCCTGACCTTTTATGTTCTTGGCTCCTTCTGTGCTTGGTTAACTCTTTTTGATAAATTCTTACGGTAATTGCATTGCCTGGTGCCTTCCCTGTTTGGTTTATCTTTCCTTTTTTTCACCTTTGTCTAACTGCTCCTACTGCAGTCTAACTGTAGAGGCAAAAGCTACATTCAGTAAGATTCTCTGTTAATTTTTAATAAAGCTTAAATGAGACTTTTATCCTATCCTTTTCCCACCTAGGAACCCCCTTTTCCTACAAAGGGGTCCAGTGCTTCAACCATAGTGAGTCTAAATCTCCTGGCAGCCGCACATATCCTCACACTGTGCCCCACTCCCATTTCCACCGTCCTCAAGTCCTAACCTTTCTTGATAACGTCCTCCTCTTCCCAATTCCCAGCATCTCTCCCTTCTTGTAGAAGATAGTTTACTTACTTAGCTTATGGGTGAGGCAGCTAGATAGGAGGAAGGGCCGAGAATGAGAATTTAAATATAAACAGCAAACTAGGACTTTAGACCAGAAATGAACATTCCTCAGGCAATGTGGAATGTGGTCCCTCCCTCCTAAAAGGGAGCTCCTGAGTTCTGAGGAAATTATAATGCAAAATAACCAGATCTTTCTAAGATCCCAGTTTACTGTAAACACTGCCTAAAGGAACGTGGATAGTGAGCCTAAGTTCCAGATGGTCATTCCTTTAACTTCACAGGGTCACCCATAGTAGGTGGCCACTAAGCGATTAAGCAATTCCTGTGTCCCGCTTTACCTGTAAGTGACTCGAGATCAAATGGCCACGTGGCCACTCATGTGGGGCCCCTCCTGGAAATCCAGGAGATATGTTTCTTCTTATTTCCAATAAAACTCCCTTAAGCTCCCCTTTTGATTCACAGCTTCACCTTCAGTGTTTGTGAGGACCACAAGGCCCACACTTACGGGGTCACTCCCACCACTGTTCCCTTAGACAACGGTCTTCATGGGCTGTCACGACAAGTTGCCATAGACTGGGTGGCTTAAACAACATCCATTCATTTCTCATAGTTCTGGAGGCTAGAAATCTGAGGTCAGGGTGGCAGCATGTTTGGGTTCTGGTGAGGGTCTCTCCCAGCTTGCAAATAGCTGCCTTCTCCTTTGGTCCTCCCTTGATGAAAAGAGAACTAGCGAGCTTTCCAGCCTCTTCCTGTAAGGGAAGTAAATCACATTCCTGAGGGCTCCAACCTCATGACCTAATTATCTCCTGTCTTAGTTATTTCCTCATTGCTGGGACAAAATACCCAACACCCAAAAGCGAAAGGAGGAAAGGTTTATTTAGCTGACCATAGAGGATTCAGTCCATAGTCGGCTGGCTTCAAGGCAGGGCAGCATTGCAGAGGGGCATCATGCAGGAGAAACAGCCCATGGCATGGCAGACAGGAGGCAACCAGCAGCGAGTCTTCCTCTCTCTTTTTATCTCATCCAGGCTACAAGCCTATTGATCAGTGCCACCCACACCCCGTGGCCCTTCCCATTATCCACACCCAGAACCATGCTAAACCAGTGTACTAATCCAGTTATCACACACCCTTAATCCAGTATCGCACACCCATGATCCAGCCACTCCCAAAAGCCACGAGCACATGAGGCTTTGGGGGGACATCTAGACACAAGCCATAACACCTCCCAAACCCACCACCTCTAAGTACCATCACACTGGAACTTAGGCTCTTAACATATGAATTTTGGGGGACTCAAAATAGTCCATGGCAAGCACAGTTTTTGGTGACTGGATGGGCAGATGACCTGCTCCGTGCTCCAGGGTTGATATCTCGTAATGATTTGCTATGTCACATCCATTTCTCCTCCATCTCCCGGCCCAGCTAGCTGGAGGTAGAGCAGGTCCTGGAACCTGTCCGAGGTCCTCTTGCAGATTTTGGTAAGGACAGAAAAGGCCTGATAACACTGAGCTGCTTCCGGATGTGGGCAGAGGAAGGAACAGGAGAGTACGCTTTGACGAGGGTCAACATCGAAGTCGCACCGCCTCCTTCACAGCTGTGTCCGAAGCTGCGAGGAAAAGGCTTCATATCAACAGTCCTCCAGCACACAGGGGGCCTGCTTCAGTGACCTCCTGAAAATAATTTTTAAGAAGCTAGCATGTGATCACATCAGATGCTGAAGCCAGTTGCTAGAGGAGACATTTGTGAAGGTGGATATTTTAGACTCCCTCCTTCCCCCATAGCTTGATACTTTTATCTGTTTATTAATATTTAAGTGAATATGAGCCTTAGTCCACAATTAAAGGAGCAAGAAATACAGATTTAATTGTTTTCTTAGACTAAACTAAATACAACTGTTAGGACAAAAGGAGGAAAAGAAACAGAGGTGCAAGTTCAACCGGACAGGTTTATTTCAGAACAAACCTGAGAGGCACCGCTCTTGGCCCTAGCGACCAGACTGGTAGCTCTCGTACAGGATAGGAGGTCTTGGTAGGGTCCCCAGGATAAAAGAGGCAGGGGCTGCGGAAGGAAAAAGTCACAATGGTTCTTTCGACGGGGAGAGTTTAGTTCGAAGGAGTTGGGGCTCTCCGCTCGGGTCAGAGCGTGAGCACAAACAGGGAGTTGCGATTTGTTTGTGGAGAACAGGGCTGAACAGCGATGTGAGCTGGGGGTGCAGCTGGGCTTGCTGGGCCTCATCGACCCACCACGACAATTCTGCAGCAGGGGCACAAGCACAGGACGGGGAGGGATTTAAAGCGGCTCTGCTCAGATCAGGATGGAGTGGTCGGATTCCTTTACAACTCCTATTGCCTCCCTAGCTAATTCGTGGGGCATCCGTTCCTCCAGAATCCAAGAGGCCTGGCAAACCACGGAAACCGGAGGGAAGCTCTGGATGGGTTGGTCTCTCTGTGGTGCCTCTGGCGTCCTCACCAGCCACGTCCTGTGTGTTCCCTCGAACGGGCATCTCTTTGCCTGTGCACTGCGAGCAGAGCACCGTGTATTATGATAAAACCACCACTCGCCCCCGCTTCTCTCCCCAGATCTCTCCAGGCGCACAGACCCCGACCAGGGAATCGGACATGGATTTTCCTTGTCTCCTTCACCCGCTCCATACACATATACATCTTTGACCTTTTATTTTGAGAAGAAATATCTGTCCTCTATCCTCAAAAGAACTTAGCATAAACTGCCATCCCGAGGCTTTAGGAAAATAAAAGGCAGTAAAATAAATCTTTGATAACTTCTGCTTCTGACCCAATTTTTTTCTCTTTAATATTTATTAAAACTTTTTTCTTGGTATATGTGTGCAATACAGTATGAATATATTCATCCTGTGATATTGCATCTCGAGCTGCCTCCAAAAGAACAACATGTTTGCTTTCACTTGTGGAGCAGAGAAAGGGAAAATTCAGAGGGAGAGAGTAACGCAATTGTTAATTATTCCGGTCCACAAACAACAGGTCTTGCATAGAAATACAGTGGTACCTCAGTTCGTGAACTTGATTTGCTCTCTGATTTTGGAAAAGATGGCCACATTTGTGTTTTTGGGAAAGATGGCTGCAATCGTGTTTGTCACCCAATGCAGAGTTTGCAAACAAAAACAAAATGTTGCCAGATGCTTCTGTTTGCATGGCAGATTATTTGCAAACAAAAGCGTTCATAAACCGAGGTACCACTGTGACACAACTACAGGGCAAATTGCATTCCTGAATATTATTTGGCAGCTGGTAAGATAAAGCACCAGCCTGGAGAGAAGACTCATGCCTAGTTTTGCTAACAATTCCTTAGAAGCTACTTCGCTTCTTTGGAATAAATTGTGTCCACTCATTCGATGAGCCTCTAGCGCTACTTCCTCGGGGACTTGGGAGGACTGTGGTAGAATCCTGGATGGTTTCAAAGATACCCGTTAACCATGAAGAAGTCGGTCAGCCCATACACAGAAGGCTGCAATTCCACGCTTCATCGCCGATGCCGTGTGAGCCGTGGAGAGGGGCACTTCACGCGGCCTGCGTGAGCAGTCCATATTGACTCTTGCAAGTTACCCTGAGTGTGCCGAGGGTGGCACGGGAGCTGTGGCCTGAGCAATAGGAGTGACATGCAAGGCTCCCAGCAGAAGGACAGGAGCCAGACTTCACGGCAGCCTTTATCCCGTGGTGAAGTCTGTGGTATCTCCAGCAGTGAGGTAGGTTGGCACGGCTTTGGGGAGGGAGTCCTTGCATGCCTTTTGTTTTGTTCTAGCAGCTTAAACAATATCAATTTATGATCTTACAGTCGTATACATAGGTCAGAAATCTGACGTGGGTCCCAGTGGGCTTGCGTCAGGCCTGCCAGGCTGCAGGCTCCTGGGAGAACCCGTTTTCTTGCCTTTCCAGCTTCCAGAGGCAACCACAGGCCTTCATCGTGGCCCGTTCTTTCCCTCCCAGCCAGCAATGGCGAGGCAAGTTGGTTCTCACTGCATCGTGCTGCCCCGCTGCCTTCAGCCATTTTTTGGACTTTTTGTAGTGGGTGAAATTCACTTACAATAAATTTAACCATTTTAAAATGGACAATTCAGTGGCTTGTATTACACTCACAATGCTGTGTAACCATTATCTACATCAAGTCCCAAGACTTCTTCATCAGCTCAAAAGAAAGCCCTGTACCATCAGGCAGTTAATGTCCTTCAGCTCGATTTTCTCTCTCTGGATTTACCTCTTCTGGATATTTCATATAAATGTAATCATATAAAATGCAATAATGCTCTCAAGGTTCATCCATGTGTAACATCTATCAGTACTTCATTCCTTTTCATGACTGAATGATATTCCACTATATAGAAATATCACATTATGTTTATCCTTTTCTTTACTGATTAACATTGGTATTGTTTCCACATTTTGGCTTGAGTAAATAGTGCTTCTATGAGTGTTTATGTACAAGTGTTTGATTTCCTGGTTTTTGTTTTGATTTGGTTTTAAGGCCCGAGGATTAAACCCAAGAGTCTTAGTTACTTTTTTGTTGCTGAGACAAAACACCCAACACCCACAAGTTAAGGGAGGAAAGGTTTATTTAGCTCACAGTTTGCAGAGGTTTCAGTCCAGAGTCGGCTGAAAGACAGAACGACATGGCAGAGGAGAAGCAGTTCATGGAAAAGCAGTTCAAGCAGAAGGCAGCAAGCCTGCCTCTCCCTTTTGTCCTACCAGCCTTTTGGGTGGTGCCACCCACACCTACGGTGGGCCTTCCCATTATCCACACCCAGGACCATGCTAAACCCATCAGTGGTCCAATCCACACATGCTTAATCTCAGCGTCACACCCTTAATCCATGTCCACACACTCTACATCCAGAAAACCCCACCTATGAGCACATGAGACTTTGTGGGGACATCCTAGACATAAGTCGTAACAGCAGAGCTTCACGTACTGACCTATATTCCCCATGTCCTCTCTCACTTTTGTTAGTACCTAACTAGGGATGAAACGGCCAGGTCATATGGCAACTCTTTTTAAGAAACCACCAAATTGTTTTCCATAGCAGCTTCACCATTTTACCTTCCCACCAATGATGTATGAATTTTCCAGCTTCTCCACATCCTTGACAACACTTATTTATTCTGTGGTTTTTTGATCATGTTATAATGGGCATGAAGTAGTATTTTTTAAGGTAATAGTTTGTTGTGGGTTGTTTGGTTTGGTTTTGTTTGGTTGGTTGGTTAGGGGGTTTATTTTGGCTTTTGTGTTTTGGTTTGTTTGTAAGTCTGTTTTGAGACAGGGTCTCACTGTGTAGTCTAGATTGCCTCAAACTCGCTATGTATGTAGCCCAGGCTGGCCTTGAATTCATGATCCTTCTGCCACAGCCCCATGAATGCTGGGATTACAGGTGTGTGCTATGCCTGGTTTCTTGTGGTTTTGATTTCCATTTCTCTAATGACTAATGGTACTGAACATTTATTCATGATTTGCTTTTTTAAAATTTTATTTTTATTAGTATGTTTGCTGTGCATAATGATTACATTCATTGTGGGGAGGTGGTCCTTATACATGGCACATCTAAATCGTTTTTGCTTCCCCTTCTGCCTGCCCCCATCTCTAGGTCTCCTATGACTTGCTTTTTTAATAACTGAATTCAGAAATGATGTGAAAAATAGATTTAGAAAGAAATAACAATTATGTAGGAAAACTAGTTTTCTAAATTAAATCCAAAGATTCCATGTATAAACAGCAGAAGTAGGGAAAGAGAAGAAACAAATTGGAGAAATATTTTAAAAACACAAATTATAAGAATTTAGGGGCCATGAGATGGCTCAGTGGCATAAGCGCCTGCCTGGCAAGCGCGAGATCCTGAGTTCGACTCCCGGTACCCACATATGAAGAAAGGGCCGGTGATATCGCTCAGTGGCACGGGCGCCTGCTGGCAAGCACGAGGTCCTGAGGTAGACTTCCAGTACCCATATTAAAAAAAAAAAAAAGAATTTGGGACCAGTTAAATTCGAGGAATTGAAGGAAAGGGAGAAATTACAGCTCTCATTTACAAAATAAAAAGGTTGAGCTAGGTAAACTAACATGTTCCCTTTCACTTTTCAGAGTAACCTCACCTTGCAAATATCATAGAGGTTTATCAGGTGAAATTTACTCAGGGCTCCTTAAAATTGATGCTGCTTCTAAAAGTGAACCGCTCTCATTTCAGAGGCAAATGAGGCAGGACAAAAATTCATATTGAACCAAGTAAATTATTTCAAAGTTAACTGTTAATTAATTTGAAACAGTGTAACTACTAAATATTAGCCAATCTGGTTTACACGACACTTCATAAGTCAAATGCCAAGGCTGTGGCATCCTAGGTATGACTATTTCTCTATCGAGACAGGAATATATATTCTAATGGGAGTTATTTTTAAAGTCTGTACAATGAAAATAAATACATCACTGTTCTAATTCTCAACTAAAGACATATACATTTTATTTTAAAACAGTATATTTTTATATAAGAAGAGCCAAAGTTATATAAGAATTAAAACATTTTGGGATGGGTATGAGGATGTACACCTGTAAACCCAGCTACTTGGTAGGCTGAAGCATGTAGATTTCAAACTCAAGGCCAACCTGGCCAACCTAGCAAGACCCTGTCTCGAAATAAAAAAAAAATAACTAAATTAAAAGGATGGGAATGTAGCTCAGTGGATATGCACCTGAATTTCATACATGAGCCCTGGGTTCTATCTC
This sequence comes from Erethizon dorsatum, assembly GCA_028451465.1. Taxonomy (NCBI): domain Eukaryota; kingdom Metazoa; phylum Chordata; class Mammalia; order Rodentia; family Erethizontidae; genus Erethizon; species Erethizon dorsatum. The sequence goes on along the minus strand of CM051838.1, from coordinate 85,264,899 downwards.
TAGTTCTGCCAAAAAAACAAAAGTAGTAATTATGTAATGTGTTTGAATTCAAAATACAATTACAAAATTTTGTCTCTTTTGTTTTTGTTGCTGTTGTTATTGTTGTTGTTCAGTGTTGGGGATTAGATACAGAACTTCGCACTTGCTAAGCAAATGCTTTACCACGGAGCTACCTTCCAGGCTCAAAATAAATACAATTTGATACTGCAGTGGTGAAATGTGTGATTACCTGCTAAACCCACCCAGTCACTATAAAACCCAGTCTTTTTTGAAAGACTTATGGATTATTTGGTTTTATTTTCATTAGGTCATTTCGATGGCAAAAGAATCGGAGGATCTTGTCATTCTTAGGGCATTTTAAAACATCTTTCATTTTTTGTGGTGGATCGACAACTGGTGGTCAACTTGTCACACCCAGCTGAACTGAATCAGCGTGGTGCTGGGTGTGGAGGGCCCACCTGAGGACTGTTGCCAACAGCATAAAAAGGAGAACTGGAGAGGAAGAGTTGGTGCTGTTGGTTCTCCTCGAGGAGCTTGTCACGCTGGCTTTCCTGATAGAAACTTGGCTGTTCTCATCGTCGGAGCTCGGGACCTCATTGTCGCTGAGGATGGCTGTGGTGACTTTCGGGGGAGCTCTGGTCCTTACTCTGAGCATCGCTTCCTGGCTCCAGCGCAGATCCCTCAGCCTGCTGGCACAGATACTTCATCCCGCTGGTGCAGACTTTCTAGGTTCCACCACTGACATTTGGGCCTTCCCAGTGCAGATCCGTGAAATATACTTGCATGAGACATTGTTGTGGGCCCTAGGCCTTCAGTTGGATTCGTGGAGGCATTGCCATGGGCTCTAGGTCTTCAGCTGGACTCATGCAGGATACTGCTGTAGGATCCAGGCCCTCAGCTGGGTTCTTTGGTTCCTTAGTGTGTGGACAGATTTCCTGCACTTTTTGTATATGACTCTTTGGGTGACTATTACAAAACAACTCTATGAATTATGTGTCCTGTATTGTATTGTTTCCCTTGTAAACCCTGACTACAACATTTTTCAAGTGCTTTTCTCCCATTTATTCACAATTATTCATCATTTCTTTTTCTTAGCTTAGTCAAGGTACATATTCTAATCAACCATTAAATTAAATTACCAACCTACCAAACTTCAATCTTTTTACTAGTGAAATATAAAATGTATATCTTTCAGGAACCCAACCTGGTCATGAAGTCATTTCTTCTCAGTTCATAGGAAAGACACCATAAAGGTTATATTTCAAACTGTGAAGTTTATGAAGAAAGGAATTGAAGAGTACACCTTCTTCTCCTGACTTGTCCTTCTCCACTCACGCTCCTGGTAGTATTACTCCACTGGGCTGTCCTCAGGCTTTCTTTTCCTGACTTCATCATTCTCCACTCACACTCCTGGTAGTACTACTCCACTGGGCCGTCCTCAGGCCTTCTCCTGACTTCGTTCTTCTCCACTCACATTCCTGGTAGTATTACTCCACTGGGCTATCCTCAGGCCTTCTGATTTCATCCTTCTACACTCACATTCCTGGTAGTATTACTCCACTGGGCTGTCCTCAGGCCTTCTTCTCCTGACTTCATTCTTCTCCACTCACGTTCCTGGCAGTTATTACTCCACTGGGCTGTCCTCTGGAATTCTGCTCCTGACTTTGTCCTTCTCCACTCATGTTCCTGGCAGTATTACTCCACTGGGCTGTCCTCAGGCCTTCTTCTCCTGACTTTGTCCTTCTCCACTCACGTTCCTGGTAGTATCAGTTCACTGGGCTGTACTCAGGCCTTCTTCTCCTGAATTCATCCTTATCCACTCACGCTCCTGGTAGTATTACTTCACTGTGCTGTCCTCAGGCCTTCCCCTGACATTGTCCTTGTTCACTCGTGCTGCTGGTAGTATTACTCCACTTGGCTGTCCTCAGGCCTTCTCCTGACATCCTCATTCTCCACTCACGCTCCTGGTAGTATTACTCACCTGGGCTGTCCTCAGGCCTTCTTTTCCTGACTTCATCATTCTCCACTCACACTCTTGGTAGTACTACTCCACTGGGCTGTCCTCAGGCCTTCTCCTGACTTCGTTCTCCACTCACGTTCCTGGTAGTATTACTCCACTGGGCTGTCCTCAGGCCTTCTGCTGACATCATTCTTCTCCACTCACGTTCCTGGCAGTTATTACTCCACTGGGCTGTCCTCTGGAATTCTGCTCCTGACTTTGTCCTTCTCCACTCATGTTCCTGGCAGTATTACTCCACTGGGCTATCCTCAGGCCTTCTCCTGATTTCATCCTTCTACACTCACGTTCCTGGTAGTATTACTCCACTGGGCTGTCCTCAGGCCTTCTCCTGATTTTGTCCTTCTCCACTAACGTTCCTGGTAGTATTACTCCAATGGGCTGTCCTCAGGCCTTCTCCTGACTTTGTCCTTCTCCACTCACGTTCCTGGTAGTATTAGTTCACTGGGCTGTACTCAGGCCTTCTTCTCCTGATTTTGTCCTTCTCCACTCATGTTCCGGGCAGTATTACTCGACTTGGCTGTCCTCAGGCCTTCTTCTCCTGAATTCATCCTTATCCACTCACACTCCTGGCAGTATTACTTCACTGTGCTGTCCTCAGGCCTTCTCCTGACATTGTCCTTGTTCACTCGTGCTCCTGGTAGTATTACTCCACTAGGCTGTCCTCAGGCCTTCTCCTGACATCGTCATTCTCCACTCACGCTCCTGGTAGTATTACTCACCTGGGCTGTCCTCAGGCCTTCTTTTCCTGACTTCATCATTCTCCACTCACACTCTTGGTAGTACTACTCCACTGGGCTGTCCTCAGGCCTTCTCCTGACTTCGTTCTTCTCCACTCACGTTCCTGGTAGTATTACTCCACTGGGCTGTCCTCAGGCCTTCTTCTGACATCATTCTTCTCCACTCACGTTCCTGGCAGTTATTACACCACTGGGCTGTCCTCAGGCCTTCTTCTCCTGACTTCGTCCTTCTCCACTCATTCTCCTGGTAATATTACTCCACTGGGCTGCCCTCAGGCCTTCTTTTCCTGACTTCGTCCTTCTCCACTCACGCTCCTGGCAGTATTACACCACTGGGCTATTCTCAGGCCTTCTTTCCCTGAATTTGAATTTCTCGACTCACGCTCCTGGTAGTATTGCTCCAATGGGCTGTCCTCAGGCCTTCTTCTCCTGACTTCATTCTTTTCCACTCATGCTCCTGGAAGTATTACTCCACTGGGCTGTCCTCAGGCCTTCTTTTCCTGACTTCGTCGTTCTCCACTCGTGCTCCTGGTAGTATTACTCCACTAGGCTGTCCTCAGGCCTTCTTCTCGTTACTTCATTCATTTCCACTCATGTTCCTGGTAGTATTACTCCACTGGGCTGTCCTCACGCATTCTCCTGCCTTCAATCTTCTCTACTCATATTCTTGGCAGTAATACTCCACTGGGCTGTCCTCAGGCCTTCTTCCCCTGATTTGTATTTCTCCACCCACTCTCCTGGTGCTATTACTCCCGTGGGCTGTCCTCAGGCCTTCTTCTCCTGATTTCGTCCATCTCCACTCGTGCTCCTTGTAGTATTACTGCACTGAGCTGACCTCAGGCCTTCTTCTCCTGACTTCGTCGTTCTCCACTCACGCTCCTGGCTGTATTACTCCACTGCACTATTCTCAGGCCTTCTTTCCCTGAATTTGAATTTCTCGACTCACGCTCCTGGTAGTATTGCTCCCCTGGGCTGTACTCAGGCCTTCTTCTCCTGACGTCATTCTTCTCCACTCACGTTCCTGGTAGTATTAGTTCACTGGGCAGTCCTCAGGCCTTCTTCTCCTGATTGCGCCCTTCACCACTCATGTTCCTGGCAGTATTACTCCACTGGGCTGTCCTCAGGCCTTCTTCTCCTGACTTCATCTTTCTCCACTCACGCTCCTGGTAGTATAACTCCACTGCTCTGTCCTCAGGCCTTCTCCTGATTTTGTCCTTCTCCACTCGTGTTCCTGGTAGTATTACTTCACTGGGCTGTCCTCAGGCCTTCTTCTCCTGACTTCATCCTTCTCCACTCATGCTCCTGGAAGTATTACTCCACTGGGCTGTCCTCAGGCCTTCTTTTCCTGACTTCGTCGTTTTCCACTCATGCTCTTGGTAGTTTTACTCCACTGGGCTGTCCTCAGGCCTTCTTCTCCTGACTTCGTCCTTCTCCACTCGTTCTCCTGGTAATATTACTCCACTGGGCTGCCCTCAGGCCTTCTTTTCCTGACTTCGTCCTTCTCCACTCACGCTCCTGGCAGTATTACACCACTGGGCTATTCTCAGGCCTTCTTTCCCTGAATTTGAATTTCTCGACTCACGCTCCTGGTAGTATTGCTCCAATGGGCTGTCCTCAGGCCTTCTTCTCCTGACTTCATTCTTTTCCACTCATGCTCCTGGAAGTATTACTCCACTGGGCTGTCCTCAGGCCTTCTTTTCCTGACTTCGTCGTTCTCCACTCGTGCTCCTGGTAGTATTACTCCACTAGGCTGTCCTCAGGCCTTCTTCTCGTTACTTCATTCATTTCCACTCATGTTCCTGGTAGTATTACTCCACTGGGCTGTCCTCACGCATTCTCCTGCCTTCAATCTTCTCTACTCATATTCTTGGCAGTAATACTCCACTGGGCTGTCCTCAGGCCTTCTTCCCCTGATTTGTATTTCTCCACCCACTCTCCTGGTGCTATTACTCCCGTGGGCTGTCCTCAGGCCTTCTTCTCCTGATTTCGTCCATCTCCACTCGTGCTCCTTGTAGTATTACTGCACTGAGCTGACCTCAGGCCTTCTTCTCCTGACTTCGTCGTTCTCCACTCACGCTCCTGGCTGTATTACTCCACTGCACTATTCTCAGGCCTTCTTTCCCTGAATTTGAATTTCTCGACTCACGCTCCTGGTAGTATTGCTCCCCTGGGCTGTACTCAGGCCTTCTTCTCCTGACGTCATTCTTCTCCACTCACGTTCCTGGTAGTATTAGTTCACTGGGCAGTCCTCAGGCCTTCTTCTCCTGATTGCGCCCTTCACCACTCATGTTCCTGGCAGTATTACTCCACTGGGCTGTCCTCAGGCCTTCTTCTCCTGACTTCATCTTTCTCCACTCACACTCCTGGTAGTATAACTCCACTGCTCTGTCCTCAGGCCTTCTCCTGATTTTGTCCTTCTCCACTCGTGTTCCTGGTAGTATTACTTCACTGGGCTGTCCTCAGGCCTTCTTCTCCTGACTTCATCCTTCTCCACTCATGCTCCTGGAAGTATTACTCCACTGGGCTGTCCTCAGGCCTTCTTTTCCTGACTTCGTCGTTTTCCACTCATGCTCTTGGTAGTTTTACTCCACTGGGCTGTCCTCAGGCCTTCTTCTCCTGACTTCATTCTTTTCCACTCATGTTCCTGGTAGTATTACTCCACTGGGCTCTCCTCACGCCTTCTCCTGACTTCAATCTTCTCCACTCATATTCTTGGCAGTAATAATCCACTGGGCTTTCCTCAGGCCTTCTTCCCCTGATTTGTATTTCTCCACCCACGCTCCTGGAAGTATTACTCCACTGGGCTGTCCTCAGGCCTTCTTCCCCTGACTTTGTATTTCTCCACACACTCTCCTGGTAGTATTACTCTTGTGGGCTGTCCTCAGGCCTTCTTCTCCTGACTTCGTCCTTCTCCACTCGTGCTCCTTGTAGTATTACTCCACTGAGCTGACCTCAGGCCTTCTTCTCCTGACTTCGTCGTTCTCCACTCACGCTCTTGGCTGTATTACTCCACTGGACTATTCTCAGGCCTTCTTTCCCTGAATTTGAATTTCTTGACTCACGCTCCTGGTAGTATTGCTCCACTGGGCTGTACTCAGGCCTTCTTCTGACATCATTCTTCTCCACTTACGTTCCTGGTAGTATTAGTTCACTGGGCAGTCCTCAGGCCTTCTTCTCCTGATTGCGCCCTTCTCCACTCATGTTCCTGGCAGTATTACTCCACTGGGCTGTCCTCAGGCCTTCTTCTCCTGACTTTCTCTTTCTCCACTCACGCTCCTGGTAGTATTACTCCACTGCTGTCCTCAGGCCTTCTCCTGATTTTGTCCTTCTCCACTCGTGTTCCTGGTAGTATTACTCCACTGGGCTGTCCTCAGGCCTTCTTCTCTTGACTTCATCCTTTTCCACTCATGCTCCTGGTAGTATTACTCCACTGGGCTGTCCTCAGGCCTTCTCCTGACTTTCTCCTTCTCCACTCATATTCCTGGTAGTATTACACCACTAGGCCGTCCTCAGGCCTTCTCCTCACTTTGTCCTTCTCCACTCATGCTCCTTGTAGTTTTACTCCACTGGGCTGTCCTCAGGCATTCTCCTGACTTTGTCCTTCTCCACTTGTGTTCCTGGTAGTATTACTTCACTGGGCTGTCCTCAGGCCTTCTCACTTCATCCTTCTCCACTCATGCTCCTTGTAGTTTTACTCCACTGGGCTCCTCAGGCATTCTGCTGACTTTGTCCTTCTCCACTCGTGTTCCTGGCAGTATTACTCCACTGGGCTGTCCTCAGGCCTTCTTCTCCTGACTTCATCCTTCTCCACTCATGCTCCTGGAAATATTACTCCACTGGGCTGTCCTCAGGCCTTCTTTTCCTGACTTCGTCGTTTTCCACTCATGCTCCTGGTAGTTTTACTCCACTGGGCTGTCCTCAGGCCTTCTCCTGACTTCATTCTTTTCCACTCATGTTCCTGGTAGTATTAATCCACTAGGCTGTCCTCAGGCCTTCTTCCCCTGATTTGTATTTCTCCACCCACACTCCTGGAAGGATTACTCCACTGGGCTGTCCTCAGGCCTTCTTCCCCTGACTTTGTATTTCTCCACACACTCTCCTGGTAGTATTACTCCCATGGGTTGTCCTCAGGCCTTCTTCTCCTGACTTCATCCTTCTCCACTCGTGCTCCTTGTAGTATTACTCCACTGGGCTGGCCTCAGGCCTTCTTCTCATGACTTCGTCCTTCTTCACTCACAATCCTGGCAGTATTACTCCACTGGGCTGTCCTCAGGCTTCTCCTGACTTTGTCCTACTCCCCTCACGCTCCCGGCGGTATTTCTCAACTGAGCCATCCTCAGGCCTTCTTCTCCTGACTGCCTCCTTCTCCACTCACACTCCTGGAAGTATTACTCCACTGGGATGACCTCAGGCCTTCTCCTGACTTCGTCCTTCTCCACTGACGCTCCTGGTATTATTACTCCACCGGGCTGTCCTCAGGAGTTCTACACCTGACTTCATTCTTTTCCACTCATGTTCCTGGTAGTATTACTCCACTGGGCTTTCCTCACGCCTTCTCCTGACTTCATTCTTCTCCACTCATGTTCTTGGCAGTATTACTCCACTAGGCTGTCCTCAGGCCTTCTTCCCCTGAATTTGAATTGCTCCACTCACACTCCTGGTAGTATTACTCCACCGCGCTGTCCTCAGGTCTTCTCCTGACTTCATCACTCTCCAGTCACACTCCTGGTGATATTACTCCACTGCGCTGTCCTCAGCCTTCTTCTCCTGACTTCGCGCTTCTCTGCTCGTGTTCCTGGTAGTATTAATCCACTGGGCTATCCTCAGGCCTTCTTCTAGTGACTTCGTTCTTCTCCACTCACGTACCTGGTAGTATTACTCCACTGCGCTGTCCTCAGGCCTTCTTCTCCTGACTTCGTCCTTTTCCACTCGTTCTCCTGGTAATATTACTCCACTGGGCTGCCCTCAGGCCTTCTTTTCCTGACTTCATCCTTCTCCACTCATGCTCCTGGAAGTATTACTCCACTGGGCTGTCCTCAGGCCTTCTTCTCCAGACTTCATCCTTCTCCACTCTAGCTTCTGGTAGTATTACTCCACTGGGCTGTCCACAGGCCTTCTCCTGAGTTTGTCCTTCTCCACTCACACTCCTGGTAGTATTACTCCACTGGGCTGTCCTCAGGCCTTCTTATCCTGACTTCATAGTTTTCCACTCATGTTCTTGGTTGTATTACTCCACTGGGCTCTCCTCATGCCTTGTCGTGACTTTATTCTTCTCCACTCATGTTCTTGGTAGTATTACACCATGGGGCTGTCCTCAAGCTTTCTTCTCCTGACTTCATCCTTCTGCACTCACGCTCCTGGTAGTATTACTCCACTGGGCTGTCCTCAGGACTTCTACTCCTGACTTCATTCTTTTCCACTCATGTTCCTGGTAGTATTACTCCACGGGGCTTTCCTCATGCCTTCTCCTGACTTCATTAATATCCATTCATGTTCTTGGCAGCATTACTCCACTGGGCTGTCCTCAGGCCTTCCCCTGACTTCGTCCTTCTCCACTCACGCTCCTGGTAGTATTAGTCCACTGGGCTGTACTCAGGCCTTCTTCACCCGCCTTCATTCTTCTCCACTCACGTTCCTGGTAATACTCCACTGGGCGGTCCTCAGGCCTTCTTCTACTGACTTTGTCCTTCTCCACTCACGTTCCTGGCAGTATTTCACTGGGCAGTCCTCAGGACATCTCCTGATTGCGTCCTTCTCCACTCGTGTTCCTGGCAGTATTATTCCACTGTGCTGTCCTCAGGCCTTCTTCTCCTGACTTCATCTTTCTCCACTCACGCTCCTGGTAGTATTATTTCACTGGTCTCTCCTCAGGCCTTCTCCTGATTTTGTCCATCTCCACTTTTGTTCCTGGTAGTATTACTCTACTGGGCTGTCTACAGGCCTTCCTCTCCTGACTTCGTCCTCCTCCACTCGTGCTCCTTGTAGAATTACTCCACTGGGCTGGACTCAGGCCTTCTTCTCCTGACTTCGTCCTTCTCCACTCACACTCCTGGCAGTATTACTCCACTGGGATGTCCTCAGGTCTTCTCCTGGTTTTATCCTTCTCCACTCGTGCTGCTGCTGGTATTAGTCCACTGGCCTTTCCTCAGGCCTTCTCTTCACTTCGTCCTTCTCCACTCACACTCCTGGCAGTATTACTCCACTGGGCTGTCCTCACGCTTCTCCTAACTTTGTCCTACTCCTCTCACGGTCCTGGCGGTATTACTCAACTGGGCCGTCCTCAGGCCTTCTTCTCCTGACTGCCTCCTTCTCCACTCACACTCCTGGAAGTATTACTCCACTGGGATGACCTCAGGCCTTCTCCTGACTTCGTCCTCCACTGACGCTCCTGGTAGTATTACTCCACCGGGCTGTCCTCAGGAGTTCTACTCCTGACTTCATTCTTTTCCACTCATGTTCCTGGTAGTATTACTCCACTGGGCTTTCCTCACGCCTTCTCCTGACTTCATTCTTCTCCACTCATGTTCTTGGCAGTATTACTCCACTGGGCTGTCCTCAGGCCTTCTTCCCCTGAATTTGAATTGCTCCACTCACACTCCTGGTAGTATTACTCCACTGGGCACTCCTCACTCCTTCGCCTGATTTCATTCTTCTCCAACGATGTTCTTGGCAGTATTACACCACTGCGCTGTCCTCAGGCCTTCTTCTCCTGACTTCCTCATTCTCCACTCACACTGCTGGAGGTATTACTCTACTTGGCTGTCCTCAGAACTTCGCCCTAGTTTGTCCTTCTCCAATCATGCTCCTGGCAGTATTACATCATTGGGCTGTCCTCAGGCTTTCTTCTCCTGACTTCGTCCTTCTCCTCCTTACTTCGTCCTTCTCCACTCACGTTCCTGGCAGTTATTACTCCACTGTTTTGTCCTTAGGCATTCTTCTCCTTACTTCATTCTTCTTCACTCAATCTCCTGATAGTATTACTCCAGTGGGTTGTCCTCATCCTTCTTCTCCTGACTTCGTCTTTATCCACTCACACTCCAGGAAGTATTACTCCACTGGGTTGTCCTCAGTCCTTCTTCTCCTGACTTCTTCCTTCTCCACTCATGTTCTTGGCGTATTACTCCACTTGGCTATCCTCAGGCCTTCTCCTGACTTCGTGTTTCTCCACTCACACTCCTGTTAGTATTCCTCCACTGGGCGGTCCTCAGGCCTTCTTCTAGTGACTTCGTTCTTCTCCACTCACGTATCTGGTAGTATTACGCCACTGGGCTGTCCTCAGGCCTTCTTCTCCTTATTTCATTATTCTCCACCCACGTTCATGGCAGTTATTACTCCACTGGGCTGTCCTCATGCCTTCTTCTCCTGACTTCGTCATTCTCCACTCACGTTCTTGGTAGTATTACACCACTGGGCGGTCCTCAGGATTCTTCTGCTGACTTCATTCTTCTCCACCCACTTTCCTGGTAGTATTACTACACTGGGCAGTCCTCAGGCCTTCTTCTACTGATTTCGTCCTTCTCCACTCATGTTCCTGGCATTATTGCTCCACTGGTGTGTCCTCAGGCATTCTTCTCCAGAATCCTTACTTCTGCATTCACACTCCTGGTTGTATTACTCCACTGGGCTGTACTCAGGCCTTCTTCACCAGACTTCCTCCTTCTCAATTCACACTCCTGGTAGTATTACTGCACTGGGGTTTCCTCAGGCCTTCTTCTCCTGACTTCGTCCTTCTGCATTCACACTCCTGGAAGTATGACTACACTGGGCTGTCCTCAGGCCTTGTAATTCTGACCTTATACTTCTCCACTCACACTCCTGATAGTATTACACCAGATGGTTCTCCACAGGTCTTATTCTCCTGACTTCGTCATTCTGCATTCACACTCCTGGTAGTATTTCTCTAGAGGGCTGTCCTAACGCCTTCTTCTCCTGCCTTTCTACTTCTCCACTCACAATCCTGATAGTATTACTCCAGAGGGCTGTCCTCAGGCCTTCTTCGCCTGACTTCGTCCTTCTGCATTCATACTCCTGGAAGTATTACTCCACTGGGCTGTCCTCAGCATTCTTCTCCTGACTTCGTCCTTCTGCATTCACACTCCTGGAAGTATTACTACACGGGGCTGACCTCAGGCCTTATAATTCTGACTTTGTAATTCTCCACTCACACTCCTGAGATTATTACACCAGATGGTTGTCCACAGGCCTTCTTCTCCTGACTTCGTCATTCTGCATTCACACTCCTGGTAGTATTTCTCTAGAGGGCTGTCCTCACGCCTTCTTCTCCTGCCTTCATACTTCTCCGATCACACTCCTGAGAGTATTACACCAGAGGGCTGTCCTCACAACTTCTTCTGACTTCGTCCTTCTGCATTCACACTCTTGGTAGTATTTCTCCAGAGGGCTGTCCTCACGCCTTTTTCACTTGACTTCCTCCTTCTGCATTAACACTCCTGGTAGTATTTCTCCAGAGGGCTGTACTCACGCCTTCTTCTCCTGACTTCGTCTTTCTGCATTCACACTCCTAGTAGTATTTCTCCAGAGGGCTGTCCTCACGCTTTCTTCTCCTGACTTCGTCCTTCTGCATTCACACTGCTGGCAGTATTTTTCCAGAGGGGTGTCCTCACGCCTTCCTCTCCTGACTTCATCCTTCTGCATTCATACTCCTTGTAGTATTTGTCCAGAGGGCTGTTTTCACGCCTGCTTCTAGTGACTTCTTCCTTCTGCATTCACACTCCTGGTAGTATTTCTCCAGAGGGCTGTCCTCATGCCGCCTTCTCCTGAATTCGTCCTTCTGCATTCACACTCCTGATACTATTTCTCCAGAGGGCTGTCCTCATGCCTTCTTCTCCTGACTTCGTCCTTCTGCATTCACAATCCTGGTAATATTACTAAACGTGTCTGTCCTCAGGCCTTCTTCTCCTGATTTCCCTCTTCTGCATCCACACTCCCAATAGTATTACTCCAGAGGGCTCTCCTCATGCATTCTTCTCCTGACTTCGTCCTTCTGCATTCACACTCGTGGAAGTATTACTCCAGAGGTCTATCCGCACGCCTTCTTCTGACTTCGTCCTTCTGCATTAACACTTCTGGTAATATTTCTCCAGATGGCTGTCCTTACGTCTTCTTCTCCTGACTTCGTCCATCTGCATTCAAACTCCTGGTCGTATTACAAAGAGGGCTGTCCTCACACCTTCTTCTCCTCACTTCATTTTGCATTCACACTCCTGCGAGTATTTCTCCAGAGGGCTGTCCTCACGCCTTCTTCTCCTGACTTCGTCCTTCTGCATTCACAATCCTGGTGGTAATATTAAACGGGGCTGTCCTCAGGCCTTCTTCTCCTGATTTCCTCCTTTTGCATTGACACTCCCGGTAGTATTACTCCAGACGGCTCTCCTAATGCCTTCTTCTCCTGACTTCATCCTTCTGCATTCACACTCTTGGTAGTATTTCTACAAATGGCTGTCCTTACACATTCTTCTCCTGACTTCGTCCTTCTGCATTCAAACTCCTAGTAGTATTTCTCCAGAGGGCTGTCCTCACGCCTTCTTGTCCTGACTTCGTCTTTTTGCATTCAGACGCCTGTTAGTATTTCTACAGAGGGCTGTCCTCACGCCTTCTTCTCCTGACTTCGTCCTTCATCATTCACACTCCTGGCATTAATACTGCACTGGGCTGTCCTCAGGCGTTCTTCTCCTCAATTCTTCCTTCTGCATTCAAATTCCTCGCAGTATTCCTCCAGAGAGCTATCCTCACGCCTTCTTCTCCTGATTTCGTCCTTCTGCATTCAAACTCCTTATAGTGTTTTTACAGAGGTCTGTACTCACTTCTTGTCCTGAATTCGTCCTTCTGCATTCAAACTCCTGGTAGTATTTCTCCAGAGGGCTATCCTCACACCTTCTTCTCCTGACTTCGTACTTTTCCACTCACACTCCTGGTAGTATTTCTCCAGAGGGCTGTCCTCTCGCCTTCTTCTCCTGACTTTGTACTTTTCCACTCACACTCCTGGTAGTATTTCTCCAGAGGGCTGTCCCCATGCCTTCTTCTCCTGAATTCGTCCGTCTGCATTCACACTCCTGGTACTATTTCTCCAGAGGGCTGTCCTCACGCCTTCTTCTCTTGACTTCTTTTTTGCATTCACACTCCTGGTATATTTCTCCAGAGGGCTGTCCTCGCGCCTTCTTCTCCTGACTTCGTCCTTCTGCATTCACAACTCTGGTAGTATTACTAAACGTGTCTGTCCTCAGGCCTTCTTCTCCTGATTTCCTCCTTCTGCATTCACACTCCCCATAGTATTACTCCAGAGGGCTCTCCTCATGCATTCTTCTCCTGACTTCATCCTTCTGCATGCACACTCTTGGTAGTATTTCTACAAATGGCTGTCCTTACGCCTTCTTCTCCTGACTTCGTCCTTCTGCGTTCAAACTCCTAGTAGTATTTCTCCAGAGGGCTCTCCTCACGCCTTCTTGTCCTGACTTCGTCTTTTTGCATTCACACTCCTGTTAGTATTTCTACAGAGGGCTGTCCTCACACCTTCTTCTCCTGACTTCATCTTTTTGCATTCACACACCTGTTAGTATTTCTACAGAGGGCTGTCCTCACGCCTTCTTCTCCTGACTTCGTCCTTCAGCATTCACACTCCTGGCATTATTACTGCACTGGGCTGTCCTCAGGCCTTCTTCTCCTCAATTCTTCCTTCTGCATTCAAATTCTTCGCAGTATTTCTCAAGAGAGCTATCCTCACGCCTCCTTCTCCTGATTTCGTCCTTCTGCATTCACACTCCTTATAGTGTCTTTACAGAGGGCTGTACTCAACCCTTCTTCTCCTGATTTCGTCCTTCTGCATTCAAACTCCTGGTAGTATTTCTCCAGAGGGCTGTCCTCTCACCTTCTTCTCCTAACTTAGTACTTTTCCACTCACACTCCTGGTAGTATTTCTCCAGAGGGCTTTCCTCATGCCTCCTTCTCCTGAATTTGTCCTTCTGCATTCACACTCCTAGTAGTATTTCTCCAGAGGGTTGTCCTCACGCCTTCTTCTCCTGACTTCGTCCTTCTGCATTCACACCCGTGGTAGTACTGCAGAGCGCTGTGCTCACGCCTTCTTCTCCTGACTTCATCCTTCTGCATTCACACTCCTGGTAGTATTTCTCCAGATGGTTGTCCTTCCGCCTTCTTCTCCTGACTTCGTCTTTCTGCATTCAAACTCCTCATAGTATTTCTCAAGAGGGCTGTCCTCACGCCTTCTTCTCCTGACATCTCCTATCTGCATTCGCACTCCTGGTAGTATTTCCCCAGAGGTCTCTCCTCACGCATTGTTCTCCTGACTTCGTCCTTCTGCATTCACACTCCTGGTAGTATTACTCCAGTGGGCTCTCCTCATGCCTTCTTCTCCTGACTTCTTCCTTCTGCATTCACACTCCTGGTAGTGCTACTATACTGGGCTCTCGTCATGCCTTCTCCTGACCTCGTACTTCTGAATTCACACCCGTGGTAGTATAACTCCAGATGGCTGTCCTTATGCCTTCTTCTGCTGACTTCGTCATTCTGCATTCACACTTCTGGTAGTATTTCTTCAGAGGGCTGTCCACACGCCTTCTTCTCCTGACTTCGTCCTTCTGCATTCACACTCCTGGTTCAATTTCTCCACAGGGCTTTCCTCACGCCTTCTTCTCCTGACTTCTTCCTTCTGCATTCAAACTCCTGGTAGTATTTCTCCAGAGGGCTCCCCTCATGCCTGCTCCTGACTTCGTCCTTCTGCATTCACACTCAAGGTAGTATTTCTCAAGTGGGCTGTCCTCAGGCCTTCTTCTCCTGACTTCGTCCTTCTCCATTCACACTGCTGGTAGTATTTCTCCAGAAGGCTGTCCTCACGCCTTCTTCTCCTTACTTCATTCTTCTACATTCACACTCCTGGTAGTATTTCTCCATAGGGCTGTCCTCACGCCTTCTTTTCCTGACTTCGTCATTCTACATTGACACTCCTAGTAGTATTTCTCCAGAGGCCTGTCCTCATGCATTGTTCTCCTGATTTCACCCTTCTGCATTCACACTCCTGGTAGTAATTCTTCAGAGAGAAGTACTCAAGCCTTCTTCTCCTGACTTCATCCTTCTGCATTCACACTCCTGTTAGTATTTCTCCAGAGGGCTGTCCTCACGCCTTCTTCTCCTGACTTCGTCCTTCTGCATTCACACTCCTGGTAGTACTTCTCCAGATGGCTGTCCTCACGCCTTCTTCTCCTGACTTCGTCCTTCTGCATTCACACTCCTGGTAGAATTATTAAAAGGGGCTGTCCTCAGGCCTTCTTCTCCTGATTTCCTACTTCTGCATTCACACTCCCGGTAGTATTACTCCAGACGGCTCTCCTCATGCCTTCTTCTCCTGATTTCATCCTTCTGCATTCACACTCCTGGTAGTATTTCTCCAGAGGGTTGTCCTCACGCCTTCTTCTCCTGACTTCGTTCTTCTGCATTCACACACCTGGTAGTATTATTACAGAGGGCTGTCCTCACTCCTTCTTCTGACTTCGTCCTTCTGCATTCACACTCCTGGTAGTATTTCTCCAGAGGGCTGTCCTCACGCCTTCTTCTCCTGACTTCTTTTTTGCATTCACACTCCTGGCATATTTCTCCAGAGGGCTGTCCTCAAGGCTTCTTCTCCTGACTTCGTCCTTCTGCATTCACAATGCTGGTAGTATTACTAAACGGGGCTGTTCTCAGGCCTTCTTCTCCTGATTTCCTCCTTCTGCATTCACACTCCCGATAGTATTACTCCAGAGGGCTCTCCTCATGCATTCTTCTCCTGACTTCGTCCTTCTGCATTCACACTCGTAGAAGTATTACTCCAGAGGGCTATCCTCACGCCTTCTTCTGACTTCGTCCTTCTGCATTCACACTCTTGGCAGTATTTCTACAAATGGCTGTCCTTATGCCTTCTCCTCCTGACTTTGCCCTTCTGCATTCAATTTCCTAGTAGTAGTTCTACAGAGGGCTGTCCTCACGCCTTCTTGTTATGACTTCGTCTTTTTGCATTCACACTCCTGTTAGAATTTCTACAGAGGGCTGTCCTTACGCCTTCTTCTCCTGACTTCATTCTTCTGCATTCAAACTCCTGGTAGTATTTCTTTAGAAGGCGGTCCTTACGCCATCTTCTCCTGACTTCGTCCTTCTGCATTAACACTCCTGGTAGTATTTCTCGAGGGCTGTCCTCATGCCTTCTTCGCCCGTTTTCGTCCTTCTGCATTCACACTCCTGGTAGTATTACTCAACGGGGCTGTCCTCAGGCCTTCTTCTCCTGACTTCGTCCTTCTGCATTCACACTCCTGGTAGTATTACTCCAGAGGGCTCTCCTCATGCCTTCTTCTCCTGACATTGTCCTTCTGCATTCACACCCCTGGTAGTATTTCTCAAGAGGGCTGTCCTCACGCCTTCTTCGCCCGTTTTCGTCCTTCTGCATTCGCACTCCTGGTAGTATTACTCAACGGGGCTGTCCTCAGGCCTTCTTCTCCAGACTTCATCCTTCTGCATTCACACTCCTGGTAGTATTTCTCCAGAGGGTTGTCCTCACGCCTTCTTCTCCTGACTTCGTCCTTCTGCATTCACACTCCTGGTAGCATTATTAAAAGGGGCTGTCCTCAGGCCTTCTTCTCCTCATTTTCTCCTTCTGCAATCACACTCCCGGTAGTATTACCCCAGAGGGCTCTCCTCACGCCTTCTTCTCCTGACTTCGTACTTCTGCATTCACAATACTGGTAGTGTTTCTCCAGAGGGTTCTCCTAACGCCTTCTTCTCCTGACTTCATTCTTCTGCATTCACACACCTGGTAGTATTATTACAGAGGGCTGTCCTCACCCTTTCTTCTTCTGACTTCGTAGTTCTCCATTCACACTCCTCGTAGTATTTCTCCAGAGGGCTGTCCTCTCGCCTTCTTCTCCTGACTTCGTACTTTTCCGCTCACACTCCTGGTAGTATTTCTCCAGAGGGCTGTCCTCACGTCGTCTTCTCCTGAATTCGTCCTTCTGCATTACCACTTCTGGTACTATTTCTACAGATGGCTGTTCTTACGCCTTCTTCTCCTGACTTCGTCCTTTTGCATTCAAACTCCTGGTAGTATATCTCCAGAGGGCTGTCCTCATGCCTTCTTTTCCTGACTTCGTCTTTCTGCATTCCCATGCCTGGTAGTATTTGTACTGAAGGCTGTCCTCACGCTTTCTTCTCCTGACATCGTACTTCAGCATTCACACTCCTGGCATTATTACTGCACTGGGCTGTCCTCAGGCCTTCTCCTCAATTCTTCCTTCTGCATTCAAATTCCTCGTACTATTTCTCCAGAGGGCTGTCCTCACACCTTCTCCTGATTTCGTTCCTCTGCATTCACACTCCTGGTAGTGTTTACACTGGGCTGTACTCACCCCTTCTTCTCCTGACTTCATCCTTCTGCATTCAAACTCCTGGTAGTATTTCTCCAGAGGGCTGTCCTCTCACCTTCTTCTCCTAACTTCGTACTTTTCCACTCACACTCCTGGTAGTATTTCTCCAGAGGGCTTTCCTCACACCTCCTTCTCTTCAATTCGTCCTTCTGCATTCACACTCCTGGTAGTATTTCTCCAGAGGGTTGTCCTCACGCCGCCTTCTCCTGACTTCGTCTTTCTGCATTCACACTCCTGGTAGTATTTCTCCAGTTGGTTGTCCTTACGCCTTCTTCTCCTGACTTCATCTTTCTGCATTCAAACTCCACATAGTATTTCTCAAGAGGGCTGTCCTCACGCCTTCTTCTCCTGATTTTGTCTTTCTCCATTTGCACTCCTGGTAGTATTTCTCCATAGGGCTGTCCTCATGCCTTCTTCTCCTGACTTCGTCCTTCTGCATTCACACTTCTGGTAGTATTTCTCCAGAGGGCTGTCCATACCCCTTCTTCTCCTGACTTTGTCCTTCTGCATTCACACTCCTGGTTGAATTTCTCCACAGGGCTTTCTTCAGACCTTCCTCTCCTGACTTTCTCCTTCTGCGTTCAAACTCCTGGTAGTATTTCTCCAGAGGGCTGTCCTCACGCCTTCTCCTGACTTCGTCTTTCTTCATTCACACTCAAGGTACTATTTTTCAAGTTGGCTGTCCTCAGGCCTTCTTCTCCTGACGTCGTCCTTCTGCATTCACACTGCTGGTAGTATTTCCCCAGAGGGCTGTCCTCACGCCTTCTTATCCTGACTTCATCCTTTTGTATTCACACTCCTGGTAGTATTTCTCCAGAGGTCTGTCTTCACGCCTTCTTCTCCTGACTTCGTCCTTCTGCATTCACACTCCTGGGAGTATCCCTCCAGAGGGCTCTCCAACGCCTTCTTCTCCTGACTTCACAATTCTACATTCACACTCCTGGTAGTATTTCTCAAGAGGGTTGTCCTCACGCCTTCTTCTCCTGACTTCGTAATTCTCCACTCACACTCCTGGTAGTGTTTCTCCAGAGGGCTGTCCACAGGCCTTCTCCTGACTTCATCCTTCTGCATTCACACTCCTGGAAGTATTAATCCACTGGGCTGTTCTCAGGCCTTCCGCTGAATTTGTACTTCTCCACTCACACTCTAAGTAGTATTAGTCCAGACGGCTGTGCTCACGCCTTCTTCTCCTGACTTCGTCTTCCTACATTAACTCTCCTGCTAGAATTACTCCACTGCGGTGTCCTCAGGCCTTCTTCTCCTGACTTTGTACTTCTCCACTCACACTCCTGGTTGTATTACACCACTGCGCTGTCCTCAGGCCTTCTTTTCCTGACTTTGTACTTCTCCACTCACACTCCTGGTAGTATTACTCTAGAGGGCTGCCCTCACGCCTTCTTCTACTGTTCGTCCTTCTGCATTCACACTTCTGGTAGTATTTCTCCAGAGGGCTGTTCTCACGCCTTCCTCCACTGACTTCGTTCTTCTCCACTCACACTCCTGGTAGTATTTCTCCTGAGGGCTGTCCTCACCCCTTCTTCTCCTGACTTCGTCCTTCTGCATTCACACTCCTGGTAGTATTTCTCCAGAGGGTTGTCCTGACACCTTCTTGTCCTGACTTCATTCTTCTGCATTCACACTCCTGGTAGTATTTCTCCAGAGGGCTGTCCTCACGCCTTCTTCTCCTGATTTTGTCCTTCTGCATTCACAATCCTGGTAGTATTTCTCCAGAGGGCTGTCCTCATTCCATCTACTCCTCACTTCGTCCTTCTGCATTCACAATCTTGGTAGTAATTCTCGAGAGGGCTGTCCTCACGCCTTCTTCTCTTGACTTCGTACTTCTCCACTCACACTCCTGGTGGTATTTCTCCAGAGGTCTGTCCTCATGCCTTCTTCTCCTGTGTTCATCCTTCTGCATTCACACTCCTGGTACTATTACTCCACTGGGCTGTCCTCAGGCCTTCTTCTTATGACTTTCTACTTCTGCATTCACACTCCTTGTAGTATTTCTCCAGAGGGATATCCTCACGCCTTCTTCTCCAGACGTAGTCCTTCTGCATTCACACTCCTGGGAGTATCTCTCCAGAGGGCTCTCCAACGCCTTCTTCTCCTGACTTCATATTTCTACATTCACACTCCTGGTAGTATTTCTCCAGAGGGCTGCCCTCACGCCTTCTCCTGACTTCATCCTTCTGCATTCACACTACTGGTCGTATTTCTCCAGAGGCCTGTCCTCATGCCTTCCTCTCCTGTCTTCATCCTTCTGCATTCACACTCCTTGTAGTATTACTCCACTGGGCTGTCCTCAGGCCTTGTTCTGCTGACTTTGCACTTCTGCATGCACACTCCTAGTGGTATTACCCCACTGGGCTGTCCTCATGCCTTTTTTCCTGACTTCGTCCTTCTGCATTCACACTCCTGGTAGTATTTCTCCAGAGGGATGTCCTCACGCATTCTTCTCCTGAGTTGGTACTTCTGCATTCACACTCCTGGTTGTATTAATCCCCTGGGTGTACTCAGGCCTTGTTTTCCTGACTTTGTACTTCTCCACTCACACTCCTGGTAGTATTACTCCAGAGGGCTGTCCTCACGCCTTCTTCTCCTGACTTCGTCCTTCTGAATTCACACTACTGGTATTATTTGTCCTGTAGGCTGTCCTCTCACCTTCTCCTGACTTTGTCCTTCTGCATTCACACTCCTGCTGTATTTCTCTAGAGGGCTGTCCTCACACCTTCTTCTCCTGACTTCGTCCTTCTGCATTCACACTCGTGGTACTGTTTCTCCAGAGGGCTGTCCTCATGCCTTCTTCTCCTGACTTCATCCTTCTGCATTCACAGTCCTGGTAGTATTTCTCCAGAGGGCTGTCCGCACACCTCCTTCCCCTGACATCGTACTCCTGACTTAATACTTCTGCATTCACACTCCTTGTAGTATTTCTGATGGGGGCTGTCCTCACTCCTTCTTCTCCTGACTTCGTCCTTCTGCATTCACACTCCTGGTAGTATTACTCCACTGGGCTGTCCTCAGGCCTTGTTCTCCTGACTTTGTACTTCTCCATTCACACTCCTGGTAGTATTTCTCCAGAGGGCAGTCCTCACACCTTCTTCTCCTGACTTCGTCCTTCTGCATTCACATTTCTGGTAGTATTAATCCAGAGGGCTGTCCTCACGCCTTCTTCTCCTGACTTTGTCCTTCTGCATTCACACTCCTGGTACTATTACTCCTCAGAGCTGTCCTCAGGCCTTCTTCTCCTCACTTCGTCCTTATGCATTTACACTCCAGAAGTATTACTGCACTGGGTTGTCCTCAGGCCTTCTTCTCCTGACTTCGTACTTCTCCACTCACACTCCTGGTAGTATTTCTCCAGAGGGCTGTCCTCAGGCCTTGTTCTCCTGACTTTGTACTTCTCCACTCACATTCCTGGTAGTGTTACTCCAGAGGGCTGTCCTCAGGCCTTCTTCTCCTGAATGCATTCTTCTCCACTCAACCTCCTGGTAGTATTGCTCCACTAGGCTCTCATCATGCCTTCTCCTGACTTCATTCTTCTCCAGTCATGTTCTTGGCAGTATTGCTCCACTGGGCTGTCCTCAGGCCTACTTCTCCTGACTTCATCCTTCTGCGTTCACACTCCTGGAAATATTACTACACTGGGCTGTACTCAGGCCTTCTTCTCCTGACTTCGTCTTTCTCCACTCACACTCCTGGAAGTATTACTCCACTGGGCTGTCCTTAGGCGTTCTCCTTACTTGGTTCTTCTGCATTCACAATCCTGGAGGTATTACTCCACTGGGCTGTACTCAGCACTTTCTTCTCCTGACTTTGTACCTCTCCATTCACACTCCTGGTTATAACTCCACTGGGCAGTACTCAGGCCTTCTCCTAAATTTGTACTTCTCCACTCATGTTACTGCTAGTATTACACGAGAGTGCTGTCCTCAGCCTTCTTCTCCTGAATTCATTCTTCTCCACTCATGCTCTTGGTAGTATTGCTCCACTGGGTTGTCCTCACACATTCTTGTGACTTCATTCTTCTATACTCATGTTCTTGGCACTCTTACTCCACTGGGCTGTCCTCAGGCCTTCTCCTGACTTCGTCCTTCTGCATTCACACTCCTGGAAGTATTACTCCACTGGGCTGTCCTCAGGCCTTGTTCTCCTGACTTCCTCCTTCTGCATTCACACTCCTGGAAGTATTACTCCACTGGGCTGTACTCAGGCATTCTTCTCCTGACTTTGTCTTCTGCATTCACACTCATCGAAGTATTACTCCCCTGGGCGGTCCTCACGCCTTCTTCTCCTGACTTCGTCATTCTGCATTCACACTACTGGTAGTATTTCTCCAGAGGGCTGTCCTCACGCCTTCTTCTCCTCACTTTGTCCTTCTGCATTCACACTCCTGGTAGTATTTCTCCAGAGGGCTGTCCTCATGCCTTCTTCCCCTGATTTTGTCCTTCTGTATTCACACTCCTGGTAGTATTACTCCACTGGGCTGTCCTCACGCTTTTTTCTCCTGACTTCGTCCTTCTCCATTCACACTCCTGGTAGTATTTCTCCAGAGGGCTGTCCACAGTCCTTCTTCTCCTGACTTCATTCTTCTGCATTCACACTCCTGGAAATGTTACTCCACTGGGCTGTTCTCAGGCCTTCTTCTCCTGAATTTGTACTTCTCCGCTCACACTCCAAGTAGTATTTCTCCAGAGGGCTGTGCTCACGCCTTCTTCTCCAGACTTCGTCTTTCTGCATTAACTCTCCTGCTAGAATTACTCCACTGGGGTGCCCTCAGGCCTTGTTCTCCTGACTTTGTACTTCTCCACTCACACTCCTGGTTGTATTACTCCACTGGGCTGTACTCATGCCTTCTTCTCCTGAGTTTCTCATTCTGCATTCGCACTCCCAGTAGTATTTCTCCAGAGGGCTGTCCTCACGCTTTCTTCTCCTGATTTTGTCCTTCTGCATTATCACTCCTGGTAGTATTTTTCCAGAGGGGTGTCCACATGCTCTCTTCTGTTGACTTCTTCCTTCTTCATTCACACTCCTGGTAGTATTTCTCCAGAGGGCTCTCCTCAAGCCTTCTTCCCCTGACTTCGTCCTTCTGCATTCACACTCCTGGTAGTATTTCTCCAGAGCACTGTCCTCACGCCTTCTTCTCCTGACTTCGTCCTTCTGCATTGACACTCCTGGTAGTAATTCTCCAGAAGGCTGTCCTCACGCCTTCTTCTCCTGACTTCGTCCTTCTGCATTCACACTCCTGGTAGTATTTCTCCAGAGGGTTGTCCTCACGCCTTCTTCTGACTTCGTCCTTCTGCATTCACACTCCTGGTCTTATTTCTCCAGAAGGCTGTCCTCACACCTTCTTCTCCTCACTTGGTCGTTCTGCATTCACAATCCTGGGAGTATTTCTCCAGAGGGCTATAGTCACGCCTTCTCCTGACTTCGTCCTTCTGCATTCACACTCCTGGGAGTATCTCTCCAGAGGGCTCTCCAACGCCTTCTTCTCCTGACTTCACAATTCTACATTCACACTCCTGGTAGTATTTCTCAAGAGGGTTGTCCTCACGCCTTCTTCTCCTGACTTCGTAATTCTCCACTCACACTCCTGGTAGTGTTTCTCCAGAGGGCTGTCCACAGGCCTTCTCCTGACTTCATCCTTCTGCATTCACACTCCTGGAAGTATTAATCCACTGGGCTGTTCTCAGGCCTTCCGCTGAATTTGTACTTCTCCACTCACACTCTAAGTAGTATTAGTCCAGACGGCTGTGCTCACGCCTTCTTCTCCTGACTTCGTCTTCCTACATTAACTCTCCTGCTAGAATTACTCCACTGCGGTGTCCTCAGGCCTTCTTCTCCTGACTTTGTACTTCTCCACTCACACTCCTGGTTGTATTACACCACTGCGCTGTCCTCAGGCCTTCTTTTCCTGACTTTGTACTTCTCCACTCACACTCCTGGTAGTATTACTCTAGAGGGCTGCCCTCACGCCTTCTTCTACTGTTCGTCCTTCTGCATTCACACTTCTGGTAGTATTTCTCCAGAGGGCTGTTCTCACGCCTTCCTCCCCTGACTTCGTACTTCTCCACTCACACTCCTGGTAGTATTTCCCAGAGGGCTGTCCTCACGTCTTCTTCTCCTGAGTTCGTCCTTCTGCATTCAAACTCCTGGTAGTATTTCTCCAGAGGGCTGTCCTTACACCTTCTTGTCCTGACTTCATTCTTCTGCATTCACACTCCTGGTAGTATTTCTCCAGAGGGCTGTCCTCACGCCTTCTTCTCCTGACTTCGTCCTTCTGCATTCACAATCCTGGTAGTATTTCACCAGAGGGCTGTCCTCATTCCATCTACTCCTCACTTCGTCCTTCTGCATTCACAATCTTGGTAGTAATTCTCGAGAGGGCTGTCCTCACGCCTTCTTCTCTTGACTTCGTACTTCTCCACTCACACTCCTGGTGGTATTTCTCCAGAGGTCTGTCCTCATGCCTTCTTCTCCTGTGTTCATCCTTCTGCATTCACACTCCTGGTACTATTACTCCACTGGGCTGTCCTCAGGCCTTCTTCTTATGACTTTCTACTTCTGCATTCACACTCCTTGTAGTATTTCTCCAGAGGGATATCCTCACGCCTTCTTCTCCAGACGTAGTCCTTCTGCATTCACACTCCTGGGAGTATCTCTCCAGAGGGCTCTCCAACGCCTTCTTCTCCTGACTTCATATTTCTCCATTCACACTCCTGGTAGTATTTCTCCAGAGGGCTGCCCTCACGCCTTCTCCTGACTTCATCCTTCTGCATTCACACTCCTGGTCGTATTTCTCCAGAGGCCTGTCCTCATGCCTTCCTCTCCTGTCTTCATCCTTCTGCATTCACACTCCTTGTAGTATTACTCCACTGGGCTGTCCTCAGGCCTTGTTCTGCTGACTTTGTACTTCTGCATGCACACTCCTAGTGGTATTACCCCACTGGGCTGTCCTCATGCCTTTTTTCCTGACTTCGTCCTTCTGCATTCACACTCCTGGTAGTATTTCTCCAGAGGGATGTCCTCACGCATTCTTCTCCTGAGTTGGTACTTCTGCATTCACACTCCTGGTAGTATTACTCCACTGGGCTGTCCACAGGCCTTTTTCTCCTGAATTTGTACTTCTCCACTCACACTCCTGGTAGAATTTCTACAGAGGACTGTCCTCACGCCTTCTTCTCCTGACTTCGTCCTTCTGAATTCACACTCCTGGTATTATTTGTCCTGTAGGCTGTCCTCTCACCTTCTCCTGACTTTGTCCTTCTGCATTCACACTCCTGCTGTATTTCTCTAGAGGGCTGTCCTCACACCTTCTTCTCCTGACTTCGTCCTTCTGCATTCACACTCGTGGTACTGTTTCTCCAGAGGGCTGTCCTCATGCCTTCTTCTCCTGACTTCATCCTTCTGCATTCACAGTCCTGGTAGTATTTCTCCAGAGGGCTGTCCGCACACCTCCTTCCCCTGACATCGTACTTCTGACTTCGTACTTCTCCACTCACACTCCTGGTAGTATTTCTCCAGAGGGCTGTCCTCACACCTTCTTCTCCTGATTTCGTCCTTCTGCATTCACACTCCTGGTAGCACTACTCCACTGGGCTGTCCACAGGCCTTGTTCTCCTGACTTCGTAGTTCTCCATTCACACTCCTGGTAGTATTGCTCCAGAGGGCAGTCCTCACACCTTATTCTCCTGACTTTGTACTTCTGCATTCACACTCCTGGTAGTATTAATCCAGAGGGCTGTCCTCACGCCTTCTTCTCCTGACTTTGTCCTTCTGCATTCACACTCCTGGTACTATTACTCCTCAGAGCTGTCCTCAGGCCTTCTTCTCCTCACTTCGTCCTTATGCATTTACACTCCAGAAGTATTACTGCACTGGGTTGTCCTCAGGCCTTCTTCTACTGACTTCGTACTTCTCCATTTACACTCCTGGTAGTATTACACCACTGGGCTGTCCTCAGGCCTTGTTCTCCTGACTTTGTACTTCTCCACTCACGTTCCTGGTAGTGTTACTCCAGAGGGCTGTCCTCAGGCCTTCTTCTCCTGAATGCATTCTTCTCCACTCAACCTCCTGGTAGTATTGCTCCACTAGGCTCTCATCATGCCTTCTCCTGACTTCATTCTTCTCCAGTCATGTTCTTGGCAGTATTGCTCCACTGGGCTGTCCTCAGGCCTACTTCTCCTGACTTCATCCTTCTGCGTTCACACTCCTGGAAATATTACTACACTGGGCTGTACTCAGGCCTTCTTCTCCTGACTTCGTCTTTCTCCACTCACACTCCTGGAAGTATTACTCCACTGGGCTGTCCTTAGGCGTTCTCCTTACTTGGTTCTTCTGCATTCACAATCCTGGAGGTATTACTCCACTGGGCTGTACTCAGCACTTTCTTCTCCTGACTTTGTACCTCTCCATTCACACTCCTGGTTATAACTCCACTGGGCAGTACTCAGGCCTTCTCCTAAATTTGTACTTCTCCACTCATGTTACTGCTAGTATTACACGAGAGTGCTGTCCTCAGCCTTCTTCTCCTGAATTCATTCTTCTCCACTCATGCTCTTGGTAGTATTGCTCCACTGGGTTGTCCTCACACATTCTTGTGACTTCATTCTTCTATACTCATGTTCTTGGCACTCTTACTCCACTGGGCTGTCCTCAGGCCTTCTCCTGACTTCGTCCTTCTGCATTCACACTCCTGGAAGTATTACTCCACTGGGCTGTCCTCAGGCCTTGTTCTCCTGACTTCCTCTGTCTGCATTCACACTCCTGGTAGTATTACTCCACTGGGCTGTACTCAGGCATTCTTCTCCTGACTTTGTCTTCTGCATTCACACTCATCGAAGTATTACTCCCCTGGGCGGTCCTCACGCCTTCTTCTCCTCACTTCGTCATTCTGCATTCAGAATCCTGGTAGTATTTCTCCAGAGGGCTGTCCTCACGCCTTCTTCTCCTGACTTCGTCCTTCTGCATTCACACTCCTGGTAGTAATTCTGCAGATGGCTGTCCTCATGCCTTCTTCTGACTTTGTCCTTCTGTATTCACACTCCTGGTAGTATTTCTCAAGAGGGCTGTCCTCACGCCTTCTTCTCCTGACTTCGTAATTCTCCACTCACACTCCTGGTAGTATTTCTCCAGAGGGCTGTCCACAGTCTTCTCCTGACTTCATTCTTCTGCATTCACACTCCTGGAAGTATTACTCCACTGGGCTGTTCTCAGGCCTTCTTCTGCTGAATTTGTACTTCTCCCCTCACACTACTTGTAGTATTTTTCCAGAGGGCTGTCCTCACGCCTACTTCTCCAGACTTCGTCTTTCTGCATTAACTCTCCTGCTAGAATTACTCCACTGGGGTGCCCTCAGGCCTTGTTCTCCTGACTTTGTACTTCTCCACTCACACTCCTGGTTGTATTACTCCACTGGGCTGTACTCATGCCTTCTTCTCCTGAGTTTCTCATTCTGCATTCGCACTCCCAGTAGTATTTCTCCAGAGGGCTGTCCTCACGCTTTCTTCTCCTGATTTTGTCCTTCTGCATTATCACTCCTGGTAGTATTTTTCCAGAGGGGTGTCCACATGCTCTCTTCTGTTGACTTCGTCCTTCTTCATTCACACTCCTGGTAGTATTTCTCCAGAGGGCTCTCCTCATGACTTTTTCTCCTGAATTTGTCCTTCTGCATTCACACTCCTGGTAGTATTTCTCCAGAGGGCTTTCCTCACGCCTTCTTCTCCTGACTTCGTCCTTCTGCATTGACACTCCTGGTAGTGTTTCTCCAGATGGCTGTCCTCACGCCTTCTTCTCCTGACTTCGTCCTTCTGCATTCACACTCCTGGTAGTATTTCTCCAGAGGGTTGTCCTCACGCCTTCTTCTGACTTCGTCCTTCTGCATTCACACTCCTGGTCTTATTTCTCCAGAAGGCTGTCCTCACACCTTCTTCTCCTCACTTGGTCGTTCTGCATTCACAATCCTGGGAGTATTTCTCCAGAGGGCTATAGTCACGCCTTCTCCTGACTTCGTCCTTCTGCATTCACACTCCTGGAAGTATTCATCCACTGGGCTCTTCTCAGCCCTTCTTCTCCTGATTTTGTACTTCTTCACTCACACTCCTGGTAGTATTTCTCTAGAGGGCTGTCCTCACGCCTTCTTCTCCTGACTTCGTCTTTCTGCATTCACACTGCTGCTAGTATTACTCCACTGGGCTGTCATCAGGCCTTGTGCTCCTGACATTGTACTTCTCCACTCACACTCCTGGTTTTATTACTCCACTGGGATGTACTCAAGCCTTCTTCTCCTGAATTAGACATTCTGCATTCATACTACTGGTAGTATTTCCCCAGAGGGCTGTCCTCACACCTTCTTATCCTGACTTCGTCCTTTTGTATTCACACTCCTGGTAGTATTTCTCCAGAGGTCTGTCTTCACGCCTTTTTCTGACTTCGTCTACTGTTGCCCTGAGAGCGAGGAAGGAGCTCGAGCTGGGACAGCTGCTGCCTAAGTAATGTTCCAAGAACTAAGCAGCACTGAACTTTCAGGAGTGTGAGGCTGTTGAAATCACTGAGTTCTACAATGAAATTTTCAGATATCTGTATGTGAAATGGCAATTTTCCACAAATTCCTACGCTGCCTATGGCGCACATAGAAGCTGCTGTTGCCTGCTCCTCTCCCTAAGAAGAACTCTACGTGGGAAGAAGAAAGCACCTTCCTGGATAGATCTGGTGTATGGAGAATAGGGTGAAAACAAAGATATTCTTTCTTATCCAGGACCTATTGGAGTCAATGGGAAAGGAAGGCTACACTTGCCCTGAGTGCGAGGAAGGAGCTAGAGCTGGGGCAGTTGCTCCCTACATAAAGTTCCAAGGACTAAGCAACACTGAACATTCAGGAGAGTGAGGCTGTTCAAATCACTGAGTTCTACAATAAAATTTTCACATGTCTGTATGAGCAAGGGAAATTTTCCACTAGTTCCTAGGCTGCCCTGTGGCGCACATAGAAGCTGCTGTTGCCTGCTCCTTTCTCTAAGAACTCTAGGTGGGAAGCATAAAGCACCTCCCAGCATGGCTCTGCTTTAGGGAGAGTAGTGTGGAAACAAAGATATACTTTCTTTATGAGGCACAATTGTAGTCAGTGGGAAAGCAAGCCTACTGTTGCCCTGAGTGCGAGGAAGGAGCTAGCGCTGGGGCACCTGCTGCCTAAGTATAGTTCCAAGAACTAAGCAACACTGAACTTTCAGGAGTGTGAGGCTTTTGAAATCACTGACTTCGACAATGAAATTTAAACATGTCTGTATGGGCAATGGCAATTTTCCACGTATTCCTAGGCTGACGTGTGGTTCACATAGAACCTCCAGTTGCATGCGCGTTTCACTAGGAACTCTAAGTGAGAAACATAAAGCCCCTTCCAGGATGGTTTTGCTGTATAGATAGTAGTGTGGAAAAAAACATATTCTTTCATTCCCCAGACCCTTTGGAATCCATGGGAAAGCAAGCATACTATTGCCCTGGGTGCGAGAAAGGAGCTAGAGCTGGGGGAGCTGCTGCCTAAGTAAAGCTCCAACAACTAAGCAACACTGAACTTTCAGGAGTGTGAGGCTGTTGAAATCTCTGAGTGCTACAGTGAAATATTCAGAGGTCTGTATTGGCAACGGCAATTTTCCATGTATTCCTAGAATGCCCTGTGGCACACATAGAAGCTGCAGTTGTCTGCATCTTTCCCTAGGAATAACTTTAGGTGAGAAGGATGAAGCAACTTCCTGGATGGTGGTGCTGTATGGACAGTAGTGTGGAAACAAAGATATTCTTTCTTTCCCAGGCCCCATTGGAATCAATGCGAAAGCACGCATACTGTTTCCCTGGGTGTGAGGTAGGAGCTAGAGCTGCGGGAGCTGCTGGCTAAGTAAAGTTCCAAGAACTGAGCAACACTGAACTTTCAGGAGTGTGATGCTGTTGAAATCACTGAGTTCTACAATGAAATTTTCAGATGTCTTTATGGGCAATGGCAATTTTCCACGTATTCCTAGGCTGCCCTGTGGCGCACATAGAAGCTACACATTCCTGTGCGTTTCCCTAAGAACTCTAGGTGAGAAGCATAAAGCTCCTTCCAGGATGGTTTTGCTGTATGCAGAGTAGTGTGGAAACAAAGATATTCTTTCTTTCGCAGGCCCCATTGGAATCCATGGGAAAGCAAGCATGCTGTTGCTCTGGGTGCGAGGAAGGAGCTACAGCTGGTGGAGCTGCTGCCTAAGTAAAGTTCCAAGAACTAAGCAACACTGAACTTTCAGTAGTGTGAGACTGTTGAAATCACTGACTTCCACAATGAAATTATCAGATGTCTGTATGGGCAATGGCAATTTTCCACGTATTCCTAGGCTACCCTGTGGCGCACATAGAAGCTGTATTTGCCTGCGCATTTCCCTAAGAAGACCTCTATGTGAGAAGCATAAAGTTCCTTCCAGGATGGTTCTGCATATGCAGAGTAGTGTGGAAACAAAGATATTCTTTCTTTCGCAGGCCCCATTGGAATCAATGGGAAAGCAAGCATGCTGTTGCCCTGGGTGCGAGGAAGAAGCTAAAGCTGGGGGAGCTGCAACCTAAGTAAAGTTCCAAGAACTAAGCAACACTGAACTTTCAGGAGTGTGATGCTGTTGAAATCACTGAGTTCTACAATGAAATTTTCAGATGTCTGTGTGGGCAATGGCAACTTTCCATGTATTCCTAGGCTGCCATTTGGCGCACATACAAACTGCAGTTGCCTGTGCGTTTCCCTAAGAAGAACTCTAGGTGAGAAGCATAAAGCGCCTTCAATGATGGTTCTGCTGCATGGAGAGTAGTGTGGAAAAAAAGATATTCTTTCTTTCCCAGGCCCCTTTGGAGTCAATGTGAAAGTAAGCATACTGTTGCCCCGGGAGAGAGGAAGGAGCTAGAGCTTGGGAAGCTGCTGCCTAAGTAAAGTTCAAAGAAGTAAGCAACACTGAACTTTTGGGAGTGTGAGACTGTTGAAATCACTGAGTTATACAATGAAATTTTCAGATATCTGTGTGGGCAATGCAACTTTCCATGTATTCCTAGGCTGCCCTGTGGCGCACACAGAAGCTGCAGTTGCCTGCGCATTTCCTAAGAAGAACTCTAGGTGAGAAGCATAAAGCAACTTCCAGGATGGTTCTGCTGTACGGAGAGTAGTGTGGAAACAAAGATATTCCTTCTTTCCTAGGCCCCATTGGAATCAATGGGAAAGCAAGCATGCTGTTGCCCTGGGGGCGCGAAAGGAGCTGGAGCTGGGGGAGCTGCTGCCTAAGTAAAGTTCCAAAAGCTAAGCAACACTGAACTTTCAGGAGTGTTAGGCTGTTGAAATCACTGAGTGCTACAATAAAATTTTCAGAGATCTGTATTGGCAATGGCAATTTTCCATGTATTCCTAGGCTGCACTGTGGTGCACCTAGAATCTGCAGTTGCCTGCGCATTTCGCTAAGAAGAACTCTAGGTGAGAAGCATAAAGCACCTCCCAGGATGGTTCTGCTGTATGGAGAGTAGTGTGAAAACAAAGATATTCTTTCTTTCCCAGGCCCCATTGGAATCAATGTGAAAGAAAACATACTGTTACCCAGGGTGCGAGGAAGAAGCTAAAGCTGGGGGAGCTGCAACCTAAGTAAAGTTCCAAGAACTAAGCAACACTGAAGTTTCCGAAGTGTGAACCGGTTGAAATCACTGAGTTCTATAATGAAATTTTCAGAAGTCTCTATGGGCATTCACAATTTTCCAGGTATTCTTGGGCTGCCCTGTTGCGCACATACAAGCTGCCATTGCCTGTGCGTTTCCTAAAGAGGAACTCTAGGTGAGAAGCATAAAGCACCTTCCAGGATGGTTCTGCTGTATGGAGAGTAGTGTGGAAACAGATATTCTTGCTTTCCCAGGCTCTATTGGAATCAATGGGAAAGAAAGCATACTGCTGCCCTGGGTGTGAGGAAGGAGCTAGAGCTGTGGCAGTTCGTGCATAAGTTAAGTTCCAGGAAATAAGCAACACTGAACTTTGAGGAGTGTGGGGCTGTGGAAATCACTGTGTTCTACAATGAATGTTTCACATGTCTCTAAGGGGAATCGAATTTGCCCATGCATTACTAGGCTGTCCTGTGATGCACATGGAAGTTGCATTTGCCAGAGTTTTTCCCTAAGAACAACTCTGCTACAAAAGCATAAAGCACTTTCCAGGATAGTTGTGCTCTATGTAGAGAAGTGTGAAAACAATGCTATTCTTTCTTTTGCAGGACCCTTGGAATCATTGGGAAAGAAAGCATACTATTGCCCTGGTTGAGAGGAAGGAGCTAGAGCTGGGTTAGCTGGTGCATAGGTGAAGTACAACAAAATAACCACGGTGAACTTTCCCGAGTGTGTGGCTGTGGAAATCACTGAGTTACACAATGATATTTTCAGGTGTCTCTACGGGGAATGGGAATTGCCCATGTAATGCTAGGCTGCCCTGTGGCACACATAGAAGCTGCAGTTGCCTGAGCATTCCATAAGTAGAAGTCTAGGTGAGAAGCATGAAGTGCCTTCCTGGATGGTTCTGCTGTATGTAAAGAAGTTTGGAAACAAAGCTATTCTTTCTTTCCCAGGCCCATTTGGAATCAATGAGAAATAAAGCATACTGCTGCCCTGGATGTGACGAAGGACCTATAGCTGGATGAGCTGGTGCATAAGTGAAGTCGAAGGAAATATATCAACCCTGATCTTTTAGGGGTGTCGGGCTGTGGAAAGCACTGAGTTCTACAATGAAATTTTCAGATTTCTCTAGGGGAATGGAAATCACACATATATTACCAGGCTGTCCTGTGGCCCACAGAGAACCTGCAGTTGCCTCAGCATTTCCCTAAGAAGAACTCCAGAACAGAAGCGTAAAGCACCTTCCAGGATGGTTCTGTTGTATGTACAGAAGTGAGTAAACAGGGCCAGTGAGATGGCTCAGTGGCCTACGCGTCTGCCTGGCAAGCACGAGGGCCCGAGTTCGACTCCCGGATCCCACATACAAAAAAAGGGGCCGGTGATATCGCTCAGCGGCACGGGCACCTACTGGCGTGCGAGGTCCTGAGGTCAACCCCCGGTACCCACCAAAAAAAAAAAAAAAAGTGAGTAAACAAAGGTATTCTCTTTTTTTTGCAGTACCCTTTGGAATCTATGGGAAAGAAATCATACTGCTGCCCTGTTTGCGAGGAAGGAGCTAGAGCTGAGAGCTTGTGGATATGCTCATTCCAAGGAAATAAGGTGCCCTGATTTTTCAGGAGTGTGGGGATGTGGAAAGCACTGAGTTCTACAATGAAATTTTCAGATGTCTCTATGGGGAATGGTATTCCATGTATTACTAGGCTGCTCTGTGGCACACATAGAACCTGCCATTTCCCGAGCATTTCCCTAAGAAGAACTCTAGGTGAGAAGCATAAAGCACCTTCCATGATGGTTCTGCTGTATGTACAGAAGTGTAGAAACAAAGGTATTCTTTTTTCCCAGGCCCTACTGGGATGAATGTGCAAGAAAGCGTACTATTTCCCCATATGCAAAGAAGGAGCTAGAGCTGGATGAGCTTGTGGATATGTTCAGTCCAAGGAAATAAGCAACCCAGAACTTTCAGGAGTGTGTGACTGTGGAAATCACTGAGTTCTTCAATGAAATTTTCAGATATCTCTATCCGGAATGGCAATTGCCTATGTATTACTAGGCTTCCCTGTGGCCCACATAGAACCTGCAGTTGCCTGAGCATTTCCCTAAGAAGAACTCTAGGTGAGAATCATAAAGCACCTTCCTGGGTGGTTCTGCTATATGTAAGGAAGTTGGAAACAAAGGTATTCTTTCTTTCCAAGGCCCCATTACAATCTATGGTAAAGAAAGCATACTGTTGCACTGTGTGCATGGAAGGTACTAGAGCTGGATAAGCTTGTGGATAAGTTCAACCCATGGAAATAAGCCACCCAGAACTTTCAGGTGTCTGCAGCTGTGGAGATCACTGAGTTCTATAATGAAATTTTCAGATGTCTGTATGGGAAAGCAACTGCCCATGTATTGTTAGGCTGACCTGTGTCCCACATAGAACCTCCAGTTACCTGTGCATTTCCCTAAGAAGAACTCTAGGTGAGAAGCATAAAGGACCTTCCAGGATGATTCTGCTGTATGTGTGGAACTGTGGAAACAAAGGTATTCTTTCTTTCCCAGGCTCCATTAGAATCAATGGGAAAGAATGCATACTGCTGCCCTGTGTGTGAGGAAGGAGCTAGAGCTAGGTGAGCTGGTGTATAAGTGCAGTCCCAGGAAATAAACAACCCTGAACTTTTAGGAGTGTGTGGCTCTGGAAATAACTGAATTCTACAGTGAAATTTCCAGAGTCCTCTATGGGCAATGGCAGTTGCCCATGTATTACTAGCCTGCCCTGTGCCCCACATAGAACCTGGGGTAATCTGAGTGTTTCCCTAATAAAAGTGCTATGTAAGAAGCATAAAGCATTTGCCAGGAAGGTTCTGCTGTATTTAGAGGGGCATGGAAACTAAAGTGCTCTTTGCTGGCTGGTGCCCCATGTGGATGATTGGGGTGAAAATTACAGTGCTGTAGTCTGCTTGCAAGCAGGTAGCATGTGACCAGCTTTGGGATAAGTTCAGTCCAAGGAAATAACCAAGGCTGAACTTTCAGGAGTGTTTGGCTCTGGAAATAATGGAGTTTTACAGTTCAAATTTGTGGAGGCTTCTATGGGGAATGGCAGTTGCCCATGTATTCCTAGGATGCC
This sequence comes from Erethizon dorsatum, assembly GCA_028451465.1. Lineage (NCBI taxonomy): Eukaryota > Metazoa > Chordata > Mammalia > Rodentia > Erethizontidae > Erethizon > Erethizon dorsatum. Next base: position 85,230,963 of record CM051838.1, on the reverse strand, counting down.
CTTTGGCCCACACAGAACCTGGAGTTGCCTGTTTCCCTATTAAGAACTCTATGTAAGAAGCGTAAAGCATTTGCCCAGAAAGTTCTGCTGTGTTTACAGGAGTGTGGAAACTAAGGTGTTCTCTGCTGGCTGGTGACACATAGGTGTGAATGGGTGGAAAAGCATAGTGCTGTAGTCTCTGCTCGTGAGCAGGTAGAGGGTGACCAGATTTTTGATAATTTTAGTCCAAGGAAATAAGCAAGACTGAATTTTCAGGAGTGTGGGGCTCTGGAAATCACTGAGTTCTACAGTGAAATTTGCAGAGGCCTCTATGGGGAATGGCAGTTGCCCATGTATTACTAGGCTGCCCTGTGGCCCTCATAGAACCTGGCATTGCCTCAGTGTTTCTCTAATAAGAACTCTGTGAGCTAAATAAACCTTTCCTTCCTTAATTTTGGGTGTCAGGTATTTTGTCTCTGCAATGAGAGAAATGTAACCAAGACACTGGGACTGGGGAGCTGCCTCTGGCCTGAAGTGCACTTCACCACTGGGTGAGGGGTAGTGGTTACCCCATCCCATGCTATAGCAGTGGGAGGCTCTGGGCCTTCCTGCACCCCTGTCTGCTGGCCTGACTGCTCCCTTCACCCCCTCCCTTTTGAATCCACGCGCTCTTACATCATCAAATTGGGACAGCATCAGTGGACAGGTGTGGAATTGTGTAGCAGTAATAACCTGCTCTGTAGTCATAACAACTCAGGAGACAGACACAGACTCCTCATTCCTCAGCAGCAGAAATTATCTTACTTCATCCGACTTTTAAGAAAATAGATAAAAATTATGATTAGTCCCTTGGGATGGGTGCTGAGGTGCCAGGTGCATTTGGAGCCAGCAGGCAGGGCACAGCCCTGACCAAAGCTGGAGAAAGCCTCTCAATCACATGTTAATCTTCTTAAATTTTTTATTTCAATGGTCAAAAGAATGCAGCCAATGAAGTCTATAATGATTGAAATCAGGCATACACCTCTACATAACATTGCTGTTAGTTTCTGACTGGTATAAATCATTATAATTTTTTAGACACATCCTTGCTGCGTTAAGTCTTACAGAGAGAGATCCCACAAGTGCCAGGGTCTTAAAAGAAAAATGTCTAAGTAAAAAAAGATGTAAAGAGGGACTGGGCCATAAGCTAAATAAAGGAAAGGTCACAAAACTGCCAAAATTCTTAAGACAAAATAAAATACAGGAAAATATATTGATTATAAGTAAAAGGTATTTATACCTTCTAATTCTTATTATAAGAGATCTCTGTTAATTTACTTTAAAAGTTCTGACTAGTCTATTTGTAATTAAAAACTTAAAAATTGTAAAAGAGTTATAATTCAGCTGGGCTAAAAACATCTGCGTGGACTCTGATTTTATAATCAAATCATCTTATGTGTGTTTGTCCAATCTGTAAACAGCTGTTTTGTTTGAGCTTTATAATTTTTTCTTCTTTCTGCCTTTTTGGACTTTTGATACATTTGTTATAACTTAATCAGGTTTATATATGTAATTAGAATTAAAGACATGCTTCCACCCAGGTTTCCAGCTGATCAAAATGACTGGTTTTATAAATATAATACATATTGTTGCCTGTTTACAATAATTTGAAAGTCTTTCATTCACCAAAATAATGTTAATTATTGTGATCTAGTTCCCTTGGTTATCAAAAATTTGTCAAGATAATCAGAGACCCCTTAGGCTTGGAGAAGTGGTTAGACAGAACTCCCCTTGATGAATAAGGATGAAGCTATCTGGAAATATTTCTCCAGTCCTTCTTCACTAAGGGGACACTGCCAATTTCCATAGCCTTATGGGAGACACCCCAATATTGTGACATATTTACATCGGTCACTGTCAAAAGGTTAAGTTTTCTATAAATAAAACAATAAGGTTTTCTCATTAAAAGATGTTCTTGATGCAAAACTAAATTAAGAAACAAAGTTTCCATATAGCTATAACATTCATTATCACTAATCCCATGGTGTATTAAATGTATTTGTGCCTTTCAGGTGTAGAAACCTTCCAAGATACAAAATTGATATGGTTTATGGTGATAACTTTTTCTTTTAGACGGAAATATTTGCCTTTCTCTTGTACTCCAGATACTTGTGATAAGAGGTATATGTCAAACCAACATGAGGTCACCTGACAATATTTTTAAAAAGATTTTCGTAATGTACATGTTATATATGTGTCACTACACTTAAGGATGCTTAGACACTGAACGGTCCAGACAATGCCACAAATGAGGTCAATGAGGACCCAGGACATGAGGTAACATTTTCTGCAAGATACTACAACCTTGGTGAGTCACCCAACCTCCTGAGTAGGGATATTGTTGGAGATTATTGGATCAGAGAGGATGGGAATCAGTGTATAGTGTGCCTAAGGAGGGTCACTATAGGAAAAAAAATCTCTCAAACTTTCACAGGAAGCAACATGGTCAAGCAAGGTTGTGAACTATCCTGATGGCTGACACTGGCAGAGGAGCTGAGAGACTCTGTACATGGTTCCAAAGTAATGCTTGAGGAGACTTAACTGACCTTGATAGACAGCAGGAGGTTAATTTTACTTAACACAAGTCTCACTTTAACTTAGTCTTGAACATCCAGCAGGAAAGTATAACCAAAAGATGTATAAAAACAATGTCATAGTAACAAGCTAGAAATAAAAGGAGTCTAAGAGCCAGTGTGTTACAATCACTCTTCTGGTCCGATAAGAACGTTTTCTACACTTGCTTCTTTCCCCAACCTGCCTTTCCATCCTAGTGCTCATGCTTTGATTACGCATGCTCTGATTTCTCAAGAAAATTGTTTATTCTTGCCTAGAGGCTGCCAAACTCCCAGTGGTCATGCAAATGAAATCAATGATAAATGATTTCTTCTAGATTTCTTCTACCAAGGTCCACCAGATCAACCTCATAAAGAGTTCATAACTGCTGAACTATAAGACTTCTGAGGCCCATTAAATTAGCTCTCTGGAGAAGGCCCCTGACTGTGGTCTCCCCTACATAGAGCCTTCTCAGCTTGAAGGAGTTAGATGGAAACTATGCCCATTCTCCCCTAACTGCAGTTAGGGATGGCTCTTCAGAGGGGGAAATATTGTAAACAGCTAAATTGGTCATAAATATTACAGGCACTTAAACAGGGCTGGGTCCTCAGCACAAAAGACAATTATGGCCAAAGACACATTCACTAAACACCAGGCTTTAAGAAAAAAAAAATCTATCTCTTAAAACTCAAATAAACAAAAATGGGGAGTACATTTGCTCCCCACAAACATAATTAAACCCTGGTACTTTTACTTTAAAAATTTCTTTAAATCCACTTGCAAAAAAATACACCCCATCAGAACTTCATTGGCAAAAAAGAAAAATAAACGAACATGCCAAAGCTCAAATCCTGTAAAAGGACATCCAAACAGGAAAACAGGATGGCCCGGTGCAGTTAAAACCATGGGAATGAAGGTGTGCTTGTGTATTAATAGGTCATGAAACACCATTGTGGCTGGCGTCCTAAAATGTGTGGGTGTAGAGAGAGGAGATCTCCAAAACTGTAGTGAAGTCTGCTGCCACCAGACCCATTTTGGATTCTACACTGAATTGATTATATTAACATGCTTGTGTCTTTTATTTCTGTTCCTAGTCTGCTACAGGGGCAGACAAACAATGCAAACCCGACAATGCCTAGACTTATCCAACCTCCAGTCACAATGCTTCAACTGCTACAATTACAAAAACAAAAAGGAGCAATTGTTGGGGATGGGGCTGAGTAAGGGTTAAGTTGCTGACCACAGTGATCTCTAGATTCATAGCCTCTGAATGCAAGATAAGACTGCACCTGAGGACTTCTGGCTTACTCCCTATTTCAGAGCAATGAACTACCAACCTTAGAGATTAGACAGCTCTCCTAATTGGCAAAATTTACTTCCTAAGGATGTCTTTATTGTGATTCTCAGAGTCCTGCTCATTTTCCTGCCCTTACCTGAGATTTTCCTTTCACTTTCACACCCCCCCAAACTTGTTTGAAATCCAATAAATACAGGCAATCCAGAGAAGTCTTTGTCTTAGCTCCAAGACAGTTCTGTCTTTCCTGGACTCCCCGAAGCCATAGTACTTGTCTCTTTTATTTAAGCCTTTGCTGTACACTCATTCTAGGAGATCAGGGGCTCAGGCCAAGCTCCCAATACCCTCCTTCCTCTGATGGGTTCACTGAGCCCTCTGGTTCTGTCAGCCCAGAAGCTGACAAACCCAGAGTTACCCACACAGAATGACAAAATGCCCACTCCCATCGTAGTACCTTTTGCTTAGCTATCAAACAACATTCAAATCTGCGGCTCCTGTGCCAAAATAATATATTTTAATGCTTATACTCATAAATCATTCATTTTAAACTTCTAATCTCTCATGAATAAGTTCATCATTTTCATTCACATTTTGTCACAAAAATTAGAAGTTTAGCTTGTTGAAAATTACATTTTCCATTTGTCTTTCATGTGTGGCCTTTCTTCTATTATAGAGGAGAACAAGCTAGAATGTAACAGAATCAAACAGCCTAGGAAAATAATTCCTTTAGGAATTACCAATATGCATGTGGCTTCATAAGAAACAAAAACTATCATGTGTTAAAGGCACAGAGAGGAGAGAGACCACCCGAGCAGGCTTTGTGTAGGAAACCATGGCTGTTTATTCATTCCAATGGGAGTGGGCTGAGTTCCAAGAAAAGGAGTCCACAGGAAGTGAAGAACATGAGTGGCACAGACACCTTAATTGGGAGAGAGTTCTTGGGGAATGGGATGGTACAGGGGTGGTATGTGAGGTTAGGACCAAGACTTGGGGAGGGACTGGAATGGCTGTATAGGTGGCTGAAGGTATAGTGATATAAAGGCAGCAATTTTGGGCTAAGGATTGGACTGGTTTAGCAGAGAGTGAGTTAACTGCAGGATCCTGTAAAGATAATCAGAGGCCAACAGGAGAAGAGGTGAGGGTGCAACCAAGGGGTGTGGTGAAAGTAACAGGAGGGCTAGCCAGACAAAGGGCAGGAAGAAAGGAAAACAACTGGACCTCATCCAGGGGACAGCCACACAGAGACAGAGTATGGACCCAGCTAAGGAGAACATGAGAGTGAGAAATGACTCAATCCCTGGAGCAAAAGGCAACTGAATTGGAGCCACAACAGTATTATGAGGAAAACCCATAGGGAAATACATAGTACAAACACCGGGTATTTAAGGTCCTATCAAGGGTGAGATCGAGAAAGATAAAGGCAGACTGAATGAATCAAGTGGCTAAAGTGGCAGGGTAGGCAGGGCGAGGATATTTAGGTGTCTTTTGAAATTCAGGACAGCCTGGGTGATGTAGGAGAGATTACTTGTGATTTCCATGAGGGGTCAAACAAGCTATGAGCAGGACACAGCTTTACCCAAGAGCGATGTACCCACTGGGGAGGGTCTCATCGATGGACAGCCATTGGGGTTCCGTAGATGACCAGGAAGGGTCCTATCCACTTGGGATGTAGGGATGGGGAGTTTAAATCTTTAAGACCAATTTGCTACCCAGGCTATACCCATAAGGCTGGGTGCCAGGAGGAGGAAGGTTAGCAGTGTGTCATATCTTTTTGTGTTTGTTGCATAACTGGGAGAATATCTGATGGAGCTGGTCTCTGAGGTGATGTTTGGTCCCAGCAGAAAGGTGCATCCATATAGAAGCTCATATGGGCTGTATTTCATGGGAGTGCAAGTTCCAGTCCAATTTGCCGGGAGTCAGAGGTAAGCATTCTTGTCACAGAGCCAGAATAACCCAGGAAAAGACAGGCAGATGCAGCTATCTACCCCATAGGTGTAACTGAATTTTCCTTTCTGTTGTTCTTTCCACAAGGTGATAGTAAAGGCTAGAGCTGCTCCAGTGAGAGGTGGGGCTTGTCCGGTGTATTTTGGCTGGGTGGCACCTCTAGTCTTGTTTTCCCAATGAAGGAGAAAACTGTTAATATCAATTAGTAGCCACTCATTTGAAGCACGTGTTGGGGAAGAGGAGACAGGTAGAAGGGATGTGGGCCATCATGGTTCCCCAGAAGGAATCTCCTATGAAAGGGTCTCAACCCCAACAGTAATAGGATTGTACATTGAGCAGCTTGGAGGTATCTACTCTAGGGAGGCTGATGACAAGCTTTAGTTGTTAATCTGGACTATTATTTTTAGGTGTTCTCTTGGAAAATGTAAAGTCAGGGTATAGTTACAGGCAGAAGAGGGCAGATGTCCCACAGTGGGATTTGGATTGAGCTAAATAACAGGGGATTTGGGCCAGTGGATGCAGAGGTGAGCTTGGAAATTAAGTTTAACATCAGTAGCAACAGGCCCAAGTATAGGTTTTTGGGTGGCAGCTCTAGTTTCTTTATAAAACGCATTTATGAAGTCAGTAACCAGCTTAGTTGAGACAGGGTCTTTAAGGTCCACAGAGGGTAACAGCTAGAGCTGGAGAGTGCCCAGGTGTGGAGTGGTACTGAAGTAGGCTCAGTGGAGGCCAGGTAGGTTAATGTACGAGCCAACAGTCTTTGGCCAGCTTTGGGTGCACCTGACTCAACAGGGAATGGATTTGTCCCAAGGTAGACAGGTAGGAGAGAAGGGGGTCTGGGTTTGTTAGTTTTAAGACCATTATTAAAAGGACTAGTAACAGCATCAGGTTATTGGAGGAAGCCATCTGTATGGCCTGCATAGCAACTTATTAAGTTATCTTACAAGAAACAATTTAGATAAATAAAACACATTATAATAGCAACAAAAGCAAAAGCTGATAGAACTCTATGGGAAAGGGTCCACTCTGGGGGCTTCCACGGCCAGGCCTGTAGCAAAGACTGGAGTAAGCAGTCCAAAGAGGCCTCAAATACGGGGGGCGGGGGGCAATGTTTTGGGCTATGGAGCAGTCCCGTGAATGATGTCCTCAAGCTTCAGCCATGCGTAGACTGGTCAGTGTCCAGAGTGCCCAGAGCAGGGTGGTCGTCCTGGGAACTGGACCTCTGATGGTCCTGTCAGAGATGAGTCCTGAGTGGGCTCTGGAGGTCTGGACAGGCGATCCGAGCTGGTGCGTCCTCGGGGTAGAGGCCTACTGACTCTGGAGTGATGGATCCACAGGGTGACGCCTGCAACTCTAACAGTGGGGGTGGTGAGCACAATACAAGGCCCAGCCGAACAGGCTGCAGGGGTCTCTCCCATCCTTAACCCAGCCTGCATCTCCGGGCTGCGAGGGACGGGCAGGACTGCCCACGGGAACGGGCATCCTCTCCAGTACGGTTTTGTCTGTGAGAAGACCTTCCCTCGGGTCTGTAACTCCAGAGTTACATAATTATATCCTGACTATGTGACATCTCCCCTGAAACGTCTGATAATTGGGGGGTTTACCATATATTATTTCATAACGTGAGTAGCCTGAGGGTCCCAGGGTGCACCTGATTCAGAGCAGGGCCAGGGGCAACACATCTAACCACGCTGACCCTGTTTCCTGGCAGAATTTAGCTAGAATTGACTTCAAGGTTCAATTCATGCGTTCTACCTTCCCTGAGCTCTGTAGCCGGGGTAAGCCGTGTGAATATTCCATTTAATTTTTAGCATATCATAAATTCCCTGGATGGCTTCACCCACAAAAGCAGACCCGTTGTTGCTTCCAGTGGTCAACAGGAGCCCACATCAGGGAAATATTTCCCTGAGAAGTTGAACAACTTCTCGGGCCTTTTCAGTTTTGGTTGGTTTGGCTTCCACCCACCTAGAGTAAGTACAGACTATGACCAGTAAGTCCTGTCCTGCTAATCACTCTCCATCCTGTAGGCTCTGCCATCAGTGAGCAGAGCACATCCAGTTGAGGCAGTGATTTCTCAGTGGGATCTGGTCTACTGGAGAGCACTTTGTCAGTGACGTCCTCACAGTCATTATCTGGAGGGCCCTCTTCTGCAGGTAGGAAGGTAGCTGGGTTTAAAGCTCTGACAGTCTCTAAGGTGACTCGGGGGTTCTCATAGAGTAGCCCCTGGTATGGAGCTATTCTGGCATTTGACAGAAGTTTATGGTCTTGGTTATTCATCAGAGTGACAATAGAATGGGGTGCTTTTACCTGCAGGTTTTGTCCTAGTGTCAGTTTGCCTGCCTCCTTGATGAAGGTCACAGCTGCCACCAAAGCAGAGAGGCAGGGTGGCCACCCTGATGCCACAGTGTCTAATTGGAGAGGTAGCCACCGGTCACTGCCAGTGTCCCACAGTTTGTTTAGAACTCCCAGGGCCATGTGATCTTTCTCATGAACAAGGAGGTTAAATTCTTGGCTCATGTCATACAGCCCTAGGGTGGCGGTGCTGTTGAACAGCCACTTGATTTCCTTAAAAGCAAGTTTTTATCACCCCATTCCAAAGGGGTGTTTCCTGGTCTGGCGAGGACAGCATACAGTGGCCTTTTCAGTGAAACCTGGGATCCAAATTCTACAGAATCCAGGAATTCAAGGAGTTGTTTCCTGGAGCTTGGTTTGGTGATTGAACAAATGATTTGTTTTCTTTCTGCTCCGAGAGATCGATGCCCCTCAGTGATGACAAATCCTAGATACCAGATGGAGGTCCAGAATATATGGGCTTTCTTCCAGAAACCTTGTAGCCTGTGTCCATTAGCAGCTGCAGGAGGGCCTGTGTTCCCCTCCAACAGTCTTGTTTGGTCTCACCAGCAAGAGATCACCTACATATTGGAGCAGTGTGCAGTTTAGTTTATCTCCTTGGAAAGCAGTCAGATTGGTAGCTAGGGCCTCCCTAAACAGGGTGGGGGAGTTTCTGAACACTTGTAGTAGTCTGGTCCAGGTTAGTCGTATTTTTTGTCCAGTGTCAGGGTCCTCCTATTTGAAGGCAAAGAGTGGCTGGCTTTGGGGGGCCAACCTCAGGCAGAAGAAGGCATCTTTGAGATCCAGGCAGGTGAACCAGGTTGCTCTCGGTGGGAGCAGTCTCAGCAGAGTGTAGGGATGGGGTACAACAGGATGCAGTGACTGTGGCATAGTTGACAGCTCAGAGGTCCTGAACTGGTCAGAATCCACTTCCTCCTGGCTTAACAGGTAACGGGTATGTTCCAGGGGGACTGGCACTGAGAATCCCTGCCTCCCACAGCCAACTGATGTGTTCTTGGATCTCAATTTGTGGATGGCATACTGTTTTCTTCTGACAGGTGTTGCCCCTGTCTTGAGTCCTACTATGATGGGGGCCCAGTTTTTGGCCAGTGCTGGTGGGGATTTTCCAGCCCAGACTTGAGGAAACAGTTCAAGCAGGTCGGGGGGTTGGTCTCTTTTTGATGTGGGACATGTAGTCTCCATTCTTCTTCCCAAGGTACAGTTATTGACAAGGTTAGGTGTTTAGGATAATTGAAAGTGAGGCTGGCATGCCCCCTAGGTGTGAATGTGATCTGGGCTCTGAGTTTATTCAGGTCTCTCCCCAGGAGGAGCACAGGGCAGTCAGGCAGGTAGAGGAACTCACTGATGACTTCATGGCCTCCCAGGGAGCACGAGCATGCCTGGCAGAAAGGATGGGCTGAGATCCGGTGGCTCCCATAATGTTGATCTTTCTGTTCATGAAGGGGGCCACTGGAGAGGTTGCTACTGAATGGTCAGTACCCATGTCAGCCATGAAAGTCATAGGGTTGGCCCCCTACTGTCATGCAGACCATAGGCTCCCAGAGGCCAAGACTGAGGAAGGCTGGTTTGTCCTAGTCTGAGTCCATTTCTACAGCCTGATCAGGTTGGGCATGGCAGGTTCAGGCTGGTATTGTAAGCCAGACTGGATGTCAGACTGAGGCCTCTGAGCCAGGGGACATTCATTTTTCCAATGTCCGATCTTTTTACAACAGGCCAATTGGTCAGAATACATGTCTATCCAGTGTGGGTTTCCCCCTTGGCGTTGGCCAGGGAGGGGATTACTCCGTGCCCCGTGTGGGTTTGTCTATTGTCACAGTGCTCTGGGTTTCTGTGTCATTGGGTCTGGTCTTCTGAGTGCTGCCATGAGGGAGACTTGTTTCATTTTCTTTTCCGCTTTTCGTTGAGCTTCACAGTCATGGTTGTTGAAGACCCTAGTGGCTATCTCAAGCAGTTCAGTCACGTTTTTTCCAGTAAACCCTTTCAATTTTTTGAGTTTGCGTGGGATGTCGAGAGTGGATTGGGCAACGAAGGCTGCATTGATCATGTGCTCGTTCTCGGCAGCCTCAGGATCGATGGGTGTGTAAATCCGGAATGCCTCACATAGTCTCTCACAGAAGTCACCACGCAATTCACCAGGTTTCTGGAGCACTGATGCAGACTTTGACATGTTGGTGGGTGTGGTGGATTGACTACTGGTGGTCCACTTGTAACACCCAGCGGAACTGAACCAGCATGATGCTGGGTGTGGAGGGCCCACCTGAGGATTGTTGCCAACAACATAAAAAAGAGAACTGGAAAGGAAGAGGTGGTGCTGTTGGTTCTCCTGGAGGAGCTTGTCATGCTGGCTTTCCTGATAGGAACTTGGTTGTTATCATCAGAGGAGCTCAGGACCTGTCGCTGAGGATGGCTGTGGTACTTTTCAGGGGAGCTCTGGTCCTTACTTTGAGCATCACTTCCTGGCTCCAGTGCAGATCACTCAGCCTGCTGGCACAGATCTTTCATCCCTCTGGCACAGACTTCCTAGCTTCCACCACTGACCTTTGGGCCTTCCCAGCGCAGATCCATGAAACAGACTTGGATGAGACATTGTCATGGGCTCTGGGCCTCCAGCTGGACTTGTGGGGGTCACTGTCATGGGCTCTAAGTCTCCAGCTGTACTCATGTAGGACACTGCTGTGGAATCCAGGCCCTCAGCTGGATTCTTTGGGTCTTTAATGTGTGGACAGATTTCCTGTACTCCTTCTGTATTTGATTCTTTGTGTGTCTTTTACAAAATAATCCTATAAATCATGTGTCCTGTATTAGATTGTTTTCCTTGCAAACCCTGACTACAACAGTGGGTTTCTTGGTGCTTGCCAAAATCCCATGGAGGAGTGCCACCCAATAGTTAGTCCCAGTCGTTTGGTCCCTGGAAATGCTGTGTGCTCCCAAGCCTCTGGATCTGCATGGTCTTGGGGAGCCAGGATCTGGGTGGATTTCCTGGTCTCTGCAATGTTTCTCCATCTCTCTTTGGTGTTGAGCAGGGCATACAGAAGTTGGCAGCAGTCCTCCCGGGTAAGCTGATGGGTCTGGATAACAGAGTCTGTGAGGTCAGTGAGGGCCTGAGGCTTTTCTGAGTAGGAAGGTGTGTGATGGGTCTGGATGACAGAGTCTGTGAGGTCAGTGAGGGCCTGAGGCTTTTCTGAGTAGGAAGGTGTGTGATGGGTCTGGATGACAGAGTCTGTGAGGGCAGTGAGGGCCTGAGGCTTTTCTGAGTAGGAAGGTGTGTGATGGGTCTGGATAACAGAGCCTGTGAGGTAAATGAGGGCTCAAAGCTTTTCTGAGTAGGAAGGTGTGTGATGGGTCTGGATGACAGAGCCTGTGAGGTAAATGAGGGCTCAAGGCTTTTCTGAGTAGGAAGGTGTGTGATGGGTCTGGATGACAGAGTCTGTGAGGGCAGTGAGGGCCTGAGGCTTTTCTGAGTAGGAAGGTGTGTGATGGGTCTGGATGACAGAGCCTGTGAGGGCAATGAGGGCCTGAGGCTTTTCTGAGTAGGAAGGTCTGTGATTTTCCCAGTTAAGGAGGTCAGTCATGACGAAGGGCTGGTAGTACCAGGTGGCTGGTCCAGGTGGGATGGTACCATCTGCCGAAGTTGTGGGTGGAGCTTGGGTCTCACAGATGGGGAACTGGACAGCTGCAGGCTGGGTGGACCAGAGACCATCCGGCCAGGGCACCTCAGAGGTGGCTTGCCAGTCACCACATTCCAGACAGCTCGCACTGTGGGGACATCCAGGGTCCCCTCTGGTGGCCAGCCAGTGTTAAAGGCAGACCAGTCAACCTCACAGAAGCGCCTGAATTTTGCAGGCTTCCTTTTGGCACCGTAATCTCCATAAAAGCCTTTCTTGAAAATTCTCAACATACAATCAAGGACAGTGGCTTACTCTGTTTCTCTTCCATAATTTGTGCTGTGTATGTGGTGCCCTTGAATGATACTACAACAGACAAGGGGTGGGTACCCCCTAAAGGAGACCACTCAGATGCCTGCCTGGCTGCATCCCTCTCAGGAACTTAGGAGCGTCTTAGCTAAGGTGACATGGGCAGATTAGATTGGCATAGGGCCCAATTAGATTCCATGGTCTGGGATTTCACCTTAGAGTCACACAGACTGGCTACTGAGGACAACAGTCAGTTCCACTCACTTGCACATTCATTCATTCAGAGGTTAAAATACTCCTCTCCCCTTTGGGAAATTCCCTGTCTGTACTCTTGGTCCCGAGTCTGAGAGGTGATCAGGCTCTCCTGTCCAGTGGAACAGGCCTGAGTTCCAGTTGGGCCCTGGGGCCTTACCTTGTCCTGAAGTCCCAGTGAAACTGTCTGCCTCTCCTCCGGAGGCCGGTTGGGAAGCATAGGAACAGTCCTGATTTTTGTCAAGGGGTGCACCACCCTGTGAAATTTAGAGCAGCAGTGTTTAGTCCAGTGTTTTCCTTTTTCACACCTTGGACAAAGTCCAGGCACAGGACCTGAGTCCTTTATACCAGAGGCACTATTTCCTTGAGCCACTGCAGCCATAGCATTGGCCCTTTTAAAGGCAGAAGGATCAAAATTTGGAGTCCCGCCTCAGTAACTTAGTCAATTAGTGAGACCTCATCTCAAAATAAAAAGGGCTGGGGATGTAGCTCAATGCAAATGATCAGTGTTCAATGCCCTAAGTATCACATAAAAAAGACAGACATTAATGTATTTTCTAAAGACACAGAAAAGACCCCAAAGCTTCCTCACAAGAGAAGGGCTTGGCATTCTCTGAAGCTGCCATGTAGCAGCACTGTTCTGTCTGAATACAACCATTTCCACCCACTAAGGGGTAGGCCAGGGAATTGTGGCTCTGGCCAGATGCTGTAGATTCTGAGATGGCACCAGAGCCACAACTTAGCCTCTGTCCACCTTCTCACATACAGATCTGCCCTCTGCCTAGTAGCTAGCTAGTTCAGTCTCCCCTAGCTGGTGACCCCATGCCTGAGGCTTTAACCCTTATCCCCTCCCCTGCCACTGCCCTTCCCAGCCTTGCCCCTGTTCCTGGCTGTCCCTCTCCCTATCACTGGTCTCTCTGTTCATGACCCTCACTCTTTCTCTCTCTGCCTTTATCCTTCCTAGTCCTGGCTCTCTACCTTGCTGTCCCCTGCTCTACCACTGATCTTCTACCTGGCCCAGGCCTTCACAGTCCTTCTAATACTTGCTTTCTATCTGGAACTGGCCCTGAGTCTGGCCCTCACTCTCCCTCTACCACTGCTCTATCTCACTGGCTCCAACCCTCAAATTCCCTCTCACTAACATTGCCATTCTACATGGCACTGACACTAACCCTCACTGTTCATTTCCCTACCACTGGACTCCCTAGCCTGAATCTAGCTCTTCCTGTGCCTCTCCCCACCACGGGCCACTCTGTCTGGGGCAGGACAGAAGAAATCTTATGCTTCTGTCTGGTTTCAAGCTTACTCAGTCTAAACTCACTTGTGCTAACCACACGCCTGGTGTGCCTGTGTGACAACTTGTGTGGTGACCATAAAATGTCATAACCATAAGGCCTGCGTGCCAAATTTATCTTGTGAAACCATCCCTTTTGAGAAACATAAAAATGCTTATAAACATGTTTTCATTTTTAATCATATTTTATTGGTACATTTTAGATATACACAATGATCACGTTCATCATAGAGCATTTGTACCTGTACATGATACACCTTGATTCTCTTTCCCATTCCCCACCCTCCCTTCAAAGCCTTTCCCTCCCCATTTACAAAAGCTTTGTTTTCATTTTTTCATTCTTTTCTCACTTTTTTTATTTTTCCCTTCTTTCCTTCTACCCTTCCCCTCCTTTGTTCCCCTCTCCATTTGAATACTTTCTTCTTACTTCGCAATACCTAATATATATTTTGTTCCTTACTTACACTTTCAGTTTCTCACACAGAGAAACAATGCAGTATTTACACATGTGTCCAATTTATTTCACTTAAGAGTATGGTCTCAAGGTGCATCCATTTACCTAGGAATGTCTCAAGCTTATCCTCCTTTATGGTAAACATGGTTTCCAAAAAATATATATTTTTGCCGTAAAGGAAAACATATTTTTACCACCATAAGATTAGCACGTGTTGTTTGTACACTCCCCATGGAATACACGTCGAAACCTCTTTGGGTCGGTCTTCTGGCTCTGTGCTTGTGGACTTTGCCCCAGGTATTCCTCTCGGCAGAGGTCCTGCCAGAGCTGTGCAACTGTCTGTGACCATCACTCTGCCTGTCCAGAATGCTCCATTTGGCTCCCTGGCTGTACCAGTCTCTGGATCACTGTGAGTCCCAGTGCTGCCCGTCGGGCTCCCTGTGTTCTCGCAGTGTGTTGCACTGTCGGTGCCACCTCCAGCTTTCAGTTTATGCCATGGGTAAGCGTCCTTTCTGTGAATGTGCTAAATGCCCAATAAACTGTTGCATTAGGAAAATTGCTTGACACTCGGGATCTTTGTTGGCAGACGTATCTACTCCCTTTGGCTCCTCTGAGCCCCAGGGTGACCTAACTCAGGGGGTCTTTTAGCCTCAAGAGTGGCCTTTGTGTCCCCTTGTGACACTGTCTCTAGACATGACCCTGGCCCTCACTGGTCCTTTCCCAACCTTGGGCCACCACATGCTCCCATTTTCAGAACAATTAAGTAATACATGCTCCAAAGAACATGTAAAGTGCCAATCATGGTGGTACATGTTTATAATGCCACCATTGTGGAAGGATGAGGAAGGACAATCACAAACTCAGGCCCAGGACGGGCAACTTAGCAAGATCCTTTCTCAAAATTAAATAAAAAGTAGATGGAGGCATAACCATGTGTGAAGGCCTTATACTGAATACCCAGTACTGAGAAAAGAAAAGTAGCCCCATGTTTGTAAAACTATATTCAAAAAAAGGAGTTACTTATTTGTAAACTTATGTATCTATAGCAACAGTTTGAAACTTTTCAAGGAAAGAAACTATTTTTATAAAGCAATCAGGATATCATATCTACTGTAAGAAAAGGGGGTCTACAGATAAGGAATGAACAAAATAAGGGCCTCATTAGGCTTTCCACCTAATTCTGACTAGAAGGAGTTAAAAATTTCCTGGAGCCAAACAATTAAAAAGACAAGACAGAGAGAAAAAAGCAGATAAAGAAAGGCACCAAACAGCATTGGGAGTTACATAAAAAAGAACAGAAGGAGAGCTGACATGCAGAGCACAGGGGAAGCCAGGTGCACAAAACCAATATAGTAGCCCTTCTTCACCTCCAGTAAAGTACAAAGGAGACAAAAGATGGACAGGGCTTAGCTAAAAAAAACTTTTTTGTAATACAAAAAAATATATACTCATACCTTATATACATGGTACAGTGTGAGGTACAGTGGTACCTCAGTTCACAAACTTAATTCATTCCACGATTCTGGAAAAGATGGTTATGTTTGTGTGGGTTGTGTTCATCATCCAATGCAGAGTTTGCAAAATTTTGCCAAACATTTCTGTTTGAGAACCAAACTGTTCACAAACAAAAGCATTCATGAACCGAGGAACTACTGTAGATGTGTTCTCACTCTAAGGTCTTCATATTACTGCACAAAATACACACATCCCCTTACTTAAATCACTAACTCTAAGCTGACTTTCTATGAGGTTTCTCCTAATCAACCTGTAAATCCCAGAGATAAGGTCCTGACAAAGACAAACAGGTTGGAAGAAGTCAAAGCTCACAAAAGGAATGTACAAGTAGGCAATGGTGCCCAGGTTAGGGTCTTGTGGCCTGAGAGCCATCCAATGACAGCCCAGAAGCCAATCAGGATGTGGTAAGTTCCAGGAAGGGTCCCCCGATACCTGATAAAGGAAGCCAGAGACAAAGGTATCAGTCCAGAGACCCCTGCCCCCTCTTTGGGGCAGCTTTCTATCCTTTGCTTTTTCCTCCTTACAAATAAATTGTCTTCCTTTTTTAAAACACCAGCCCTTTAACTCATTAGTGGTGCTGAGTTTATAATACCCACTGGCTACTCATCCCAGTGGAGCAGCATTGATGCAACACTACTGTGCTATACCCGAAAACCCTGTAGTTCGGCTCCTCTCCGACCTCATAAAGGCTGATAAAAAAAAGTTTCAGTCCATAGATCAAGTTGTGGCATGTGACCTACTCCAAACTGTATCTTGTTACTGGAAATTGCTGAGCTTGGGAAGTTACATCATCAAGTGACAAAGGAATAAGGATCAAGAAATACTGTGAGTGTAGCAAAGACAGCACATTAAAGTGGCTGGGAAAAAGGTTAACCAAAC
Organism: Erethizon dorsatum; assembly: GCA_028451465.1. NCBI lineage: Eukaryota > Metazoa > Chordata > Mammalia > Rodentia > Erethizontidae > Erethizon > Erethizon dorsatum. The sequence continues at coordinate 85,214,494 of CM051838.1, read as the reverse complement.
AGCAGCAGCATTAAAAACCATTAGTGGAAATTTAAGTGTTTGGTTACAGACACCTGCCTTTTTCTCTGGTGGCCAGGTTTCCAGTGGAAAGGAAAAATATCATATTTGTTATGCTGTCTTTTCTTGTTGCTGAGACAAAATACCTGATACCCAAACTTAAAGGAAGAAAGGTTTATTCAACTCACAGTTTGTAGAGGTTTCAGTCTATAATCAGCTGGCTCCAAGGAAGGGTGGCTTGGCAGAGGGGCATCACACAGGAGAACAGTTCACTGCACCCACAAGATAGCAAAAGCAATAAGGGAGGGGGGGACAAGCCTCTTTCTGTCCCTTATATTGTACGCAGGCTGCCCACCCTAGGGCAGATGTAGCACTCACACCCTTAATCCTAGCCACAACTATGCCAATCAGTGGACTAATTTTACTAATCACACACTCTTGATCCCAGCACCACATACTCTAGATACAGCCTCCTCTGAAAAGCCTGACCCCATGACTGCGTGAGGCTGTGGGGGGGACATCGAGACACAAACCACAAATATGCCCATGGCGTGATTTAAAATTATTTTTCTGTACTAGTTACTGAACCCAGGGTGTTTGCACTGAACAACATCCCCAGACCTTTTTCACTTTCCCTTTTGAGACAGTGTCTTGCTGAGTTGCTAAGTTGCACACATGAAGCTTCAAATTGTGATTCTAATGCCTCAGTCTCCCAAGTGCTGGCATTATAACTGGGTACACCACAACTAGGCTGAAAAAATTTAAAACTTAGAAGTAAAATCTCTTCTGCTCAGTTCACGTTTGATTGTTATAAAATGATGTGTTGCTTGATTCTAGAATCACAAAGCCAATAAAAATTTCTTTACTATACTGTTATAATTTTGTCATTTGATAAGAGCAATGATCCAAATGGTCATTCCAGAGATCAGACACTCTTCATTGGATTCCACAGGTATTCAGATACTGTACCAAGAACAAAAGGAAGAGGCCGAATATGGAAAACTCTACCGAATTATCTCTCAGGGCCTCCATTATAATGTGAACTTGGCACTAAAAAGTCAAACTTACCTAATCAAAGAACTCATTGTTTCCCTCTAGCATCTCTAAGCAGTAGGAGAATCAAAATGCCACCATAAATAACATTGATTCCGAAATTAAGTTACTAATATCTTAGCATTATTTTGTTCTGAATTAGTAATAAAAAGCACTATTGAAAACAAGATCATCAGCCCTCACTATTCATTCTACCTCCAGGGATTCAACCCAAATAACAGCAACAACTGGAAAAAAGACTATCTGTACTCAACAGACTTTCTATTTCTCTGTCATCATTCTCTAAAAAATACAGTATAACAAATATTTACACCACATTTATATGATAGTAGATATGGCAAGCAATCTAGAGATGATTTAAAGAATACAGAAAGATGTGCAACGACTATATGTAAATACTACACTTATATAAGGAACCTGCTCATCAGCAGATTTTGATATCCAACCAAAATCTTTTGTGTACTGAGGGTCAAGTTTACATGTGAAACTCTGGAAATCAATAATAATCTTTTAAAAATAATCTTAAATTAAGCCATGTGTGGTTGCACCTGCAATCCCAGGACTCAGAAGGCTGAAGCAGGAAGATCAGGAGATTGAGGTCTCTGACCCCAAAAACAAAACAAATCTGTAAACTGAGCACAGAGTGATAAACAAAGGCGTGCATTTGCCCTTTTGAGTGAATTGCATCATAACCATTTTAACAGTAACTACTTCATAGTCAAAATATTAAAAGTTCTATTTTATTTCTTATGAGAAAATAATACCTACCAGCTATAATCCCAATATAATCATACTGTGAAACCTTACTATATAATTATCAAATCTGATAATGAATATTCTGTATATTACTAGCTAGTACAAGTTTTGGGTGCTTTCTCTTTAAATGAACCTGAAGAGGGAAAATGGGAGGTTAGAAGAAGTCTCATTTCACTTGACCTCTTCAAATTTTCATGACTTGTAAGACTCTTAACGAAGAGGCTAGTATGGTGTGGTATAAATCCCAGAGTTTAGGTTTCATTTTCACTCTGTAAGGAAAGTTACATAGAAAGCAACTACTGTACTCCCCATCAATTCTTTCAGACTGCAGAGTTCCTTCCAGAAAACTCAGAGAAGGAAGTTACTGACCTACTCACATTTGGGTAAGGAGGGCATCTCCAGCACAAATCACATTATTCTGTGAAATTCTTTAAAGCACTTACATGTACCCTATCTTGCTTTTGGATACCAAACCAATATTTTGGTCAAAAGTAAAAAACATTTCAAACTGCATGGAAAATTCTCTCCAATATCTGGAATTCAGCCCACAAGTTATAAAAAGCAAATCAATGAGACGACTGTACAGATAAATTTAAAGATCCACATAGAGCCATGTTGATGCTCAAAAGGAGCTCCCCACCAGGCTGCCAATAAATCACTCCTGCAGGATGTATCAAGGAACGTTACTTGATGTGCTGTGCAGTCCCTGCACCTCACAACCATCCAAGCATACACCCACATGCACACCCAAGGTCATGTACAATAAGGTAGTGTGCCCCCAGCCCCCACAGGGGACAGATGCATACCGAGTGCCCACAATCACCCTCTCACCCTATGGGGTGGGTGTGGCAGAGATGCCCCCTTTGTAGGCACAAGCCTAGGTATCCTACATATCAGGGGTGACCTGGCCACTGAGCTCTCAACACCAGGCCAGAAGTATGTAATGCACTACAACCCAGCTTTTGTAGATTGGGCCTGCCCAGTTCTGAGTAAAAACAAAACAAAACAAAACAAAACAAAACACAGAAGTGGTCAATGGTGGTCTTTGCCCTGGCAGGTGTGGCCAAATAGGTGGGGGCGAAGAGAAAAAACATGTACAACCAAGGCCAGACCCAGTGCACTGTGTGTAACCAATTAAGACTAACAAATTTTACATGTAAGAGAATCAGGCTGGGCACACCTGAGTCCCCAGACCCCAGCCACTACTTGGCCATGACCCTTACATTTCACACAAAACTTATCTAGCAGTCACCAAAGTTGCTGGCCCTAAGCTCATGTGGCCCACTAGCAAACCCTCTGCCACCAAGCCCACCACCAAGCCACATGCACACGCACTGCAGTCCAGCAATTCAATGCACAACCATCCACACTCTCTTTTGCTTGGTATAATGGAGCACAGCTTCTATCATACCCACAATCTTTCCCCAAGGTGCCACAGTGGGAGGCCACGACCATGGAGAGGTCCCAGGGTGACACAGACCTCAGCTGGGGTGACCTGAATATATGCTTCTTTTTTCTCACCACACCCCTTCCCCACAGGCAGAGTTTACACAATGCTCACTGGCCTTTGCTGCTAAGGAGGCTGCTCTAACAAAGGAGCACACGTTGGGCCAATGGAGTCTGAAAATGCAGAACACAAAACAGAGTAAGTTCGGTAGAATAAGGAGTATTCTTGGAAAGGTGACAGAAAAGAATCTTTACATCAATGTTATAATGCAAGAAAAAGATATTACAAAATTACAGAAAGGGAAGGAGGAAAAAGATGGCGGATGAGTAAGAAGCAGGCAGCGAAACTCTCTCTAAAAGTTACCGTTGGAACACGGGAATATAGCAACCGGGAAAGCGCAGGAGGGGGGGGAGATGCCTCCCTGGAACCCAGAAAAGTTCTGAAGCGCAATCTGGGACCCCCGGCACCAGTGAAGGGTGATTTCCAACAAAGAAGAAGGAGCAGACCGCGTGCGCGCACCTTCTACCATCTCAGGAATCGCAGCGGACAGAAGCTCAATTCTACGGACACACGGTGACAGATGGCGCCCAGGGAGCCCCCACGGAGGATCCTGAGACAGAGGCGAGGCCGGGGAGCGGCGGAAAACTGCGCTGGCCGGCGGTGAGTGTCTCTCAGCCACAGCTGCCCCGCGCCAGAGAGTGACCAGCGGGGCGCCATTGTGGCGGGTGTGGCAAAACTCAGAGCGGCGCAAAAGAAAAACAGCACTGGACACTCGTGCTCCGGACAGGGCAGTGCGGGGCCTCTCAGGCCCACGAAAGTGTGCTGAGGTCAGCAGGCGAACGAGACTGGTCTCTCAGCCACACCTGTCCCGCGCCAGAGAGCGACTGGCCCGGCGCCATGGTGGGAGGCGTGGTGAGAATCAGAGCGGCAGGAAACCAGTGCAGGGAACCCGCGCTCCAGACAGCGCGCTGCGCCTCTCAGGCCCAGGGATAGTGAAAGGGCACTGAGAGTGGCAGGCGAGCTAGACTGGTCTCTGCCTGAAAGTACGGGCCTCTGCTCACTGCCCGCCAGAGGGCCGCTCCTGGCTTACTGGGACGGACCCGCACGGAACAGGACTCTGTCACCACACGGTGCCTGCCTACAGCAGAGTCAACACCTGGAACTGATTCTTTTTTTTTATTTTTTTTATTTTTATTTTTATTTTTTTCTCACTCATTTGTTTTTTGTTCTGGTGAAGGGTTTTTTGTTTTTTGTTATTTTTTGGTGGGGTTTTATTTTTGTTTTGTTTGTTTTATTGTTTTTAATCTTCGTTTTTGTTTCTGTATGTGTATTTGCTCTTTCCTTCATTATTCTCTCTGGTTTTTTATATGAGTGTAAACAGCGCCTCTAACTTCTTTGTGATTGTGGTTGTGATCTGTTCTTCCTTTTATCCCTTCCTTCTCTTTTTACCACCAGTCCTCTGCACCAGTGTCCCAATTTTAGTGGGATCCCTCTTGGTCCTCTAACCTTACATCTAATTCCTTCCTATTCTCCCAACACTCCATTTCCTCCTTAACCCATTTTAAATTTAAACTCCTCAGGGAAAAATTGACATACATAGGACTTGTATACTGCATATAATTTTTCTGGTGTGTTTTAGATTTTGTTATATAACCGCAACTCTATACAGCTAAAAGTGGTAAATAACTGGTTAGCTCAGTCTGTCATTTTCTAGGCTGTGTTTGATGCTTTAGTTAACATTGTAGCCAAATGTGAAATAATTGTTCTAAACATCTTTCCTTCCTGATATTTCGTGATTGAGATTGACTAAGGGACAAAGAAAATACAGTGGCACAGTACCAAAGAATCAAGGACTGGGCCAAACAGGTAGCAACTTCGCATACCCAACGAATTGAAGAGGTAGGATCTGGCAGAAAGCTCAAAACCCAAAAGCAAGCTCCACTTGGAAGATACTGCAGAGAAGTAGTCATCTTCTAAAGATCTTAAACACTAGCAATAAAGTAACCTACCATAGGTAATTTGCAAACATCACCCCAGGAATTAAAGAAAGGAAAAAATGAGACAACACTTAAACAAGATGCAACCCCACACATCCAATTCACCAAAGGCAAACCTAGGGGGCAACGAGGTGGGACAATCCGAAAGCCACCCACCTGGCCTATCTGAAGTGGTAACAACAAAGCAACTGAATGAGGCTCTGGAAAAAATTAAAACAGAAATAATCTCACAGATAACTGCAGAGATAATGTCCACATTGAAGACCATGCTTAAGGACACTATAGCTGATACAGACAAAAAAATAGATAAGCTTAAGAAAACTATAGAAACCATGAATGCTCAGCATAGGAAAGAAATGGAATCCATAAGGCAGATTCAAGCAGATATCCAAGAGAGCAAAAATTCCATTGAAAGTATTTGTAGCAGATTAAGCCAATGCGAGGACAGGATCTCAGATATAGAAGACAGGCTTGCAATTAGTGATCATGAAAAGGAAGAATTCTTAAAAACAGCAAGGGACCATGAAAAATCAATTCAGCAGCTGCTAGATGACTCAAAGATAAACAACTTAAGAATAATTGGAATAAATGAAAAAGCAGGAGATAGCATCAATGACATTAAAACCTTGTTCAAAGACATAATCAGGGAGAACTTTCCTGGAAGAGAAAAGGAATTTGACGCCCCTATAAGTGAAGATTTTAGAACACCAACTAGACATGATCAAAAAAAAACTTCAGCCAGACATATTATAGTCAAGATCCCAGAAATTCAACAGAAGGGCAGAATCTTAAAAGCTGTTAGGGAGAAGAGACAAATCACCTATAAAGGAAAACCCATCAGAATCACAGCTGACTTTTCAGCACAAACCCTCAATTCAAGAAGAGCTTGGAATGATGTATTTCAAGCTCTAAAGGAAAATAATTTTCAGCCCAGATTGATGTACTCTGCAAAACTATCTTTCAAAATTGATGGAGAAATAAAATACTTTCATGACAAAGAACATCTGAGAAAATTTATGACCACCAAGCCAGCACTCCAAAATGTTCTGAAGGACATTCTAGAAAGAGATAGGAACCCCAACAGAAGGAATCCACCAGGCAGGGCAGATAATTAAATAGCAGGAAAGGGGAAAAACAAAGAGTGGGAACCAACAACAGGAAAATATCATGACAAGTATAAGTCAATACATATCAGTTTTAACCATCAACGTTAACGGTCTCAATTCACCAATCAAAAGGCACAGACTGGCGAAATGGATCAAGAAGCAAGATCCAACAATATGCTGTATACAAGAAACACATTTAATTCAGAAAGAAATTCATAGACTGAAAGTCAAAGGATGGAAGACAATACTCCATGCCACAGGAACCCAGAAAAAAGCAGGGGTAGCTATTCTTTTTGCAGACAAAGTGAACTTCAAGCCAAGAAGGATTCAGAGAGATAAAGACGGTCATTACATCCTTGTAAAGGGAACAATCCAAGAGGAAGAGATAACGATCATAAATATATATGTGTCAAATACCAATGCACCCAGCTATATAAAACAAGTACTAAAGGACATGAAAAATCAAATAAGCACTAATACAATTATATTGGGAGATCTCAATACTCCACTGTCACAAAAAGACAGATCAACTGGACAGAAAATCAATAATGAAATAGTAGAACTGAACCAAACTTTTGAACAAATGGACTTAGTAGATGTCTACAGAGTGTTCCATCCCACAACATCAGAATACACATTTTTCCCAGCTGCACATGGGACGTTCTCCAAAATAGACCACATACTAGCTCATAAAACCTGCTTAAGTAAATGCAAAGGAATTGAAATTATCCCATGCATATTATCAGACCATAGTGCAATGAAATTGGAAATCAATGGCAAAAGATCTCACAAAAACTCCCTAAACACATGGAAATTAAACAGCACCCTCCTGAACAACCAATGGGTCACAGATGAAATTAAAGAAAAAATTAGACACTTTCTACAACTGAATGATAATGACAGTACAACATACCGGAACTTATGGGATACAATGAAAGCAGTCCTAAGAGGGAAATTTATAGCATTAAATACTTATATCAGGAAAATAGAGCAAGCACAAATAAACAACTTAAGGGTGAACCTCGAGCTTCTAGAAAAAGAAGAGCAGGTTAAGCCAAAAGCCCGTACAAGGGAGGAAATTATAAAGATCAGAGCAGAAATTAACGTATTGGAGACTAAAAAAACAATACAAAGAATCAATGAAGCAAAAAGTTGGTTCTTTGAAAGAATAAATAAGATTCACAAACCCTTATCAAACCTTATTAAAAAAAGAAAAGAAAAGACTCAAATCCATGCAATTGAAAATGAAAAGGGTGATATCACGACGGACCCTGCAGAAATCCAGAAGATCATCTATACCTATTTTGAAAATTTATATTCTACTAAGATGGAAAATGCAGAAGAAATTGACAGATTCCTAGATTCGTATGAATTACCAAAGCTGAATCAAGAAGATTTAAAAATCCTAAATAAACCAATATCAACCAATGAAATTGAAGATGTAATTGAAAACCTCCCAACAAAGAAAAGCCCAGGCCCTGATGGATTCACTGCCGAATTCTACAAGAAATTTAGAGAAGACCTAACGCCCCTACTTCTCAAACTTTTCAATGAAATTGAAAGGGAAGCAATACTCCCAAATTCATTCCTGGAAGCAAGCATTACCCTGATACCAAAACCAGAGAAGGACCCAATTAAGAAAGAGAACTACAGGCCAATCTCCCTAATGAACATAGATGCAAAAATCCTTAATAAGATACTGGCAAACAGAATCCAACAAATCATCAAGAAGATTATACACCATGACTAAGTTGGATTCATCCCAGGGATGCAGGGATGGTTCAACATACATAAATCAATAAATGTAATACACCATATTAACAGAACCAAAGACAAAAATCACATGATCATCTCAATAGATGCAGAAAAAGCTTTTGACAAAGTCCAGCACCTTTTCATGATAAAAACCCTACAGAAAATTGGAATAGAGGGTCTTTATCTCAATCTGGTAAAAGCTATCTATGACAAACCAACAGCCAATATTATACTAAATGGCCAAAATGAAAGCCTTCCCTCTAAAATCAGGAACAAGACAAGGATGTCCACTGTCCCCACTCTTATTCAACATAGTTCTGGAAACTTTAGCCAGAGCAATTAGACAAGAGAAAGAAATAAAAGGAATAATGATTGGAAAGGAAGAAGTTAAATTATCATTATTTGCAGATGACATGATACTCTACACAGAAGACCCCAAAAACTCCACTAAAAAACTGCTAGATTTAATAAGCAAATTCAGTAGTGTAGCTGGATACAAAGTCAGTACTCAAAAGTCAATAGCCTTCCTGTACACAAATAACAAACTTACTGAAAGAGAAATTAGGGAAACAATACCTTTCACAATAACATCCAAAAAAATGAAATACCTAGGAATCAACCTCACAAAGGATGTAAAAGACCTCTATACTGAAAACTACAGTACTCTGAAAAAGGAGATTGAAGAGGATATCAGAAAATGGAAAGATATCCCTTGCTCCTGGATAGGAAGAACCAATATAGTGAAAATGGCCATACTTCCAAAATTGTTATACAGATTTAATGCAATTCCAATCAAAATTCCAACAGCATATCTCACAGAATTAGAGAAAACAATCCTAAAATTCATTTGGAATCAGAAGAGACCTAGAATAGCAAAGGCAATTCTGGGCAACAAAGGCAAGGCAGGGGGCATCACAATCCCCGACTTGAAATTATACTATAAAGCTACTGTGATAAAAACAGTGTGGTACTGGCAAAAAAACAGACCTGAAGATCAATGGAACAGATTAGAAGATGCTGAAACAACCCCAGACATACTAAGCCACCTTATCTTTGACAAAGGTGCGAAACACATTTGCTGGAAGAAAGATAGCCTCTTTAATAAATGGTGCTGGAAAAACTGGCTCTACACATGCCGAAGATTAAAACTAGACCCATATCTTTCACCATGCACTAAACTAAATTCAAAATGGATCAGAGATCTAAATATTAGAACAGAAACATTAAATCTGCTGGAAGGTAGGATAGGTAAAACCCTTGGAGACATTTGTGTAGGCAAAGACTTTAAGAATAAAAACTCAACCGCACGGGAACTATCCCAAAGAATCAATAACTGGGATCTCATCTTATTAAAAAGCTTCTGCACAGCAAGAGAAACCACCAACAGAGTGAAGAGACAACCCACAATGTGGGAAAAAATGTTTGCCAGCTGTTCCTCAGACAAAGGATTACTATCGAGAACATATAAAGAACTCAAAAATATCAGACCTCCCAAATTTAAAGACCCAATCCACAAATGGGCATCTGAGATGAATACACATTTCTCCGATGAAGAAATACTAATGGCAAATAAATATACAAAAAAATGTGCAACATCACTAGTCATTCGAGAGATGCAAATTAAAACAACACTGAGATACCATCTCACCCCAGAAAGAATGGCTACTATAAAGAAATCAACTAATAACAAATGCTGAAGGGGCTGTGGGGAAAAAGGAACCCTTCTTCACTGTTGGTGGGAGTGTCGACTGGTACAGCCACTGTGGAAGTCAGTGTGGAGATTCCTCAAAAAACTAGGGTTGGAGGTCCCATTTGACCCAGCTATTCCCCTTCTGGGCATCTTCCCAGAAGAATTAAAAACATCATACCACAGTGATATATGTGCACCCATGTTTATAGCAGCACAATTTGTAATAGCCAGATCTTGGAAACAACCCAAATGCCCATCAACTGAGGAATGGATAAGAAAGATGTGGTATTTTTGTACAATGGAGTACTATTCAGCCATAAAGAAGGATAAACTGGAGACTTTTATAGGTAAATGGATGCAACTCGAGAAAATACTCATAAGTGAAATAAACCAGAAGCACATGTGTAAGCATCGTATTGTCTCTCTAGTATGAGAAACTGAAAGAGTAAATAAGATCCAAAATGTACAATAGACATGGTGAATCAAAAAGAAACTGGTCAAAAGGAAAGAGAGACTGGAATAGGGAAAAGAAAGAAGGGAAAGGGAAAAAAATTGTATATATATATAAGATGGTTAAGATAGATACACTACCAATTTTACTTAGTTCATTGAAGAGTAAGGTTTGTGCCAATAATGTTTGGACAATTGAATGGTAATGTCTGGTATCCTGAATAACTAACTTAAAGATAGTAATACGTAATGTGTTAACCATTGTTACTCTCCTATTATGTTGTTTTGAAATTTTGTTCTTCTTTTGATTTGTTTTGTTTTTTCTTCTCTTTAAAAAAAAAAAAAAAAAAAAAACTTTTGTATGTTTTCAGTTTTACTTGATACCGTCTTTGATTTTTTTTCCCCAGAAATCAAATACAGTTTTGAACAGGTTAGTGATCATGCAGAATCAGTTGCCTAAAATCTGATGTTACCACAAAACCAAATTAGAATCATTTCTTCATAAATACCAGTTGGAATTATTCTTGTAAGGGCCCTGAAAATGTCAATAACGCTTAGGCCAATGGTCAAATCATCTTCCTTAACCTATTTCTTCATTGGAAGCCCCAGTCTCTCCCTTTTTCTCTTGGCCTTTTTGTTTTGTTTACTGATAGGCAGTTCATTCAGCTTTTATCAATTTCTTCTCTAAATTCTAAAAAGTTAGTGGGCCTCAGGGCTCAGTGCTTCAACTAGTTTTCCATCTATACCAACTCCCTAGATGAACTGATTTCTTTCTGTACATTTAAAATTCTCACTTTGATATCTAATAGATATTTCAAACTTTGTCAAAGACCAAATTCTTTATCTCTACCCCCACCTCAGTTGTGACACCAAAAGCTAACCTATCACTAAATCCTATTAATTCTTTCTTTGAAATTTATACAGAAAGAGACTTTCTTGCCACCTACATAGCTAAATTCCTTTGCAAGTCACCATTCTATCTTTTAAGTTAGTATATTGCAAAGTTACTACTTCTATTACTACATTGCAAAAAGTCTCTAGTAAGTTTTATTTAAGGAACTTTAGGCAACTCATTACTGTGATTTTTTAAAATTTTCTCCATCTAGTATTTATTACATAAGTTTGTACCCTTACCTCTCTCAGTCTATTCATTGTGTAGATACCATATCGCTTTTCTATTCACAGCTTCTGTTCCTGTCTCAGAATAGAGTGAAATTCTTTGTATTTGCTGCTTCCAGCACTCTGAATAGTTTTTAATGTAGACAATCATTTATATGTGACTAAATTATTTCCAAGTATGGAATACGATTTTGGATTTTAAAAAAGTAAAAGTTCAGACTTTGTCACATTGTTTAATCATATACAAAAAGATGCTGTGTTAAAGTATGCCTTCATATTCAACTTTTTACTTAGCAGCCACTAAAAATTATTTGCTCTTTTATTTCCCAAATTATTTAATTTGAAACGAGTTTATCAAAAACAAGCTCATACCTTGCAAGATGACAAGCAAAAAGTCTGAAAAGCTGGACACTGAGAAGAAGAAACCCGAAGCCAGTAAGTTTAGGGCCACTGGCACAGCTAAAAAGGGTGACCTGGAGGCTGACGGGCCCAACAAGGGGACATTCCATCAACAGAGCTCTTGTATAATGAGTGAACTGTGATTGAGAGATCTAAAAGACACATTTTATTGAAGAGGTTCTTAGGGAAACACAAGAACATAGAAGTAGCAAATGATAAAAAAAATAAGCAAAAAAGGAATTAATCTTTGGTACACAGTCACAATAAACATTAAGCACCAAATACCCAGATCCTGGTCAGGTTAACATAAATCCTTACACCAGAAGGCTGATTGCCTCAGTGCCTATCACCAGATATATCATGATCAATTTCAACAACAGTAACAACAGAATTTGAGATACAACAGAGGCATGAAGAAAATACTTTTTTTTAAATGTGGGTACCAGGAGTCGACCTCAGGACCTTGCGCTTGCCGGCAAGTGCTTGTGCCACTGAGCGATATCACCGGCCCTTTTTTCCTTTATGTAGGTACTGGGAGTTGAACTCAGGACCTCGTGCTTGCCAAGCAGGCGCTTATGGCACTGAGCTATCTCACCAGCCCAGAAAATACAATCTTAAGAAACAAAGGGAGACTCACTATGGGATTCATATATAACACAGGTTTTGGAATTATCATATAAGAAACTTTAAACTTAGCTATGATTGATATATTTAAGAATCTGTGATATGAATAAATAATTTATTTGGTCTTTGATTCCATTCCTGGCAAAAAATTTCAGAATCCCTTTGCATTTCCTGAGTTATGGAAATGTGTAAGTTAATGTTAATAAAACGACTCACGGTTGATGACAAAGTATCTTCGGGATCAGGTTTCATCACCGGAAAGATCAAACACTTGATTAGGAGGTTTGAGATCTGGGCCAGTCTAACCTCTAGAGAGGAAAGAAGGCTGGAGATTGAGCTCATCACATGGCCAACAATGAACACACTCATGCCTCTGTAATGACAGCCTATAGAAAAGCTCTGGACACTGAGACCTCATGGAGCATCCTAAATGGTGGACACATAGATGCACAGAGAGGGTGATGCCCCTAGATTCTATATGGAAAGGGCACAACAGCTCTGTATCTCAATCCTTCCAGCACTTCCTCCTTTCCACTGAAGGAGGGCACTTGGGCATCTCATCTTTTTCCTGTTTACATGTGTGCCAATGAGGGTAAAACAAGGGACTGTTCTTAATGTCTATGGATAAGCATCACATTTTCTTGTAGGATGGCTGGTCTACAAATGAGGTTTTCGTGCTCAACACCATAGAGTGAAAGACAGAGATTCTTTTGAATGTCCACATTTCCACCTCTGCAGATTCTTACCTAGGAAATTCTGCAAGTTTCCATTCAAAGGACAGTTATCTTACCTGATTTTATCATGGAGTTCTCAAAGGACCCAGATAGTGAAACAAGTGGTCTCCCCAAACACAGTGACCTCTGCTATTCCTACATGTGCTGGTCTGAGGTGTGTCTCCCAATGTGTTTTTTACAGGGCTGCTAAGGTCACAGATGTACAGCATACTCAGGTAGATCCCTAAGGACATCTAGGTAGTGTGTGCTTGGGATGAGGCCACCAATGAAGTCCCACCACCTCAACACGCATGGGTAAGTGATGAAAGTGTGCCTGAGATCCCAGTCCCTTTTTTTTTTTTGGTGGGTACCGGGGGTCGAATGCAGGACCTCGTGCTTGCAAGCACGCGCTTGTGCCGCTGAGCCATCTCACCGGCCCTCCAGTCCCCTTTTTTATTTGCTCACAGAATGGAGTCCTCAGGCGTGCTGCTGCTGTGAGAGGATGCTTGGCATGGGTGAGGTCAGATGGAGGCCAGACCAGTGAAATTGAAGTGATTCTGTCTGGGTTTCTGTGTTTGCTGGAGAGCATCTCTGGCTGGAGAACAGTAAGCCTGGGAGAGGTTGCAGGTGTCCACGTAGGAGAGGACTGACTCCGGGGAAAGGACCGTTTCCCTGGTTTTCATCCCAGCATTCAGACAGTTCTCCAGTGTTACTCAGTGGTTTTCTTGGACACCAAATTGCGCATTCGCACTACACTGAGACCTCCCCTTCTGTTTTCTCCAGTCGCCCCTCAGGAGAAAGTACAGGGACGCCGAGAAGGCTGTGGCTGGAACCTTATGTGAATGTCAGGTAAGAATCAGGATGCAGAGTCAGGTGTGGTGGTGCAAGCTTGTAACCTCAGCACTCAGGATGCTGAGGCATGAGAACTGCCTTGTGTTTGTGTCCAGCCTGAGCTATATATTGCATTCAAGGCCAGCCTGAGACCCTGTCTCAAAAAAAGTAAAAAGACTGAGTGAAGGCACCTTGTTGGGACCACATAATCTTCTATGTCCAGGTAGATGTCAGCAGCTTGTGCATAATGGGATGTTCTCATACTTCCTGGGCTTCCATCCTCTGAATATCTTAGTTCAAGACAAATGATTGTATTTGTCACAAAAATTAGTCATTCAGCAATGTTGCTTATATCCTGCTATAAAATCACTCCCTTACCACTGAATTTAATGTAAGGTAGGTCTTTCTCAGAGCTCATCAAATAATTTACATAATGAAATATCTCACTGACCTCATTTTAAGAGAAAGTAGAATATGGGTGAGAACTGTATGGATAAGACACACAGAGAATCCCAGCTCTCACGTTTACTATGCCATGTGATGGAAATCATTTTCACATTATACTTAAAAGTAATTAATACAAGCTCAATAATGAATTCACTGAATATGACTGTTAAATAAAATACTTGCCTGCTTTAAGATGCTTTTTCTCACATTAAAAAAAAAAACCATGTGTCTATGTAAATCTCATTATTCAGAGGTAACCACTATTGATATTTTAGGTTATGACCTTGCTGTCTTATTAAAATATACCAATCTACACAGAAAAGGTCACATAAATTTCAGCTATACAGTTTATTAAAAGGTTATCTGGGGCCAGTGATACCACTCAGCGGCACAAGCGTTTGCTGGTAAGCGCGAGGTCCTGAGGTCAACTCCCAGTACCCACATATAAAAAAAAAAAGGTTATCTGAACTTCATTTGATGTATGTTTTTTCATTCAATAATACATCCCAAATGTCTCATGTAATCAAAACATTTTAATGACTTTGTAATATTATGTTGAGGACAGGTCCCTGTTACTGATTCAATCTGGCCTTTCCTATGAGTGTTTGACATTTTTCCTGTCTTCCTATTTTGAACAACAGTGTCAAGAACTTTTTTGTAACTATGTCTTTCTACACATCTGTGATGATTTCCTCAGAATAAATTGCACATTGTTCAAAGAGTATGTTAAGTGCTCGCTTTGGCAGCACATATACTAGTATCAAAGAGTATGTAAAATAATAATGATTCTGATAAGTATTGCTAAATTTCCCTTCAGAAAATGTCAGTTGATGCTTATTAGAGAACCACTTTCCCCTTACTAGATTTTACTATTATTATATATTTTTCTTATTACATATTCACTGAAGAATATATTGTTTTGTTTTGTTTTTGAGACAAGGTCTCACTCAAGGCTGGCCTTGAACTCACTCATATATCCAGGCTGGCCTTCAACTCATGGCTATTCTCCTGTCTCAGCCTCTTCAGTGCAGGGATTACAGGCATGCACCACCATGCCTGGCTGAAGAATATTTTAAAAACATAAAGAGAAAAAAGTAAAAATTCCCATAATCTCATTACATGAATAATCATTAATACTTTGTCATAGGCAGTATTTACAAATATTTATACTGTGATGTGTACATATATTTTTTAGTTCTTTGGTATATCTATCCTATAAATTTGTAGAAGCCATTTGATGAAGTTCATGTTTCAAATTTTTCCCTGTATTTTTATTCATTTATTTTTGGTGCTGGGGATGGAACCCAGGGCCTTGTACATGCTAGGCAAGCACTGTCCCTGAGCTATATAACCCCATCTCCTCTATTTTTCTTCTCTAAATTTTATTTATAATATATTTTCATGTATGTTGTTTTTATTAGCATTACTCAAATATATGCTTTTAAAACTCTGTCATGCTTGAAAAGGGCTTCCACTTTTTTTTTTGTTATTTTCTTTCTACATTTAGCCCCTTAATGCACGTGGAATCAATTTGGCATCTATGCGAGGCTGAGAATCCTTTTCTTTTTTGTTTCAAACAGATAACCAATTTTTATAATTATTATGGCTTGTGTGATGCATGTCCCCAAAGGCTTCATGCATGCAGAGACAGGGCTTTTGGAAGGTGACTAAAGTATGGAGTGATGTAGCTCACTGACTTGCTGTTAGAAGGCAGGGTCTGCTCAGAAGAGACAGGTCACTGCGGGTGTGTCTATCTCCATTCTCAGCTCCTCGCTTCTATCTCCTGGTCTCCATGACGTGAGCAGCTTTTCTTCCACTATGCCCCTCTACTGTGCTGTTCTGCTTTGGAGCCAGCCGACCATGGACTGCTACTGTGAGCCAAAGTAAAGCTCTCCTTTAAATTGTAGGTGATGGGTACTGTGTCTCAGCATCAAGAAAAGTGACTAAGACAGTAACAGTGATTTAAAATAAGGATCATTAGTGCATGCTTGATGGAAACGTCTTCATGTTCTTTGAGCTTTCATGCAGTTTTGTTCTGTTTTGTTTAGTTCTCTGGCTAGTAATGTATCAGAGCTAAACTGAATTGAGTAAATTGAATAAAGGACTATATCAAATTCTGCCTTGTTATTCATCCTTGGGAATTTTTTTGGCTTTGCTAGAATGCTTACATTATGAAAATAAGGACTACTATTAAAAATATTTTGACAGTACATTTAGGGACTTATAGTTCATGCTAAAGGTCTTTTCATAATTAGAAATAAGCATGCAGTTGGTCTCTGTGTCCTGTGAGCCCCTCTAGAGCACCTAACACTTTGTTTACTGCCACTTGTTCATGCCTATGTCTTCACCAGACTGATCCTCTTAGAAACAAAGATTTTATTTAGTTTCTTATCAAGATTTCCCCTCCACCTGGCACTTATCACACTCTAGACACTCAAAAAGGGTTTTAAAGCTTGTTGACTAAATAAATTAATGTCTTATCATACATCACATTAAATATTTAATGACTCTCTAAGAAATTTCACTTTTTATTGTAATGTCACTTTTTCTAAATATTGCTATTTCCTTCTTTTTAAAGACAAGATGTAATCACACACACACACACACACACCCCAAAAAAAAAAACAGGTATTGTGGTTTAGATCTAGAATGTCCCTTAAAAGCCTCATGTGTTCAGAGGTATGGTTTTGGGAAGATGGTTGGATCATAGGTGGAGTCAGAAGAGGTAGTTCACTGTAGGCATGACCTGGAATGGTACATTTCCCTCCCCTCTCCTCCCCTCTCTACTTCCCTGCTACCTTGATGTGAGCTTTCCCCAACCAGACTCTTCCACCATACTGTTTCTGTCTTGGAGCCAGCCAGCTATGGACTAAAAATGTGAGCCAAAATAAACCTCTCCTCCTTTAAGTTGTGGGTGTCAGGTAATTTGTCCCAGTGATGAAAAAATGATGAAGATGGTAAGATTATATGCAAACATAATGCCATAAACACAAAGAGTTTACGGGAACAGGGCACAAGCCACTCTTGACTTTCCAAACTGGAAAAAAAAGGGGGAAAGAAAGAAGCAAGAAGAATGTCCAAAAGTACATGGGAAATCATCGATGCTGATTTAAGCTTCTACATTTTCTGCGGGTAATTTTTTTTTTTTTTTTGTGGGTACCGGGGGTCGACCTCAGGACCTCGCGCACCAGCAGGTGCCCATGCCGCTGAGCGATATCACCAGCCCTTTTTTCATATGTGGGTTCCGGGAGTCGAACTCAGGCCCTCGCGCTTGCCGGGCAGGTGCTTACGCCGCTGAGCCATCTCACCGGCCCCTTCTGCGGGGAATTTATCTCACTCGTTTCCACCAAGGTAGAAAGCAAAGCAGGGAAGGCTATGATCCCTTTGTTGTACCTGAGCTGCCAGTGCCATATCCATCGCATCAGCTCTGCCCAGAGGGAGTTCTGCCAACCCAAAGAAACACACCAGCTGACTCATGATGGCACGAGCGGGACTGGTGCTGTCTGCTTCAGTTTCTTACTCTTCTTCAGTTGTCCTTACGATTGCTCATAACTCTAATTCTTTAAAAATTATTTTAAAACAAATTCAAACCATTTTCTATTTTAAAAGTTTAGGTATTTTTCTCTTACCCCACCCACTGTCCATCACATGGAGTGCCAAATAATATTACCATCAAACAATCTAGCATTTTTATTTCCTTCAAGAACTAACCATTGTACACCTGATGTATCTATTAGAGAATTATGCAATTTAAAGTATATGATTTATGCATACATCCTGTCCATGGCTTGAAATTCATTAAAATGAATGACCCATAATATCAAAAAAAATTACCTTCAAAATGCAAAAGTGTTTCACCAACTCAAAGAATTTTACAAAGCTTTGATATTGAGATTTTTATGCTTGAAATTCAGTGCTATACATAAAGCCAACACTTTAATTGTACTTAACACTTGCCAGGAGCTATTCTAAGGGTTTTTCTCATTTGATACTTAAGATGAATTTTGAGAACAAATCCTAAGATTCATGTCCTATTTGTAGCCCCCATTTCACATATTAAGAAATTGAAGCACAGAGAGGTTAAATGATCTGCCCAAGGGACAAAACCAGAAAATACAGACCCGAGGAACAAACCTAAGCAGCTCTGGTTTCACAGCCACATGCTTAGCCATTATGCTGTACACTGATTCTGGCCTTAAAGAAATATTAGAGACCATCATGAAAGCAGCACTACTTTAGCAGCACTCGCAGGACAACTGAACCTATATCTCGAGCATCAGGAATTTTATTTGAAGTTACTGCTAGGTTCACCTGAAGATCAGTGATGAAACATAACTAATGCATTTGGAAACGAGAATATCTGAAGCTCAAACACTTCATGAGAGCTGAAAACACTTTACATTTTACCACAGTATTTTACTGTGTGTCGAAGTGTGTTTTGTGCTGTTGTAACAAAATTCCTGAAACTGGGTTATTTATAAAGAACAGAAATTTATGTCCTCACAGCTGGGAAGCTCCAGATAGTACGTTCAGTTGTCCAGTGAGTGCTGCTCTCTGTTTCCAAAGTGGCACGGTGTTCGTCAATTCTGCATCACTATAACAACTACTGAAGGAAAAACAAAACTATAAAGAGGAAAGATTTATTTTGGCTCACGGTTTTGGAGGTTTCAGCCCATGATCAGTTGGCTCCATTGGTTTTAGGTCTGTGATAGGTGAGCACATGACAAAATAAAACCACACTCTTCATGGATAGGAAGGAAAAGAGAAAGAGGAAGGGGCTGGGGTCCCACAATCCCCTTCTACAGCAACAATCTGATAGTCTCCACTAGGCCCCATCTCTCCACCTCGTCACATCTCTCAATCACACCAAGAGGGGGGTCAAGCCATTTAACACATGGCACTTTGGGGGCACATTTCAGATCCAACCTAGAGTGGGTACCTTGTTGCTGGCTCCTCAGGAGGGAAAAACTTTTTTTTTTAATCAGGGTCTTAATCCTATTCACCAGTTGAGAGCCCTCTTCACCTGATCACATCCTAAAGTGTCCACCTCTTAGCACCACCACCTTGGCCGTTAAGCTTCAACTGGAAGTTTGGAGGAGATATATGCAAACCATAGCACTGTGAGTAAGAGTGATAGATTTGAGATTTGAAAATAATAAAGTAGGAAAAAAAGATGCTTCTCAGTTTAAAATGCATTTAAGATACTAGTCTAACAAATGTCATAGCTTAGCCCAGCCCACTTTCAATGTGCTCGGAACATTTCTATTACCCTACAAATACAATTGTTTACTCTTTCATGTAGTTTATTGAAAACTGTATCCAAAAAGCACTGATAACACAGTGCACTGTAGAGTCTGGGTTGTTTGTCCTGGTGACTGTGTGTATCGCCTGGCTGACCTGGAGCTGCAGCTTACTGCTACTCTCCTGCATCTTGAGAGAAAATCATATGCATATCACTAGCCCAGAAGGTCAAAATTCAAAATTCACAAAATGTTCACTAAGTATGTATCCCTTTCACACCATCATAAAGTCGGAAAAACACAGGACAAGCCATTTTAAGTCAGGGACTGTCTGTAAACACATATTGTCATGTATGAAGTTTTGCAAGAAAATATTTTGCATAATAAAGACAGAAATGTTGCGGGACACTGACAGTGAACTCAGTGTTTCAATGCTTATTCAAAGAAATGTGATGAGACGGTGTTGGAGGAATGGAAGAAAAGCTGTTGGTCTGTATCATACATGCCCAAAAAGTATCCCAAGCCACACTGAGTGAAGCACAGCCACTGAGTACATCACTGTGGCTCCCAGGGCTTTCACTCCTCGGCAGCAAATCGGACTGGATTTGAATTACAGCAGATGGCCTGCTTAACGAAGGCAGCACCAACAGGAGGGGACATTTTTAAGAGTTAAGTGTAAGGAAGATAAGCCAAGAATTCTAAATGAACAATGTTAAGCACATACTTTGGGTGAGTGCTGATGACAATGATTTGTGAGGGTATTTTAGAACTTGGAAATACTTTCCATATTACTAATTCTAAATACAACAGTACTTCCCCATTTTGCAAGAAATTATGAAGTTTTTAAGGTAAATATATGTAGAACAAAAGTATAAAATGGCATAGAGTATAGTAAAACCATAATGGATACTATGCCCTTGTGATTTATTAGCTGTGATTGAAACTTCTGGACATTATTAAAACACTGGGAGTTGAATCAAGCAGTTTGTCACACAGGTGTGCTATGAATCCAGCAATTTACTGATAATTGTCTTCCAGGTTTGGATTTATTCTTCCAACGTTTTATTTTGTGCTAAATGTTATAGAAATTCTTTCTAAAGACCTTCAAAGTGAAATGACATTTTTCCTTGTCTTCTAAGCCTAAAACAGTTTCGTTATTTGTTATCTGAGAGAAATTATTATTTCTAACCATTTGAAACAGAACAAATGAATAATGCCAAAATCTTGAAAAATCTCCAAGTTTAAAAGAAAAATCCTTCCTCTCGAAGAAGAAAAATTCCAAGGAAAATAGATAATTGCTATTAGTGTAAAATATTTTCCCTGCTTTGTAAGAATGGGATACAATTAATAGTCATAACTAAGAACTGAGTACCACAAGATGGAATTCAAATATTTTTAGAGAGCAATTATAGCACCATGAAGTAGATTCTAGGTTTACTATTTAAATGAAACGAGCCATTAAATAAAACAATAGCCAGACAAGCATGCCTGTTTTATAAACAGAAGTAAATGTGATCCTAGAACTCCAGCTTTCAAGCAGCTACCCAAACCTCAACTTCATATACTATCATCTCAGCCTAAACAGCAGTGGCTACTGAACACAACCTTTCTAGTCGTGCTTTCATGCCTGCTTAGAGCTATTACATGTCGCTTTGATCTGGTCAATCATTAAGGCAAACACAGGCTGTTCTGTATGCTTTTCTGCCTAAAACTGCTTAAAAGCCTCACAGTGAAGTCAAGGAGCTGAAAGCAGCTCTCTAAGGCTAGAAGGAGAGGCAAGCAGGGCTGGGTACCATATGTTTTGGTAAGACGTAAGTCTGGAAATGTTCTATAGTTACAGGCCAGAATGGGCTTGAAAGCTGTCACCAGGGGTTCCATTTTATCCTGAGACTAGGGCATTGAGATGGTCAGATTGGCATTTCAGAAAAAGCTCTCTGGCGGCTTTCTAAAGAATGTATTTGCAGGAAAATAAAACTGGAGGCAAAGAGGCAAATGAGGAGACTTTAGAAATAGACTCACAAAGAAATGACAAGAGAATGGGACGTGTTTAAGACATATGCAATTGCTGGATATGTTGCACACTGGACTGCAGATATAAGCTAAAGAAGAGATGATTTCAATTTGTACATGTATTACTGTACAGAAAGTAAATAAAATTGTCTTGGTGTACTACAGAATTCCATTCAGATGAATGGCATCCAGTGTCAAGCAACACCTTTTTTGTTGTTTCCTTGAGATTAAATAATTTGCAAAAGAAGAGAGCAACCACGCATTGATCAGAGAGAGAAGAGGTGATCTGTGACCCTTATGTTAGGAAATAATTTCTGGGAACAGAAGTCTCAAGAGCTCAGTAAACCTTTCTGAAGGTATTGAGAACTTTGAACCAATAACATAAAACCTGGAGGGATTTTCTCTTGATATTGCTTTCAGCCTTTGGACCCCATATACACAGATGACTCAAAAATTTGTATTTGCAGCTAAACCTCTCCTGTGAGCCCCAGGTCCAACTGCCCAAGTGCCTACATGGGTATCTTCTGGGGAATCTCAGAGGCATCTTGAAGTTAACATGTGTAAATTCGAACTTATGATTATTTCCCCCAAAACTTATTCCATTGGTCTCTAGCTCAAGAATTGGAATCATCTACCAAGAAAGACCAGCAGTCACCCTTGATATGTCCCTTGATGCCTGTCATTCCCAGTAGCCTATCAATCATAAACACCTGTAATCTAACCTCCTAACCATCTCTTGAATTCATCCAAATCTCTGCACTCTGAGCACCTAACATCTGCACTCCACAACTGAAGTGATAGTGATTCTCCTAAGCAATTGCAGTGCACAGAGAAACCTCCTGAGGTTGGGCAGGTCCTGTCACTGTCACTATCCTAGTGACATGACTGGCTCTTGCCTGACTACTACAATGGCCTCCCAATACTGTTTCTGTGTCTCTTCTGGCCCAGTTGAATCTGTGCTTCAATACTGCAGACAAATTTGAAAACATAATCTAACTCTACATCCCTTCCGGTTAAGACACTGTGCTGTCTCCCACTGCTCTTAAAATAGACTCAAGTTTTTAACATGTTCTAGCAGGCTCTGCATGGTCCTGGCCCTGCTTACCCAGACCTCATCCACATCATTTTCCCCAGGGTGTTTATGACCCATTCCCACACATCTTCTTTCCATCCCTGCTCACCTAAGGACTTGTATATGCCTAGTTAATCCCTTTCCCTCTGTACCAGTTAGCTATTGCAGCCAATCAACACTTCAGAATTCAATCTCGTAAAACAGCGAACAGTGATCACAGCTGACAGATCTAGGAGTCCACTGGATGGCACAACTGCTTTCAGCCAAGCTTGCCTGATCTTAGCTGGGGTTGATCACTTAGCAGGGTAGTTGTGGCCTGGCTGGTGTTCGATGGCCTACTCCTGTCTGACATTACAGGTTGTTTGGTGTCAAGGGCAACTAGACTATGCGTCTCTTACCATCCAGCAGCCTAACTCAGATTATTGCTACGGCGGCGGCAGGATTTTCAGGGAGTGAATGATCATGCTCAAAGCCTTGCGAGGCCTGTGTTCAGCACAGACTCAGTACCACTCCTACCTTTTGCTGCCTAAAGTCAGTCATGATGTCAGGCCTGAGAGAAAGGGTCCTGAAGCAGATTCTCCTGATAAGAACCGTTGCCATGGAACTGTGTAGAAAAATAACGGGGGCAATTTTTGCCATCAGTCTACTACACAATCTTTTAAACACTGGATCGAGATAAGATTCTTCAGGGATGCCTTTCACAGCTTCCTGCATAGATTTAACCCCCGGTGTTAGATGCTCCATCTACGAACCACTACTTCATAGCACTTGTCATAGTTGGAATTCAACATGTATTTGTGCAGTAATTTGCTTAAAATGTTTCTCCCCCTCCATATACCTCTTCCCCAAGACTTGGAGGTCAAGAAAAGGCCAGCATCTCTGTGCTCACTGTGGTATTCCCAGCTTCTGGCACAGACTCGGCACTCCATAAATGTTTATTAAATAAATGATTTCACTCCCCATTGTGGCATTTTCAGAAGATTCTCTCTCTCCCAGTAAAATGTACGTTTTAAAAAGTGACCTTTTATTTATTTGGGGAAGACAACCAGAGGATACTGAATCCAGTCCACAACTTAACACGCAGGGGATACTGTGACGTTACCTCTTTGGGACAAAGAAAGACTGCATGGGACCACAAGAGGACTGGAAAGTGGTTCAGAATTGAAGATATAGATTCATATAGGGAATTCTCAGGACCAAGACACACACACACACACACACAGACACACACACAGAGCTTCTACAAAAAGAGAAAGGATGCCATTTCACATTTGTTGAGTATGAGATGCTCAGGGAAACATGCATGTGTCTAACACTTGGGAGAGAGCTCAAGATTAGAAAGCCCTATTTGGGAGTTCACAGTGGGTACAGTGGTAGGAATTTCAGCCATAGAAGAAGAAAGCAGGCGAGGTAAGAAGAGAAGGCTGAAGACAGAACCAGGAAGACAATGATATTTAAGAGCCAAAAGGAGCAAGCAACGTGAGGAGCAGAGAGGAAGCTTGGAGAAATAAAAGCAGAAGAGCAAGCCACTCTCAGAAGTTAAAGGAGGTGAGTTTCAAGAAGGAGGCAGTGGCCCACAGCCCCCCAGGCAGTGAAGAATCTGGAAGATAAGACACAAGAAAGAACATTTCAAAATGACCTGAACTGTTAACATTACGAATTTTCTCAAAGGATTATTTCCAATGATGTGTATATTTAAAAGTTCTTAGATCTAACACTGTATAAGTTGCAAGAAAGCAACTTTTAAGCACTGCAATCTACATACTGTCCATTCTGTAGATGAACTGCTACTGTGCATGATTAAGTAAGACCTATTCAAATTCTGCCTCCTCCCCACTGGGCTGTTTGGGCTCTCATTTACATGCACATGTGAAAATAGTTCTTTTGGTAATTTTTACTGCCATTCATGTCAGTAAAAAATAACAGTATAGCATAAGTATGTTTCTATATTCCACTTAAGCTTATATTATAAATTAAATATCACTGTGTCAAAATACTTCCAGGAACAAATATATATATATATATATATATTTTTTTTTTTAATGTGGGTACCGGGAGTCGAACTCAGGACCTCGCGCTTGCCAGCAGGCGCTTGTACCACTGAGCGATATCATCGGCCCTTTTCTTCCTTTATGTGGGTACCGCGAGTCAAACTGAGGACCTCGCACTTGCCAAGCAGGCGCTTATGCCCCTGAGCTATCTCACCGACCCCAAATATATTTTTAAAACAACATGATGATCTAATAAAGTGAACAGGACACATTAGATCCCTACCACCAAGGGAGGACACTGATGTCAAACCTGACGCAAATTCATTCTTTTGTTAAGTAAGAGTTGACAGTGAGCTCATCCACTGAAACATGTACAGCATTTTCTCTGGGTTCTATCTTTTTACAGAACTATAGTACCTAAAAAAACCAAAAGATAGGGAAATCTAAGCAAGAAGTAATGAACATACCAAGGATTAAAGATGCCTGTCTCTTCCTTCATAGTTTTCTTATGTTGAGGTAATTGTAACCACAACTGTTTGGCAGTTGCCTTTTTAGTCTTTTAAAAATCATTTTATTAAAAGGCTTTCAGATCTATTCATTGTATTTTTAATAGAATTGAACTGTATCAATATGGGATATGTAGTAGAAGAAAAATACACTGACCTTTGCCTATAATCAGCTAGGCACATAAATTTTTTTAATAATTTCCTACAATTGAGACTCTAGCTAAAAATTGGGTACTTTTATTTTTCACCTGTACCTTTTTGTTGTCTATTTTTGCCATAGGTGTGTTCCTGTAAAGAGAATCTACAATTTTACTGCTGAAATATAGAGGTTAATAAAAATGAAGTTAATTTTTTCTCCAGACCATCTATTGTACAAACAAAAACCCAAGCCTTCAAAAGATTAAATGATTTGCCAAAAATTACAAAGGATGAGAGGCAAAACTAAGCTAGACCTCAAGTTTCACATTCCATGTTTTCCTCACCCTACCATATGTATAGGAACAGTGATATGTAAGTAAAACTTAATAACTGAATGTTATTTTAATCTAATAGAATAATTTATTATCTAAGAATATCTTTTTTAAAAAAACCTTTCATAATAACAATTTTTTATGTCACTTTATAGTTTTGTTGCTGGTTTTTTTTTTTTTTTTTGTGGGTACCGGGGGGTCGACCTCAGGACCTCGCGCGCCAGCAGGCGTCCGTGCTGCTGAGCGATATCACCGGCCCCTTTTTCGTATGTGGGTTCCGGGAGTCGAACTCGGACCCTCGCGCTTGCCAGGCAGGCGCTTAAGCCGCTGAGCCATCTCACCGGCCCTGCTGATTTGTTTTAACAAAGCACACCAGTAGATTTTATATTATTTGTATTTCAGAATGGCTTATTGGAAAACAATTCAATATTTATATTAAATCAGACATTCTGTAGCATAATTTAACAATAATGTTAGTGAGAGCTTGGTGTTACATTTTGGTAAGTAATTCTCCATACCACTGTAATAGTCTTTTAGAGAATAGATAGATTATAAAAAGAGCCACAAATCCACCCCACTCTTGCGTTCACAGCCTTGTGAAGTGACTTCAAAGTGGAGTTTATTTCTCTACTCTTAATCTGAGCTTGGCCATGTAACTTTGGCCAATGGGACATCTGCACACATGACCCAAGTGGGGACTTGAAAGCCATTTGTGCATTGGCGCCTGCTCTCTTGCAGCTCCTGGAAACTCTTCCACCACCATGTGAGAAAGCCTGGGATTGTATACTGGAAAATGAGAGATGAGGGGAGGTGATGTGCTCCCAACCGAGAAAAGAGCATTCCCAGCAGAGCCCCCAGTACTGACTAACCCCGCTATAACTAAAGCTGGCCACAAACCCCCGAATGAGCCTACCTGAGCAGAACTGCCCAGGTGATCTCAGTGCGAAGTGCTGATTTACAGGCTCATGAAGTAAAAAATTATTGTTTTTGAAGCCACCAAGTTATGGAGTGGTTTGTTACACAATGAAAGCTAATTAATTAATACGAGGTGGGGGGGTGGCCTTCAGATACATATTTTTACTATTTGGTAAACGAGGTTAAATTGGAATGAAAAGAACCTTATCTATCTTTAATATATGAAACCAAAACATGGTGATGGCCCATAACTTTCTCAAAGGTCACATTTTATGCTCTAATTACTGTTCTGTGATGGCTTTAGGTGACCTGAACTACTGTAGTTTTGTAAGATTATTAAAACCCGATTTGGATTTTGGTGTTATGACTGCTATCGTAACTAAAAATTCTAAGTAATCTAGTGTATAGCTAGCTAGGTAGTGAAGCAATCAAAGGGAATGCTTACTTAATTGAAAGATAAGTTGCTATATGTAGAGTGATTATATTTTAGTTTTTATTGCTCTAAAATTAGAATAGCAATATGTATAGAGGATTTTCCTGATATTTTGAGTATTCTAGAATATACACACAACTGGTCTCCAACTATTAGGGCAAGAGTATTTCCATTTTGTTTCTTAACCTCTGAATTTAACTAATAGGTAAAAACTTTTAAATGAACTTCAGTCCCACTGCCCTTTCTGTAGCCATAAACTTCAAAGAGGAGAAATAGATGGTGCTATCACAAACAAACAGGTTTTCTTTATCACTGTCTTGAGGTCATAGAACCACAAAAAGGGAGACAAATGGTTTTAGCACAGGTGGAACCTGCTACCCCATCCCCCATGTTAACTGGCCAGATGTTTGAGAAGAACCTTGTAAAATTTCCAGAGAGGTGATATAGTAAAGAATGCGGCTTCCATGGCAACCAAGGACTTTGTAAGGCCTCCAAAAGTGTATTTAAGGAGGGGGACACAAAAGCTCGGGGTCAGCTTCTGCTGTCCCCAGCCGGCATCGATTAAAGAATTCATTTGTTTCTCAAATCTCGTCTTCCTGTGAGTGAATCTATCTCGTGATTTTGCCGTAACACAACTTGCAATGGTTAGATTTATGATTTCTTCCTTTACAATGTTACAAAAACAATATGCATTCAGTAGAAACAACCCTTCCGATTGTGCATGTTACCTTTCCCCAGGTTAGCAATTCGACTTTCTCATGACGCTGGGTAGCAGCAGCAGTCAGCCATAAGATCATCAAGGAAAATAATGAATACTCACTCTACTGTGTACTTGTTGCTAAATTATGTTGCAATAAATGCATTTTTTACTTCAATATGTTCAACTGACGATAAGTCCATCGGAACACAACTCCACTGTCATAGATTGAGGAGCTTCAGCACATTCCATTTATCTTTCCAAGGGCTTAGTCTTGAAGAACCCATAAAAGTCTAAATGTCACTGATTTTCATTTCCTTTAAATAGCAAACATTATCAAGGCAATGACAATGTAAATTAGAAAGGATTTAATCCTAGGGTATCTATCTATAGCCATTCTACCTTCTATTTGTAATAATTTTACACGATGAATTTTCACCCTGTTTATCACACAGGGCCACTTGTCTGTTAAGTAACCATGCCGCATTTCTTGATATTTCTGCAATTTAGCTGAGCAATTGCCTGGTACCTATCCAGAATCATCATTTAACTGGACAACTATGTCTTATGGTAGTACACCCTCCAGATGGAGGAAAATACCAAATTTGCAATAGAATGTTTAAGATTTGGCACTCTTGCACAGTTTCCTAAATTTTTGGCCAAAGTTATAAAATTTGTGGGTATACACAAAAGTTCTGGGTGAACCTAAACTTTGAGGCCAGATTGATTTTTTACCCATGTTAAACAAAGCACAATACAGTGTCCGGTGGGTGAGAAGTGAGAACTTCCAAGGTAAGAAGTCACATCATCTGAAATAGGACGGTCCCAGAAGAGCATCAGGCTCAGAGGGACTCAGCTCAAGCTGATCCACATGGAGATCAATTGAGGAACTGTGTTAGGAAGAGTCCTCCCACTTAAGCTCCTTCTTCGTCACCCTGCTTTTTTTAGCAGTGGGTAACACTGTCTTTAACCTCAGAACAGAGCAGAGAATGTGTGTGCACTTGACCTGGAAGTCATGCCCAAGATACATGGTTAAACTCCTGAGGAGCAAGGAAACTGCACACCATATGGCAAGCCACTAGCACCCTTCACGCAGCGTTCTTCCCACAATCACTAGGGAGAAGCTCCTGCAATCAGAACTGGCATCTAGGGGTGGGTATGAATTATCAATGACAAAGGGAGGGAAGAGAGGCAATCAATATTCCATCTCTTTTCTTCCTCTGATCTCCAGGGAAGGCTCCTCACTTGCCAAACTCAGTCACAAGTCAGAGAACAAGGGAGCCGACTGATGGGATGGGATCCATAAAGATCAACTTCTCAGGGGAGAATGGAGCTGATAAAGGTGAAGGCATCATGTGGGTAAAGTAAATATAAGCTGTCTGGATCAAATACACACGTTAAATTTTTAATCACAGCATTGTAAAGATCCTGCTATTTCCGAACCATGTGAACAATGAAAAAAAAAAAAGAACAGAGCAAACGCTTGATCAATCCAGTGTTGTGGTACACTGTAAAGACAGTGAAATCATTCCTTATATCCCTGTACTTAAAACCCATTATAAAGGGCCTGTGAGATAGCTCAGTGGCGTAAGCCCCTCCCTGGCAAGCGCAAGGTCTTGAGTTCGACTTCCGGCGCCCACATACGAAAAAAGTGCCAGTGATATTGCTCAGCGGCACAAGCGCCTACTGGCAAGCACAAGGTCCTGAGGTCGACTCCTGGTACCCACATAAAAAAAAAAAAAAAAATTATAAATGATACATTGCCATTCTCCGCAATGAGCAGCAGAGTTTTCTTCTCCATGCTCCAACTCCAGGCTGGCTGGCTTCAAGCAGCAGAATGATGCAGAAGTGACGTTATGAAGACTTCCACACTTAGGCTTCGAGATGCTCCACAGCTCCCACTACCACCCTCCTGGAATCCTGCTATAGACAAGGCCCAGGCGAGGCCCCCAGAGCAGAAGAGACCATGCAGAAAGAGGCCCAGCTGGGCCACTAGGCCACTTGGCTGCCTGAGGTAGGAACAGCGAGAAACCCCCACCAAGCCGAGCCCAGCGTGCTGAACTACTGAAATGCCAGGCAAGAAAGGAAGGTTGTTATAAGCACTGAGGCTTGGAATGGTTTCTCAGGCAACAATACACAACTAATGAATAATACTGAAGTACATTGCAATGGCAAACAGAAAACAAACCCAGGGTTGTTGTTTGCAAGACTTATAAAAAGCAAAATGACACAGATAGTTTGAAAAGAAAAGGACAAGAAATACCATGCTAGCCAGAAATCTATATTAAGAATAGAAAAAATATGGGGGCCGGTGAGATGGCTCAGCGGCTTAAGCGCCTGCCCAGCAAGCGCGAGGGCCCGAGTTCGACTCCCGGAACCCACATACGAAAAAGGGGCCGGTGATATCACTCAGCGGCACGGGCGCCTGCTGGCGCGCGAGGTCCTGAGGTCGACCCCCCGGTACCCACAAAAAAAAAAAAAAATACAAAAAAATAGAAAATGTAGAAACAGCCTGAAAATAAAGGATATTTTAAATTGATAAAATGTGCATTTCGGGCCGGTGATACAGCTCAGCGGCATTAAGTGCCTGCCTGGCAAGTGCAAGGTCCTGAGTTCAACTCCCAGTACCCGCATATAAAAAGAAAAAAAAAGTGCATTTCACCAGAAATACACACAAGTCATGAACCCTTATATACCTAATAATATGTCAAAACATATAAGTAAAAACTATTGTTATAAAAAGAAACTTGATGAAATATCTTAGAAGTAAATACATTTTAAAATAAGTAAAATTAGAGGATTAAACATATAATTAATAAATTTAATTGAAAAATTATCTTTTAAGAAAGTACATACAGAATATACGGAAAAATGCAATACATTTTCTTATGGATCTTAATTTTTGTGCATTTCCAACACAAGTTCAGAGAATAATATAGAATAATATAACAGCACGTACCTTCCACTAGGATTTTTTAAAGGTTAACTTTTTTGTTTAGATTTTTTTGTTTTCAAGGAAGAAAAAGCTACAGATACAATGACCCTTTTTTGTCCCATTACTTCTGTCCCTTTCTGAAGAACATAGCTCACCTTATTAAAACGGCGAAATTTCCAACCCATTTCATGTTTTTATTACATACATCTATTTTCATAAGTAATATATACATTTGTTTCCTATATATATAGGATTATATATTGTAGAGAAGGGGGGAAAACACCTTTTCCTCTACTCTCTTAGGTTTTGCATCTGGCACTCAGGAAATTAGACTGACAAAAGACAGATGAACACGAGAAAATTGAGTAACTAACGAGAACAGTGCATGCATGCAAGAGAAACTTGGAGGTGAATAACTCAAAGGGATGGTCAGAGTTTGGTGCTCCTATCACATCTTCACAAAGAACAATAAATTTGTAGAAAGTGAAAAGACAGGAAAAGGAGGTTATGTTCTTATGGCTGGCCAGTGGCGGGAAAGTAAACACGTGAGAAAATTAATGGAAAACAAGGGCAGTTTTGTGAAGCTTGCTGTGCAGCTTCCTCTCTGGGCTGAGAAGAATCCAGTCATCTCTGACAACTCAAATCGTGGTGATTAAGAGCTGTTCGCCCCACCTGGTATAGGGAAGGGAGACATTTCAGCAAACGGTCTTGGCTTTTAGCCAATTTTTTTTTTTTTTTTTTTTTTTTTTTTTTTGTACCAGGAATCGAACTAAGGACCTTGCGCTTGCCAGGCAGGCGCTGTACCACTGAGCTACATCCCTGGCCCTCTCTATAATATTAAATGTTTAAATTGACATAAATATAGACCTCCCTGTAATACATATTTTTAAATTCAAAATAAAATAACCAAGCTGTACTCAGTGAAATACACAGCATCAATTTCATTCATTTTATTAGATGTGAATTATGTGATTCAGTGACCTATTCTCCTACTGATGACTAGACTGCTTCTAATTTTTTGACATGATAATTCTTCAGTGTGCTCCTCTGTGGATTTATGTAAAAGCATTTCCTAGGAAACTGGAATTGCCACTACCCAGGTGCTACACGTCTTCACCTTCGCTAGATACTGCCCACTGTGTTAGGAAGTCATACCAAATTATATTCCACCACCAGCAGCAGTTCTGGTTTCCCCACACCATGACCACCACATTGTATTGCTGGACTTTTTAAATCCAGCACTTGCCCACATGGTGGGAGTCATGTGGTAGAGTTTAATTCAGAATGTTATCCTAGCTCGACAGTTAGCTTACTCGTTGTCATTTGCCATCTAATGTTGCAAGTAAGAGACAAATTATCAGTTTAACTGTCATGCTTTGTAGTAACTGATTTCTCTGCTTTTATTTTTTCTGTTCCTTTGACATTAGGCAGTTTACTAGAACATGATTATGCACTGATTTTTTAATTCCATCTGTTCAAGACTAGATACCATCTTTTAAACTAGAACCTTTATAATTTTCTGGTTTATAAAATCCCCAATCAATATATTTTAAAATATTGTCTCCTGACTTCTATTTCCAGTATTTTGGTATTGAATGTACCCACCCAAGTACAAAACAACTTTTTAAGTATATTTCAAAAATGATGTTTGTCAGTTCTCCAGAAAGAAAAGGAAAACAGTCGAGAATGTCAAGCCCTAGAAACCATGATTCACAAGCACTCAAGCCAGCATTTAAGCTGAGGCAGCTGCAGGTCCCTGATGGCCCAGAAGCTGAAAGCCAAGCAGAGTGAGTAGTCAGATGGAGGCTGCCCCCAAAGCCAGGAGCCTCTCCTGAGTGACATCAGAAATGCACAAACTAGAAAAGACACACACTGGCAGACAATTTGCCTGATTTAACCTTTGCTGTGGGTAAACAGAGAAGGGCAAAAGTCTCCTGAGCATTTCCAGCCACAGGTGTTCTTTCACTCAGCATGAGAGCTAAATTCACGGGATTCACAGAAGTCCAATGTGAAAGTCCTCTCTAGAGGAACATTGTCCAATCTCAGGACTCAAAGAATTCTGAAATCTGAAGTGCTAAGGAACATACTCTCACAGTAAAAAAATCCCTAGACACATGAGGAAATAAAGCCACAATGGACGAGAGTTATAAGAAAAGATAAAATATAGTATCAGACCCACAAAGAGTACAGAGATTAAACATATTGTACAGGAAAATCCTCAAGTGAAAACAGCATTTGGCTAAAGACTCGAAAATGATGATGGAGTGAGCCATGTGGGCATCTGGGGAGGAATTACCTCACGTCCAAGGGTCTGAGGCAGGGCTGTGACTGAAGGATTCAGACACCACACTAAGGACATCCTGGCCAGAGCTGGGAAGTCCGAGAAAACATGGTCTAGCTCACTTAGGGATGTGTGTACTGGTGAAAGGACTTTGGCTTTAATCTACAAAAAAATGGGAAACAGTGGAGGGTTTTCAGCAGAAAGATTTTCAATATCATGTACAACTTTTAAAATATCTGTCTGGTATCGAGAACATACAAAGAACTCAAAAAAATCAGACCTCCCAAATTTAAAGACCCAATCCAAAAATGGGCATCTGAGATGAATACACATTTCTCAGATGAAGAAATACTAATGGCAAATAAATATATGAAAAAATGTTCAACATCACTAGTCATCTGAGAGACGCAAATGAAAACAACACTGAGATTCCATCTCACCCCAGAAAGAATGGCTGTTATCAAGAAGTCAACTAATAACAAATGCTGGAGGGGCTGTGGGGAAAAAGGAACCCTTCTCCACTGTTGGTGGGAGTGTCGACTGGTGCAACCACTGTGGAAATCAGTGTGGAGACTTCTCGAAAAACTGGAATTGGAGGTCCCATTTGACCCAGCTATTCCCCTTCTGGGTATCTTCCCAGAAGAATTAAAAACATCGTACCACAGTGATATATGTGCACCCATGTTTATAGCAACACAATTTGTAATAGCTAGATCGTGGAAACAACCCAAATGCCCATTAACCGAGGAATGGATAAAAAAGATGTGGTCTTTTTATACAAAGGAGTACTACTCAGCCATAAAGAAAGATAAACTGGAAACTTTTATAGGTAAATGGATGCAACTCGAGAAAATACTCACAAGCGAAATAAACCGGATGCACATTTGTAAACATTGTATTGTCTCCCTAGTATAAAAATGCAATTTCACTGTGACTATTCCATTCCTTAGTCTTCTATTTTTACCTAGCTTTTACATGGCTTAATCTTTTCTTTTTTTTTTTTTTTTGTGGGTACCGGGGGTCGACCTCAGGACCTCAGTGCCAGCAGGCGCCCGTGCCGCTGAGTGATATCACCAGCCCTTTTTCGTATGTGGGTTCCGGGAGTTGAACTCGGGCCCTCGCGCTTGCCAGGCAAGCGCTTATGCCGCTGAGCCATCTCACCGGCCCCAACATGGCTTAATCTTATACTGAGTAATATTTTTCTCCAAAAGGTATTTGTACATTCTCTAATGCTTGAGTTTGTTAATACATGAGAATGTTTACTTGTTGCCTTTAAAAATATAAATAAATAAAGTTTGAAAAAAAAACAAAAAAAAAAAAAACAAAAAAATATCTGTCTGGCTGGACGTGGTGGCACATGCCAATAATCCCAGCACTTGGAAGGCTGAGGCAGACAGGTCACAAGTTTCAGGCCAGCCTGGGCTGAATATGAGAACTTGTCTCAAAATATGAAAAAAAAAAAAAAAAATCTTTCTAGATACTTCGTTAAGAATAAATTACAGGGCCGGTGAGATGGCTCAGCAGTATAAGCGCCTGCCTGGCAAGCGCGAGGGCCTGAGTTCGACTCCCAGAACCCACATACAAAAAAAGGGCCGGTGATATCGCTCAGCGGCACGGGCGCCTGCTGGCGCGCGAGGTCCTGAGGTCGACCCCCCGGTACCCACAAAAAAAAAGAATAAATTACAGGGGTAGGGAACAAGGGTTAAAGCAGGTAACCCAGAAAGACTATTGTAGTAAATTCAGGTGAGATATGATGATGAATCAAACCAAGGATGTAAGTGGTGGAACTAAGAAATGCATATTCTTTTATTTTAATAAATATAAAATCTTTTGTGGGGTAATATTGGCCCAGACACTACATGATACCAATAGTACAAGTTTAATCTTTCAAAATCATCATGGAAATAGCAAAAGACCAAGAAATACAATTTGAGTCAATTGATCATTTTTCAAATTATTCTCAATGCACATTATCTTCAGTTCCCTTATTATAGTGAAACATACAAACACAGAAAAATACCCCCTTAACATAAATGGCCATTTGACTTAAATCTGAGTTAAGAAAATCCTTTTTAACAACCAACATACATATAAGTAGCAAACTTTATTCTACTAAACAAATTCGCTCTACTAAAACATGCAAAGATTGTCATCCATCATGAACATGTCTTATCATCGTGGGTCCCACTTGAAGAACCTACTCAGAGTTGTCCTAGACAAACCTTATCTTTGTCCCCAGCACTTCACCCAAAAGTCTGCTCAGCAGATGGTAATTGGGTAGCAGGCACTTCATCACTTGATGCCAATGGCTCCCTGAGAGATTGGCCGGCTCTGTTAAACAGCCCATTTTCCCACTTACTGTGGGTTGCGGGTCCAGAGAAGCGGTGCACCCCCGTACAAGCAGAAAGTCCACAGCGCCTCTACTATGTGCCTTAGAACATTATCAATTTTTCTTGTCCATGCTCTGATTAGGTTACACAACAGCCAGCATATTAGTTTAAATCTTTAAACAACCAAATAATCTTTACATGCAGAAAATATTAATAGCTTTCTCACTTCTAGTCTGCACATTTATTTGCAGATATGCAGTAAAAATGAATGTGTCTGACATATGGCCAACACTACGAAAAGGGAGGCTGTGCTGGCTATTTCAGTGCTATTTAATAGGATCTCAGCAAGCAGCAAGATATAAATTACTGCCCAACACTGCAATGACCTATTGTGTTTCTTAGTGCAGTCCTTTAATAATCACAACAATATACACAATTTAAAACTAATTTTGACAAATGTATACCTACTCTTCCGAGTTCTACCTGACTGATGAATCTCTCCCAGATGCAAACAGCTGTGCTCATCCACAGGGTGTTCACTACAAAGAGCATGGGCTTACTTTTTTATCCTCTTCAACAATTATTTACTGCATATGTACCGTATACCAGCATCTGTTTTAGAGACTAAGCAGTGCAATTAGCAATGGCTGCAATTTTTTTCTTTTAATTTTTTATGCTGTAATTTTAATTCATATTTTTCATTCATATTCTCTACATTGTCCATGAGATATCGTCTATATAATTTGAAAGCTGAATTAGTAAGAACACACTTGTTTCTCCATAGTATCTAAAAACAATTAGTTCACTGCATAACATAGAAATCTTATAAAATATCATTGCTTACTTGAGATACTACCACAGCTCAATATTTATCATAAATCTTAGAATTCTTAACTTTTTCCACTAAAAACTCTTGCTAAGGACACTGACATAATTCTAGCTTTTCATTTAAAAAATGGCAGTATGAATGTGTTACACTGGAAACCATCGTTTGATTGCAATTACAGTCATAGCTTCAGTGAGCACCCAGCTGCTGAAATGAATTGGCTCGAAGCGAGAGACAGCAGAGAAGTCACGACATCAGCAAAACAACACTGGACCTCTAGGAACTGGGGCTGCTTTGCGAACACATTGCCCTCTGTGAAGCACCAGCAGACACTGCTCAACACTAGCGTTTGCAGTCATTTTTGGTGAAGACCCGGGAAGCACACACATACACACACATGCATTCATATATATGCAAACACACACATCTATGAAATAAAAAAATGAGTCTACAATATTATCAAAATGGCTAATTTCATAAACTACTAAATGCCTTTGGCAACACACAGTTATAGAAAGAAATGTGAATAAAGAAAAATGCTGAGAAAGATGGAAGAAACAGCTAATGAAATTTAACTATACCAGTCTTTTCCAGGTAGAGACAACACACATGATTAATACTTACTAAGAGCTGGTATTGAACGATCACTCTCTCTGGTCAGTTGCCATTCTGAGGGCTTTACCTAACCCAGCTCACTGAATTCTCACATCCACACCGGGGCGTGCAGCTGGACGGTGGAGGCCTGAGTGTGGGCACTGCCAGGGAAACCGCAAATAGACAAGATGACCCAGGTGGAGCCACATGGAGCTGTGTGGGCAATTTCAGGAGTGCTGGGCATTGCAGAGGGAATGTAGGGTGCTACCATATCCAAGAGGCAGGGCAGGCTTTCCTGAAAAAGGCTACTGAGATGAGACAGTTTTCTATATTAACTGCCCAAATTTCCAGACTTAGCTGGAATCTGCACACACACGTGCAACTGTACACACACACACACACACACACACACACACTGGCAGTCTGTGTCCTCCAAGAATATTTTTATGGCTAAATACAGAGAAGCTGCCTTTTTCTTTTTTTCATGAAAGAGGCAGGCCCATTACCATTAAGGAACATAAAAAATGTTTGGATTAACACCTACTAGGAGGAATAAATTATCAAATAGTAATATAACATGTGTTAATGTGCAATAATTTCTTCTGGCAGCCAATATTTCAGAGTTAAGTCAAAAACCATTAAAAAATATGTGGCTCTATTTTACATATCCTTAGTCCCTAACAACAAAACCCCAAGTAAGGCACAGCTCAGCCTAAAGCAAGGCCTCTTCCTCCAGAAAGACGCCTTGTAGTTCTTGTTCCAATAAAGATAAAGACCAGGGCCAGTGAGATAGCTCAGCGGCATAAGCACCTGCCTGGCAAGCGCGGGTCCTGAGTTCGACTCCCGGTACCCACATAAAGGAAAAAAAGGGCCGGTGATATCGCTCAGCAACACAAGTGCCTGCTGGCAAGCGCAAGGTCCTGAGGTCGACTCCCAGTACCCCCATAAAAAAAAAAAAGATAAAGACCAGCCAAGAGCACATAGTTATCTAAAGAAGAAAGGAGCCTAGCCCCCTAACACACCTAATGCCACTGCACCAGGAGTAATACACAAGCTCCAGCACCCTGGAGACGAACTTCCTCTGCTGCTGCTCGGGAGACAGAACTGGAAAACAGCTGGACTCCAACACGCTGCCTGGGACAGTGAGCTGTTTACACCTGCATATCTCCCTCCAGAGAATTACAAGATGGAAAATGAGATTCTTTGTCCTCAGTGATTTAACCTTAAAAACATGCTCGTTTCTGTTTATGATAGACGCATATTCTCAATAATGCCAATTTTTAAAAGTATGCATCATTATCAAAGGGACACCTGATACTATGTGTGAGGATAGGGAGCAATCCGGCCAAATCTGTGAGCATCTATCTGTAAGGGGCGGGGGATGAGGAAGGGCTAGAGGAAATAAAATGAACATTTTATGTCTAGGAGATGGATACAGTGATAATTCCTTTGGAAATTCTAAATGTAATATCCAAACAACTGTAATTTCCTTTGTTCCTGTAGCTCCTTATGCCAGACTATTGTAAGAAAAAGGGGAAAAAAATCCCACTCTTCATGTAATGGTGCACTATTATGTAATAGGAACTTAGAAAGCATTGTTTCCAACCCAGCCAATAACAAAATAGACCCATAAGCAGGATGACTGACAGTCCTTATAATTTTATCCCAAGGAGAACAATAACAGAGACTATTTTTATTACTACTAGTATTTAACCCTTTTCTTCAGTAATATTTTGGATGGCACTAATTTCTATGGGCTAATTACACAGTCCCACGCACAGAAAAGGGTTTTCTTTAGCACTTTTTCATCAAATTCACAGAGCTGTCCTAGAGGAGTATTACAGCCAGATGAAAAGTTATTTCACCCGCTGAAAGACTGACTTGTTTTCCTCAGAAATGTGCAGTGCAAGAATGCTTCTTCACTCCATCCTCTGGGCTGCATACAGAACCTCTGTCTTTCTTCTACTGCCTCTTCCTGTTTCTAATTTGGTGCCCTATCTACTGCATGCATGCTAATGACTGAACATGTAAGCGCGGAAACACAGACTTCCACTGTCCTTAACATCTTAGGCTCACAGTGGCTAGTAGTCACCATCTTGCACACGGTGTGTATTTACAGAACACTGGCTTGCCCTTATACCAATGTCGATGCTGCACTTCTCTAATGAGCCTTCTTTGGCTTAAGTCTCCTTCTCTTGGTGACTCCTCCCTTCAAAAGCATTTTCCATGCTGGTCACACACCTCCACTCCTAATGACTGTGTAACAGGGATCAAGGAAAGGAAGAGACTTGAAAGCCAAAAAAAAGGGAGATGGCTGCTGTCAATACTCCCAAGTCCACTCATTCCGCCATCCAGTTACACACAGCAGGTGTTTACTGTGCATCTACTTTCCACCAATCACCTCGACAGATGCAGTTCTTTACTCTTGGCCTCAGGAAAGAAGAGGTGGAAATATTTACTGAAAATGAAATTTTATTATAGGTTCCTGATAGCACTAAAAACTTACGTGGACTTCCATCCAGTTTTGGTTTACCAAGAAATTTCCAATTACAGTTTTCATGGATAGCTGACATATCTAGAAGGCAGCTGAAATAGCCATTAATCAAAAAAACTTATTTAATTGCCTTAAAAGAAAACAGCTCAGAATGGTCATCGTTGGTATGTAACATCTTTCTGGACCTTTAGCCTTAGAGCTAGCACTGTTTATTATTCAGACAATGTTGATCACTACACTATTAGAAATAGCTGCATTAATACTCGCTCACAATAAGAGAGCACATGAAATTCTGTCATAGAAGCATTACCTGACACTTCGCTTTAACACTAAGAACACAGATGAGAAGACACAATAAATGAGAAATGTCAGCAATGAAGTCTCCCGAATAAGCCAAATGCTTTCCTTCAGTGACCACTGCATTGTATTTCTTTATGACATGAAAACCACACCGCGCCAACGGACTGTCCTGTCCATGCTGCAGAACGTTCAGAGGTGAAACAAGGCCAGAGATGTTAAAGCCTCACTGACTCCTGGTCACTATCCTCAGACACATTTTCTTTTTTTTTTTTTTTTTTGGTATTTCCCAACTAGAAAAGTGGATTAAGTTTTGGGAGAACAATACCATTTGTTGTATATTATCTATTACAAAATACTTTGGGAGTGCTGGTGAGTGTTTCCCAACCACCACTCACAGGGAAGTGGGCAAACCATTTCCGCCTCATGACCTCCACTCCGCTTCCATGCTCTGTGATGGCAGTATGCAGGAAGGCTCCTTTTCTTCCTCAAGGCTCTCCCTTTTTCGTCTCTTCCTAAGGTTCAATATAAAGCATTTTTCAAATGTATTATTACACCAACAGCATAGGCTCAAAACTAAGGTTCAATCTAGCCCAGTGCAGTGGCATGCATCTACTTTAGAGGCTGACGCAGGAAGACTGCTTGAGCCCAGGAATTCAAGGCCAGCTTGAACAACTTAGTGAGGCCATGTCTCAAAACTAACAAACAAAACTGTGGTCCAGGTAATACGTAGTTTTGTTTCACTGAATTTTATTATGGTTGATAAAAGTCTTTATAAACCAAGTAGCAGTAATAGCAAAGTTATGATTGCACCTAAACAAAATGTATTCCCTTCCTTTAAAAACTGGCATCAGCAAAATTTTGTGGTAATGATACATCCTCCCAACTGATAATACAATTCCCCTTGAGGAGAATAAACAGAAATTGGACCAAAGCAAGATCAAAATTCAGCAGGGCAAACATTAAATCCAGCATGTCCAGTATCCAAGGCAGGCTGTAGAGAGATGTGAGTTCCAAAGCGCTTAGGCAGCCCTGGCCCTGTGGCTTTGCTAGTTGCGCCCCACATGGCCAATCTCTTGGGCTAGTTCTGCTCACTGCCTGCAGCCTTCCTCAGTACACATTCCACATTCCTGGCATCTCCAAATTTTCAGGGTTTCTACTGTATCTTTTGCTTCATCCTCACAGCTGCACACACCACCCTCTCATGGGCTCCTGGCAGGGACTATGATACTGTCACATACTTTTGCCTGGCCTCCCAGGCCTTCTGATGTCTGTGTGGAAGCCTCTATGACCCCATAGCTCTTACATTCTGTATGCCTGAAAAGCCAACACCCGGTAAATAATGTCAAGGTTGGCTGCCAGGTTGAGCAGGAGCTGGACCCCCTTAGACCATGACTGCAGCAGCCTCTGAGTACCTGGATGGCTGAACTTGAAGATACATTTCTCTAGAGGCCCTGAATGAACAGGTGTCCCAGGACTCTCTTCTCAAATAAAAGATTTATTAGTCTTGCACCCTTGAGCCTGTGAAATATGGAGTCTGGCCAATTTCTAGATGCCTTCAGGGTTTCTGTTTTACTGTCCTGATACAAAGTTCTTGGCTTCTTTTTAATGGTAATATTTTCAACCATGCTCTCCTTTGCTCCTTTCTGATGAAACTGCAAACTTTTCACATCTGCTTTTTGCTCCTGATTCTCACTGTGGATCTGGCTAAAACCATGGGTAGGAGTACCCATGCCACAGCCTGAATGTTGGGCTACTTTGAAATTTCCTCCACCAGATCAATTAGTCCACTACCTTTAACATCAGTCTTCCACAAAGTCTCAGGACATGGGCAGAAGGAAGACAAATTCTCTTCCAGGTATAACACACATGGCCTCTAGTCCAACTACCAGTGGAGTCTTCATTCCCAAATGAAAGTTCCTGAGCTTGGTCTTTACTGCCTGCATACTTGTCAGCATTCTGGTCTTCTGAGCTCTGACCAGAATCTCCCAATGAGTTTGGCTTATACGATTTTGGGGCTTCTCTAGTTGGCATCTCCAAATCTTTCCTCATTCCTCCCTCAAACCAGCTCCAAAGCCTTCCAAACTACATGGTGAGGTATAGTCACAGCAATGATTCCACTTCTCTGGTACCGAAACTTTGTATTAATCACTTTCTTGACACTCAGGCACAATGCCCAACACCCACAACTTAAAAGAAGGAGAGGCTTATTTTGCCTTGTGGTTTTCAGAGGATTTAGTTCAGTTTGCCTCCAAGGCAGAACCATCACAGTGAAAAGGCATGGCAGAGGACAGAGGACAGATGTTCAACCCATGGCAGCCAGGAAGCAGAGAGACAAAGGAGGATCTGGGGACAAGAATAAACCTTTCCGGGCCGGTGAGACGGCTCAGCGGCTTAAGCGCCTGCCTTGCAAGCGCGAAGGCCCGAGTTCGACTCCCGGATCCCACATACGAAAAAGGGGCCGGTGATATCGCTCAGCGGCACGGGTGCCTGTTGGCGCGTGAGGTCCTGAGGTCGTCCCCCCGGTACCCACAAAAAAAATAAATAAATAAATAAAAAGAATAAA
The DNA here is from genome assembly GCA_028451465.1 of Erethizon dorsatum. Taxonomy (NCBI): domain Eukaryota; kingdom Metazoa; phylum Chordata; class Mammalia; order Rodentia; family Erethizontidae; genus Erethizon; species Erethizon dorsatum. The sequence continues at coordinate 85,172,453 of CM051838.1, read as the reverse complement.
CCTTTCCGGCTTACACCCCCCCCCAGTGACTCACCTCCAACCAGGCCCCACCACCTAACAGCACATGCAGCTACTGAACTCATCAAATGAATCCACTAATGAATATAACATCCCCAATCACCTTCCAAACACATGAGACTTCAGGGGGATATTTTAGATCTAAGTCATAACACCTAAGATATCAAGAACCAGTCTGTTTTCCACCAAAATCTTTTATTCAGTCTTCAAACTGAGTGGCTCTCTCAGCTTGCTGTCTCATTAAACAGATTAACATTTAATATATGTATGCCTGATAAATATGACATTTCTTTGACAGTTGTTCATAATTCAGCTGTTCAAAGGCCCCAAAGTCACAGTGCAACAGAAAGCATGAAATAAAAGCTTAACTCATATGAATGACCTCCTCTGATAGATTTTAGGCAGGGAGGACACTAAAGGAGACTATGATATGCACACACACATTTTGGGAGAAAGGACATGCTGCGTCTAGCTGAATTGAGAATTCCTTCCAAGTGGGCTGTTCATCCACTGGGTTGTTGCTGGGCACAGATGCCATGCCAAGATGTTGAGAGTTAGATTGAAACTTAGTTGACACATCAAATAATCACAAACTCCAGAAGTGTTATAAGGAAGCAAATGGAATTTTCACAGAGGTAGGGCTGGGGAAAAGTTTATTTAGACACGAGGGCCAAGGAAGAATTCCCTGAGGAGCTCTGAGGAGGAAGAACAGGCTGTTGGGACAGGATCTGGGGCGGTATTTAACACTACGGCACATTTCAATTCAAACCAGCTGCACTGCGAGTGCTTGGCAGCCCCATGTGGCTAGTGGTGCTGCAAGGGGCCATGCAGAACAATGAAACAAAATGGGCTCTGAGAAGCTAAGTGACACTTGGGTGTGGGTAAATATGCTATTCTTCCTACTTATGAAATATTTTAAGGTTTACATTAATGAAAAGGTAGAAAAAAAAAACACCTTCAAACTCAGCTTTCTTTGTCAGTCTCCTACAAACTATTTGCCTTAGTTTGGCTCATGCCAAGCAATAACAGATCCCAAAACCATTAGAAAATATTTTAAAATAAAGCTGAAACAGTAACTTAGCATCTTAATCAGTCATTAAGACTTTAAAGCAGTCTTCTAACTTAAGTCTGAATAATGGCACCAATTTGAAGGTTTATTAAAAGGAAGCTAAGGGTACTCTAATGAAGAGTCAATATGACAGGCCACTAAGGGCTCTTAGAAGAATCTAAAAATACTGAAACACTCATCTGTTACTCTGATTCTTCTAAATAAGAAGCTGACCATTAATTATGGTTAACACAGATTTTACAGGTCCAGGACATCAGCTGAAACTCAGGTAAGTTTTCTTTCCCTCTTCCCTTTCCCCTTTCCCTTCCTTTTATTTTATTTTATTTTTGGTACCAGGAATCAAACTCAGGACCTTGCGCTTGCCAGGCAGGCACTTGTACCACTGAGCTGTATCCCCGACATCACTCCTTTTAAATCATTACAAATAAGTGTTATAAAATTATACTCAGTCAGCATGGCAGTGAGCAATGCAGTCCCAGCTACTTGGGAGACTGAGGTAACAGGATCACTTGAGCCCACAATTTTGAGACCAGCCTGGGCAACACAGTGAGATCCCAACTTAAAAAAAAAAAAAAAAAAAAAAAAAAAAAAAAACTATATTCAACTTTAATTATTGGACTTTTATTTTTTAAAGTCTGTATTTAGTCATAATTACTTGTAAAACATCAGGTGCCCCAGTTTTAACCCAGTCCACCCCTTTTCAACAACATACAAGAAATTAAACGCCAGGAATCAGAGCGAAGAGAAGGCCCAGGCTCCACTTCCCCACAGGGAACCGGTGGGCTCCTACACTAACACATGGGCTCCACATGTGCACCTGCCTTCATATACAGTCTCTATTTTTAGTGGGGCACAAGCATGAGATAGGAAAGAAACAAGGTCAACTCTTTCCTCTTCTCTCTGACCGTCAGAAGGGACAATGACATTGTCAGGCTCCTCCCCCTAGGCTCCCTTTGTCCCCCAGGGGTGGCCTGGGCAACTAGCCCCAGGGTCCTCCCAACACCCCTGGGGTCACCTCATGGCCACCCTCCAGGGCACACTGGCAGGAGCCTCAGCTCAGCTGACAGCCTTGTCCCTACCCTAGGGACCAGCTGGGAAAACATGCCTGACAGGACAAAGGGGAGGGATTGAGCCCACTGTTGATATCCCCCAAATCCCAATGGGCCACAACCAGCATGGTGGCCATCCTGGAGACTCCTGGAAAGCAATGGCAATAGTGATTTCAGCTGCAGCATTTTTGTGGAAACACAGGAGGTATCAATCAAGCAGCCACTTCTCCAGAAGTTGAGCCTAGCTGTCCTGGACACCCTGCAGGCTCCAGGAGATATCTGCCTTGGCCACAGCAGGCTTGAAACAGATCTATTCTGGAAGATGCCACCCTACAGCCACTCCTGATGACTCTGCCCCTACCCTGATCCCCCAGTATTGTGAAAGTCCTCAAAAAGGCCTGCAAAACGTACACAACTGTGCACATGTGGCCCACTGCTCCTCTCTCTAATCAGTGGTCCCTTATAGTCCTCAGGTTAGTCAGTAGGGCTCCCTCCAGCGTACTGACCCTTGGTGCTGGAACACAGGTCCCAACAAAGCCTTGCTCAGATGATCCTGTAAATACCCACAATTCTCATCTCAGGTGCTGTGGGCAGAAGAGATAACATTAAAAAGATCTGATAACACTAGGGGCTTTTAGCCCTGAAAATTTCCAGTGGCAGAGACAAGCAACGACCTACAGAGATTGGCAGCAATTGGCAACAGAAACCAGCAGAGACCAGCAGCAGCCCAGTAGAGAGTTGAGCATCCCAAAGGGGCAGTAGAAGCTGCTGGAATAGCTACAGAAAGCTGCCCAAAGGACTATGAACCTCAGATTCTGAGGAGCTTAGGAGCAGAGAGCAGTAACACTAAGGGCCAATCTCAATCAAGGCCACAGCTGTAGCACTAGTGACAGAGGGCCACTGGAACTCAGGACCCAGAGCTATAACAGTAAGGGCTGAGAGCCACTGCCACTCAAAGCTCAGAGCCACCAGCAGAACTGCACTTTGCTGATTTGTTATTTCCATCCAAATTGAGCAAAAGAACCTTAGCTGATTGTACATACACTCACAAACACACACACCCCCCAAGTTGAAGGCAAGGAACCCTGATATTTTCTTAGTGGTTACTTCACCTACTGCTGTATGGAAAAGTCTATTTTCCTACCTTAAAGTGAGTAAGTTACTGAGAGAGCAACAGATCATGAAGACAACCCAACTCTATAAAATTAATTTATGGGATGGAAAGTTCTTCTACAGTGGATTCAGAATTTTTTTCCCAACCAGCTGACTAAAGTGTTCGAATTCTCATGTCAGACCAATCCTGACTTAGATTTTAAAGGAATCTTCCCATCCTACCCTAGATAACATATCCTGCAGCAGTAATGACACCAGGACAAAATAATAAGTATACATGTTTTGTAGTTTTGTTTGTGGCAAAAACCAAAATGGAAATAGACTTTATGCCCATCAACAGGTAACTGCTGAATATCTTAAGGTATACTGTAGAATATTATGCAGCTAAGAATGTGCCCCATCTGTATTATCCTTGAAGGACTGTATTAGGAAAAAAACCTACTGGTACTAGTTAAAATGTATAGAATTAAGAATAAATGAATAAACAACATATTTTAAAATTCTCTAAAATCTTTATGTCCTTGGGTTAGGCAATGGTTTATCAGATATGACATTAAGGAAGAAGCAACATCAAAAAATAGAGAAAGTGGACTACATCAAAATGTACAACTTTAATGCTACCAACAATAACATAAAGAAAGTGAAAATAAAAGTATTTGCAAATACATCTGATATGGAATCTGCATACAGAATGTATGAAAAACTTTTATAACTCAATAATAAGAAGACAACTAAAAAGTGGGCAAAACATACAGATACTTCTCAAAGACATTAAAAATGGCCAATCAGCAAATAAAAAGATGCTTGACATCATTAGTCATTTGGAAAATGGAAATCAAGACCACAATGAGATAGCGCTTTCAAACCCAATAGAATGGCTATAATCAAAAAGATAAATATGAAGTACTGGTAAGAAACTAGTGAAATTAGAAACCTCAAACATCACTGGTGAGAATGTAAAATAATACAGATGCTGTCTCAACTGCCCAGCTCTGCTGTTTCAGCACAAATACAGCTAGAAGATGGAAAATGAGTACAGCTGAGTTGCAATAAAACTTATCTATGAACACTGCAATTTACTTTTCACATAATTCTCATGTGTCATCAAATATTCTCCTTTGACTTTTTAAATCACTTTTATGTACATACGTAAACACCATTCTTAGCTCATGGGCCATACAAAAACAGTCAGCAGGCCAGATTTGGTCCATGTACCACCAGCAGCCAATTCTTGTGCTGTAATCAATTTAAAAGATGTAATAAAACGCCTAAAGAAGAAACACTATGCTAGGTACTTTATGCACAATCCACATGTACTACCTGTGTGGAGTATGCCACCCTTAAAATTGTGTGTGTGTATGTGTGTGTGTTGTGTGTATGTACATGTGCTGGGGATTGAATGCAAGGCCTCAAACATGCTAATCACACTCTACCACTGAGCTACATCCCCAACTCACTTTCGCTAAATTTTCCACTGTCCTCCAACTATTTTATCAAAGCCCCAATTTTACCTGTCATTAAACTTTTCTCATACTTTAACCCATTTGGTCCCTGTTCACTGTGAAGCCTGCCCAATTCCTTTGCAAGAAGGCAATAAAAGCTTTCAAACTCAAGTATGCACACCTTATTTTTATTAGAAAATATCAGCGACCTAAGAATTTAAAGACTACCCTGCTCTGATCATTTTATTTCTAATAAATTATTGGTGAATATATTATTTACAGTGTCCACAAACCTAAAAACATTTTTTTAAAGTGCCAACAACTTGACACTTCTCGTTTTGGCTAACATACAAAATAAGTAAATGACACTACTGGTGGTGGAGGCAGCATAAGCTAGAGCAACTTGATAAGGATAGAAAGTGCCACAACACTCTGAAAATACTAAGAGTATCTGTTCTTGCACTAACCCTGCCTAAACAGCTATCTGAACTTGGCTCCTGGAATCTGTATCAGGAAAGGCTAACTATAGCCTGATGCCAGCTAGGGCTAACATGCCATCTTAACCCTTGGTGAAAATACATGGTATTGTCACCAGCTGAAGAGACACAGATGGTTCAATAATCCTCAAAAAAGCATCTTCTGGGCCGGTGAGATGGCTCAGCGGCTTAAGCGCCTGCCCAGCAAGCACGAGGGCCCGAGTTCGACTCCCGGAACCCACATACGAAAAATGGGCCGGTGATATCGCTCAGCGGCACGGGCGCCTTCTGGCGCTCGAGGTCCTGAGGTCGACCCCCCGGTACCCACAAAAAAAAAAAAAAAAAAAAAAAGCATCTTCTAGGGCCGGGGATTTAGCTCAGTGGTGCAGCGCCTGCCTGGCAAGTGTGAGGTCCTGAGTTCGATTACTGGGACCAAAAAAATAAAAATAAAAATAAAAAAGCATCTCCTATGTCTGAAAATTCTGCCATCAGCCACAAGTGAGGCAATGAACTACATTCATCCACCACGTTATGTGTGCTCATTTTTTCACATGACACTGATCTTTCGGATTCTTCTGCTTTTTGCCCAGCAGAAGCCATTCCTGATACAAAAAAGAGCCCACTTCACATCACAGTACATGACAAATAAAAATAAAGGAACTTTATATTGAATCAAGTCAATCAACCCATATTAGTCGAAGCTATGAGCTGGACTGACTGCTCTCCCCAAATCAACCCTTCACATTATGTAAATACCGCAAGAGTCAAGGCTTTCAAGGTCTGAATAGTGTCCCTATTTTACATTGTTACTGCATTTGGTAGAACCTGACACAAAGATATACTTGACACATGAAGCTTATGGATTCTGACACCACCCCACACACTCAGGGTGCCGAGCCTGCGTAACATGGCAACATGGTGGGACAGCAGCAAGGGCCCTGAGTCAGTTGGAAGTGGTCCTGACCCCACTCCTCACAGTGTCAGCCTAGCCAAGTCACTTACTCTCTCTGAGTCGTCAGTCTTCGCATTTGTCACATGTGAATAACAACATTCCCTTCCCTTCCTCATTTGTGTAAAGCTCAAATGACAAGGTGAAACTGCTTTGCAAACAGAAGTTTTCTTTTTTTATGAACTCTCCTCCTCAAGCACCTACAGCTATCTTTTGTTCAGTTGTGCAGGGTTTCATAAAGAAGTCTATTTAGCCAATATTTTGTTGTCTCTTAATCATAACTTTCTCTTTCAAGACAGAAGGATCATTTTTTACTATTTCTTCTTCTCATGGTTTTATACCTCTTTAGTTATTCCTCTCCTAATCTTTCCCAGCTGTCTTGTAGCTCTTCCAGTGAATGAACACACACATGTACACACACACACACACACACACTGAATGTATAAGTTCTGGAAACATTTTCTGAAACTGCCTGGAGCTTCCATACTATCACCTCGCTACAATAACCAGCACATCAGCCAAGCACCCATTAGAAACCGTCTGAATGATCCCAATCTAACAAGAAGCTCGGGACCTGACATATGTATGATGTAGAGCTATTTCCCCCTCTTCCCAAAATGCTTTACCGAATGTACTTTTTTGTACATTTAGTAATGTACACAATTGGATACATTAACTTCCCCACTTCTTTTTTTTTTTTTTTTTTTTGTGGGTACCAGGGGTCGACCTCAGGACCTCGCGCGCCAGCAGGCACCCATGCCGCTGAGCGATATCACCGGCCCCTTTTTCGTATGTGGGATCCGGGAGTCAAACTCGGGCCCTCGTGCTTGCCAGGCAGGCGCTTACGCCGCTGAGCCATCTCACCGGCCAACTTCCCCACTTCTGAGGCAAACTATCTTTTAGTTTATTTTCCACACAGGTTACTATTTCACTACTTCTAAATACTTAATATAAAAATGTAAATTTAAACAAATTCAAAGATATTATCGATTAGGTCTTTTTTAGGCATAACCACCAGCATCAGCATCTGTGAGAATCAATAGCAAGTACCCTCTGTCTCGATCCCTTGCTTTTTTCTCTTATAGGCCCTCCCTATACTTCTCTTGCCAAGGGAAAGAGAATTTTAACATTAAAATGTTTAAGCTTATCTGCCCCTCCCTACCAAAGCTCACATCCTATGTATTTACCATTATCCTTTTATCTGTACTTATTTCATTATACTCTATTTTATACAATTTTTCAAAATTTAAAAAATGGTTTCAACTGACTTATCTTGTTCAAAAAATCGTATTACTGAAACATGATTTATGCCTACCAGAGAACTTGAAGCTCCCTCCCAATATATGATACCAGCTCCAGCTGCGAACAACTGTCCAGATGTCTCAGCATGTGTTGCAGTGAACCCCTGCACCACGCAGTGGAGTTCTTGGAAAACACACAGCCTCTCCCTGCTGTTTCCTAGTGTCCTGCTGCCCTGCCACGTCCTTTGGTGCCCACGAGGTCCTCGGAGCACCGCTCACACCCTGTGCCCACGGCTGTCCCACCCAAGCATCCCACACACAGCTGCTTCACTTCAAAGGGCTGGCTATGTCATCAAGTGTCCACTTAGTAAAACTTACTGGGCCGGTAAGGATTATTAGTACACTTGTGGAACAGATGCAATAAAAGAAAAATAAAACCCTCATTATCAAGACAATCTTATTTAATTTCAATGATGGAAAAGCTGCTGTGTCTATATGTTTTCAAGATTTCTGATGTTTACATTTTCAATAGAACTTCAATTCTGAAAACGGTTCTGCCTTAATTTAAGAGCATTTAAAGTTATGGGTTAGAAATGATAACATAATTATAGAGCATAAGAGATTACAGGCATATGATTTTTAAGAAAAGCTTTTAAAAAGTATAAATTTACACTCTTCACCTGATTTTCCTTTTGTCAAACCAATGTTTTTGATACCTAGAATCAGATCAAATACTGCAAAATAGACAGAATGGACTGGGACATAAGAATCAAGGCATCTACATCTCAGAACAATAATATCAATGGTAATAAATCACAGAAGAAAGGCGAATCCTTAGAAGAATTTCCTTGTGAAATTTTGGTCATGACAGAATCAAAGTCTCAGGGTTAAAACAATTAAAAGGTACCTAATCCCACCACCAGCGGGTGCTGGACTCCCTCAAGAAGGGCAGGCCATGAGGCCTGTACAAGTCCAATACTCAGATATCTATTGTGCTGCTAGTACAGGTCGAGTATCCCTAATCTGAAAATCCAAAATGCTAACTTTGTGAGTGCCAACATGACATCAAAAGTGCAAAATTCCACACTTGACCTCTTGTGATGGGTCACAGTCAAAAAGGCAGGTGCACTAAAAATATATAATTACCTTCAGGTTACGTGTCTAACGTGTACATGAAACGTATGTGAATCTCATGCACAGACTTGAGTCCCATCCCCGCGTTATCTCAATATGGCAAAATCTGAAAAAATACAAACTCTGAAACACTTCTGGTTCCAGGCATTTTGGGTAAAGAATATTCAAACTGTAATTTCATACCATTAATAACTATGGTTTTAAAATCGTTTGTTTGATATATATAATGTAGGTAGATTCTGTAAGCGGTATCACTTTCCTTCCCATCCCAGTACTCACTCTTGAGTGAGGGGGACAGGACTGGAACCATGGCTGGTGTGTCAAGAATGCTGCTCAAATCCAACCCTGCCCACAGGAGTTTGCTCTGCTTGTGAATGTTTATCCAACTTGTCTGTCACTGGAGAAAAAAACTTCAAAATATGCTGAACCAGCACATTCTTGGATAATTTCAGGAACAGGAAACTCATTATTCCCAAAAGCAGCTGACTGCATCCTTAAACAACTGAACACTCAGAAAACTGCTCTTACCTATTGAAGGAAATCTAATCTCCAAAGAGTTTCCACAAATTACATCCTAATTAAACTCCTAGAATGAATTAAGGGAGGGGACTTGAAATCCCTGGATTCCTTTCAGAGTCTTAAAAAGTGTTATCAGCAAACGTCAAAAGCATAATTTTCTTCCCATCAGTTATTCCAGGTTGAGGAGGTACTCAACAACTGAAGCAAGCAAGCTCTATTTTCTGCTTTACTCTATGAGAAGGTTATGGCCAAAGTAGATAGAATCATTTTGATATTTTAAATTTCTCATATTGACACAGACACATCAGTCTGTTTGAATTTTATATGCCTTGAAACCCTAGATTCAAATTTAGGGCCACTGCTGTTCGAGGTATTACACAGCTGAAGAAGGTGCACACCCTTGGCACTCTGGTCCTCCATGCACTCCTCCTCACCTCCAGGCAGCCCCCACCCAGCCCTTCTCTCCCCCAGGGACAACCCCCTTCTATGTGCTTGTAACACATACTGAGTTTACACCTGAGCCTCCACTTAGCAAAGGCCTGCATGCCATAAATATTAAAAAAGAAAACCAAAAACAGACTGCTCTGCAATGTCACTCTAATCCCTTAGAGGAGAGAGGAGAGGCATACGTGTATTTCAGTGTGCAAGACAGGAAAAGATATGTGATTCAATCTGGCTTCGATTTGTCAATGTAAACATTGCAAAAATGTGGAAAATGTGGAACCATGTGAGAGAGACCTAACAAAGCATAACTTCTACAAACTGACAGCTGTTTCTATGACACCCTGCAACTTCTTTGACTGCTTGAGCTTTTCTTTAGCAGCATTTTCATGTCAAAGAAGACTGATGCACAAAAGCAAAATTATTGTAAGTACAACAACATGGTATTGGAAAAAAAAAGACATGCGGATCAGTGGAACAGAATAGATACAGATGCAACTCCAAACACACTCAGCCACCTTACCTTTGCCAAAGGGGCCAAACATGTTCACTGGAAGAAAGACAGCCTCTTTAATAAATGGTGCTGGAAAAACTGGCTCTCCACATGCCAAAGACTAAAACTACACCCATGTCTATCACCATGCACTAAACTAAAGTCAAAATGGATCAAAGATCTAAATATTAAAATAGAAACATTAAATCTACTGGAAGAGAATATAGGTAGAAATCTTGAAGAGGTAAGTGTAGGCAGAGACTTCACAAACAAAACCCAGTCCACATGGGAAATATTACAACGAGTCAACAAATGGGAATTCACCTTATTAAAAAGCTTCTGCACAACAAAAGAAATCACCAATAGCATGAAAAGACAACCCATGGAATGGGAAAAAATTATAGCCAGTTGTCCCTTAGATAAAGGACTTATATCCAGAACATATAAAGAATTGAAAGAAATCAGGCCTCCCCACATTCAAAGACCCAATCCAAAAATGGGCGTCTGAGATGAATACACACTTTTCAGATGAAGAAATACAAATGGCAAATAAATATATGAAAAAATGTTCAACATCATTGGTCATTCGAGAAATGCAAATTAAAACAACACTGAGACTCCATCTCACTCCAGAAAGAATGGCTATCATCCAGAAATCAACCAATAACAAATGCTGGCAGGGCTGTGGGGAAAAAGGAACCCTTCTCCATTGTTGGTGGGAGTGTAGACTGGTGCAACCACTGTGGAAATCAGTATGGAGATTCCTCAAAAAAAAGTAGGATTAAAGGTCCCATTCGACCCAGCTATTCCCTTTCTGGGTATCTCCCCAGAAGAATTAAAAACATCATATCACAGCGATATATGTGCACCCATGTTTATAGCAGCACAATGTGTGATAGCTAGATCTTGGGAACAACCTAAATGCCCATCAACCGAGGAATGGATAAAAAAAGATGTGGTATTTTTATACAATGGAGGGCTACTCAGCCATAAAGAAGAATAAACTTGAGGCTTTTACAGATAAATGGATACAACTCAAGACCATACTCAAGTGAATGGTCATAAATGAATTAAAGTGAATGGTCACATATTCATAAGTGAATTAAATCAGATTCACATGTGTAAACATCATATTGTCTCCCTAGTGTGAGAAGCTTAAAGTGTAAATAAGATCCAAAATGTACAATAGGCTGGGCATGGTGGCACACGCCTGTAATCCCAGCATTTGGGAGGCAGAGGCAGGAGGACTGCTGTGAGTTCGAGGCCAGCCTGGGCTACATAAGCAAGTTCAAGGCCAGCCTGAACTACACAGTGAGACCCTGTCTCAAAAGAAAAAAAAAAAAAAAAAACTGTACAATAGATATTGTGAAATGGGAAGAAACTGTTCAAAAGAAAAGAGAAACCGTGATGGGTGAAGGAAAAAGGAAGGAGGGGAAAAGGAAAAATACATATATACAAGATAGTTAAGATAGTTATACTGCTAGTTTCTCTTAGTTCATTGAAAAGGCAGGTTTGTGCTAATATTGTTTGGACATTTCATGCCTATATCTTGTACTCTGAGTAACTACTATGAAGATAACAATACGCAATGTATTAATTATTGTTACTCTCCTATTACCTAAACAGTTTTGAAACTGTTTTATTTTTATTTTTTCTCTTTAAAAGAAAAAAAGAAACGAAACTTGGCTTCTCACACACGCTGTTGATTGGGAATGTAAAATGGTACAAGCACCTTAGAAAACAGTTTGTAAGCTTCATAAAAACGCAAACATACATTATATGACCCAGCCACTTCACTACAAGATGCTACCCAAGAGAAACGCGGACAAACAACCACACAATGACTTGCACAGGAATATGTATCACTGTTTTAACAATAAACAATCAAAACGTCCATTAGCATGTGAAATGATCAACAAACTGTGTTAAATCTAATAATGTTACAGTACTAAACAGTAAATGGAAGTAACTATCAATACAAGTTATAATAGGGGTGGATCACAAAATAATTATTCTGAGTGAAAGAAATTATGCATTTAAAAAGTACATACTACCTTATCCACTGTTATGGTTTGTGTCTGGATGTCCCCCCAAAGCCTCACACAGTCATGAAGGGAGGGCTTTTCGGAGGTGGCTGAATCTAGAGTGTGTGACTGGTTCATTCTCTAGTGCTGGCATTGGGGGTGTGAGTGCTACACCCGCCCTGCATACAGTATAAGGGAGGAAAAGAGGCTTCTCTCCCCTCTTTTGCTCTTGTTTTTACTGTCTTCTGCGCCACGAATGGTTGCCCCTCTGCCACGCCACCCTACCTTGGAGCCAACTGATTATGGACTAAAACCTCCACAAACTGTGAACTAAATAAATAAACCTTTCCTACCTTAATTTTGATCATCGAGTATTGTGTCTCAGCAACAAGAGAAAAGTAACTAAGATATCCACTTATACAGAATTCTAGAAATCTTTATAGTTAGAAACAAGAGAGCAGTGGTTGTCCAGGATGGGATGGGACAGGCAGAGGGAGAAAGAAAGGGATCCCAAAGTACAAAAAGGCACGGAAAAAAGGGGGGGGGATGTATTGTAATCCAGCACAGACTACGTATCTGAAAGTCTACCTTGATTTAGTACAATTATCTTGGATGTTGTATATGCTCTTTGGCCTATTAGTCTGGTTTTTAATCTATACATATGATAATTTTATAAGGTCTTATAAATAAGTGAATCTGATACTGGAAAAATAAAAGAGGGTGGAAGGAAAGAAAAAAATTGAACTCTGTTATGTACATATACCAATTCCCTATAGTGAATATAATCATTTTGTAAAGCAAACATGCACCAAAAGTAAAAGCTAAAAATAAAAAAGAGCAAAGATGATGCAAAAGCAAAAGGGTCATGAGAAAACTTCAAGCAGTGATGAGTATGCTTATTATCCTGATTTAGGTGACGGTTTCACAGTGTAAGCAAATGTCATCCTATATCAAACTGTGGTATCTACAGTTTGTCAGGTATGCCCCTGTAAAACTATCAAAATGTGTATGTGTATTCTTATGTGTCTGTAATATATATTTTTCATTATCTTTTTGTCTATAAGAATCATCATCAACGTTTTAACCACAATTATATCTGGGCAGAGAAAGAAGTAGAGTGTTTTGAATTTTCTCCTGAGAACTTATCCTCATTTTCTTAATTGCCTGCAACAATTTTAAATATTCTTCTAAGACTAAATTGTTCTCTAGAATTTAATTTTTAAACAGTTCTTTAAAAATATGCATTGCACTAATGAAAAGTAAAATCAAGTTTACAGCCTCTTTGTACATTCTTTCTATTTTCCTACACTATCGGATTTCTTTACGATGATGATAAATTTTATACATTAAAATTTGTCTTCAAAGAAAGCACCGTCTGGTTTACGGGCACCTGAAAAGTTGTCCACTACGCCGGCACGTACGTCCCTGCTCGTCTCTACACTCCCACCTCGGCTGGAACCGTGGGCGGAGCTCCCGTGTGTGACGCCGTCGCGGTCACCTAGGCCGCGGTCCGACTCGCGCGGCCGCCCCGCCCCGGTTCGACGCCCAGAGCCGGCTGTCCCCGCGCGGGACGGCGCCATGCTGCCCGGCGGCTGCGCCCTCGGCCCGGCCCTGGCCCTGGCGCTCAGCAGGGCGCGCGGCCCCGCGCTCCGCCGCCTCGCCGGCCCCCGCGTCGCCGCGCTCCGACGCCCGCTGGCTGGCGCGGCCTCCTCGGGAGACGCCGCCGCCGCCGGGCCGCCCGGGATCCGCCAGAACTTCCACCCCGACTCCGAGGCCGCCCTCAACCGCCAGATCAACCTGGAGCTGCACGCGTCCCACGTGTACCTGTCCATGGCCTGCTACTTCTCGCGGCACGACGTGGCCCTGCACAACTTCGCCGCCTACTTCCGGCGCCAGTCCCTGGAGGAGCGCGCGCACGCCGAGACGCTGGCGCGGCTGCAGACCCAGCGCGGCGGGCGCGTGCGCCTGCAGGACGTGCGGAAGCCCGAGCGCGACGACTGGGGCAGCGGCCTGCGCGCCATGCGGTGCGCCCTGGCCCTGGAGAGGCGCGTGAACCAGTCGCTGCTGGACCTGCACGCTCTGGCCGCGGACAAAAAGGACCCCCACTTGTGCGACTTTCTGGAAACCTATTTCTTGAATGAGCAGGTGAAGTCTATCAAAGAACTAGGCGACTACGTGCACAACTTGGTCAGCATGGGGGCGCCGGATTCCGGCCTCGCGGAGTACCTTTTTGACAAACATACTCTTGGAAATGAAGACAAGCAGAACTAAGCACAGGCTGCCTTTCCCATAGCTCCGTGGTCCCAACACCCAGAGGCAGGTGTCTCCTGCTTGTTGCTTTAAGATTCACCTCCGCCTTTACACTCTTCTCCTGTGACAGACGTCCTTGAATAAAGTAATATTTAGAGAAAACACGCTGAGCCCATGTTAACGGTGGCTTTCTGCCAGCCTCAAGTTACTCATCTTTTCCCAGGCTGAAAGATACCTCGGATACGACAGTAATGAAAAAAAGTGTAAAAAAGGTACTCAGATATTACCAAATACTACCCACTACCAAATATTATTAACTGTGAACACACACTAAAATTACATGATTTTTAGTTCAACCTTTGCCTGCTGTCAAGATGCTAAAGTGACAAAGCATGTATGATAACAACTGTAAAACAAAAGCAACGGTAAGACGGAGTACTGTAAAAATTATGCTTGCAAAATTCTACGACCTTTACCTTTTCCCAGTGTGTTCAAAGAAATAGCAACGTCTGGAGACGATCTATTTTTTAAAGACTTCATAATTAAGTAAACTTGGGATAAGTTTTAGCAGGTATCAGTGCTGGCATTGGAAAGTCACTGTATGTATTACCGTTTTAAGGGCTCTGAGAAGTGTTGGAATTAAAAACCAAAAGCTTGAATTATTTTTGTTTAGTTCAGTGTTTCCCAAATATGCAATCACAAATAGTTTTTTGCCTTTGATAAAGAAGGGTAGTATAATAACAAAGCAGGTCTGTTTGGTTTCAGACTATATATACTTGCCATTGGGCTAGTCTACCTCTTAGCACGCCCACTAGAGTAGAAACACTGGCTCTTTTTTAACGTACTTAAAAGAGTGAAAATACTGTCTCCCTTCTAACATACCCAAAGGAGTACTGACTAAAACACATTCCTATGGTTGGAATGGAGGGGAAAGAACATGGGAGTGGCAAGTCAGGAAGGATCCGGAATGAAGGAAGCATCCTGTTGGGCGGATGTTTTCTTTAGGGAGGCAGAGTTGAGATGAGGGGAAGAATATTTAGTGCACAGGCACTGGGTGGTTGGAAAGATGGGCTGGGAGCACGGTGTACTGGAGGGAAGAAGTCTGGGCTTAATAACGGTAGGCAAAGGCAGTGCCTGCAAGGCGTTCAGCAGAAGACTGCTGTGCTAAAAGGTGAGCAACCAGAAGCCTCTTACTCTGGCTGCGTAAAATCCTAATCTCAAAATAATCTGAATGTCTATGGTTGCCTAGGGTCCTTTGTGACACAGATGCCAAGATGGAATTAAAGCTTTCATACTTAAGGGGAAGCTGGTCCCCAGGGAAGGAAGAAAGAAAATGTGTGCCTAGTTCTATGGAAAGTTGTATAAATCTTTCAAGGAGACCTCTAGCCCAAGTCACTACTCAGAGGAACCTCAAATCTCCCTGATACCGTAACTGTACCTACTGCAGGTAACTAAGTACCTTTCTCTGAAGGGGACCCACAGGAAGTGCGAACTTGCAACAAACTAATGAATCAATCTGAGGGCATAGCAGCTGGGGCCTTTGGCAGATTTTGCTCCCTACAGTCCAAGATTTGAACAGTACACGCCTCCACTGCACCACTTCAAAACATCTTTCAGGTAAAAACATACATAGAGCAGCACTGCAGCTGTTGTTAAATACGATTTTGTCAAACATGATGATGTCGACAGAAATTCACAATGTAATTTTTAAAGCAAGCAGCATTATAAGACACGGTTATATTGTATAATTTTATATACGTAGACTTACAGAGAAAATTATTTAACATATATTTAATAAAATGATTGGAAGTATATATACCAAGAAATTTAGCTAGACAATCTCAAATAATGAGAATGTGGTTGGTATTTTTTAAATCTCTTATGGGCAGCCTTTATTATCTTAATAAGAAAAAACAAAGCAAAAAATATATATACAAAGGATCGAACTATGGTGAAACCAATGGGAATAAAAACAAATGCTAGTGAGCATCATTAAAATTTTGTGATCAGTTGAATGGAGGAAATTACAGAAATGGGTTATGGAAAAAATGACTCTCAAATCTGAATTACTAGAGAACAGAGGATTTAAGAATAACAGATCTCAGCAGGAGGAATAAGTGAAGGTTGGGGAATGCATAATGATTTTGGTTTGGTTTGGCCCCTTAAGGGGGCCCATCTTGCTGTGCTGGCAGTCATTTCTGTAAACATTTCCTCTGTAATTTTTCAGATACCAAAATGCAACCCATTAGTGTGTTATGATAGTGTTTAGTGAGTACTGTTCACTTTTTGTGGGTAAAGTAGAGTGAAGTGGTGTGAAAGTGAGTGAAGTAAGGGTGTTATCCAGTGAAACTCTCGTCTCGATGTGTACGCATGCGTATGTGTTCTCATGTATTTAGATCCTGGACAGTGGAGTTTCTTATTCTGTGTCACTGTCAAAAACATTCAGTAGTCAGTCTCGTAAATGAACACAGAGTTACCTCTCCCCTCAAATCAACAAATCTCTCTCACTCCCACTGGCAGTAGATAACCCTCTTACTTCACTGAGAAATTCAAGGTAACTGAAGAAGAACTTCACACATTTCCTGCACAAGGACCCAAGGGCACCTACCATAATCTTTCTCTTGCATCAAATTTGTCCTCTTTATGACTAGTTTCCTAGAGAATGCAAACATGGTGTTATTTTTCCTCATCTTAACAGTGAATTTGGAGTCACATTACTTAAACAGCAAATATCAAGCTACCACTCTCTGCTTACCTTTTTCACAACAAAACTTGAAAAAGATATTTCTTTTCCCTGTCTTCACTTCTTATTTTGCTCTCACTTTATCTCTTTCAAGTAAGGCTCTATTTTCTTTTCCTGTCATCTATAGGTTTCATGTTGATACACTCATTTCTCAGTCTTCCTCATGATAGAGGGGAAATAATGTAACTCCCAACCTGTTAGATGTCAGATACATCGAGTTCATGTTCTCCAAAATGACAAATGAATTTTAAGGAACAATGGAAGTTAAGAGTAAGAAAAATTTATCGAGATAGCTAGCTCTTCAGATACAGGAGGGGACCTGAAAGTGGGTTGCCAAACGAGCCCACTTTTCAAAAGTTTTATAAAGCAAAGTCACGAGGTGGGTACAACATGGGTCAAAACTATGATCAACCAGTAAGATTACAAGTATAGCTGCTTAGGTGATATTGATCCAATGGGGAAGCAGGTCACATAGCAAGTGTACATGGAAAGAAGAAAGACCATTTTAGGAAGGGATGGATCAGGAGGTCCTGGTCACCCACCTGGGTGACTGATGTCTATCTAGACTTCTTTGGCCCAGGTAATATCAATTATAATCTTTAATTTATTGCGTATCTCTTGGGGAGACATGTAAGGCTGGTCATTTCTTCTTGAGGCCTGACCTTTGACAGATGTGCCTCTAGCTGCAGTTATGAGATGTGTTCTCATCTTCTACACTGACTCCCTCAAGGGCCTACCCCTGTCTGACTGCCTAGAATATTTTTACCTAACTTTGCTGTCTATAATACTCATACTCAACCAGCTAGGAGTGATGTCAAGTTGTCTCTTGAAACACTTACTGTTGTGTATCTCAGGCACCCTTTTCATTCCCCTATCATCTTCCTGGCCTTTACTCATTCACCTGTACTTCTCAACTTTACCTGTACTTGTTTTCTAAAGATGTCATCCAGCCCAGTGACTTTTATTTCATGACAAATTAAATGTTTATGTATTTAATCTCACCTTTGAGATATATATTTACATATTGAAATACTTACTTGGTACTTTTCTGCAGATATTTAATAGACATCTCATCTTTAACCTGTGTAGAACTACACTGTTGAGTCCATCACGCCCTAAACTTGTTCATCCCACTCTTGTGCTTCATAAAATGTAACACCATTCTACCAATTTCTATGGCCTGCCCATTCTTCATTTTTCTCTTTCATGTGGTAGTCCAGTCCATAAACATTTTTTCAAGACTTCCTTAAAAATAGATTTTGAAGCCAGGCTGTGGTGGCACACACCTATAATCCCAGCACTTGGTAGGCCATCAGAGTTAGGAATCAGAAAGTCTCTGTTTATTTCAGAATAATGTCTTTAGGAGCAGCAGTGATAGAATGCCAAAGGGGTTTATAGTTAATGAGGTGAAGAATGTAGAGTTGTCTTTTGAGAAGTTTTCTCTTTAGGTAATCAAAAGTTCAAGATGGCTGTGCATATTGTCCAAGGAAATAAGCCAGCCAAAGGGAGCCATGAGAAGTAAGTGATAGAAAAAACTTCCAGAGGAGAGTGTAGCAGAAGATGAAGAGATCAGGTATGACGTGAAGGATCTGTCTCCCAAACTAGCATGCACGAAAGAAGGCATGACATAGATTTCAAAATGAGAAGTTGAAGATGCTTCTAGTGGCAGTATTTGAAATCCTAAACTAAGAACGAGATCACTGAGACGTGACTACCTCTATAAGAAGTGTTCTATATACACAAGATAACTAAGATGATTACACTACTAATTTCTTTTAGTTCATTGAAAAGAACGGTTTGTGCTTATATTATTTGATCAATTCTGTATGTCTATCTTGTAATCTGAGCAACTACTTTGAAGATAACAATACACAATATATTAACCATTATTAATTTCCTATTATCTTGTTTTGAAAATCTGTATTGTTTTTATTGCTTTTTTCTCTTTAAAATAAAAAAGAAATATTCTAATTAACTTAATCAAATATTATTAAAAATAAACATGTAAAAAATTTAAAAATTTAAAAAATAAAATAAATATGTAATTTTACAGATAGGAAATAAGTGTTTACCCTATGCCTAATTCTTGAAATAAAGACTGGAACTTTTATAGTTTTTTTTTTTAAATGCATTTGTGCAAGATTAAAATACTTAACAAGTAGTGTATAATGAACAAACCTGTTATATGTGTTTCTGTGCATGAGTGCATGTGCAAATACAGTGAGTATCAGATTGAATTCCAGTGGCCAACAAGGAGAAATACTGCCTGGCAATTGCAGAGGACACACTACAGGCACACACTCAGGGTTGGGCTCCTTACAAACAACATGGCCAATTTCTCACTACAGATGATTGCCAGGCATTCCCTGGAGAAAGAGTTGTATGCTTTGGAAATACCTGAGTCTCACTCAAATGCCTAAGTGCAACATTTTATAAGCTAAAATAGCAAAAAGAATTTCCGGTACCATAAAAGCACTGTTAAAGTACTTAAATACTGTTGTAAGACATATACACAGATCCTAGGCAGCATACACTAGCCCATTAAGACATGGCCCTTGGGAAGGCATGTAGAGAGCCCTCCTGGTCCTCATTGTGGTCCACAAAGTTTATATTTGTAATTCCATGGAAAAGTTATTGGAATTCTGGTGAGTTAATTCCAATCTTCCACTTCCAGTGCAACCCACGGCAAGAATAAGGACACTAAGGCATATTTATAGTTGTGGGAAACCAAGAGGGTCCTAAGTCTAGCTAGGGTGGTGGTTACTGGAACAAAGGCCATGACCCAGGATCAAACCCGGGTTTTATTAATTCTCAATGAGGGGAGTGGCTCAGGGGATGAGTGACTGTAAGAGTGGCAGGAAGTCAGTGAGTACCGTGAGCTGTGCTAAGCAGGTGGCCTGAAATCACCTTTGCAATATGTAGAGGGAAGGATATGCAGAAGGAGTAATCTGCATAACACAATTCAAGGTAGCATCTAATGTTTTGGGGTCGGTGCCTCAGCTCTGGTGTGTAATCTTCTATGCCCTGGGAAGTCATAGCCTCTTTCTCAAGGCTTGATCCCAGCTGACAGCATGGAGCACGGCTCTCCATCCCGCCCAGCTCACACATGTGTTTTGGGAGCTATGGGGGCTGGGAAACACTGACCTGTCACCTTGCTTCAAAGACTATGCATCAGCACCTCAGCTGGAACTGATTTGCATTGCTTAAAGCCAATTGAGGGGATAAGGAAAAGTCCTACCCAGCTCTGTACATATCCGTACATGGAAATAGAGCAAGGTTTAGCCAAAATGGAGATAACTGCTCTTCTTTCAAGGAGAGTCATCCAGGTGGTTTTCCACAAAGACGGAATACCTAGATGAGACCAGTTGGCTCCCCCACATACTGGGTATGATTTGGGGAGGAGTTAATCTTTCTAAGCTTATTTTTCCTCTACTTGTAATAATAACCTACCTCAGAGAATATTGTGAGATGAAATGGCAGAATGACTATAAAATTAAGCAC
This sequence comes from Erethizon dorsatum, assembly GCA_028451465.1. Classification (NCBI taxonomy): domain Eukaryota; kingdom Metazoa; phylum Chordata; class Mammalia; order Rodentia; family Erethizontidae; genus Erethizon; species Erethizon dorsatum. The sequence continues at coordinate 85,151,991 of CM051838.1, read as the reverse complement.
AATTTTCTGGTGCATAGAAAATTCTCAATCAATATTAACTGCTTAGAATTTATGTTTTAAAAAGAGAGAAAATTATGTGAATTTCTTGTTTGTATTGTGTTGGTCAATATTTTGAGTTTATGCATAAACTATTTTAGGAAGGATAACATTAGTTGCCCTCAACAAAAAGAACCCAATATTTTAGAAAAGATACAGTAATAAGACTATTCCATTATATAGCTTTTTTTAACTCTTGAAATCTTAGCTACTTAAATTTCCACCCATTCAAAAATAGAAAAATTTGGGGCTGGTGAGATAGCTCAGCAGCATAAGCACCTGCCTGGCAAGTGCGAGGTCCTGAGTTCAACTCCTGGTACCCACATACAAAGGAAAAAAGGGCCAGTGATATCGCTCAGTGGCACAAGTGCCTGCTCACAAGTGCAAGGTCCTGAGGTTGACCCCCCAGTACCCACAAAAATAATAATAATAATAATAAAATTTTAATATATGTAAGCCAACGTTTCTGTTAATTTTACTCACTTCTAAAGAGTTCACGTATACTGCAAGTCACTATTACATCTTCCTACATTAAATTAAGAAGTAATCCTGCCATCAAGCAGGAAGAGGAATAGGACAAGGATTCATTTCTTTTTATCCAGCCTAAGGAATTTCCAATGGTTTTGTTTTTGTTTATGTTTTTGTTTTTTTTTGCTTTGCTCTGTCCTTAGCTGTTAAATTTACAGGAAGTTCTTTCTTTGCATTGTTCTAAGATGAAAAATTTCTGCTACCATAGTTTAGGTTAATAACAGTAATACCCTAACAACATGGAATATTCAAATTTGAATTCAAATATCAATTATCATTTTACCTTTACTGTGAGTAAACTGCATAAAGAATAAACTTTGCTGCTTGCTTTTCATCCTACAAATCACTACCTAAAGAGCATATGTATGGGCCAGGGATATAGCTCAGTGGCACAAGCGCCTGCCTCTCAAGCAGAAGGTCCTGAATTCGATTCCTGGTACCAAAAAAAAAAAAAAAACCAACAACATATGTAATGACAATCCTGTCACTTCTTTCAAGATCATTAGTGATCGTCATGCTGCTGTTATTCAGTTTACCCCTGGAGAGTAGAGTATGTAGTTGTGCTGTTTCCACATCTCCCAGTAATAAACCTATATAGTATTTAATAAAAATGGTTCATCCAAAGACCAAACTAGTCAAAAGATGAAAGTACAGAACTTAAAAATCAATAATGCTAGAAGTAAAATTTGATATACTTAGAATTTATTAACATAAATAAGCAATTTCAATGAAAATGTCCCAGAGAAGTGACACTAGGAAAAAACTTCACATTAATTTTTTTTTTTGAGAAAGTGTCTCACTGTGTGGTTCAGACTAGCCTAATCAAATCTTTCATAATATTGAAAATACAAAAGTTAAAACTTTGAAAACAGATGCAAATTTAGAGAGTGATAATTCACCAAGGCCAAAAAAAGATGTTGGTTTCATATGCTAAATTATAATCTAAAAGTAAAAAGCAAGCAAATACTGTTCAACTACTCTTCATACTTTTCAAAAAAATAAAAATTAACTATCAATGTTTTAAATGCTTTAAGTGTACTAAATAAATACTGGTTTCACTATTTTTTCAATTGACTTGTTATACATTCAGTTGTTATACATTTACAATTCAATTGTTATACATTTATAACAAATAGTAAAAACATGTTCCTGCTGTATGACAGGAAACTCATGGATGGAGATCTGTGAAAATTTAATGACTTAGTAAGTAAGAAAAGGCAAGAAATTCATTATGTAACAGGGAAACTGGTCAAGCATAGATGAAATGATCATTACAATAAATGAGGACTTGAGTGAAGTGTTAGTGGGAATTCAAGGAAGAGTTATCATTGTTGAGAATGGAAAAAAAATTTCCACAGAGTTCTGATCTACTCAGAAATATTATAATCATCTATGCCCAACTGCCACCATAGTCTTTTTGTTTTTGCTTGTGATTTGGGTTTATGTATCTGGTTTATTTCAGTTAACATTATGTTTTCAAGTTGCATTCATTTTCCTACAAATGACTCAACTTTACCCTTCTTTAGAGCTAAGTAGTATTCTGTTATGTATGGATGGCATCTATTCTTTATTCATCCATCTCTTGTTAGATAGATTGCTTCATATAGGCTGCTCCATATAGGCTGTACTATTCTGAAGTGTGCTGCCATAAATTTGATATGCATGTCCCTAAAATATGATGTCTGTAATTCTTTTGGAAAAATGCCTAGTAAGGGAATAACTGGTTGAATAAAATTTTTCTTTTTTTTTTTTTTTGAGGAATCTCCATACTGATTTCCATAATGGTTGTGCTATTTTACATTTCCACCAGCAATGTAGGAGGGTTCCTTTTCCACAGCAGCCTTGCCAGCATTTTTTATTATTTAATTTCTTGATGATGGCCATTCTTTTTGGAGTAAGATGGAATCTCAGTGGTGTTTTAATTTGCATTTGTCTAATAACCAGCAATACTGAACATTTTTTCATATATTTATTGGCCATTTGTACTACTTCTTCTGAGAAGTACCTATTCATTTCAGTTTTCCATTTTTTTTTTTTTGCTTAGATCTTATATTTTGAGGGATCTAAATTTTTTGTTCTTTATATATTCTAGATATTAATCCTCTCTCCAAAGTATAGCTGGAATTTTTTTTCCATTGTGTAGGTTGTCTCTTTATTCCTTTGGTTGTTTGCTATGTAGTGTACAAGCTTTTTAATTTGATATAATCCCATTTTTTGGCTCTTGCTTTTATTTCTTATGCAACTGGAGTTCTGTTAAGAAAGTCCATGCCTATGCCTATGACTTCAAGAGATTTTTCTATTTTATTTTCCAACAAGTTAAATGTTTCTGTTTTAATATTTAGATCTTTGATTCATGTTGATTTTAGTTTAGTACATGGTAAGACATATGGGTCTAGCTTCAATCTTCTTCATGTGGAGAGCCAGTTTTCCCAGCACCATTTATTAAAGAGACTATCCTTCTTCCAGAATATGTTTGTGGCCCCTTTCAGATAGCTGAACGTGTCTGTAGTTGTTTCTGTCTACTCTGTTCTGTTCCATTGATCCATATGTCTGTTTTTGTGCCAATACAGTACCATGACATTTTTATCATTGAAGTTTTGTAGTGTAATTTGAAATCAAATATTGCAATGGTTCCTGCTTTGTCTGTTGCTCAGGATTGCTTTTGCTATTCTGAGTTTCTTCTGGTTCCATATGAATGTTGGGATTGTTTCCTCTAGTTCTATGTGGACTGCTATTGGGATTTTCATTGGGATCGCATTAAATCTGTATATCAGTTTTGTGAGTATGGCCATTTGTACAATATTGGTTGTACAGGGGCTCATTCCATTTGCTGATAGTCTTTTCAATCTCCTTTTTTTCCAAGTTCTGTAGTTTTGATTGTAGAAGTCATTCACTTCCTTGATTGGCTTAATTCCTAAGTATTTAAGTTTTCTTGATTCTATGGAGAATGGTATTGTTTTTCTGATTTCTTTTCCAAGTTTCAGTGAATTGATTATTGGTGTACAGGAATGTTATTGATTTTTGTGAGTTGATTTTGTATCTTGCTATATGTTATGCTTTGTGTCTGGATGTCCCCCACAAAGCCCCATGAGGAGTGGGCTTTTAGGAGGTGGCTGAATCTAGAGTTTGTGATTGGTTCATTTTCTATCGCTGGGATTGGGGGTGTGAGTGCTACACCCACCCTAGGGAAGGTAGCCTGCATATAATATAAGGGCAGAAATAGGCTTGCCCCTCCCTTTTGCAGTTGTTACTTTTGCTGTCTTCCACCACTGTGAACTGTTGCCTCTCTGCCATGCCACCCTGTCTTGGAGCCAGCTGATTATGGACTGAAACCTCTACAAACTGTGAGCTAAATAAAGCCTTTCTCCCTTAACCTTGGGCATCAGGTATTTTGTCTCAACAAGAAAAGAAAAGTGACTAAGATAGAAATTGGTACCATGAGAGTGGGGTCATTGCTGTGACATTGCCTGGCCATAAGGCTTAAGGCCTTAGGAATTAATTTGGAAAGCTTTTGAGAGATTGGCCAAGGAGGCACCCCCTGTATGCTGTAGACTATATGGGAGACTCTGGTCAGAGCCTAGAAGATCAGAGCACTGATGGAAATGCGGCTGGTTAGGATGAGACTCAGGAGGCTTCTGTTGAGAAGGACGGCATTGGCTGCTGGATTCCAGGTGGTGTGTGCTGTGCTTTGGCAGGAAGTTGCTCTGCATTTGCTTGTGTTTAGAAATATTGCCTGTGTGGCAGAATTTCAATGCAATCTGCTGTTGGGATGGTGGCACGGTTACTGTTGAGAGCTTTTGGCCAGATCTGTGTTCAGAATTAAGAGCGAAGAGCCAGCAAGGTGATTTGACGCATTTGGCCAGAGAAGTCTCCAGTGGAGCTGTGGATTGCAAGGATGACACAGAGGAGAACATGGTTGTTGAGAAGGAACAGGACAATGAAAAAATGAACTGAAGCCTTTCACCTGAAAGTAAGAGTGTATTTGAAATGCAGGAGATTCCTGTTTCTTAGTCTTGCCATGCCCTGTTGTTAGAAGTTAATGGGAAGCAAGGATTGTGGTTGTAATAGTTCTTTTAGTATGATTTTAATGCAGTTTTTAGATGCATGTTTGTAATCAGGTTAGTCAAAGAGTTGTGGTTTTTACCTTGAATTTTGATCACCCTTTGAATATTTTGCTTTTTGTGCAGAAATGAGTACAATAAGAATTGTACATATGTAATTGTTATATTAATGTAAATCTGAATAGACCAAGACATGTTAATTTTTCACAGATCTGCCATGCAGAGACTATGGTTTAAGGAAATGTGTGTGGTTATCAAGTTGACCAGCGGTGGATTATGGTGGATTAACTAATGGCCAACTTATAACACCCAGCTGAACTGAGTCACCGTGGTGCTGGGTGTGGAGGGCCCACCTGAGGATTGCCGGCAACAGCAGAAAAGGAGAACTGGAGGGGAAGATGGTGCTGTTGGTTCTCCTGGAGAAGCTTGTCATGCTGGTTTTCCTGATATGAACTCAGCTGTTCTCATCATTGGAGGAGCTTGGGTCCTTGCTGTTGCCAAGGATGGCTGCAGTTCTTTTGCGGGGAGCTCTGGTCCTTACCTTGAGTATCACTTCTGGCTCCAGCGCAGATCCCTCAGCCTGCTGGCACAGATCCTTCATCCCCCTGGTGCAGACTTTCTGGCTTCCACCACTGACCTTTGGGCCTTCCCAGCGCAGATCCTTGATACAGACTTGCATGAGACATTGCTATGGGCTCTAGGCCTCCGGCTGGACTCGTGGAGGATGTTGCCATGGGCTCTAGGTCTTCAGCTGGACTCGGGAAGGACATTGCCGTGGGATCCAGACCCTCAGCTGGATTCTTTGGGTCTCTAGTGTGTGGACAGATCTTCCACGTTCTTTTTTTTTCTTTTTGTGTGGGTACCGGGGGTCGAACTCAGGACCTCGCGTGCCAGCAGGTGCTGAGCGATATCACCGGCCCTTTTTTCATATGTGAGTTCCGGAAGTCGAACTCAGGACCTCGCACTTGCCAGGCAGGCACTTATGCCGCTGAGCTATCGCACCGGCCCTCCCACACTCTTTTGCATTTAACTCTTTGGGTGAATATTATAAAACAATCCTATAAACTATGTGTCTTGTATTAAATCCATTCCTTTTTTGTTTGTTTGTGGTACTGGGAACTGAACCCACAACCTCATGCTTGCCAGGCAGGCACTGTGCTGCTGCTGAGCTATATCCCCGGCCCTCCATTCCCTTCTGAACGCTGACTAAAACACTATTTTGCTGAATGTGGTTATGAATTCTAGAAGTCTTTTTGGTGGAATATTTCAGATCTTGAATGTAAAGGATCATGTCATCTTCAAACAATGATAATTTGATCTCCTTTTGTATATTTATCCCTCTTATCTCTTTCTCTTGCCTGATTGCTCTGGCTAATCTTTCAAGTACTATATTGAAGAGGAGTGATGATAGTAGATATTCTTGCCTTGCTCTTCTCCCCATTTAATATGTTGGCTCTTCGTTTGTCACCAATGGTTTTTATCAGATTGAGGTAAGGTCCCTCTATATCTATTTTCTTCAGGGTTTTTTTAATCATAAATGGGTGACAGATTTTGAAAAAAGCTTTTTCTGTGTTTATGGAGATCATGTGATTTTTTTCCTTGCTTCTGTCTATGTGATGTATTACATTTATTGATTTGTGTATGTTGAACCATCCTTGTATCCCTGGGATAAAACCTACTTGGCCATGATGAGTGATCTTCCCTGATGATTTGTTGCATACAGTTTGCTAAGATCTTACTTAGGATTTTTGCACCTATGTTTATTAAGGAGACTGGCCTGTAGTTTTCTCTTTTAGTTGGGTCTTTGGTCTTGAGATCAGAATGATGCTGTTTTCCAGGAATGAGTTTGGAAGCACTCCTTCCCTTTTATTTAATTAAAGAGTTTGAAGAGTATTGATGTTATAACCTCTTTGAAGGTCTTGTGGAATACAGTAGTGAATCCATCAAGTCCTGGGCTTTTTTAAGTTGATAGGTGTTTGTTTTAACTGCCTCACTTTTATTGGTTTTATCGGAATTGTTCAGAACTTTCGTCTTGTTAGTACAGTTCTTAATTCAATGTGTCTAAGAATCTGTCCAGTTCTTCAGTTATTTTCCAATTTGTTGGAATGTAATTTTTCAAGTAGTCACTAATGATCTGGATTTCAGTGGTGTCAGTTACGATTCACCTTATTCGTTTCTAATTGTGTTAAAGTAAGTCATTTCTCTCCTTTCGGTGAGTTTGGCTAAGAGTTTATCTATTTTGTTTATTCTCTCAAAGAACCAGCTCTTAAATTCAGTGATTCTTTGTATTTTTTTTTTTGTCTCAAATTTGCTGATTTTTGGCTCTGACCTTTATGATTTCCCTCCTTAAACTAGGCTTGGGTTTGGATTTGTATTGTTTGTTGAGTATCTTGTGGCTTATCTTTAGGCTATGTATTTGAGTTCACTGTGTTATCCTAATGTGAATATTGATTGCAAAAAAATTCTAAAATATTTTTCCTTTTAGGACTTTCATTTTGGCCCATAGCTTCTTGTGTGTTGTACTAGAATAGTCATTTGATTCCAAAAATTGTTTAATTTCTTCCTGGATTTCTTCTGTGACCCATTGGGTATTCAAGAGTATGTTATTAAGTTTCCAGATTTTTATAAATTTTGGTAGTTTTTTTGTGATCAATTTCTAGTTTCAAAGAACAATGAGCTGATAATATACACGGGGTGATTTGGATTCTTCCGTATTTAGTTAAGCAGCCTCTGTGGACTGCTCTGTGGTCTGTTTGGGGGGAAGTTCCGTGCACTGCTGAGAAGAATGCACACTCTGATATAATGTGATAGAACACTCTGTACATATCTGTTAGGTCCATTTGATCTTTCATGTCCAGCAGTTTTTTGTTTTATGAAGTTAGGTGTTCCAATATTTGGTAAATATGTATATTTACAATTATTATCTTTTCCTGTTGGATTGTACCCTTAACTACTAATATTTCGTGGCCTTATTTTCCTCTTATGATCAGTTTTACTTGAATCTAACTTTGAGAATCAGATCATAACCTCTGCTGCTTTTTGGGGTCCTTGTGTGTGAAATCACCTTTTGATTCTTTAGCCTATCAATTTCTTTTTGGAGTAGATGTTTCATGAATGCAACAGGCTGTTGGGTTCTGTTTTTTGATCCAGTCTGCCAATCTGTGTCTTGAAAGGAAGTTATGGTGTGCCCACTAGATTTTCTTAACTTGTTAGGCCTAATTAACTTGTTTCAGCTTCTGAGAATGATGACTGTTGGCAGCTCAGTGTCAAATCATCTCTTCTGAGGATTACCCTTTGCCAAAGAGATCTGCAGCTACAACACTGCCCCTCTTTCCAGGGAAATCCATATCCAGTGGTTACTTAATGAAGGCTTGGAAAAGGGAGAGAAAATGAGAATATAGGGTAAAATAAAACTTCCTTTAGTTCGAAATGACTATGCAGGGACATCCTAACTCCAGAAGTCCTTGTAGGGACACCTGAGACCTTTGTTGTACCTGTAACACAGCCCAACCATTGGCCCAGCTTATCTTCTTTCCTTCATTTCTCTTCAATAATTGATACTAAGATTAAGTTATGGCATTCCCCCATAAACTCCTTAAGTGCCAATCTCTACCTCAGATTCTGCTTTTTGGGTTATCTGACCCATTGACAAGGATCACATGTTAGTAAAGCAACATGAATTCTTCCATGCTTCCTACCATGACTATTTAATCATGAACAAACATATGCAATCATATACACATATACATGTATTGTAAATATGCAAGATTTTTCTGTTACAAATTCCTTAGATTTACCATCCAGCAGTGGTAAATTGTGTAAATCCCATAGTGTAAATCCCTTCAAGACACTTTGTACAGCTTTATAATTTAGATCATTCTTTTAATGGATGAATAATATTTCATGATGTAAATATATCCTAATATATTTAATCACTTGCCTTTTTGTAGATATTCACCTTATTCACACTTTCTGCTGGAGTAAACATCATTGTATATATTCCTTATGGACTGGGATTTTTATTTCTGTAAGTTTCCAAACATAGGACTGAGTTCAATAGTATGTGTATCTTTTTATTTTACTAGATATTGCCAGATTTATTTCTAAAATACCATAAAGTTTATATTTATGCCATTAATACTGAAAGTAACTTATAAAAGAATTCTGTATGTCTTACTTCATACATTTCTTCCTTGTCCTTTGACACAACCACTCATTTTATATGAATTTATTTTTGCAGGATGAAAACATAGAAAAGTCTCAAAAACCTTCTAGCAATTGCTTTTTAGAAAATTTCCCAAAGACAAAATAAACAAGTTTACCAAACAAAAACCTCTGCACAGTAAAGGAACAATCAACAGAGTAAAAGGACAACTTGCAGATTTGGAGGAAATATTTGCAAGCCATTTATCTGATAAGGGGTTAATATCTAAAATATATAAAGAGGGGCCGGTGAGATGGCTCAGCGGCTTAAGCGCCTGCCTGGCAAGCGCGAGGGCCCGAGTTCGACTCCTGGAACCCACATACGAAAAAAAGGCCAGTGATATCGCTCAGCGGCACGGGTGCCTGCTGGCACATGCAGTCCTGAGGTCGACACCCGGTACCCACAAAAAAAATAAAATAAAATAAAATATATAAAGAATTAAAATGACTCAATGGTAAGAAAATAATTCAATTTAAAAGTGAGCAAATGATCTAAATAGAAATTTCTCAAAAGTCGTAAAAATGGTCAGTGGGTATATGAAAAATGCTTCACACCACTAATAATTGCGAAATGGATTAAAACCACCAAGAATTTTCACCTCATGTCTCTTAGAATGCTATTATCAAAAAAGACAAAAAGTAAGTGCTGACAAGGATGTGGAAAAAGGGAAGGCCTTGATCGTATCTGGTAAGACTGTACAGCATACCAAAAACATAGGGGAGGGTCCTCAAAAAATTAAAAGTAGAACCACTGTACAACCCAGCAATCCTACTTCTAGGTACAGATCCAAAGGAGGTAATATTGGTCTGTTGAAGAGATCTCTGCACTTTCACATTCATTGCAGCAGCATCAACAACAGCCTGGATATGAAATGAACCTATATGTTCACCAATTAATGAATGGATTTAAAACATACACTTGTACACAATGTTAATATGGCTAATAACTATAATTAATAGCAAGGTATCATGTTCTTTTAAATTGTTAAAAGAATAGATCTGGGCCGATGAGATGGCTCAGCGGCTTAAGCGCCTGCCCGGCAAGCGTGAGGGCCCAAGTTCGACTCCCGGAACCCACATACGAAAAAGGGGCCGGTGATATCGCTCAGCGGCACGGGCGCCTGCTGGCGCGCGAGGTCCTGAGGTCGACCCCCCCGTACCCACAAAAAAGAAACAAAAAACAAAGAATAGATCTGAAGTGTTCTAACCACAAAAAAAATTGAGACAATATGTTAATTAGATTGATTTAGCCATTCTATATACATAGTTAAAATATGTTGCATGTCATAAGAATATACTATTAAGGCAAGAGTATCTCCATTTTGTTTCTTAGCCTCTAAATTTAACTAATAGGTAAAAACTTTAGATGAACTTTAGTCCCACTTCCCTTTCTGTAGTTGTAAAACTATAAAAGGAGAAACAAATGGTGTTATCACAAACAAACGGTTTTATCACAGTCCTGCAGTCATAAAGGAGAAACAAATGGTTTTAGCACAGGATCATACCGGTTACCCCCATTCCCTGTATTAATTAACCTGATGTTTGAGAAGGACCTTGTGAAATTCCTAAGAAATGATGTAGTAAAGAATTCAGTCTCTGTGGCAACCAAGAACTTTTGTACAACCCCCAAATGTGTATTTAAAGAGTGTGACACAAAGGCTCGAGGTCAGCAGATTCAACTCCTATGAGTGACCTGCTCTCCGCCTGGCTTTAATAAAAGAATTCATTTGTCTCTCGAATCTTGGTCTCCCATGGGTATATGCCTCGCGTCTGCCATAACAATACCATATTTGTCAATTAAAATTAATAAATAAGCATGAAAGTACCATTACAATAAATAAAAAATGATAAAAATAAAAAACCTCCTAAAACAAAAATAGTCCTTTTAAAAAACACATGGACTAGTTAAAGAGGATGTAGAAATAAAAATAGAAACACCTCTTTAAAATCAAAAGCGTTAGTTTTCAAGGGTGCCTATAGCTTCCTTTTAAGTTAGTGTCGAAATGGAGATAGAGGGGCCAGTGAGATAGCTCAGCGGCATAAGCACCTGCCTGGCAAGCGTGAGGTCCTGAGTTCAACTCCCAGAACCCACATAAAGGAAAAAAAGGGCCGGTGATATCGCTCAGTGGCACAAGCGCCTGCTGGCAAGCGTGAGGTCCTGAGTTCGACTCCTGGTACCCACATAAAAAAAAAAAGGAGATAGAGGTTATAACTGATGTATGCATTGTTAGGTAAAATAGTTTCTTTTTTAAAATTCTGACTCTCTTCAAAGCAATAGAATGCATCCAACCTCTTTTCCCCTACAGTTAGATACTATGATGTCTCTACATGTGTTTTAAAATTAGCAATATCAATAAGAATTAGAGATTTCACAGGACTAAATATTAGTCTTTGAAAAAAAAAAAGTTAATGAACTATTACAGAATAACATTAACATAAATAAATACAAATCTATAACGAAGAGTTAATCAAATTGAGTTAAGCAATACATTTTTTTCCCAGTACATTCTACACAAAACCACAGGCTGAAAAGTAATTACTTTCATGCTTGGTGACTTGGTTTTCATCTTGAAAAACAAGATTCTATTTGTAAATGCAACTTACTGATTGTTAATGTTAGAGCGCCATCTTGTGGATAAGAGATCTAATTTGGAAACCTGTGACAGGAAAAGGAAAACATTCCATACAGTGAAAGGAAGCATTCATCTCGGTATCATAGAAATCGATTCATAGCTTCATCTTTATAATATTAGCGTTTTTACGAGGTAAGATTTTAAAATATTGTGTAATTTTATTTTTTAAAAAACTTCTCTCATGTATCTGTTACAGACCAAACATTCCAAAGTAGGTATCTACATCATGAAAAATATATTTTTTTCTATAGAGAATCTATGAAACCTCTGCTAGAGATAACTTTCACATATTACTATAATATAGGGCCCAATCTTAAAATAAAAAGTAAATTGATTGCCCATGTACTGTTCCTGGGTCTCATTGAAGAAGTCGGTGTGTTTTAAAGGACGATCCTCTGTCTCAAAGGGGCTCCATCATTTCTGCCCAGGGCAAGCACACTCCCCGCCCCCTCCTCTAGCCTGGGCCACACTTTGATATGCTAACAGTGGGGCTTCACCAGTTGTCAGATTCCCTACCTGAGTGAGGTGAGCCAAATGGTTAAGGTTATAAATCTGTTGTTTTTGAATAACTGCCTTTGTTTTGGAGCTCATTTGCCCACCACAAATTTAATAAAGACCTTTGTGACACTCTCCAGCTCTCAGAAGTTATGAGGCCCAAGCCTCTCTGAGCCAGGCCGGCCAAATAAACCTTTCTCCACCTTTCTAGAGTGCCCCTTTGGTTCTTTCCACCTTCTCAAAAAGTCTGGTATCCTGTTTTCCACAACATCATAAAGTCAATATTCACTAATCCCAGGCATATGAGAATTTCAAACATCAAGTTAATTTCCCCTTTAAAAGAATTAGGATCTCTATTAACCAGCCTATTTACTAAACCAAGAATGCATATAATAATCATAGAAATTCTGATGCAAATTGGCTTCAAGTAGCTGAGCACACGCAGATGAGCAGAGCGTAGAACACGGGTCTAGGAAGGCTGAACTCTAGCCCCACCTGTGACAATTAGCCACCCGTCTTGGACAAATTGATTCACTCAGTGTGTCCTAGCTATCACTACTGTCAAAAGTAATAATATCATCTTAAAGAATTTTTAAAGATATAGAATAATGTGTGTAAAATTTCTGGATCTATCATCACAGAGGAAGGAAAAGAGAAACATTTAGTTTTATGCTAGATCATTGTTCTAATCTCTGTTCTCTGAAATGGGTGTGATTCTTTGGCTCTTTTTTATTAATTCTATGGACCCTCCCTATAGCCTTCCAACACATTTTTTCTTTAATTAGCTGTCATTTGCATTAATTCATCCTGAGACTTTAATTAATAAAAGGATTTAAATGTAAGTTTTGCAAAATGGGTCTGAGTTTGAATTCTGACATCCTCATTTATCGGAAGCAACTTTGGGTAAGTTAGTGAGCTTTCATTAACCTGGTTTTCTCATTTTTCTCAATGGATTGAAAGAAGGCTAAATTAGAGAGTATAATGCATTTATCATAATGACTAAGCTGTGGCCAGTAGGATATGGCAGGAAAAAATGATAATTACTATAGCTATGATAAATGGATAATTTGACCTCTTCTCAAATCTGTAAATGAACCAGAACCTGAAATATTCATTATTCATAGTACTTGTGCAAGAAATAATGCTGTCCTGTACTGATGCCCACACAATATCTAGTCAGAAAAAAAAAGACTTAAATAGTACTTTGACAGAATCTGGCTGAAGCTTTAAAACAGCTACAGTTACCCAGCTACATGCACCATAATGTGCCATAATGCAACTCTTTAGAAGATTGGAATCTTTATAGATCACTACTCTATCATGAAAATAATTTATAAGAACTTTTTCTTGAGAGGTGACTTATTTTCCTTGTATGTATTTGAGGCTCCTCTATTGATGTGGTAAGGCAAAGTTCAGCAGACCATTCCCCTAGTCCACTCTAGTATGTTAGCACAATGTTGAGCTATATTAGGCATTTAATGTAGATTTTTACAAATTTCCTAAGGACTTTCCATGAAGGTACTGCATTCACGTCAACCCTAGATGTCTTTCTTTTATTATTGTGTTACTGTGATAACACAACCCCGTATCTTGTCCCCTTCCAAAAAGAATCATGGTTTCAGAAGTCATATTTGGAAGTACTTTCAAATATATACCTATATATTCATAATTCCAAATATTGGCATATTTACTGCTTTGTTAATCTTTTTCAAATTTTTATACTTTCATATATTCAGATTATCTACTTAGTAACCATTATTATTGAAATCAGTAGTGCATTCTATCATGAACTGCTTCATAGACAACAAAGATTTGAGAGAAATGTTCTACATACTGCAGTATTGCTTTCAGTTGAATACATATTGATCCGGTGCATTATATTAAAAAAGTATTCATTGAAAACAATGGAGCTGACCTTGAATTAAGATGTTTCACTGTTTTTGAAAAGTCCAGTCATAAAATTTGCTATATTTAATATTGGTGGCCTCTTTTGCTTCCCATCTTTCTACAACAATATATACACTGTCCTTCAACATAAGATAACACAATACTATTTCTCATAGTGTATTTCTGAAATTTATTGCATAGGAATTTGAAGTTTAATCAAAAGCACTAATTTCTTATTGTTATAAATGTAGTTAATTAAAAGAAGTAAATTGAAAATGTCTTTGTTCTGTTTGTTCTTTACTTTTTTTCTAGGTTCTGATAATTCCACCAAGTTACCTTTGCATGGCAGTCCAATAGATAAGATAATAATACAGGGCTATCATTAGAAGAAAATACTGATGCTAAGCTGCTTTTTCTATAGTCTTGGGTATAGGTTCTTTTGGCTTGTTCACCCTACCTGTTACTCACTGTCCTTTTTGACAGAGAACATAGATTTGAACCTACGAAGTGGCTGAAAGGGTATGTACTTGGAGAATAATACCAGAAAGATGACCCCTACAAAATGCCTGGTTTACATGTTAAAATCAATCATTTTGACCAAACTAGTATCACAGTTGAACTGAATTTAAATGTGTAATTTATTGAATTAAGCACTTTCATAAGTAAAACCAGATTTTTAACACAAGAATGTTATGAAGAGGGGCCGGTGAGATGGCTCAGTGGCTTAAGCGCCTGCCCGGCAAGCGCAAGGGCCAGAGTTCGACTCCCGGCACCCACATACGAAAAAGGGGCCGGTGATATCGCTCAGCGGCACGGGCGTCTGCTGGCGCGCGAGGTCCTGAGGTCGACCCCCCGGTACCCACAAAAAAAAAAAAAAAAAAAAAAAAAGAATGTTATGAAGAGCCAGGCATGGTGGCGCATGCCTATAATTCCAGCACTTGGGAGGCTGAGGCAGGAGGATTGCTGCAAGTTCAAGGCCGGCCTGGGCTACATGAGTTCAAGGCCAGCCCAAATGATATATAGCAAGACCCTGTCTCAAAAAAACAAATAAAAACAAAAAATACCCAAAATACCCCCAAAAAAGTTACGAAGAATCACAGAATCAATGACTAGCTAAAAAAGTTTTTTTTTTTTTTTGGGTACTGGGGGTCAAACTCAGGACCTCACGCGCCAGCAGGCACCTGTGTCCCTGAGCGATATCACTGGCCCTTTGTTCGTATGTGGGTACCGGGAGTCGAACTCGGGCCCTTGCGCTTGCCGGGCAGGGGCTTACACTGCTGAGCCATCTCACTGGCCCCTGAAAAAGTTTTAAAATTTTATCTTTTCCTGATGTTAATCACACGTATTTTGCTCAAGAGAAAATAAAGACGATAAACAACTGCTTCAGGACAAAGTACTAGAAATCTCTTTTCTAACAAGAACTTTATGCATATAAAATGTTAGGGTGTTACTATTTAAGAAAAATTCATGGAAATGTTCATCAGATTTTTAAAATATAGGAAACAAAATCTAATTAAATAACTCATGGGTACAAAAATATTTACAACAGGGATAGACACAACCCGTGTTAAAATTACGTCTCTTCATTTTGAGACTACGCTGCCATGGACTTTCCCAAAATGAGGTAGAACTAGACTTACATTTCCATTTATCTTCCTGGAGTTTGACATAATAAAACAATGACTCAAATTTTCTTTTGTCAAATAATGCTACTACTTCATCTCTAAGAGTGAGAGATTTTGTTTCAAAATCACATAATTCGAAGCATTTCCTTTTTCTAGTATCAGGTCCTCAAAGCATAAATGCTTCACATTAGAGCTTGTGCACTGCATCTTTTTTGAAGAAAGGAATAGTCCTAATTATCAGAGGGTCTTCCTAATAGTGCAGTACTATTTTGCTCTAACGTGTTGCTTGGATTTTTATTTTGTCTCTTTAGAAATGCAAAATTACTGTTAATTTTCATACAGCACCGAACTCCAAGGAAACATATGAAATAACTGAAAGTCCCACTTTCAGGGTAGGAGGGCCTTCTAACTCCTTTGGGGAATAGGGTATTAGAGTCCCACTGCCATGTTTATAGATAAGTCTAACAGGCATAGGGAACAACAAAGGGTATGAATGTGAGCTATGTCAGAGGTATGAGAGCTGCTCTGTAAAACTACTAGGTTGTCCTGTTTCTAAAATCAGAGGAGGTCATCTATTGTTGTACACTGCAACAATTAAATATCAAAATCATCTGAAAATTTATTCTGGCCTTGATTACTATTTTTTCAGTTGGAATCAAAATTTAAATTATCAGTTTTTTAAAAATCTACCTTGGATAATCAGGCTCCCCACATGGCAATTTATGCAAGCAAAACTGCTTATAAACTTTTTTTTTTGTCAAAAAAGGAAAACTGTAGAATAACTCATTGAACAGTCATTTTGTGAGATAATCCACCCTAAAATTAAGTATTATTTCTTACATGATTGGCACAAATTAACTTGATGCAACAGAAGCCCAGACCATCTGAGCCTAGATAGAGATTTCCCCAAATTTCTTAGGTGCATTTGTCTGGAACTTATCCATTGGCTGATCCATCCTCAACGTTCATGTACTCCAAATCCATTATTCTCAATTTTCAGCAATGTACTGAATGCTTTCAAAGGGAAAAGGTGATTTTTGAGGCTTTCTAGTGCTGACAAATTATATTGAGTATTATGTTTGCTGAATATGTACAAACACAAAACTAACCTCTAAACTCCTTATGCTTATACCTATGCTTAGAGATTTAATTCTAAAACTAAAATGAGTCTAACAATATATGCAAAACGTATTGCATATATAAGCAATAACACTCAAATTAGCAACATAAATTTAGTGTGATAGACAATGCTACTATACTGTATGCAACTAAATGTAAATATGTCATAATTTCTTCAGTATAGGTTTTCATCTTAGTTCAGAATGTCAACTAATGAATCAAATGTTCCAAGATTTTTATCCATTAAAATTACTGTAAGACCTTCAATTGTACAGTGAACTGTGACGTGATTTGGTGTTTGTCTTACTTAAAATATAACATTTTCCCTGTTCTTTTCATATTATCCCACATTTAAAGTACCACTCAACTTAGACACCAATTCACAGTTATTATTCCTGGGGGTAATTTTGCTCTTCAGGGCACACTTGACAAAACTGGTAGACATTTTGACTGTGTACAATACAAAAGAAATATTAAATTTTACTGCAGAATCCATACAGGATCATATCCTAAGATCGGGATATGTATTCCCATAAAGGGATAATGGCATGAAAAAGTTTGAAAACTAGAATTACAGACACATGTGAAATTATATAATAATTAAGAATTTTTTTTTTTTTCTGGGTACCGGGGGTCGAACTCAGGACCTCGCGCGCCAGCAGGCACCCGTGCTGCTGAGCGATATCACCGGCCCTTTTTTCGTATGTGGGTTCCGGGAGTCGAACTCAGGACCTCGCGCTTGCCAGGCAGGTGCTTATGCTGCTGAGCCATCTCACCGGCCCTGATTAAGAATCTTAATACCAACTTTAGTTGTCAAAAAAACATTTATTAACAGCCAGAGAGGAAGGACAGAGGGAAGAGGTAGACAGAGAAACAGTTACCAGGTACAAGTGTGCAGCTGATAAAGGAAATAACTCCTAACGCTCTGTAGCATTAGAGAGTAACAGAAGCTAACAGTAATTGGCTGCATATTTCAGTTTTGTTACTAGGGAGGTTTGACTGTTCTCAATACTCGGCAATGGTAAAAGTTTGAGGTGATGGATATGCCAGTTACCCTAATCTGATCATTACGTTGTAAACGTATATTGAAATATCACAGGAGGGCTGGTGAGATGGCTCAGTGGTGTAGGTGCCTGCCTGGCAAGCTCAAGGGCCCGAGTTCGATTCCCGGAATCCACATACGAAAAAAGGGCCGGTGATATCGCTCAGCGGCACGGGCGCCTGCTGGAGCGCGAGGTCCTGAAGTTGACCCCGGTACCCACACACACACAAAAAAAATAATAATCACGGGATACACCATTAATATGTATAATTTCTATGCTTCGATTATAAATTTAAAAATAAAAAGCCTTTATTAAACACCTGCTTCACGGCATAATCTTTCTGTGTTAAATCGTAGAGCAAGTATGATGTGTATTTTTCCTCCCTACCGGTATATATGTTTGTTTAATGGGCTCCAGTCAGAATGCCAGGGAAATAAACACCTGTCAAGAATAAAGAAACAAAAATACTTTAAAAGCAGAAATTCTTGTTTGATGCACCAATACCTTAACTTTCAGTTGCATTTCAGTTCCTTTTCAACATTTTCTGACTAGTTGCTGCAAACTGCATATCATCTTTAATATATACATCTTCTATGCTTACCTTTCTCTAAGAGGCTGGCCTGGTGTCAAGGCCTCTTCATTTGACTCCTGATTGTCCTGAAAACTAGCTGTGTAACCTTGTGTAAATCATCTATCCTCCGTGTAACCCAGATCCTCATTTGTATGTACAATAGAGATAACAACAGTGGTTCTATTAGTCTTTCAATAGCTAAATGAGGTACTATGAGAGAACATACAACAATTTTCATATTTGATAAGCCCAATAAGTGTTTGCTCTAATTATTTCTTTATTGGAGCTGTTATGTGAGAAATAATTAGAAGATTACAGAAGCAGCAAATGATTATTAAAAGCTTATTTATAAACACAGATGGATATTTGAAATAACAGAAGTATTCTTCCAAAATAAAACTTTTCTTTAGTTCTCTCTGGACATTAGTGCAACTGAAAATTAGCCTCTTTATTATTCTTAAATTCTATCATTATTTTTTCATTAATTCAAACAAAACATTTACTGAGCATCTTTTCTGTTTCAGTGTGTAGACTTAAGATGAATGCAGCAGAGTCTCTGCTTTCGGGAAGTTAAGGAGTTAAAGCTAAGTTGATATTGGCACAAAACCAAACAAGACAAAAATTCCTTTAGTCCACTACTTGATTCATAAGCTTTCCTAAAAATGTATTCATGGAAGTATGTAGCTACCAATTATGGAGAAAAAGCAAATAACAAAGAATTATAATTTTCACACCTAAGTGAATCAAAAAATTTCTTTACAAAGTGCAACATCGATCATTGATAAAGTAGTCCCAAGCTACTTTTGTGTGTGTACTTTCACAACACACACACACGTACACAAAATTTTGTGCATCTAAAACATACACCGTGTTTTTTTCTTTTAACTTCACATAATGTTCAATAAAATACTTAGCAAAGTTTCACTTCAAGATGGCCTTCCCTGACAAAGATGAAAGAAATAGGCACTAGTTATAGGAGAGACAGAACAAACAACTGACATGATAAGCGCTGCATTTACAACTCTCTCAACATTCGTTTGACTCCCCACAGGCTTCCGAATGAGGCTAAGCCCCAAAATACCTTATGTAGCTTCTGCAATGAGGCTAGGCTTTGTCTGCTAAAATCTTCAAAAGAAACAGTACTTTGAAAAGGTAAAGATGATACAGTAGGGCTACGTGCATAGAGAGTTAAAGTTAGAAGCAGGTGGTGTTGGTTTCTCTATGATGACAGGTCCTGAAAATGAGGTGTGGTGGATGAAAAGAGAAACAAGAGATACAAAGTTATAGGATCAGGGGGCTACATCCTCTAGGACTGAAGCCTTGATCACAATTTTTACTGGCCTTTTATTAGAGTCTTTACTTTACAAAAAGCAGAAACAGGGATATGGGCAGGGTGTAGTACCAATAAGTGGAAACATACTTGTTTAACTATCCCAGTGACCATATTTGACTATGTCGAGGCTTCATGTTTATTGTCCTTTCAGACATATCTTAGCAAAGCATCTCATGCTGTCCCAGCAGCATTCCACCAGGACTAAGGTCCTGTTTTCATTTCCTTAAACACTATGCCTTTGCAAGACTTCCTCCAGAACAATCATGTGGCCTTGCAAAGCACGAAGTCCATGGGCTAACTAAAAGTTAAACAAGTTTAGGTTAAATTATGACTTTTCCTTCCCCACAGGTTGTGGTTTAAAGTTAACTAAAAGAGCAAGAACAAAACAGTCAACAACACAGTTACTCTGTTATAATATTCCTGGGAGGAATATTTCCACCTGCAGTATTTAAGTCACTGTCTTGTTTTTGCTACATTAATACTACTACTAATAATAATAAAGTTGTATTATCCTTGGAGGGAAAGATAGAAGATATCACTGATTCAAGATTAATAGGGGTCCACATTTTAGTTTCATTTAATTAATGTAATAGCAAATCTCTTAAATCTGTGAATAATTGTGAAAGGTGTGAAGTTCACAACCTAATAGCAAGTGAACTTGCAAGTTAGCTTACTACACTAAAAAGGCAAGGCAGTTTGAAACTAGGAAAACAAAGCTAGACACTTTATTTTCCCTCAATTTCAAAATGTATTACAACATTAAAGTAATCAAAACAGCATGGTTCAGGCATAAAAACAGACACATATGTTAATGGGACAGAACAGAGGACTCAAGGTAACAGGAGCACAGTGAACTGATCTTAGACAAAGATGTCAAAATGCACCATGGGGTTATGAAACCCTCTCCATTGAATAGCGCTGTATAAACTGGACATGCGTATCTGATTGAGTGCTGTCATACTGCTGTCATCATACCACAAAAACAAACACAAAATAAGGACTTCAAAGTGTATAAAACTACTAGAAGAAAACAAAGGAAAGGATTTGCAACATTGGCTTTGACAAAGTATACACAACAAAAGAAAAAAAACATAAGTGAGACTAAATCACACTAAAAAAATTATGTATCACTAAGGAAACAACCAGCTCTTGGAATGAGAGAAAATATATACAAATAATATATCTGATAAGAGGTTAACTAAAAACTATATAAGGAATTCTCAAGCTCATTAAAAATAAAACAAAACAAATCAATTTAAAAAGCAATGGCCAGGTGTGGTGGCACATGCTTGGGAGGCTGGAGCAGGAGGGTCACTGCAGATTGGAGGCCAGCCTGGGCTGTATAGTGAGTTCAAGGCCAGTCTGCACTACATAGCAAGACACTGTCTCCAAAACAAAAAAAAAAAAAAGTGGTCAAAAATCTTGAATGTATATTTCTTAAAAAAGGCATATGAATGGCCAGTAAGTATATGAAAACATGCTCAATATCAATAATCATCAGAGAAATGAGACATTACCTGTTAGAGTGGCTATTACTATAACAAAATGAAAAACAGAAGATAAATAATTGGCAAGAATGTGGAAAAAATTAATTGTCTACACTGTGGGAATGTGAAATAATCAGGCCACTAAGGAGTATAGAGATTCCTCAAACATTTAAAAATAATATTATGAAATGATCCATCGATCTCACCTTTGGTAATATATATCCAAAAGAAATAAAACCAGGATCTTAAATTGATGTCTATATTCCATGTTCATTACAGTATTGTTCATAACAACCAATATAGAAACAACTCAAATGACTATCAACATTTAAGTGGATAAAAAAATGTGGTTTATGCATGTAATGCAATACAATTCAACTTTATTTTATTTATTTAATTAATTATTTATGTTTGAGAAAGGGTCTCATTATGCAGTTCAGGCTGGATTTGAACTCACTATGTTGCCCAAGCTGGCCTGAAACTTGTGATGATCCTCCTGCCTCAGCCTCCCCAGTACCACAATTACTAGCCTGGCTACTATTCAACTTGAGAAGGAAATCCCACTTTTTTTTAAATAATATTTTTAGACTTGTTAAACTTAAGTCAACCATAGAAAGATAAATATCGCATGATTCTCTTATGTGAGACACCTGAAATAAATGAAAGTATTGATGAAAAGAAAAAAACTTTGGGAAACCAAAACTTAAGACTAAAATGGATTCCTTGCACAAAGCAACTGTCTCATTCCACTTCTGTTATCTTGCTTGTACCTCCCTGTTCTACCATCTTGCTTGTATAACCTGCCTCAAACCCCCCATGCTTAACCTTGCCCCGTTCTGCCTGTGTAACACAGCCTGTGCATATCCTACCTAAAACCTCTGTATAAGACAGCCCCAAAAAGGCTCGGGGCTCAGACTTTGGAGTACACTGACTTAATAAAGTGGTTCCCTCCACCTCTTCAAGTGCCACTCAGTTTCATTGCCTCCGGTAAATCTAAAACTGCTGTAACAGTATAAAAATAGAAAACAAAATGATGAGAGTAAGGAATGGGATATGAGAAGTATTTGTTCAATGGCCATAAAGTTTATATGAGTAATTTCCAGAGGTCTGTGCTACAACATAGTGCCTATTATTAATGGTATATTATTATGTACTTAAAATTGTTTTAAGAATAAACCACATGTGTTCTGAACACTTAAAAGGGGAGGAGGAGACACAGGAGACTTTTGGAGGTGATTGATATATTTATTGCCTGAGTGCAGTAGAGGTAACACAAATATATATGCATGTACAGACTCAGAAATTTATACACGTTAGTTGTGAGCAGTCTTTGTTTTCTACCAGTTATATCCCAATAAATCTGAGATGGGGGATATTAGCCTGCCACAGTTTTATTGTGCTGGCAAAAGACATGCTATTTCTGAGTCAGAGATAAAATATAATATAGTATTCATAACAGTAGCCAGAGTATGATCCTTTTTTTTTAGTGCCAGTTCTCTGAGCCTAAAATCCCATGGGTCACTTCAAAGATAGCCAGGTAATACCTGGCAAGTAAATTGCAGAAAGGAACTGTGAAAGCAGGAAATCCAAATCTTTTATAATGTCCAGTAAGCCTACATGCACCAAAGACAGACATTTTATGTATCATACTGAATAGTCAACAAACTTACCCTTTGCTCCAGAGTGACACTACCCTTTCCTCCCAAGGTTGTTTGCTGTGGCTGTAACAAACATCCTTTAAATGATCATCTTGATATAGGGATAATATTGGACCCCCAAATAATCCAAATAATGTAAGGGAACTATTATAACTCCCAACCTGTTGGCCTGCTAGATGTTCAATACACCAAGTTTGTGTTCTCTAAAATTGAAGAATGAATTCTAGGAACAATGGAGGTTAAGAGCAGAAGGTATTTATTGGAGGGAAGAAAGCCGTATGTATTGGTGAAAGAAAGCTTCTGTGTAAGAGAGACAGAAGGGGTCCCGAGTGGGTTGGTGAGGACACTGCTTCTTAAGGGAGTTTTATAGAGCAAACCCATGAGGTGAGGTGGGTCTAAGGTGGGAGAAACTATAAGATTACAAGTATAGTCACTTAGGTAACATTGATCCAATGGGAAAAACCACAAGGTGGGTGTGAGGTGAGACAAAATTATGCTCAACCAATAAGATTATGAATATAATTGCTTAGGTTATATTGATTAAATGGGGATCAAATGGGGAAGCAAGTTGCACAGCAAGTGTACATGGGATAAACAGGGACTTTTCCTGAAAGGGAAGTTTTGGTCCCCTACCCAAGGCATTGGATACCTATTTAGAATATCAATCACTACTGTTCTTCCCTAGGGGAAGTCTGTGGGTGTAGTCATTCTATCTTTTGTCTTGAGGTCTGGTCTTTTGCAAACACACCTCTCCCATAGTTGGAATGCATTCTCATCTTTTGCACTGACTCTTGAGGGCCTAGCCCTTTCTGATTGCCTACAATACTTCTAAATAACTTAGCTGTGTATAATAATCTGAGATAAAGGTAGCAGAGCTTTTGATCACAAGATATGTGTGAAACTCATGGAGAATTGTTATATGATTGAAGCTATTAAATCTCTTAATACTGAAGTAGGGTACATTCAACAAACCTCCTTAAGGTTTAAAAAAGTTATACTTGTATTTGCATGTATTATACAGCATATAATAAAATTCAAGCATCACAGGTAGTTGCCATAGTTAAAAAAATTAAGTGCCTGAAAAAATAGAAATTAAAAATAAGAAGTACCCAATCCCAAAGGGAAGTTGTTGTACCCAATTAACGAGAAAACAAGGGAGGGTGTCCAAAAATAGAGCTCTTTATTTTAGCTGGTACCCAGTGGCGTCCTCTATGCCAGAACAAAGAGGCATGCTGGGGGCAGATAGAGAGCAGTTTTTATAGTAGCAAGCAGTTGTACAGAAGCCAATAGCAACGGTTAATAAAGTAATTTTTACAAACTTATTGGTTAAGCTTTTAGGCGCGGGGTATTTGGCATTATTTCATTGGGCAAAAGGAACATCTTATTATGGGTTGCTAGAGGGCGGGAAGGTGCATTTGGTCACTACGGGGGAATTTATCTAGCCTAAACAAAGGCGAAGCTTAGAAGCTTATCTAACGGTATTTGGCGGGAAGCAGGAGCTGAACAGGCAAAATGGCTGTTTGTTCATAAGATGGCATTAGCCTAGTCAGGTTACAACATTCCCCACTGATTTTATGTGCACGAGTCAAATCATTGACTCGTTTGGTTGGTCAGTTATGGGGAGTTATTCCCATCCTTGAGATCTGAACACCATGAGCTTAATGGACTGAACTCTGGAATTAACATATCTAATTAGACTGTTGACAACACAGGGTCCTATGGTAAGGAGGACTAGTAATATAATCAGGGGTCCAATTAGGGACAAGAGGTAGGGAAGCATCCCATTCCATGCTCCCCAAAAAGGGTTATCGTATAGCTCCTTTCTTCTTTGTAATAGGTCCTCTTGTAATTTTTTAATCTTATCTCTTATAATACCTGACTTATTGGCATAAAAGCAACAGCATTCTTGTAGGGCTAAACAGATTCCTCCTTGTTCAGCTGTCAACAGGTCTAATCCTCTTCTATTTTGGAGGACTACCTCTGCTAGGGAGTCTTTCTGATCTTGGATGTCCTGTATGGTCCCAGATAAAGCTTGAACATCCTCAACTGGTTGGAAAGCTTTGCATAAGAATGTACAGCAATCCCCAAGCCTGCGGAGCCCGTGGCCATGGCTCCCATGACGCCTAGTCCCACCAATATAGGAATGAGTTCAATTGCTCTTTTATGCCGTCCGGCTATATATTCAAAGCTAGGAATAGGTACGGGTTCATCTCCTGAAATAATGTCTAAATCAGGCAAAAGGGAAGCTAAGACACATAACCCAGTCCAGTTTACAGGAAGGAAAGTGAAAGCCAGATTTTCCCCACAAATGAATACATGACCTCTGGGGGGGCAGAGAGGGTCAGAGCGATTCTGTATGTGGCTACATGAAGCAAAAATGGCAAACCCAACATCAATATCAAAGCTATTGTTTTGAAATTGGCCCTGAATACAAGAGACATTGTTAAAGGCTACAGGTTGAACTCTAAAAGAGGGGGTATAAGAGTAGTTTGGGCTACTAGAGTCAAAGGCAATTGGGGTTACATTAGAGGGTACCGCCAAGGGTATGGGGGTACCAAGAGTTAAGCACAACCAGCAATTTCCAGCTAGGCTGGGGTTGGTCATATTGAGAGCCTGATGGGTGGCCCTTAGTATGTCTGAGGTTTGAGCGTCTAAATCAACCCCTCATGACTTGGGAAGGGCTAGTGGGTGGTAGTTTACCTTGGGGACCAGCCGTTCCCAAATTTCTTGCAACCTCTTCTGTGTGTGTTGTTGTCTAATTTGGTCCTGTGGACCACCTCCGTCTGATACATGGATGGGGGCAGTCCGATTCCAACAGACTGGTTTACCGACTGTGCCTGAGCAAGAAGCCTGAAGGTACCTAGAGGTTCCAACTACTTGGGGCATGGTGGACCAGTCCCCATTGGAGCCAAAATTTCTAGTATTTTGTAGGACAGCTGTAAAATAAGTGAGGTTACTGGGGCCCCTACATTCATGGGCCTTGGCATAACATGTTGAATGCATTTGGGAGTAGTAAGTGGTGCATTCAGTGGGACAGGGTGGCATTGAGCCTGAATTGGGCTTAACTTGGGGTTTTCCTAGGCACTGCCAGGAAGCTGACTTTCCAACCCCCATTGTCATGTGTTCATTGTTTTTAACCAATTTTGCCATTTTGTCCCCGCAGTCAATGGTCCACATGACAAGATGACCTTTTCCCTGCCATTTTCCTCCCTCACAGTTACTGGGGTTGCCGTATATGGCTATAAGAAGTTGTTGCTTATTTACTGGGGCTTCCAGGCCACTCATCACAGGTGGGGGCAGCAATATTAATAACATCAGTGACATTAACACATATGTGGTCAAGCAGAACATTTTTTTAGCTTAATCTTTAGGG
Organism: Erethizon dorsatum; assembly: GCA_028451465.1. NCBI lineage: Eukaryota > Metazoa > Chordata > Mammalia > Rodentia > Erethizontidae > Erethizon > Erethizon dorsatum. The sequence goes on along the minus strand of CM051838.1, from coordinate 85,125,939 downwards.
GTTGGTTCCCCTTTCCACCGTCCACTTATCTGGTTCCGTGGGTGGAGAGTCTGAGGTCGGCAGTGCTTTAAAGTGGCTGTGGTGGATCCAGGCAGTCTTTCCAGTGACCTTGATAGCGGTTGGGGTGCTGAGAACGACGGTGTACGGTCCTTCCCACCTGGGTTCGAGTCCGGCTTGGTGAAATCGCCTGAGGAGTACCTGGGTACCTGGCTCCACCGCTTGAGCGGGTTCTGTGGTCAGTGGGTCAGGTGGTGGGTGTTTTTGGTGGAACACCTGATGGATGGAGGAGAGCACGGGCTGTAGAGCCTGAAGAGACTTAACAAGATCCTGATTAGTAAGTTCCACAATCTTTTCCTCAGCCAGCCTAGGCAACAGAGGGGGAGGTCGGCCAAACATGGCCTCAAAAGGGGAAATTCCCGATACATAGGGAGTGCATCTGGCCCGGAGGAGGGCAAAGGAGAGGAGGCTCACCCAGTTCTCACCAGTTTCTAGAGACATTTTTTTTTTTTTGTGGGTACCAGGGGGACGACCTCAGGACCTCGCGTGCCAACAGACACCCGTGCCACTGAGCGATATCACCGGCCCCTTTTTCGTATGTGGGTTCTGGGAGTCGAACTCGGGCCCTCGCGCTTGCAAGGCAGGCGCTTACGCCGCTGAGCCATCTCACCGGCCCTCTAGAGACATTTTAATCAAAGTAGACTTTAAGGTTTGATTCATCCTCTCTACTTGTCCTGAACTTTGAGGTCTATAGGCACAGTGTAGTTTCCAATTAATCTGAAGTGCCTGAGTTAATTTTTGCATGACCTGAGCTATGAAAGCCAGGCCATTGTCAGACCCCAGGGATAAGGGCAAGCCAAATTGAGGTATTATTTCATAAAGTAGTTTTTTGACCACTACAAGAGCCGACTCCGAGTGAGTGGGGTAAGCTTCCACCCACCCGGTGAAGGTATCAATCATGACCAATAAATATTTGTGTCCTCCTTGGCCAGGCCCCTTTAATTCAGTGAAATCTATTTTCCAATGTTCTCCAGGTGATGTGCCTCGGTATCTGGTCATTTCAGGAGGCTTGTCATTTTTGGGATTTACTAATTGGCACTGTTCACAGCGTAGGCTCAAGGAATGGGTCAGCTTGGTAAGCTTGGGGATAAAGAACCTATCTCTAAATAAGTTAGCCAATTTGGTTCCTCCCAGGTGAGTGGCCCTATGGGCTTGCTGAATCAGTTCTCATCCTAGAGCCTCAGGAATTAATATTCTTTTATCTGGGAACTGAAGCCATTTGTCTGAGTCTCTGGGTTTGGCATTTAGTTGGGCTGCCAAGTGTTGGTCGCCAGCAGAGTATATTGGATCTGAGATGGTTGGGGGCAGGAGTAATAGAGCTTTTGTCTCAGGGGGCCCCACTGATTTTAGGGTGGCTGACCGAGCGACCTGATCTGCGAAGTTATTTCCTTTGGAAATGGGGTCAACTCCATTTGTATGTGCCTTACAATGCATAATTGACACTTTGAGGGGTAACCAGATGGCTGCCAAGAGGTCCAGTATTTGGGGGGCATTTTTAATCTTTTGTCCCCCTGAAGTTAAAAGTCCTCGCTCCTGATAAATGGCCCCATGTACATGCACTGTGGCAAAGGCGTAACGACTGTCAGTGTAGATATTGACCTTTTTTCCTTCGCTCAGTTTTAAGGCCTGAGTCAGAGCTATGAGCTCCGCCTTTTGGGCTGAGGCTCCAGGATCTAGCCCTTGTGACCACAGCTCATGGGTTACAGAAACTACCGCTGCCCCTGCAACTCGCTTACCTTCATGGATGTAACTACTACCATCAATAAACAACGTGAGTTCAGCATCATCAAGCGGAGTGTCAGTGAGGTCCTCCCGCAAGCCGGAGATGGCCTCAGTGATAGCCAAGCAGTCATGAAGGGGTAGCGAGGGGTCATCATCAGGAAGCAAAGTAGCAGGATTTAGGCTGGAAGCCTCTTTGAACTGGACTGACACTGGATCAAGAAGCAGAGTCTGATAGTGGAGGATTCGAGCATCTGACATCCATTTAGTTGGTGGGGCTTTTATGAGAGTCTCTAGGCTGTGGGGGGTTACTATTTTTATTAACTGACCAAAAGTCAGTTTTCTGGATTCTTGAGCCAAAAGGGCTGCCGCAGCAAGCATGCAGAAGCATGTAGGCCATCCTGTGGCCACACTGTCCAGTCGTTTAGACAAGTAGGCCACTGGGCGATGCCAAGGGCCCAAGTCTTGAGTGAGCACTCCTTTGGCTATTCCCCGCTTTTCATCAATAAACAGGATGAAAGATTTTTGGAGATTCGGTAAAGCTAAGGCAGGTGCCTCAATTAAAGCCTCTTTTAGTCTTTTGAATGCCAGTTCTTGGGGGTCTCCCCAAATGAGGGGATCTTGAGTTGGTCCCTTCAGAGCCTCATACAGGGGCTGTGCCAGCTCAGCGAAGTGAATGATCCATAGCCTGCAGTATCCTATTGCCCCCAGGAACTCTCGAACTTGCCTTTTGCTAGTGGGGGTTGGGATCTGCAGGATGGCTTGTACCCTAGAAAGGGATAGGGTGCGTCTCCCTTCATGTATTTGGTAGCCCAAATAAGTCACTTGTTTCCGGCATAATTGGGCCTTTTTAGCTGACACTCTATAGCCCAAATCAGAGAGAGTCTGTAATAAGGTTTGGGTGTAGCATACGCAATGTTCAAAAGTTTCAGAAGCCAAAAGCAGGTCGTCTACATATTGCAACAGAGTCATGTGCGGGTGTGCTTCCCGGAAAGAAAGGAGGTCTCTAGACAATGCTTCATCAAATAAGGTGGGAGCATTCTTAAACCCCTGGGGTAACCGAGTCCAGGTCAGCTGTTCAGTGACCCCCATATTGGGATCAGTCCACTCAAAAGCAAAGAGGGGTTGGCTTACTGGAGCGACTGGCAGAGTGAAGAAGGCATCTTTTAAATCTAATACCATATACCAGGTCCATTCAGGTGCCAGGAGGCTTAAGAGAGTATAAGGATTAGGCACAGTTGGATGTAGGGTGACCACGCATTTGTTTACCTCACGGAGGTCCTGGACGGGTCTGTAATCTTTGGTTCCAGGCTTTTGAACCGGCAGCAGAGGAGTATTCCAAGGGGAGATGCAAGGTCTCAGAATCCCTTGGTCTTTGAACCTGGAAATATGCACTGCTATGCCTCTTCTAGCATCTAGATTGATGTGGTATTGTCTAAGTCTGATGGGTGAGGCCATGGGAAGCAGTTCTATGACCAGAGGAACTTGATTTTTTGCCAGACCTGGGGGATTTTGTTCTGCCCAGACCTGGGGTATCTGTTGAACCCATCTGCATAATAATTTGTCCCCACGCCCTTCGTCCTCTGGTTGCAATGTCTCTTGAAATAGTAAGTGTCCTTCTCCCTCAGGGTATAGAGCCAGCACCTTAATTTGGGATGTACCCAATTTTATTTGAGGTTCCTCTGTGTCAAAACTCAATTGGACCTTTAACTTATGGAGTAAGTCTCTTCCTAGCAAAGGGTCTGGACAGCCTGGTGCCCAGAGAAAAGTGTGTTGGACGGTCAGCTGTTCTGGGCAGGATAGAGCTGCTCTATACTGTTTCACCGCTTGTGTCTGTCCAGTGGCACCTTTTACTCTAAAAGTTTTCCCAGTAGGGGTCCCAATAGGCTTGGTCAACACTGAGTGAGTGGCTCCTGAGTCCACAAGGAAATCAACAGGTTGGCCCCCTACTGTCAATGTTAGCCTGGGCTCCGGGAGGCCTCTGGAGCCCTGACCCCCATCAAGGTTGATTAAGGAGGGCCTTGGCATCACGCTCTAGTTTGGCCTTTAGCTTGGGGCAATCTTTGGCCCAGTGTCCCTTTTCCTTGCAGTAAACACAATGGTCCTTGTCCAGAGGGGGCCTTTTGCCTCCTTTGTTATTAGGCTTCTGCCCAGTTGCTAGGCACTCTAGGATCTTGGTCAACTTTTTGTCATTTACTTCTTCCTTAGTTTCTCTCTGGTCAAACACTTTTTGAGCTATCTCTAACAACTGGCTAAGGGGGGGCTCCCTCAAAACCCTCAATTTTTTGTAACTTCTATTTTATATCTGGGGCCGACTGGGTCACGAACGCAATATTTATGGCTCGTGCATTTTCAGGTGCCTCCGGATCTATAGGTGTATAGATGCGGTAGGCTTCACGTAATTTTTCTAAATAGACAGAAGGGGACTCATTTGCCAATTGTCTTACCTTGGAAACTTTAGACAAGTTAGTAGGCTTCTGGGCGGCGGCCTTAAGGGCTCCTAGAAGCAGCTGGTGATACCTTTCGAGAGCCTCCTTACCTCTATCCATGTTTGGATCCCAGTCCGGGCGCAAAAGGGGAAAAACAAGGTTTTGTATATCCAGATCATCCGTGGGAGTTCCATCCGGACCGAGTACAGCTTTACGAGCGGCGGAGTGAATCCGGTCCCATTCCTCAGCTGTAAAAAGAGTCTGGAGCAACTGCTGGCAATCGTCCCAAGTGGGATGATTGGTATGGACAATGCTCTCGAGGAGACTTATTAGCCCCTGAGGGTCTTTAGAGAATGGCGGGTTTTGATGCTTCCAGTTATAGAGGTCCGAGGTAGTGAAAGGAATATAAATCATCATAGGGACCTAATCTGGACCCGCAGGAGCTCCACGGAGGGGGTAGAGGGGAGTAGGGTCAGAGTAGCGAGAGGAGTCAGGGGGGATGAGGAGCGATGACGTCGACGAGTGTGCCGGGAGCTGAAGGGAGGGGCAGGAGTCGGGGGAGGGATTGAGGGTTGGGGGGAGACGCTGGGGCGGGAGGGGAGGCTGCAGCTGGGCGGGCAGAGGGATAAGGGGGAGGGGGTTCCTCTGGGGCTGAGGGTTCCAGGATGGGAGAAGGCCTAGGGGGTGTCACCTTAAGAGCGGCGATAGTCGGAGGACGAACTGGATGGCAGCTCAAGGTTTGGTTATATCTTTAACCAAGGGGGTGGGTCATAGATAAGGTCGACCCACACCTGGATGCAGGTGTACTGTTCTGGGTGGCTCGGGGCCCGAAGATCTTCTGTCTCAGGCTCTGTGCAAGGGGAAGAGAGAAAGAGCCCTCAGGCAGCCATGTGCCGCTGGAGAGTATGGGCCGTTCAAGTTCACAAAAGGTCCGGCGTTTACCCGGATAAACAGGGTCTCCATAACCCTTCGCTCATTCTCTGAAAACTGAAAAATGGTCAAAGATTAGTTGAAGGGGGGTCGGCGGTGTGGACGGTCCTTGTCCCATGCTATGTAGAGAAACAAAGAAAGATGGACGGATACGAGCAAAGACAAAACAAAGGTACAAACAACACAGATTACTCGGTGATCCGAATTTTCCTGAAATCAGATTTATAGCAATTTATAGTTCCTTTGAAAATGCAAATTATCCTTAGGAAAACCAAAGCCTAAAAGGCCTAAAACCAACGACCGAAGTCCAAAATCCCTAAGGCAAATAAACGGAGGGCATCCCACTTCGCCGGCTCAGGGAAGCACGTTCCCATCGCCCCAACTGGTGGGCACCACCCAAATTGGAACAAAATTTAGTGTCTTACCTTTTAGATGCTGAGGAAAAAATTGAGAGGCCAAAATAAGGGATCCCGGGATGAGCCCCCAAATGTTGTACCCAATTAATGAGACAACAAGGGAGGGTGTCCAAAAATAGAGCTCTTTATTTTAGCTGGTACCCAGCGGCGTCCTCTATGCCAGAACAAAGAGGCGTGCTGGGGGCAGATAGAGAGCAGTTTTTATAGTAGCAAGCAGTTGTACAGAAGCCAATAGCGACGGTTAATAAAGTAATTTTTACAAACTTATTGGTTAGGCTTTTAGGCGCAGGGTATTTGGCATTATTTCATTGGGCAAAAGGAACATCTTATTATGGGTTGCTAGAGGGCAGGAAGGTGCATTTGGTCACTACAGGGGAATTTATCTAGCCTAAACAAAGGCGAAGGGCCGGTGAGATGGCTCAGTGGTGTACGTACCTGCCTGGCAAGCATGAGGGCCCGAGTTCGACTCCCGGATCCCACATACAAAAAAAGGGGCCGGTGATATTGCTCAGCGGCATGGGCACCTACTGGCGCACGAGGTCCTGAGGTCGACCCCCAGTACCCACAAAAAAAAAAAAAGGCGAAGCTTATCTAATGGTATTTGGCGGGAAGCAGGAGCTGAATAGGCGAAATTGTGGTTTGTTCATAAGATGGCATTAGCCTAGTCAGGTTACAACAGAAGTAAGCTATAAAACTGTATCATGAGTTAAAACCTAGAAAAATTTGAACACATAGTTTTTGGTCTGTCTTCCTATAGATTTTATTTTGATTTCTTTATTATCAAGAATTTTATACATCCTACAGTTAGATTTGTCATTAGGAATAAGGACAGGCATTCTTCTCATGTAATCTTCCCATTTCAATGATAATGCTAGCAAGGAAATAGCTTTAGCCAAAAATATACTTGGCATGGTTTGTGGGGTTTGGAGGAGGAGGTAAGGAATGAAAGTTCTAGAACATTTAAAGCTATCAGAACTCATTACTTCTCTATGCTCAACTAATAAACCATCTTATTTTTTACAGAACGTATGACACAAGAATGAAGTACAGTACTGTATATGATTATGCTGATGCTCATTAGAGTGTCTAGTGACACATTATGGAGCTAAACAAAAGAGGAATTCAAATTTTTTAGAAAAATTAAATGAATTTCCAGTTACTAATTAAGTATTGTGCCTCCTAGAGTTAGAGAGTGATAGCTGGGATATCAAAACATACTAAGGGTGAGGGAGCATCATATGGTGATGAGGTTAAATACAGACAAAGTCTAGAAATGGCTGAAAGACAAGAACATTAAAACAGTGAACCAACAGATGACTTAAAGGAAAGAAGAGAACAGGTGCTGTAGCAGAAATTAAATTTAAAAAATTTAAGATCAAATCCAGCAAGACCTTTGAAGTTGAGCCATTCTAGGTGATACATTTCAAATGCTGGATATAAATTTCTGAAAGTTAATGGATGTCTAAGAATTTTCAATGGGAGAGCAACAATCTAGGATTTTGCAAAGGTCATTAAGATTAAGTCAGCCAGGTGAAGACAGTGAGAATGAAAACCGTGTCTTAACAGCCATTATCTTTCCTGACCAAGGAAGCAATACCTGGAGAAGGTGAAGAGGATCACATTCAAAATGTGAAACTGATAATAAATAAATAAATAAATAAATAAATAAATAAATAAATAAATAAATAAATTTTTGATGACGTGGACTTCAGCACATTGAACAACCTAAAACCAAACTGAAGTATATCTACAGTAGTTTAAAAGCTTTAAATAAAATATAATCTAAGATAACTGCCATCTAAAAACAATTCTCCTTAAAGATGACCTACAGATCTGCATTTTTATCATAGATTTAAAAATAAAATGTTGAGGAGAAAAGATGGTGGATGAGTAAGAAATAGGCAGCGAAACTCTCTCTAAAAGTTACCGTTGGAACACGGGAATATAGCGACTGGGAAAGTTCGGGGGGGGGAGAGATGCCTCCCCGGAACCCAGAAAAGTTCTGAAGTGCAATCTGGGACCCCCGGCACCAGTGAAGGGTGATTTCCAACAAAGAAGAAGGAGCAGACCGCGCACACGCACCTTCTACCATTGCAGGAATCGCAGCACGACAGAAGCTCAATTCTACGGACACAGGGTGACAGCAGGCGCCCAGGGAGCCCCCACAGAGGATCCTGAGACAGCGGCAAGGCGGGGGAGCGGCGGAGAACTGAGCTGGCCGGCGGTGAGTGTCTCTCAGCCACAGCTGCCCCGCACCAGAGAGCGACTGGCCCGGCACCATTGTGGGGGGCGTGGTGAGAATCAGAGCGGCGGGAAACCAGTGCAGGGAACCCGCGCTCCAGACAGCGCGCTGCGCCTCTCAGGCCCAGGGATAGTGAAAGGGCACTGAGAGTGGCAGGCGAGCTAGACTGGTCTCTGCCTGAAAGTACGGGCCTCTGCTCACCGCCCGCCAGAGGGCCGCTCCTGGCTTACTGGGACTGACCTGCATGGAACAGGACAATGTCACCACACGCTGCCTGCCTACAGCAGAGTCAACACCTGGAACTGATTCTTTTTATTTATTTATTTTTTTTTCTCACTCATTTGTTTTTTGTTCTGCTGAAGGGTTTTTTTTTTTTTTTTTTGGTGGTGTTTTATTTTTGTTTTGTTTGTTTTATTGTTTTTATCTTTGTTTTTGTTTCTGTATGTGTATTTGCTCTTTCCTTCATTATTCTCTCTGGTTTTTTATATGAGTGTAAACAGCGCCTCTAACTTCTTTGTGATTGTGGTTGTGATCTGTTCTTCCTTTTATCCCTTCCTTCTCTTTTTACCACCAGTCCTCTGCACCAGTGTCCCAATTTTAGTGGGATCCCTCTTGGTCCTCTAACCTTACATCTAATTCCTTCCTATTCTCCCAACACTCCATTTCCTCCTTAACCCATTTTAAATTTAAACTCCTCAGGGAAAAATTGACATACATAGGACTTGTATACTGCATATAATTTTTCTGGTGTGTTTTAGATTTTGTTATATAACCGCAACTCTACTTTATACAGCTAAAAGTGGTAAATAACTGGTTAGCTCAGTCTGTCATTTTCTAGGCTGTGTTTGATGCTTTAGTTAACATTATAGCCAAATGTGAAATAATTGTTCTAAACATCTTTCCTTCCTGATATTTCATGATTGAGATTGACTAAGGGACAAAGAAAATACAGTGGCACAGTACCAAAGAATCAAGGACTGGGCCAAACAGGTAGCAACTTCGCATACCCAATGAATTGAAGAGGTAGGATCTGGCAGAAAGCTCAAAACCCAAAAGCAAGCTCCACTTGGAAGATACTGCAGAGAAGTAGTCATCTTCTAAAGATCTTAAACACTAGCAATAAAGTAACCTACCATAGGTAATTTGCAAACATCACCCCAGGAATTAAAGAAAGGAAAAAATGAGACGACACTTAAACAAGATGCAACCCCACACATCCAATTCACCAAAGGCAAACCTAGGGGGCAACGAGGTGAGACAATCCAAAAGCCACCCACCTGGCCTATCTGAAGTGGTAACAACAAAGCAACTGAATGAGGCTCTGGAAAAAATTAAAACAGAAATAATCTCACAGATAACTGCAGAGATAATGTCCACATTGAAGACCATGCTTAAGGACACTATAGCTGATACAGACAAAAAAATAGATGAGCTTAAGAAAACTATAGAAACCATGATTGCTCAGCATAGGAAAGAAATGGAATCCATAAGGCAGATTCAAGCAGATATCCAAGAGAGCAAAAATTCCATTGAAAGTATTTGTAGCAGATTAAGCCAATGCGAGGACAGGATCTCAGATATAGAAGACAGGCTTGCAATTAGTGATCATAAAAAGGAAGAATTCTTAAAAACAGCAAGGGACCATGAAAAATCAATTCAGCAGCTGCTAGATGACTCAAAGATAAACAACTTAAGAATAATTGGAATAAATGAAAAAGCAGGAGATAGCATCAATGACATTAAAACCTTGTTCAAAGACATAATCAGGGAGAACTTTCCTGGAAGAGAAAAGGAATTTGATGCCCCTATAAGTGAAGATTTTAGAACACCAACTAGACATGATCAAAAAAAAACTTCAGCCAGACATATTATAGTCAAGATCCCAGAAATTCAACAGAAGGGCAGAATCTTAAAAGCTGTTAGGGAGAAGAGACAAATCACCTATAAAGGAAAACCCATCAGAATCACAGCTGACTTTTCAGCACAAACCCTCAATTCAAGAAGAGCTTGGAATGATGTATTTCAAGCTCTAAAGGAAAATAATTTTCAACCCAGATTGATGTACCCTGCAAAACTATCTTTCAAAATTGATGGAGAAATAAAATACTTTCATGACACAGAACATCTGAGAAAATTTATGACCACCAAACCAGCACTCCAAAATGTTCTGAAGGACATTATAGAAAGAGATAGGAACCCCAACAGAAGGAATCCACCAGGCAGGGCAGATAATTAAATAGCAGGAAAGGGGAAAAACAAAGAGTGGGAACCAACAACAGGAAAATATCATGACAAGTATAAGTCAATACATATCAGTTTTAACCATCAACGTTAACGGTCTCAATTCACCAATCAAAAGGCACAGACTGGCGAAATGGATCAAGAAGCAAGATCCAACAATATGCTGTATACAAGAAACACATTTAATTCAGAAAGAAATTCATAGACTGAAAGTCAAAGGATGGAAGACAATACTCCATGCCACAGGAACCCAGAAAAAAGCAGGGGTAGCTATTCTTTTTGCAGACAAAGTGAACTTCAAGCCAAGAAGGATTCAGAGAGATAAAGACGGTCATTACATCCTTGTAAAGGGAACAATCCAAGAGGAAGAGATAACGATCATAAATATATATGCGTCAAATACCAATGCACCCAGCTATATAAAACAAGTACTAAAGGACATGAAAAATCAAATAAGCACTAATACAATTATATTGGGAGATCTCAATACTCCACTGTCACAAAAAGACAGATCAACTGGACAGAAAATCAATAATGAAATAGTAGAACTGAACCAAACTTTTGAACAAATGGACTTAGTAGATGTCTACAGAGTGTTCCATCCCACAACATCAGAATACACATTTTTCTCAGCTGCACATGGGACGTTCTCCAAAATAGACCACATACTAGCTCATAAAACCTGCTTAAGTAAATGCAAAGGAATTGAAATTATCCCATGCATATTATCAGACCATAGTGCAATGAAATTGGAAATCAATGGCAAAATATCTCACAAAAACTCCCTAAACACATGGAAATTAAACAGCACCCTCCTGAACAACCAATGGGTCACAGATGAAATTAAAGAAAAAATTAGACACTTTCTACAACTGAATGATAATGACAGTACAACATACCGGAACTTATGGGATACAATGAAAGCAGTCCTAAGAGGGAAATTTATAGCATTAAATACTTATATCAGGAAAATAGAGCAAGCACAAATAAACAACTTAAGGGTGAACCTCGAGCTTCTAGAAAAAGAAGAGCAGGTTAAGCCAAAAGCCCGTACAAGGGAGGAAATTATAAAGATCAGAGCAGAAATTAACGTATTGGAGACTAAAAAAACAATACAAAGAATCAATGAAGCAAAAAGTTGGTTCTTTGAAAGAATAAATAAGATTGACAAACCCTTATCCAACCTTATTAAAAAAAGAAAAGAAAAGACTCAAATCCATGCAATTGAAAATGAAAAGGGTGATATCACGACGGACCCTGCAGAAATCCAGAAGATCATCTATACCTATTATGAAAATTTATATTCTACTAAGATGGAAAATGCAGAAGAAATTGACAGATTCCTAGATTCATATGAATTACCAAAGCTGAATCAAGAAGATTTAAAAATCCTAAATAAACCAATATCAACCAATGAAATTGAAGATGTAATTAAAAACCTCCCAACAAAGAAAAGCCCAGGCCCTGATGGATTCACTGCTGAATTCTACAAGAAATTTAGAGAAGACCTAACGCCCCTACTTCTCAAACTTTTCAATGAAATTGAAAGGGAAGCAATACTCCCAAATTCATTCCTGGAAGCAAGCATTACCCTGATACCAAAACCAGAGAAGGACCCAACTAAGAAAGAGAACTACAGGCCAATCTCCCTAATGAACATAGATGCAAAAATCCTTAATAAGATACTGGCAAACAGAATCCAACAAATCATCAAGAAGATTATACACCATGACCAAGTTGGATTCATCCCAGGGATGCAGGGATGGTTCAACATACGTAAATCAATAAATGTAATACAGCATATTAACAGAACCAAAGACAAAAATCACATGATCATCTCAATAGATGCAGAAAAAGCTTTTGACAAAGTCCAGCACCTTTTCATGATAAAAACCCTACAGAAAATTGGAATAGAGGGTCTTTATCTCAATCTGGTAAAAGCTATCTATGACAAACCAACAGCCAATATTATACTAAATGGCCAAAATGAAAGCCTTCCCTCTAAAATCAGGAACAAGACAAGGATGTCCACTGTCCCCACTCTTATTCAACATAGTTCTGGAAACTTTAGCCAGAGCAATTAGACAAGAGAAAGAAATAAAAGGAATAATGATTGGAAAGGAAGAAGTTAAATTATCATTATTTGCAGATGACATGATACTCTACACAGAAGACCCCAAAAACTCCACTAAAAAACTGCTAGATTTAATAAGCAAATTCAGTAGTGTAGCTGGATACAAAGTCAATACTCAAAAGTCAATAGCCTTCCTGTACACAAATAACAAACTTACTGAAAGAGAAATTAGGGAAACAATACCTTTCACAATAACATCCAAAAAAATGAAATACCTAGGAATCAACCTCACGAAGGATGTAAAAGACCTCTATACTGCATATTTTTAAATAGCTAGAAGAAATGTAATATCTGAGGAGGGGTGTACACCATGCCACTCTATGCCACACTGTAATGTCCAGGGGTGCTCTGCCACGTCATGCCATGCTCTGCTGGAACACACAGCTCCCAGGGATCCTAAACCCAGGGTCGGCAAAAGAACTAAAGAAGCACTTTAAAATAAAAAAAGACAATTTATTTGAAGGTGGGGAAAGGAGGAAAATAGAGACAGAAAACAGAGATGGCAGACAGCCCCTGTGGATAGCTAGGGAGTATTCAAAAGTGAGTAACTCACGGATTTCTTATCTGCAGTTCCTTTTATTGAGATCCTTGTCCCACACAGGCTCCTGGAATCTTGCTGGCTCCCTGGCTTGTCTTTCATTTTAACCTTGGATTTCTTCTGACCCTGTGACCTTTCTCTGTCCTTTGGTGGAGGGTAGAATTCTGGATGGGGGCCTTTTGGACAGGTAGGTTAGCCAAAAGGATTAAGTGAGGGGAAGTTTGTGATTCTTATGTTAATTGCACTACCTAGGAACTTTCTGGGTCCTGAGTTCTTTGCCTTTTGTCTTCCTAAATTGCTTGAGTTTAGCTGCCTTTGTCTTTCTAATTCCACAAAATCTAGCTGCCTTTGCCATTCTAACTGCTGGAGTCTGGCTACAGAAGTCAAAACTGCCTTATTAAATTTTAATAAAGCTCAATGAGGCCTTCATCCTATTTCATAACACAGTGCCCCCTGTTCCTACAGAAAGGATTTTTGAATGCTCTTACCACAAATAAATGAAAAATATTTGAGGTGATAGATATGCTAACTATGCAAACTTGATCATTATATGTTGGATACATGTATTGACACATCACACTCTCTCCCACAAATATATAAATTATTGTATGTCCATTAAAAATAAAAATAAATTTTAATAAAACTAATTTTTCTGAAATATGGTGACAATCTAAATAATTACCTACTTTTAGAATATGTGCTGTTTCTGCTTAACATTTTATAACTATCAATAGGTTACAAAATTATGGTATTGATTATAACATTTATTCACCAATTATTTGTCTATTTAGGGTGTTATCAACTTAGATGCAAACAAAGATCTATTGGCTTGCTTTTATTTCTCTTTACTCACACTTTTTATTTGACACTTAAGGGATGGTGTGGCTATGCTTAAAGGATTCAAGTCCACTTTGTGTTTATGTATCACAATCTTTAACATGCTAATACTTCACAGTGATCCTCGCAAATGGGCATATGAGATGTGACACATCTGTTCTGGTGTCAAAGGGCATCAAGGTGAAAAGTGGTGGCTCTAGTATAGTTAGAAACAAAGTAGTTCAGTGAGTCACTCTCTTCCCTCCATTCAACTGTAAACAGCCCCCAATGGTTATTCATGCTTCCACTATTCTGAGAGATAAAAAATAACATAATAAAAGCCTAGGAGCTCATCATGCCCTTGGCACCAGTGAGACATTCAGTGGGTGGCACCTAAAGCCAGAGGTGTCTGGCTGCAAATGCCAAAAGCCAGAGTTCTCTGCCTGTTCTTTTCCTTTTTTCCTGTTCCTACTTTCCCAATGATCTTCAATAAACATAACTACTTACTGCTTACTACTGCTAGGTGTATGCTTGGCAATTCTTTCCTCGTGGTACATAAGAACCTGGACTATTATTGGCCCATTCAGCTGTAACAACCTCACCACTTACAAGCTGTGAAATTTAGAGCAAGTGTGTTAACCTTCTGAATCTTTACTTCCTTTTGTTAATGTTAGGTCTGGTGCAAGTAAAGACAAAAAAAGGTTGAGAGAAGCCTATAATGCAGGCATGAGAGGGCTGCAGTTAAGATGCAAGGCCACTCTAAGGGGCTGGCTGTGAAACAAAGTATTTATGGGGCTAGTTTAAAGGCGGAGCATGGAGGGTCAGGCAAAGTGACATTACAAAGAAGGATTGGCAGATGTTTGGCATGCACGCAAGGTGAAGGGAGGTACTTCCTGCTGGAGAAAGAAGAAGAAGGAGGGAGTGGGTGATACATTGTTGTTTTAAGCTGTCCTCCATGTTGGACCATCACCATGATGACTAAGCAGCCTCCATATGGGCTAGAACCCATCATTCCCATCTTTTTGTTGATATAAGGTGACATTTCTCTTAGACTACTTCCTGCTGAACAGGGGCATTGCGATAGGGGGTCGGGTTGGGAGGACAGGTCATGCCTACATGGAAACTGGTGCCAGGTGTGTTGGTCAGGAGGAGGAGTTCTTGAGTGGTGAAGGCTCTTATCCTGGATTGGAGAAACCTTGAAAAAAGTTTAAAAAGGCAAGGGGCTATAAGAAGTAGCATTGTTATCATGATTATGGGGCCCATGAGAGGGAGAAAAAAGGGGCCCATGATCCAAGGGTATTATCCCACCATGACCAAGGTGAAGAGGTTTGTCCATAGCCTCACTGTTCGCATTTTTTATCGAGGTAGCTGTGAAGATTTTTTACCTTGTTCATAATTATTTCAGATTCATTTACAAAGTAGCAACATTCCTCTCCTAGCATAGCACAAATTCCTCCCTCTTTGGCTGTAAGGACATCCAAAGCTCTGCAGTTCTAGAGAGTAACTGCTGCAAGGCTATTTATTTGATTTTGGAGTGAAAGAATGGATGTTATGTCTTCTGTTTGTTGATGAAGCTCGAGAGATAGTTGGTGATGGAAATGAGCAGCTGTGCTTATTCCTCCCACTCTGAGGCCAGTTCCAAGGACAGAAAAAATGCCTACACCACAAGAATCAGGACGTGGGCAACTCTTGTCTTTTGGGTGAGGTGTGTTTTGTGAGGTCAGGGTGAAATAGACCTTTCTATAGTGTCTTGAAAATTTAGTGTTAGTGCTGGAACAAGAAGGACTAAGGTACAGGATCCTGTCCATCAGGGAGAAAGGCAGGTGTAAGCTCCTGTTTGACAGCTTATAAACCATCCTCAGGGTGGGCAGACAGCCATGTCTCAAGTAGAGGTGATATTGTGGGTGCAGTGGTGAAATCTCCCATTCATAGTGAGGGGTTTTGGGCTCGCAAGAGCAAGCAAGTAAGGTTGGTGGGCCATCGATAAGGACTATAGAGAGAGGGCCCACTATGGTGGGATTAGATGGATAAGATAAATGGGAGGCATTCCATCTAGTAGGGGAGGCCATGTATAGATCTTGGCGATGTGGGACACAGAGCCAGCATTCTGTGAGATTGAAGGAGTTTGAAAGAGTGTTGTATGTGTGTGAGGAGTTGAGGTATAGGCAGGGGATGATTTGTGTTGGGCAAGTTGGCACGAGGCTGTGAGATAGGTATTGCTAGGGCATCAACGATGGGAGGTGGTGTGATGAGTGGTTGGCGTGGGGCTCCTGGATATTGGGGAATGCAGGGAAAAGCTGAAGGTTCTTTAGTACAGGCGCAGCATGGGTTGCACGAGTGGGGCTGGAGGTGTCCCAGACTGTAGGCTGTATGAGTGAGGAAGGAAGAGGGAGAGTGGAGCTGGCATGGTGTCATGATTGAGTTTGAAGGATGAGAGCTGTAGGGAGGGAAAAGGTGAAAGAGAAGTTAAGTTTTTGGAGACGTTCCCTGCCCAAGAGGGGTGTGGGGCAGGTTGGGATAACGAGAAAATTATGGGTAAAAAACAGAGTTTGGAGTCAGCAGGGAATGGGTCCTGTTTGGATGGGTTGTGTAGGTTGGCCATCAAAACCACAACGGAGACTTTGGATAAGGTACGAGGGCCCAAAAACTCAGGAAGAACATTAGAGGTGGCCCCCATGTCAATAAGGAAAGAGAGTGTCTTACCTGAGATATCTAGCAAGACTTGGGGCTCTAAAAAAGATACCTTGATGGGGGCCATGGGCCCCGAGCCCCATCAGTCCTCTCCAGCAGCAAAGCCGAGCAGGTCGGCTAGTGATGAGTCTGCTGGCAGTGATGAGATCTCCTGTGAGGGTGGGGAGTTAGATGACTCACCCGCTCTCTGGTGGACAGGGCAGTCGCACTTCCAGTGACCCTCGAGATTGCAGATGGGACAGGGTCCTGGTGGTGGCCTCGGGTTGGGGCAGACTCGTGCCCAGTGTCCTTCTTTCTTGCATTTGAAGCATGGTCCAGGAGGTCCAGGAGGGGCTCGGGAGCTGGCTTCCCCTTTCTTAGGCGTTGGGCCTTTATCAGGCTGAATGGGAGCCCCGAGTGCCACAGCCAGAAGCTGGCATTTAAGTTTTGTTTTTTGAAGACTCTCTTGTTTATGTTGTTCTTCTCTATTGTTAAAGACCCAGAAGGCTATATTAAGAATGTTTCCCTGTGGGGTTTGAGGGCCAAGCTCTGCCTTTTTGAGCTTAGCTCTGATGTTGGGAGCTAATTGAGTGATTAAATGAGAGTTAATAACGGTGAGTCCTTCAGGCGATTGGGGATCTACATTGGTGTATCTAATGAGGGTGTCAGTGAGATGGGAGAGAAACTCAGCAGGATTTTTATCTGAGCATTGGGTCTGTTCATTAAGTTTTTGGTAATTTGTTTGTGGGCAATTTTATTTAATACTGCTATAATACACCCAATCATCCAACCCATCCATTGAGTTTCATTATTGCCCTGATAGTCCCACTGAAGATCTGCATTAGGACGGCTGCTGCCCCAGCAGGATGGTTATCATTTAATTGATGTCTATGATCAGTTTCTGCTTGGGCAGCATCCCATAGTTGGACCTTTTGTTGTGGAGACAAAGTGGAGGGGAGAATAACATATAGATCCTTGTAATGAAGGTCACAGGAGCTGATAACAAATTAGAGTTCTTTTATATAGGTGGATGGGTCTGTAGAGAAGGAACCAAGGCACTGTGAAATGTGAGAGAGATAAGAGAGAGAGAAGGGAATATGGACACGGACTAGGCCTTCAGGCCCAGCGACTGCACGGAGAGGGAGTAGGGATTGAGGGGGAGAAGATGGTGGCATACTATCATCGGGTGAGGACTTGGGGTTATCATATGACTGGTGACCATAGGATGACTGTCTATGGTCACATGATAGGGCAGCACACGATGGCGGCTGAATATCATGTGACTGGTACCTGTAAGATGGCTGCCTATGGTCACATAATGGGGCCTCGCAAGATGGCAGCTGTCCACCATGCTGCCTATGGGAGGAGTGGGAACAGGTGTGGTATGCCGGAGGAGAGAATGGCGGCGGAGAAGGAGTGTAAAGTAAGGAGGAAGATGGTGGTGAGGGAGTAGGAGAGGGTGGAGAGATGGGAGGAGCATTATGGATAGTTATCCTTTCAGAAGCTCATCAACAAAGAAAATCGTTTACAGGTACCACTTGCATACTCCTATAGAACTCACACTCCTGTTGCTTCTAATTGCATATGTTACTGCCAAAATTAATATTACACAGAGCATCGATGTGGTGGATTAGCTAATGGTCACCTTGTAACACTCAGCTGAACTGAATCAGCATGGCCCTCGGTGTGGAAGGCCCACTTGAGGATTGTTGCCAACAGCATAAAAGGAGAATTGGAAGGGAAGATGGTGCACTGTTGATTCTCCTGGAGAAGTTTGTCACACTGGTTTTCCTGATATGAACTCAGTTATTCTCATTGTTGGAGGAGCTTGGGTCCTTGCTGTCACTAAGGATGGCTGTGGTTCTCTTTGGGGAACTTTGGTCCTTACCTTGAGTGTTGCTTCCTGGCTCCAATGCAGATCCCTCAGCCTGCTGGCACAGATCCTTCATCCCACTGGTGCAGACTTTCTAGCTTCCACCACTGACCTTGGGGCCTTCCCAGTGCAGATCCTTGAAACAGACTTGCACGAGACATTGTCATGGGCTCTGGGCCTCCAGCTGGACTCATGGAGGACATTGGCATGGGCTCTAGGTCTTCAGCTGGACTTGGGCAGAACATTGCTTTGGGATCCAGGCCCTCAGCTGGATTCTTTGGGTCTCTAGTGTGTGGACAGATTTTCCACACTCTTTTGCATTTAACTCTTTGGGTGAATATTATAAAACAATCCTATAAACTATGTGTCCTGTATTAAATCCTTTCCCTCATAAACCCTGACTACAACAGTGAGGCTGGAGCCTTCCCTTAATATCAAGGACATAAGAGCATAGCAGTCCATCCAGTGTTAAATACTGTTGGGAGTCAATAAGGAAGAAGTGAGTATTTGCAGAGGCAGGAAAGCCAGATTGTTTGGCATAAGGCCCCACTTCCCTACCAATAATCTTTGACCTCAAATAAACTCCTGTAACCACTCTGTGTCTGAGGTTCTCATCTGTAAAAGGTGGATAATAGTAATATTTTTCTTGAAGAATACATAAGTTCACACATGTAAAACATTTGGAAGAGTGACAAGAATGCAATAAAAGTCAACAAAAGTTAGGTGATTATAATTTCCTATGTACATAAACAATGAAGGATTGTACTAGGAGAAAGTAATTATTTCTCTATATACTAAGGTGGGGGATCAAGAGAGGGCTTCAAAGTAGAGATAATAGGCCTGAACGTTTGTTAAGAAGGAAAATGAGGAAAGAAAATTGAGGCAGAAATTGAGGAGAAGTGAAACCAAGGACAATTTATACAGAAAAAGCAGAATAAGACCACTGTCTTCCAAAAAGGGTAGGAAGTAAACACAGAACCATGAAGGTTGGGATGCAGATGGTAAGCACCTCAAAATCTATTAAACTTCAGGCAATTGGGAGATTTTAAAGCTATTAAACTTGAAAAATACTTCACTTGCAGACCAAACATTTAGAATGAATTTGGGAGCACCATAACTACCACCCAAGTTAAAGGAAGATAACTATAGCATGAAGCCTCATTGAAAAATTGTAAGTATACAGCTATTACTGCTAGTTATTGAAATCCTAAAATGTACAGGCATTGCACAAGGAACTTTATATACATCATTTCTAATATTTAAAATTACCATGTAAACTAGTCACCATTATACATGAATAAACTGAAGTTCAACAAACCTAAAGAGCCTAAACAAGTGAATATAGCTAGTAAGAGGCAGAGGTGAGTCTCCACACATCCAGGTCTATGGCTGCCAAAGTCCTCACTCTTCTCACAGTGACCTGTCTTCCTTTTCAGTTTGTTCTATGACATTAATCTAAGCCAGGCACCAATGAGTACCCAAACAAGGGTGTTGACAGTGTAGATGAAGTGGGGTGTTTGCTTCCAAACACAATTAACAGGTACAAAAGACTGGGTCCAGTGGGCCCATCCCTTACTTTTCTACTGCAAATTTTTACTTTAGCATAATAGTAGCTGGCTCTGCATCTCAGTACCTTTCCTTGAGGGATACAGGAAGCAATCTATGTGTTTACCACTTGGTGTGATGAATGGCAAGGTAAGTGCACACGTGCAAACATGGCAAAAGAGGATTTTTGCCCACCTTATGCCCTGTGTAACGTTCTTTTGGGTATGTTTACGCAAGCATCACAGAGGGCCCAATAGACCCACACCACTCCAGGATTTGCTTTTTAAAAAGTTTTCTTTTGATTTTTCTGGTAGAAGTAGGCCAATTCAGTACAATGGCACATGGAAAACTGGATTTGCACGTTTTGGAGGAGATCAAAAGTGAATCATCAGATCACTCATGCATGGATGATAAAGATGATCCATTATGGTAAGATACATGCTTTCATAACAGAAGAGCAGTGTGGATGGATGATGATGATGATGATTTTCATTGTTGGCCATGTGAGCCAAATTCCTGTGACAGTGAAATGGAGCATGAATTGATTGATATAGACACAGGCAATGCAGACCTCCTTGATTCAGATGACCAAGAAAACAGCAATGTGAGTGCATATTTGACTAGTTGAAATGTTGTGATGTTATAGCAAAATTATAAGAATCACTCACAGAGGCTGAGTGCAGACACAAGGAGCTTTTATTTACTGGCTGGCAGATGATGTCCCAGCTTCAGCTAAGGCATCAATCGCCCAGTCTTTGTTCTCAGGGATTTTTATGTGCTACAAGTTCCCCACAAGTCTCCCCCTATAACCTTAGCAACCACATTAAACCACATCATCTTTCTGGAATTTCACAGGGACATCACTAGGTTTATCACAGATCTTCTCCAAACATCTGGTCTGTTTGCTGTAACTGTTTGTTCCTCCTTTTATGGGTTTTATGGTTAACCAGGAAAAGATCTGAGGAGGGAGTTCATCTACAGGTTAGTGCCTTAATATCTAACAGGGTTGGGGAATGAGTGCATATAGGTGTTAAGTGAAGACAAAAGAGAGTCTAAAAAGAAAATGGAGTCACTTTAGCCATATCGTTCCCCCCTAAAGGACATATCTTCCTTTTAGGATGTATACAGTCCTTCATAATCTGGAGCTGGCTCGTACTCAGTGGTTTCAGTTAGTATCATCATTTGTACTTGGCTTACAGTACTTTGAATTCTACCTTTTATCCAATTAATATGGCAGGGCCCAAAGGTAAAGACTAAAATAAGAATTTTTATTGGCCCTGTGAGTCCAGTGACAAGGGAAGTCAGCCAAGGATTCCAACTGAATAACTGTTCATACCAGCCTTGGCTATCTTGGTAGGCCTTAGCCCTGTCTTTTGACTTTTGGTCTAGTTTATCTAAAGTTTCTATTATGACCCCAGAGTTGTTCACATAAAAACAACATTCCTCTCCAAAGGCTACACATAGTCCTTCCTGTTCCATGGACAATAGATTTAGGCCTCTCCTGTTTTGTAAGACTACCTCAGCCATGGAGTTGACCTGGTCATGTAGCTTTTGGATTGTATGTTGCACTCCATTCAAATCTTGCTCTGTAGCCTGTGTCAGGCTAGTGATTCCTTGGAGGTCTATCTCAGTGCGAACATAATGCTCCTGTTCCCAGGGTGGCAGATCCAGCTATGCTTGCCCCTACCAACACAGGGATGAGTACTGCGGCCATTCACATTCATAAGTGTTGTTTTGAGGACAGTAACTAAAATCTTTTATCTCCCTGCAGAGCTGCCACCCAGTGGATCAACATCACTAGGAGGCATGGGCCCATGCTTAACCTTTCAAATTTGTTATCTAAACATTTAAACAATCCATTTACACAGAAAAAACAAAATCCAGTCAGGGCTCTGTAGGTCTGATTCTAGGGTACAGTCAGATTGCATGTAACTTTGTTGCTCCCTTTGCCCACACAACACCCTTGTCTATAAACCGTCTTTGTCATAACTAGGGGTAGGGATGCTTCTTCTCTTGGGAAGCAATCTATCCAACTGGGAGCAGTTTTATTGGGAGAGGCAACAGCCTCATAGAATGGTGGGCTGGGCTTTATGTACATCCAACAACTCTTAGCAAGCTCAGGATTAGAGAGATTGAGGAGGTGGTGGATCTCATTTAGCATTTAATAGATACCTTCCTACACACCCAGCGATGACAGGTCAACTGTCCAGTCCCTCTGTGTTGAGACATTTTTTTCCTGGGGTGACAGCAGGTTTTGTCTTTGGCTCTGGTTGTTTTTTGTTTTTTTTTTTTGTGTGTGGGTACCGGGGGGTCGACCTCAGGACCTCACGTGCCAGCAGGCGCCCGTGCCGCTGAGCGATATCACCGGCCCCTTTTTCGTATGTGGGTTCCAGGAGTCGAACTCGGGCCCTCGTGCTTGCCGGGCAGGCACTTAAGCCGCTGAGCCATCTCACCGGCCCATGGCTCTGGTTGTTTTTGTGGATGTAATTCACATGACAGCACCGGAAAGGGATCGACTGGTTTTTTGGAGTGACAAAGTTCTGCTAATATGCATAAGGAAACCAGGATCTCCACCTTCATGTCCATCTCTGTACATTTGGATTCCCCACATCAGTCCAATTACCCAGACTGGGTTATTTACATCTTTGAGCATGACCTTAGCTTGCATACAGAAGGGGAACGAGTACCCGGTTTCACAATATGACTGTTTTTCTCTATAAACCAAGATGAATCTATCATTTTGAGCCCACCAATTGAGTTCGGGTACTGGCTTCCATTTTCCTTTATCATATCAGTGTCCCCAGATCCCTTTAGTTTCACATACCCAGTGTGGACAATATACTTCTCTTGGATTATCACAATCCCCCCCTTAACTTTTGGACACAAATAGAACACAAAAGCCATTATCTCTATGTTATCATCTATGTCAAACGAACGCCTTTCAATCTCACAAGCAGGAAAGGGACCTGGAGCTTTGCCATGCCACCAGTTTGGGTTCCACAATTGGCACTCAGGAATAACTAGTTGTACATCTTGATGACTGTAAGAAATTATTTCTACCAGGGTAGCCTCTCCGATTTTAAGGGGGTCCTCCCATAGGCACACAGTGGCATAGATTCTCCTCAGTGGGGACCAGCCTGTGTCCCCTCACTGGTAGCATGCTGTACATGATGAAGACAGGAACCAGGATCACGTTGTTGATCTGTTGTTGTAGCTTTCTGTCAGAGTCCTTCAGAGTGCTAGAGCTGTTTAGGAGCCTCAGGTGGAGTAGATGATTTTGTTGATGCAGATGCAGGGTCTGCTTCTTCACATGGGATTGATGAATCTATGAGGTATAACCTGTAAGTGTAAGAGCAGTAGGCGAGGCTAAGATTACCTCATGGGGCCCCTCCCACCTGGGTTGGAGGGGCTCCTCTTTCCAAGCCTTAATCAGGAGTTGGTCTCCCGGTGTGAAGGAGTGCCTTGGGCACAGGGATCAGATGTCTCTGCAACACAGTCTGCTGAATTTCCTGAAGTATCTGGTACAGCACCTTCATCTGCCGGCACAAGTCCAAGGTTCCCATCTCCTGTAATCCATCTAAAACAGGTATCAGTGGGGGAGGCCTCCCAAACATTATCTCAAATGGAGTTAGTCCATCTTGGTACGGTGTGCACACGAATGCAAGAGGGCCACTGGGAGCATAGTAACCCAGTTAGCCCCGGTCTCTTGACATAACTTTGCCAGGGTGGTTTTTAAAATATGGTTTTGTCTTTCTACTTGACCTGAGCTTATGGCTGCTATGCAGTATGGAGTTTCTATTTTAGCCCCAGCACTGCTGCAAGGCTTATGACCACTCTACCCACAAAAGCGGGTCAATTATCTGAACCTACCATTATGGGGAGCCCATACTATGGAATAATCAGCTCCATCAAAGCTTTCACCACGTCCCTGGATGTTTCAGTCTTAGTGGGGAGGACCTCCACCCATGCTGAATAGGTACAAATCAAAACTAATAACTATCTCTTACTTTGGCTGGTGGGTTTAATTTCAGTAAAATCTACTTTAACATCTTCAAATGGCACAGTTCCTCATCTCCGGACACCTGGTTGTTGTGTGGCCGGGTGACAGTGTTGTTGTGGGCATGGGTAGTGCACCTCTCAGTCACTGAAGCACATAAATTCCATAGTCTGGAAATAAAGAAGTAATGGCCAAGCAATGTTGTCATAGCAGTCTTTCCTGAATGGGTGTGGCTATGTAAGTCTTGTAATGGGTGTGGCTATGTAAGTCTTATAAAATGTCCCAGGGCCTCAGGAAGGAATATCTTCCCTTCTGGCAACACCTGCCAGCTGTCTTTCTCAGTGGCCCCTTCTGCTTTTGCCCATTTCAATTCTGCATCTGAATATTTGGGCAGCTTAAGAAGCAGGGCCTCTAGGACATGGACTGCAGGATGCAGTTCTCCAATGGCAGCCTGTTGAGCTGCCAGGTCAACTGCTTGGTTTCCCTGGGCTTCTAAAGAGCTGCTTTTCTGGTATCCAGAACAATGGAGCACAGCCACCTTTGCAGGCAGCCAAATGGCCTGCAGCAGATTTAATATTTCTTGAGAATTTTTGATGTCCTTGCCCCCTGCAGTGAGGAGGCCTCTTTCCTTATAAATAGCACCATGTACATGCAGAGTAGCAAAAGCATAAATGGGAATCAGTGTAAATGTTCACCTGTTTGTCTTTCTCTGCCTCCAAGGCATAAGTGAGGGCTATCAATTCGGCTCTCTGAGCAGATGTCCCAGGAGGCAGAGCCTCTGACCGGATGGTTTGCTCCAAGGTGACAACTGCTGCTCCCACCCCCTAGACCTCATCAATTATCATGCTGCTGCCGTCAGAAAACACCGTCAGGTCAGGGTTCTGGAGTGGTGTTTCCTGTAGATCTGGTTGGGCTGAGTAGACTGCTTTGATCGTCTCTGCACAGTCATGTTCAGATGGCTCCAAGGGCAAAAGAGAGGTTGGGTTGAGAGCCTAAATGATTTTAATAGTCTGGGCTCTTCCAAAAGAGCACCTTGATATTGAGCCAGTCTTGTTCCCAACAGCCATTTACCACCAGGTCCTCTCAGCAAGGTCTCCACAGCATGAGGAATAAACACATTCAATGATTGTCCCAGAGTCAATTTATCAGCTTCTTTTACCAGAATATCAGTGGCTGCCATAGCCACTGAAGGCAGGGAGGCCACCCAGCCACCACAGAATCTAACCTCTTTGACAGATATGCCATGGGGCACTTCCAGGGCCCCAAAGTCTGAGGACACCCTGAGCTATGCCCTCTTTTTCATGAACAAACAACTGGAAGGGCTTAGTAACATCGAGCAGTGCCGGGGGGTGCACTCACCAATCTTTCTTTTAGGGCTCTGAAGGCTGTCTGGCACTCAGGACTGCATTCAAGCAAAGGGTTGTTTCTTCCCTTTAAAGCCTCATAGAGAGGTTTTGCAATGGCTTGTGAAGTTAGGAACCCAGCAATGGCAGTATCCAACTGTGTCCAGGAACTCCCTTAGTTCTTTCCTAGTTATGCATTCTTTTAAATCTCGGAGAGCCTGGATATGTGAAGCAGACAATAAACATGTCCCATCCCTTAACACAAAACCTAGAAATTTTACAGTTTGCATGCAAATTTGAGCCTTTTTCTTTGACACTCTATATCTCTTGTCTTGAAGTAGACCTAGTAGCTTTTGTGTCCCTTTCCGGCATAATTCTTGTGCGTCAGCAGCCAGAAGCAAATCATCTACATATTGCAATAAAGAAATATCTGGGTTTTCTTGACTAAAAGGCACCAGGTCTTTGGACAAGGCTTCCCCAAATATTGTAGGGGAGTTCTTAAATCCCTGCAAGAGTCTTGTCCAAGTAAGTTGGCATTTGTGTCCCCCATCAGGTTCCTCCCATTCAAACACAAATAGTTCTCGTGACTCCACAGACAGCAGAATACAAAAGAAAGCATCTTTTAAGTCTAACACAGTATACCAAATTGGGGTCAGTGGCAGGAGGCTAAGCAAAGTATAGGGGTTGGGAACAGTGGGGCAAAGTGTAACTACCAAAACATTGACAGCTCGCAAGTCCCGGACGGAGTGGTTGTTATGGTTTGTATCTGGATGTCCCCCCAAAGCCTCATGCAGTCATGGGGGCTTGCTTTTCAGAGGCAGCTGAATCTTGAGTTTGTGATTCATTCATTGTCTAGGCTGGGATTACGGGTGTGAGTACTACACCCACCCGCCCTAGGGTGGGTAGCCTACATACAACATAAAGGACAGAAAGAGTCTTCTCTCATGTGTGCTCCTCCCTTTTTGCTCTTGCTGCTTTTGCTGTCTTCCACCACCATGAACTGTTGCCCCTCTGCCACACCACCCTGCCTTGGAGCCAGCTGATTATGGACAGAAACCTCCACAAACCGTGAGCTAAATAAACTTTTCATTCCTTAATTTTGGGTGTTGCATATTTTGTACCAGCAACAAGAAAAAAGTAACCAACACAGAATTTGGTACCAGAGAGGTGGGGTTATTGTTGTGACTATACCTGACCATGTGGTTCAAGAGCCTTTGGGAATGGCTTGTGGGAAGAGTTTGGAAAGGTTCACCTGAAAGAGTGGAGCTGGAATATCTTAGGCTGTTCTGTAGGGGAGATTCTGGTCAGAGGTCAAAAGACCAGAAAGCTGATAGAAATCCTGCCAGTAAAAACTGGGCTTGGGAGGTATCTGCTGGGAAGAAGAATTGCATTGGTTGTTGGACTCCAGATGATGTGTGTTATGGCTTGGCAAAAAGTTTGTCTGTATTTTACTCATGTCCAGAGACTTTGCCTGAGGCTGAGATTAATGGCGGTGGACTAACTAAACTGGCAGAAAAAATTTCAAGACAGTCAAATGTTGAGGCAGTGGCATGGTTATTGTTGGGGGCTTTTAGCCGGATTTATGCTGAGAATCAAGAGCAAAGAGCCCAGAAGAATGATTTAAAACATTACGAGTTTGGCCAGGAAAAAAGCTCCAGTAAAGCTGTGGACTGCAAAGATAGAGCTGAGGAGATCTTGATTGCTGAGAAGAAACAAGAGAATATAAAAGATGGCCTGAGGGCATCGCAAGAAGCAGCAAGTCCCCTCCCTCTGTGGCCTCAAAACCTCAAAAGTGGAAGACTTTGCTTTGAGAAGAAAGCTGCAGAGCACCATGTTCCAGAATGGTGGCAGCCACGCTATAACCCAGAATGGTGGTGGTGGCGCACCAGGTTCCAGAAGGGCGGCAGCTACACCAGGTTCCAGAATGGCGGTGGCATAGAGAATTTGTTCCTCAGAATAAGGTTCAGAGTGCTCAGAGATACAGGCACTCAACCCCTACAGCCAAGAGAGAAGAAAGCCTGGCTACCGCTCCAGCTGGCAGCAGACCTTGGCATCATCCACGTGGTACTAGTTTTAGGTGCATGCAGAATGCAAGAGGTATGAGGTTAAGAAGGCTTCCACCTAGATTTCAGAAGGATTAGGAGGCCAGACAGTGCGCTCCTGAGAGGGCAATGTGTGAAGCTGTACATGTGAAGCCAAAGGTGCGGTGGAGAACCCAGAAGTTTGGAGAAGCCAGGAACGTGGATTATTTAAGGAAAGCTGCAAGGATTGAGCAGAGTGGGCCTAAGAGAGAAGCCATGGGAGATACAACTACCAGAAGTGCCATAGGGACAGAGTCACACAAACTCTTTGGAGCTCACAACTTGCCACAAATTGCTTCATATGTTCCACATGGAACTATATAGGACTTAGTGTTTGCCCTGCTGGATTTTGGATTTGCTTTGGTCCCATTCCTTTGTATTCCTCTGTTTGTACCTTTTGGAATGGAAATGTTTATCTTGTGCCATTGTATGTTGCAAGTGTTTAACTTTCTTTTCATTTGTACAGGGGCTCACAGCTACGAGTTTGCCTTAAATCTCAGAGGAGACTTGGGATTTAGACTTTTCAGGAATGCTGAAACTGTTAGGACTTTGGCAACTCTTGGAGATGGACTAAATGTCTTTTGCATAAAGGGATGTACATAAGTCTTTGGGGGGCCAGGGGCAGAATGTTATGGTTTGTGTCTGGATGTCTCTCCAAAGCCTCATGCAGTCATGGGGGGGTTGATTTTTGGAGGCAGCTGAATTTTGAGTTTGTGATTGATTCATTGTCTAGGCTGGGATTATGGGTGTGAGTGCTACACCCGCCCTAGGATGGGTAGCCTACATACAACATAAAAGACAAAGAGTCTTCTCTTCATGCTCCTCCCTTTTTACTCTTGTTGCTTTTGCTGTCTTCCACTGCCATGAACTGTTGCTCCTCTGCCACACCACCCTGCTTGGAGCCAGCTGATTATAGACTGAAACCTCTACAAACTGTGAGCTAAATAACCTTTTCTCCTGTAACTTTGGGTGTTGGGTATTTTGTCCCAGCAATGAGAAAAAAGTGACCAACACAGTGGTATTCATTTGTCCCAGGCTTGCGGACCAGTAAGAAGGGAGTATTCCATGGGGACTGACATTCTCTTCATATTCCTGCTTCCAGTGGCCTCTGTATATGGGGCCTAATTCCCTTATGGGCCTCCATACTCAGTGGGTATTGCCTCAGGCGAACTAGCTTTGCATGTCCCATCAACTCTATCACCACTGGGGGAACGTGAGCTGCCAGACCTGGGAAATGTTGCGTCCAAGAAGGGAGAGCAGGTCTGCTCTCCTGCATCTAGGAGGTGACATTCCTCTTGCATGGGAAAGGTAAGGGTTAAAACATGAGCTTCTTGAGGGGACTCATTTCCCATAATCAAAATAATATCCTGGGGTTAAAGGAAGTTTGGGCTCACAGCTTGTGAAGGAGATCTCGGCTCAGAAGGGGGAAGGGGCCGTCAGGCGTAAGCACAAAGGCATGGCTTACCATCTGCTGTCTGAGCTGAACCCGATGCGGCTCACAGACGGAACAAGTGGAGCACTGTCCAGTCACTACTTGAACCTGAGTTTTCCATCTATAAGTGGGGCCACTGGCTGAGTAACTAAGGACACATCTGCGCCAGTGTCTACTAAGAATCTAACAACTTTTCCCCAACACTCGCAGTTAGCATGGGTTCCCTGGGGCTGAGGGACAGGGACCTGTGACCCCGTCATTCTGAAACTTCCCCTGACTCCACCACAAACACGTTTTCCTTTCCCTTCAACTTTGGACATTCCCTCTTGAAATGCCCATGTTCTTTACAGTAAGCACACTGATCTGGATTTAAAGGAGGTTGGCATTTCTCTAGCTGAGGACGCTTATCTCTTATCTTCTTTCCTCCAGCTCCTGACTGTGCCGCCTCCTTAAAAGCCACCACTAACACCTTTGTCTGTTCCTTCTGAAGTTTCCACTCCTTTTCCTCCCTGTTATGATATACCTTTAAGCCACTTCAATTAGCTGAGACACGTTCATTCTTGCAGGACCTTCTAATTTCTGTAACTTATGACGTATGTCAGGAGCTGACTGGGTAACAAAAGCCATATTAACAATGCAAGTATTCTCGGGTGCCTGTGGATCAAATGGGGTGTAAGTCCGATAGGCCTCCAGAAGGCGCTCGTGAAAAGCCGTAGTGCTCTCAGTCAGTCCCTGAAACACCTCAGCCACCTTGTTTAAATTTGTGGGGCAATGGGCACCTGCAAGGAGTCCCTTTCTCAGGGCCTGGTGGTGGGCCTCTAGTCGTCACATCCCCTCCCCCTGGTTACGAGCCCAGTTGGGGACACCCTAGGCATGACTCTCTGCACTGCCTCTGTTTTATCCTGTTCAGTACCCACAGTTTCCTGTCTTATTTGATCCTCAGCTGCCTTCCAAATCCTGTCTCATTCCTCTGAGGAAAACATAGTTAATTAAAGCTGCTGGCAATCATCCCAGGTGGGACAACGGGTCCTAAACATGGACTCTAGCAGTGTGATCAGAGCTTGTGGCTGCTCAGAAAAAGGGGGGTTGGGTGCCTTCCAATTATATAGGTCACTAGTACTAAAATGGACATCTACCATAACAGATCTGACTTGCCCACCCTGCCAGTCCATGGCTGTCTGCCAAAGAGGCAGAATAGGAACTGGGTCCTGAGAAAATGTTTCCTCTCCTCACAAAGTGGAATCTACTTCAGGTTCAGAGGAAGTTTGCCAACGAGGGTGGCGAGGAGGGCATGAAGCAGGATAAGGGGGTGGTGCTGTGGAAAGGGCTGAAGACACAGGTTTATCCTCTTCAGGGGCAGAGGGCAACACAGAGGTTTTCTCTTTTACTATTAGGACCCGGTCGGGGAACCCACAGGCACACATTCTGAGCCACTGGGGCAACTCTCAAACTGCATGCAACCAAGAATCTATATAGGGAAACTGATTCAGATATCCAGGCTTTCCTGTGACCATATTCCATATCTCATTGGTTATTTGAGGACTGAGCGTTCCCCCCGATGGCCATCCCACACCAAAAGAGGGCCAGTCTAGTTCACATAGAATGCAGAGCCGCACTGGTTTCATTTCTACCCCATAGTCACCCTTAAACTTATCAAAATTCTTAATCATGCATTCCAAAACAGTTGGTTTGCTGCTGGTTGAGCCCATTCTAGCCTGAACTGAAAAAACAAAACAACCTACCTCAGCAAATCATCCCTCCCCCATCCTCCCAGCAGTCCAAATAAAAGTCCGAGGCTGATGAAATTCAAGAAGGCAGCTGCTACTGCAATGGCATGGGGTAGATGGTCTGGGTCCCCTGGAATTTCCAGGTGGAGGAGTGTGACAGGTAGAAAAGGCAGAAGACACTAATCCTCCAAACCAAGTGGCAGATTCAACTGTGACCTGAAATCAGGGATGCCTTTGGGGCAACACAAACACACAAAAAGACAAACAACCTGGGAAAAATATTCACTGCTCCCAACCTGAAAATTTGGAACAAATTCAGAGACAAGCTCTGACCAAATTCTCAGGTACACTGGGAAAACAAATTCAGAGGTAAACTCTGACCAAATTCAGGGAAAAGCCCTGACTAAATGCAGAGACTGCAAGCTCTGACCAAACTCCCAGCTTACACTGAGACCAAATGACCACCATGTCCGGGGTCTGGGCCCTTTGCAAACATTTCACAAATTTAACCAAATGCCAGTCCAAAGAAAACAAGTCCCTGGATGAGCCCAAAAGTGAAACTAAAAACCAAATCTGAATTGTTACCTTGGTTGGGAGGTGGGGCTCAGTTGTCCCACCTCATAGCCATGGCATCCCACCTTACAGTCACCCCAGGTGGCCAGCTGAAATCAGCCAGGGTGCCCTGCCACCAGAGGATCAACTGCCAGGTAAGGAGGCACACGGCCCCCTCAAATAAGGACCTCCCTGTGAGGAATCTCGCTGGGGCCTCCAAAATGTTAAGGTGAAATCTCAAGAATCACTCACAGAGGCCAAGTGCGGACACAAGAAGCTTTCATTTATTGGCTGGTGGATGATGTCCCAGCTTCAGCTAAGGCATCAATCACCCAGGCCTTGTTCTCAGGGGTTTTTATGTGCTATGAGTTCCCCACAAGTTCCACCCCCACAACCTTAGCAACCACATTAAACCACATCATCTTTCTGGAATTACACAGGAACATCACTAGGTTTATCGCAGGCCCTCTCCAAACACCTGGTCTGTTTGCCGTAGCTGTTTGTTCCTCCTCTTATGGGTTTTATGGTTACCTGGGAAAGGGTCTGAGGAGTGAGTTCATCCACAGGTTAGCGCCTTAATATCTAACAGGGTTGGGGAGTGAGTGCATCTAGGGGTTAAGTGAAGACAAAATCGTGTTTGAAAAAAGAAAATGGAGTCATTTTAGCCATATCAGTGAAATGGCCACACAACAAAATGGAATAATTGAATGTTAGAACTCAGTCCAAAAACATAGTCTTGGCAGGTATGAAAGGTATTGGACAGAAAGCCAGCACTGCCATTCAGTGTTGGAAATTGTAACAGACAAAATGCTACAAGATGCTGTGAAACACACAAAGGCTGAAATGTGAGTAAAATGTTCTGCAATGCACCAATAGCCATATTCAAAAATGTATTTATTATGACACCCCACTAGCTGAACTGAAAGCATTCATAGGTCTGCGGCACTTAGCGAGGATTTCTCATGGTGAGCTCAGGAATGTAAAAGACTTATTAAAAATTGACGGTTCAAAATATGGCATAAATATTTATGCCCTCGTAGATGCAAAGACTTATGCTTTCAACTTAGACATTTATCCTGGAACTCAGCCATCAGGTCCTTATTCATATGGTAATAAACCGTATGATGTTGTGAACCAACTTCTTGCTCCCGTGTTCCAAACTAATTGGAATGTGACATTCAACAATGGGTTTACCAGTTTCCAATTGATGTTATGTTTGCTAACAAAGTGGAAGTTGACCAGCACAGGAACTGTACACAGGAACAAAGCAGAAATTCCAAATGAAATGTTGCAATTTCAAAACAGAGAATTATATAGTGCAATTTTGGATCTTAGAAAGATATGAAGTTGTCTTCATACATGACAAAGAACAAGAAACTGATATTGCTGATGTCAACATTTCACCATGATGGAAATATTGATAAGGAAACCTTGACAAAACAAAAGCCTGAGATAGAAACTTTCTACAACAGAACCAAGGGGGAGTGGACGTTGTTGATGAGTTATGCAGCAACTATGATGTCACTTGAAACACAAAGCATTGGCCAATGGTTCTGTTTACTTGATCCTACACATGTGGCAAAAATAGTTTGATAGTTTACAAAGGAAACAACAAATGCAGAATATCACGGAGAAATTTTTGTAGAGGATTGGGACTGGAGCTCATAAGAGATCATTTATAGCATGGAAAAACAAAATGTTTCTGCCGAGGGAACTATGCAAAAAAAAACTGTGGCCCACGCTGGTGAGTTGAGAGTTGAACAGGCAGGCGCAGCATCCAAAAGACCTGGTACAACAATGGGAAAACAAAAATGATGTCAACAGTGCCCTACAAGAAAGGCCAGGAAAACAAAACATATGTGCTATCAATGTAAGAGATACTTGTGTGTGGAACATGCAGTTGTCATGTGCGAAGACTGCCTTGGGTGTAACAGTTGAAACAAAGCTTATTTCTGTGGTAGACTTTTGTTTGTGTCTACTTTGTAGTTCATGTAGGTTTTTATTTCTGGTGCTATCTTTTAGGTTTTTTTTAAGCAAGTGAAGAGCTGATGTGAAAATGTTGATATCTATTCTACGCACTTATTACATATTTAATATTTTATTTTATTAATACTTATTTCCCTGCTAAGTGCATGTTGTACAATATAGTAGGAAGCTCCTAACAAAATAGGAAGAGGAGAGAGGTGACAAGACTGTCACATAGGAAATGAAAGCTAAGCACATGTGCTTTCAGTGTAAGGGAGAGATGTGCATTGAATATGCAGCTGTCATGTGTGAAGACGGCCTTGGGTGTGACAGTTGAAACAAAGGTTATTTTTGTGGTAGAGTTCTATTGGTATTTTCATTGTAGTTCATATAGGAATTTATTTCTGATGTTATCTTTTAGGTTTTGTAAGTGAGTACAAGTTTTATAAGCTGATGTGAAAATGTTGATGTTTATTCTAAATGCACAATACATACTAAGAATTTAATGCTCCATTTTATTGGTATTTTATGTTCCTGTTAACTACACACTGTATAATATAATAAGAACCT
This sequence comes from Erethizon dorsatum, assembly GCA_028451465.1. Lineage (NCBI taxonomy): Eukaryota > Metazoa > Chordata > Mammalia > Rodentia > Erethizontidae > Erethizon > Erethizon dorsatum. The sequence continues at coordinate 85,092,662 of CM051838.1, read as the reverse complement.
CCTGACAAAACAGTAAGACCACTGAGATGTCAAGTATGTCCTACAAAAATGCCAGGAAAGCAAAACACATGTGCCATTAGTATAAGCGATACGTGTGTATGAAACATGTTGTTGTGGGTTCCGGGAGTTGAACTCGGGCCCTCGCGCTTGCTAGGCAGGCGCTTATGCTGCTGAGCCATCTCACCGGCCCTGGTATTTTCATTGTAGTACATACAAGACTTTATTTGTGTTATTCTTTTTTTAGACTTAGCACACAAAAAAATTCGATATTGAAAATTTTGATGCTTTTTTATAAGCACTCAACAAATATTAAAAATTCAATACTTTATTTTTGTGATTTTCCTGTTAAGTACTCATTGTTTAATATAATAAAACTCACAAAATTAAAGTTATTAATTAATCAATAGAAATATTCTAAGAATAAATGTGGGTCTGACAGACCCATTTTCTGCACTTTGATTACAAAATTAGTCTTAGGCTCCAGGTTAAGGTCTAGAACTTAGAGTTTTTGACCACAGGCCATGTGAAATATAATTAATGATATAATTCTATCATTTTAAACATGAATGAATAATGAGTTGTTTTTTGTGTGTGTGCCGGGAATCAAACTCAGGACCATGCTCTTGCCGGGCAGGTGCTGTGCCGCTGAGCTACATCCCCAGCCTAAATAATGAGTTTTTAAAGAAAGGAACGTATTTGATGAGAAAGACAATGGGGCTGGTTTGAAGACTTTGCTTTAAATCCCATGGGACACTCATCCAGTTGACAGAAATGGAGCTTGAAGCTTAGAAAAATGGTTAACCTGCAAAGAGCTTCATGCACTCTCAAGCATTGGGTGAGGGCTGGGAATGTGTTACAGTGGTATAGTGTTTCCCCAGCACACACGAAGTCCTGGGTCCATTTTCAGTGCTAAAAATAATTATGTAATAGGTGAGAATACAGAAAAGGAATTTTGCACAGGTAAAGAATATAGGAGAGGGTCGGTGAGATGGCTCAGCGTCATAGGTGCCTGCCTGGCAAGCGCGAGGGCCCGAGTTCGACTCCTGGAACCCACATACGAAGAAAAAGGGCCGGTGAGATTGCTCAGCGGCACGGGTGCCTGGTCGACACCCAGTACCCACAAAAATAAAAAATAAAAAAAGAATATAGGAGAAAGAGTTTTTGTAAAAGATACTAGAATAAGATTTTAGTCCTAATACACCATTTTAATGCTTATAACAGTTATTCAAGTGTCCCAAACTACTAAACTATTATAACTTCAATAAATGAGAGACTTTTTTTATTCTTGAGAAATCAAATGGCAAAGAAACAGGCAAAACATTGTGTCCAAAATTTATTGAGCTCTTTGTTATAGAATTAATTGTTCATCACAATCTCTACATGAAAAAGGCAAAGACGCAATACTATCCACAGATGAGGAATTTCTTGTCACGGAGTAAGAGCTCTGCACGTTTACTAGTAAAGCTGAGACACAGACTCGGCTCTCCAGAATATTGTTCAGTGGTGCAGCTGCATCTGTGGACATAAAGTGCATCTGTCCCTCTTAGGGACTGAAATGGAACCAAATCATTTACACTGTCATCTAAAATTATAATTGCTATTTAATCACTACTAAGTTAGACGTGGCCTTGATTTCTTGGCACCTGTTTTTATTTCATCAGTAGTATGCTGTATTTCTTTTTTTCTTCCATCTTCTGCCAAGCACTTCCTTCTATTATGACAATATGAAAATATCATGTTTATAAAATTATGATTTCAATGCGAAGTGGTGATGGCTCAGCTTGATCGTGTCAACTTGTTTGACTCGGGAGCCACCCAGGGGATTGGTGACACACGCTTCAGAGTATTTCCGAGTGGCTCATAGAGGCGTGACCTCAGGTGCTCTGACGCATTGCCCCTTTCTCTGTGATGCTGCTCCCCCGCTCTGCCTCCCGCACCGTGAAATAAGCAACTTTTCTTCAACACAGCCTTTCGCTGTGCTGCCCTTGCTGTGGAGCCTTCTAGCACATACTGAATCCCCTGAAAGCAAGATCTAAATGAAACCCCTGCGCCTTCTGTGATGGAAGTTCTAGATGTTAAATATTCACTTGGGTTCTGTAGCTGTAAAATTTGAATTAGCTAGTGTCCTGGGCAATAAAACATTGAAGTTTTAATATAAAAAGTTCTGTTTATGACTTTCCTCGGGTGACTTCTTGTCACTCATGTGCCAGTGAAGCCACATGGAAAAGCACACTGCACATGGACAGTAAGTCAGTACCTCACTGAAAATTTTTATTATACAAGCCAGAAACTTTCTCATGATGTCATCAACTTACTTAAATGAACAATACATGACAAGGAATGAGTCCCCGAAGTTCAGAAAGGATTTGACTCTGTTTTACTGCATTGAGAAGACCAGGGCAATTATCATTAAAGTACTGAGCAAAGAGTCATAGAGTGACAAGGCACAGAATAATTATACATACTTCCAAAAGACAACATAAATTATGTTACTCCACACGCACACACACACCTCAAGGATCAGGACTAAAAGATATGTCTGCAACATAGAGCAATTGTTTCCAAGTGTTCCTGCAAGGAATCTGATTAATTTTTACGATATGCTGAAATATTCTTTTCCTTCATATATTTTAAAAAGACACTGAGTATATAACAAGTACTATATATGGGACAATATACTTTTGTAGGTTAAATTATTTCACTGAGTTATTAAATATCTAAAATATTTATTTCATCATTAAGTATCTAATGTATTTACTTGAATAGCATCAAAATATATTCTTTTAATGGGCAACTGTTAAGCAAAATTAAAATGAATACTATTTCCTATCATAGGTTAAACTGTTTTCTTTAAATCCTATATTGGCAAATTTAAGTATATTCTAGACATTGTTTAAAGTCTTATGCAAAAAAGTATTTGCTAATGTTCATTTGGGTGTTTTAGTATGTCTACACAGTTGATAACATAACTCTTATCACTAAAGAGTTGAACAACTGTTCAGAAGTTAAAATAGATCATGTAAAAGAGTTCCTTTTCCCCACATCCTTGTCAGCATTTATTACTGTTAGATTTTTGCTAGATAAGTTTAAGGCATTTGTAGAAAAATGGATGCAACTTGAGAAACATAATGTTAAGTGAAACAAGTCAGACACACAGATTAAATATCGTATGGTTTCTCTTACATGAGAAGCTATATATATGGATATATATACAAATAAAGAACAAAATAAAAGATAGACAAATAGGAAATAGGGAGAAGTTCAAATAATTCACCTAATCACCAATTCTGTTGTTTCAAAACTATTTTAATATATGCTAATTTGTTTCATTTACACTACTAGTTTCTCTTGTTCATTGAAAAGAAAGTTTTGTGCTATTATCTATTTCTTCTCTGTAAGAGAGAATCTTTTTTGTCTATGTCTTGTACTCCTAGTCACTACTTTCAGGATAATGATACACAGTGTATTAACTCTTACTTTTTTATTATTTTGTTATGAAATTTTGTTTTAATTTTTCATAAAATAAAAAAATTACTTAAAAAATCACATATTGAAAGTTCCACTTACAATAACTTTAGACTTATTTTTACACAAAAATATTATTTAGGCTTTTGAATACTACCTAAATATAAAAAGTAATATACCTGAGAAAATACTAAAAAGAAATTATCTACAAGTAATATTTCCAGAATATTAAAATATTTTGATGAAAATGTTTAAAAAATATTTTTAGTTTATTATATTTTAAAAAGTGAATCCTCTTAAATCTGTCATGATAAAAATAATATGTTTCAAGCTAAGGATCTCAGTAAGACACATAACACTTCAAAATATAATTTCATTAATTTTTTATGAAGTCAAGAGATTAAGGTACAAATCTCTTATACAGCCTCTGAGGACGAAGATTCTCTCCAGGTGTTCTCCACAGCAGTTACTCTAGTGATAGCTTTAGTACTTCTTTGCAATATGAATGGCCAGCTTTTTTAAGCCATCAGAATTTGATTTCATTAAAAAGTATTTTTTAAAGTGGAAGGAAAGATGCTGGGGTTTAAGTAAATACATAGGTACGTAGACATGGGTATATTGCATGTTTTTGTTTCTGCATGTAGTAGACATTTTTTCCTTTAGGGGATAAATTAATTTCATCTTTTCTTTTCTATTACAGAAAACAAATGAATAGGTCAAATGCATAGGAGTAACTTTGGAGCATCCTGCAAAGTGAGGTCAGTGTACTGGTATTCACCAAATCACACCATCTTGCCAATCTCTTGCTCTCATGTATGAGAAATCTCTATCTCCCTCATTCTCACACCGTCCAATACTATGAGGATAGCTTAAGCCAGGTGGTTTGTGAACTATGCAAATTAACAGTAAGTATAAATAGAAGGAACTAGTTACTTATTTTGTACTGGAAAGTAAGCAGCATAGGACATGAGACAACAGAGAGGAAACCTAGGTAGATGATCATACAAAAAAAAATACAGCTTATTAATAGTAGTATTTAGCATGCAGGATAATAGCTGTTAATTCCTCATCATGAAAAGCTGGCATCAGAAATTCTAATACCTACTTCGGTAATTGTTATTTAGTTTAAAAAGAAAAAGAAAAAATGGTTGCACTCTCTTAAGAGGTATTTTAATAAGTATTTTATTATCTGAGCATACAAATATTGAAATATTGGTAGACAACACAAATACTAATATGTGACAAGAAAGAAACGCGCTAAATATCTGTGTTTGATCATATTCCTCCATTTAAAACTGGTATTTTTTTGGTAGAAACTTGGAAATGGCAAATGATCGTTTTGTTTTCTTTAGAACATCTGAATATCTAGGTTGAATTCATTATGGCCGAGTTTCACACAATTAGTTCATTCATTTCAACCTTTATCTGAAAAAGTACAAAACAAAGACATTAGTCAACTAAATAAAGAGAGTTTAGAAGCTGAACAATTTTATTTTAAATTGGATCAGTGAAATCCCTGGAACAGTCTCACTCCTACGCCCTCATTGTATAGGTGTCTGTACTGGGTTGAAATCCTCATCTATCTCTGGAGATCTGATGCAGATCAAATGAAACCCTCTTTCGTCTATAGAAAAAGTGTATCAAGTGTTTGCTTATACAGCCTTGAACACCAGATAAAGCCAGTCTGCTTAACTATCAGCAAAGAGTTAATCCAAAGTAGTTCTGGGGCTGTGGCGGCTGTGACTCATTAGAGAGCAGGTTGTAAGGACAGTTTTCTGGGTTTTAAAGTGAGAGACTCTGACTGAGTAGGGGTGGGGTTTGAGCCAGGCATCCAATGGCATTTGGCACACATATTTTTGAAAGCACTAATGTAACAGGCTGAAACCAAAACTTGAGTGATTTATACAAAATCATCCTACTTATACTGCTTTTATATTTGCTTACATTAAAAGTTGTTGAAGGACATTAAAATGATGAGAAACTTTTGCAGAAAGCATGATAATCTATCCAGTGTTTCCTGTATCGTGGATTTCTCTCAGTCTTCTTGCTTTCTTGCCTTTTATTTCCTTTCTCTTATGTCACCACACACACACACACCTGAGCCACACACACACACACACTTATAATTGATTTATTGCTCCATTTAAAATTAAATAAATCCAAAGCATTATAGATGTATATATGGAACTGTCACAGAGAAATCTATTAATCTGGACAATATAAAAAAATAAAAGTAAAATATTAGCCTCAATTATCCCAATGCTTGATTCAAGTCTGTTGTGTTTGATCAGTAGACTTTCATTCTATTAATGCCAACTGAAACGTTCCAGATCATGTAAAAATATGCATTGGAAGAAAAGAGTAGTCACTAAATTCTTAAAACTTTAAAGAGTAGTGGGAAGATAAAACAGAAGAATAATTTTATGCCAACAAAGTTCAATTTAAATGAATTGATAAACTTCGTAGATTCAGAATTCACAAATATTGACAAGAAAAAAATAGAAAACCTGTATTCTATATCTATAAAATAACTGTCATTCTATATCTATAAAAGAATTGAACACAAAATTAAACACTTTTCAACAAAGAAAATTCAAGCACAAAAGACATTACCAATGAATTCTGACTAAACAAAATTACCGATTAATTCTTAAGAAGCTAGACATACCTTATACAATCACATTCAGAACAAAAAATGAGACCACGTAGATTTACAATACTGTCATAACGTTGATATAATCACTGAAGGCCACATTGAGAAAAGAAATTTACACATAAATATGTCCCAAGGACATAGGGGAAAAAATCTTAAACAATGTGTTAGCAAACTGAATTCAACAAAATGTAAAAGAAAAAAAATCACAATAATGTTAAGTATATTTCAGGAATACAGGTTATTTCGATATTTGAAAATTGATATAGGGCAGGGGATATAGCTCAGTGGCATAAGCGCCTGCCTGGCAAGTGCAAGGTCCTGAGTTCGATTCCCGGTACCAACAAAAAGAAAAAAGAAAATTGATATATATTATAACATTAATAGTCTACGGAGAAAAATTACATGATCATTGTAATTTAATTCTCATGTTTGCCAAAAACTAATCAAATTAAGAAGAGGATGACTGTTTTGTTTTTGTTTTTGTTTTTGTTTTGAGACAGGGTCTTTCTAGGTAGTTCAGGCTGGCCTTGAACTCACTATGTAGCCCAGGCTGGCCTGAAACTCATGGTGATCCTCCTGCCTCAGCCTCCCAAGTGCTGGGATTACAGGTATGCACCACCATGCCTGGTTTAGGATTACTGCTTTTAACACAATAAGAAATTTTGTTTTAAAACATCTATATTGTACTTGAAAGAAAATATTAAAATCTTTGTCACATAAATTGAGATTTGAGGATGATTATATATCTGATTACTTTGAAGGTTCTAGCGTATAATAAGATAATAAAAATAAATAGATGGAAAAACACTTGTAGTTATTCACAGATAGATCCACAGATGTAAGATTAAAAAAAAATTGTGTTTTCTACACATCAATTTTTCCCAGGAAGTTCTTTTCATACCATAATTCACTTAAAAATGTGTTTTCTTCTATAATTAGAAAATCAGCTGTGTGTGTGCAGGAGTAGTACATACTCATGTGCTTCTTTGCTCTGTGAGTGAGAAGGCCTAGATGCAGCAGCCCCCAGCCACAAGCACACTTCCCACCCACAACTTGTGTCTTTCTCGAATAAAGGTAATCACATGTTCTTGGGGAGATGGCTGACTCCAGGACTGAAGCAGGAAACACACAAGATGAGTTTGGAATATGTTGTAGTGGTAAGAAACAAAGAAGTACTTGAAGAAATCCTGCGTTGATTAGAGAAGGAGGGAGATAAAAGGGACACAAAATCCAACCGAAAGAGTTTCCAGTGGGGAACTAGAGTAATTTAAACAACAAAATAAATAAAGTAGTGTTGCATTATAATCAAAAGTATAAATTACATATTGTTGGCCCCATATTGATATAAATGTATGATTAAACAAATTAAAAAAGAAATTAATAGGAGAAAATAAGCAAATTTCCTAGGCACATAAATTTCAAATAAATTGGGTAGATTCTCTGCCATCAAAGAAATAGGTACAAAAGCTCATTCTTTCCACGTGGGCTGTGCATACTGACTTGCTTTCAGGCACAGTACGAAAAGGAGGAAAAACACTAACTCCTCAGAAGACCCCTGAAAAACTCTCCCTCAGCCGTGTGATAAATTTAATACCCACAGTGAGAAATCAGGCTGATTGTAAATGCCCTTTATGTAATTCAATGAGAACGACATTTTATCATTGTAGATTTCCTACCAAAACCCTATTATGGTAAAAAAAAAAAAAAAAAAAGGCAAATCCCTATCTGGGAATATTCTATAAAATACCTGACAGGTACTCTTCAAAGCCGTCAAGATCATAAAGCAAGAAATGTCTGAGAGACTCACAACCCAAAGCAGTTTAAGTAAGCATGACCCAGATACCAAAGCCAAGTAAGGACATGGCAGAAAAAAGAAAGAAAGAGAGAAAGGAAGGGAGGGAGGGAGGGAGAGAGGGAGGGAGGGAGGAAGGAAGGAAGGAAGGAAGAAAAGAAAGAAAAGAAAAGAAAAGAAAGAAAGAAAGAAAGAAAGAAAGAAAGAAAGAAAGAAAGAAAAAAGAAAGAAAAAAAGAAAGAGAAAGAACATCACAGGCTAATATCCCTGTATAATACTGATACAAAAATTCTCAACAAAATACTATCAGGCTATTTATCTCAAGAATGCAAAAATATGTCAATATTTATAAATAAAAAAGGATACATGACATCAGTGGAATGGTGGACAAAAACCATATAATCACTTCATAAACACAGAAAAAGTACTTGATAAAATTCAGTCTCCCTTCATGATAAAAATTCTCAATGATTTATGTATAGAAATCTACCACAACACAATAAAAGTTATAATTATAAACCCAAAGCTAACAATTAATTTGTTATTTAAGCATGTATTTATATCAGTATGGGACCAAGGTGATTCATTTTATACTCTTGATTATAATGCAATAATCATGGAGAAAAATTGAAAGCTTTTTATTTAAGATTACAGAAAGATAAGGATATTCACTTTCACCACTTCTACTTGACATGGTACTAGAATTCCTAGCTTGAAAAATTAAGGAAAAGAAGCAAATAAAATGGTTTCTAAATTTGAAAAGAAAAAGTCAAATTGTCCCTATTTGCAAAGGACATGATGATATATATCAAAAAATCCCTAAGATCTCACCAATAACCCTAATAGAATGACTAAGTGAATTCTGTAAAATTGTAGGATAAAAAATCAACATACAAAACTGGTAGTGTTTCTATTCACTAATAGTGGACATCTGAAAAAGAAATTAAGGAACAATCTAATTTATAGTAGCTACCAAAAATAAAATGAAATATCTAGGAGTAAATTTAAACATGCATATTAAAGATCTCTTCAGTGAAAGCTATAAGAGCTTGGTTAAGGAAATTGAAGATAGACAAATCAAAGGAAAGATGTTCTGTGTTCATAGACTGTAAAAATTAATATTGCTAAAATTTGCAAAGTGATCTACACATTTAATGCCATCCACATCAAAATATCAGTGTCATACTCTGTTGAAATAGAGCAAAAAATTCTAATATTTGCATGGAACTACTGTATGTATGAAAGACCCTGAATAGACAAAGATACCTTGAACAAAAAGGATAAAGTTGGAAATATCACACTGCATGACTTCAACATATACTATAAAGCTTTAGTAAACAAAATAACATGGCACTAGCATGAAATCAGACATATAGCCCAGTGGCACAGAATAGAGAACACAGAAATAAATCAACATGCTTTCGTACAAATGCTTGTCGGAAAAAAAAAAAAAAAGACATCAAAAACATTTTGCCAAAGATACTTTCTTCAGTAAATAGTGCTGGGGAAAGTAGATATCCTTAAGAAGAATGAGACCATATAAAAGGGTTCACTCCAAATTGATTAAAGACTTAAATGTAAAGCCTGAAACTATGAAATTACTGGAAGAAAACAAAGTAAAATACTCTGTGATGTCAGTCTAGGCAGTAACTTTTTGGACAGGAATGTAAAAGCAAAGGCCACAGATTACACAAAGTAAAAACCTCTGTAAAACAAAAGAAATTTCAAGAGAACAATGATACAATCTACATAATGGGAGAAAGTATTTGCAAATTATACATCTGCTAAGTGGTTAGTATACAAGGCATCCAAAAAATTCAAGTAACTGAAAATCGAATACCCCCAATAAGGCTGGGCATGGTGATGCATGCCATTATCCCAGCACTCAGGAGGCTGAGGCAGGAGGATCACCCCGAGTTCAAGGCTGGTCTGGACTACATGGCAAGAACCTGTCTCAAAAACAAAACTAAACTAAACTAAACAAAATGAAAAAGAAAAACAAACCAAAATACCCCAAATAATCCAACTTAAAAATAGGCAAAACATCTGTCAAAAGAACACATACAAATGGCTAAGTATGTGAACAAACTACATCATGTAAGCATCTGAACTGCTAACATTACTAATAATAACAAATAACATTACAAATTAAAACCACAGTAACACCTGTGATAGCTAATATCAAAAAAGCAAAAAAGCAAAAGATCAAATATCAGCAAGGATGTGGATAAGACTCTTACGTGATGTTGGTAGGAATGTAAATTAGTACAGCCACTGTAGAAAACAGTATGAATATTTCTTTAAAAAGTAAAAATAGGGGGCCGGTGAGATGGCTCAGCGGCTTAAGCGCCTGCCTGGCAAGCGCGAGGGCCCGAGTTCGACTCCCGGAACCCACATACGAAAAAGGGGCCGGTGATATCGCTCAGCGGCGCGGGCGCCTCCTGGCGCGTGAGGTCCTGAGGTCAACCCCCCGGTACCCACAAAAAAAAAAAAAAAAGTAAAAATAGAACTACCATATGACTCAGCAATCTCATTACTAGGTACACAGCTGAGTGTATGAAATCAATATGTCCCATTTTATGACAGCTCTGTCCATACTAGCCAACATTTGAATCTACCTAAGTATTCATCAACAAATGAATACATAAAGGAAATATGAAAAAAACAGCCCTGAGGATCGATGGAACAGAATAGAAGACACAGACGCAACTCCAAACACACTCAGCCACCTTACCTTTGACAAAGGGGCCAAACATGTTCACTGGAGGAAAGACAGCCTCTTTAATAAATGGTGCTGGAAAAACTGGCTCTGCACACGCTAAAGACTAAAACTACACCCATGTCTATCACCATGCACTAAACTAAAGTCAAAATGGATCAAAGATCTGAATATTAAAAGAGAAACACTGAATCTACTGGAAGAGAAAATAGGTAGAAATCTTGAAGAGCTAGGTGTAGGCAGAGAGTTCATGAACAAAACTCAGGCCACACGGGAAATTCTACAAAGAAACAACAAATGGGATCTCACCTTACTAAAGAGCTTTTGCACAACAAAAGAAATCACCAACAGAGTGAAAAGACAACCCATGGAATGGGAAAAAAATTATAGCCAGGTGTCCCTTAGACAAAGGACTTATATCCAGAACATAGAAAGAACTGAAATAAATCAGGACCCCCAAATTCAAAGACCCGATCCAAAAATGGGCATCTGAGATGAATACACACTTCTCAGATGAAGAAATACAAACTGCAAATAAGTATATGAAAAAATGTTCAACATCACTGGTCATTCAAGAAATGCAAATTAAAACAACACTGAGATTCCATCTCACCCCAGAAAGAATGGCTATTATCATGAAATCAACCAATAACAAATGCTGATGGGGCTGTGGGGAAAAAGGAACCCTTTTCTACTGTTGGTGGGAGTGTAGACTGGTGCAACCACTGTGGAAATCAGTGTGAAGATTTCTCAAAAAACTAGGATTAGAGGTCCCATTCGACCCAGCTATTCTTCTTCTGGGTATCTTCCCAGAAGAATTAAAAACATCATACCACAGCAATATATGTGCACCCATGTTTATAGCGGCACAATTTATAATAGCTAAATCTTGGAAACAACTCAAATGCCCATCAACTGAGAAACTGATAAAAAAGTTCTGGTCATTTTATACAATGGAGTACTACTCAGCCATAAAGAAGGATAAACTTGAGACTTTTATAGGTAAATGGATGCAACTCGAGACCATACTCATAAGTGAAATAAATCAGATTCACATGTGTAAACATCGTATTGTCTCACTAGTGTGAGAAGCTGAACGAGTAAATAGCACCCAAAATGAACAATAGATATTGTGAATTGGGAGGAAATTATTCAAAAGAAAAGAGAAAGTGTGATGGGGGAAAGGGGAAAGGAAGGAAGGGAAAAGGAAGTTAAAATTATACACAAGATAGCTGAGATAGATATAGTGCTAGTTTCTCTTAGTTCACTGAAAAGAAAGCTTTGTGCTAATATTGTTTGGGCAATATCTTAGATTTATATCTTGTAACCTGAGGAACTACTCTAAAGATAACCATATGCAATGTACTAATTATTGTTCCTTTCCTATTATCTTGTTTTGAAATTCTGTTTTATTTTTTTCTTTTTATAATTGAAAAAAGAAAAGAAAAAGGAAATATGGTATGCATGTATAATGGTATACTATTCAGCTGTCATTTGTACCAACATGGGTAGACTTAGAAATCATAATGTTAAGTGAATACAACTCAGGCACAGAGAGTAAAATACTGGATGATTTCACACATATATGAAATCTGAAAAAACAGAGCATATCTGTTATGGTTTGTGTCTAGATGTCCCCCCAAAGCTTCATGCAATCTTAGGGTTTATTAGGAGGTGGCTGGATCTAGAGTGTGTGATGCTGGAATTAAGGGTGTGTATAAAAGCAATTAGACCTGTTAAGAGCATGATGTAAAATGTAATAATGTAGGAAATGTTGAGAGCTTATTACCACAATGGTGATGATGAAGGCTATAAGAAGATTCAAAATCTATTTTTTGTTTTTGTCTTTGAGACAGGGTCTTGCTATGTATTTCAGACTGGCCTTGAACTCACTATGTAGCCTAGGCTGACCTCGAACTCACAGCAATCCTCTTGCCTTGGCCTCCCAAGTGCTGGGAGAAAAGAAAGAAGGGAAATTTAAAAATAAAATGAGAAAAGAAGGAAAAAAATTGAAACAAGGCTTTTATAAATGGGGAAGGGAAGAGGGGTTGAAGGGAAGGTAGGGGAATGGGAAAAAAAGAATCAAGTTATATGATGTACAGGTACAAATTGTCTATGATGAATGTGATCATTATGAATATCTAAAATGTACCAATAAAATGTGATTAAAAAAAGAAATTCTGCCTATATTTTCTATTACTTACAAAACATTGGCAAAGTTGGCAACAATTACATTTCTGAGAAGTTTAATCAAACCTCTTAAGCAATAGACTAAATTTATAATACTATTTCATTTATTTCTCTTCTAGTTTCTCCATTATCACAGGTTAGTAGTTACATATGGCCATAGAAAATTCCATAGAGGGCCAGTGAGATGGCTCAGCGGCGTAAGCACCTGCCTGGCAAGTGCGAGATCCTGAGTTCAACTCCTGGTACCCACATACAAAAAAAAAGGCTGGTGATATCGCTCAGCAGCACGGGTGCCTGCTGGCACGCGAGGTCCTGAGGTCGACCCCTGGTACCCACAAAAGAGAAAAAAAAGATTCCATAGATAATATGCTTATTTGATTATGATAATGATTTCAATAATTAGAAACATTAGTGTTTAACAAAATATAGTTCAGTTTTCACTTTCACAGATATAAAATATGGGGGCGTCAGGAGACTAGTAAGTTGATTGAGGTCATATCTGTTACTACTGCTGTCGTGGTTTAGATGTACAATGTTCCCCCAAAGTCTCGTGTGTTCAGAAGTGGGTTTTTGGGAGGGTTATTGGATCATGAGCGTGCTACACTCGTCAGTGGGTTGATCAATTGAAGAATTCACAACTAAATGTGCCATTAGGAGGTGGGGTCTGTTTGGGAGAGGCAGGTCATGGGGGAATGTCTTTGCAGTGTGTGTCTCCCTCCCTACCTCCTCCCTTCTTTCTCTGTTTCCTGACTGCCATGAGGTGAGCAGCTTTCTTACCTATGCCCTTCCACCACACTGTTTTGGCCTTGGAGCCAGTCAACCATGAAACGAATCCTCCGAAAACCGTGAGCCAAAATAAACCTCTCCTCCTTTCAGGTGCTGGTGGTGGGTATTGTCCTAGGGATGCAAAAGCTAACTAATACATGTGCCAAAGCTAGCACTGAAGTCTAGAACGTTTTGTTTCCTTATGGTCATAAGATTTTTTCCCCATATTTACACTGATCAAAGTTCTTTGAAAGAAAATGAAGTAGCTCTATGGGTGAGTATTAATAGGATGACCATGAAGGGGTAAGAAATATTTAGAAAAACTGAGAATTTATCAAAATGAATAAAGCTGAAAAAAACATTTACTTGTAGAAAGTTTTTTTAACTTAAAAATAATTTTATATAACCAGTTATTATTTTTTTTTATTTATTTTTTTTTGTGGGTACTGGGGGTCAACCTCAGGACCTCGCATGCCAGCAGGCGCCCGTGCCGCTGAGCGATATCACCGACCCTTTTTTCGTATGTGGGTTCCGGGAGTCGAACTCAGGCCCTCGCGCTTGCCAGGCAGGCGCTTACGCTACTGAGCCATCTCACCGGCCCTATAACCAGTTTTTAAATCATATTTTTAAATCAGTTTTTAAATCATATTTACCAGTTTTTAAATCAATTTATTGCTTTTAAATAAACATATTCTGGAACAGTTTTTGGTTTATAGAAATATTTTGAAGATAGTGCAGACTTCTCATAAAAGCCACATCATATCTGTTATTAGCATCACCAGCACTAATACATTATTACTAACAAAAATCTATACTTTATTTAGATGTCTTTAATCTAATGTTCTTTTGCTGATCCAGGATATCTCCCAGGACACTACATTCTATAAAGTCAGGTCTAGATCCCTTTTAAAATTTATTTTTTGGGGCTGGTGAGATGCCATGTGCACCCAGCCGTGGAGCCAGCCGATTATGACCTGAAACCTCTACAAACTGTGAGCTATGTAAACCTTTCCTCCTTTAACCTTGGTTGTCATGTATTTTGTCTTAGCAATGAGAAAAATAACTAAGACAACATACAAGTAGAAGGTAGAATAGTGGTTCCAAAAGGCTTGAAAGAGTAGGAGAGATGGTGGAGTAGGATTAATGGGTACAAAGGGTACAAAGTTAGAGCCAGAGAGGAGGAGCAGGTTGTGATCTACTATTACACAGAAGAGTTACTCTAGTCAACAATTCAACATCATATAATTCAAAACAGCAAGAGAGGGGCCGGTGAGATGGCTCAGTGGCGTACATGCCTGCCTGGCAAGCACGAGGTCCTGAGTTCGACTCCTGGTACCCACACACACACAAAAAAAAAAGCCAGCAAAAGACAGAACTTTGGGCTCATCACAAAGAAATGATAATGGTTTGAAATACATAATGGTTAACCTAAAACTCCTGAGTTGATTATGACACATGATATATTTATAACCATTCCTGTCTTCCATGGTTTTTATTCTTGAAATGAAAGAAGAAACAGGTAACTAACATCATTTGTTCATTGCTCTATTAGTATTTAATATTTCAGAGATGGAGCAATTCTAGATGATGAAAATGTCTAATAGTATTAGTTTGCTAAAGTGGAGAAAACATAAAATATATAAACATTGAGGATCTTAAAAGAAAATACTTGAGGCATTTGTATGTATCATACCCATTGACACTGAAATCAATCCAAGTGAGAGTAGGATTTGCAAATAAGTACTGAACCAGACATAAAAACTTCACTGAATTTTTTTTTTTGGTGCCAGGAATCGAACTCAGGACCTTGCGCTTGCCAGGCAGGCATTTGTGCTGCTGAGCTATATCCCTGGCCCAACTTCACTGAATTTTAGGAGGAAATAATATCAGTTACTGACTGCATAGTTAAAGGGTGTGATAGTTCATGGAAGAGTATTTTATAACAGGGCAGGTGAATCATTATATCAGTTGACAGACCCTGAGCCTCCTCCCTCCAGATCAGAAGATACAGAAGGAAAGACAGAGTGCAGAGCTCTGAGCGATCCTGAATAACCAAGAGCGCGGCCTTACAGACTCCAGGTTGAATAACAACGAGGTCATTTGATAGTTTGTGATTATTGGTTAAGTACTAAGCGATCTTGTTTTCTCATATAGGAACTGGGAATAATGCATTTTTCAAAAGTACCTGTTAAAAATTAAAGAAAACAGTATTAAGATTCTCAAAATCTTAGCCACTTTGTCCATCCTATAATAGTCAATATTACTTTCTGTAGCAGGAGTTTTTGGTTTTGAGGGGCTTTGTTTGTTTGTGTTTTTTTGTTTTGTTTTGTTTTTTAATTTTTATTTTAAAGAGAAAAAATAGAACAAAATTTCAAAACAAGATAATAGGAGGGTAACAATGATTAATACATTGTGTATTGTTATCTTTAGTTACTCAGAGTACAAGATATCGGCATTGAGTTGTCCAAACAATATTAGTACAAACCTTTCTCTTCAACGAACAAAGAGAAATTAGTAGTGTATCTATCTTAACTATCATATATATATTTTTTTTTTCCTTTTCCCTTCCTTTTTTTCTCCATTCCCCCATCCCAGTTTCTCTTTCCTTTTGAACAGTTTCTTCCATTTCACAATATCTATTGTACATTTTGGATCTTATTTACTCTTTCAGCTTCTCACACTAGGGAGACAATACGATGTTTACACATGTGCGTCTGGTTTATTTCACTTATGAGTATGTTGTGTTTGTTTTTGTATCTTAGGTCATATTCTTATGCAGAAAAATTTAGGACCAAGTATAGGAATAATATGGACTGATAATGCATTAGGTAGCTTTCAGTTAAGAAGGTTCATTTTAGACTTCATTCATAAAGAATGGGGAACCTCTGTAAGGCCATAAATTAGCCTCTTGTTTTGCTTAGTAGAATCTACTAGACATTGGGAGAGGGAGGGTGCTGTGAGTCCCAGTGCCATGTGCGTAGAATGAACAAATTCCTTTCCAGGGTGTCACTTTACTAAAAGCCTGCCATATGTCTATTTAGCACAGAAGCACTGACAACCCATCTCATTTCATATCCTCACTTGACAAGCACAGTTTAAAGCAAGAATGAGCTTGCACTAAGTGTGTTGTCTAATTTCCACGACTGCTAATTAGGTACACACAGCAGGAAGGCCACATCTCTTCAAAATAAGGCCACATCTCTTAGTTTTCAAAAGATAGAGTAGGAAAGGCAGTGAACTTTCAAAGCAGCGATTTCTTACATTTGTTAGAATTACTTTACCTAATATTTTATTTAGTAGTCTTAACTAGAATTCAATTGTGGCCACACATCCTGTGTAAGCTTTCAAAAATAAAATCAATTTTAATCTACTGAAAGCATTGTCTACTGGTGTCTTCATAAATTTTGCCATGCTATTTCCTGAATTGAGAGTAGAAAAATTGCCTCAAGACTAAGATCCACCACTGAAAAGAATGAAATTCATTAAAAAAAACTTCCCTATATCTTATTATTATTATTTGAATTCTAAACTAGAGTGTGCCATTTTAGAAAGGAGATACAGGGCCAGTGAGATGGCTCAGCGGCATAAGCGCCTGCCTGGCAAGCGCGAGGGCCCAAGGTCGACACCCGGTACCCGCAAAAAAAAAAAAAAAAAAAAAAAAAGAAAGGAGATACAGAATTTTCAACTAGTTTTTCAGGTGATTTTTGATTTCAATCTTTCTGATTACATAAGCAAGTGCTTATGAAATGCTTTGGGCATAACAGCATAATACACATTATGGGATACACTATAAAAATGCATTTCTTAGTTTAGTTTCCTCTAGGATATTTGCGATGTAAAAGTCAAAATCTGACAACCTTTTCAATCTTTCATTTTGCTTACCTATTTTAAGAATGTGTTTAAACTCGTAGGCCATCAGAGAAAAAGTATATTATTTTGATAAGATATGAAAATGTGATATTGTCAAAGCTACACAGGTTTTAATTATTGTTACAATGAATCAAATTGAGCATATTCTTCTTCCAAGATCCGCCTGTTTTTACAGAAGTCTGTTCTCTTATAGAATACTCAATAGTAGAATAAAATTCTTTTCTGTACCATAATAGTAAAATAAGTCAAAATCCAATGCTTTGAAGTTTATGGTTACTTCTTTATCCCTAACTGACAAAATACATAATTTCATTTTTATCCAAGTCCAATTCAACTCAATCTCCAAAGATTGCTTAATGTTACTAAGGCTTTTGCCATATGTTTGGCAGATTTCCAATTTGTGAAAATTCTTGAGGTTTCATAGTTTGAGTCTTTCTTTTTTTAATTTATCATCATAAGTGTTTGAGGTATTTTATGGAGGAAAACCCAGCATCTGCAAAATGCATAAATTGCAAAACTAAATTTTTATGAAGTCACGTCCTGAAACCAGTGGAGTATCGCTGGTGCATTTGGATCCCACAGACCGTAAATGAGCGTCTCGGAGGGAAGAGCAGGGACACGGGATTCAGTTCACGCACAGCAAGAATCAGACAGCTCAGCTATTTCACATTATTCTATACCCAGAATACACATAATCTCATCTGGGCCATCCCAAAATGAAAAATAGCAAAGACAAAAGCTATGGGTCTCAGGCCGGTGAGATGGCTCAGCGGCGTAAGCGCCTGCCTTGCAAGCGCAAAGGCCTGAGTTCGACTCCCGGCACCCACATACGAAAAAGGGGCCGGTGATATCGCTCAGCGGCACAGGTGCCTGTTGGCGCACGAGGTCCTGAGGTCGACCCCCCGGTACCCACACACACACAAAAAAAGCTATGGGTCTTGCTTTATTTAGCTTGTAAGGGTACTGTTGTCAACACACGAGTATGAAAGTCTCAATTTTTTATGGGTACCGGGGGTGGAGCTCAGGACCTCACGCGCCAGCAGGCGCCCGTGCCGCTGAGCGATATCCCCGGCCCTTTTTTCGTATGTGGGATCCGGAAGTCGAACTCGGGCCCTCGTGCTTGCCAGGCAGGCGCTTACGCCACTGAACCATCTCGCCCCCCCCAAGTCTCAATTTTAAAGCAGGTTAATTATGAATATAAATCTGGCCCCAAAATGTCAATTCATTGCAGTAGTTGCACTTAACAAGACTCAGAAGCCCAAACTCTAAACGTCTGAGAGCAACTTTGATAATTTGCTCCCCATACATCTTGCCGAGGTGAGCGCCCTGAGTTTCTCGAAGCTAAACCTACACTTACCCTTCTAAAGTTTAGAGAGAAATGTCCTGGAAATGAGGAAATGCGTACTTCTCCTCGGCTTCAAATCCTTCGTTCTTGCCATCCGGAAAATACCAAATCAAGTGTATTTTCTAGGCCGGTTTTAGGACTAAGCCCCGAACACTGCCCAGCAGAAACGTTCCCGACGGTCGCGTGAGCTCAGTTTACCCAGCAGCTCCCACAGCTGAGGGTGAACCGCGAAAGCTGACAGACGATGCCTGCGACTGCGCTCACTCTGCTGAGCAGACGGAAAACAACTGCGCACCAGTCAGCACTCTTCATAAGTTAATAAACCCAAAATAAGTTTTAAGAGGCCTGGTGTTGGTTCAGTATGGCTGGTTTTCTAGGCAGAACTGGGATTGGTTGGCCTATCTCCCCTTTTAAATGAATTAGCTAAATACTTAGAAATTGATGGGGTTACAAATCAAGTGTCTGGAAACAGAATAATCAGCTGCTGTAAATGAGTGTGAGGATGCTTTGTTAAAGGAACAAAGGACTCGACTCCATCCTGGTCCTTCCATTCACAGGATAGAAACAGCTGCAGAGTCCTTTGAAGGTAGCCATGAGGCTGCTGGGAAGTGGCAGGGATTACAACACACATGGCTCTTTCTGCATATTTCTTCCCTATTGCTATTAAAACCCTATACTGTAAACAATATTGGGAAGGAAAGAAGAAAGAAAGAAAAAAAAAGAAAGAAAGGAAGGAAGGAAGGAAGGGAGGAAGAAATGAAAGAAAGGAAGGGAGGGAGGAAGAAAAAGAAAAAAGAAAGAAAAGAAAGAAAGAAAAGTAAAAATATGATTTATAGACATAGATAATTCAAAATGCATTCAAATATTTTTAGGAGAAATTAGATTTTTCCCCCATATTTTCATTAAAGTTTGTCACAAAAATGCATTCATATTTATCGAATAGATGTTATGATTTCATTTAAAATAAGCACAAATCTAGATAAAATTCTTAATCCATACTCACATGACTATAGGCAAAAAACCTGCTGTTTTTCTTGTGTTCCCAAATTCTGACACAACCACCAAACCACCATCTAAGCTCAAAGCCTCAGAGCCACCTCTGCCGTTGCATTTACCCTAACCGCTGCGCATGGCTCCCCTTTCTTACCGCAGGAGTCTCCTCCAGACTTTTCTTAGGCCCAGTAACAATTCCTCTAATCCGATTCCTCCCTGTACAAGTGCGTTGTGCAAATACCTGGCAAAGTGATCGTCACGTGTCTTTTTTTTTTTTTTTTTTTTTTTTGGTGGGTACCGGGGGGTCGACCTCAGGACCTCGTGCGCCAGCAGGCGCCCGTGCCACTGAGCGATATCACCGGCCCCTTTTTCGTATGTGGGTTCCGGGAGTCGAACTCGGGCCCTCGGGCTTGCCAGGCAGGCGCTTAAGCCGCTGAGCCATCTCACCGGCCCTCGTCACGTGTCTTGCTTCTGATTATATCTTCTACTTAAACGGCGTTTCCAAAGGCAACAAAGTAAAGCCCAAGTTCTTCGGAATATATTCAAGGAACGCATCCAGCTCCACACACTGATCAGCCTCCCACCTCTTCCTATTGCCTCTCGTCAAGCCCTGCTGTGCTCCAGTTAGATCGCCCCCCCGCCTGTCCCGCAAGCCCCTACCTTCCCGTGCCGTGTCTGTCTCCGCCCAGGGGCCTTCTTTCTTAAGGCTAGCCTCCTCAACATGCATGAAGTAATTACTTACCAGCTCTGCTTTGTCTCTTTCGGATGTCTGTTCAGATTCCATCTCCCGCAGAATGTTTTTGTTCAAAGTCCAGAAGAGGTTAGGACCCCTGTTTCAAACTCCTGCAATCCACCTTTCATCTTGTGTCCTTCACAGCGTGTGTGCAGAATTAAAAATATGCATACTTACTTGTCTAATTCTGTCTCTGCAACAACACGGCAAGCATCATGGGGCAAGGACTGAAAGTAATTTTTTCTTCTGTATTCCTAGCAATGGGAATTCAATAATCATTTCCTCTTCTTACCTGCTATGTACGGTTTTTGAGTCCCTACACTAGAAGAGCTCTCAGAATGTCCACTGCAGTAATGCCTCATGAGGATGTCGTGCAAGTGTCTTTTCTGTAGCCTTCATGCTTTATCTACCTTTTTCTCCCTGACAGCGCAATTATGTGAAGTCATGTAATCTACAAATGTTTGTTTAATTTTATTGAATGAAAAAATCATTAAATGGACATTTTTTCATACCAAAAACTCACATATAAAAATTTTTTTGTCAGATTGGGCTTATTAGGTCTGATTTCAGATCACTGGTATAAATTGCTGACCAAGAGAGAATAAGGAAAGTTATCACTTTCTGCCTTTTCATTAAAGTGAAGGTCTTATACCTAGAGCTATTCTATTTTTTCTAAATAAGTTCTTTTTTTCTTGAGACAAGGTCTTGCTACATAGTTCAGGCTGGGCTCGAACTCACTATGTAGCCCAGGCTGGCCTCGAACTCACAGTGATCCTCCTGCCTCAGCCTTCCAAGTGCTGGGATTATAGGCATGTGGCACTATGCCCAGCCTTAAAAAATTCATTTTTGCTCATTATGTTATACTATGTTTATTTCCCATTTATATATATATCAAAATCCTTTCAAAGTATATTAAACTTTTTTCATGTACATTTACTAAATGGATTCAAATAGTAATATTGCAGTGTGGTAAAATGTCAAATTTTTTATGTAACATGAAATATTTGTTAGATTTGTGCACGTGCTTTGTCAAATATACCTAGTCAGCTTTCCTGAAGAATTACAATGTGCTGGAAGTTTCTAAGTTTCCACAGCACCTCCAGAATTTCTGCATGGAAATAAAGCAATATTCTTGGGTATAACTCAGGAACTTGTCTACAATTTTGTAGTAAATGTGCCATTTTTATTTAAACTCTATGTTCATCTGGAGTGGGATGGGCAACAATTGCTAGAGATTATGAAGGATACACTCTGGCAACAAACTACAAGTGATGACACCACTAGCCATGTCAAAAGTCTTAGTATTATGGTAACATCAGAGACAGGTTTTCCTCTTATTCAAGAAGCAAAAGTTAGGAAATCATTTTTGATGTTTCTCAAATCAACACCTTGTGAAGGGTTAAAATATTACTAATAAGGAACCAGGTGTTCTATTTCCATAAGTCAAAATACTAATAATACAAAGTTCAAATTTGAAAAAAATTTTATTAACAGCACATGTCTGAGTACCATCCAAGTACATGAAACAGGGTCTACTGCAGATAAAACTCATCAACAACCTTCACTTGCAAATGGATGAAAGTCTACGGTGCTTTCCTGATCTGGATGATAAATCATCTCTAAAATTCATGGTTCCTCTTATTATTATTATTTTTTTTTTGTCTTTTTGAGACAGGGTCTCACTATGCAGTTCAGGCTGGCCTTGAGCTCACTTTGTAGCCCAGGCTGGTCTCGAACTTGCAACGATCCTCCTGCCTCAGCCTCCCAAGTGCTGGGATTACAGGCGTGTCCCACCATACCCGGCTGGTTCCTCTTATTGTCCAACTAGTAAAAGCCTCTGTAAGTGAAAACCAGCTTAATCAGTTCTGTTTGCATTTACTAATGACCCCTGAACCTCATGAGTCAGCCAGAGAGAGAACAGTAGACAGAACTAGAACGTGCCCTGCCATATCTTTTCCTCTTTCTACCTTTCACACACCTCCAGAAACAGATTGCCCAGAACAGCATTTTCCAGTGAGGGTATGTGACTTCTAGTCAAGATAATTTGTAAAAATGTACTGTGCATATCTTTATAATCTAGAATTTACATATAAGCTTTTACATGTAAGAGCTGCCTCAGACTTGAGTGCTGCTCATTATTTCAGCACCTGTTACATTTGTCTTTTCTATCACATTGAGACTCAGTTGTTCACTTTAATTTGGGGGCTAATGGCAAAAACACAGATGTGGACTTAAAAATATAAATAATATTCTGATGACAAATGAAGTTTAGATGCATATCACTGAGCACCCTTAAAGCAATGGTTATGAAGCTGTTCCAGTGAAGGAAAGTAGAGGCTGTTCTACGTTATCCCTGAACGTATGGGGAATAAGCTTGCCAAAGTTAAGAGAAACTGTCCTGTAACAGTTGGTTTCATATTTATATTTTGAGCAATAATTCAATTTCAAAAACATCCTCTGTTGTAGCGAAGTAATGTTTTTAAGTAAAATTTTATGTCTTTCTTTAGTTTTGCTTGCGTTTTACTCATAAGATTATTTTGGAGGTTAAGGAAGTAGAAATTCTGGGGAACTACACCCCATTCCCAGTTACCAGGTGACAGAACCACTGGGAAAGACAAGAGGAACACAATAAAAATCTATTATTTTTTAAACAAAATAACCCCCAAAATTACTTATTTTTTAAATTCTTCCATATAAAACCTTATAAAAGCAATCTTATAAAATATGGGTAAGCCAGGAATGGTGGCACATCCTTGTAATCCAAACACTCTGGAAGGCTGAGGCAGGAGGATCTTGAGTTCAACCCTAGCCTGGAAAACTTAGAGACCTCATCTCAAAATAAAAAATAAATAAAAAGGACTAAGGATGTAGTTCAATGTAAATTCCTTGGGTTCAATTCCCAGTCACACAAAAGTAGGTGGTAGTATATTTATTAATAAACACAAAATGTTTGAGTGACTTAAAATGTTGGTAATTGTGACAAAAGTATTTTTTCCCACTTTTCTTAGTATATGTTGGCAGTAAATAATGATTGCATTCACTGTAAGGAACTGGTACATCTACATAACACATTTCAATTCCCTTCTTCCCTCCCAACCCCTTTTATTTTTCCAGTATCAGATTCATGTATTTCTCTTGTAAGACTTTATACAGTTAGCTATCATATATACAGATTGAAAATAGACTATTAGGCCAAAGAACATATAAAATATGTAAGACAATTGTACTAAATCAAGGTACTTTTTTAGATATATTGTCCACACTATATATATATATTTTTTTCCACTTAAGAGAAACCATGCAATATTTAAGCTTATGAATCTGAATTACTTAACACTATGGTCTCAAGATGCATCCATTTTCATAAAAATGACTCAAGTTTATCCTTTTAATGGCATAGTACTACTCCACTGTTTATAAACTATTTTTATCCATTCATCTGTTGATGGACAATAGGCTGTTTCCAAGATTTACCTATTATGAATTGCACTGCTATAAACATGGGTATGCACCCATCACTGTGGTATGATGTCTTTAATTCTTTGGGGAAGATACCTAGAAGGATAATAGCTGTGTCAATGGAACTTCTACTTTTAGTTTTTTGGGGAGCCTCCAAACTGATATCCATCGTGGTTGTACCACTTTACACTCCCAATAACAATGAAGAAGTGTTCCTTTCTCTCCACAGTCTCTCCAGCATTTCTTTTTCTTTTTTCTTTTTTCCTTTCTTTAGACAGGAATCTTGTTCTAAAATTAATTTTATTGTTATATTTTAGATATACATAATGATTACATTCATCATAGGGAATTCGTACCAGTACATAAGGTATCTTGATTCTTATTTCCCCAACCCCCTCCCCTCTCTTCAACTGTTCTTCCCCTCCTTATTTACAAAAGCTTAGTTTCCATTTCTTCTTCTATTCTTTTTTCTTTTCTTTTCCTTTCCTTCCTTTACCCCCTTCTTGTTCCCCTTCCCATTTGAACATTTTCTTCCTATTTCCCAGTGTCTATTATACATCTTGGTCCTTATTTACTCTTTCAGTTTCTCACACCAGAGAAACAATGTGATATTTAAACAGGAGATAGGTCTTTTGCAAAAGGGAAGGTGACCAACAGATGGATAAATGTAATAATTATCTAAGCAAACATGTACTAATAAAATTTTAAATTTTAAAAAATAAAATGAACTGGAGAATTATAGATCTAGCCAAATTCTGGTAATGGCTGTCTAATGGCATCTAAATCATTTTCTCATTGATGATAATATAATGGGTATTTAGATTCAAGATATTCATATATTAATTCGCTTTAAAATATATTTTTTCATTGTTATAGAGAAGTGACTTTAGCGTTACATGGTTAATTTTATGAGAAACAAAAATAAAACCACAGCAAATAGGAACAGCTGAAATAGTAAACAGAATGCTAATACTCATTTAGAAGAGAATTCTAGAAACCATCTGATAACTTTACTCTGATTTCCTTTTCCAGAAAACTTTTCTTAGGTAAGTGGAAAATGGAACTCAGGTGAATCAGAATAAAATATATTTTAAAAAAAATTGCATCAGGTAATTCAAGAAGAAGAAAAACTGATAAGGTAAATATAAGAAAAAAGCCAAGACATGATTATTTGCCTCACCTTGAATAATAATTATGTAGTACAATTAATAACCATAGACGGATATTGGTATTAGTTAACTGGCTTGATATAAAGGATTCTAAGTCAGGGACACATCTAATGTCAATCTCCATTGGAGGGTAGAAAAAGCATACTTCCTTTTATCCCACTCCAGAGTGTATCAAGCATTTAAGAAACATGAATTTTTCACTGACCATGTTCAGCCATACAATATAGATAACAACACTTTTATAAACTAAACTGACATTTAGATTTTTTGTTGTTGTTGCTGTTTAAGGGTGGAAGCGCGGATAAAAAGTAATACCAATGTCGATAATTGCATGCCCCCAAAATGTCTGATGTCAAAATTTCTAAGGACATTCTTTAATCAACTGTAAATAGTCTTCCATAATCACCATCATGTTGCATTATCTAGGCACTATAAAGAATCCGAATTAAGCAACCATTTGCATCCATATCGGTCTGTACTAAAATTTATTGGAGACAGTAGAAAGTGTTGGTTAAGAATATGGCTTCAGCCAGATTGTTGCTGTTCAAATAGGAGCTCCAACATTTACTCACTCTTTGACAAGTTTTGATAAATTGCCTAAACTCATGGTACTTCAGTTTCTGAAAGCGTTGGAAAACTATTTCTTCATAGGAATAATAATGGTACTGTAGAGGCTATTTTAAATGTAAAGGAAATTTAAAAACTTACATTTCTAATACTAGTATATTTCTAACACTACTCAAGGATAAGACTGAGAGGCACAGCCTGTTCCCATAATTAAAAAGCTACAAAACTTAATGAGCCTTAACATTCCAGGTGCCCGCTGCAAGATAAGTGTAACTCGGCCAGACAGTGATGTTTTGCTTACTTTGAAGTCCCAGAGACATCATCTCAAGGACAGCTCGACTCAGTCTAAGACAGTGATTGATTCCTCCTGCTCACTGTCGCCTTGACCTCCCTGTTATAGGATAGAAAGCCCCCAACTAACTTGCCTGAACCAAACCTGCCTAGCAACGTGTGACAAGACAGTAGGTAGCAACTGTAGCGTATCCTGTTATCAGCCTTTTGTATTTACTGCTCACAACCCATGTAAGTGACTGTTTAACCTCAAGACAGGGCTGATGATTTGGAACTGGGATTCCCATCAGCCCGCTAACATAAACCCATTTGCCTTCCAAAGTCCCTCTGGCGCCGTCTTCTGTCTGATGTGTTCCTGGGTTCTGCAGCAGTTCCTCCCTCAGGGGTCACTTCAATGACACAATTAACTGAAATATTATGTGTTTAAAATGATACTTACCACTTAGCAAACAAATTTTGCTGTTTCATTACCACTCTGATTACTATTCATTACTATCAAATACTATTCATTTCACAATTATCATTATCCTTAATAGGGCTTTTGAGACAGGGTCTTGCTCTAATTCAGGCTGGCTTTGAACTTGCAGTGATTTTCCTGTGTCAGCCTCCTGAGTGCTGGGATTGAAAGCGTGCGCCACCATGCCTGCCTTTTTTTTTTTTTTTTTTTTCTGAGAATTAGAAATACTAACAAGATGAGGTTGTTATTTCTGTGGTTTAACAACTGTCTTGGTTACTTTTCTCTCGTTGCTGAGACAAAATACCTGACGCCCGAAATTAAGGAAGAAAAGGTTTATTTGGCTCACAGTTTGTAGAGGTCTCAGTCCATACTCGGCTGGCTCCAAGGCAGAGTGGCACATGGCAGAGGGCAACAGTTCATGGTGGCGGAAGGCAGCAAAAACAAGCAAGAGCAAAAGGGAGGAGCGTGGGCAAGAGCAAGAGAGAGCAACCTCTTTCCCTCCCTTATATTACATTCAGGCTACCCGCCCCAGGGTGGGTGTAGCACTCACACCCATAATCCCAGCATTAGACCATGAATCAGTCATAAACTCTAGAAGCCGCCTCCATGACTGCAAGAGGCTTTGGGGGGACAGCTAGACACAAACCATAACAACCACTTACACCCAAGTGTCAATCAGGCAGAATGTTTGTTTATGTACTTACTATCCCCAGCATCACTCGGGCGGATGTTGAATGTTTTAAGATATACCACACGCAGAAAAATATATTTAATAAATTTGATAACATTATTTTTATATTTTGTTATTTTATAAAAATTTACAAAAATATTCAATTTTTGATCATCCTGTATTTAAATAATTGGACTGGTAAGTGGTTTACTACATAATGTACTGATTCTGAAGTAATTTATTCTTTCCCTATATCCTTGTAGCCTCTATCAAGTGAAACTCACTTCATTTTTCAAAGTCAGAGACATATGGAATAAAAAAACATGTAGATAATCTTTCATCACTAATGTTTAGAAAAAAAGACTGTAAAATTGTCTTCCACACAAATCATCACAATATTCCTTTATTTTCTTTAAAAACAGGGTAAGTGTCCTCAATCTAGATATCATTACAGGATATATTTGATGACTTCCCAAAGATACATGAAATGTCAAAGAAATATTACTACTAGACATTTTAGTATCATAATGAGACCCTTTTACTCTTCCTTTTTCTTTTTTTTTGTGGGTACCGGGGGGTCGACCTCAGGACCTTGCGCGCCAGCAGGCGCCCGTGCCACTGAGCGATATCACCGGCCCCTTTTTCATATGTGGGTTCCGGGAGTCGAACTCGGGCCCTCGTGCTTGCTGGGCAGGCGCTTACGCCGCTGAGCCATCTCACCGGCCCCTCCTTTTTCTACTCTATTTCCTTTCTCTTATGGGCCCCAATTGCTTATTACTTCGACTACAATAGATGATACAACTGATGTGACAAGAATTCAATTCTCTGGAGTAAAATTCAGGTTTTTTAGATAATGGTAAAATCATAAAAAACTGGTAGTAACAATGATGTTTAATATTTTTCTTACTTCTTTAATAATTGTCTTTTATAGACTAAGTCTACTCTTCAAATCCAAATAAGTACTTAGAATTTAGAATTATGAGGGAAAAAAAGTATTCATTTGGAAAATATATGGACTGAGCTGGCATTTCATATAGCTACCATGAGAGTTGATTAGAGCCTACCACCGTTTTGGTAAAAAGTTCTAACCATTCATTTCTTTTCCTGCTTCTTCTCTCTTAAAATCTCACTCTCGAGAGTTTATTTGTGCTCTATATTTTCGATGTCCTCTGTCAAAAATCTTATCCTTAGCCAGCTTACATAGCATCTACTTCAATACGTCTCCTAACGTTATTATTAAAGAATTTTAATTACCCGAGGGCAGTGACGATTCTCCTGTCAAAATGTCTGAAGGAGTAAGTAACCTACGCATAGCGGAGAACTGAAAACTTTTTGGAATAAAAGATTTTAAGCTGTATGGCGAGTGTAGGGTGAAGTTGGAGGTCCTAGTATTCACAAGGTCTAAACCGTACCTGGTTTAAATCAAGTAAACCATCGAAGGTAAATCAAAGCTCCAATATCAAAGGGAGCAAGTGCTCAATAAAAACACAAACCTTTGACTACTTACTGGGAGTTCGCAATTCGAACTCTAACTTTCGAGAAGAAAACCCATACTGGAGAGGAGTCATAGAAACGGAAAGCAGGAGAGAGGGTGGCCACCCAGGGGCAACAGACAGGGGAGTGCCTCCAGATTGGAACTGCAGAAAAGCAGTTACACTGAGCCAGGCACAAAAGGTAAAGTCCGGTAAGGGAAGGTAAAAGAAAAGAGAATACAGCTGGGCAAGAGTCCAGCGTTTGGAGGCTGTGTGAGGGGAAAGCAGCGCGGTCCGGGTCGCGGATCCCCGCCCGGCACCCCGGACCTAGCGCCGTGGACGGACTGGGCGAGGGGGGCGCGGGGGCCCTTCGGTGAAGGCTGCACACTGAGTAGACTCCGTCTCACCGCTCTCCCTCTGCAAGGCAGAGAAATTTTCAACCCAGGGATTCAAAGAAGCCATAACAGAGAAGGGCAGACTTAATCGCAATGCACCCGCACACCTGCCTCCGGCACTGGCCCGCGGCGGGACAAAGGGAAGGGTCAGTCTTCCCCAACGAAAGCACGAGAAGTCGCCTATTCCTTCTACGTACTAGGGGCGCCGCCTGCGGACACTCGGCGCTGCGCCCGGAACCATCACACGCCCCACGGGTGCCCCCGCAGCTCGCAGCTGGAAAGGCAAACCAGTTCCGTGACAACTTCACGGAGGACTCGGAGAGCGACTCGGCAGCACCAGGGGCGCGCCAGCCCCCACCGCGTCCGCGGGTGGGCCGGGGCGGGCGTCCGTGCGCACAGGGAGGGGCGCCCGGCCGGGGCTTCTGGCCACGGGACGGGCAGGCGAAACCAGCGGAGGAAAGACGTGGGCCGGTCCACGCTCATCCCCAGCAAACCGATTTGGCAGTCACGTCCACGGAGGTCTGCAGGGGGTCACGCTCGGAGCGCAACACGCTCAGAGGCAGCCACCGTCCGCGACTTCGGACACAGCGGTCCAGCCCGCGGGGACGCCCGGCTGCTCAAGCGGGAGGAGCGGGGGAGCGGCGGCCGAGAAGGAGCCGGGTTAGCGCCGCAGCCGCTGCTCACAGGGTTTCATGCCCCTTCTGTGATTGTGTTGGTGATTGCAATTATTGCATCCTTGCTACTTTGTTGGATTTGGGTGATCCTAGTATTTTTTTCTTTTTTCTTGCTATTTCCTGTTTTCATTTTTTTCTTTCTTCTTTTTTGTGGGGAATCTTATTTCTTTATTGGTATTGGCTGGTTATTATACTTCAAGTTTCAAAGGTTTCCCCTTCGAACTGCTGCCCTTTTCATGTTTCTTCCTTCCTTTTTTTTTTTTTTTTTTTTTTTTTTGTGGGTACCGGGGGTCGACCTCAGGACCTCGCGCACCAGCAGGTGCCTGTGCCGCTGAGCGATATCACTGGCCCCTTTTTCGTATGTGGGTTCCGGGAGTCGAACTCGGGTCCTCGCGCTTGCCAGGCAGGCGCGTAAGCCGCTGAGCCATCTCACCAGCCCCCTTCCTATCTTTGCCTCTCTACCCTCCCTATTCTTTTTGCTCCTCTCTTCCTCCTTATCTTGCCTCCTTGCCCTCCTCCACCTCTTCATCTATTTAGCATCATGAATATAACAGCAGCTTTAATAACTGTATTAGCGAATATGAATTAACAAGTGCTATAAGTTAAATAGGACATGTCAGGGTAATCCTTAAAAAATTGGGCTTAGAGGATCCAAACAACATTACCTACAAATGTATTAACAGGTACTGACAATCTCACACCCTCTCAATTTCTAAATAATTGTCAATAAATCAGCATATATCCTCTTGCCTACACAAATGCTCTCTTAAATACCTTCCACACCAGCCCTTTAGCCCAGGCATAAAATATAACTCCAACAAACTCCAAGGAAAGTAAATACCAGATAGCCAAGTGTATAAAATGATTAATAAAGAAGTAAAGAAACACAGCAAGGTCAAACAGAACACAACACAAAAAATAGTGTAACTAACATACAAACTGACCAAGGTGGATATGAGAGACAAAAAATTGGAAGAGCTGATCGAAATGGTTCAAAACATGAGTGACAAATTTACAAAGATGTAGAATCCACAAAATAATGTCAAACAGAAATCCTAGAGATAAAGAATTCATAAGGAGCAGAAATGACAATGCCAAGTCAGGGTTTCAGAAATTGAGGACAAAATGGACATTCCTGACAACTTACTGAGAAGTCTTAAAAACAAAAAGAAAAGTGCATCCAACAGCTACTAGATGATGTTAAGATAAAGCTAAGAATAGCAGGAGCTGTAAAATACAACAGATTGCACACAGAATAAAAAAAATTGTTTACAGAAATCATAGTAGAAAAATTTCGAAGTATGAGAAATGAACTCAACATACAGGTAAGCAAGGCTTACAGAACACTATGATGAGAAAAGCAAGTCCCAGATATTCAACAAAAAGAATCTTAAAATCTGTAAGAAAAAAGCAGAAAATCACACGGCATCACACTGTTGAACTAATACCTCCCCTTCTTCTGTTTGACTTTTGCTTACTCCAGTGTTGGTGTTTGAACCCAGGGCGTCACATGCTGGAGGCAATGCTTCCCACTGCACAATACCCTGGCTGGCCTTCAAACACTTTTAATTGTCACTGTTAAAGTAAAGGAGAGTGATTAATTTTTGTATGCTGACATTTTTATATCTGTTCATCTTGAACTCTCCAATATACACTATGCCAAGTGTTCATTAATCTACTCATTTTAATCCTAGGATAATTTTGGTCATTTATATGATCTTAGAAATTTGTAATTTCCTCTAGATTTTATAATGTATTACAAAACTTTTAATGACCTTGTCATATATACTATCTGAAGTGGGTAAATTATCTGTATATTTATACTGCCTGGAGGAGCTATTTGCAATCCCTGCTTTGTTCTTAATATTTATCAAATATTTTAACGTTATTAGACTCACTGGTTAGATCCTCTGGGATCTCTGTTTATTTGTATTTTTTAATACTTCTGCTTTTTGGATAATAATTTCCTTCTAATTTAAGTAAAGATATATTTTGATTTTATTATTAAATTGAATACACTTTCATTTTTCAATAATTCTTCATATGTATTTAAGTCAAACTTTTGAGTAAAGTGCTCTAGCTACAACTATAAGTTTTTGATAAATAATGTATTACTCTTCAAATTATGAAGTTTATAATTAGCACTTGTATTTCCTTTTGAACACAGTTATTTAATGATGTATGTTTTTCTAGTGGTATACTTTTTTAGATTTTTGACATATATCACATTGTGATCAAGAAATGTGTTTCCCTCTAGGAAAACAATTTTTG
Organism: Erethizon dorsatum; assembly: GCA_028451465.1. Taxonomy (NCBI): domain Eukaryota; kingdom Metazoa; phylum Chordata; class Mammalia; order Rodentia; family Erethizontidae; genus Erethizon; species Erethizon dorsatum. Next base: position 85,060,709 of record CM051838.1, on the reverse strand, counting down.
CTATTTGTAAGACTTAGTCCAAGGTGCAAATACAAAAATTTAAAAAAATACTTCTGTGTGTTTTAAAGAAATACATATTCTATATTTGGGGAATAGAATATTCACACAATTCTTTTAGAATCTACTACTGAAGGCCTAAATTTCAATAATGTTATTAGTGTTAATTTATTTAATCCATCCTTTCTGAGAGATGCTACTAAAAGTTTTCATAATAAGTGTACTTTTTATAGTTAGGCATCTATAAGCACTTAATTTTAGATTCCTCTTAATAAAAAGATAATAACACATAGTTATTTTTTAACTCATTCTTTATTGGGCAATAATTTTGTTTAAAATTTTTTATATTTTGCAAACAAGAATGGAGTACAGGGCCGGTGATATGGCTCAACAGCATAAGCACCTGCCTAGCAAGAATGAGGTCCTGAGTTCGACTTCCGGTACCCACATAAAGGAAAAAAAGGGCTGGTGATATCACTCAGTGGCATAAGCGCCTGCTGGCAAGCACAAGGTCCTGAGTTTGACTCCCGGTACCCACATAAAAAAAAAAAAAAAAAAGAATGGAGTACAATAAATTACCATGAATATATCTGAATATATGTGTGTATTTATTTATACATTGTACCTTGTAACAAAATTGTCTTTGAAATAAAATTGCTAAGATAAAAGGTATAACATTTCATACTTTATTACATATTACTAAATTTCTCTAAAAATTATTAGGATATTAGAGTATTATGTACCTACAAAGAGTCATGGCCCTCTGCCAATATCATTACTAACCCTACATAAGTCAATAAATATTATTTGTCTAGGAAAGTATTTCACTTTCATTCCTTTATGTTTGCAATACAGAATAAATATAATTATTGTAGGGAATTGGTATATATACATATCACAACTTGGTTCTTTTTACTTCTTCCCCTCATAAATAGTTTTAAATGTTGACTTTACATGGAAACCCCCCTTACACAGCAAAAAGACAGGATTGTACTAGAAATAACAATGCAGGTGAGAGAAGATATCCATGTAAAAATGTAAACGCTGACTAAAAAAATAGCTCATACTGTCACAGTGGAAGAAGTATAATGGGAAGCATAGTTCATGTGATAGTCAAAATAACCTTTTAACATGGATAATATGGATAATCTCATTGTAGTTTTTCTCCAAATAGTCTAAAGGGAATTTCTTCTCATGTAAAGAACAATTGTGATCAAGCAGAAAATAATAATTTGCACTCAAAAATTAATCTTATTAAAGGTACAATAGTAAATATCTGATATCAGTGATAATAAAATTAAGGATATCTTCTAAATATAGAATGTTTATCTGCCAGAACCCCTGACTGTTCTACATTAATTTACTAGTGTAAGCTTTGTTCTTTTCTCTCAGCAAATAGTCTCATGGTATATTTCACAACTGATGTAGGATTCTAGTGATGTATGTTCTTTCATTTTGATAGAAATAAGTAGAAATAAAATTATAGTCAACTTACAAAACTGAAAGGAAAACCACCAATACCTAGATCCTTCAAACACTAGTTTAATTAATATGTGTTTTTAATGGTAACAGTTACATGCTTACTGAGAATGTTCAATTAAAAAATACAATGATAAAATTAGTAAGGGTACCAAAGGAAGCCATCTGGACATTTCGTCTCTCAATCCATAGACTATCTGCATTCATTTTTTGTTTTTAAATGCATTAGGAACAGTTTGAAGAGCCAATACAGCAATACCAAATGTGCTTTCCAATCGGATTACGAAACAGAGGTTTTTATAATCGGAGCTGTGTTTTAAAAGGTGCGATTCTATTACATAATGCTGACATTTACAACACATGCGTCATGTTTAGTATAGTGATGTAATCCTGTCACAGCATCCCATACGTTTCTCACTCTTCACACCTCCTCGGTAAGTAGAATGGCTCATTATTTTACCAGGAAAGAAGGATTATCCAATTACATTGTTGGAAGGACAGTACATTGCATAGTTCTAATTTTATTAATATGATGATATAACTTATACTATAGGCAACCATGGAAAATCAACACAGTTATCTAAAAGCTAAGTCATGCCGCATCCAATTTAATAAATATCTGATTTGTGTAACTTAAAATTTGATGTGAACATTTTATTACCTTGTGGTATCTATCTACAACATACAATATAGTTTTTTTTTTTTTTTGTGGGTACCGGGGGGTCGACCTCAGGACCTCGCGTGCCAGCAGGCGCCTGTGCTGCTGAGCGATATCACCGGCCCCTTTTTCGTATGTGGGATCCGGGAGTCGAACTCGGGCCCTCGCGCTTGCCGGGCAGGCGCTTAAGCCACTGAGCCATCTCACCGGCCCCAATATTGTTTTATTTAACTAATTTCAAAGGTACAACAGATCTAGAAGTAATTCTGTATTGAGACTATAACCAAGATAGTTCTTGACATATTAAGCTGTTAATATTTGCCTCTGCTTAACCATAATAGAAAATAAATGTGATTACTGAAACAGACATTTTTTTTTTATTTTTTATTTTTTTATTTTATTATTATTTTTTTTTTTGTGGGTACCGGGGGGTCGACCTCATGACCTCGCGCGCCAGCAGGCGCCCGTGCTGCTGAGCGATATCACCGGCCCCTTTTTCGTATGTGGGATCCGGGAGTCGAACTCGGGCCCTCGCGCTTGCAAGGCAGGTGCTTAAGCCGCTGAGCCATCTCACCGGCCCCACAGACATTTTTTAAAATAAAGCAATTATGCATTATGCCTGTTGCTAATGCAGTAAATTTCACTCTTTTCACTTAAGAATGTGGTGAAATACAAGAAAAGTGCTCAAAAAAGGCTTGCCTTTCTTATAAACTCATCCTAAGTGCCTTGACATCTTGGAGCTACTCCCTGCCTGATTTGAGGAAGTAATTTAATTTTGGATTTGAGTGACCCTGTAGGACTGACTGTATAATCTGCACTGACAAGATAAGTGCTACTTTGACTAGATACCCTTGTTCATTCAATCAGCATTAATTTGTCACCTCTTAAATGTTCCTGCACTAGCCACTGGAGATACAAATAAGTGGATCATTGTAGATGCCCTCAAGAGAATCATAGCCCAGTGGTGAAGTAGGCATGCAAAAACTTGTTTTTCTGCAAATGGTTAACAACAATAAAGCATATGAAGGGCTTTATAGTTTTTAAAGTGAATTAGCTCATTAATTATTAAACAATCAATAAATAATTAGGTGAATGGGAAAGCATGGAATGGTGTCACAGTGTTAATGTAATTAATATATCCATATCATAGTGTTGTAATTAAATTCCCACAGGTAATTTTGTGTAAAGACACATGGACTCCCCTTACTACCTCTGTGACCTTAAGTGTATCTGTCATTTGGAAGACATTAATCCCTCATACATACCATGCCTACCTTACAAAGTTACTGTCTACCTCAAATGCAATAATAAGAGCAGTTTAAACTACTGAGAAGTAAATAGTTATCAAGAAGTATACACTGCGTTCTTATGTAATTGTTGCAACAGGATAATCTTTCCCACTTTCAACAAATAAAGACATCTTGGCACAGGGAGCTTACAGTTTCCTCAAGAGCACATAGCTATGAACAGATAGAACTGACATTGGTATCGCATCATCTGATTCCAGAGCCAAACATCTGAGACTAAATGCCAAATTGCTAAGGAAGTGTTAGCTTCCTCACTTAAAATTTTGTAAAACTTAGCTATCTGACATTAATTTGCTATTTCAAAATATTAAGATCAAAATTTCTAGGCTTTTTATTTAGATTTCTGAGAGGTATAAAATAACTCTAATCAAAACATTCTATAAAAATTCAAATGAAATTTAGCCAGAAACTCCTGTTAGAAGATTTAGTAAAGACATTAGCTTAGTGACTTAACCAATTATCTTTTATGTAGTAATAAGTTGTATTTTTAGTATGTTATGTATTTTTAAAATTGAATCTTAATACTGTAGTGTTTCACTTAAGAGTTTTTATTAATGTTTTATGAGTCATTTAAAATAAAAATTTGAAATCTTAAACATTAAAGAAATATAAGACCTGGAAGATCCACCTATTTTCCTTCTAATTCAGAAAATGGTAGGGCAGGTGAGATGGCTCAACGGCATAAGCGCCTGCCTGGCAAGCGCAAAGGCCCGAGTTTGACTCCTGGAACCCACATATGAAAAAAAGGGCCGGTGATATCGCTCAGCGGCAGGGGCGCCTGCTGGCGCGCCAGGTCCTGAGGTCGACGCCCGGTACCCACAAAAAAAAAAAAAAGAAAGAAAGAAAGAAAGAAAGAAAATGGTATCATATCCCATGTATGTGGTTTGCTTTCTTCAACTTTGGAATTTCAGTTGCATCCTGCAATTCAGAGAACAATATTGCCATCCAGGGGCTAGAGGATTGAAGTGCATAGACAGAACAACAAAAAAATTCATTGCATTGCTCTTGATTGTGGATCAAATTCTTGTAAGTTAAATTACTAATACAGTTCAAGTACTGAGGACTATAAAAGACATACTTAAGAAAAAGACAGGATTCTCAATAGCTGCTCTGTTACTCATTCATTCAAGAAAAAATTATAGTACCACCATCTTCTTAGAAAAAGGTCTATAATTTTCTAATAGCTATAACAAATAGAGTATAAATGGGGAAAATATCAAGAGAAAAATAATATGATCAAAGAAATGCAAAAGGTAAAGGAGAAATTTGAACAACCATTTCTAGTCCCCCCTGAAAAATCCTCTAGGAAAAAAACAAAAACAACAACAAAAAACACTACCTAAATTTGATCATTCATTGTAACAATACCATGTATTCCAAATGGCGAAATGTTAAATCTATTCATGTTAAAGAACAAGCTAGGCATGCACAATAACGTTGTTGCTTAACACTGTTTTGGAAGTTCTACCGAAAATAAGAATAAAATAGAATAAAATGTTATAAAGCCAGAAAAAGAAAGGTAATCATTTTTCTGGTAATATGCCTGCACACTTAGAAAAATTTTCTCTTTCAAAAAAATATCTGGAAAAGTGATTGGATAATAAGCATCCCAAAATGTCAGTCTGTGACTATATTGACAATAAACCAGATAAAATGAGAGAACATATTCCATTCACAATTGCTACAAAAACTATGCCAATATATTAAAATTTTATTTGCTACAAAAGTTAATAATAATACATGACAAAAAAAAGCAAGTACACAAGGAACCATGGTAGAAATTCTTTACATCTGCGACCCAGGTGTGACTTCCTTTCTAAAGAACGATACTCTACGGGCAGAAACAAGCACACGTGTGTGTGCACGCACACCTTTCCTACGCACGCGCGCACGCACGGATTCTGCTTTTGGTTTAGTACTTAGAAAAGCTTGGCCTACCCGAGACCAGTACTCATAGTAAATTGGTTCCGGGAGGACAAGCACCAAATTATTTTGACTGGAAAGGGTGACGAGTCAAGAGGCAATCCACACCGACAAGGTCTAACTTTTTGGTGGCGCCAAACAAACGACAGTCCCGGGGCAGTTTTCGTGGAGCGCCAGGTCGGCCAGGTTCAAAGCAGTCCACAGCCATCCTCACAGGGAGGAGCAAGTGTGCGCCCTGGGTTTGCATCCAATGTTCAGTTTTCTAACTTTAACCCTTTTTACAACGTGGAGGAAAAATTACCACGTCTCGGCTCTACAGGAACACAAAGCCTTATTTAGTAACTTGAGCTTGTTTAAAGTGCAGAAATGTTTACGAACACTAAATAAAAAATCAGCAGAAGCTGACCCTTTCACAGAAATGTTTACCCTCTTTCGGAGGGAAAAAAAAGGCTCTTAGGACATCAGGCCCAGTCTACAAGGAAATATAATAAAATCAGCACTACGAAAAGCCCAAAGGCTTCAACAGATTTCAGCTAGGTTCAGCACTCACGCCTAGTTTCCGTAGGAACCCACAATTCCATTGGGACGCCGTCTGCGCCGGAAGTTCCTCTTCTCGTTTCCGGTCTGCCCCTCCACCTATCAGCATATTTTTTGGCTACTTCGCTGGCAGAAGGCGGATGAATTTTGGCCAGAAGAAGCGCCGTCGAGGGGCGTGGCGACGCAGCTGCGGTAGAAGCACTTCGCATGGTGGTAGCTGCGGCTTCGCTTCCGTGATCTGCTATGGCGCAGCCGGTAACTCTCAATCTCAATAACGAGGTGAGCTCCGGGCTGCAGAGCCTGTGTGGCTGATCTTGGGGGTTCTCCAAAGCAGCTCCTTTGCGTCTTTCCGATGGGCATGTGATCGGTGCTCGGGCGGGTCGAGGGTAGAGGACTAGGGACGGGGCTGGAGAATCCTCTCGGTGGGTCCACGCGGGCTTCCCGCGGCTCGCTTTGGCTACGGTGAACTCTCCTGCGCGGTTTCTAGGTAACTGAGGCAGGAGACCTGTCTCTGACTCTTAGGCTCCCACGCGTTTGCCTGTGAGGCTTTGGAAATGTCAGTTTATCTCTGTATCCAGTGTCCTCACATGAAGCTCAGAGTACTACCTTCCTCATAACGTTATGAGAAATTAGCTAAGTGTACAGTGCCTGACCCTTAATAAACTCCAAGTACTCGTTACCTGCTTTTTATTCGTTGTCAAAATTAAAGGAAAGGGTTAAGAATTGTAACTTGCCCTAACAATCGCTGATATTGAATGAGTCCGTGTACGCTTAATATCTCGTTTCTTTTTCCACTTATTGCCCCATGTGTCTGCTTTCTTTTGTAACAAAACTTCGACAAAGAACTGATTATATTTGCTATTCCTAGTTCCCCTTCTCTAAATCGTTTTTAAGTCTAGTTTTATAGAAGATTTGTCCTCACCACCACCTCTACTAAGCAGATGTCACTAGGCTACCGTGTACTTCTCGTCCGTGAGGCAGTAGGTTTTCTGAAGTCTTCAAGTAAGCTCAGAAAGTAAGGATCACTGCTACATACAGCAAAAGAAAGCCTTTTTTCTTTATCTTTAATCTGTTTGTACGTCACTGTTCAGAGTACACAGCTGAGTAAAGTATACCTTGCATTTTTAGTAACCTGATGTCCGGAAGGAAAGCTTAAGCAATGCCCTCCTTGATACAAAACAGCTTAGGAAGAGTGCGCCTCCCCCATAGCTATTAGTGCAGAAAAGTTTCCGAAGAAGTCAGAGTCGAATGAGTGATATATGTCCTTGATCTTTAAGAATCTTTTACAGGAATGGCAGGCAGGGACTCAGGAAAAAAACAGGAAAGCATTTCAAGTAGAGGGACCAGTATAAGCAAGGAAGAGATGGTAGTAGGAAACCCTTTGGATGGTATAACATAGAAATGTCTTCATTGATGAGAACTTGTAGAATGAAGTGGAAAATAAAACTGAAATATAGTAGTGCCTTACTGCCATGTTGCTGCTGGATTTGAGTAGTCAGTGGAGTGCAGAATATTGAAGAGGGGACTAAAAATTTTAGAATTACTTTTTTTTTTTGTACCTGGAATCGAACTCACAACCTTGTGCTTGCCAGGCAGACACTGTGCCTCTGAGCTATATCCCCAGCCCCTTAGAATTTATTTCTAAACATACATTATTTTTAACCATACATTGTGCCAGAAAACAATTGGTGGGCTATTTTCCATTAGATTATCTATGATACATAAAGAATCGTAAATCAGAAAGTTGTCCTTGGGAATTCACAGGAAACACTTGTTAGCTGCATGTCTAATTGTCTGATTTTGACTTTGATTGCAGTGATGACAGGAAATCAGGTATATAAAACTTTTTTCCACTTAGCTAACGTCCAGGAATCTTAACAACAGCTAAAGTTTGACCTTTATAGGAAACTTTTCCTAACTCACCTTATTCTGGTGTCTGTTCATTGTATCATCAGATGCTTTCTATTCTTAGAATACGTTTTTGTTTTCCTTTGTTTATACACCTGTCCCTACAACATACATGCTGTATAAATGTTTGCAAGATGAATGATTGAATTTATCAAACCAGGAAGTATATACATCACACACTAAAATCTATTATATCTTAATATGCAGAGGATAAAAAGGACAGAAAAGAACGGAGAAGATGATATTATTTAAAATTAATGAGAAAAACTACAAAGAGAAAAATACAGTCATGTGTAAATTTATCTATATAAAAATTGGAAAAAATGCCAAAAAAGGAGAAAAAGGACAATTCAGTAGAAAGTAAAACAGATATGACAGATAAAGGCCAATGTATGTTATTACTATAAAATAGTTCTTGGAAATTGAGAGAAAATGTCAGAAAAAAATGGGCAAAAGATAAGTATCAAATACTCAAAAAGGAAATATATCCTAAAAAGAGTTTAAATTCACTTTTTTTTTGCCACTGTTATAAGTTAAATTATATTGCCAACCAGAGCTCTTGTACTAGTCTCTCCCGGCTACTTAAATTGACTATTCTCAGCTTTAATTTGCTCTGCATGCTACTGCAGGAGTACAGTACTCTTTTCAGAACATCTAATCACATCACTGTTTTTAGAACCCACTGAACTGCTTTTGATAAAGACTAAACTGGCTTTAAATTTTTGCTCATCATGTCCCTAATACCTATTTGTTTAATGGTCCTTAATAGACTACCTCTTCTCAACTGGGATTCACACATGTATTGCAGAGGTCTTATAACTGCCTGAACTTACGTATATATTTGTGTTTGTTGGTTCTATAGAGAGCAGAATTTGTAAGTTTCACCAAATTTCCAAGTTTATAAGTCTCTGTGGGATTGCCTTTGAGGTATTTGTGATCATAGCTGTGATTTATTTTCTAGGAATTCTTGTTTCATAACTTTTAATTATAATTTTAATTATATTTTAAAAGTTATATGGTAGTCTAATTTTATATTAAATTTCCCAGAATTTTTTTGTGGTTTTCTTATGTCTTCTATTCTTAATACTTGAAAAGACCATTTCATGTCTTCTACTCTCAATAATTCTATTTTTATAAAAAAATTTTCAAAAAGAAAGACTAATTTATAAAATTCTTCCTAATTTTGGGTCGTTAAAATATTCTTATAAAGTAAAATTTTTTCTTAATAACTTCCCAAACTTCTAGCATAGTCCTTGTCTGCAGGTAATAAGTAAGTAAATACTGGGAAAATAAAAATATGCTTAGCACAACTTTTGTCACTAGTGTTCAGATGAAAGAGGAGAATCTCCTAAATACTGACTTTTTTCCTCCTTTTTTATTAAAGCTACAGAAGGAAGGATGCACAATTGAAAACAACAGTGCTCTAACATTTAGTGAATCAGGAATTTGAAAAACACCTGGATTTATTGTAGTCATGTTTGTTTGGCAGCAGTGATGTGTAAAATTTGAATTACGGGGTACAGTGATTTAACGGAGTATATTGAGTCCATAGAAGGGCCATGAGTCTTTGTAGAAAACTAGCATATTAATCTTTGATAGAAAATTACCAATAAGCCCATTAGAAAATTACATATCATTTCTTATAATACATTAGTCCCCTCTTACCCTTAGTTTTGCTTTCTGTCATTTGAGATAACTGAGGTCAAGTGCAATTTTGAAAATATTAAATGGAACATTCCAGAAATAAACAATTCATGAAGTTTTAAATTGCTCACCATTCTGAGCATAGTGATGTGCCGCCGGAGTTGGGAATTATCGACTTAGGCCGGGATATCTGCATCTTGCATTCTGTCACGCATTAGTCACATAGCCCTTTGTGTTTGCTTGTGTTCAGGTAACCCCTATTATAACATAAGTACAAACTTTTATTCTAGTATGTTACTATAATTATTCTATTTTATTATTAACTAATAATAGTTAATTAGTTAACTGTTAACTAATAATAGTTAATTGATTTTGTTGATCTCTTTCTGTGTCTAATTTATTAATCAATATAAATACAAATTTATCATAGGCAGATGTGTGTAGAAGAAAACACGGTGCACACAGGGATGGTGCCATCTACAGTCCGAGGCATCCATTGCTAGTCTTGGAATATACATTGCTTGAATAAGGGAGTACTGCAATAAAGGTAGAAACAAAAACACCAAAGAACAGAATGACTTTCCTCCCTGTATTGTAAAAGGTAAAGATGTCAAGAACCATGTTTGTATGTATTTATGAAGTTACAAAACTCCTTCATAATCGGATGCATAGTACTTTTTGATAATTTATTCTGAAATAGTAAATTAGGGTTCATCCCATCCAGATATCCATTTTGTCTTTGGTTGTTAACTGTTGTGGTAAGTTTGCTAGGTGGCAGCCTATGCCCAATAATGGTTAAGTTAGGTAATTACTGAGCATTCTAGATATTTTAAATTATTGCTCAGTAGAAATAAGACTTGTAATTCGACCATAAATTATCTAAATGACTAAATTAGGATTCTCTTTATAAAACCATAATACTTCAAACATGTGGAAAGTAATATAACAAATGCACTTATACTCTACATCCTATGTTTAGCAGTTACCAAATGTTTTGTCATATAATGTTTTATTCCATTCACCTTCCTTTCCGCCTCAGGTGTAATTATTACTTTTCTGGGGTGTTTTTTCTCTCTCTGTCTCTCTCTCTGTCTTTTTTTTTTTTTTTTTTTTTTTTTTTTTTTTTTTTGAGAAAGGGTCTCTTTGTGTAGTTCACAGTGGCCATGAACTCACTATGTAACCCAGGCTGGCCTGGAACTCATGGCAATCCTCCTGCCTCAGCCTCCCAAGTGTTGGGTTACAGGTGTGCACTGCCACAGCCGGCTTGTGTGTTTTTTCATCTGTAGGTTTCATAATTCTGTAACATATATGTATCTACATCTAGTGCACAGTACTGTTTTGTATAATTTTTAAATTTGGGATGTGATGTTACACTATTTAATGTAATATAAATATCATTCTGTTAACTTTCTTCACCGAAAATTATTTTAGGATTTATCCATGGTAATGCATGCAGGTTTTCTGGACTTATTTATTTAAAATTCTACATTCTGCATTTATTTAGAACACTACATTTTATGCACTTTGTGTATGCTTTATATTGTATATGCTCTGTGTGCAGTAAGAAATCATTTACATAATTGTCTGTTGTTGGATATGTGTTGCCAGATTTTCCTCCAAAAGAGTATACAACTGGCATTTCCACCAGTACGATCCGAGAGTGCCTGTTCCCTCATGGCAGGACCAGAACACACTGTCCGGTTTTTTTGTTGTATTTGCCCATCATATAGGTCAGTGGTGGTGAACCTAAGGCACGCACGCCGCTGCAGCAGGCTGTTTGTGTTGTTGAAAGCTCTGAAAGTTTTGCCATCACTTATAGGTGAATGAATAATCAGAAGGTCTAAGGTGTTCTATGAGACACATGTATACGCAGATTTTCCTGATGAGTTTTTGTTACAGGTTAATCCAGATATGTATCTAAATCACTATCAGTAGCCAGGTGTGGCGGTGCACACCTGTAATCCCAGCACTCAGGAGGCTGCGGCAGGAGGATTGCCGTGAGTTCAAGGTCAGCCTGGGCTACAAAGTGAGTTCAAGGCCAGCCTGAACTGCATAGCAAAACCATCTCAAAAAGATTAAAAAAAAAAAAAAGCCACTATATCAGCAACAGCTTGTTAATTGACTGGCTAGCAGGTAACCAGCCAAAAGTCAATTCAAAAGACTTAATTTTGTGTGTGGTTTAAAGTTAGTTGTCAGCTTTGTATATCAGAAACTTGCTATTACTGTATACCCAGAAATATAGCTCATCCTTTCAAAAGCAGATTCCCATTAACATAAACTTATACTCACATTGTAAAACATTGTTTTCCTGTGTCCTGATCATCACTATCTGGTCTGGAAGTGGTTTTAGTGCTTGATTCACTGCTGGGCTATGATGCATTGTTCCACAGAATTTAGTTATCTTAGGACAGATTGGATTTTCAAGTTTCGGAGCTAGAGAACTCTTTCTTTGGAATGTGCCTGAGTTGGATACTGCCAGCTTTTGCTTCTTTGTAGTTCCCTTCCTGTGAATTGACTCTTTTTAATGTGGTCATTTTCCAGCAGGTATCTTAGCTTCTCTCCTTATTTGTGATCATACTCTTGTGGTGTTTGCCTGAGAAGTGATCCGGGTTGCCCTGACCGTGTTCCGAATTTACCAGGTTGTCTCTGAGTAGACTGTTGGCGTCGTCTCTCAGCACCTGTACAGTCAGTGGTACAAGTTTTAAGTCTTTCTCTTTTGATCTCATAAAATACATTCCTTTCGTATTTGGAATCCCTCAACTAAGTTTATCAGTCTTAGTTGTGATTGCATGAAGATTTTTCCTTGAATTTCTGTCTTCAAACTCTTTCCTTCCACTTTTCTTTCATTTTGTTCCTTCTCTGTCAATATATTTTATTTCTATTATTACGCTGTTTTCTCCTTGCTCATTTTATTCCTCTTTCCTTCCCAGACAGTATCGTACTGTTTCCATAGTCCCAGCAGTGGTGGTTCCACTTGCTTTGGGTTAGAGAATTTGCCGCAGTGTATTGCTTTTAAGCACTGCCATGGCTCCCTGGCAGTGTTGGGTGTTTGGGGCCTGTCTGTTGACTTCTGGCTTGTCTTGTCAACCAGCTTCATAATTCCTGGGTGACAGATGAGTCACAGCATTTAAATCCCTAACTAAAAAGTTGCTTTGCAAAAATAAAGCTGTGTTTGGAGGGAGCAGTTATGAGAAAAAAAATGCTTAATTCCATTTTTATGTGAAATGAATATACTTCTTTATACACTAAACTTTTCAAATTTTTCTGCTGCCTCTACACAAATACTGAGAAAGTTAAACTAGAAAAGCATTTTTTTGGTATCGTATAAAGCTAAGTTTATGAAGCATAAAAATTTTGCTTTTAGGATTTTCTTATGTAGTAATGACAAGCATAGTACTTCTGAAATTGAAATTTTAGAATTGGAGACTAACTTTTCATGATTAGAATGTAACCAAGGACCAACTCTGCCCAGTGCAATTTACTAGTAGTTAGTAAATGATATATTGTAATCTAATGTACCTGCAAAGTTCAGCAATTAGAAACATTTGTTACCACATTTTAATGCATAACTTACCACTTATTTATAGTATAAATGAATTAACTTATAAATGTACTATAAGCCCATTATAATTAATTTTTTGTCAATTAAACCTTGTCTAAAAGACTTTTCACTTATGCAGTGTATGACTATTTTTCCTACATATATTTAACTTTGAAACAAATTCCAAAGATGTTAAGGTATCTAATGGGAAGAAAACCCCGATTATTTGTGTTCTTTTAATCTAGTATGCATTTGATTTGAAACAGTGAATTGACAAATAAGTATTGCTACAATTCAGGTAATTTATTTAACAAATAATTCATTGAGCACATATTGTACATCATTGCATTTTAGGTTTTAAGATGTAGTGTTGACTAAAACCAGATACTTGACTTTCACTGAATATGGGGAGAGGTGTTAAATATAATCAGATTAAAAGAAAAATATTAAGGGTCATGGTAAGTTCATAATCATTTTTAGACTGTTGATTTATTCCTTCACTGTTTATGGAACTTTGATTTCCTCAAACTAGGAATGTGGTTAAAGTAGTAGACCAAGTATATAATATTAAAACTCAAAATTAATTGTATTTGTTTCTGAGTTGTGTCTTTACTTTTGGCTTTCTTCCCCAAAGGTTGTGAAGATGAGAAAAGAGGTGAAGAGAATACGAGTTTTGATCATCAGAAAACTTGTCAGGAGTGTTGCCAGGCTGAAGTCAAAAAAGTCAGTTGCTTAAAGTAATGATCCTGTGACTAATAAATGTCTAAAAATGTTTTTACTTAAAATACTCAAAATGTGAGGGCGGGCTATAAAGGAATAATTAAATATCTTGTTCAGTACTTTGTTTTATACGTAGAGATGATCTGAGTGATATAGAATGTAGTGTCAGCCATGTCCTTATGTGGTTTGGACTGTCCGCCTAAGACGGGATGAAAACCCTCCGTTTAGTCTTTTCAGAATATGTTAAGATGACAATAACAAATTTAAGTCTAGTGTGAAGATTTTAGATCATTTTTTTCTTGAATTACTGTGTAATTTGAAACCTTTAGTACCTTGTGGAGTGCTTAATCAGTTTATTGTGTACCATGAAATTTTTTGAAAAGAGTATTTTATATTTTCAGCATTAGCAGTGTAAGTAAAAAAAGTACTTACAATTCTTGTAGTTTAAGCCTGAATATTTACAAAGCCTTCAAATGCATTTTGTTCCTGGTTAATTTTCTTTTCTAAGAAATGTTCCAGAAGTAGCTCTCCTCTCTGATCAGATATTTAACACTTACTTTTCTTTAATTCTAGAGAACAAATTTTCATTTAATAAACTTATAGCCAATCCTTAATTATAGTTTATGAAGCATATATTATATTAAACACAGTGTAATATGACTGATTGAATGATTGATTGATTGATTGATTGATTGATTAAAGTGTTGCTAACCTTCTGGATAAGGAGCTGGGGAAGGCAAACTCAATTACTGATATGACACCAAGACAGTGCTTGTTTACTAGTTTCAGACACTTGGATTTGTTTATGAAATTGGCGTATGTGTTAAGTTGGGGAAAAGAAGGGGGAGTATAATAGGTTTAAAGTAAAAACTTTTCATTATGATAAAATTAATGCTTTACCTGGTTATATATCATAACTGAAGATTTCATTAACAAATTTGTTTAACAAATTCAGTGAAAAACATGAGAAAATGCCAGCTTCAACATATTACAGTTTTCTAAATGTGCTACATTCTTCACCAAACGGACACATATAAATAAGATTTGAGCAATCTCATTTTTTTGCAGGGGTACTGAAGATGCACTGTTAAAAAATCAAAGACGGGCACAACGATTGCTTGAAGAAATCCATGCAATGAAGGTAAGGATCTGTGTGCAAATGCGTACATGTGTTTCTGTGTCTCTCCTGTCAGCCTGCGTTTTGTGTATTATGATATTATTTCAATATTTATGAGATTGCTCAAATCTTATTTATATGTGTCCGTTTGGTGAAGAATGTAGCACATTTAGAAAATTGTGATATGTTGAAGCTTGCATTTTCCCATGTTTTTTACTGAATTTGTTAAAGTACTAGACTAATTTGAGTCAAAACTACTGTAAAAACTCGTCTACGTTCAATAATGCCTCAGGCCCAAGGATTTTATTTTTACTGTACCTTTAGGCATGTAACCTAAATCAAGTTCAAGAATTAAAGTGTTCATGTTATTTGGGAATGTGGATGGTGATTTTGGTGGCTGACATCATGCTGTGTCCATTGCCAACTCAATAAATTTTTATGGGGTGGTGTCAGCATTTTATTCAGTGCTGTAGTAACTTAAAATAAAATTAGTGTTGGACCAACATGATCCATAGTTAAGTTTTTTTCAGCCAGACTTTTCACTAGCATAATTTTTAAGTCTCACGGCTCTTACTTTGTGGAAACTTTCATTTACCAAATGACATACCATTAAATGTCTGGGAAATGGTTTTATTGTAGAACTTAAAAACAACATTTGGTACCAGCAATTATCTTAATTGCAGGGTAATTTTGCATGTATGTTTGACTCTTATAGTTTGGTATATCTTCCATGTGTTTAGTTGAAAGGGAAGGAAAATTCTCTCAACAATATTTTAATTGAGCTAGATGATCAAAGCTTTTCACCCATCTTCCTTTTTAAAGGACAGTGAAGTGTTGAATAATAGTCTTGTCCCGATTAATATGAACACAGGCATTGGACATGAGTCTTATGTACGAGGTATATTAATTTCTTGAGTTAGCACTCCCCATAATCCTGTAGAATTCAAGGAATCCACTTGATATATCCCTTTTCTCAAATTTATAATCCTTTTTTTATCCAGTTATTCAGAAAAAATTAACAAGTAATACCCTGTGTTTTTGTGTCATGATACTCTTATGAGGAAAAAAAAAATCTTCGGAGATTTTTACGTTGAGGGTAGCACTTAGATAGGAAATTACGATTTTCTTTCACTGTCTGTTAACCAAAGTCTTCACTAAGTTATATTGCATACTTAAATTTTTTCCTGTAATTTTCTCTGATTAGTAATTCTTAAAATCCTAAATTATTCACAGGCTTTGAAATTCTATATAATGACTGATTTTGTTTTATATGGGAAGAATACTGTATATATGTATGGGGAGGTGCTTATATACAGTGTATGAAGAGTTGATAACAAAAGATTATCTTTGGAATAGTTCCATTTTGTAACTCCTAATAATTAACTTTTTTTAGTTAATTAGATAAGTTTTTCCATCTGTTCTAACTGTAAGCCTTGTTTTCTGTTATTCTTAAATCTCATTATCGGAGGGAAATCAGGTGGCCTAGTGATAAAGGTTGCTATGTCAGTATCATAGTTTGTTTTCCATTCTGTTTTTCCCTGTTACTCCTAAAAACTATTGTGATTGTTGCGTTGTAGAAAACTAAAGTTCATGGCCTGTATATTTCTTTAATTCATAAAATGTATAATATGCATATTCCTTGAATTTGTAGCAGGGGGTTGAGGATGTCTGGGTTTGTCAGTCTGACTTCAGCTTATTTCTAAATACCTTTTAGACATGGATTTAATTTAACATATAAAAACCAAAACAAAAAGAGTACTAGAAAGACTACATGTGTGCTTTTCGTGAGGGTCAAATTTCATTTTTCATTTATAGTGCTTTTATTACAAAATTGGTCTTTTCTAAAAGAAGCAAATACATTTAACTTTTTTTTTTTTTCTTTTTTTTTGTGGGTACCGGGGGTTGAACTCAGGACCTCGCGCTTGCTGGGCAGGCGCTTATACCACTGAGCTGTCTCATCGGCCCCAGCATTTTTAATTGAAAGGTCATTTATCATTTTCTAAGGAAGTGTTTTTCATATGTAAGGGAGTATCAAAGAAATAGTCGCTAAATGGTAGATCCACAGTCTCAATTAAATTTGAAGGAAAACCTCTATTCATTTTTCTAGAGGAGTTTTTTTCTTAGCTCATATGCCACTAGATTTTTCCAGTCTCATTTATGATATACTATCCTATACTTGCTTTCTATGATAATAGGGTATTTTGTTTCAATATGACATTCTTATGAAGAAAACCCGAGGTATTTTTAGAAATATTTTTTTTACTGCTGAAGGGGGAAGGAAGGCCTGACTTAAGAAACTACAAAATCATAGGTTCTAATTCTATAGAGTATATTTGAATCCCAACTCTTTGATTCCTTTCCTAATAGTATTTATACTTTTAACTTTAAATTATACATTGACATTACTCAAAATGTGCAAGAAATCCCTTCCTCAATAATAAAGTTAGTAACTAGCATTTATTGAGCATTTAGTATTCACTATCTCATGAGGTAGATGTCACTATTATCTCTGTCTTACAGAATAAGAAACTGAAGCTTAGAAAAATAAAGACTTGTCCGAGGTCAAATAATTGTTAAGTAGTGGACTCCAGACCGACTGTAAAGTTTGTAGTGTTACTTTACAGCACTCCTGTCCTTTGGTAGGATGCAGACTTACTGAAAAATACCTCAAACCCAACACAGGCAATCTCCCAAGATTGGACGAGATAGTTTTATAACATGATGCCCTCTAAGGGAAAAAAAAAAAGACCCAAGATCTGCACTGTGTCCCAAATCCTTTCATTCCCCCCCTGGGTGCACATGGTTTCCTGTATCTGTCCCCCCCACACACACTGCTCCCTGTACTTCTCCCTGAGTATGCTGATGAGAACTTATATATTCTTCTGCGAAACCTTGTTCTTCCTGCTATTTTGCTTGTTTTAAAACTTTCTTTTTTATTCTTCCTTTACTTTTTTTGAAACCATCCTTTGAGCATATACCAGCTGTTCAGATCACCCTATCACGGTTCAGTTTGTTTCAAGGAGTTGTTATTAGTGTATTAGTGTATTAATTATGAGTTAAAATCAAGTAAAATAATACATCAAAATAGTGTAATAACTATCTTATCGTTTGAACCTCACCACAACTCTGTAAAGTAGGTAGAATCCTATTTCAAAGGACATTTTGAGAGCTGTTCTAGGCTGCATACCCACATTAGGTTGGAGGTTTATTATCATATACAGTAATATTATTTAGAATTTTCTGATATTTCAGGTTATGTGTGCTTTTTAAAAAAATTACTGAGGTTTTTCCTATGAGTACTTAAAAAGAATTTTTTTGTGGGATAAAAGATGCATTATTATATCCTTTATTGTGTTTAGTATATGTGTCAAATTAACATTTAGTTCACTTATACTAAAGTAATCGTATTAAAAATAGTATTAATCTTGCACTATAAATATTTTGACAGTTTCATCTTTTATTTGTGAACCATTACAAAGCATCATATTATCAAATCAAGATTGTATGTTAAAGATTTCCCCTAGAATCCAGGTAGGCTAATAGATTTAAGTATGTGTAAGCTAGCAGAAAGTACAAATAAAGCAAAGGGACATTTGGGACTCTGATTTTCCACACCAGACACATACTTTCTGGCCCAGAGTCTCCAAAGTAAGTAAGTTTGGTCATTAGCTTGTAGCAGGAAGTATTTGAATTTTGAAATGTCTTCCTTCTCTTCCCCAATATTGTATAGCTTATATGATACCTTCAACTATGTCATGATACTCACAGATTCGGGGTTTATTATAAACACCTTTAACAAGGGACATGATACTAAGAGCATTGTGCAAATAAGGGTTTTCCTCCTAATGAGGGGCATTAGCTTATTTACAAAGAGAACCAGTTGTAAGCATATAAATATTTACACTTTTCCCTCCAAATTTTTGGAAAATACTTCAGAACAGTAGAAAAGTCAGATTGCAATCTAAAATTAAAATGCATTGTATCCTATCCATGTTTGTTCTTTTATTGGCACTGCTGTCTTCAGCCATGTGGTTTAAACGTTGTCTGCTAGATTTCTCCATCATAGAGTTAGCTTGTCCTGTTTCCGGTTACTAAGTAATCTGTCACATAGTACTTTGAAACTGTGTGAGTATCCTGTAGCCTCTCAAAACCCCGTGATAGATGAAATAGTTGAATCAATTAGAATGTTTTATTTTTTCTATGTCTCTGTTTCTCTGATTTTTATTCACTGAGAGGAATTTTCTTGTTGTTAAATATCATTGAGGACAGTTAAAATAGCCATTTTTGCCTATGGAGAAGAACAATATTATCTTTTATTCTTCATTTGCTGGGCAAATTTGCATTATATTCTGACATTATGAAGATTAAGTTGTACAGATTGGATTTCATTATTTTCCTCCAGTAAATGGTGGTTTTAGCAGTTAATTTTCTTGGCTAGCCTTTAACTTTAAACTACGTTTCTTGGTCGGTAGCACCAGTCTCAGTTTAGATCTTTTGTCTTTTGCAAGCTGCTTTGCATCTGTCCCCAGGAGTGGGTTAGAGGTCCCTCTTCTCTCTGTTCTGGGTGTCCTAGCTCTCCGAGATGACGAGGTATCCTGGATTCATGTTTCCACAGCTGCCTCTACCATGTTCTTTTTTTTTTTTTTTTTTTTTAATGTGGGTACCAGGAGTCGAACTCAGGACCTCGTGCTTGCCAGTCAGGTGCTTATGCCGCTGAGCCATGTCACTGGCCCTCTGCCATGTTCTTGAGCCATGAAAATTGCACCTAGCCTTAGACTAAGCTCTGAAAAGATGGTGACTACTTGTATAATTTTCTGTCCGCTTCATGTCATGTAAGTTTGGGTTTCTCATCAGAGTCTGTTTGCTTCTGTTTAGTCCAATTCTTTCAGATTAGACCTTTTGGTAGTAGGGCCAGGATTTATGATTTTTTTCAGATTTGGGGAGGGCCACTTAATCATATTTTTGTTAGTCTCTTAGTCTGAGAGATTTTAAGTTTTAATTTAAATTTAAATTTTAGGGAGTTGAAGTTTTAAGTAAAAGATTAATAAAGTGCAGCCAAGGACAGAGAAAGAACTCAAGAGAGTATGGTATCTAGGAAGCCGAGTGAAGAAACTATTTCAAGAATGAAATGTTGAGCTAGGTATTGTTTTCAAAATTAGCACTATTATTTTATTCAAAATACAAACTCACTAGATCATGGTTAGTGATAAATTTGTCAGACTGAAGTTTTTCCGTGGCCTAGGCTGATTTACAGAACTGTTCTTATATAACAAAAATGGTTTTTATTCTTAATCATGAATCCTATGCATGTAAAGCATGCCTTTCTTCACTTGCCCCCCAAATGCTATTTCTAAATTGTAAAAACATTTTAACTAAATTTTTATGGTCCAAAATTGTTTCCGGAGTCATATTTTCTTCCTCTGAGTCAGTAACCTGGAAACTGCGATGGTCTAAGTGTGGAGTGAGTGCAGGGTCCCTCTGCTTCTTGCTTACTTCCAGTACTCCTCAGCACACGCACGCTGCAGCCTGGAGGGCTGCAGAATCGGGAGCAGTACTGTTATCCCAAGTCCCTTTCATAATTCCGCACTTTTGGATTATTTTTTCTCGGACACGTTGTAGCAACCAAGTAAATATTGAAACCTGTAGGTAATTTTGAAGATCTTCAATAAATGCTTTTCATCAGGACAGTATTTTCACTGAGAATTAGATAACTATACATTTCTCCAGAAGAGGTTTTGCAATCCGTGTCCCAACGAGAATGGCTCCAGCTACGTGAATAATTAGTGTTTTTCTTTCTTCTCATCCCATCACACTTTCTCTTACTTATTTTTCTGCCTTGGCTTACTTTTCTCTTACTGTAGTTATTGTAATATCCTTTCTAGTGGATACTTACTAAATGGATGAATTGTGTCATGGATAATTTGGAAGTCCAGCTCCCCGTCGTGGGTCATTAAAAGTGCTACAGTT
Organism: Erethizon dorsatum; assembly: GCA_028451465.1. NCBI lineage: Eukaryota > Metazoa > Chordata > Mammalia > Rodentia > Erethizontidae > Erethizon > Erethizon dorsatum. The sequence goes on along the minus strand of CM051838.1, from coordinate 85,039,911 downwards.
TTTCCAGACAGATATTTATGCACATACATTAAAACTACTGACTGAGCATTTCTGGTTTTAAAAATACGTTCTACAGAATGCATCTTCAGGTTCTTAGTATTTTTTACGTGGACTTTCTGCCCTTGATCTCACCCCCTTCAAATCATGTTCTGCACTAGAAACCAGTGGCCTCCTACATGCACATGTGACCGAGTTCTCTTCTGTCTGACATGTAAAGGACCTTTTGTGATCTGGACTCCCGCTGCCTCTCAGCTGCCCCATGTATTCTACCTGCCTTGTACTTTTCATTCAGCTGTACCAAGCCGTAGCGGTCTACCTCGTGCCATCTTCTGTGATGAGACCTTTTAAGCTTAGCACCTCTCTCCCCCATAAGTAGGACTTACCCTTCCTTCGTTACCTGGTCACTATGTTACTGACACTAGGAAACTCCCTGCACTACCGCTCCGAGCCAGGATAATTTGCCACCTCTTCTGTACAGCCCGTTTCAATTCCGTCATCATATTGTGAAAGTCTGCTTTTATGCCATTCCTGCTACTTAGCACTGCTTAAGACCGCAGGTTGTTTGACTCATTTAGTGCCTGGTAACATGCTGGGTGCGTGGCGGCTGCTCCCCGGCTCGCTGGCTGGGGACCTTGCGCGAGACATCGTCCCGGTGTTGGTGTGCGCGGCGTTTCTTACGGGCCGAGCGTGTCCTCCGTCTCCTGACATAGAATAGTGCTGAGCTCTTACTAAGAGTCTGTAACCAAACAGTTTAGTTTTTTGTTATTTTTAATGTTAAGTATCAGAAACAAGAATAAAAAGGCTCTTCATTTTAGGGTCGGTTTAGCCAGTGCCCTAAGGCCATATAACTTCCAATTTAATGTTTGTAAAAGGCAGAAAGAACTTTTCTTGTTTTAAAAGTGGATCAAGATACCCCAGTTTAATAGCTCTTTGTGCTCTACTTGTGACCTTGAAATGAATAAACAGGAAATCTTAGTGGTGTTTTAAAAGATCAATATATACTGCTCTCCTTACACTTCTTCAACATAATTTAAAACAGGTCATCACACTGAAATCCCTGCTTGCTTCTTGGCATGTGGTTTCTACAGCTTTAAGTCAGTGTTTTGAATATGTCCCATCCCTGAAACCCTTGGCCACATTGCATTTTTAATATAGGTTCTAGCCATGCTTTTGAACCTACCTATTCCTGTTTGAAAACAAAAAGTCGCAGGCCTGTTGGCAAAAGTGATGAAAATGCTGTTATCATTTACCGAGTCATAGTATACCTGTTTTGGAATAAAGAACCAATTCGGGAATTGCTTATTCTGGATAAACCTACTTTAAAGGCACTGAGTATATAAAGAAGGTTTAGGAGTAGGAAGAAAGCAGTGTCACATGAGCTTCTTCGTTCATGTTTTTATCTCAACCATTAACACTCTCACTTGAACACATCTTACATTATTAGATTTTTTTTTTTTTTTTTTTTTTTTTTTGTGGGTACCGGAGGGTCGACCTCAGGACCTCGCGCGCCAGCAGGCGCCCGTGCCACTGAGCGATATCACTGGCCCCTTTTTCATATGTGGGTTCCGGGAGTCGAACTCGGGCCCTCGCGCTTGCCGGGCAGGCGCTTAAGCCGCTGAGCCATCGCACCGGCCCTAGATTTTTATCATAATGGAAACCATGTACTTTTGTGTTCTCTGTATGTTAGAACTAATGTCAGTGTTTTAGCATCTCAAAGAATTGATGTTTTGTGATAACAGAAATTTAATAGTTCCATTTTTTTCTTGTTTGAAAAATATTCCATTTCTCTACTTGTCACTAAATTGTGAAATAAAAATACTGTAATTCCAAGGGAAATGATTGTTCTCATTAATTATACTTCTTAGCAATTTCTAACTAAATTGTATATTCTTTTTTATTCTCTTTTCTTCTGTGAAGGATAACCAAAGTCTACATGATGTATCAGTTTTAAATACGGCTAGGGTAAGGAGTAAAACGCTCACTTTTTAAATTACTGATTTCTGTTGACACTTAGTATGTTGAAGTAGAATTTTTGATTATTTTCGTCTATTCATCCCAATGTAAGTATCACAGATTATTAATGATCATGTATCTTCTTAGTCATAAAATTTGTAAATATAAATGAAAATTTAAAAATACAAATGAGAGAGAATGGAGTTGTTGGAATCTAGAGAACAGATCAATTAATTGAATCTGATTTCTTACATGATTTTAGGAAGATTTCTCAGAGTTAGGGCACTAAGTTAGAACTTTAAGATTAAATATTAGCTGTTTAGCAAAGGCCATTCTGGATAAATAGAATGCACCATAAATAAAGCATACAGACCTAGATCTATAAGTATATTACATGATTTGAAAGAACTGCTGAGTATTAAAACACATCAAATATTGTAGCACACTGAACAAGTTTTTTCTTTTTAAAATATATTTCCCTTTTTTCTATCTGGATACTTTGTAATTGTAGCCTAAGGCAGACACCCTGAAAAATATCGTAGCTGTAATACAGAATGAATGGCGAAATAAAGGGTTGAAGTAGAGGCTAAAACACTGGATGAGATTACATATGAAAGACTTCTAGAAAATGTGGACACATCAAAGAATTTTAAATAATTAAATATTTTCTAGGACAATAAAGCGGAAGGCAGAGTGGGGAGGGTATTTTGAGGGAGATTAGTAGCAGTGTATCTTTCAATTTAATACTTTTTTTAAACATTCACTATATATTTTAATCACACATCTGTGTAGTTCGTATCCCCGTTTATTCTTATTTTTAATGTGCTATCCTAAGAAGATACTTGAAAATAAAGTTGTTTGAGGGATTTCATGTATTCTTTTATGAGTTTGTGACAGAATTACGCCCTTTTAAACTAGGGTTGGGATTATGGTTCAGAAGCAGTTAGCTCTTCCTGCGAGGCCGGCCACTTTGTCAGGAGGAGAGGGGCGTCTGTGTGCTCCCTGAGTCTTCATCCTCATGGAATGATTGGGTCTCATTTTCTCTGCCCACCTCTATGAATGTGACCACAGAAACGAGTAATTTTCTGTACCAAGAACAGTTCAGATGTTTTTATTTGGTATAGAAAAATATGATCATGTTTAATCACTTGGGTTAAATAAGCTATTTTCCCTAATTTTTCTAAAAACTTTCTACTATAGGAGATTGGATTATATGTTTTAAAAGTTATGGAGCTTATTTTAAATAAGTAATTTGCTTTTTGTTTAATTAGTACTATTTTTAAATAAAATGCAGATCTTGGACTATTGTATTATGAGTATTTCTTTAATTTTTGCCCAGGACAATAGTAATTATTTTTGTAAATCAATGAAAATATTGTTGAAAATATATTCAGTTCAGTTTTTAGAATGTGAAGATTCAACTTTTGACATGAACTTCAACTTGGAAGTAAAGTGAGACAGTACTTTTGTAGACATTTAGTAATTCTTTTTCTGGCTGCCAGCAAAAGCCTGACACCAATACAGTTTCCTAGTAGTAAACTTACTTTGTTTTTGTGTATCACTCTCCTGTTCAAGAACCTAAATGAGCTTCCTTTTGTATGCCAGATTGAGTCTAATTTTTCATGAGTCTTAAAGGCTTTATCATTATTTACCCCTCTCATCCTCATTTCTCTCTACATACTGCAGTCAGCATTATCCCTTACACATCTTTATGCATTCTTGTTTTTAAGTTTCTGTAGTCTTATGTGATAACAAGACACCGTTTACCACCACTTCACACAAAACTGGAGTGAATCATTGTCACAGTTTTTGCTGATCTCTAAAACAGTGGATTTGTTGGGGAATATGGGGGTACACGTATGAGGACTAATGCCTGGGCATATAACATAATGGTAGGGAGTTTGTGCAATTTAAGAAAGCTCCTCTGGTAAATTGGACATCTTTTCATTGTTCCCACCATTGAGAACTACTGTAATAAGCAGAAATTACCCTGTAGCCTCATCTATACAGTGCTTTGGTATCTATACAGTGCTTTGGTAGGCAGTTTTTTTTTTTTTTTTTTTTTTTTTTTTGTGGGTACCGGGGGTCGAACTCAGGACCCCTTGCGCACCAGCAGGCGCCCGTGCCGCTGAGCGATATCACCAGCCCTTTTTTCGTATGTGGGTACCGGGAGTTGAACTCAGGACCTTGCGCTTGCCAGGCAGGCGTTTATGCCGCTGAGCCATCTCACCGGCCCTGGTAGGCAGTTTTTAACAGTCTATTACTGATGCCTCTTCCTTTGTTACTGTGTTGGGTTATTTGCATGCTATTTCAAAAATGCCTTTTAATCAAAATGAAAATAAATCTTACTCTAAAGTTGTTTGTGAATATTTTAGTTTCTTTTTCTTGTCTTCCATCTAATAATGATGCCTGATATTTTGCTATTAGTTTATTTTTACTTCATGTTTAATTTTTGAATTTCAAATACCAATTTTACTGAAGTAAAGTCAACAATATTGATGACTTTCAAGATGTAGAAGGATGTCATTGTAAAATGAAAGAAGAGTAAAGCCACTTGCTTCACATTTCCTGAAGTTTTGAATATTTGTGCTGATGCTGCTTTTGCGTCATTAATTGTGCGCCCTAGAGTCTGTTTCTTCTTCTTAAAACTAGAAATAATTTCTGTTTGGTTTCTTTTTTATGGAGAGTAAACAAAGTTTGTAATATCGATGTTCCTAGCATAGCACTCTGGATAAATTTCTTAAGAATGTGAATTTTTATCATCTTACTCCATTTAAATGATGCAGATGAAGTACTAAGAGGGCCATTGTTTTCAATGCCATTGTGAAAAGTTATAATAAAACTATTCAGTAAGCTGCAGGTCTAGAAAAGAGATCTTTTGGGGATGTACTGTATCATATAATTTGTCATCATTGTCCAGGTTGCATTGTAACTTTAGGCCAGAAACTGAGATAAATATTTAGTAAGCAGTATATGCTTCAATAAATAAAACTTTCAGTTGATATTATTTACTCTTACTTTGCCAGAAAAGATCAGACACTCTTATATCATGACCATATCACTTTGTTTCACCCCAGCAAAAGTATTTTAGGTCTGTACTTTGTATGCCATAATCTATGCTACCTTATTCAGAAATAATAGAAATTAATATGCTGTCTGCCCTTGAGAAGTTTGTAATCTTATGAGATGGACACGTGAACACAGACCTTCAGTAAGTGTTTTTAAAAATGAAGGGCGTGTAACACTGGTTCAGGATCCAAAGAAGGCTTCCTGTAGCAGGAAGCGGAGTTTTAAAAGGTGAGCAGAACATCACAAATTATAAAATGGAGTATGTCCTTAAATGTATGTTATTTTATTTCATTTGGTTCTTAGAAAAGGTATAAAGGAAGTATCTATAAAACCAACAAATAACAAAGTTTCTAGATTATTTTACTAATTTCCCTACATGAAGTCTGTATTAGGTGTGACAGTAATTAGGATTCAGATCTCAATATGGATGAGCATAAAGATTAGATGGGGAGGGGTTAACTTAGATAACTTGAATGAAAGACTTAGTTATTAAAAATTGTCTTTGCCCTAATTGCTGAATGGGGCAGTGTTTGCTTTTTGGTATCTGAATATTGAGATAACTGAGATACTCATTGTAACAGCTTATAATATCTAACAAGGAAAATAACTTCATTATCCATTCTTTCAACAAATATTTGGGCCGGTGAGATGGCTCAGCGGCATAAGTGCCTGCCTGGCAAGCGCGAGAGCCCGAGTTCGACTCCCGGAACCCACATACGAAAAAGGGGCCGGTGATATCGCTCAGAGCCACGGGCGCCTACTGGTGTGCGAGGTCCTGAGGTCGACCCCCGGTACCCACAAAAAATATATATATATATTTATTGGGCATTTTCCAAATGTTGTGTATTTTTCTAGATACTTATGAATACCTGAAGGAAAAATTTGGCAAAACTTCTTATAATCTATTTTTTGGTGTTTTTTGGTGTATTTTGTGGTTTTAGGGGAGACAACATAACCAGTGTTAATCATATAGAAATAATATGCTGTGGAAAAAATCAAGCAGAGTAGGAAGGTTTAGGAAGGATGATGTAAAATAGACAGGTGGAGATGTTGAGTCTGGAGTTCAGAGGAGAGAGATGTCCTGGAGACAGATTTTGGGTAGTTCATAAATGCATGATTTGTGAAGTCATGGGACTGGATGAAATCGTGAAGGTGGTATGAAGTAATAAGGAAGAGGACCAGCAGCAGAGCCCTAGTCCATTCCAAGTCAGAGAGAACTAGCAAAGGTCACTGAGAACGTACAGCCAAGAGTCTGGGCACGCTAAGTGAGGTAATGAAAGTGTATCAAGGAGAAAGGGGAATTAACTCGTCAGAAGTTATTTAATAGGCCAGGAAGGGAAGAGTCAAACAGTGCCGCTTTCTCAGGAAGAGTACTGACTCTTACATTTAGCAATTTGGAGAACATTGGTGACTAAAAAGAGTGAGATTGCTGGAGTAATAATTGAGCAGGTTTGAGAGAAAATAGAGACCCTGGGAGGTACTGTACTAACAAGTGTTGGGATTAGAGTGGCTGTGTGACCAAACTGCTTTCGTCCCAGCACATTTATTAATAATGTCTCCTTTGATCCTCGGATGGGTCCTTGTTTGAACATCAGACTGTGGTCAGTGTGGCTGTGACCCTTTGCTGTCATTATTCCTTCTGACGCCGACATTCCACCGGGGTTGCTCTTTTAAGCCAGCTTACACAACCTTTTTGAGAGTCTGTTTTGAACCCCATTAGTCTTTTTCTGGCACAGGAAATTAACCGTGGGATGTGTAATTTTCCCCTTCATTTTAGTGGTATTTGGAAACCAAGGCTTGAGGCAGGTGGGTAGATTTTGATTGAAGGGAAAGGAAGTGAGAAAGAATAGGTAACCAGTTAATGGAAAGCATTCTAAAGACTAAAAATTAAAAAGGAAACTTACCAAAGATAATGTGGTAGGAGAATAGAAAATCGGATTCATTACAAGACTCCTAGAAGAAAAGTATTACAACATTGGAGCAAAAAGGTATGTTAGGCAAAGCAATAAAAAAAAAAAATTTTTTTTTTTTGTGGCTACTGGGGGTCGAACTCAGGACCTCACGCGCCAGCAGGCACCCGAGCCGCTGAGCGATATCACCGGCCCAATCAGATCCTTTTTAATGCCAGTCTGAAGATCTTTCATTTCTTTCTGTATTCAGGACAGTGACATGATAGGCCTTGGAGTTACTGGTCCGGCAGACGGGAAGCCAGGTTCTTATAATCCAGGCAGTCGGTAAGGAGTCCTGCGCCGGGTTAGGACGGCGTTAACAGCGGAGCACCCAGAATCGTGATAGAGAGGCTTGCAAGGGTCGGAGACTCGGCGCTCTCTCACCCGAGCAGCGGAGGACAGACGAGCACGGACAGGGCCAGGAGGAAGGCAGTGATATTTTATTTGGAAAAATACCTTCCCAGTGTAACATAGAGTATAGCTTTACTTAAAGGTTACTTCAGTAACCAGTGTATTTAAGAAACAGCAGGACAATACTTAGAAAATGAATTTTTTTATCGTCACTGAAAGGTAACCGTAATGAGAATCCCTGTCCGTAAAAAAGCACGAAGATTGGGGTATCAGTAGCACTCTTTTTTTTTTTTTTTTTTTTTTTGTGGGTACCGGGGGGTCGACCTCAGGACCTCGCGCGCCAACAGGCACCCGTGCCGCTGAGCGATATCACCGGCCCCTTTTCCGTATGTGGGATCCGGGAGTCGAACTCGGGCCCTCGCGCTTGCAAGGCAGGCGCTTATGCCACTGAGCCATCTCACCGGCCCTCAGTAGCACTCTTAACAAGTTATTTCAGAGCCTTTGTTTCAGAGAAATGCATTATTTGGCTCATTTCCACATATACCAAAAATCTAGCCTTCATACTTTTCCTGGCATTTTTAAAATTTCTTTTCTCCGTCTAAACATCACATTCCATCTGTTACACAAAAAGTCTCTTGTATTCTATTAAGTTAAAAGCCCAACCACAATGAAATCTTCTTGGAATTAAAAATGTCAGCATGGTTAGCTGCCTCAAAGTTACTTTTTGTGTTATCCCAATCTCCCTCCCCATGGCCTGATACAAAACAGTTTAATTACGAACATACTTTTCCTACTGAAGCAGAAGCAACACTACACTGGCTTAGGAGTTACAAGTGAGCATCTTAGATTGTTCAAACAAAAGTCTCTGGAGAAAAGACAGGGCTATACCCAAATAACCAAAATTTGCATTACCTAATTTTAATTAAATTTACTGTTTTGTATATTAGCAAAGCAGTAGCTTCAAGCACAGTATAGAATAAGGCAACTGAAGTTATTCTGATGGGTCTAGTTTTTAATGGGTGACAATCTTTAGTGTAGAAAGCTTGAGTAATGTTAATTTAATTAGGAAGGACTTAAAAAGTCAACACTGACAACAGGATATGGCAAAAAAGCAGTGTATGAGGATTCTTGTCCCAGCCCTGCTGTGATACTTGGAAATGAGTCCCTTAAACTTTCTGTGGTCACGCTTTTCTTTCCTAAAAAATGCCTGGGTCATCCAAAAATGGGCATCTGAGATGAATACACACTTCTCAGATGAAGAATACAAACAGCAAATAAATATATGAAAAAAATGTTCAACATCACTGGTTATTTGGACATGCAAATTAAAAGAGCACTGAGATTCCATCTTACCCCAGAAAGAATGGCTATTATCAAGAAATCAACCAATAACAAATGCTGGAGGGGCTGTGGGGAAAAAGGAACCCTTCTCCACTGTTGGTGGGGGTGTAGACTGGTGCAACCACTGTGGAAATCAGTGTGGAGATTCCTCAAAAACTAGGATTAGTGGTCCCATTGAACCCAGCTATTCCCCTTCTGGGTATCTTCCCTGAAGACTTAAAAACATCGTATCACAGCGATATATGTGCACTCATGTTTTTAGCAGCACAATTTGTAATAGCTAAATCTTGGAAACAACCCAAATGCCATCAACCAAGGAGTGGATAAAAAAGATGTGGTATTTTTATACAATGGAATACTACTCAGCTATAAAGAAGGATAAACTTGAGGCTTATATAGGTAAATGTATGCAACTCGGGACCGTACTCATAAGTGAAATAAACCAGACACACATGTGTAAACATTATATTGTCTCCCTAGCGTGAGAAGCTGAAAGAGTAAATAAGATCCAAAACGTATAATAGATATTGTAAAATGGGAAGAAACTGGCAGGGGGGAATGGAGGAAAGATGGAAGGGAAAAGCAAAAAAAAAAAAAAAAATACAGAAATGTATGTGTGTATATATATATATGAAAGATAGTTAAGATAGTTATACTACTAATTTCTCTTAGTTGAAAGAAAGGTTTGAAAAGAAAGGTTTGTGCTAATATTGTTTGGACAGGTGAATGCTGATATCTTGTACTCTGAGTAACTAAAGATAACAATACGCAGTGTATTAACCATTGTTACCCTCCTATTATCTTGTTTTGAAATTTCTATTTTTTTTCTCTTAAAAAAAAAAAATCGGGGTCCCTGAAGTACCAGAAAAAAAAAAAAAAAAGCCTGTGTCCTGAGTCCCCAAGACCAATTTGAGGCCCAGTAATTCCCTAGTGGAATCCACAGGACTCAACAAAGGCTGTTAAACTCACAGTTACAGTTTATTACTATGTGAGAATACAGATTAAAATCAGCAAGAGGGGGAAGTCCATGAAAATCCAGGCATAAATTTCCAGGGGTCCTCTACCAGCGGAGTCGTGTGGACACACTCCCAGTAGTGATGTGACACCAAGTGTAAGGTGTTTCCATCCAGGCCCAGAGATTTCAACTGGGGACAAGTCACCTAAGTGTGAATTGCCTACATAGCTAATTTCCGCTACTCTCACTCCAGCTTCTCAAAGCAGAGACACATTCACGCTGAATTACACCCTCGGCGCTCACTCTCTAATCGTAAGTACGCCGTGGCCCGCATTCTCAGAGGTCGTTTCCAGGAACTGGCCAAGGTCACTCCTGAAGAGAGGCCTTTCTCAGGTGGGTTATGCTGAATTTGAGCAACTCATGCCCGCTGGGTCAACCCTGTCCCACACAGGAAGTGCGGAATTGTATCGTAGCTGAAGCTTCTTGTATTCCATTGTTTCGTGAGTGGATTACTAACTCCAGCTGCATACCCACCAAAGAATATAATTGCTTATTTTAGTTTTCAGACAGATTATTTGAAAGCTCAAATAATAGAAACAAATTAGACTGTTGTTAGAAGCCTCTAAGTACCATTTGTCTTTCAGAGTTCTCTATTCTTTAACAGAATTAGGGCTTTCTCAGTTTTATCCGCAGAGCTTGAGAGATCTTAGCTGCTTTCCAGTACTCATGCAGGAAACCATTCGTTTGTGATGGGGTTGATGTAGTGTGAGGTAAGGTAATAGCCTCAACTCATCATCTCAGGCCTTCCTTTAAAACTGAAAATTAACTTCAGACCTTGAAAAATCAGTTCCAATTATATCCCCTGCAGTTTGGATGAGTAATCCATTGACCCTACTGAACTTTGCTGTTCTGGCTTTCATAATTAATTCGAAGAGTAATTTATGTATTATTATATCATTAAGTGAACTAAAATTTTTGGCCATGTTATAACCTATCACTGAAACTTAAATTTAACCCTAGAATAATAAAAATAGTTAGGTTTACTTCTTCCTACAAAATGTAAGTCTAGATTTCAGTTAAAAAAGCAATTTGTGAATTCTGGCAATCTAGTGTGAATGTCCCAAGCAGACTCCAAGCAGACTCGCAAGGATTCAGAGTGGCTGTGGGTAAATTTTCCCATTTTTTCCCCCCTTTTTGTGGTACTGGCGATTGAACCCAGGGCCTTTACATTGAACTACATCCTAGCCCTTTTTATTTTCCTTTTGAGACATGGTCTCACTAAGTCACTAAGTTGCCTACGCTGGTCTCAAATTTGTGATCCTCCTGCCTCAGCTTCCCAGTGTGCTGGGATCACAAGTGTGTACCACCACCCTTAGCAATCTTTTTATCTTTTGAAGGGAATACTATAAGGGCTGATCAAAAAATATGGTATGGGGCCGGTGAGATGGCTCAGCGGCGTAAGCGCCTGCCTTGTAAGCGCAAGGGCCCGAGTTCGACTCCCAGATCCCACATACGAAAAAGGGGTCGGTGATATCGCTCAGCGGCACGGGTGCCTGTTGGCGCACGAGGTCCTGAGGTCGACACCCCCGGTACCCACAAAAAAAAAAAATATGGTATGTATTTAAATCAAAAAATTATTACAGCGAAAAGACACATTGCCATTAATCCCCCTCAAAATACTCCTGCTGAAAGTAGCAAGAATGATGGGGGTAAGTGTGTTCGAAGTGAGGAGGAGTCGTTCTCTCGGGGATTATTGGCAATGTGTCTTTGACTGTAATACTTATTTTTTAATTTAAACATGTACTGTAGTTTTTGATTATATGTCATATATTACCATTTAGTCCACACCGTAAGTGGTGTGATAAGGACAGTTTAACCCATCCAAAGGCATACACTGAGTTTCAAGGTAGATACTTCTTACTGAGAGAGATTCTTAACATCATTTATGGTACATGATGCTTATCCAGAAAATATGGTATAATTAAAATATGAAGATTGGTAGAAGATAGAAAGTATATTCATTTATTTCATAGTGCTGCTAAGACAAATTACCATGCAGTTGATGGCTTAATCCAACACAAGCTTATTATCTTCAAGTTCTGTAGGTCAGAAGTTTTACAATCAAGGTGTCCCACAAGACTCCAAGCCTCTGTAGGCTCCAGCAGAGGATTTGCTTCCTGCCCGCGGCCTCTAGGGACGACTGTGTTTCGGAACTCAGACTCCTTCTTCTTCTTCTTCTTCTTCTTCTTCTTCTTCTTCTTCTTTTTTTTATGGAGGTACCGGGAGTCGAACTCAGGACCTCGCACTTGCCAGGCGGGCGCTTATGCCGCTGAGCCATCTCACCGACCCATCCTTCTTCTGTCTTCAAGGTGGGCAGCATAGTATCTTCAGCAGCATAGCATCTTTCCCTTTCTTCCCTCCTTCCCTCTCCTCCCTGACGTGTGGTTTTACATCTCCTCTAACTCTGACCCTTTCTCTCCCCTCTTATAAGGAGCCCTGCAGCTACGCCGGGCTTACCTGGATAATACAGATAATAATCTGATCTCAGCATCCTTAATTACATCAACAAAGTGTTTTTCTCATGTAAGATAACACTTAAAGCCTGTGCTGTTGCGAATATGGGTATCTTTGGAGAAGAATTCAGCCCGGCACATGGTTGCTTGTGTTCTGAAATTAGTTGTTGTAACGCTAGATGATGTTCACCTGCCAGACTACAACAGCTGCTGTCTGTTGACAGGTGATTTCCCCTCCCTCATCCAGGAAGATACCTTCCACTTAAAAGCCCATTTAAAAAATATACTGCTAAAATGCTTCTTTAGTTTTGATTACATGAGTTTAACTTGTTAAATTTAATTTCTACTATGTATCTGGAACTTGAGTTTTTGCTAAAGAGAAGAAAAATATGTGAGAATTTAAAAAATACTGGTACTCTGGCACCTATTGTTATGAGCAATAAATTGTCCTTGTCTTTGACCCAGGAGTCTCTTTTTTACCAACACCCACGAAACTACCAGTTTAACACGTTAGCTTGCAGGTAGGGTACAATCACAGACTCTTCAAAGAACTTCATATTGGGTATTGCAAATAATAATTCCAAAAATCCATCACCATTTTGTTTTTATTTTATTTTGTGGGGGGTACCGGGAATTGAACTCTCGACCTCGCGCTGCCAGGCAGGCCCTGTGACCTGAGTTGTATCCCCGGCCCCACCTTTTTGTATTAATTGACACATAATATTTTTATATATTTATGAAGTTCAGATGAGAATTCGACACATGGATGCAGTGTATAATGATCAGATCACGGTAATTAGCATTTCCTCAAATGTATGTATCATTTCTGTGTGTTGGAAGCCTTGACCTATTCTAGTTATTTTGAAATATATGATACATCTTAGTGCTCTAGAACATTAGAACTAATTCCTTCTAAGTGTACTTTAATACCTATTGTCCTACATTACTCTATCCCCCTCCCTTCCTACCCTTCACCTTCTAGTGGCCACTATTCTACTCTACTTCTACGAGATCGACTATAGCTTTCGCACATTATGCTTGGCGTAGTGCACTTAACATAACGTCTCCTAGTTCCATTCATGTTGCCACACATGAAAAGATCTCATCCTTTTATGGCTGCATAATATTCCCTTGTGTTTGTATGCCATATTCCCTTCCTCTGTCCATCTGTAGGTGGGCACTTTGGTTAAGGCAGCATCTCAGCAGTTGTGAATAGTGCGGTAGTAAACGTGTGTGCCGGTGTCTCTTCAGCATGATGGTTTAATTTCCTTTGGCTGTATCCAGTAATGAGATTCCTGGATCCTTGGTACTGTAGTTCTCTTTGCCGTTGTTCGAGGAGCCTCCATACTTTGTTCCCTACGAGCTGTAGTAATTTACATTCCAAGCAAGCATTGTGTAAGGTTTCTCTTTCTCTGCATCCTCACCAGTATTTGTTATTTTGTTGTGATTTTGATTTGCATTTTGTCTGTTCATATCATTTGCCCATTTTTAAATCCAATTATTTGAGTTTTTGCTAATAAGTTTTGTGAATGTTCCATGTATACTTGAGAAGATGGAAATTATATTATTAAGATACATTCTCAATAAATTCATAAGACAGATCTACCTTATAAAGCAGATTACTCATGCATTACTTAACTATGAGGATATGTTTCGAGAAATGTTGTTAGGAAATTTCACCATCGTGGGACCATCTTGGAGCATATTCGCTCAAACTAGGACATGTGTGCTGTCACTGGACAGTATCATCTTCTGGAATCGTCGTACATAGTCCGTTGTCAACTGAAATACTGTTGTGTGGCGTGTAACTATCTATAGGCACTTTCCTGCTTGTTGGAACAAAATACCTGACACCCGCAATAGCAGAGGGGAGGTTTATTTTGGCTCACAAAAGTCTCAGTCCATGTTGAGAGGCTTAAACACAGAAAGGGCCCGCGCGCAGAACGCCCGTGTGACGGCAGCCTGGGAGGAGAGGTTGCTTCAGGTCCCTCCTCCCCGACCACACCACACGTCCCCTGCGAGCCAGCCGGGCCCTGGTCCAGTCCCCTCACCTGTGAGCGCCTGAGGCTTTTGATGGACGTCTAGATCTAAATCACCACGGTAACCGTGTTCGCAGCGCCTTGATAAATGATTTTTCAGTTGGAACTTTCTCAAACTTGGGCTAGTGTGTTAATAGTGTTTATAATAGTGTTTATAGCTCTCCATTTTCTGTCATTTCTTCCTTATATAACTTGTTGCTATGTTTTATTTAATGCATAGATAGCACAGAGAGTCAGAAATCTTAGTTTTTCTTCTTTGCCTGACACAACTTCACCACGTCTGCTTCCTAATAAATCCTATTTGATTGGTAAATCTTTGCCCACCACTTTGTTTTTAGCCTTTTTAAATAACCATGTTCTTATGTGTCTCTTATATACTTTTACAGCATAGAGTTAGGTTTTACCTTTTTTTTTCGTTGTCTTTCTGAGACAGGGTCTCACTATGTAGTTCAGGCTGGCCTTGAACTCACTTTGTAGCCCAAGCTGGCCTCGAACTTAGAGTGATCCTTCTGCCTCAGCCTCCTGAGTGCTGGGATTACAGGTGTATGCCACCATGCCCGGCCAATGTTTTACTGTTGATCCAAGTTAAAGATCTTTTTCTTGTAAGAGATAGGTTAAACTAATTCGATGTTTGCACTCCACTCTGTCGTATTTTCTAATTACTGAGTACTCTATGTTACATTTATTGTTTATTTCTTTACTAGATGTGTCATCATTGCAATTTTCAAAAAATTTCTTTTGAAATTTAGAAAGATCTATATTTTTGTTCCATGGCTATTGTTGTATTTGTAGCTCTCTTAGTGACTTTACTTTCCTATTTCTCATGTAATCTTGCATTTTCTAATCTATTTTATGTTATTTTATTGCAGTGTTACATTTTATTTTTGATTGAAGTGTAAATGGAAAAGGAAGCAATGTATTAAAAAGAGCATCCAAGAAGAGTATATAAGATTATAATGCCACAACTTGGGCTCTGCCACCAGGGCCCTCACTGGCGTGCACGCCACAGTGCTTTGGTGTTTGTGTCTGGTAACAGCTGCCTTCCTGGGCCGTCCCTTGATCCCCCATGTGACTTTCTGGTGGCAACCACCAGGCCAAGCTCAGGCGGTGAGCGCTTCCCACCTCAGGCTGGAGGACAGTTTCTGAGGAAGCTCCGTGGCACTTGGATAGCCTGCCTACTTGCGTGGTGACATCTGGCCCAGGTTTTATTTCTTAAGAGTGTGTCAGAGAGAGACTATCAACCCAGCAATTTAAATTATTTATTTTTAAAAATTTCTGCACGCTCTGCTGATGGGGCAGGAGCCCGGATCCCATGTGGACTCTTTTCGGTGCTGTCCTTTGACTCTGGCTGTTTGGTCTGCCTTCCTCTAACTCTTCTACTTCTTCTCAGTTAGTTTTTCTCTTCAGTGTAGAGTTTACCTACCATACTTCTATGTTCATACACTTATTTTAGCTGTAGCTCTACAAATACAAACCATCTGTCCTTTTATCAAAGTTATTTGCTGTTGACTGAGGTTCCTTCTCTAGAATATTCTTCTGGAGAAGAACATGTGAGTAATATTCCCTGAATTCTTGGAAGTTCAAAACTATTCTATAGACTTGATATTTGAAGAGCTACTTGATTATAAAGTCCTTGGGTTATAATTGATTATATTGAGTTCCTTGAAAATTTCTTTGTACTTGATTTGTATATTGTACTTACAAAAATTAGCACTTGAAATTGTTTTGTTGTGGCTTTCTCAGTAGCTTGGTAGTTTGTGTGCATTCTTTTTAAAAAATAAAATTTTAATTAGTATCAAGTTTCTTGAAGCAAGACCTGGGAAGGAATTTAACTTATAATGACAGCTAAAATTAGACTCATAACTAAAATTTTGTGTTTTGTGTTTTGCGTTTTTTGTTTTCTTTCATAGGAATTGAAACCTGATGTAGTAACTAAATCTGCTCTTGGTGATGATATCAACTTTGAAAAAATCTGCAAAAAGGTATATCTGCAATAGATTGTATTTGTTTTATGAAAAGCTTTTTAATTCTATTCCTTACTTTTTTCTGTCACCTTTCTCATTAAAGAGAAGACTTACCAAGAAGCCAGTTACTGTAAGTGTATGACTTTCCCTCACTGAGCTTCAGTATTGACACTGAAAAGTATTTTTATGATAATTTATAAATTTTACTTTGCTGTGATATTGATGGCATTTCATATTTTATATACATCTTAAAAATTAACTTTACTGTTTTTAAGAATCTTCTCTTCTCCTTTCCGGGTTTTCATAAGTTCTTCATTTAATTTCTGGTTCACCTCGTAAAAGATTTGTTTTTACCGTTTTTATGCTGGAGGAAAATAGATCAAAACAGAATGCAGCTAGCTGGTGACGGCCGCGCCACTGTCACGTGGGCAGCCGGCGCTTTGCCCGGGCGTCTGCTCCGGCCCGGTCGCTGCTGTCTCTTCCCTGCTGTTTCCCCTTCTGTGTCTTCATCCACGTTGCTGATGCCTGCATGAGACAGTTCCGTTTAGAACATTGATTTTTTTATTTTTTTTGGTGGGTACCGGGAGTCGACCTCAGGACCTTGCACACCAGCAGGCGCCTGTGCCGCTGAGTGATATCACTGGCCCTTTTTTCGTATGTGGGTTCCGGGAGTCGAACTCAGGACCTCGCGCTTGCCAGGCAGGCGCTTACGCCGCTGAGCCGTCTCACCAGCCCAGAACACTGATTTTTTTTTCTATGCTTCTCTGGTTTTGCTTTCACTGATTTTTGTTCTAATTTGCATTTTTTTCTCCTACCAATCTTTATGTGAACGTATTTGATGTGCACCGTGCATAGTACCAAGAATTAAATATTTACCTTAAAACTAAGTAAAATCTGGATGCATTTGGGTGGCTTAAACTTTCCTTGTCACACCACTCATACTTAAGCATTTTAGGTCATTGTATTTATTTCCCTAGTTTTACATGCAACCAACCCACTCTACCTACTTTATTTGATATTTATTAGTATATTATATATTTATGATCTCTAGCAGCTGCTTGCCTAGAATTCATAAATACATGTTGAATATTATTTCCATTTTTTCATTGTTCTGTTTTTTTATATGACTCCTCTTCCTTAGTTGACTGTAGGATACACACATTCTATGTTCTGAGACCAATAAATTTAGGGATTGAGCCGCTCTTGGAAGTGGGATCTAAGGACAGTGTATTTGAGATTTAATACAAGTTTTATCTGAAGTTAAATAACACTGTCCCCTAAAAATACAGCTGAGAGCTTTGGCAAAATCGAACTTCATTAGGGCTCTCCTTTCAAGAAGAGAAATAATACTAGCTAAAATACCCATACCATAAAGCAGTTACTTTCTCCAGTTGATTGAGAAAAGTTAGCTTATATTACTAAAATCTCCATAGCCTTTATTTTTTTATTTTTATTTTTTTTTTTTGTGGGTACCGGGGGTCGACCTCAGGACCTCGCGCGCCAGCAGGCGCCCGTGCCGCTGAGCGATATCACCGGCCCCTTTTTTGTATGTGGGATCCGGGAGTCGAACTCGGGCCCTTGCGCTTGCCAGGCAGGCGCTTATGCCGCTGAGCCATCTCACCGGCCCTCCATAGCCTTTAAATGACTAATTTTATTATTTACGTTTACTTACCTAGCCCCTCACAGTATCGTTTACATATAACATCTTACATCTGTTTATCAAATTAAATTTGCTGTAAGCTTTATTTTATTTCTGTATAAAACTATAGTCATACATCCTAGCTCTTAGTATTTTTTAATATTTCATCCAATATAGAAAAATTCAGTAGGCAGAATGTAAGAAAGTATAGTTCTTTTCCCTTCTGTGGAAAATACTTCATCAATTCTCATCAAGTAATTAAAAAATCTTAGTTGAGTTTATATATAATAATAATTAAGTCTTGAAAATGTTTTATTAGCTCCAAAATATCCATGCAGAGTTTGCCACAGTACCTCTGGTCCAACCAAAGGGACTGTTTCCGGTTATCTTGCTAAATATTTTGGATAAATGGAAATGTTAATTTTTTTTTTTTTTTTTTTTTTTGTGGGTACCGGGGGGTCGACCTCAGGACCTCGCGCGCCGGAAGGCGCCCGTGCCGCTGAGGGATATCACCGGCCCCTTTTTCGTATGTGGGTTCCGGGAGTCGAACTCGGGCCCTTCCGCTTGCAGGGCAGGCGCTTAAGCCGCTGAGCCATCTCACCGGCCCAAGGAAATGTTAGTTCTTGAAGTACAGCTTTAGGTGAAACCTAGAAGTGAAATAAAGTGCAATTAATATTAAAGGTACTGGCAGGGCCGGTGAGATGGCTCAGCGGCGTAAGCGCCTGCCTGGCAAGCGCGAGGGCCCGAGTTCGAGTCCCGGAACCCACATACGAAAAAAGGGCCGGTGATATCGCTCAGCGGCACGGGTGCCGTGAGGTCCTGAGGTCGACCCCCGGTACCCACAAAAAAATAAAAAAGTAAAAAAATTAAAGGTACTGGTACTAACATTCTGCTTCTGCCGGTTCATTTAGAGTCATTTCATTTTAAGCAGCATTTCAAAGAATTATACTGCACGTAAGAGTGTGGTTCAGCTTTTGAGTGTTCTGGGTGTGTGTGTGTGTGTGTGTGTGTGTGTGTGTGTGTGTGTGTGTTCCGACTGTTGTTTACATTCAGGGGTGCATTTTGAAAATTTTTTGCAGAATGAACACTGAATGCTTTTATGATAACAATAAACACCCATATGCCAAAATAAGATTATCCATTAAAAGACAAGGTGTTTTCTACGTTTTCATTTGAAGCTGGAGGCCTGTGAATACCACAGTTTCCTGAAAATTTTCCATGGCAAACATTGGGTCAATTTTAAATAGGGAAAGCGATGGTTTCTTTATACCTCCCAGTATTGCGAAGGCTTCTTCATGCAGGTGTAAAAGCTGCACGTTCATAGAAACTACTTAGGAGCCTTTTAAGGTTCAAAATAAACATTTAAATTTGAGATGTATCACTCTAATTATATTCCTTATGTAGCACCATAACATTTTCTGTCTCCTAAATGAAATTTATCACATTTTGCCTTGGGTAGGTCATTTGTGCATTTGTCTTGCCCTTTTATTTATTAGATATATGTTTACAATACATAATAGTTTTACTCATCTTAATGTGAGGAAAATAATCGCATCTTAATCATTTATACTTCCCCTCCCCCTGCAGCCCTCTTTTCACCCACCATTTCCAAAACCCCTTTCCCATCTGATTCGCAAAGTCTGCCTTCCGATTTCCTATCATCTCTCTTTTATTTTGCTCTTTATATAAATATAAAGTATTTATATTTCGGGTTTCTCATAGAAGAGAAACCATGGGGTATTTAATCTTCTGTGTCCGGTTTCCATCATTTACCACAGGGTCTCAAGATACACCCATTTTCCTACACGGCTGAGTAGTGCATTGTATTTGTGCCCCATTTTCTTTATCCGTTCATCTGTTGATGGGCATATAGGTTACATCTAAAATGTAGCTCTTATGAATTGTAATGCTGTAAACATGGGTATGCATGTATCATTTTAAGACTATTTTTTTTACTTTTTCCAGAAGATACAAGAGGTATAGCTGGCTCAAATGGAATTTCGAGTTTTAGTGTTTTGATTGGCATTTCTATAATGGCCAAAAATGCTAAACATTTTTTCATGTACTTATTGGCCATTTGTACTTCTTCTTTTGAGAAGTATGTATTCATTTAAGTTAACTCAAGTTTGATTGCATCTTTTATTTCAGGGGTCTAATTTTTAAGTTAGAGTGACATTGAGTAAAGTAGTTGTGTCCTCGTGCGTAAGATGATGCCTTTACATGCTAAGGGCTCAGTAAATTTAAAGAGCATGGATGTGAGGGAAGAAAAGGGACTGAGAGAGACAGGAGGAAAAAGAAAATGAAGTCTTTTGTGGTACTGTTTGCCCTCATTCTTGTGAGTTCTGCACTTAGATTAACAGTGCTGCTGGGCATGGTGGCGCATGCCTGTAATCCCAGCACTCAGAAGGCTGAGGCAGGAGGATCGCCATGAGTTCAAAGCCAGCCTGGGCTATGGGGTGAGTTCAGGGCCAGCCTGAGCTGCATAGTGAGACCCTGTCTCAAAAAAACCAAAATAAATAAATAAATAAATAAATAAACAAAAAAGCATAGTGCTGGTGAGAAAGAAGTAGGCACGATCTAAATGCAGCAAATACCCAAACGTTGCCAAAAGAAGGAATCTGAACACATTTGCTTTCATAAGCCTATATATTTTAATGTTTATGTTATTTCCTTCCAAAAAATTTGAAGAGGGCTCTCCACAATTTGTAATGTAAAAAAGCTTTGGGAGTTGAGTGACAAGTGAAAATTAAGGTCAGAAGGCAATTTCAGAATATCTGACTAAATTCAGAGCCTGATCTTGTTCCTAACTGGCTGTGTAATCTAGGAATGAAGTCTGGATTGTCAGTCTTTTTGATAGATAAAACCTT
The DNA here is from genome assembly GCA_028451465.1 of Erethizon dorsatum. NCBI lineage: Eukaryota > Metazoa > Chordata > Mammalia > Rodentia > Erethizontidae > Erethizon > Erethizon dorsatum. The sequence continues at coordinate 85,019,271 of CM051838.1, read as the reverse complement.
TGGCCTGTATCACCTTTAGCCCTTGTTAAAATTTAAATTTAAAAAAGTTAACTGGGGCCAGTGAGATGGCTCAGGAGCATAAGCGCCTGCCTGGAAAGCGTGAGGTCCTGAGTTCGACTCCCAGTACCCACATAAGAAAAAAAGGGCCGGTGATATTGCTCAGCGGCATGGGCGCCTGCTGGCGCGCGAGGTCCTGAGTTTGACCCTCGGTACCCACAAAAAAAATAAAATAAAATAAAAAAATTAAAAAGTTAACTGAAGGATTTTCTACAAATAGAATTCTTAAGAATAAAATAAAAATAAAAATTGCTTTCTTAGGAATAAAATTAATGAGCCAGGCTTGGTGATGCACGCCTGTAATCCCAGCACTTTGGGAGGCTGAGGCAGGAGGATCGCTGTGAGTTTGAAGCCAGCCTGCACTACATAGTGAGACTGCCTCTAAATAAAGACATAAATAAAGAAATAAATAACATTAATGAGAAATATAAAATGTTAACTTTGCTTCTTAAAATTAAAGGCTTAAATGTTAAATTTTACCTTTTTACTCAGGAAGAATTTTAAAAGCTTATTTAAATAATTGCTATAATTTATAAAATTGATACTCCAACACATTAAGAAATACATGTAGGGGCCGGTGAGATGGCTCAGCGGCGTAAGCGCCTGCCTTGCAAGCGCGAGGGCCTGAGTTCGACTCCCGGAACCCACATACGAAAAAAGGGGCCGGTGATATCGCTCAGTGGCACGGGTGCCTGTTGGTGCGCGAGGTCCTGAGGTCGACCCCCCGGTACCCAAAAAAAAAAAAAAAAAAAAAAAAAGAAATACATGTGTTAAATTTTGTATTGGTCTTTTAAGAATGTAAAAAAAATTTTTTTTTTTTTTTTTTTTTTTTGTGGGTACCAGGGATCGACCTCAGGACCTTGCACGCCTGCAGGCGCCCGTGCTGCTGAGTGATATCACCAGCCCTTTTTTCATATGTGGGTTCCGGGAGTCGAACTCAGGACCTCACGCTTGCCTGGCAGGCACTTATGCCACTGAGCTATCTCACTGGCCCAAGAATGTAAAATTTACTTAGTGTTTACAAATCATTTAAAAACATATGCCAGTAAGTTCTCCCATTTGTACTTACTGGCATTTTTCCCCATTAGGATATTTTTCTGCTTCTCAGATAATAAGCAACTCGGACTTGAACATCAAATAATAGGCCATCAGGAACAAATATGAATTAAATAAAAATAACTGACAGCTAAATATAGGAACTTCGAAGGGCAGATATATATGAAGGATGTATGTGTGTGTTGCAGTGACGTCTGATGTTTGTGAATGCCTTGATTAAGTAATTTTCATTTCAGTGAAAGTTTCAATTCTATATTGTAACTTGTTATATAAATTATGTAATTTATAATAATTTATTATGTGTTATAGTCGTAGCATTATAAGTAGTACTTGAGCATAACTTTTTCCTTCTAAGTTACAATTTTGATACACTTCTAGTAAGTGATTGATAATATTCTTGTTATTGGTTGTGTTCTCACTGTCTGCCAAGATTCCTGTTTAGTTAAGGGCCTTGTTTCCTAAGAGCTTGCATTTCAACTAGTGTTCCCTTGGCGCTAGCTTCGTTACTTTCAGACAGATTACTTACCATCTCTGGCTGTTGTTTTTTCCCATTTCTGTCACAAGGAACCTTTCCAAATCAAACATTTTGGTAATATATTTTAGTCTCCCCTCAGTCATTATCGTAGCAGATAAAAATGATAGCGCTCATTCTCTGAGGTTAATATTAATTTTGCCCCCAAATTAGATATATTTCATGCACCCTGTCCTACTAAACAAGATTTTTATCTTTTATCTGTGTTGTATTTTTTATATTTTAATGTAACAAGAATAGTTCATTCTCTAAGGCCATGGTATATGGTAGCCAAAAAATTTCCAGTTTGACACCCAAAGTATAAAAAATTTAAAGAACAAATAAGGGTAGGAAATAGGGACATAGGCTTTCTGGAGATCAGAAGGGGATCTAACATGGAAGCTTCAAGGGAAGAGAGAAAGGGGAAGTAAAAAGGATCAAGATGGTGTACCTATATCAGCCCCTATGATGAATGTATTTATATGTATTCCAAACATACTAATAATTTTTTTCAAAAAATTAGAAGCATGAAGTACTCTTTGAAGTGTTTATACACAAATACCATTATGGTAGATAAAGTACACACCAACAAGACAACATTTTTATTAAATAGATTCCCAGTTAAATGAATGAAAACTTCAACCAGTTATTCTTAAACAGTATTATGTTTCTGCCTACGTAACAGTGTTATTTTAGCCATTGTTGAGGACATGGGTACTAACCCATGGTATAAACTGGATTTTGGATTTATAGCTATTCAAAACTTGCCCAGAGACACAAAATGTGCTACAGGAAGTCATATTCCCAAACTTCCCTTCTCCTGAGTAAGCCACGTTTCTAAGAAGCGTAAAGCATCAGAATGTGTTTCATATCTCCCTTAAAAGCAACTCCCCCATCAATAAAATGCTTATTGATAGTCCTCCACAAAGACTGCAACATAAAGGCACAGTTGTAGAATAATAACAAATTAGAAGATGTTCATTCATTAGATTTATACATGATTTTAGAATTACAGCATCTTACTGTAGTCTTTTTAATAGAATTTACTGAAATGAGATCACGAAATCCTAGATATTCCAAGGCATCTTCTAAGGCAGGGAAATTACTTTGATGAATAAATCTGGTGATAAAATGATCAATAAAATAGTATTTACTCAGAGTCAACACTAGACATTCAAGTATTTCCATTGCTCTTCTAAAACTTTCTGTAACTAAGCAGGGATTTGGAAGTGACAGTAGATGTGTTTTTGGAAAATCATGTAAGAATACATTTTAATCAAAATCTAAATTTCAAATTCTTGAAATTTCTTATCTAAAACAGATAAGATTAATGTATGTAATGAGAATAGTTAACCTCATTTATCTGTTTCGCAAATACAGATGTTCCTATGTTGCAGATTACCTTTGAAGTGAATTTGTAGTAACTTCCAAGGGAAAAAAAGACACTGAAGGAAGCAGTTAAGGATAAACAGCTTCTATGAAGTAGCCTCTTCTTGTTCCTTGTAACCTGAAAGGCAGTTTCCTGAGGAGTGCATAACACATGTCAGCACGGATTGTTTTTTTTTTTTGTGGGTACCGGGGGGTCGACCTCAGGACCTCGCGCGCCAGCAGGCGCCCGTGCCGCTGAGCGATATCACCGGCCCCTTTTTCGTATGTGGTGCCGGGAGTTGAACTCGGGCCCTCGCGCTTGCCGGGCAGGCGCTTAAGCCGCTGAGCCATCTCACCGGCCCCCAACACTGATTGTTTTGACGTCATTGTGTTTTTATTTTTTTTTCACTTTGTAGCCAGATTCTACTGCAACTGAAAGAGCAATTGCTAGACTCGCGGAACACCCTCTTCTGAAGAAAAAAATAGATACACTAAAAGGTATGAGTTAAATGACTTTTAAGTCATACACTTAAAGCACTTGTGTGTATGGTTTTGGATAAATGACTTCATTCATTTTAAATGTTTTGTTCTTTCACCTCTTGAGGATATTTTGTATTATAAGCGTAAGGTTCTTTCAACTGTCTATAGATATGAGAAAGTCCCTGCAAATATTAAATGTCTGATGTCTGAAGAAAAACTAAATCTGTATTTTTTTCTTAAATTTTAATATGTTAACATGTATTATATAATATGTAAAATATATTTAATATGTAATATATACATGATCAAGTCAGATACAAGTTAAATATATGTAATTCATTACTTTTGATTTTGCCAGTGTCACATTTATTTAAATATATATAAAATATAAAGACTTGAGTGCTGTTATTACAGATTATTTTTATGTCCAAAAGTGTATTTTGTAATATCCAGTACATTATTACCACAGAAATTAAAGTTACCATTTGACTTTATTTTTAGTCCGTGACATTTTTACTATTCCTCATAATTCTAATGTATGAGGAAAGGGAGAGTTCTTTTCACTTGGCAGCTTAAAAATGGGTATATTTGAGCATGTCTTAATATAAATTCCAGCTATTTTCTTAAAGTTTCCAAATAATTAAGAAATACTATACTGAAACTGATATTTATATGTTTCAATGCTGACACAAGTCATGCACTGTTTTTCTTGCAGCTGCTGTCCAAGCCTTTAAAGATGCAAGACGAAATGCCCCTGCAGTTAAGAATACTACAGAAGAAAAGCATTCTAAGGACATTTTGTATTCAGTTGATGAAGAAAGTAAATCGCAGCATGAGGGAACTAAGACCACTGAGCAGAAAGTGAAAGAAGCCAAAATACAGGCAAAGAAACCAATAAATATTTCAAAAGAAAAAGCGCCCAAGATGGAACATGGGCCCAACGCAGTGATGGTTCCAAATTCCCTGTCAAAGCCTTTAGAAAAGGATTCCATAGCTCCCCCTGAGTCCCAGAAGACACCTGCTGACCCAAACATGAAAACATTAAGGCAAATAAATGAAAAGAAAGGGCCGGGTAGCTTGCTTGGTGATGACAGTGATAACCGAGAAGAATTATATGAAGAGGAAAAGGAGTATTTCGATGATAGCACAGAGGAAAGGTACTACAGACAGTCTTCCATGTCTGAAGACAGTGATAGCAGTGATGACTTCTTCATTGGGAAAGGCAGACGGACACGGAAGAAGGAAGGTGGTCGCCATACTTCAGCCAGGGACCAAAAGCCCCTCCAACAAGTGTTACACAAAGAAGATACACATGAAGCCCACTGGGATGGGGATGTAAGAAGTGACAAAAACAAGCCAAGAACAGAAGCCAGGAAGTTTGAGTCAGTGTTTTTTCACTCTTTATCTGGATCTGAAAGTTCTAGAAGGTAATTTTTCATTCTGAAATAATTATTAGCTCTTATTTTTTATTTTTTTTATTTTTTTTTTTTTGTGGGTACCGGGGGGACGACCTCAGGACCTCGCGCACCAACAGGCACCCGTGCCGCTGAGCGATATCACCGGCCCCTTTTTCGTATGTGGGTTCCGGGAGTCGAACTCGGGCCTTCGCGCTTGCAAGGCAGGCGCTTAAGCCGCTGAGCCGTCTCACTGGCCCAAGCTCTTATTTTTTAAAAAATAAGAAATAGCTACTTATTTTCAACAGGAAGGGAAGAAGCTATTTCCAATGAATTATTATGGTTTGTACCTCATCCTACTTTTAGACTTTGCCTTTTCCAATTTTGTGGTGTGATAACATATAAATATGCATATGGCAATGCCACATTTCTCTTAAGTTCATCATAAAATGAGATGTTATAGCCTAATGCCTGGCTAACTTGTTTTATTTCTTCAATTAACAAAGTTTTGAAACTTTCAGTTAATTTTAGATGAAGAATTTTTTAAAAAATGTTTTATATATCTATTTATACAAACTTTCGAAAAGAATATGATTTTTCTTGATGACACAGGACCGTTATTGCAGACATCAGTCATATTACTGTGTATCATTTTACTAGGTAATCCTATTTCAGTACATAACACTGCTTGTCTTAATACTGAGTTCTTCCCAACTGCTTTTTATTTGGTAATATTGCTGCTAACCACTTCTTGTCATAACGATTCTATTATAAATCTGTAAGTTTAATTCCATTTAATATTCTACACTGAGTGAGGGTGTCTTCATATTTTACAGTAAACATCATGGTTAGGTAATTTCTTCAGTGACAACTGTTTTCTTCAATAAACTGTTTTACTGTATATTTAGGGGTCAGAGATACTCTTTTATGGAAGAAGAAATGTGGTAGAGAAATTTTCTAAAGTAAGAATACAGAAAGAAACACAAACATCTTTGGAGCCTTAAACAGGCTCCAAAAATATATTTACAATATTTAAACCTCATAATTCTGCCTTCATAGGCTATACTTTTTTTTTTTTTTTTTTTTGTGGGTACTGGGCGTCGACCTCAGGACCTTGCGCGCCAGCAGGCGCCCGTGCCGCTGAGCGATATCACCGGCCCTTTTTTCGTATGTGGGTTCCGTGAGTCGAACTCAGGCCCTTGCGCTTGCCAGGCAGGCGCCATAGGCTTTACTTTTTATTTATTTGAAATTAACATACCACTATCCCTTCTAACAAAATGTAAATCTTAGTTTTTGTTTTGTATGTCTCATTCTCTCTAATAGAAGACTTTTAAAATTCTTCATCTGGATAGACCCTTAGAGCAGGGACAAGATAACCAAAAGAGAAGAGTTTTCAGTTATGAACAGAACTGCCTATAAGGATGGAGGAAGAAATAGTCCCTGTGTACCTGTTGTAATAGTAAAGTCTAACAATAGATTAGGTTGGGGTGGGGTGAGGGAGTGTGATAGTCCTGTAGATGAGTTTTGTTATTTTCCAAAATACAGAGGATTAATTTATTTTATCTTTTGAAGATCATAATGGTGTTTTTCTTCTTTTAGAGCGCATAGAGAACAAGCTCCAGAAAGCAAAATCTCAGGTATGTATGAACGGCTACTGCACATCCTGTACAAATGAGCAAACTGGAGGGATGAAGCATTAAAAATGGCTTAATAGTTTGGATGAATTTGTACCCACGGAAACTGAAACAACTTCATGTAGTTACCAGCATAATTTAAAATTTTTATTGGATCTTTTGTTTGGCGGGACGCTTTCTTAATGTCACTGTAATTAAGACATCAGTGCAGCGTATCTCAGGAGGCATTCAGTAAACATGATTTCCAAGGGAGAGAAAGGGGAGAGAGTAGTCCCAAAATTAACTGATCATATGTAAAATTTTAACTTCCGGCTGTTCCCTGTTGGATTTCAATTTTAAATTGTGAGGTATTATACTTAAACCAAAATTTCTTCCCTTAACAATTTGTGTGAAGGAGATGAAATCTGTTTCTTTTGTGTACTATTTAGGTATAGTGTTTATTATTTTTGCTTTCTCTTCATAGATTTTCCAGAAAATGAACCTCTAGTTAAGAACCAGTTTAAAAAGAATGCACAAAGAAGACTTGAAAATATAAAACAGCCATTAAACGCACCTCTTCATCCTTCATGGGAAGCAAGCAGAAAGCGAAAAGAACAGCAATCTAAAATTGCTGTGTTTCAGGGGAAAAAGATTACATTTGATGATTGATTAGTCCCTTTTTTTGTGAACTTTCTACCTAAAATAGATTATTTCCTTTTTTTCCCCTAACCTATTATTTCAAATTGTATTTTTTATTCTCTTTGGAGGGCTTATAGAATGTTTGCTTTTTATTTTTTTAAGTGAGTTTGTGTTTATATAAGCCTTTATAAATTGAGTACATACTTAAATTCATTTTTAATTGTATGCCTCAAGTTATCTCTCCCATAAGAAAATTTAGAGATTGTAGCAATCTAAGCTTTTCTCATTTGGGCTTATCATGAAGTATATTTTCCTAGTTCAGCTTTGAAATGTCAAGTTATAGTTAAAATAATGATGGATACACATAGGAAATCATAATTATTTAAAATAGATCACCTTTTTTATAAGTTATTCTCGTTAGCAAACCAAAAATAGTAACTTTTATTCTGGGTGTACAGATAATATTATATAAATAACTATTTGTATTATAGTTTTAATTATTTGTGTTCACATTTTCACTATCCTAAAATATTTTTTCAGCACAGCGTTTGCTTCTTAATTATATCTCAGTCATTTGGGCAAATTATTTAAATGTAGAAACACAACCAAAAGTCGGTTTTACATTTTACTATATAGAAATCAGGAATGTGTAATGTGTAGTTATTTGACCATTTAGTCTCATAGAAGCATTTTTTGAAGAATTGTAGATTGTAATTTGCAGAACAAATTCTAGAAGGAGGGGTATTAAAAGCCTTTCCATAGAAGACTGAGTGGGAAAGTTATGAGTTTACTCCCTGAGTAAGGGCTGCTGTATATATTACAGGATTTTTTTTTTTTTTTTTTTTGTGGGTTCCGGGGGTCGACCTCAGGACCTCGCGCACCAGCAGGCGCCCGTGCCGCTGAGCGATATCACTGGCCCCTTTTTCGTATGTGGGATCCGGGAGTCGAACTCGGGCCCTCGCGCTTGCCGGGCAGGCGCTTAAGCCGCTGAGCCATCTCACCGGCCCTATATTACAGGATTTTAAACTTACCTTCAAACGGTTTGTTTTCTACTACTCTGTTATTGATTAAACAATGCTAACTTAATTCCATATTAGTACTAATAATGGAAAGGAAGGTCATCTGGTTAGCCTGAATATACCAATTTTCAGGAGCCATCTCTATCTCTTTCAGAGTTTAAAAAGTTAGATAACTGGAATAATGGAGATGAAGAGATTATGTAGAAAGAAAATTGTTGAGTGTGATTGTTTTTACTTTTTTTGCTTAAAATTTTTATTTTTATATAATTTCTCAGTGACCAAAAAGAAAAAAAGAAAAATGTCCCTACCCACCCAAACTTTGTCAAACTGTAGATTTGAGAGCCCTATATCCAGACTGCCAGGTCTGCCCAAGACTTCTTGCCCCAGGTGAAAGGAATTAAGGAGTGTTGCATTTGTTGGCTGCTGGATTTGGTTACATAGAAAGTGCTGTCAGACTTTGTCCAACATTGCAGTAAAGTTACTTAGACTCAGGTCTGTCCTTTTGAAGTGTGTGCTTTTTCAGAGTGGATCTAGAACAGCCATTAGGCCAGGGCCATGATTCTCACTTGGCAATTTTGCCCCTTAGGGCACATTTGGCAACACCTGGAGATCAAGGAACAGGGGATGCAAGGGGAGGTGCTGTATCCAGCAGACAGAGAGAGGGATGCTGCTGACTTTCCGCAGTACCTAAGCAAGAGAGCCTTCAAGCCCAAAATATTTAGCAGTGCTCAGGTTGAGAAATCCTGGTCTGGGGCTCCGTTTTCCCCATTTGCTGGGCTGTTGCGTTTCTAATAACTGTGCTGGATACTCCCTTCATTAGGGAATTCTGTCATGGCAAGTAAGATCACAACCTGCACTTGGGCCTTTGGAAGCTCCTGGGATTGTTCCAGTTTCAACCCCAGCCCTACCCCGAGCCTTGGTAGGTTCTTTGCTTGCGTAGCACTGATCAGTTTTCTAGACTCTTCTGGGGCACAATTTTTTTCCTTTACATATTCTTCCTCCCCAATATTTTGCTTCACAGATTATAATTACATTGTCCTACCTGAATTCTGAATTCTATCTCTTCAACGAGTAAGGCCACCACAGCTCTTTTGGGGTTCCTTCCCTTTTTGCTGTGGTTTGCACAGTCTTCGTGCAGTGAGCTTGTAGCATTCAGTGTTCTCCTTCTCTCAAGTATTACCGTCCTGTGCTACCTGTTGTCCATTGTCTGAATGCTGTTGTTTCATATATTTTGTCCAGTCTTCTAGTTATTCAATGTAGAAGGGCAAATCTAGTCGCTGCTATTCCATGGTGATCAGAAATAGGAGTCCTTTGTTATTTAAATTTTGACACTATAATTGCACATAATTTGTCTAATGGGAGCCTTTTCAAGCTATCTCTTCTGTCCTGTTGACATGTAAGTCTTCTTACAGTGCTGAATCTGGTTCCCATTACTCAATGTATTTACATATTTGCTTAATTCTAGAATATACAGAAGTTAATCTCAGAATTGGTATCTGATCCCTCTTCAAAAGAGATGTCAACTACCCCAGTTTAATATTTGTTTAGAATTATTTTTTAAAAAGTAGGAGATACGGTCTTAAAAGTATGTGAGCTTCAGAAAAGAAACAAAAAGTATGTGAGCTTTACATGGGATATTAACAGCAAAAATGGCAAAATAAGAATATCTGAAAACTCTCGGTAAAAGCAGTTATAATACTCTCCAAACTATTAGAATCAACCTTTTTTGAGAACTCTATAATAACCAAAAGTTTACAGCAATCTGAGGAATATTCATTTAGGAAAAATGTCTGAATCTTGATACGAATGATTGTTGCCACCTCTTCACTTGCCCCATTGCCAACCCCTGCTCTCCAGACCTGTGGTAGCCTTGAAAGCCAGCAGCCTCGCAGTCGCTGGCGGGAGCGAAGCAGGACGTCTTCAGAGACACTCTGTGAGAGCCACTGTTACTCACCTGCTTGTACACAGCCACCTGGGAGGCTGTCTTCATTTGGTGTGGGTCAGAGCTTGCTCAGTGCGATAACCCTTTTTTTTCCCCAAGATAGCTTTTCAGAAACAGTCAGGCAGGGCTGCTGCAGACAGTGGATAACTATTGAGGTAAACCGTAAGTTAGCCAATCAGCTTAAAAAGAAATGTGGAAAATTTAACACCCATAGGGAGCTTGAAAAGTTCTGGCCTATTTCTCGGAATCAGATGTAACAAGGCTGTGCACGTGCTCAAGGAAGTGCTGAGGGGACAGCTCACCGCTGGCTGCGTTCGAGACCCTGCACAGACACCAAGTGAAAGCTAAGGGGGCGTTGGGCCAACACAGGTGTAGTGGGAGTCTCGCGACCCAGAATTGTGACTCCCAGCTGTGTATCCAAAAAATTGAAAATTGTGTTCACATTACAACCTGAATATGAATGTGCATAGTATAAGTAATAGTTAAGCAATGCAAAAGTCCAAACGTGGTTGTTTAAATGCCCTTACTTTCCTATTTTTAACTTAGAATCTCTGTTAGCCATGTTTAATGAAATCCTTTAACTTTCCTTTGTTGCCTAAATGCCAATTAATGAGTTTTTCTACTTTCCTCTATTTCCCTTCTCTTTAGTTGTTACTTTTACTTTATTAGAACATATAACACAGCAGTGTTACTATATTACACATTATTCTTCTCCCTGTCCCTATTTTAGTTTTAATCTTAGATTTTCAATTAAGTATATTAAATACTAAATTTCTAAAGTTTCCTCAGTCTTTTGTTTTGATTAAGTTTGTTTTCTAACAGATTCCTCAAGAAAGCTCATGGATGGGCCGGTGATATAGTTCAGCGGCATAAGCGCCTGCCTGGCAAGCGCAAGGTCCTGAGTTCAACTCCCAGTACCCGCATATAAAAAAAAAAACTCATGGAAAGAATGTTTTGAGCTCTTGTTCTTTAAAATTGTTTCTATGATTTTGATGTTTATAGAATTGTGGCTGGATCTTGTGATTGTGGCTTTTTCAGTGATCCTACCACTCCTTTTTGTGGCAGCAAACCCTTCATTGTTGGTGAAGCCTTTCTTTTTTTTTTTTTTTTTTTTTTTTTTTGAGACAGGGTGTCACTCTGCAGTTCAGGCTGGCTTTGAACTCACTATGTAGCCCAGGCTGGCCTCAAACTCACAGTGATCCTCCTGCTTCAGCCTCCCGAGTGCTGGGATTACAGGCGTGCGCCACCATGCCCAACATGGTGAATCCTTTTTGGGGGTTTGTTAGTTTTCCATGTATGAATTTTTTTTTTTTTTTTTTTAGTATATGTTTGCATTACATGCACTTTACAGTCGTCTTGGGGAATAGGTACATGTACACAGTAAAGCTTGTGTCTTTTTTTAATCCCCTTCCCCCTCCCTCTTACCCCTTGTTCTCCTCTAAATCCCCTTTCCCCGTTTTCTTTCATGTTGATACTGTAAGTCTTATCTCATATTTATGACATATAATATTTATATTCTTGGGGTTATTAGGTTTCTGTACATGGCATCTACTTATCCCTCTCTCCTCATGTGTTGCCATATAATCACGGACATGTTCCTAGTCCCTTTCTGCTTATCTCTTTGTCTCACCCAGTATTATGTTTAAGTTATAACTAGTAGCCTGACTTAACCAAAAATCTTTTCCCCCCAATTTTCTTGATTATTCTTATGCCTTTTCTTTATAAGTAAATTTTAAAATCAGCCTGTCAAATTTTACTTTAAAATTATGTCGGGATGCTATTTTTGATTACTCTTAGTTATTTATCACCTGGGAAGTATTTGTTTTTCACATGTGTTCTCTCTTGTTCTATAATTAGTTGTATAGAAAAATTGGGTCTGCTTCTGTGAATGGGCCTAAGTTACAGAATTGTAGAACAGTGTTTGCAGGAAGATATTTGGTAGCCTAAGGATGATATCACCCTACAGATATTAAGTAGTCTTAAGTTGAATACTGGAATGTTGTTTGTACTTTGAACATGTGTTTCTCTTCAAGGGGAAACTTGTTTTGAAAGAAAATCATTCTCCATGTTGTTTTCAGGATAAAATTGAAAGGATGTTTTTCAGTAAAGCCAGCCAAAACTTGGAGGGTCGATGAAGGGAGGAGGGTTACTTGTGTTTATTTTTAAACTAAACCTGGTATGAATACTCAATAGTTAGTTTAGCTCTGTTATGGGCAGAAGTTCATAACCTTCACATACATTACCAGTAAACAGGTTAGCTCTTGTCTGAAATACATGTGAATTAGCTCTGGTTTTTTTAAAAATTCTAGGTACCGACTGTGATAAAGGAAAGGTTAAATATCCTTAATACTATTAAGGATTTATAACCAATATAATTGCAACATTAATATACCTAGAATTTACTTTCTTGAGTACTTGAATTTATTTTGTATTTAATAACTAAGGTCTCCCTCCCTGAATCATGCAGGTCCTGATCAAATACCAACTGATTATTGTTCCCTGTTCCCTTTACTTTTCTTCTGTGATATTAGCTGACATATATAAATTTACATTGTCAGACTCCTTCATCTAAAATACAAGCTTTGGAAGTGCAAAAAATTTGTTTTCTTCTCTGCCATGTCCCAATTTTGACCAGTACATGTTACATGTTCAGTTAAATGTTTTTTTTGTTGAATGTTCTACAGATATTTGAATAAATATTCATGGATATGCACAAGTGCTTTCAGTTTATCAATGAGTCATATGGTCAAATGGATATAGCTACCACTCAGGCTACTGGAATGATACAGGTGAGAAATAAGATGCCTTGGACGCGGATATTAGCAGTTGACAATGAGAATATGAGAGAAGGTAATAGATATTTTATTATAAAGAAAAATGTATGAATTAATCCTTTAAGAAAAGTGTAGTAGAGTAATTGAGATAAGAAAGCAGTATAATTACTGGACAGCATTGGGAACCATTTGAGGTCTACTGTCAGTAGTTTACCGTGAAAGCATTCAGTGTATCCATTATATTTTCATTTATCTGACCTTTTTTTTTATTTCAGGCTTTCATTTTTATTTAAATTGAGTTGTAGGAGTTTTTCATATGTTAGAAGAATTAGCCTTCTGTCTACCATGATTTTGAAAGAATTTCCATTTTGTCATTTGTCTTTTGACTTTTATTTTTTTCAAACACTATATTTGATTTTGTCGTGTTACAAATGGTATTTGATCTTTTACCCCTAACTGGTTATTATTGTTAGTGTATTTGAAGGCTGTGAACTTCTGTATGCTGATTCTTTGCTGCTTTCCATTACTGCTCTTGCATTTTTCTAGGTTCAGAATTTTGTCATTTAAAAATATTAATAATTTACCTTTCCTTTCATATTTTTATAACTCTTTCCCTTGCCTAATTCAAATCCCTAGTACCACATAAAATACCTAGTAAAACATACCTAGTAAAATGTAAAATAATAGCAGGTAACTGGACGTTCTTGTCTGTTTGTGATGAGAATGCTTTCACTGAGATAGAAATTTACTTTTAGATTTAAACAGATATGTTTTGTGATTTTTTTTGTTTTGTTTTGTTTTGTTTTGTTTTTGTGGGTACCGGGGGTCGAACTCAGGACCTCGCGTGCCAGCAGGCACCCGTGCCGCTAAGCGATATCACCGGCCCTTTTTTCGTATGTGGGTTCCGGGAGTCGAACTCGGGCCCTCGCGCTTGCCAGGCAGGCGCTTACACCGCTGAGCCATCTCACCAGCCCCTGTTTTGTGATTTTAAGATTTATTCCTTTATTGAAGTATATTTTTTAAAGTCAGTAAATAATAGTAAGTTTTACTAAATGCTTTTTAAGCATCTATAAAGATAGCCATGTGCTTTTTTTTTGGTCTTTTTTTTCCTTAAGATTTAATGAAATAATTAAAAAATCCATGCTTGGTATATTTTGACAACTTTGCCTATTTTTTTCTATATTAATTTAGCTGCTTAGATTGTCATCTGAACTCAATTTACATTTTTCTTAAAAGGTAACCATTTCATCTGTTACATACTTTATACTGCTAAATAATATAGTCTCTTCTAAAATCGTATCTGCAAATTGGAGTAGTTTTACTTTTTTCTTATTTTGCATATGTGTTTAATATTTTTTCTAGATTATTTAGCAGTTTGCTTAAGTGAGGTATACATTTTTTCTTTGGGTGCTCTTTCAGCCGTATCCCATAGATTGTGATAACATTGTGATTTCTAGGCTATTTTTTTCTCTTTTCATACCTTTTTTTCAATTGTACTTCCGATATTTTTCTAATTTTCCTTCTCTGCTATTTTGTAGTTTCTTTTGATAATTTCATAATTACCCTTTATATTTTAAAGTACAGATTTTCTTAAAATCTAAAAAATCTCACTTGTGATACTACGGAACAGTAGCTATAGATATGTAAACAAATGAGTATGGCTATGTTTCCGTAATCTTTACCTGCGGACACGGGTGGAGGCCTCATTTGGCCTGTGCTCCGTATTTATTAATCCCTTCTTCAGATATCTACTTACTGACTTCTCAGTAATGGTCAAATTAGTATTTCTTTTTCCTCTTAGCTCCCTTTATCTATGACTGAATATTAGTTGGTAGTATATTTCTTAGACTTTGATCTTTGTATGGATGAATCTAAGTATAGATAGATGGATATATTTGTATGCTTTAAATGATGCATTTTTTCTCCAGCTATGAAAATACGGATAACAAATTTACCTTTTCTTTTCCTTCCCTTCTCGACATTTGTTAGTTATGCTGTGTCTTTTAGCACTTATATTCTGTGCTGTCTTCCTAATTTGTTGGTCAGATAACATGTTTAAGGTTCACATGGTTGACAAGTACTGAAAACTAGGGTGTGAACATGAATAGCCTGCATCGTTGACAGTATTGTGCTATCATTGTCTTATTCTGTGCAGGTTGGTATAACAAATCCCGTAGATTAAATGGTTTATAAAAAGCAAACATTTATTTCTCATGGTTCTAGAGCCCAGAAAGTCCAGTCTCAAGGTACCAGATTCAGAGTCTGGTGAAGGCCCAGCCCTCATGGATCATACCTTCTCACAGAGTTCTCACATGGTTGCAGGAAGACATAAGCTCCCTTGGTCCTCTTTTGTAAGGGCACTAATCCCATTCATGAAGGCGCCATCCTTATTATCTAATCCCCTCCCAAAGTCCCCACCTTGTCATACCGCCACACTGGAGGTTAGGATTCCAATATATGTATTTTGGGAAGGAACACGTTCACATCATAGCAGTCATATTTTTCTGAAAGTAAGATTGTACTGATGCTAAAACCTAACAAAGGTGATGACCCATTTATGAATGTGGATGTGGACAAACAATACAGAAAACCAAATTCTGTACATTAATAAAAGTTGCCCAGCTGTATCACGCATGGTTAGTTACATTTTAGTAAGTAAATTTGATTAAATACATCATTCTGGTAAAACCAATAAAATAATACTTATTCATCCAAGGAATACACCAAGAGACATTTTGAAATCTACCCACTTCGAAGAAAAAATTAACAATCTAGGGGAAAAAGGATGATTTCTCAACATGAAAACAGGTACCTTAGACTAGTATTGTATTTAATGGAGAAATAATAGAAGTTAAAAATGTAACAAGAATGGCTTCTACGTCCATTCCCATTAACGTTGCTATGGAAGTTGAAACCAGTGCAGCTAGGAATAAAACAGGTATGATAGGTATAGCTAACTGGAAAGAAGAAATAAAGTTAACATTGAGTGAGTCTACTGCTGCCTCGTTTGAGGGTGAATTCCCACTGGTTTATTCAGTTGCAGGTTAACAAGGGGTAAACGCTGGGCTTGGTTTTGGTTACCCCTCATGTTCATGTTTCCAGGTCCCCTTACCCCGCTCCTCAGGAGGACTCACAGGTCACCAGGACGATTGAACGAAGGCTGCGTACGAGTGGAGAACCGGGAAACTTACTCTTCTTCCAGAACCCTGAAAGCTCTCGTCCATCCTTTCTTGGTTCATTGTTTGTCTTTAGTGTGACTTCCCATTCTGGTCTCCTTTTCTCTCCCTCCTTTCCTCTCTCCCTTTCTCTTTTCTTCCCTCCCACTGTTCCTCCCTCCTGAAGACAAGTACGGGAATCCTTCAAGAACTTGTTTGTCCATTCAGACCTAAGAGTTTGGTTTTGGTTTTGAGTCTTGTGTTCTTGAATGAATATGAACTGGTGATAAAAATAAAAATGGCCAATTAACGCTAATGAGAAGAAAGGATGGAAACTATCCGGAGAACAACAAAACAAATATATGAGACCTAAGCCTGCTACATTTACAACCAGGATTCTATGCATAGTCTATAGGGGTCTTTGACAAGCACTTAGGAGATGTTAGCTACTAATTCTTGAGAAACTCCTCTGGGTGCCAGTTAATCACTTCAAAGCATTATCAGTCTTTCATTCACCTTGAATATACTTAAAATTTTGTAGAAAATAAATGTCATTTAACTTATCTAGCTTGGGACCTAGAAGTACCTGTTGTTTGGTGTTGGACACTATGATTAACAATTCTATGTGTGGGATGTATTTTCTCAAAAGGAGAGTAGGGTGCCAATTTCTTTTTTAAAAAGTAAGACACTTGTGTTAGCTAGGAAACAAGAGTTGTCCATGGCAAGTCTAGTAAGAAAAGATGTGTCCTTGGGAATCTATAAGAAAAGAAATAACCACTGTTAGCAACAGAGGTAAAGCTGCAATCTAGGGTGAAATGCTTTATTGCTGGGCAAGGAGGCAGTAGGTCTGAGGGAAATAGTTGTGTCTGGCTGGAAGAGAACATGTACAAAACAGTAATGAAGGGGGCATTTAGAGCCAGATAAAAGAAGGCCTTGAACGTCAATTAGGGTGCTTGAAATTTAGTTTACAGGAAATTGAGAAACCAAATTTAAAATGAAAAAATTTGAGGAAGAAGAATGTTATGTAAAGCATGTACTATAACCACCTTGCCAAGTGTCCTTAGTTTTCTTGTCTTTCCGGTAACTAACCTCTTTGAAAATGTTCTAGGTCAAATTTTCCCATGATATTTCAAATCAACAGATCACTTGTATAAGGTTAAAATCATACTTGACCATCGCAGGGGAAAAACACTTACACACAACAAAAACAGCTCCAAAAACAACGTTTTGGCTTCTCTTGTGAAAGAGCACAGCACCTTGAATGTCTTTCATGAAGTTCCAGAACCTTCTCATGTTACTAAAAGGGGGAGAAGCCTATTATCAGACTTTCATGTTAAATGTTATTTAATGAGGTACATTCATGAAAGAAACAAATAGTTTAGTTCAAATGAAAAGGTAAATATGCCATTAGGTATTAATTTCAGTTCTTCAAAAAAAGTTGAGTTTTGTAATGGATCTAGCAGTGATCATTAATAATTTAAGGTGAGTTGGTGAAAGAGGTAGAATTTTACAATACATGCTTCAGTTTGGTTTGGTTTTGTTTACCTCCTCATGTTCATGTTTCCAGGTCCCCTTACCCCTCTCCTCAGGAAGACTCACAGGTCACCAGGACCGTTGAACGAAGGCTACATACGAGTGGAGAACCGGGAAACTTGCTCTGCTTCCAGAACCCTGAAAGCTCTTGTCCATCCTTTTTCAGTTCATTCCCTCTCTTTAGTGTGATTTCCCATTCTAGTCGCCTTTTCTGTCCCTCCTTTCCTCTTTCCCTTTCTTTTTTCTTTCCTCTGCTGTTCACTCTGTATCACTAAAAGACACCCAGCTATTTCATGGTCTTCCCTCTGTGATGCAGTTGTGAAGGGCACGCTGCTGCCAGCCAAGCCTGCCTGCTCCCCCAAGCCAAACCCATGCTACGTAGGGTCAAGCCTTTCGACATGACCTTTTAAGATAATTATTAAGAATTAACTGAACAGGGTAGCAGGCTTCATACATGCATATACTTTACTTTGA
The DNA here is from genome assembly GCA_028451465.1 of Erethizon dorsatum. Lineage (NCBI taxonomy): Eukaryota > Metazoa > Chordata > Mammalia > Rodentia > Erethizontidae > Erethizon > Erethizon dorsatum. The sequence goes on along the minus strand of CM051838.1, from coordinate 85,001,256 downwards.
AGGATATGATTACTTTTTATATAGTAAGTGCAAGGAACATAGTAATATGTTAAATGGCAGCACAGGATATAATCAGCAAAATCCAGAATGTGCAGAACTGTGAGAGAGAAGACCTCGTTTTCCTCATAGAGAAAAAGTGGAAAAGGGAAATATAAATTTTAGAGATTTAAAACACATAACCAAATTTAATGTGTGGACTTTGATCCTCATATTTTAAATAAGGGAAAATTATAAAATTTGTGGAATTCAAGTACTAAATTAGATACTTGATGATACTAAGAAATGGTTAATTTTTAAGTGAGATAATATAGTGGTTTGTTCGATTGCTAATCTTTGAGAGATACCTATGAGGAATTTAGATAACATTATACAGTGTCTTAGACTTTTTTTTTTTTTTTTTTTTGAGACAGGGTTTTGCTATGTAGTTTAGGCTGGCCATTACTCACTGTGTAGCTCAGGCTGGCCTTGAACTCATGACGATTCTCCTGCCTCAGCCTCCTGAGTGCTGGTGTGCCACCACATCTGGCCTTAAACTTATTTTAAAATAATAGAATAAGTATGAGGTTTGAGAAATAGTGGATAAATAAAAGAATACTGACCAGGTGCTGATAACTACCTATAATAACTGGTGGTTCTGGTGCATAGGTACACAGTCATCATTCTTTCTAATTTTTCATGATTGAGTGTTTTCATTACAAAATAATACAAGCTATCAGTGGTGAACATTCAGAATATGTAGACAAAATATGAAGGATAAAATGAGATCTTTTGTTTTCCAAGACTTCAGAGTTAACCACTGCTAGGCTTGTTGCACTGCCTTTGAGTCTGTTTTTCAAGGCAAATACATTCAACATGCACATTCAGAAACATTCAGAATACTATTACTATCTTCGTAGTAAAACAAGTTTTAGAAGGCAACATGTAATTCTTACAAAAGGATCAAACATTAACAATGATCTACGTGGATTACTTTGGTGGTTAGATTATTATAGACGGTATTTTTAGATTACCCTCAAAACGGTGTGTGGTTCAACGAACAAACTGAATCACATAGGCATGGTTGCCACAGTAAAATAATTAATGGTGCCATTCATCTGAAATCATTTCAGTGGAGCCAGAATGGAAGTACCAATTTTGAGTGAAGATCCAAAGTATTCTTATGGGGCAAATACAACTCTTAGATTTTTCTAGCAAGTTCAGATGAAAGGAGTGTTTGAAGTTGCCAGGACATTGGGAAAGAATGAATCTGAAGGAGCTCCTGTAGCTAAGTTGTGAAACTCTGTACATGAAAAGAGAAAAGAACATGTAACTTTTTCCATGTCTCTCTTACTCAGAGCATTCCCCTGAGAAAAGGTGGGGGACAGGAGATCACAAGGCTGCATGGGCCCAGCTCCTGATAAGCCCTCAAACTCGGGAAGAGTAACCGAGTAACTCCCTGTGGACTAAGTGGCAGCTCTGGTCAGCCTGAGAGAAAGTTCTGGTGAGGCTGCTCATTTTCCACGGAGCAGATCGCCTCACTGAGTGGAGCAGGCACACCGCATGTGTCTTTCCGTTCTGCCTCTGACCTCGTCCCTCAGGTCTGATCTGCTAGGCAAATTTAATGCATCTCGGGGTCTAGTTCAGAAACGTTCGGGATACAGAGCCCCTCCTGTATCACACCCACCTCAGTGTGCCGAGCACCAACCCCATGTAACATTTCCTGTACTCCAAATTAGAGGAACGGTGCAAATACCATGGCTGAATTCTGGGAAGGGGGTAGTTACAGCTGAGGACGTTTTACGTGCACCCAGGCATCTCACTATGTCCATAGTTCCTCTGAAGCTCTGGTGTGTTGCTGTGCTTTCCTTTGAGGCTTTCCTTTGCTCGGGCCTTGTGCTGGCCCCATAGTATAGCCGCTGTGTTAAGAGCACTAATTAGCAGAAGAGTGCAATATACCCTAATGTGCTCCTTCCAGAGCCAGCCTCTCACTGGCAGCCAGTCACACAGGAAAGGATAGTAGAGGACGTCAGTGGGAAAAAGCAATTGGACGAGCAAAAGAACCTTCCTCCCTCCCTCCCTCTGTCTCTGTCTGTCTCTGTGTCTCTCTCTCCCTCTTTCTCCCTCTCTCTCCTTGTCTTTCTCTCTGTCTCTGTGTCTGTCTGTCTCTTTTCTCTCTCATTCTTTCCCCTTTTCCTTTTGAATTGATGCTTATTTACTTTTGGGACACTGGTGTATCTGGTTGCATATAAAGAAACTAGGATCTTCTCTCACTTTGTAGCAATGGGCTGCCTTCCTGAAATGCCCTGCTAAGATGTTTTGAATCACAGAAGATAGGGTGGAAATGAGCAGACTATTTGCACCTGCCAATAGAAAAAGGAATTATATGAAAAAAAAGAGAACATGGAAATTTCAATCTTTATTTACTGAGAATATGAGGGTTATCTTAATAAATTAGGTGAGTGAGCAGCTTAGAAGGAAATATTTTGTGTGAGATTATGTGGATGTTAATTTTATTGATCTTTTTGCTGGACAAAAATAAGGGGGTTCGTTGATCCCAAGAAATCTCCTTGAGAGTATCCATACAGCTCACCTCCTCTGGGAATCATTTTCCTTTCCCCCACCTCCCTTTACCTTCATATGATTTGGATGGGCACAGTCATTCTCTTGACTCTGGTTAGGGTCAATGAAAGGAGTTTCTTTACTTGAGTAGCCAAGAAATGGAAGACACTTGACTCATTCGGGTCCAGTCATAGAATCCACAAGGACTGGGTCAAAGATTTGCACGTGACGAAAACCAAGCCTATGAAACGCCTTCCCCAGGACTTTGGAGCTTCAAATAAGGCCATTTTGCTACAAGCTGTGTAGATTTATACCTAGACCTTTAGGCAAGAAGAGTTCTAGCCTCATGAAGAAATGAAACCAAGAGAGATTCACAAAGAAAAGGAAACAAGGGAAGTGTAGAAGACGATGTTCTTGGCGGCACGTGATCGCATGGCTTCACCTGCTCCTGTGGCAAGCCCCACCTCTGCCCTTTGGTTATGTGAGAATGAACTCCTCTTTCGAGTAAGTACATTTAACATATTCCTGTTACTAGAAACCAAACTAAAAAGTGATGTGATCAACCCAAATATAGATTGTTTTCAAAGTCACTATAATATTTGAAATTAAGTGACTAATGTTTGCTACGTGGCAGTGGTGTAACTAATTTACAAAGACTAATAGGTAATATTGGCTCCAAATTCGGCTAACTCAAAATTTATGTACTAGTTCAATATGTATATGTATAATGAAGACTCAACCCTGTTAGATTCATTTTTTCAAAGGAGTTATCTTACCAGATTCTATCATTGCATTTGTCCTTGTTTTAATTATGTCCAGTTGTGTTGGTTTGAATTAGTGTGTAAAGAATCAGCAATATGTATTGTGTTTCTACCAGGGGCAGATTCTTGCATTGGATTCTTGTTGGTTCTTTTGTTAGATTTGTGCATCTCCTTTTTATCTATCCAAAATTGATGCCTATTTCTCATAGTTAAACAACAAATTAGTAGCAGCAAATTATAGGTACACTAGTTCCCCCTTTATCTCCACCAAATCCAAGACCTCCAGTAGACGCCCAAGACTTCAGATAGTACCAAACTCTACCTACAGTTTCTTCCTATATGTACATACCTGTGGTATAGAGAGCACTTCAGTACTTATTGCAGTCCAGGAAGTTTACATTTGTAATCCCATGGAAAAGTTATTGGAATTCTGGTGAGTTATTTCCAATCTACCACTTCCAGTGCAACCTGCGGCGAGAATAAGGACACTAAGGCATATTTATAGTTGTGGGGAGCCAAGGGGGTACTAAGTCCAGCCAGGGTGGTGATTATTGGAACAAAGGCCCTGACCTATGGCCAAACCCAGGTTTTATTAATTTTCAGCGAAGGGAGTGGCTCGGGGATGAGTGACTGTGAGAGTGGTGGGAAGTATGAGCTGGGCTAGGTAGGCGGCCTGAAATCACCTTTGCAATATGCAGAGGGAAGGATATGCAGAAGTAGTAATCTGCATAACACAATTCAAGGCAGTATCTAATGTTTTGGGGTCGGTGCTTCAGCTCTGATGTGTAATCTTCTATGCCCTGGGAAGTCATAGCCTCTTTCTCAAGGCTCGATCCCAGCCTATAGCGTGGAGCACGGCTTTCCATCCCGCCCGGCTCACACATATTTTTTGGGAGCTACAGGGGCGGGGAAACACTGACCTGTCACCTTGCTTCAAAGACTACACATCAGCACCTCGCTGGACCAATTTGCATTGCTTAAAGCCAATTGAAGGGATAAGGAAAAGTCCTAGCCAGCTCTGTACATATCAGTACATGGAAATAGGGCCAGGTTTAGCCAAAATGGAGATAATTGCTCTTCTTTCAAGGAGAGTCATCCAGGTGGTCCTCCACTCGATGGTAAGGTTTTTATAAATTAGGTACAGTAAGAGATTAATAACAATAAAACAGATTTTTTTTTTTTTTTGTGGGTACCGGGGGTCAAACTCAGGACCTCGTGCACCAGCAGGCGCCCGTGCTGCTGAGCGATATCACTGGCCCTTTTTTCGTATGTGGGTACCAGGAGTTGAACTCAGGACCTCGCACTTGCCGGGCAGGCGCTTATGCCGCTGAGCCATCTCACCGGCCCCTAGAAATTATTAAAATTGCAATAAAAGTGTTACTTTCACCTTTTCATTTAAAGGAAGTACTTTATGGCTTCTTTCCCCCCATATCTGAATTGCCAACATTACTGCTTTTGCACCTTGTGGTCATTTTTTAGTTAGAATAAGTGTTACTTGAACACAAGCCCTGTGATGCCAGGACAGTCGCTCAGATAACTGAGATGGGTTACCAAGTGACTAGTGCCTGGGTAGTGTATCGCATACATTGTATGTTGGGTAAAGGGGCAATTTTCGTTCTGGACAGGAAGGAGCAGGAATGCTTGAGATTTCATCATGCTTCTTAAAATGGGACATAATTTAAAACAGATGAACGGTTTATCTCTGGAATCTTCCACTTAATATTTTTGTGCCAGAGAGCAGGTGACTGAAAACTCAGAAAGTAAAGCTGTGGGTCTCCGTGTATACACCCCCCCCCAAGTCCTTCATTCCAATCCTGTTTTTTCCTGCCTCCTGAGATAAGCATGAAACTTTATTTGAAATTCACTTAAATTATGTATAATGAAATGATTTTGAATGTACAAGTTAATGAACCATGAAGAATATGATTGGTTCATCCTGAGTGCTACAGTCAACTAAGATGCCAGGTGTAGTGGCACACACCTGCAATCCCAGCACTCAGTAGGCTGAGGCAGGAGCATAATCACAAGTTTGAAGCCAGCCTGGGCTACACAGTTAAGTTCAAGGCCAGCTTACTACATAGCAAAACCCTTTCTCAAAAAACCAAAAATAAATAAATTCAGAAAGAGAAGAGATATTTAATGAGGGGTATCTAAAAACATTAAGTTATCTGACAAATAGGAAAGATCTACACAGTATATCCTAAAATAGAGTATGGCTTAATTACTGGAATCATCCATTGAAAAGGTCCTGATTATGTAGTTTTTCAGGAACAAAAGCAGGCAGCACATTGGTGGGTTTCTGGTATCCCTGTGTTTTACAGTTGAAATCCTGCCACTATCATATATTTGCTTTAAGTAACTTGAAAATGATCTCATTTCTATGAATTGAAAACTATTTCATATGGCATATCCGAGTTTTCCAAACAAAAAATGTTTAATAGAATAACAAGGGATATTATAAATTAAAAAAGACTTGGAGGAAACAAAGTTAAGAAATACTGGGTAAGAAAGATGAAGTGGTTTCTTCATTTCAGAGCTTCTCTGAATCCTCGGTATGGTCCTATGTACTGGGAATTTATCAAAGATAGAATTTTCCTTACTTTGCTATGGGGTTCTTCTTGGGTAGAGTATCATGAAACAGGAATTCTGTAGTACACTTGCCTCTGTATATATGAGGTGCATGTTCCCAGATTCAGCCAAACATACTTAGAAAATATTTGGGAAAAAATTGAATCTGTATTGAATGATTATTTTTTAAACTATGGCCATTTTAACAATATTAATTATCCCAATCCATAAACATGGGAGATTTTTTTCATCTATTTTCTTCAAATTCTTTATTCCGTGTCTTGTAAGTTTCATTGTAGAGGACTTTTACCTCCTTGATTAGGTTTATTCTTAAGTGTTTTATTTTTTGAATCTATTGTAAATGGATCGTTTTCCTGATTTCTTTCTTAGCAAATTCATTATTTCTGGGGAAAGCAGCCTATTTTGTTGATTGACTTTGTATCCCACTAATTTGCTGAATTTGCTTATCAGTTCTGAGAGACTTTCAGTGGACTCTAGGGTTTTCTAGTATAGAATCATATCATCTGCAAACAGGAGTAACAACTTACTTCTTTCCTATCTGCATCCCTTTTAATTCTATTGGTTGATTGCTCTGGCTGATTTTCAGTACAATACTGAATAAGAGTGGTGAAAGTGGAAGCCCTTGTCGCATTCTCATTCAGTATGATGTTGCCTGTGGGTTTCTATGTGTAACCTTCATTATGTTTAGGTACAATTCTCCTCTACCCAGTTTATTCAAGGTTTTATTATGAAAGTTGTTGAATTTTTTCAAAAAGTTTTTTCTCCACAGATTGAAATGATCATTCTTAACTCTATTTATGTAGTGAATTATATTTATTAATTTGTGTAGTTGAGCCATTCCTTTATCACTAGGATGAAACCTACTCAATTGTAGTATATGATATTTTTAATGTGATGTGGAATTCTATTTACAAGTATTTTTTGAGGATTTTTACATCTATGTTCATCAAGCATATTAGTCTACACTCTTCTTCTATTTTCTTTTGTTCTCTTATTGTTGGACCTTATTTTTCTTTTCTGACCCAATTTGGCTTGGAATTTATTTTGTCAGATCGGGGTGTATTTACTCTTGTTTGCTTTTGGATTCCATTTGATTGGACTGCCATTTTCCATTCTTTTAATTTCAGTCTGTGTATGTCTTTGCTTTGAGATGAGGCTATTACAGAGAGCAAACATATGGATTTTTTTTTTTTAACAACCAATAAACTAGTGTGCATGTTTTAATTGGAGATTTTGGACCATTTGTATTCAGGGCTATTATTGAAAGCTATGTACAATTTCCTGCCATTTTGTTTTTTCTTCTAGTTGTTTTGAATGATACATATTCATTTCTTTCTCTCTTATCCATCTTTAGTTTTGATGACTTACTGAATTGATCATATTTGACTTCTTACTATTCTCATTTGATTGTTTACTTGTCTAGCAAAATTTATTTTCTCATATACTTTCCTGATTTTGTCTGTCTTGCTTCCTTTTTGGTATAATATTTTTAAAATATCTTCTGTAATACTCATCTACTGGTCATGAGTTGCTTTAGTTTATGTTTTTTTAAAAATTTTTTTGTGGGTACCGGGTGTCGACCTCAGGACCTCACGCGCCAGCAGGAGCCCGTGCCACTGAGCAATATCACCAGCCCTTTTTTTCCTTTATGTGGGTTCCGGGAGTCGAACTCAGGACCTCGTGCTTGCCAGGCAGGTGTTTATGCTGCTGAGCTATCTCACCAGCCCTTTAGTTTATGTTTATCTCAGAAGGTATTTATTTCACCTTCAATTTTGGAAGATAACTTTGCAGGATATAGTAATCTGGATGGGCAGTTGTTTTCTTTTAGGACTTGACCTGCATCACTCCATGCCCACCTGTTCTTTAAATTTCTTCTGAGACATCTGATGGGTTTGCCTTTATGAGTGACTCTCCCTGCAGCTTTCAGTCATCCTTGTTTGTTCTGTACTTTTGGAAGTTTAACTATATCATGACATGGAGATGTTCTTTTCTGATCATGTCATTTGGGGTTCTAAATAACATGGGTGCCCGTATCTTTTTCAAGGTTTAATTTTCTGCTATTATATCACTAAATAGCTTTTCTATGCCTTCAATCTATACCTCAGCTCCTTTGTTGAAACCAATTAGTCTCTTAGTCTTGTCCCACCATTCTTGTACATTCTGTTCCTGCTGCTTCTTTTTGTTGATACTGTTAGAATGTGAGAACTCATCAAAGCTGTCTTCTACTTTGGTATTCTTTCTTCCACCTGATCTAGTCTATTAAGCTTAAAGCTGAGCTTTTATTTGATTTACTGAGTTCTTCATTTTCAAGATATCTGTTTGTTTCTTCTTCAGGATCTAGATCTCTATTGAGGTGCTCTTTCATAGCTTCTATCATCTTTAATTCATTCAGTTGTTTATTTGTGTCCCATTTGAAGTCACTGATCATTTTAAAAGTCAAGCTTTTGAAATTTTTGGCACTTTATCTTTGGATTCAGTTACTGAAGAGTCACATACTCTGAGAGGAGTCATGTTGCCCTACTTTATCATAGTTCTTGTGATTCTATGTTGAGATTTGTGCATCTCTTTTTTTAATTTTTATTTTAAAGAAAAAATAGAACAAAATTTCAAAACAACATAATAGGGTAACAATGGTTAATACATTGCATATTGCTGTCTTTAAATTAGTTACTCAGAGTACAAGATATCAGCATTCAATTGTCCAAAGAATATTAGCACAAAACTTTCTTTTCAGTGAACTAAGAGAAATTAGTAGCGTACCTCTCTTAACTATCTTTTATATATTTTTTTTTCTTTTTTCTTTTCCCTTCCTTCTTTTCTCCATTCCCCCATCCCAGTTTCTCTTTCCTTTTGAACAGTTTCTTCCCATTTTACAATATCTGTTATACATTTTGGATCTTATTTACTCTTTATTTACTTATTTACTCTTTCAGCTTCTCATACTAGGGAGACAATATGAGGTTTATACATGTGCATCTGGTTTATTTCACTTATGAGTATGGTTTTGAGTTGCATCCATTTACCTATAAAAGTCTCAAGTTTATCCTTCTTTATGGCTGAGTAGTACTCCATTGTATAAAAATACCACATCTTTTTTATCCATTCCTCGATTGATGGGCATTTGGGTTGTTTCCAAGATCTGGCTATCACAAAGTGTGCTGCTATAAACATGGGACACATGTATCACTGTGGTATGATGTTTTTAATTCTTCAGGGAAGATACCCAGAAGGGGAATAGCTGGGTCAAATGGGACCTCTAATCCTAGTTTTTTGAGGAATCTCCACACTGATTTTCACAGTGGTTGCACCAGTCGACACTCCCACCAACAGTGGAGAAAGGTTCCTTTTTCCCCACAGCCCCTCCACAATTTGTTATTGGTTGATTTCCTGATGATAGCCATTCTTTCTGGGGTGAGATGGAATCTCAGTGTTGTTTTAATTTGCATCTCTCGAATGACCAGTGATGTTGAACATTTTTTCGTATATTTATTTGCTGTTTGTATTTCTTCATCTGAGAAGTGTGTATTCATCTCAGATGCCCATTTTTGGATTAGGTCATTAAATTTGGGAGGTCTGATTTTTTTTTTTTTTTTTTTTTTTTGTGGGTACCGGGGGGGTCGACCTCAGGACCTCGCGCGCCAGCAGGCGCCCGTGCCGCTGAGCGATATCACCGGCCCCTTTTTCGTATGTGGGATCCGGGAGTCGAACTCGGGCCCTTGCGCTTGCCGGGCAGGCGCTTAAGCCGCTGAGCCATCTCACCGGCCCTGATTTTTTTGAGTTCTTTATATGTTATCGATAGTAATCCTTTGTCTGAGGAACAGCTGGCAAACATTTTTTCCCATGTTGTGGGTTGTCTCTTCACTCTGTTGGTGGTTTCTCTTGTTGTGCAAAAGCTTTTTAATAAGATGAGATCCCAGTTGTTGATTCTTTGTGATAGTTCCTGTGTAATTGGGGTTTTATTCATAAAGTCTTTGCCTACACCAATGTCTTCAAGAGTTTTACCTATTGTATCTTCCAGCAGGTTTAATGTTTCTGTTTTAATATTTAGATCTTTGATCCATTTTGAGTTTAGTTTAGTGTACAGTGAAAGATATGGGTCTAATTTTAATCTTCGGATGTGCGGAGCCAGTTTTTCCAGCACCATTTATTAAAGAGGCTGTCTTTCTTCCAGTGACAGTGTTTGGCACCTTTGTCAAAGATAAGTTGGCTTAGTATGTCTGGAATTGTTTCTGCATCTTCTAATCTGTTCCATTGATCTTTGGGTCTGTTTTTTTTTTTTTGCCAGTACCACGCTGTTTTTATCACAGTAGCTGTATAGTATAATTTCAAATCAGGGATTGTGATGCCCCCTGCCTTGCCTTTGTCGCCCAGAATTGCCTTTGCTATTCTAGGTCTCTTCTGGTTCCAAATAAATTTTATGATTGTTTTCTCTAATTCTGTGAGATATGCTGTTGGAATTTTGATCGGAATTGCATTAAATCTGTATAACAATTTTGGAAGTATGGCGGTTTTCACTATATTGGTTCTTCCTATCCAGGGGCAAGGGATATCTTTCCATTTTCTGATATCCTCTTCAATCTCCTCTTTCAGAGTAATGTAGTTTTCAATGTAGAGGTCTTCTACATCCTTTGTGAGATTGATTTCTAGGTACTTCATTTTTTTGGATGCTATTGTGAGAGGTGTTGTTACCCTAATTTCTCTCTCAGTGAGTTTATTAGTCATGTACAGGAATGCTATTGATTTTTGAGTGTTGACCTTGTATCCAGCCGCACTGCTGAATTTGCTTATTAAATCTAGATTTTTGAGTGTTGACCTTGTATCTACCTATGCTGCTGAATTTGCTGAATTATGCTCCAGAAGTCTTTTGGTGGAATTTTTGGGGTCTTCTATGTAGCGTATCATGTCATCTGCAAATAATGATAATTTACGTCTTCCTTTCCTATCATTATTGCTTTTATTTCTTTCTCTTGTCTAATTGCTCTGGCTAAAGTCTCCAGGACTATGTTGAATAAGAGTGGAGAGAGTAGACATCCTTGTCTTTTCCTGATTTTAGAAAGAAAGCTTTTGGGCCGGTGAGATGGCTTAGCGGTGTAAGCGCCTGCCTGACAAGTGCAAGGGCCCGAGTTCGACTCCCGGAACCCACATACGAAAAAGGGGCCGGTGATATCGCTCAGCAGCACGGGCGCCTGCTGGCATGCGAGGTCCTGAGGTCGACCCCCGGTACCCACAAAAAAAAAAAAAAAAAAGAAGGAAAGCTTTTAGTTTTCGTCCATTTAGTATGATATTGGCTGTTGGTTTGTCATAGATAAAGACCATCAGATTGAGATAAAGACCATCTATTCCAATTTTCTGTAGGGTTTTTATTATGAGTGGGTGCTGGACTTTGTCAAAAGCTTTTTCTGCATCTATTGAGATGATCATATGACTTTTGTCCTTGGTTCTGTTAATATGGTGTATTACATTTATTGATTTATGTATATTGAACCATCCCTGCATCCCTGGGATGAATCCTACTTTGTCATAGTGTATAATCTTGATGATTTGCTGCATTCTGTTTGCCAGTATGTTATTGAAGATTTTTGCATCTATGTTCATTAGGGAGATTGGCCTGTAGTTCTCTTTCTTGTTGGGTCCTTCTCTGGTTTTGGTATCAGGGTAATGCTTGCTTCCAGGAATGAATTTGGGAGTATTACTTCCCTTTCATTTTCATTAAAGAGTTTGAGAAGTAGTGGTGTTAGGTCTTCTCTAAATTTCTTGTAGAATTCAGCAGTGAATCCATTAGGGCCTGGGCTTTTCTTTGTTGGGAGGTTTTTAATTACCTCTTCGATTTCATTGATTGATATTGGTTTATTTAGGATTTTTATATCTTCTTGATTGAGCTTTGGTAATTCATATGTATCTAGGAATCTGTCCCTTTCTTCTGCATTTTCCATCTTATTAGAGATTTGTGCATCTTTTGAGATGGACATCTCTTTCACTTTCCTATGAGGGTCTTCTTGAAAGCAGCTTCTCTTGGGGCTTCCATCCACAGCAGTTCTGAGAGAGGAAATAATGAACTGTGATAATGACCACAGGAAGGGAAACCAGGTGTAGAAGTAGGGTAACAACCAGTTAAAACCAACAACACCAACAGTAATAGAAAAGGGCAAAGATAATACAGAGTAAATTAAAATACTGAAAATTTATAAAGATTAAAATAATAAAGTAATAATAAAAATGAAAGTTGTGGGGAAAGGGACAAACAATAGAAAAAGCAACATAGTAAATTAAAAAAAAAAAAGGCCAGAAGAGATGAGAAAGAGAAAGGGGCAGTAGAGTTTAGATTTCAATTAAAGAGGGGCCGGGGATACAGCTCAGCGGTACAGCGCCTGCCTGGCAGTCGCAAGGTCCTAAGTTCGATTTCTGGCACCAAAAAAAACAAGTTTTTAAATTAAAGAGTATTGAAAATGTAAAAGAGTCCTACTGTACCTCAGCGCTGTTCCCATCCAGCAGCTTGGTGTTTCTGCAGCGCCGGCCTCGCCTTGCGTTTGCAGCCGGGCCTGGACTTGGGTGGTGACAGAAGGGCTGCGTGGGCTCCGGAGCGTTTCCTCCGTTTCCTTCTGTGCCCTCGCGGCGCGTGGCCCGGGCAGGCCTCCCGCCCCCCCTCGCGCCCTCGTCCTGCGCTTAGGAGCGCGGCGGGCGTTGGCGGAGCTGCGAGCCGAGCGCGCGGAGGGCGGGGTAAGAGGAAGCCGCGCGCCTGCGGGGCTCCACGCCGCTGGTCCCAGACCCGGAGCCCGCCGAGGCCACGCGCGGCTGGCGTCGCCTCCCTTCCCCGCGCGGCCTGGGCGGCCGTGTCCCGAGGGATTCGGAGCGGCGGGTGCTCCCGGCTGCGCTCAGGGCCGAGCAGTGAGCTTCCCGTCGCCTGGCTCCTGGCCGGGGCGCCCCAGCGTCCGGATGCGCGTGGCAGTGGGCTCACCTTCGAAGTCAGCCTGCAGGCCCGAGCCCCTTCCACACCGACCTCCCCACCGGTTTCCACCTGCCCCACGGATCCCTCGAGGCCGGGAGGGCCTGCCGCCCCGTCCAGCCTCGGGCTGCAGCCCTCGCGGCGAAGCCTCTGCTTGCAGATGGGCTCTGCCCTCCCAGGGAGGTCGCTTGGTGGTGCGGGACACTTCGTACTTTCCTGAGTTGCCTTTCTGCTTCCCTGTGCGTCTTAGTTTTCCTATCACCTTTTCCTTGATTTCTGGAGCTCTTCCTCTCTTTCTCTCTTTGGAATTTAGTTTCTTCTTTGTTGCTCTAACTCTTCTCCCTTGCAGAGGGATACAAAAGCTACCATCTTCAGTGAAATCTGGAAATAAAATGTTAGACATTTTCGGTTCGTTCTTCTCACAAACCAACCTCTGCTAGAGTCAAACTTTCCTTCTGCATCCTCCTCACCTCTCCAGCCTTTGTAGAAATGAAGAGCTTGCTCTGGAGTAGGGTTTGGTTTAAGGAAATGTTGTGACTTGTTTTATCTTTTCAGATCACTAAAGTGTTCTCCAGATAAATAATAAGGATGTTTCAATGTTTTATCATCCATGTGCTTACTAAAGTAGCACTTTTAATTTCCTTCAGGACCTTTTCACAACTCAACTGTTTGGCACAAAGAGATCTAGGTTTTTGGCCTCTCTCAGCCTTCCACGTGCCTTCCTCACCAAGCTTAAGCATTTCTAGCTTTTGGTATCAACTGAGAGACATAGAACTTTTCACTTGAACACTCAGAGGCCACTGCAGGGTTATTAACTGGCCCCATTTCACTATCATCGTGTCTCAGGGAGAGGGAAAGAGATAGGGAGATGGCTGGTGCAGCAGTCAGAACACACACTGATTAAGGTCTCCATCTCACATGGATATAGTTTACAAAGCCCCAAAACAACAGTACATCAAAGATCACTGATCACAGATATGATATACTAATAATGAAAAAGTTTGGAATATTGCGAGAATTACCAATATGTGTCTCAACTCAGAGACACAAAATACACAAATGTTGGAAAAATGGTGCTGACAGATATGTTCAATGCAGGGTCACCTTTCAATTTGTAAAAAATGCCTTGTCTGTGAAGGGCAGTAACAGGAGGCACAAAACAAGGTATGCTTGTGTAAGTTATCTAGAGATGACTTCAAGTATACGAAATGGTATAAGTTATATGCAAACACTGTGCCATTTTATATAAGAGATTTGAGCGTCCATCTACAGTTCGATATACAAGGAAGATCCTGAAACAAATCCTCCACAGATACAGAAAGGCAACTACATGTTTTAGGAACTCAGTATTTTCCAGTAGTATACAAATGCTATTTTACTCATTCCAATTAAAGAAGGGGTACAAATGCTTTATTTAAATTTAGCTGAAAATCTCTATCATGAAAGTGACTTATTCAACCTAAAAGTTAATTCTCTAATATCTATAGCAAGGATTAGAAATACCGTATAAATAAATGAGTAACACAAAAGCAGGCAAATTTTCTGACAAAAAGGTAAGATACAACGATCTCTATCTCTGGTTAGCAAGCTAATAAGGATCACTACCTGAAACACTGAACAATTATAAGACAAAGGAAATCATCTTTTTCAATTAGTAACAAAAGGATAGTCAGATATTCTACCCTGAGCCGGCAAGGAAAGCTGGAAGTTAGTGGTTTCAGGTATCACTGATGTTCTACAAGTCGTATCTGCAAATTTCAGCCACAACCTACATTTTCTTTTAGCTGAAGGGGCTCCTTAGGGGTGAACTGCTTTTGTAGATTCACTTCATTAATTATTTTCATAGTTTGGTATCTGTTTGCTGTCATGGTTACCAGCATTCAGGCTAATCTGGTATAAGTATAAATAAAAATTACTATGATGGCAATGTTTCTCCTTATACAATTAACTGGCAGCCCTTAAGCATATATTCATATGATTCTTTGTAAATGCTAATCATAGCATCATTACTTTTTCCTTGTTCTGTGTCCTTAGAAGTAGCTAGTAATAGTGACAAAAGTTACAATTCATTCATATATGTGTGATTCACGTATGATGGTAGCTACTTTAAAGTATCAGCTAGATTTTTATTCACATTAGACAAGCTCCAGATCACTTTATTAAACAGTTTAACACAAAAGGCAATTAAGACCACCAACCATATATATGGATTTAACACTTTAATTGAAAGTGAAATTTAGGGCCGGTGAGATGGCTCAGCGGCTTAAGCGCCTGCCCAGCAAGCGCGAGGGCCCGAGTTCGACTCCCGGAACCCACATACGAAAAAGGGGCCGGTGATATCGCTCAGCGGCACGGGCGCCTGCTGGCGCGCGAGGTCCTGAGGTCGACCCCCCGGTACCCACAAAAAAAAAAAAAAAAAGAAAGTGAAATTTAGATCATTTATATGTAAAGACAAATGACTACTATAGACACTTGAAAATCATTTATTCAAGGCATTTTTATATAATCTTGCAATTATAGTATAGTCATATAATAAAAGAATATGAAATAATAAAATAATAAAATAATATGAAAATGCAGAGAAGAATAAAGCCAGTGTCTGGGCATTTAAAATAAAAGCACTTCAAAAAAGTTACACGTTTTACAAATAGGAGTACAGAAAAATTTGGGAGAAACTAAAATTGTCTTAAAAACATTATACTACCAAATGACATGTCACATAGTTTGTAGCAAGCACTTGTATGTTAACTATATATTTATATCCCGTGAGCTAACACTTAATGCATTTTACATTCAAGTTGAAATAATTCAGCACCATTTCAGCTAAAAGGATGAATGCAATGCTTTGCGTTCAGAAGTGGCCCAGAACTTTGGGTACCTGGGAATGAAACTTAATTTGTAGATGAAATATACTGATTGTGAATATAAATCAAAAAATACAGAAAAAAGGTACTTTTAATCCTTTAATATACTGTTAGTTTTAAAGCAAATTTCTTAGAAACAAAATATCTCATGACCAGAATTCCAATCTCCTAAAAATTACCTCTCAGTATAAGGAAAATCTTAGTAAACTGTGTTTCCTCTAAAATTTGAGCATCTGGAATGTTTGTAAATGTAACTATCTTATGAGATTTCAAAAAGCAAAAATTGTTATTACAAATAATTCCTAGTGAATAATTAGATAGAAATTGTAAATAAAATTATCATATAAAAATATAAAGATTTCTGGAAAGAGGCAAGTTGCGTATTCACGTAAGTTACGGTTCTGTTGGGAGACTGACTGACTCTCAAAGGCCAAGGTGTCTTTGAGCCAGACTGTGGGCTGAATAACTATGAAACCACTAATGTGGCAGGTAGTGCGCTTATGAAATTATTTTGTTTGTTCCCAGCCACTATCATGTAAAAGCTTGTCTCTCCTCTGTACTCAGTGTTCTTTGTACTGTTTCTACATCCTTAGTTTGGTAAGACTGAATTGTGTCCTTTACGTTATTAATTGATAACCTTCACCAGCTAATCATTATCTGTGAGTTTTGACATTTATTCAAAGAAAAGACCTCTTAAGGTTCAAAACTCCTGAATGTTAAATCAACACGTGTGAGTTATTTGTAAGTGTTTAAGAATGATGGGGAGGGAAGGAATGTTCACAAAAGGAATAAACAAGAATCTTTAGCTTCCTAACTGAAAAAAATTTTTTGCAAAATCAACCAAATAGTAAATGTTATATTTAATAAACAGACATTGCAGGGATTTGAAATTTTTTTAATTATTAGAAATACATATGTGCATATAATTATTAACTTTTCTTTTTATAAATTAAAAATGGTCATGAAAAATAATAGTGGTTACAATTGAAATTGTATGGACATGTACTTTTAGTTGTTAAAAATAAGATAAGATGAACCTAATGGGTAATAATGACATCTTTCATACTTAGTGAGGTTAGAGACAATGTTTTGTACGTCCCAATGTCTAGCACGTGAGTGCCTGGCTTACACTAGGTCTTCAAACGATGATTGACGGATAAATGGATAAAAGACCTGACTGAGATTTCTATAGATTTGTTTTCTCTTACATATCCAAAGGTCTTGATATTGGCTAGTTTTTGATGCAGGGGTAAAAATCTTTATGAGACAACAGATGTTAAATCTGGAGATGCCAGTCTGGCTCAGTATTAATACTGACAGTAGTTTTTTTTTTTTTTTTTTTTTGGTAAGCAAGTATATTAAAATATCTCTATCAGAAAAGATTACAGTTTGAAAGAGTCGTTCTACAATCTTAAACTAAAAAGCACTTTAAGGCAAAGAAGGTATCCCATAGTTCAGGTACTAGCTCAAGGAAAGTTCCGTCTGTATTTATTGGAAGTGTGTGCGGGCAGATAAGGACCATGTGTACCACCCCACCTACCCCGATGACTATCCCTTGACCATCTCTTGTCCCTTTTATCATGCTATGCACCCAGTAAGTGCAAAAGTATTAGTAGTTGGTGTTCACTTTAGAAATATAAGACAGGACGCCAACTCACTTTAAAAATTTTACCTAGTATGTTCTGACACTGCAAATACATTGCTTGAGATTTTAATGATTATTAAATGCAGGAAAACTCCTGCCTAGGCACTACTAAATTAAGAGTCTAATTTGATTTCTTTCTGCATCTTTGAATTTAAGAAAAAGATTTTCCAAATTCTGTTGCACGTAGTTTCACAGTTTAAAACAAAATCACAGCTGTCTCGGTCAACTACAGTCCTTGGTTTTACAGGAAGTGCTTTCTTCTCTCTATTCACCACCCCAAGTATGCAGTGCTTGCTAGTATGTACCTTGCTAATTTGGACTATATGTCAGACATACACGAACACACAAAAACATGTATGACCAATTCCTGAATATCCTAGAATGATATTCCTGTATTCTACATGTACTATTTTCATCTATTGTGGATAATTTAAAAATTGTAGCATCCTTTTTAATAACTGAATGGTTAAAAAATATAGGAGAATTGAAGATCTTGACACGTTTTTCATTTTCTTTTAAGTATTAGAGAGTGTGGTTTTGGTGATTTTGTTTTTGTATGATTTTTATGTCATCAAGGAAATTTTACTTTTGGCTAACATTTCAGTATGCTTAAATGTGTATTATTTCTGGATGTATCACATCTGTCCCAGAATGACTTCCCAGTTACAAAGTTGTCCTATGTATATCAGTTCCCAGAATGACAATTTTAAGAATGTCACTTGAAATATCTCTGCGCATAGAAAAAGGAAGAGTAGAGGGGAGCATCAACAAACATCAGACAGGAATTGGACAGCTCAGTTGCCTAATTCACTCCAAACAAAAGCTGTCTCAAGTGAAAATGAAATTGTGTACTTGACTGAAAGTTATCTACTAATTTAGAAAATGTAAACATAATTTTTATATAGGGATATAACTATCTGAATACATATATTGCCATTTCTTTGCTAAGTAATATTTCTTGACACCAATAGTAATGTTTGTTCTTTCCACAGCACCAAATGTGTCCATATCTATTTAAACAGTAGGAGCATCATTTCTAAATTAATTTACACTAAGACACATACAAGCACATTATTATGTTTCACAGAAGTCTCAACACTTTAGAAAATAATCAGTTCAAAGTAATTTTGGCTCATTCATGAAAATACTATTTTCTCTTTTATACTATAATTTCAAAAGAAGCATACGAAGTTTGGATTTCTTTGAAAGAGCTAACTATGTAACTACAGAATTGAAACACTGTGTTAATTCACAAAGTAATGTGAATAAATACTAAAAACTTCCCAAATAGTGCTGATTTAATTATTCAAAATCCAGTTATGTGCTTTGTTGTAAAAGAGTCCAAACAAAAACTCCTTTCTTGTTTTCTGTTCTCTTTTTCGAAATATGTTAATCCTACTGAAGCTAATCTATTTTTTTCTCACTTCAGAACACCAGGCACTGATTTATCCATTGGAAGCTGGGCTTGCTTTCTAATACCTAGATTAAGAAAACAAAATACCACAAGTTATTAACCCGACAATATTATGAATGAGTTCAGTAGATAAATTTTAAGTCAATCTTTAAAAAACTTTTATCTAGCAATTTCTCTCCACCTGAGGACTAATTACAATTAATAAATGAAATTACCATTAAGAAATGATTTGATGAAAGCAGCTATGTTAATAGCAGAGAACATACGACTAATGCCTTGGTCTTGACATTTAGAGTCAAAGGCATAACTTCTGAAATGATCAAAAGTGAAGCAGGACTGATGAGACCAGCACCTCAACCAAATGAGTTCACACTAAGTGTTATGGTTTGTGTCTGGATGTCCCCCCAAAGCCTCATGCAGTCATGGGGGTGGGCTTCTAGAGTTTATGATTGATTCATGGTCCAATGCTGGGATTAAGGGTGTGTTACACCCGCCCTAGGGCAGGTAGCTTGCATACAATATAATGGACAGAAAGAGGCTTGCTCCCTCTCCTCTCTCCTTGTGTTTGGTATCTTCCACTGCCATGAACAGTTGCCCCTCTGCCGTGTGCCACTCTGCCTTGGAGCCAGCCGATTAGGGACTGAAACCTCTACAAACTGTGAGCTAAATAAACCTTTCCCCCTTTAAACTTTGGGTGTCGGGTATTTTGTCCCAGCAACGAGAAACATAACTAAGACAGTACGAAGAAACGTGGAACATCCACTAAGAGGCAGAGAACAGAAACAGCCTCTGCATCTTCTTGCATCAGCCCTTCTCCTATACGATTTCAGATACAGACTGGGAAAAGACAATTAATCAAATATTGTTGTATGTAAACTTTGATCACAGATCCCCATGTGAGGAAGTAAGAATGCACTTAAGTCCAAATCATAAACTATCAATTTCCAAAAGAGTTCTGTGAGAAGAGAACTTAATCAGAGTATTTTAGAATTGAAAGGGGCTTTATATTCACCGGTGCATACACTTTGTTTACAATGAGGAAAATGAGGGAGAGAGGATGTACCAACGGCACACGCCTACTTACTGAGAGTGATAGGTCAACAGAGTGATGGGAGCGCTAAGTCATTAGAGTGGAAGGAAAGAGTGAGGAAGGGAGAGAAGGAGGGGCACGAAAGAATAGAAAAGACAATGTTTGCTTGGGAATCACACAGAGCTCCAGAGTGACCACATGGCTTTAGACAAGTCATACCCTCTGCTCAAAAATCTTCGAAGACTCCCCACAGCCTCCAGGACAAAGTTCAAACTTTTTAGCTTGCTCTTTCATGCTCCCTATGATCTGGCCTCAGCTGATAGTTTCTATCCTTCCTGCCCACCTGTCAACTCCATGAAATTCATGCTAAGCCAAACCAGAAGAGTAAGTTTTGCAAACATGCCCTGCAATTTCCTCCCATTCTGTCATTGCCCATGACATTGGTTCTCGGTGGTATGCCCTTCCTTACCATTCCAGAGTACTGTCTTCAGCCTTCAAGGCCAAATTCAAATGCTATCCTGAAGTCACTCATGAATCTCAACCCAGAGAAATCGTTCCCTCCTCTGAACTCTAACGAGGGAGACCTGAGATGAAAATCAAAGCATCTTTCTCCTGAAGAAGAGAGTTTTTGTTTTGTTTTGCTTTGCTTTGTTTTTCACTTTTTCTCAGGTCAAGGGCTTTGCACTTTTCTCATTATTTCCTACTCACAGGATACAAATGATCTTATGCTTGAGAATCATTAACTACAATTTCTCTTCCTATTTTTATCTGATCCATATTTCTTATTAAAATTTCATCTTGACCAGTCTTGCAGTTTAGTTTCAGTCAGTGATAACTGGTAAATTAAAAATAATCAACTCTGGGCCGGTGAGACGGCTCAGCGGCTTAAGCGCCTGCCTTGCAAGTGCGAAGGCCCGAGTTCGACTCCCGGAACCCACATACGAAAAAGGGGCCGGTGATATCGCTCAGTGGCACGGGCGCCTTCTGGCGCGCGAGGTCCTGAGGTCGTCCCCCCGGTACCCACAAAAAAAAAAAAAAAAAAAAAAAAAAAAAAATAATCAACTCTACATAAGTGGCCACAGCAGGAACCCCTCTTATAGAGTCATAATCTTGTTGGAGTAATATAACAATTTTTTTACTCTAAATATCTGGAAATATCCAGTTTATTAGATTCTACTCAAAGTTAGGACACATTCCATGTAACGAGAGTAACCTCTCAAGACCTGTTCCTAGTGCGACGTCCGCAGTCATATTTCAGAGTCACTGAAGTTACTACAGCAGAAGTCCCTCTAACCCCACTGGATTTTGGTTTACCCTTGTGGAAGTTCTCCTAATGCATCTCTTACATTTGTGTGTGTGTGTTTCTATCACTCCCTCTATTCTATCCTAAATTCCTTAAGGGACGGAGTAAGCTACCTATGAATTGAGTGGTGAGCGGGAAGCGGCAAGGCGGCAGGCCTGTACCTGCAACAGGTATGCGATGCTCGACCAGAGGTTAAATAAATCCCAGGCACTGTGGGGTGCAGCAGGAGACAAAATTTAGCAAAGAGATTCATAAATAATCAACTGGAATTATTGTAAAAAGACTACAGAGAAGCAGTGTAGGGGCTAGGAGTAACGTATCTTTTTTATTTTTTATTTTTTGTGGATACCGGGGGTCGAACTCAGGACCTCATAGAACCAGCAGACGCCCGTGCCGCTGAGCAATATCACTGGCCCTTTTTTCGTATGTGAGGTACCGGGAGTCGAACTCAGGACCTCACGCTTGCCAGGCAGGCGCTTATGCCGCTGAGCTATCTCATCGGCCCAGGAGTAACATATCTTTGAATTCCTCTTTAGTTTAGGACCTTAACAAACAGCGTAAGTGAGAGCAAGTGAATAAATAGATAAGGAGTAAATAAACTATGGAATTATGGAGATTAAGAGAAATCAGTGAAGATGTAAATTGTTTTAGATTATATTACTCTGAGCTTCTGAAGGCTTTGGCTAGACTGACCCACTCCACACTCCGTGGCCATAGACCTGGCCAGGTTTTCTGTGTCTTGAGCATGTCCAGAAAAATGTATTTGATTATAGTTATAAA
Source organism: Erethizon dorsatum (assembly GCA_028451465.1). Taxonomy (NCBI): domain Eukaryota; kingdom Metazoa; phylum Chordata; class Mammalia; order Rodentia; family Erethizontidae; genus Erethizon; species Erethizon dorsatum. The sequence continues at coordinate 84,979,389 of CM051838.1, read as the reverse complement.
GCCCAGCTCTGCTCTTTATGTGAGGAGGAAAAAGGGACCCTCCAGGAGGAGTGCGCGGCCCCAGGCCCAGCCCCAGTCCCAGCGCGTGGCTGTGTGGATGGAGCGTGCTCTGGCGTGGCTCTTTCCCCATGGCCAGGAGCCCAGGGTTGCAGCAAAACCTACACAGCCAGATTTAGGTGGACTTGGGAAACCCCAAAATGCAGATTCAGGTATGGAAAACACCTACCCAGTTTTTGTATGGAACACGTTTCCACTGATTGACTTTCTTTGGTAGCTCTGCTGTACTTTTTGTGTAACCCAGAGGCATCGGTGCCTCTCCAACATCAAAGGGAAGCTGAGCCATACTCAGTAACATTCTAATGTCTTCTCATTTTCACACAGGTGTGGTTCAGGAGGAAGACAGAGTTACGATCTATTATGTGGCAGTAACAGAGCAGGCAGAGGGGTGTGCAGCAAATCTGCCCGACTTTCACTCATTAGTTTTATCAAAGTACCTTCTGATTAATATATATGGAATTTCCTTCTAAGATTTCATTCAAAAAAGTGTTTCAGGACTAGGGAAATTGTGAAGGAATTGGTACACTCCCCTTCCTTTTTTAGGATGTTTCCTTAGTATTTGTGGTTCTAGAAGTCAAACATGTGAAATCTGCATTTCTACACAGCAGGAGATTGTCTCTCTTTGAAGAATGATTTCAAAATGTGGTGTAAAGAACTCTAGGAATTTCTTCAGCGCTCCTTCAGGAGGTCCCACAGCTCCCACGCTGCGCATTGAGCAGTCTGACATACTGGCTTCCACGCGAGCTTTCTGGGTAAACACTGCATTCTGCGCATGCGCCTTCTCTTGAAAACGAAGCTTTAGGATGAGTAGAACCTTGGTATATCCTCTTTCCTCTAGCATCATTTAAAAGTAAAAGGACAGCTTTTTGATAGTGCAGACTCTTAAATAGCAAGTTTTACCTTTGGCTTATTTACCTGGAAGCTACAGTAGTAGAAACAGACACATGTCATGTATAATGTCTGGCTATGAACTAAAATTCTTTATAAAGAAAATTACTTATCTAGGCAAATAAACTTACGGTGAAATTGTGCAGCCTGAGGCATATGCATGATGTCCTGTGTACCGAATGTCACAGCGCACAACGTTGTTGCTGTAGTCTGATTCAGGCACCAGGTAGCTGGGGTTGACGCTGACCTGAGCAGAATAAACAGCTTCTGTGTTAAAGGTTTCACCATATGGTGCGCTGCTCATTTTCTATTTCTGTAGGGCTACCACAAGGGAATTATTAACAAGAGATTTAGCTAAATCAGGCAGGGGAGGGAGTGTAGGTTAAGCAAGTGGTTAAACTCTGTCTGGAGATATTATAAGAAGGAAACTGTTAATTTTCCCTGAAATTACTTAAAATAAAAACATTTTCATATATTTGGTTTACTCGGAAGTCACTGTGAAGGATATACAACTGCTCCCGGAGCATGATTTTTTTTTTTTTTAATATGTGGGTACCGGGAGTTGAACTCAGAACCTCACGCTTGCCAGGCAGGTGCTTACACCACTGAGCCATCTCACCGGCCCTGATTAGTTAACCTTTGAATCCCGAAAAGGCTCCTATAGATTTGCAATTAAATAATTACATATTTTTAAAGCTCTCTACCTTGAGAATGTAGTTTCCAGGTTGTACATCTGTAATATCAATCCACTGGCAATCTATGTCTGCCGCATAGGTATCGTAACAGCCAGGACTCAACCCCTAAAACAAATAAACAAACTATGCCAAAGAATATGCTATGATGTGCAAATTAAATTATAAGTTAGTACTTACAAGAGTGTGACATAAAACTATACTTATATTTCATCTCCCTTGAGAAGTATAAATTACTCAGCTTTAAAGCACCTCTAGCTAAAAAAGATACAGGACTAAAATTAGTAGCACACCTCGCTTCTTAAAGTGTCACAAATCGCTAGTGAAAACAATCTTTTTTTTTTTAATTTTTATTTTAGTAAAGTTTTTTTTTTTTTTTTGTGGGTACCAGGGGGTCGACCTCAGGACCTCGTGCGCCAGCAGGCGCCCGTGCCGCTGAGCGATATCACCGGCCCCTTTTTCGTATGTGGGTTCCGGGAGTCGAACTCGGGCCCTCGCGCTTTGCCGGGCAGGCGCTTAAGCCTCTGAGCCATCTCACCGGCCCCTTTAATTTTTATTTTAAAGAGAAAAAAATAGAACAAAATTTCAAAACAACATAATAGGGTGACAATGATTAATACATTGTGTATTGTTATCTTTAAATTAGTTACTCAGAGTATAAGATATTGGCATTCAATTGTCCAAACAATATTAGCACAAACCTTTCTTTTCAATGAAATAAGAGAAATTAGTAGTATATCTATTTGAACTATCTTTCATATATATATATATATATATATATATATATATATATATATATATATATATATATATTTTTTTTTTTTTTTTTTTTTTTCCTTAAGGGACAAAAGAGGCCTCCACCAAAAGTCTAGAGTATTATTGGTTCAGGAAAAGGGTCATTTAGTAATTAACTTAGCTCAGATATCTTATTTACTGTCTCCAATTTTCCCCTTTTAAAAATTAGGTTCTTGTACTATGAATGCAATGATTATTTTTACACTAGATTTATAGATTTATACTACTTATCCATTTTTACTCTACATCATAATTATGCTATATACTATTATATGCAACTATAGATTAAAAGTCCCTGAAGGTAAATTCTGTGTTGCATCTTTGAATAGCTAACATTAAGTATTACAAAGTGCCAGAAACTGTTTTAAACATGACATATATACACTCAATTCTCACAAGTACATGAGGCAGATGTCATTATTGTCTCTATTTTATAGATGGAGAAACTGAGGCACACTATGTCAAATAACTTACCCAAGGATATACAGCTGGTGAGTAACTGAGCTGGTTTCAAGATGAGACAGGGTCCAGAGCCCGTTTTTAACTACCACATTGTACACTTTCTCACACAATGCCTGAAATATTTTTGTTGAACTCGAGGGGTGGATATACACCTAAACTGATGAATGTGACATCTCTCATTTACTAAGCTATTCCCATCACCAAGGAAATGAGTGTTTTCTACAGGCGGGAGAGAAAAACACCATTAAGATATAGTCCTGGCTTTCAAGAAAGTCAGGAGAAGTTCTCTTCAGTTGCTGTCTGTAGGTATATTTTTATTTCTCTTAGTTCCTCATGAGAAGTTTTAAGTGTTGTTCATATTCAATACAATCATTTAATTTCAGCACCCAGAACTGTTTTGGTGCTTACGATTACCTTGGTCACCAAAGACTTAGCAAAATCATCTTAGTGTGCTTCTCTAATGCTGGTTTGGCTGCAGCCATACCTGGGGAAAGTGTGGGGAGAATTGTGCTGTTTTTAGCAAATGACAGCACCACAGGCCAAACTCAAAGCACGTGCACCAAAACAGGGAGAACTGTTCCGCATTGCTATTGCCTGGATTCCTCCCTCGGTCCATAGGTCATCAAATATATGCATGATACATGGCAGTAAATACATAATGAAGAATTTTTAATTCCAGCAAATAATTCTGGCACATCATACATACTCAGTAAGTGTCAGCCGCTACTACTACATTCACAGTATTATAAAAGATTCATTGGATTAGATGATTGTTCAAGACAGGTTTAAATAATACTACTTTCAAGTAATCAAAAGTACTTTAAAAATACTGAAATAATTCACAGGTGGTGGTGCATGCCTACAATCTCAGCTACCCTGGAGGCTGGAATGGGAGGGTCACTCGAGCCCGGGAGTTCAAGACCACCCTGGGCTCACAGCAAGACCCCGTCTCCAAAAATAATAAATAAATATAAAAATGTTGAAATTGTCAATATAGAATTACTCAGCTGGTAGAATTTAGTTTTGATTATTTGAACTGACAAACATAAAACCGGAATTACTAAGACCATTAAACAAATAGGCATTTCATGTGTCCAAAGCCAAAATATAAAAATAGATTAAATATAGAACATTACCCCAGGCTATCTAAGTTAGCTATTTGGTTTTAGCAAAAAACAACTGTTTGCAATATAAGATTAATGATGCTAATGTAACTAAGCAACTATTTTTAGTTTTTATATATATCCAATATGTATATTTGTGGTCTGAAAACAGAAGTCATAGAAGGGTATAGCTATAAAGCTATCTATATCCAGTTTTATACTTGTGCACATTAAAAAAGGATTTTAATAAAAGTAATCTAAGTCAATATCATGGGTTTGTAAAAAATGTTTTCTTTAAATGAAGCCCATGTTCAATGGTCTAATGAAAAAAAAGTACGACAGTATAAAATGAAGCGAGGCCACCCCAGGGAACGGGAGTCGGAAGGGCTGCAAGCGCCTCCAGGTGCCTTGTGCACATAGCACCGTGGGACCTGGAGATCTGGCATGAAAAGTAAATCTCTGTGTGGACACGTGTACGACATGTGGGGAGACTGCATTTCCTTTTGCTTAAATAATAAGCACACCCCCACCACACATCAAATTTAACCTTTCCCTATCCAATTGCTATTGTGGTCTAAACTAAGAGAAAGAATGGTAATATTTAGGTCACCAAAAAGCTTCCTGCCACAGCCCTGGAATTTACTTCCCAAGATGCCAGCTGCTGATGCCTTTGTGCCCTGGTGTATGCACAGTCCCTACTTCTGGCCAAGATTTGGGCTGGAGTAAAATTATAATGTCCTTTTACAAATTAGGGTTTCATATGGAAATACTGACATGGCTTGTAGCTGACACATATTTTCAAGTTATAAGATATACAAACTGCTTAGTTCAGTGGTATTTTAAAAAATTCATCCAAAGATATCTGCCATCAGTTACACTGCAGGCTTAAATATGGATATGTGGAGAAAGAAATGTGTCCTTCTGTTCTGGTTTGCATTATCAAAAAGATAATATTTAAAAATCCTTTTAAGCAACTTATTTCATTTTGCTAACATCAACTAATATTCTTTTTAAGCATAACATGGGAAAAGATTGGCTCGCAGGTGAGAAAAGAAGTACATTTTCTACAGTTATTTATACCCAATTAAAAAATATAGAGTGCAGATGTTGTAATTCATAAATTTTCAGACATCAAATTTCTGCTTTTCATTATGGAAAATAGCAAAGATACACATTGCCCTTCTGTGATTTTGAGTCAGGCCACAGGCACACAGGCATAGCTGAAAATACTTTTAGAAGTAATCTGGATCATCAAGTCATCACTTGCCTTTTCCCAGTTACTTTTCATCTTGCCAAGATAATCCCAAAATTAAGCAATTAAAAAAGAGGTGAGAGGAAAAGAAATAGTAAGCTACTTTGTTTTATCTCTAAAACCCATAGCTCCCTGATTTTGGGGTGTCATCTTACCTGTGTGTGTGCAGTACACGCAAATCGCCTGTAATAGCCATAGTCGCAAGATGTGTCCTCGAGACAGAAACTTGCTTTGTGACCTTCAGCCACTCTGCTCTGTGTGTTGGCATCCAGCAGGTCATAGTGACTGAACTCATCCATGCTGTGGTAATGTCTGGCGTCCCCGACAACGAAGAGATGGTTAGCGGTCAGTTACAGACAGAGAGCGCAACCAAGATAGCAAGGGGCTTCCTTGTTGCCTCACAAATTGGTGTTCACACTAAAATTGAGGTCAAGTTTAGCTTTTTTTTTCTTTTTGGTACCAGGAATCGAACTCAGGACCTTCTGCTCGCCAGGCAGGCGCTTTTGCCGCTGAGCTATATCCCTGGCCCAAGTTTATCTTCTTAAAGAGATTCATGCTAGGTTTTTTTTTTTTTTTTTTTTTGCCCCCCCCAGGCCCAGAAATCCATCAAAATTGTAAGCTTTTAACTTTGCTACTAGGAAAAGAGACATATGTGGTCTTTATTAAGTGTTATTTGATGCTAATTAACTGTAGATTACTTTTGGCTGTAATAGACATTTACAGAAACCCTACCTGTAGTATACTGAAATAAATTTTATTGCAATCAACTGCTGCGTCTGCTCAACAGTTTTAATAAGCTGGACTTAGAGTTTCTAGTTCAAAAATAAGGGATTTAGTAACTGATAGATTATCTTAAAGACCATTCCTTTTGATTATGTCCAATAACATAGAAAAATTCTAAGTGCAAGTAATGGCTAATTTCTCCCTTACATTTATCATATCAATGATTACCTGAAAATAAAAGAACAACTCAGAAATACTCAGAAAGCCATGTACTTACTGGTGACAACTGTGCCATTCCCAGGAATATCTTGGACGGCTTGGTAAGAAGTCAGATGTTCCTTGGTTTTTCACTCGCTGGGGAAATCTTAATAGCACCCTGTAATCATAATCTCTCACATCTCCCCTGTATGCTGAACTGTGATTTTGAGAAAGAGAAACATTATTATATTCATGGAATATTAACTAAAGACAAATCTACAAACAAAACTTCTCCATAATATAGTAGTGACATCCCCTTCCCAACTACATGATTAGTTTCAAGAGGCTAGGGGGTTTATTTTGTTTATTGCTGAATTTCAAGTTCCTAGAATGGTCCTGGAATAGCCAGAACCCAATGAACATTTGGTGAATGAGTGAATTAATGACAGCAAAGAAAACTCACAGAATTTCAAAATAAAAACACAATAAAATGTTACACTAAAAATACATATGTGAGAAACAAACTTTGTATCTAAAAAAACCATTCACGACTGGTCGTATTAATGAGCAAAACTGAGGTGAAAATTGTCCCGAACAAAAAATGATCCATAGATACTTATTAAGAACTTTTAGTTTCTTCTTAAACAGATAATTAAGATATAAAATGAGGAACTGACTCTAAAAGAACATGCCCAGACTTAGATAAATAATTTTGTAACCTCGCTATCTTCAAACCAAAGTCATTAATAAATAATACTATAGGGAACTCGAGAGTGAAAATTAGCTTCAATTTGTTCTCTTCCCTTAGCCTGATAATCACAAAGGGTCAATGTGGAAGAAACTTTGTAAAAATAAGCACCACTGTGTTGGTACTACTACACTTTCTACGAATGTTTGAATATGATAGGTGATCTTATTTTACACGTTGACATATTTATGGCAATGATCAAAACATCTTTTGCTCCCTCTGCTGGTTTCCCGAAGCAAACTCAGGGAACCCCAATTCCAGAATAGCTATTTTATTTTAGAACTGATACAAAAACAAAGTGGTTGTTCCTGATCTTACTCTGGCTGAAGTAATACCGAAACAACCCAGTTAATCACGCCCACAACACAGAGGAAAGCAGCCCGTGCCGGAAAGCGTTGCCACTGTGGCAGTGAGCCCCCACCTTTCGGGAGAGTGTTAAGCTCTCCCATTACACTTTTTCTGCATTCCTGGGCGGTTGTTTTATAGAAGTTGGCCCTAAAGTTTAAGGATCTTGGAAAAAGAACCAGAGACTCCCGGGCTCCGGGAGAAGGGTCTGCTCCCCTCTCCCGCCGCGGCCCGGTCTGCAGCAGCACGCGCAGAGCCCGCCCCAGCCTCCCGCCGCCACTCGGCGGCCCACCGCGCCCGCGGGGCCCGGCGCACCTGGCCAGGCAGTTCTCCTCCGCCGCGCAGCGCAGGTTGTACATGGCCATCTTCTGCACGTAGGTGGACGCCTGGATGTAGTAGGGGTCGGCCACCAGGTCCGGGAGCCCTAGGTGACAGCGGGCGACAAGGGCGGCGGTGAGCCCCCTCGGCGGCCCCGCCTCCCGCCGCCGGTTCCTCCGGTCCCCCGCTCGTCCCCTTCCTCCGCTGGGGCCCCGGAGCGGGGGAGCGACAGCCAGCAGCGGAGCTGGGCGAAAGGCAGCGGGCGGCAGGGCGCGGGCCGGGGCGGGGCGGTCCCCGCCGCCGCTTACCGTACTGGAAGTAGCCGGTGCCGTAGCCCGGGCGGCTCCTGCTCCCGGGCCGGGGCCGCTCGTACGTGTCGTAGTAGTTGTAGTAGGGGTTGTCGTCGGCGTACTTGTAGGGGTTGTACGGGTCGTCGCCCACCATGCGGTCCACGTGGCGCGGCGGCGGGGTGCGGGGCCCCGGGGACGGGAGCGGGCCCGGCGCGGTGCGGTTCCCAGCGGCGCGGGCCGCCGCGGAGCCGGCTCGGAAGCGGTGGCGGGCGGCGGGGCCGTCGCGCAGGACCAGGACCGGCGTGCGCGGCTGCGGGGCGGCGCCGGGGTCGCGGCGGCGCTGCGGCTGGAACCGCGCGCCCTGGCTCAGCAGGCTGAACACCTGCCCGCGGTCCTCCCAGCGCAGGCGCTGGCGCCAGGCGCCCGGGGCCGCGGGCTCGCGCGGGGGCTGCGGGGCGCCGCGCAGGAGGGGGCAGAGCTGCAGCTGCCCCAGCAGGAGCACGGTCCAGGCGAGGCGCATCGCGGCGGCCCGGGGTCCCCGGGCGAGGACCGGCTTGGGCCGCGGGAGGGCGGGAGACGGCTGCGGGGAGGCGGACGGAGCGCGGGGTCCCCTGTCCCGCGTGGGCGCGGACCCTGCCCGCGAGGCGGCCGCTCGGACGTGGCACCGGCTCTGCGGGTCCCGGTCCTGGAAGGCGATGGCGGCGCGGGCCGGCGAGCGGGCAGTGTCTGGGCTGCAGGAAGGAGGGGGATTTTAAACTGGCTGGCGCGACTGTAAAGTTACACAAGCCGTGCTGGCCCCGCGGCGCCGCCGCTATTCGTTCACGTAATGCGATTGGAAACGTGCGCGGCAGACAGCCCGCGCCTCGGCCCCGCCCTCGCTCCCTCCCCTCCCCTTCCCTCCCCCTCCGCGCCCTCCCCTCCCCTCCATCGCCTCCCCCTCCCTCCCCTCCCCGGCTCTCCCTTCCCCTCCCCTCCATCCCCTCCCCCTCCCCGCCCTCCCCTCCCCGGCTCTCCCTGCCTCTCTCCCTCCATCCCCTCCCCCTCCATCCCCTCCCCCTCCATCCCCTCCCCTCCCCTGCTCTCCCTGCCTCTCCCCCTCCCTCCCCTCCCCTCCCCCTCCCTCCCTTCCCCTCCCTCCCTCCCCTCCCCTGTCCTCCCCCGCCCGCCTCCTCCCCCAGACACGTTGCACAGGGCGCTTTAAGGGGAAAGAACGAGAGGGAACACGCATCCCGAGACACACTCAGCTTAATCTGGGGCGAACATGCAGGAATTTCAAAAGGCTCAGACAGGCGAAGGCAGCCAGGCAGTGGGCCGACGCCAAAATATGCATGAAGAAAAATGCTATTAGGTCACCAGCCCCAGCGAGGCGGCAGGCGGGAGGGCAGCAGGCAGGGGTGCTGGGGCGAGAGTGTGTGCCGGGGAGGCAGCCGTGACTCATGTTTATCCATAAAGGAGTTAATCAGACAGATCTCCCGGCGCTCAGTCATCCGCTTTTATGGGAAGTGCCCTCAGCAAATAAACTCCAGGATATCAAATTTTTGTTTTTCGACTATAGGTAATAGGAGAAGTGGGTTACAAATCTATTTCCTACGGTGAATATTTTAATAACCAAAAGTAAAATTTTACAGGAACAGAGCTCGCTAGCGCTGAAGCAATGACCAAAGCTGTCTCTTTGAAAAGGCCGCCTGAGGGAGAAGCAGCAGGCGTCGCGCGCCTCCGCCGTGCACCGGAGCTCTGGTCCGCTTCCGAGCGCAGAAGGCGTCCTCAGGCGTTTTATCTGACTTTTTCCTCTTTTCCTCTACACCTAATGAGGAGGTTTGGCTTTGAATTTTACAAATTTAAGTCACCATTGTCAAATATTAAAAGTCTCCCAATCTAAAGAAATGGGTTTCGAAAGAGACTTGGAGGCGGAATTTGGTAAAAAGAAGTGAGTGGGGTGGAAGGAATATGGGCAGGTGGATAAATTACGCTGACGGGGAAGAGCCGCTTTCATGAACCAGTTGTTCACACACGACTCAGAATTGGGCAGCGCAGGAAGCCTCCCAAAGAAAAACTGCTGCTAAATGCCTCGCTTAAAACTACTATACAGAACTAGATCTAGGTAACCTTTTCATTGGTCCGTCATTGAGCTGTCTTGATGTATGTCAATATTCATTTACCTCCGTTCCTCTCTCTTTCCGCAGTCAGTCATCACTCTTTAGTGTTGTGGGGACATCTGCCTTCACCTCAGATCCATTTCCCTTTTCTTTCTGTTAAGGACAGCTGCGTGTTCTTTAGGAAGCGTCTCCCCAGTGGCATTCTGGAACTGCCTGAGCATTTGTGAGGCTTCCCCTCTCCAGGCGGTTGTCATGAGATACTGATTTGGCTATAATCAAATTGACTTCCTAGACTTTGAATCTCAAACAGGAAGGTGCATGGTCAAAAATACTGCTTCTCCCACTACTAACAAAAGGTCCATTAGGTCTTAGTACCGTACAGATCCCTTGAACTGTTTCGGTTTAGTGCATTCCAAGACCTGGTACTTCAGCTTTCCCTTCAGTTTTTCCAATGCGTTTTTTGTGGCTTTGCATAGTCAGATTCCGTTTCTGCTTTCAGCCACCTCAGAGCGCTGCCACACTGAGGAGCCCGTGGCTGGTTCTCTCGCTAATGAGATCACACGGTTCCCAGTCCAGGGTGATGGGTTTTTCGCTGAGTCACATTAGATTTGCTCTGCCCGTGACCACGCAGCATCCTGGTCACAAAGGGAAATTAGAGGGAAGCTCGCCAATAGCAAATCTATTGCTTGCATTAAGAAAAGAAAACTTCAAGTGCAAATTCACTGACGGTAAGTCAACAATGAATGTTTTCTGAATAAAAGCCAGTGAAGTCCCTGTCATTTTATACTTTCTGCAGTGCTTACAACTAAACTACTCAGCTTCTCCAAATTCACTAACGAATATAAAACAAGAAGTATCTACTGTATATCATTTTGATAGACAGATGAAATTCTAGAATAAGCAGGAAGGGATAGAGTGTAATTGTCTCTTAGCTGGAAAAGGCTCTGCGGTATGCCCACAAACAGCTTATTCTTCAGAAGAGAAAAGCCCGAAACTGCTTGAATTGACCACCGGTTCCTGAGGGAAGTCCTGTGCCGTGAGGGCGCAGACCAAAGCAGCCCCATGCTGGAGAGCAGAAAGTTTACGCTGTATCGCAGTTAAGTTAATCTTGTTCCCCATCCCGATGCTCTCATTTTTAAAAAGGTACATGTAGAGCTGATGTACTATCTCTGAGTCTTAGTTATTGGTAGTATTCAAGGATTAACCCGAATATTTTCTAAAGTATTTTTCCTAGTTTTTTTTTTTTTTTTATGTGGGTACTGGGAGTCGAACTCAGGACCTCGTGCTTGCTGGGCAGGCGCTTATGCCACTGAGCCATCTCACCAGCCCCCTAGTTTTAAAATGTTTGCTTTTTATGTCTATCCAAGGTATTCCCACTACTTTCAAGTCATTTACCATAATGTCTCAGTATGATTATTACGGCTATTAATATTTAGTCAAATAATTCCTTTGCTGGACTTTGAAACATTGGGTACATTTTCTGTGTGTAAGTTGAGCCTGCAGATTACAATTTTCTTTTCGACGTATTTCCCATTAGTGAAATCATGTCTTCATTTGTGTTACAAACAGTTCTTGATTGCATTCACAATACATAGTGGTGATTACACGCAGGAGCACTAAAATGTTATAGCTGAATGAGGTTGATCATTTTTTTCATATTTAGTTCAACAGTCTTAATGTTTATCAAAATATAAATAATTGGCTAGAACAGTAATTTATTTTCTTTTAAACACACACACACATACACACACACACAACCTAGGAGGAAAAACACATAACTACTGTCACATAACATAATGAAAAGCTTAGATGGTTTTCTCTCTCTCATTTCCTCTAAATTATCTCTGGCTCACAACTCAGCCAGCTGAAAAACAAACACGTGGCCACCACACTGAGGACAATAGGAAGTGTTCACAAGCCCTACAAGAAACAATCTAGCCACACGTGGTGCTTTCTCTTAAATGGCAAAACTATTAGTTACAAAACTGGAGAAACTACAATTCCTTCCCACTGAAATTAAAAATGAATTAAAAATGGTGGTGGTGATAATAGCTGTAGACATATAACAGACACCTCCAGCTTTTAGCGTTGGTAAGATCCATAGTTGACTCACTTTTGACCATGAAATTTCCTTTTTGTGAACATTTCTGCAGTGTGTCCCATAAAAAAGACAGAATGGTTCTAATTCCTTTTTTGTTTTTTTTTTGAAGTTCTAGCTCATCAATATCAGAGCTTTAAACTGCAATGTCTGACCCATTGATCAGAAAATAAAAATTGCCTTAAGGCTGTATTCCTAGAATTTCTTAAATGAATTTCCGTGGTAACACATATAAGTGGAAATAGAGCTGTACAGAAAGCCGAAACTATAAAGCAGGGACTCTGAGTTATCAAAGCCAGAACAACAGTGCCATAGTCAAAGGGCTTAGGTTTGGGCATAAATTCTTTTGTTTGAGGTTTAGGGAGCTCATATAAATTTTGTTCTTTGAGAGAGACTAATTCTTGTAGGTGCTTTGATGCCACCATGTAGTTCTAAAACATCACAGAGAATAAAATAAAGGAAGTGGAACATTGGGGATGTATAAGGGGGACATTAGAAAAGAGTCAGGTATGACATCTGACAGCAAGGGGAGTGAGTTGAGGGTTGAGTGAGAAATTGAGCACGCTCTTAACAGTAATGGAGCAGAGCAAAACAAAGAACCAGGAATCTTTTCACCTGGAATAGAATGGAGGAGACAAGTCAGCGTCAAAGCTAACAGCATGTCTGTGTTCCTTTCTACTCTTTGCCCTTGCCTTCTGCCACACACCAGTTCCAAGTGTCCACCCGAATATAAAAGTAGACAGCTGTACACACTCGTCTGTGGGTCAAGACTGAGCTAAAAAAGAACATCTATAAACAAACTGGGTAAAAGAATTCCAGAAATAATGAACTATAAATATATCTGTTTGGTTATCCATCCCCAGAAGCTTCCTAGGGAACGGAAAAATGGCATTTAACGCCAGGGAATGGGTAAGTATTTCATTCGGTGTCTTTAGTGCATAGTCATTTGTGATTAAGTAAAGAATGTCAGTTACCATAACAAAACGGAAAATTGATGAGACGACATTATGATAGGAGAATAGGCCTTTGAAATACAGTAAATCAGTCAAAGTAATTTGGTTATGTTCACTACAAAAATAAAAGGCCATCCAGTTGGCAAAATTGCCTGTAAGAAAAGCCCAACCAATCTGACTGCATCTGACAGACAGCCCAATTCAAAGGCCGCTCTTCTTCACGCCGCAGAGTAACAGGACTTCTCCTGTCGACGGGAGGAGGTGTCTCCCAAGCCCGTGTCCTGTCTTATTTGCTGTCCCTACCTCTTCCTGCATTCAGCCTCACTGTCCCAGTTCCATAAAAGTTATTTAACTTGACATAAGGTAGGCATGAGGCTCTAAGATGGCGGGAGGTATGTCAGGAGGCCATTTATGCTTCACTCCGCCACTCCCTCAGCTGCCTGTCGCACGGAGCGATCGCCGTCCCATCACTAGGCTTAGTCCCGCGTGCGCGGCCTTCCCTGGAGACCAGGAGAAGCAAGACAGGCAATGCTGAACGCCCTAATGGGAATCACACGGAGTTCGATATTTTTTCCCACTCCCTTCTAGAAAATGATAGATCTCAGAATATTCGAAAGTGCTGTGTGTTTGGAGTGGGGACAGGCTAGAAGAAAGAGTGGGGCTTTGGAAGTAAAAACTTGTTTCCTACTTGTGCTTGAAGTCAACTTTCAGAATCACAGCTCTGTCTCTTTCTGTTATAACTGCAATGCTGCTGCTTTTCCCTTCTTACTTCCCTTTGACAGTGCCTCGCCTTATGCAAAAAATGAAACGTTTCTATAGGATGGGTGTTAAAGCTGTGACGCCTATTTTTCTTTCCTCCTTTCCTTCCTCCATTCCTTCCTTCCCCTTCTGTCTCTCTCTGTCGCTCTCTGCCATTCTTTTTTCGTTTTAGTGCTACAGAACTCAGGGCCTCACACAGCCTAAGCCTGTGCCGTTGAGCTACACACCCGACCCTATGAGTTTTATAAAAGAAAGTTCAGGGGTTGCAGTTAGTACTAGGATAGAACGTTGTAAATATGTCCCTCGGGCTTCTGTTTTCTTCACTAACATTTCAGTTATTCCATGGTTCATAGTAATCTCTTCCAGAAGATGCAAAGAAAAAATGAAGCCTTGCATCATAAAAGTGGTGGGAACTCTGTCTGCTTAAGTCACGTAACGGCAGCGGACGGTCTGACTGCTCTTCTAGGCTGCTTATGGGAACAAGACGAGCCTGACTTGTGGCATATCTTTTACACTTTATTCTCAGTGGTCTCTATAAAGTTTGCATATAGTTAATGTAAGGAGCTATAACACAATGGGATATTGAAAAGTGTCAAATACATTGATTAAATGATATATTAAAAGAATACTAAGTGAAAACTTGATCTCTACAGCCTCAAAACAATCTGTGGCTAAGAAATCTCTAATGCCTGAATACTTTAGCTGAATACACAGGACCTTTTCAAATTTGCTAAATGGATCCCCATAGAGGAAGGAAACAACAAGAAAATAAACAATTTAATCACCCTCATTTATAGCACAATACCTGTCCTCTCATTAATAATAATTTCTATTTTTTGTCATTGACTGTGTTCTTGGAACTATGCAAAGGGCTTGAATATATTACTTCATTTTATCCGCACAATACCCCTGTGTGGTGATTATTAATACTTCCATTTTGTGAACAAGAAACTGAAGCTGGAAAGATTAAGCAACAGGCTTACTTAAAAACTGGCAGAGCCTATGCTGTTGTAACTGCCATATTAAGCTCTTGCCATATGAAGTAGAAAGAAAGTAAGTGGTTGTTTCTTTTATTTTCTTTCTTTGTTTAATTGTTGGAAAAAATAAACTAGTCAGTCACTAATAGTTACATGACAAGGAGATTGTGGCCTGGTCAATTAGACGGTTAAACGAGCCGTCGCTGTTAACCTAGTGCCCATGAGTAAATGGCTTGGGGACAAGCGTGGTCTTCAGGTGAGGGGGGAAGGTAACAAATAGCGAAAAGATTTTGGGCAGTGGAGACAGATGGTCTTTGGATAACTAGTTCCTCTATTTACAAAAGTGAATTATTGGACAAATTACTGAACTATTCTGAGATTTCAGTTTCTCCACCAAAAATGAGACCTATTTGGCAAGGTGGTTGTGAGTGCATGGCAAAGAGTATCTTACATTAGGCACTGAGATGATGGTAATCATTTTTATCTGGTGCTTGGATGTTGGAATTTAAAATAAGACACACTATTTACAGTTATGCAGAGAGGCATTTTCTATAAACATATTAAAAAGGGGTATTATTTCTTTTTAATGTGTTTTGTATTTTGAGGCAGATAGATTTTTAAAAAGTAAATCAACATATAATTTACATAAAGTAAGATGCACAACTTTCAAGTAAACAGTTTGATAAATTTTAACAAATATGGAGGGCACTGCTAAAGCACCCAAGATTAGTTAATTCCACAGAAATTTCCTGAACTCATTCCATCCCTGTCACAGGTAACCATAGTTCTGAATTTTTTCACCAAAATTAGTTTTATCTACTTGAGCATCATATCAATATAGCAGATGCCCTTTTGTGTCATCCATTTGTTCAGGCAAATGTAAGATTCATCCGCGTTATTGCCCAACCAATGTTTGCTTTTCTTGATAAGTAGTGTTTCGTGCTATGAACATATCATAATTTATTTGACCTTTTCCCCAGTTTGGAGCTATTATAAATAAAGTTCCTAGGAGCATTTATCTACAGATTACTCTATACATGTATGTTTTCTTTCTTGTTTGGTAAATACTTAGAATTGCTCCATCTTTAGAGTAGGTATATATATAATTTAATAAGAAATTGTCAAACATGTTTCTAAGCAGTTGTGTTATATTATGCTGACATTCACCACATATAGAGTTAGCTGCACTCCTTACCAACCCTTGATATTTCACTCTTTTAAATTTTTATCCATTGAATATGAAATAGTATCTCATCATTTTAATTTGCATTTCCTTAATAATTAATTGAGTTTTTCATGTGATAACACATCTGAGAAATATCTGTTCAAATCTTTTGCCAATTTTAATGTTTTATATATTTATTATTATAAGAGTTTTAAAATACATTTTGGATACAAGACTAATATGAGACATATATATTATGAACATTATTTCCCAGTCTGCAGCTAACCATTTTATTGTCATGATATATTTTGAAGAACAGAAGTTTGTAATTTTATCGGTTTATCAACACTTTATTTCACAGTCAATATTTTATTTTATGGCAAGTATTTTTTTATATTCTAAGAAATTTCTGTTTTCTTCTTGGGAGCTTTTTAATTTAGGTTTATTTTTAGGTCTATAACCCATTTCAGAATACTTTTGTGCATGACAAGAGGTAGGAGTTGAAGTTTATTTTTTCTACATGAATATCTAGTTGATCCAGCACTGATTGTTGAGCAGATTATTATTTCTCTAAAGTGCCTGTTTTCATCCTTGTCAAAAATCAATTTACTGCATATGTGCAGGTATATTTCTGAATTTTTATTCTCATTCACTGATCTATGTGGCTATTTTTTTGGCAATACCACATCACACTGTCTTGATTATTATAGCTTTTTAAGTCTTGAAATCAAATAACAAAAGTCCAACAACTTTATATTTGTCACACAAGCATTCTATTTGAGGTTCTTTGCATTTCCATATACACGTTAGAAATAACTTGCCAATTTTGCATCACAAACAAAAGAAAACTGATGGAATTTTGACTAATGCTGTGTTGAAACTATAGGTCAATTTTGAAAATTTATATATTAAAATAATATTTCAATTGGTGAGTGTGGATGAACATGATATATCGCTCTACACATTTAGATCTCCTTTAACTTCTCTCAGCCGTGTTTTGCGGTGTTCGGTGTAGAAAGCTTGCATCTCATTTGTTAAAAACCATTCCTAAGTATTCTGTGTGTTTAAAGGTTATTATAAATGAAAATGTTTAAACTTAGTTTTCTTACATTTGTTGCTATTTTATAGAAGTATAATTGATTTTATATATGACTTCATATTCTCTTAAGAACTTTGCTTCATCGATATTTAAGGAGGGGAATAAAAAGAGACCACAGAAGACAAGAAGTGGGTCAAAAAAATGCAAGCAAAGAAGATTAGAAGACACAGGCAATTATTCTACATGAAGACTTCCAGAAAGATGGTGATGAAAAAAGCAGTCCCATACCAGTTAACACTTGCTATGAAACAAAATGTCCCAAAATTGGTGCCTTAAAATACTACACATGCCGTTTTCTCACAGCCCCATGGGCTGAGTAGTTCTACATTCAGCCTTATCTTTGTCTCAGAAATATATGAAACATATTTTATTCTATGTGTGAATGAAGCGATTTATTGGGGGAAAATAACTTTGACCACAAAACATTATTGAACAGAATATGAATACTTCTCTTTACATACTCAGAATATTAGAAATAACTAGATCCAAAAATATTCACTTGCAGGGCCGGGGAGATAGCTCAGCGGCATGGTGCCTGCCTGCCAAGCATGAGGTCCTGAGTTCCTTTCCCAGTTCCCCCCTCCCCCGCAAAAAAGAAAACAAAAATTCACTTGCTACTTAATCTAAAAGGTTAATATGTCTCCATCAATTCATAAAAAGAAGAAGAGATTCGTAAAAAATAAAAAGAAATTACTAAGAGTATATTTATTTACTTTTTAAATAATTTTAGACTGTCACAAAATCAACAACCAAGGTTCATAAGGAAGTAGCAGTGTTTTTACATACAAAAGTGTTCTTCATTTTCTCATAGATAAAAGGAAAATGATTTTCAAATAAAATGTTACAATGCATTCATATATGTATATATATATCCCAAAACTCTTAATATATAAAATTTTCAAATTGATCTTTTATACACAATGGAGTACTACTCTGCCACAAAGAAGGATAAACTCGAGTCATTTATAGAAAAATAGATGCATCTCGAGACCATAATGGTAAGCTAAATAACTCAGACAAACAAGCTTAAATATAGCATGGTTTCTCTTATATGAAAAACAATATAAATAAAAAGCAAAATAAAAGATACATAATAGGAAATAGACAGATCTTTTGCAAAATGGGAGGAGAACCAAGATATGGAAGGAAGGAGGAAGGAGGGGAGAGGATGAAAAAGAATTAGGATGTGTTATGTACAGGTACCAGCTCCCCATGAGGAATGTAATCATTCCTACACACTTGTACTAAGGAAAACAGAAATTGAAAAAATGTTGATTTTTTTTCTGCACTTTCTTTGTTGTTCTCTATCTTAATAGCCATAATCCCAGATGGCTCTTTCAGAAATCTGAGATTCATCCTTTAGGTGCTCTCTACCTTAATTCAGCATCTAATACATTTCCAGATATGGTTCACCACATCATCCTTGTATTTATGTTGTATTTCTACTTCTCTCCACCTCCATGTCAAATACTCCCATCCAAGTCACCAACCATTTCTCTCTGTAAGGCCATAGCTTCCCAATCAACTTCCCATATCCATTGATGTGCATTGTTCAAATACTCCACAAGGTAATTTTTCTGTAAACACAAATTTGACCATTCCATTTCTCATCAAAACAATTTAAGGAATCTCGCCGCCCTTGGGTAAAGTAGAAAATCCATACTGTAACCTAGCAAGCCCTGCAGCAGCTGCACATTCAACACATTGCCTCCCTCCTTGCCCACAGCGCCAGCTCCTTTGCACTGTTCCACTCCTAGTTTCCGGGTCAAACCGTCCGCCTTCCCTCCTCAGTGTGTGTGTTCACCATTCCCTTTGAGGACCCCCGCCCCCGCCTATTCTGCAGGCCAACTTTACCTCATTCTTCAAGTCTCAGTTCAGTGTCATTTCCTCCTGGAGGCTCTCCCTTGACTCCAAGAGAAGGTCCTGCTCTTTTGCACATACATAGTATATTGTACTACTTTGCAAAGCCAGCTTCATCTGGAATTATGCGTCCAGTGTCTGTTCTCCCAACTAAACTGTAATTTCTGAAGATGTAAACTTGATCAATAATATAGTCGAACACATTGTTTATGTCCCTCCGCAGTAATTATGAATTCCTTTATGCATTATGTGCGGGCCAAGTACAGTATCTGTTCTTAATAGATGTTAATAAATACTAATCATAAAAATCTTCATCCCAGCCCAGCATGTTTTCAACAAAATGTATTACAGGCTCAGGACTGCACTCTCAGTGTGCCAAATGAAAAGTCACTTCAGCTGTCTCAGCATGGGAACCTAAGTATTTAATCACTTGGGCATAATTTTTTTTTTTTTTTTGTGGGTACCGGGGGGTCGACCTCAGGACCTAGAGCGCCAGCAGGCGCCCGTGCCGCTGAGCGATATCACCGGCCCCTTTTTCGTATGTGGGTTCCGGGAGTCGAACTCGGGCCCTCGCGCTTGCCGGGCAGGCGCTTAAGCCGCTGAGCCATCTCACCGGACTTGGGCATAATTTTAACCATAATAGCTGAGTGAGAGTCTGCTCCAGAGAGGTCTTGTGCTGAGGCAACTGGAACCTTAAATCTTATTGGAATGACATGGTCTTGGCAGAGGTGAATGGGGAGAATTGCCCAGTGCTTGACCACACCAATCTGGCTTTAGTTAGGCCTTCACATTTACATATACAAAACTTTACACGTGTCTTAATTTAAAAAGGGTAAAGGTAACTTAATCGTCAACAAAGCTCTATGGCAAATAGATTAGAGGTTATGCCACTTAAATTTCATTTCTAAATTGAATAATTTATCTAACCAGGCATTTTTTTTTACATCTTCTTAGTTTCCTGGTTGTGTATGAACTGTATTAAGGATGATGTTTGGGTATACCAGCAATGTACGGTGCATTGTGAATGAGAGGACACACTCTGTGATGATCTAACACTAAATTCCAAGGTCTATGAGGCGGAACGCTTGTGTAAGCATCGAGATAGGCTTCATTAAAATCCTGTGACTTGTTCTGGGAGATAACAGAGCCCAGCTAAGCACAGCACCAGCTGTAATCCAAATGGTGAAATTTTCATATGTGAAGCACTAAGTGATCATTTAGAGATCTTTCGAGCAAACCACAGAGGAAACCCACAAATTACTGCAGCAGACGTTATGCTGACACTTGGATGCACAGTCAAAAAGGCATTTTCCCCTACATGTACCCTTAAAAGAATTTCACAAAAGAAAAAATAAAACCTCCAATGACCTGCGAGCAACAAAGAATGAAAAGAATCAGAAAGTTATTGTTTCGTTTATCAACATATTTTTCTGTTATAATAATTATATAAACCAATGGTTAATGAAAAATGAGCACAAATCATTTATTATCAGTAATGAATATTATTTAAGGAAGTAAACATTATATTCTGACGACACTAAGGGACCATGAAATAAAGTATATTATATTTTTTATGGTTTAGGCCTCAAATGTCCCCCAAAAGTCTTACACATTCGAAGGCGGGACCTCTGGAAGGCGACCTGCATCACCAGGGTGCCATATCCAGCCGTGGATTGATTCATGGATGAGTTCGTGGCTGAATGCACTGTTCAGAGATGGGGCCTACTCGGAAGAGATGAACCACGGGGGCTTCACGTGGAAGGGTGTGTTCTTGTCCTTGCCTCCTCCCCTCAATCTCTGCTTCCTGCCTGCCACGGAGTTAGCAGCTTTCTTCCACGATGCTCTTTTACCACGCCATTTCTGCCTTGGAGCCAGACGGCCATGGACTGAATCCTCTGAAAACCATGAGCCAAAATACACCTCTCCTCTTAAAGTTACAGGAGTCAGGTGTTTTGTCCCAGTGACGGGAGAGTGACTAACACAACTATGTACGATAACTTTTTTTACAAAAACATACATTTTTCATGATGGCACCCCAAATTAATTTCTGAGAGGCTAGGAGGTTACTTTCTAACACAATAGAGATCCATCCTAAATATTTAATGTTTATTTCACATTGGCTAGAGACTGATACTGAGGGTTAGCCTGAAGAGATTTTTTAAGAAGAATGGTTATGTTTTAAGTACATGTTCTCTATTTTGACATTTTTTTGGAGACTGAATAGTTCCTAATTGCTAAGTCGCTATTAGGATGTACGACTATTTCTTACTGAAATGACATCCAAGGTATGAGTCTACCTATAAAAGAAGTTTAAAATATTCATTGATGATACTGAGTAATGAACTTGGTTTTGAATCTATTCTCAAGACTCCAAATGTCTTGGAACTTTTCACCATTTCTTGTCATAATTCCTGAGGGCAAAGAACACCATAATAGACATGCCCTGCTAAGTTTAGTATTTCTACTCTCCTTCCAAAAACCTCATGTCCTCAGAACATGGCTTTCCTGGGAAACTTGAAATCAAACCGTTTTTGGATTTACTGATTCAGTCTACTCGTTACTAGGAATTTGAGGAATTCATGGGAGGAGCCTCATCGGGAACCCAAGAAATGGAATTTTAGGTGTGGTTAGTGAATGACTTCGACTGCATTAGTGGACCTCCCTGCGGACGGAAAAGTTCCTATAGGTCTGTGGAGTCAAAGCCACAGAATACTTTTCTTTCCACGGTGGCCTTCAGTGCTCGAGGATGAGGGTGCGGGGTGGCGGGATGGGGGCTGCGGGGACGCACGCGGGATCCGCAGCTCGAGGGGGCGGAAAGCCGCCGAGCGAGCGTCCTGTGGGGGCGTAGAGCTGAGGGAAGGGCAGCGCCCGGCGCCTCGCGGCTGGGACGCCCGGGAGCGGCCTCCTCTACTTCAGCCCTGCGGTCTCCCACGCGTTTTGGCTGCGCGGGGCCGAGCGGGCCGAGCGGTGGCGCCGCCCCGCGGGGTCGCTGCAGATGCGCTGCGGACTTGGCGGGGAGGAGGCTGAGGCAGCTCGCGGCGCGACGCCGAGGATCTGCTGTCCTCAGGACTGTGCTCCCCACCCCGCTCCCGTTTTTAACTTCGGTGCATTTTTTTAGCTGCTCACTTCCCTGTCTTTAATGTATCCAGGATGGGAAGAAAATTTTTCTGGGCCATCTCAGAGTCCCCAAAACTTCAGTGGCGTAGCTTGCGCCGTGCTGCCCAGTTGTGTCGCGCGGGGCCTCTGGCAGTCAAACGCCGTTAACGGAAAGAAGCCCGTGAAATCACCCGGGGCCTGTGCGGCTTCGTGGTGGACGTGCTGCCTTCTGACTTTCTAGAAGAAACGTAGATACAGGCGTTGTCCAAAAAGTTGCCCGGCTCGAGGGGGTGTGCGGAACGCACGGGGCTTCTCCTCTTGCCGGAGGTGCAGAAACTGCGGGGGGAGGACAGAGAAACTGGTGTTGATCCGGTGTCAATCTGCAGCCATCCACAGCCTCCCTCACCGCTTCGTTTTCCTCCAAGGAGAAAAGTTCTTACTGACTGGATCTCATTTGCTGTGCGGAGTTTGAATGATGGTATAATTCTTATGAAAAATAAGAAAACTATACAGAAAAGAAAGTTAAATCATGCCGCTTGTATTAACAGTACACTGCCTGTTTTCAGACCTTTTCACTACCAGAAGACTTAGTAAAGATTCCAGATACTTCTGTTTACTATTTGAGAATAGGCCATTGGCGAGGCAGAGATTCAATTAGATTGCAATTTTGTACTGTATTAATTTGGAATATTGTGATCTGTTAGCCTCAATTATATCTTTTAGCTCTTTCTTCACTTTATTTTTTATAATATACTTTCCTTAAATACCTTTAAGTCTGAAAAATATTTTAGAAGTGTATTTTTAAGTCTATAAAAAAATAAAGTCCTAGCTGGGTATTACCAGGCTTCCTGCCAAGTACAGTAATTGTTACGTGTGGAATTTTCTTACAGTGGCAAGGCACTGGACTGAGTAACTATAACGCTGGAATGAGTATCTGGGTGGTGACTTTCGTCTGCTGGAAAGTTGGTGGGTTCGTTCAAGCGCATATGCTAGAAGAGATTTATTGATAGATTCACTCAGCGGATCCAAGAAACACAGGGTGTGTTTTGTTCAAGTTGAACATTGAATTTCAGTAACCTTTGCTGTTGGTTCCTCTTTCCTCCTGGCCAATTTTTTTCCTCTATTTTTCCTGCCCTTTTTACTTTTCTTGTTAATAAACCGTTTAATAAATTACATTGTTTTGAATATATAAGTGCAAAGACCACATCCAAGTGATGTTAAGAAGATGGAGTGACAATTACTTAACATACACGTACTAGGAACAACCACAAAGCTGTGAGGAACTGAGGCAGATTTAAGCACCAGAGGGTCACGGGATCATGGTTTAGCCAAGCAGCGTAGCTGGCAGAGTTCCGAGACACAGGGCCCAGACCAAGGATTCAACATTATTCTCTCACCGAATTTGAGTTGAATTGGACTTCTTTGTTTTTTTCTCCCTAAGGAGCAAATATATAGAATCAATTTGCAGAAGTATAGAATATAAATGTAAGCAAATAAATTGCAAAAAGGATATCGTAAGTGCAGAAAAAAAATTTTTTTGAGATAGGGTCTCACTGTGAAGTGCAGACTGACCTTGAACTCACTTAGATAGCCCAAGCTGGCCTCAAATTCATGGTGATCCTCCTGCCTCAGCCTCCCGAGTGCTGGCATTATAGGCATGTGCCACCATGCCTGGCAGAAGTTAATTTTAAAAAATTTACCAGTGAATGGGTTGGTTCATCTCCAAAGTGTTAGGAAATATCCAAATGCAGAGAAAAAGAATAAAGAAATTTATGTAAGTTTTACTGCTGCACACTTAAAGCGATTATAACAGTTTTAAGATTTTTCCCCTTTTACTTGAATCTATTGAACATATGTGTGCTCAATCCATTTTTGTTTTTTAAACTCAAACCATTAAAAGAAACAACCAAAATGTATAGTTTTTCTTATCTTTGCTTAGACACTAAGCATCAAATATAGTTGTACGGATCTCCTCTGACATTTGGGGTCATGTTGGTCCATCTGCAATGGGCCAGCAGCCATACTGGGATGTGCCTCAGGGCTCTCATCTGCTCTACTTTGCCCTTGCATGTATTAAGCCATTTTAATGTTCATTATTTTGGAAAATCACTGTACCTAATCAGGATATAATATGCCTTCTTTGTTCACTGATGTAAATAAAAAGCCCAGTACATATGAAAAGAAGCATACAGAGAGAACAAAGCAAAACAAAACCGCTCAAGCAGACATTTCTCAGTTAAATCTGTAGCAACTAAAATCAATATAAGCTGATCTTGGAATCAAAATTTAGTTTATTATCATTTTGTAAATATGAAGCATTCCAAGACCACATTTATTACAAATCCAAGAATAAGTGAGGTCATTTGTTTCAAGCTTGCTAGAATTTTGCTTTGAAACTTTAGGGAGGACGTGGCCCCTTTTGTGTGCCTTCATGAACTGCAGAGGTGGGAAAGCTAAAATCCATACATCCTGGACTCCTCTGAAGCTGGGGTTCAAGGAGTAGGTTCTGTAATCAGATGAGAACCACAAAATCTGCAACTGATATAAGGCAGAGATTCTACTTCAGTTCTGTTGATTTTGCTGACAAGCACAACCTTGAAGGAATTAGGATTCCAACTGCAGAGGGGTTTTTCAGCGTTACAGAACCTTTCTGCAGTTATTTCTGGAGGTCAAGCTAGAGTCAAGTTCTCCATGTGTTCCAATGACTTTATAAGGACCAAATTCCTGGATTTAAATTTTCTTCTGGTTAAAACACGGTGTTTGCTGTTGTCTGTAACTGAATCCAGACTGATAACAATGTTCGAGGCAGTATAGGTTAGGTATTTAATCTGTTTAGGTTGGAAAGAAGTGAGAATCTATTTGTTAAATTATGGGATAATAGAAAGCTTTAACAGCTGGTGGTGAAGTAGTTAAATTATATTTACCTGAAATGAATTGCCTAAAGAAAATAGACCAAGTAAAAATGGCTTGACACAGTATGACATGATAAATAGGGATAAATTGGTTGTTGCAAACTGCACTGAAAGATTTTTTTTTTTTTTGTGGGTACCAGGGGGTCGACCTCAGGACCTCGCGCGCCAACAGGCACCCGTGCCGCTGAGCGATATCACCGGCCCCTTTTTCGTATGTGGGTTCCGGGAGTCGAACTCGGGCCCTCGCACTTGCAAGGCAGGCGCTTATGCCGCTGAGCCATCTCACCGGCCCGAAAGATTTTTAAAAGTAATGAGAAATTTAAAGCTTTAAATTATCCAATGTGTTTAGAAAACCAGAGAAATTTTAGCTTTCTTCTTTCTTGTATCTGCGAATCTGATGTAGCCCCAAATTAATTACAGAGTCTAACCCTACACTTTGTTGAATTACAACATAGGTTAAATTCAAAGGTGTGCCAGATTTCTTTCTTTTTTTTTTTGGTGGGTACCGGGGGTCGACCTCAGGACCTCGCGCGCCAGCAGGCACCTGTGCCGCTCAGCGATATCACCGGCCCTTTTTTCATATGTGGGTTCCGGGAGTCGAACTCCGGCTCTCACGCTTGCCAGGCAGGTGCTTACACCGCTGAGCCATCTCACCGGCCCCCAGATTTCTTATATGAGAATGCATTGCTTGGGAAAGAATAGGACTCTGAGAATTGGAAAAGAGACCATTGAGAGGATTTGAAATGTTTTGCTTGCATCAAAACTGAACCCTCTGATCTTGTCTGCTGGCAGAGATAGCCCCTCTGACCCCATGCTAGGAGACTCATCTTTCTTTGCTTTAGAGAACGGTAGTGACATTTGCTGATGTGGTTACCTTATCTGGGATGCTAATTTGACTCGATACACCATTTCCTCCAAACTCATAAGTGAGTCTGATCCAAGTTGCCAGGGAAGTTCAACTGTAAACATACCTAGAAAGAAAATGCTTTGCACTTTAAAACACTGAAAAATTTGCTAAAAGATGTAAAGAAATGTGCTAGTGTTTGTAGGATCTGTAGATTGCATGGAGGCAGCTGGCCTCATGGAGGAATAGAATAGCTTGTTGAAGATGGCATTTATAATGTTAGCAGAAATCAGCTCCCTGTGAGTTGAGGTACCAATTAAGAGAAGAAATCTGCTCTTGAGCAGTGACCAGTGTATGTGCGGGTCTGGGTAGAAAGAGGTGCAGTTGAGCGTAGCGCTGTTGATGATATGTTGAAGACAATCATGCACAATTCTTGATTTCTACCCCACTATGACCAGAGGGAAAAAAAGTCTGATGAGGTCTTGGTTCCACGTCAACACCCAGTGTGGCCTGAAAATTGGGGGAAAAAGGTACTTCTCCAAAGGAATATCTGAATATGAGAGCAAGAAGAAGGGAGAGGAATGTGGGGTGGCAAAAATGACTACAGTGATATTATTTAGGAAGCCAATGTCCCAGATATGCCATCTAACATCATAAGACCTAAAATTCTACCACAGGCAAAGCATAACTGTTAAGATTTGCTCTTTTGAAAATGGCAAATGTCTTAGGGTGTTATCTCATTATGAAGATGAAAGTTTTAGTAATCTGTATAGAATTGAAGCATGCCTGTAATTCCAGCTACTGGAAAGGCTGAGGCAGGAGAATCACAAATTCAACCCAGCTTGCATAACTTAGCAAACTCTGTCTCAAAGTAAAAAAAAAAATTTTTTTTTTAAAGTTGGGGATGTAGTTCAGTGCTAGAGCATCACTGGGTTCAGTCTCCAGTCAGTACCACAGAGGGAGAGAGAAGGAAAGAGAGAGAGCGCTTGATACAGAGCTGTTAGATTGCAGTGCCTCTGTTCTTAACCAAAAAAAAAAAAAAAAAAGTCATGTTCATGGTATAAAACTCAAAAGAGAGTTAAAGGGATTTATAGTGGAGAAAATTTTCTGGATTTATAGTGGAGAAAATTTTCCACTTTACCTGTCCATCAGATCCTGGTTAACTCTGGATGTCTGTTGCTTTCTATGTATATACATTACATCTATACAGGTATAGTTTATTTACCGTATCCTAAAAATACAAAAAGATAGTATTGTAACATTAAAGTTCTCAGCTTTTTTTCTATTCCCATCCGCTTGTCTTGGTGATTATTACCTATTAGTACAAGAAAAGTGGTTTTGTTTTACATAATTCCTGTGCTGTTTGTTGTCTGTATTGAGCTTTATTTGTGAAAGTACACTCATATATCCTTTTTTTTAAAAAAAAAAACCTAAATTTATTGACACACATGATATACATAATCAACACATTCATCATAGGGAATTTGTACCTGTACGTGATATAACTTGATTCTTCCTTTTTCCGCATTCCCCTCCCCCCTTCAACCCTTCTTCCCCTCCTTATTTACAAAAGCTTTGTTTCCATTTTTTCCTTCTGTTCTCTCTTATTTTTTTCCTTTTCCCTTCCTTCCTTTCCTCCTGTGCAAGGGTGGGTAAACTCCCTTGCTCCCCTTCCCATTTGAATATTTTCTTCTTACTTCCCAATATCTGTCATCCACTGTGTTCCTCATTTACTCTTTCAGTTTCTCACAAAAGAGAAACAATGTGATAGTTAGACATGTGTGTCTGATTTATTTCACTTCAGGGTATGGTCTCAAGGTGCATCCATTTACCTAAAGCTGTCTCAAGTTTATCCTTCTTTACAGCACAGTGGTACTCCACTCTATATAAAAACCATATTTTCTTTATTCATTCATCCATAGATGCACATCTAGGCTGTTTCCAAGATTTACCTATTACAAATTGTGCTGTTGTAAACGTGGGTGTGCACATATCGCTGTGGTGTGATGCTTTTAACTCTTTCGGGAAGATACCAAGAAGGGGAATAGCTGGGTCAAATGGAACCTCTGGTTTTAGCTTTTTGAGGAATCTCAATACTTACTTGCATATTGGTTGAACCAATTTACATTCCCACCAACAGTGGAGAAGGGTTCCTTTTTCCCCACAGCCCCTCCAGCATTTGTTACTGGTTGATTTCTTGATGATAGCC
This sequence comes from Erethizon dorsatum, assembly GCA_028451465.1. Lineage (NCBI taxonomy): Eukaryota > Metazoa > Chordata > Mammalia > Rodentia > Erethizontidae > Erethizon > Erethizon dorsatum. Next base: position 84,951,450 of record CM051838.1, on the reverse strand, counting down.
ATTCTTTCTGTGAGATGGAATCTCAGTGTTGTTTTAATTTGCATTTCTTGAATGACAAGTGATGTTGAACATTTTTTCATGTATTTATTTGCTGTTTGTGCTTCTTCATCTGAGAAGCATCTATTCATTTCGTGTGCCCATTTTTGGATTGGGTCTTTAAATTTGAGGGGCCTGAGAGTTCTTCATATGTTCTAGATATTAGTCCTTTGAGAAATAGTTGGTGAAGACTTCTTCCCACTCTGTGGGTGGTCTCTTCACTCTATTGGTGATTTCTTTTGCTGTGCAAAAGCTTTTAAGTATGTTGAGGGCCCAGTTGTTGATTCTTTGTAATGTTTCCTATGCGATTGGGGTTATGTTCAGAAGGTCTTTGCCAACACCTATGTCTTCAAGAGTTTTATCTATTCTATCTTACAGCAGATTCAGTGTGTCTGTTTTAATATTTAGATCTTTGATCCGTTTTGATTTTAGTTTAGTGCACAGTGAGAGATATGGGACTAGGTTTAATCTTTGACATGTGGGAGGCCACTTTTCCTGGAACTATTTATTAAAGAGGCTATCTTTCTTCCAGTGAAGGTATTTGGCTCCTTTTCAAAGATAATGTGGCTGACTGTGTTTGGAGTTGTTTCTGCAAATTCTATTCTGTTCCGTTGATCCTTAAGCCTGTTTTTTTGTTTGTTTGTTTGTTTTTGGGTTTTTTTTTTTTGCCAGTACCCTGCTGTGTGGGAGCAGCTGAAGCTGGAGATCGATCACATGTGAGGGGCTGGAGCAAGGCGTGTCCCAAGAACAAAGAGCGCCTGAGGAACAAGCTGCTCTAGGCCAGAGAAAAACAAGCCTTTAGGCTGCCATGCAGGCAGGTTGCTAGGCAGAGGGGTGTCACGTGACATCAACCTGCTGAATGTACAAATAAATGCACTGCAGTGGTGGAGCAGTTCCCTTCCTCCCATCTGGAGAGAGGGCTCCACCTGATCCCACCTTTCTGTATCTTGTCTTCATTTCTTCAGCTTCTCACAGCCCTTCATGGTCCTCACCCCGGGAAGTTCGAGAGCTATGCAGGATGTGGCAATGCTGTTTTTATCATGGTAGCTTTGTAGCATAATTTCAACTCAAAGATTTGATGCCCCCCTCCTTGCCTTTGTTGCACAGAATTCCTTTGGCTCTTCTAGGTCTCTTCTGGTTCCAAATGAATTTTAGGATTACTTTCTCTAGTTCTGTGAGATATGCTACTTGTATATTGATTGAGATTGCATTGAATCTGTATAACAGTTTTGAAAATATGGCCATTTTTACTAAATTGGTTCTGCTTATCCAAGAACAATGGGGCCGGTGAGATGGCTCAGCAGCTTAAGCACCTGCCTGGCAAGCGCAAGGTCCTGAGTTCAACTCCCGGAACCCACATACGCAAAAAGGGCCGGGGATATCGCTCAGCGGCACGGGTGCCTGCTGGCACGCGAGGTCCTAAGTTCGACCCCTGGTACCCACACACACAAAAAAATTTAAAATCAAATCAAGATAGTAGGGAAGTAACAATGGTTAGTACATTGCTTATTGTTATCTTCAAAGTAGTTGCTCAGATTACAAGATATAGGCATGAAAATTGATCAGACGACATGAGCAAAAAACTTTCTTTTCAATTGACTTATATAAATTAGTAGTACAGCTATCTTAACTATCTTGTGTGTATATATATATATATTTTTTTTCTTTTCCTTTCCTTCTTTTCTCCTTTCCTCCATCACAGTTTCTCTTTCCTTTTGAAAAATTTCTTCCCATTTCACACTATCTATTGTACATTTTGGATCTTATTTACTCTTAGCTTCTTAAACTAGGGAGACAGTATGACGTTTACACATTCAAGTCTGATTTATTTCACCTTTGAGTATGGTCTCAAGTTGCATCTATCGACCTATAAAGCCTCAAGTTATCCTTCTTTATAGCTGAGTGGTACTCTGTTGTAGGAAAATGCCACATCTTTTCTATCCATTCCTTGGTTGGTGGGCATTTGCATTGTTTCCAAGATTTAGCTATTACAAATTGTGCTGCTGTAAACATGGGTGCACATGTATCTCTGTGGTATGATGCTTTCAATACCTCTGGAAAAATACCCAGAAGGAGAATAGCTGGGGCGAATGGGACCTCTAATCCTAGTTTTTTGAGGAATCTCCATACTGATTTCCACAGTGGCTGTACCAGTCTGCACTCCCATCAACAGTGGAGAAGGGTTCCTTCTCCCCAAAGCCCCTCCAGCATTTGTTATTGGTTGATTTCTTGATAGCCATTCTTGCTGGAGTGAAATGGAATCTCAGTGTTGTTTTAATTTGCATTCCTGAATGATAAATGATGTTGAACATTTTTTGATATATTTATTTGCCATTTGTATTTCTTCATCTAAGAAGTGCATATTCATCTCAGATGCCCATTTTTGGAATGGGGCTTTGAATTTGGGGGGCCTGATTTTTTCAATTCTTTATACGTTCTAGATAGAAGTCTTTTGTGTGCGGGACAGTTGGCTAAAATTTATTCCCACGCTGTGGGTTGTCTTCTCACTCTGTTGGTGATTTCTTTTGATGTGCAAAAACTTTTTAATAAGATGAGATCCCAGTTGTTGATTCTTTAAAGTATTTGCCATGCAGTTTGTGTTTTATTCATTAAGTCTCTGCCTACCCCTATGTCTTCAAGATTTCCACCTACTTTCTCTTCCAGTAGATTCAGTGTTTCTGTTTTAATATTTAGAACTTTGATCCATTTTGACTTTAGTTTAGTGAATGAAGATAGACCTGGGTCTACTTCAGCATGTGCGGAGCCAGTTTTTCCAGCACCATTTATTAAAGAGGCTATCTTTCTTCCAGTGAACAAGTTTGGCCGCTTTGTCAAAGATAAGGTGGCTGAGTGTGTTTGGAGTTGTGTCTGCATCTTCTAATCTGTTCCACTGATCCTCAGGTCTGTTTTTCTGCCAGTACCGTGCTGATTTTATCACAATAGCTTTGTAGTATAATTTCAAGCCAGGGATTGTGATGCTTCCTACCTTGCCTTTTTGACCAGGATTGCCTTTGCTATTCTAGGTCTCTTCTGTTTTCAAATGAATTTTAGGAATGTTTTCTCTAGATCTGTGAGATGTGCTAATGGTATTTTGATCAGGATTGCATTAAATCTGTGTAAGAGTTTTGGGAGTATGGCCATTTTCACTATGTTGGTTCTTCCTATCCATGAGTAAGTGATATCTTTCCATTTCCTGATATCCTCTCCTATCTCCTTTTTCAGAGTACTGTAATTTTCAATGTACAGATCTTTTACTTCCTTCGTTACATTGATCTCTAAGTATTTCATTTTTTGGATGCTATTGTGAAGGGTGTTGTTTCCCTAATTCCTCTCTCAGTGAGTTTGCTGTTTGTGTATAGGAATGCTATTGATTTTTGAGTTTTGACTTTGTATCCAGCTATGCTGCTGAATTTGGTTCTAATTAAATCTAGAAGTCTTCTTCTAATTAAATCTAAAAGTCTTTTTGTGGAGTTTTTGGGGTCTTCTATGTAGAGTATCATGTCATCTGCAAATAATGATAATTTAACTTCTTCTTTTCCTATCCTTATTCCTTTTCTCTCTCTCTTGTCTAATTGCTCTGCCTAATGTTTCTGGAACTATATTGAATAGGAGTGGTGATAGTGGACATCCTTGTCTTGTTCCTGATTTTTGAGTGAAAGCTTTCAGTTTTTGTCCATTTAGTATGATGTTGGCTGTTGGTGTGTCATAGATGGCTTTTAGCAGATTGAGATAAAGACCTTCTATTCCAGTTTTCTGTAGAGTTTTTATTCTGAATGAGTGTTGGCCTTTTTCAAAAGGTTTTTCTGCATCTATTGAAATGGTCATGTGGTTTTTGTCCTTGGTTCTGTTAATATGGTGTATTATGTTTATTGATTTGTGTATGTTGAACCTTCCCTGCATCCCTGGGATGAATCCTACTGGTCAGGCTGTATAATTTTCTTGATGACTTGCTGCATTCTGTTTGCCAATATCTTATTGAGGGTTTTTGCATCTGTGTTCATTAAGGAGGCTAGCCTATAGTTTTCTTTTTTGGTTGCATCCTTCTCCAGTTTTGGTATCAGGGTAATGCTTGCTTCCAGGAATGAGTTTGGAAAGATTGCTTCCTTTTCAATTTCATTAAAAAATTTGAGAAGTAGTGGCGTTAGGTTTTCTCTAAAGTTCTTGTAGAATTCAGGAGTGAATCCATCATAACCTGGGCTTTTCCTTGTTGGTAGTTTTTTAATTGCTTCTTTAATTTCATTGACTGATATTGGGTTATTTTGAATTTTTATACCTTCTTGAATCAGCTTTGGTAATTCATATGTATCTAGGTATGTGTCCATTTCTTCCGTGCTTTCCACATTGTTAGAGCACAGGTTCTTGAAGTAGGCATTGATGATCTGGATTTCTTCAGGGTCATTTTGACTTTACCCTTTTCATTCCTAATTGCATAGATTTGAGTCTTTTCTTTTTTTGATAAAGTTGGCTAAGGTTTTGTCTATTTTATTTAATCTTTCAGAGAAACAACTTGAATTCGTTGATTCTTTGTATTGTTTTCTTAGTCTCAATTTCATTAGTTTCTGCTCTGATCTTTATAATTTCTTCCCTCATACATGGTTGGGGTTTAACTTGCTCTTCTTTTTTTTGGAAGCTTGAGGTTCAACATTAGGTTATTTATTTGAACTCACTCTGTTGTTCTGATGTGGTAATTCACTGCTGTAAGTTTCCCTCATAGGACTGCTTTCTTTGTTTCCTGAGTTCTGGAATGTTGTATTGGCATTATCATTTAAGTGTAGAAACTGTCTAATTTCTTCTTTAATTTCATCTGTGACCCATTGGTTGTTTAGGAAGGTGTTATTTGATTTCTATGTGTTCATTCAGTTTTTGTGATTTCTTTTGCAATTGATTTCCAATTTCATTGCAATACGATCTGATAATATGCATAGGATAATTTCAGTTCTTTTACATTTACTTAAGCATGTTCTGTGAGCTAATATGTGTCCTGTTGTGGAGAAAGTTCCATGTGCAGCTGAGACAAATGTATATTCTCTTGTTGGGTGGAACATTCTGTAGGTATCTACTAAATCCATTTGTTCAAAGGTTTGGTTCAGCTTTGATAGTTCTATGTTGATATTTTTTGTCTTGTTGATCTTTCTGTTTTTGATGGTGGGGTATTGAGGTCCCCCATTACAAGTGTCTTAGTGCTTTTTTGATTTCTCATGTCCATTAATGTTTGTTTTATATAGTTGGGTGCACTGGTTACTGGTGCAGATATATTTATGATTGTTATCTCTTCCTCTTGGATTGTCCCCTTAACAAGTATGTAGTGACCTTCTTTGTCTCTCTTGATCAGGCATGGCTTGAAATCCACTTTGTCTGCAAGTTGAATAGCTACCCTTGCATTTTTCCAGGTTCTTTTCACATGGACTATTGTTTTCCATCTTTTGAATTTCAGTCTATGAATTTCTTTTTTAATTAAACGTGTTTCTTGCATGCAGCATATCATAGGATCTTGTTTCTTGATCCATCCTGCCAATCTCTTTCTTTTGATTGATGAATTGAGACCATTTACATTGATCATTATAACTGATATGTATCAATTTATCTTTGTCATATTATTTTTCTGTTTTTGGTTCCCTCTCTTTCCCCTCTATTCAATTGCTTTTCTTGCCTGGTGGATTCATTCTGTTTGGCTTCATGGAATTATTGTCTTTTTCTAGAATATATTTGAGAACTTTTTGGAGTGCTGGTTTGGTGGCCATGAATCTCCTCAGGTCTTCTTTATCATGGAAGTATCTGATTTCTCCACCAATTTTGAAAGATAGTTTTGTGGGGTACATCAATCTGGGAGGTTGTTTTCTTTTAGGGCTTGAAATACTTCACTCCAACCTCTCCTTGACTTGAGGGTTTGTGTTGAGAAGTCAGCTGTGATTCTGATGGTGATTTGTTTCTTTCCCCTAGAAGCTTTTAATATTCTGCTCTTGTGTTGAATTTCTGGAATCTTGACTATTATATGCCTTGGTGTAGTTTTTTCTTATCATGGCTAATTGGAGTTCTATATGCCTCATTTTTCTGTGTGTCAATTTTTTTTTCCATGCATGGGAAGTTTTCTGCCATTACTTCTGTGAACAAGTTTTTATGTCAATTGTGCTACCTTCTGATTTTTTCATTGATTCCAGTCAATCTTGTGTCATTCTTTTTCTGCATTGTCTAGCACCTATTGGATTGATTTTTCTTCATCCCTTTCTATTGTTAAAATGTATTTCTTTTGATGATTGCTAACCACAAACTTGTCTTCTAGATCTGATAATCTGTCCTCACTTTGATTGATTCTACTGTGTATATTTTCAAGGGAATTTTTAATCTCTTGGATATGTATTTGAATCTATTTTATAGTATCCAGCTCTTTCCTATGTTTGGCTTTCATGGCTTCCATCACTTTCCTCAGCTCCTCTCTTTTTTAAAAATCTGTATCTACTATAGATTCACTAACCATGTCCTTCATTGTGGTCATCATGTCTTTAGCTATATGAGAAATTATTTCTGTTTTGTTTTTTTCTAGAGCTTCATTCATCTGCTTTGTTACTTCTGCTGCTACCATTTCAGAAAGTTCAGGTTGGTGGCTTTTGATTTCTTCCATCTCGGTGCCCCCTGAATTTGCCTTGGGTGAGCTGGAGGTATTTGTTTGCATTTTGCTTCGATGTCTTCTCATTTTCTATTTTTAAAAAATTTAATCTATGTGTTGATGCTTGTAAATTTCTTATTGTAGGTAGCTTTATTCCTAGTATTGATATTTCCTTAGAAAATGACTACTTTTCAGAGATGTCTCTATGTGTGGCCGGCTTTTGGCTTGTAAGTCTGTCTCAAGATCCTACCTCTCCTATTTATTAGGGACAAGAAGTTGCTGCCTATTTCATCTAACACCCAGCTCTTTGGTACTGGACTGACCCTCAGACAATCTCTGTGTTGGCATACAAGGAAGAACAACTGATCACAACAACTATGTTGCCTTGGCTAAAGTAGTACAATCAGTAATCACAATAGCGTCAAGCACAGCCTAGAAAATGACAAACTGTTGTAACTATTAATTTGCCACCTTGAACCACAGGAACAAGATTTATAGTTACATAACAAAATCTAAAGCAAACCAGAAAATTATATAAATATCTCCTCAGTTGAGTGATATAACCCTCAAGGGAGAAAATTTAAAAGGGATAAAAGAAAAAAATAGAGAAGCAGAAGAAAAGAAAGGGATCAGAAGCAAAGCTGAAGGACAAAGGAAGATTACACAAGTTTTGGGAAATTGATGAAGAAGACAATAGGGAAAGAAAGAAGCAAGAAACAACAAGAACAAAACAAAACAAAAAAACCTAAAAACAATGTTCTTGCTCATAAAAAAAAGGAAACAATCAACAAAAGAAAAAGCAATGAAAAGGGAAAAAATCGTCTTCAGATGTGTTTCTGCTGTCACTGGGAGACAGTGGACTCAGACAGAGCCCAGGTCCATGCTGAATAGTCCCAGGCCTGCAGTAGGATGAGGGCGGAGTGGTCAATAATCCCAGCAAGCCTGCACTTTCACCTATACTGAAGTTCAGGCCAATCCTGGTTTCTGGCTGTGAGGTTGGGATCCAAATTGTTCTGCCCACAACACTCTGAGCGTCTCTTGCTGGCTTGGACTCAGCTCTCTGACCCTGGATGTCTTCCAGGGCTGTGCCTCACACAGACACTGGGAGCTCCTAGATGAAGCCAACCCACGGTCTCTCTGAGTCCCAGGTTCCACTGCCCTTTCCCAAACTGGCATCCACCGAATTGCCCTGTCCCGGGGATGTTTGGACTGGAGTCGCTCACCAGACACTGCATCCCGCAGCGTCCACTGCTCTGTTCCACTGGTGCCCATCTCTGTGGAGGCCTCTGGAGTCACCACAGTCTCTGTGCCTACGTAGGTTCCAGTGCCTCTCTCACACTGTGAGCGGGGAGTCAGGAGAAAGTACCATTCGCCACCTCCCTCTTCTGCATCAAGGTCTCCCTCACTCCCCCTGGGCTTTAATTCAGATCTTTCCTGGGTCCCAGAGGTCTTCCTCCCTCCTTCTTCTTTTCCCCAAGTTGCTATATTCCAGCATCTGGACTCCAAATCTCATAGAGGCTAATTTACTGCTGCTCACAACTCCACCATCATCCCGGAAGTCACTCATACGTCCTTAAATTCTGTTCAGTCTTTTACTCTTCCAGGCAATGCTTCAGTGAATTATGTGTTTATGTTTATGTAGGTTTGTGTTTATGTAGTTTATGTAGATTTGTGGTCACACTCATACATACAGGATAAATTCCTAGAAATAGAGTTTTTAAATAAAAGGATACATGTGTTTTTAATCAGAAAGGCATTGCCAAATTGCCTTCTAAAAGGGTTATTTTCAGTTTGCACTCAAATCAACATCATATGAAAGAACCTATTTTATAAATCCTCCTCAGCCCATAGTGCATCAGAGGTTTTGTATACTTATCAATCTGATAAAAGATATTTTATTATGGATAATTTTGAGCATCTTTCCTTAACAATAAAGTAATTTGTATTTCCATTCCTAAGGATTCATATCCTTTGTTTCCTAGATTGTTAGTCCTTTCAATTTGATTTATGGTTGTTAATAGCATATTAATGAATAAGCTTTGATTGTCTCCCATTTTGAAATATTGTTCTTTATCATACTTTTTATTTTAGGCAGAAGTTAAGTTCTACTTAACTTTTGTGCAAATGACTGTTTTCGTTTTCGTTGTCTTAATGATCCTTGACTTTTCTGACAGGCTTAAGGAAGTTTTTCCTATTTTGATAAAGCAAAAATATTCTGCCATAATTTCTTTTCTGTATGTTTATGGTTCCCATTGCTGTATTTAAAAGCACAGCATTCTCTTCAGTATAAGGAGACTGAGATCCCACTTTATTTTTCCTTCCAAATGATAAAACCCTCAATTTTAAAAACTATGTGGTGTTACTTTCCTGAAAACATTCTCAAAGATCACATCCTACTACCATGAGCCTCTCAGTGTTCAATAATTCCTTAATGCCTTTCAAACTACTCTTTCACAGTTATAATTTGTTGTACTTTTCATGACAGCTTGTAACTGAGAGAAAATGATATCTGTACATTAGGCAGAGATAGAAAAACTAGCAAGATACAAACACACACACACGCAACCTTTCTTTTTCACCAAGTCTCATTCTCATGCTGCCCACTGTGATGGAGCACGGCGTTACTCATGTCCACAGTGTTTTTGCTCCTCTGTAAGGTCAGTGCGTAATGACGCAGATTGCCATCTTTGCTGTACTTCATCATATCTGCTGTAGTACTGTACAGGCTATGGTGTGGATATGGCTTGTTCCCAAGAGTTCATGTGCTAGAATCTTGGTCCCTGGCATGGCAGCAATGAGGTGGTGGATCAGGGTTTGGAACAGGGTGGCAGTGGTCAGTGGGGGCATAACCCTGATGAATGGCTTAATTCCGCCTTGAAAGAGCAGGTGGCAATACAGAGAGGAGACCAGCACACTTGGCCCCTTTGGCATATAGCTGTTACCTTTCCAGCTTCTCTGCAACGTTGTAACACAGCCAGGGGCCATTCCGGGAAGCTGGTACCATGTTTTTTGAAACCTCTAGTCACCAGAATTATGAGAAAAATAGCTTCTTTGTTTTATAAGTTACTCTGCCTCAGGTATTTGGTTATAGCAGCACAAAATAAACTAAAATGGTACAGTTTTAGTGTAATTCAGCTTGTAGTCAATAAAAATAACTTTTATACTTTTAAGGTAGGATAAAATTAATAGTTGTTCTTTTTTTTTTTTTTTTTTTGGTACTGGGAATCAAACTCAGGACCTTGCACTTGCAAGGCAGGCACCATGCTGCTGAACTATATCCCCGGCCCAATAGGTGTTCTTTTAATTGCCTTTATATTTTGGTTGCAAACTAGTAAACCTCCAAATAGTAGTTTAAAAGACTTCTCTTAAATTGGTAAATTATTGCTATTTAATTCATTTTTTAAAAAAATCAAGCGTTATCGTTAGTAAAAATAGGCTGCATCAGGAGACCAACTTTTCTAAACCATCAGAATCATCAAGTTCATCCATATTTGTAAACTCTTAGAAATGCTTCTTACAGATTAAAGTGTCAGTGGTTTTTGTTTGATCGCTATAATCAGTCCTATGCAAGCCCCCTCGACTATGTGAAGACCGTGTATGCCTTGACCACTTGGAAAACAAATTTAGGCATTTAAAAAAAGTATATAGGTGATAGGAGGTAGCTAAACTGTGAGGTATTAAGAAGTTATTTTTGTCAAGCCCTCTGCTAAGTGCAATCAACACAGCACCTCATATAATACTCCATGGTTGCAAAGATTTAGGAGATACTGTTATTCTTTTACAAATGAGGAAACTCAGCCCCCGAGAGATGAAGTGATTTCCAACATCATGAAGCTGATAAACAAAGAAGTAGGGACTGGAACAACTGTACCATGCTGCCTGGCAGAAAGGCTGAAGGCTGGAGGCGTCAGAGGCCAGAAACCTCCGAATTCAGCTGTCTAGGAAGTGAGCAGAATGTGCAGGTAGAGGAGGCGGATGGGTTTTTCCAGGGCGCCGGCCCCCACAGCCAGCTCTCCTGCTCGCACTCCTAGGGCGATCCCAGTGTGGGGAGCAGTGCCGGGGCGAGGTCTACAGGACAAGAAGTGCTCGAATCTCTTTCTGAAGGCACTGGGGCAGCTTATTTGAAGAGAACAAATGGAGGGACCAGTCACAGGTAAAGAAACCCACCTTCCCAACCACCAAGCAGCTCTTGGACTGGCCCCCAGATGGAAGGCCTGGACTTCATGCAAGTGCACGAGGAGGCGAGGTGACATCTAGAGGACGCCTGGGCTGCACCTCTGCCTGGCACATTAGCATCTGGCCGTGCGGCCACCCCTACCCAGGCTCCCTCAGGCACACAATCAAGCTGAGGACCCTCTGCAACCCGCTGAAGAGAGGGAAGGACCAGGGCTCGTCGGAGACAGCTCGGAGCCCCGAAGTCTGTCTTTTACCTATGCACCTTCTGGGTATTTTCCCCAAGGTTCAGGGAAGGGATCAGGCAGCCCATGACCCCTCAGAAAGCCTTGCAGGTCGCTTTGACAGTGACAGGGTTCAGGAAGCTGGTAAGTGTTCAAAATAATTGTGTGCACTTCTGAGCTTTTAGGAACCTAATCTTTCGAAGGTGAGCTCTCAGGCCTGCCGTGGCCTCGTTTGAACTTGACAAAGCACATGGAAGCAGCTTTAAAAATTGTGTCAGATTCTGAATGAGGCACATTGATTTTTAGGAAAAACATACTCAAATTCCCTGAAACTCCCTGAAACCTATATTTCATCTTGGATTTAAAATGAAATATATAAGTAGAAAAAAAATGCTCTAATATTTTATTAATAAAAAGATCTTTCAGAAAATGTATGTTGCACTGTGTACTCAGCCTAGTAATCCAAGAGTGCCTTTTATAGTAAGAATTCGTAGTACTTTCTGCATTCCTTTAAAAAATTTTCAATAGTACATGTTTGCACTACATAATGCTTACATTTATTGTGAGGACTTGGTACCTGCACGAAACAGATATTCTTTCTCTTCACTTTCCCTTCTTCCTCTCTTCATCCACACTCCCTCCATTTCTTGGTCCCCATCCCATTTGCAAAAGTTCTATCTCCCTGTTACCTATTACCTAGCTTATATTTTGTTCTTTACATTATTTATACTTTGAGTTTCTCATATAAGAGAAACCATGTGACATTAAAAGTTAATTTGTCTTGTAACCCCTTTCTACTTCAAATGGAATAATTAAAAAGTAGAAAAACAATCACTGTGGCTAGTAAAAGAAAATGACATTTGCCTTACTTTTGTACAATAATTTATGCAGTTAAGTAATAAGGTCTGGTGGAGAAAGCATACGTTTAGGAATCAGATATAGCTGGTGCCAACTCTGCTTTTGCCACTAATACTCTGTATTCATGGATAGCTTCTTAACTCCTCTGACCCACCTCTGCCCAGTCTTTTTTTCTATAGGATGGGGATAATAAAAACTGTCTTGGATGATAGTTAAGAGGATAATGGTATAAAACTGCCACTTAATAGTGGTATTGCTTATTTCTATTAAAAACATGACTATAAAAATATATTAATTATTTCAGCTGAGAGCAAAATGTATTTCTTTTGACTGAGAAGTAGCTGGATTCCTGGACTAAAAGTGGTTGCAGTTACTATAATATAAATTAAAACATAATCTATTTGTATTGTAAGGATTTCTTCACAGAAAGATCTGAATTGGTAGGTGATGACAGGATAAAATCAATGCATCATGAGTGGAAATATTACCCCCAAAGTTGAAAACAGTGGGTGCTGTCAGGGCAAGTCTCTTAGCCAATATTTATCACAGTTTTGTTATTTCTAAAATACTGGAGATGGTGAGCCACTTTCAGGCTAAAATTAGTGGACATGATGATTTTGTTTGGGAAAAATCAATTCATCAATATGTTTTTTTCCATGGCTATAAAAAGTATTTGAAAATGAAACAAAATAATGTAGTAAAAACTCTTGGTATGTATTTTTCCCTTGGAGAATGATGTGCTCATTCAGGTTCTTTTGGAAAAGATTATTTTGTGCTCTGGTCAAAGTGGCCTACTTTCTTTTTGAGTTGAAAGTCTTTGAAATTAGAAGTTATTTGTATTTTCCCAGGGAGTGTCCACTTCAGCAAGAAAGAAAATTATATGCCTGAAGAACACGGCTGGCCATGTTGTTTATGTCTGTGTTAGGCCTCAAAAGAGATACACAGAATTTGAATTTCTTTTTGTCGTTGCTGTTGTTCTGGGAAATACAGTGTTCCATTTTGTTTTATGGTAGTAGAGCATTCTTCACCTGTTAGGGAGTATGCAGAGGTGAATACGGTTTACAATCTGAAACAAACCACGGACATGTGTAAGATTGGAAGGGAGGAGACAAATCAGAAGTGTTTGCTTACAAAAAGACAGAACCTCAATAAATTTATGAGTTTTTCCTCTGCTGAAAGATTGCTTAAATACATTTTAATTTCTCTAAAGTATTGATTTTTGGAAATTGTCTACAAAAATTAATTCTTCCCCTATATTTCATGTTAGTATGACTTTTTCCCACTGATTTGGTGGGAAAATCAGCATCAAGGCCTCATGATATAATTATCATAAAGAACTCTCATCAAGAAGAATGTGTCATTGCAGTTGTCTTTAGGTCACAGAGAGTGCGTGCAGCGGACACACAAAGCGAATTCATTTGTAAAGTGTAGACAGTCGGGTCAGTGCTGTTTATGTAAAATCTGGCCTTGGCAGAACTACTGCACTCATAGGGCGAGGCGCCCTCTTCTGGCCACTGTGAGTCATGTTTAGGAGTTTATTTCTAAATTCGGCTTCACCCTGGAATGTGTGTGACCATCAACTTCATGCTGGCTTTACAGAAGAGGAAAAAACTAAGATAAGTGTTGTTTAACTTTATAAGAGGTGGACTATGATTGGCCTTGCTCTTGATCCTTAAACAATGTTTGATTGGCCCTGTGTAGTGGAGACAATTTATGAACTGGAGTATTCTTCCGTTTTTCTTTATGACTTCACCATCAATCCAGGCAGTCCAGTGTGTGGCCTGCTGTTTGTTTGTTTGTTTTTGAGACAGAGTCTCGCTTTGTAGTGCAGGCTGGTCTTGAACTCTTGGCAATCCTCCTGCAGCCTCTAACCCTAGGAGCTGGAATTACAAGTGTGTGCCAGCTTCTATGGCCTCATTTTATGTTAAAAAAGTGAAATATGGAACAGGAATGTTCTGGAGGCTGAGCGGGTCTGGAAGTGAACCTCTTCATCCTTCACATCCTATACCACGGCAGCGCTGGGTGAGCTCCAGGACATCACACCCCAGGGAAGAGGGGAAATATGGCTGCAGTGCCTGTGAAACCATTGACTTTCACACATTTTATTTCACACACAAGATTTTTGGCATCAGGAAGAATGGGGGCCCCAGAATCAGAACTTTATTACTGGTTTATTACCAAAAATGTGTATCTTAATGTCCTGTTTAAAAACTATGACTGAATTAGAGATTTTCATGCCAGATGGCTTCCACAGGAAAACACAATTGCAGATCACAAAGCACTGCACATCAGAGTAGAAAGTGACTGTGGACGTCCCCTCGCCCAGCTTCTAAGAGATGAGGTAAGTGTACTCCCAAAGACAAGAAAGCAAGCAAAAAATAGTTTGGTTTCTGCTTGTTATAAAAGTGATGGGTTCCCCAAGTTCGGTGTTCTGAGCTATGATGCAAATCCCTGTGTGTATCAGAGCCAGCCAGACACACTGAGTGATGCGGTGGGACCAGGGGAAGGGATGACCAGTGTAAGTTGCTGGTTCTCATGCTGCTTGCAATGCCACGAGCTGTAAAATCCTACATGAGTGTATTCAGGAATCTGTCATCAGCCAGTGAAACAGGTGCACGCTAACTTACCAGTTTCTAAGTAAAAATTAAAGTTTAGACCTCGCAATAGACTTCCTCTAAGTTGTACTGCTTCACCTGTAGAGAGCCATGAAGGACCCAGCTTCTGAGCATGCGCTACCCCTGCCCGTGCCAATCCCGCGCCAGTTAGCGGTCCCTCCCACTTCCCCCCAAAGATATATAAGCCATGGCAGTTCCTCAATAAACTCTCTCTCTCGCTCTCGCCTTCAAGCTGCGTGTGTGTCTTTCATCACCCCCATACTGTCTCTCGGGCTACGCGTTCCTGCCCCTGGGAGCTCTGCTGGTCGGAGCCTCCGCGGGTCACGACATTTTGGTGACCAACGTGGGGCCCGAGAACGACAGGTTCTATGAGGGATCACCCTACAAAGGTTTAAAAGAGTGCCCGGCCGGCCTTTGACCTAGATGAAATTTTTCCAGAGGACTTTCCCTCAGTGATCCGCACGAAGACCTCTCTCTCGTCTCTCGTCTGAATCACGGTAAGCATACTCATATTGTAGGGTGTAACATGGTACAAAACCTCAGTGAACATGAGCTCTTTGTCTCAGGGCTCTCCAAATCTCTTAAAGCCCGGGGAGTCAAAATTAAAAAGACTGACTTAACCAATTACTTTAGCTTTATAAATAAAGTCTGCCCTTGGTTTCCGCTGGAGGACACGATCAATGTTAAGGTTTGGAGCCGTGTGGGTGACACGCTCCAAGACTACTACCGGGTCTTCGGACCTGAAAAGGTTCCTGTAACTGCCTTTGCTTATTGGACTTTAATCTCAGAATTATTACAACAACACCCTCTGATCCCCACATAGCACAGACTATAGCTCATGCAGAAGCTTCCATGCTCTCCAACACCCCCGACAACAGTCCCCCAGCCTCTGTGGTTCTTGACGTGCCTGAAGACAAACATGGCTACCCTTCTCCCGCTCCATCCTTGTCTGCTTCCGCCTCCCCACATGATGAAGGACCTCCATCTTGTGGGCACTCGCTCAATGAGCCGCCATCTTGTGCTAAGCCACCATTTTGTTCTGAACCCATACCTGCCCCCCCTCGCTTTATCCTACTCTCCCACCACTGCCATCTTCCTCATTGCCTTCCGCTCCTCCGCCCCATTTTACAGCACCAGCATTTCAAGTTCAGTTCCCCCCCTTGACCCCCCATTGCCCGCCACTCCTGCCTATGACTCTTTCTTGAGGAGTCTTCTATCTCACATTGCTGCACTTGAACAAGAGGTCCACCACAAACACCTATCCTTCAAACTTCAACAATCACACCCACCTGATCCCCCTCCCAACAAGCCCCGGCTTGCCTTCCCCATCACGGAAGTCCAACAGGCCCCCACTGTTGAGGGACAACCGGCCCCTCCCCCTCAACGAGCCAGAGTTCCCTTCCCCTTAAACTCTCTCAAAGAGCTCAAAATGGCAGTCACTCAATACGGCCCCACTGCTACCTTTCACCCTTGCAGTACATGATAGCCTCTCCCAAGGATGGGTTACTCCAAATGAACATAAAGAATTAGCAAGAGCTGCCCTTTCTGGAGGCGATTTTTGCTCTGGAAATCTAACTTTTTGGATCAATGCGAAACAATTGCCAAACAAAATCAGGAAAGACAACCCCCCAACCCGGTTACATTCGCCATGTTGTCTGGAACGGGTGACTTTTGTACTGATGAACAACAAATTGGTCTTAACTCTCAAGTGTTTGCTCAAATCTCCCTGGCAGCAAGCAGAGCCTGGCGTAAACTCCCATCTAAGGGAGAGGGCCCCACCTCTCTAACCAAAATCCGACAGGGCCCAGACGAACCCTTTTCTGACTTCATTGGCAGACTCACCGAAGCAGCAGACAGAATTTTTGGGGAACATGAAAATAACAATACCCTCATACGACAACTTGCTTTTGAGAATGCTAACTCTGCATGCCAAGACGTTATTAGGCCCCACAGACACACAGGTTCCATTGAACAACTTATCCGCCTATGCGCAGATTTTGGCCCCACCTATAATCAGGGTGTCATGCTTGCCTCAGCACTAGAAGACACTCTCAAAAAGGTTCTAGATCACAATAAGGACCCCAAACCAACTTACAAACATCCACTCTCATCACTTCGTTGTTTTAAATGTCATCAGGCAGGACACTTTTCTAAAAATTGCCCCACCAACACCTCATCCACACATACACAGCCCCAAATCCACCACCCCCCACCCAAAACCATCTGTCCCAAATGCAGGAAGGGATTTCATTGGGCCAATGAATGTAAGTCTCGCTACACTCTTGAAGGTTCCCCCATTCAAAAAAACTTCCTGCGGGGCCCTCCCCTGGCCCCACTTTCAGGCCTACAACTGACTCAGGGGACAATGGAGTCAAATACCCCAACACAGCCCGATCTCAATCTGTCTCAGACCTCTTCAAGGTGACCCCCACTAGCCCAGGATTGGACCTCTATGCCTCCTCCCCAACAGTATTAGACCATACTCTTCCAGTACATGTGATCCCAACCAACGTCCGAGGACCACTGCCCCCCGGATGTTGGGGCCTCATGTTGGGCCATGCATCCTCCACTATTCGGGGTATCCATGTTCACCCAGGAGTCATAGATCCCACTTTCCAAGGCCACATCCACCTCCTCATCTCCTCTCCTGATGGCCCCACCCTAATACCCACGTCACCCCCCCATAGCCCAACTCCTACTTATTCCTCGGGTCCCAACACCCAATAACCCCTCCCTTTCCTCCCATTGTCACCCCTTGCCCCCCGGTGTTTCCCAATCATACTGGTCACAGACCATCTCTGCTCAAAAACCTATGCTCGACCTTTACATCAATAACAAGCCCTTTCAAGGCCTTATTGATATGGGGGCCGATGTTTCCATCATCTCCTCCCAACATTGGCCTAAACAATGGCCCCTACGTCCCTCAGCCACCCACCTCCAGGGCTTGGGATACCTCCAACAACCTCACCAGAGTGCCACCCCTCTCACGTGGCATGATTCTGAAAACAATTCGGGCACTTTCCAACCCTTTGTCGTTCAAGGTCTTCCTCTTAATCTATGGGGCAGAGATCTTCTCTCACAGATGCAACTCATCATGCATAGCCCTAACACCATGGTCACAAAACAGATGCTCAAACAAGGCTATCTCCCCAAACAGGGCCTTGGAAAACATTCCTCGGGCATTACCTCCCCCCATTCACCCCCGGCCTCTTGTTCCCCGCCAAGGCCTTGGTTATACCGACAATCCTCCCCTCACATCACCCCCCGATCCTCAAAATTTTTAATAGGGACCACTGATCCTCCTGTAACCCATGCACAAAAAATCACCTGGCTTTCGGATGATCCAGTCTGGGTTGATCAGTGGCCAATCATAGGCCCCAAATACTCCGCCCTTTTGCAGTTGGTACAGGAACAACTTACAGAGGGACATATTACCCCCAGCTTTTCCCCATGGAACACTCCTGTTTTTGTTATTCCAAAAAAGGACAATAAAGGTTACAGGCTGCTACAAGACCTCAGGGCTATCAACAAAACTATGGTCATTATGGGCCCCTTACAATCAGGTACACCAACGCCAAGTGCTGTCCCTTTAAACACTCATAAAATCATCATTGATCTCAAGGATTGTTTTTTCTCCATTCCTCTACATCCTCAAGACCAACAGAGGTTCGCCTTCACTGTCCCTATGCCCCGTCGTTCTGGACCTGCCTCCTGTTATCAATGGACTGTCCTCCCTCAGGGTATGGCCAATTCACCCACCCTATGTCAACAGTTTGTGGCCCAAGCGATACAACCTTTCAGACAACAATGGCCTGATGTTCACGTATTCCATTATATGGATGATATTCTTCTAGCACACCCTGATAAATGTACACTTCTTCAAAGTTATGCTCATTTACAAAGCCTTCTAAAAACTTGCGGCCTATGTATCGCCTCCAACAAAATTCAACTTACCGACCCTTATGTTTACTTAGGATTTCAGATGACACACACCCGTATTCAAGCGCCTAGACCTCAACTTAGACTTGACACTCTTCATTCCCTTCATGATTTCCAAAAACTCCTCGGTGATATCAATTGGCTCCTCCCTTATATAGGAATCCCAAAGTCTACACTTAAACCCTTATATGACATCCTTCGTGGTGATCCAGACCCCTCTTCACCTCGACACTTCACTCCTTCAGCCCATAAAGCTCTCCAATGTGTTCAAACTGCCATCAACAACCACATGCTTACCTTCATAGACTATACACAACCCCTCCTCTACATTGTCCTCCCTTCCCCAATACAACCTATCGCCCTCTTCTGGCAAGATGCCCCTCTCCTATGGGTCCACCTATCTATCTCCCCAAAAAGGGTCCTAAACCCTTATTATGACCTTGTGGCTCAATTAATCTTGCTGGGACGCAGACAAGCCAAAAGTTACTATCATAAAGAACCTGACACCATAATATTGCCATACTCTGATCAACAGATTACATGGCTTTTACAAACCTCAGATTTATGGTCCCTTGCACTTGCTGCCTTTCCTGGTCGATTGCTTCACCAATACCCTCATGACAAGCTTCTAACCTTCTTTTCTCATCACCCCCATATCTTCCCAAAAATTACCTCCCATGTTCCCATTGCCCATGCAACAACAGTGTTCACAGATGGCTCCTCATCAGGTAATGCTGTCTATGTCTGCCAGGGTCATGATCCGGTTGTTGTCCCTACCCCCGGACTTTCAGCTCAACACGCTGAGCTTCAGGCTATTGTCCAGGTCTTCCAAGATTTTCCTGAGGCCCCTCTCAACATATATACCGATAGTCGTTATCTAGCCACATCTGTCCCTCTTCTAGAAACTCTTTCCTGCTTTCACCACCAATCAACAACCATTCCCTTATTTACTCGCCTTCAAACACTCATTCATGCTCGTACTCATCAGTTTTTTATTGGCCATATTCGTGCCCATTCGGGTCTTCCTGGACCCTTAGGTTCAGGCAATGCACTTGCGGACCAACTATCCCGTTCGGTCTCTGTTCATGCCACATTTTCCCCTCCCCTCGCTTCCCCTTCCTCCAATATTCGCCGAGCACAGTCCACACATGACCTACATCACCTTAATGCCCATACCTTGCACCTCCTTTTTCAATTAACTAGAGAGCAAGCCAGAGCTATTGTCAAACAATGTCCAGCCTGTGTGATCCACCTTCCCTCTCCTAATCTTGGCGTTAACCCTAAGGGTCTCCTTCCCAATGCCCTCTGGCAAATGGATATCACCCACATACATTCATTTGGTAAGCTCAAATTTGGTCACGTCTCCATAGATACATATAGTGGATATATCTTTGCCTCTCTTCAATCGGGGGAGGCCACTAAACATGTCATTGCTCATATGCTTACTGCCATCGCCCACCTGGGTTGCCCCACAAAACTTAAAACTGATAATGGCCCCGGCTATTCGAGCAAAGCCTTTAAACAGTTTTGTCACTGTCTCAACATTTGTCATGTTACTGGGATCCCTTATAATCCACAAGGCCTAGGCATCATTGAAAGAGCTAACCACACTCTTAAGCTAACCATCTCTAAGCTCTCAGAAGTGTCTTGGTACCCCACCGTGGGGTCCCCCCGCAACACTCTCAATCATGCCCTTTTTATCCTTAACTTTCTCTCCTTGGATCAAAATGAACGATCTGCTGCCGACCGTTTTTGGCACCCCTCTATAGCCACCTCATTCGCCACAGCACTTTGGAGGGACCCCCCCTTACCAACCGCTGGAACGGTCCTGACCCCATTCTCATATGTGGAAGAGGTTCAGTCTGCATCTACTCCCAGGCTGACCATAATGCACGCTGGCTGCCTGAGCGCCTTGTAAAACAATTTAACAAATCTACCCAGGGAGGCGCCCCTGAGGATTAATGTTTTTTCTTCACAGATGCATTCAACAATCATCTTGTATATTCTCATGATACTCCCATTGATCGGCGCCAATCATCGCCATGATGTATTCACATGGACAATCAGTCGTTGGGGAGACCATCAAAAATTAAGCCAGTGGACGGGCCTTGGACAACCCACCTTATCCTGTAAGCTAAAGTCATACCGTCACCAGACAGGCCTATTCCCCCAAGACCATCTTGAATTTTGGCACCCTGTATATACATGCCCCCTCGGTACCCGAGGCCACGCCTGGTGTGCCGACCCCTCTCATGCCTATTGCCCAAAATGGGGATGTGAATCAAACATTGAAGAAAATTGGTGGAAAGATCCTTCTCCAGACCCAGATATCAAAATTATCCCTAGAAGTTGCACATGGTGTCTCCAAGGAGAACAAAAGGCCAAAGCTAAATGCCCAGGGTGCAATAAGTACAAGTGCACCCCAGACCCCTGCGATAATTTCACTGTTACCATTACCAACCCTGATGACCCTACATGGTTTCAGGGGAAAACATGGGGACTACATTTGTATTCCCCAGGGATTGATCCCATGACCTTCTTCCACATAATAAAGACAGCCCCTAGCAAGACTCATGCCTCTAAGGCCCCATCCAAACCCCATACTCCCCCACCCAATATCACCTTATCCCCTCATACTCGTCCTATAACCACTATCACCCTTCCACCACCCTCTCTTCCTTGCTTCACCCCTTCCTCCAGCGACCTCATTAAAATGGTCCAATCTATGGCTCTTTGGCTTAATGCCTCCCAGCCTAATCTCACTGCCCCATCCTGCTGGCTTTGCCTTCAGGCTTCTCCTCCATTCTATGATCCCTATGCCATCTCCAACGTCTCTATTATCTCATCTACGCAACCCACCACAGGACATTCCCAATCCAATCTCTCCCTTTTTGTACCCTTCTCTTCCATCCAGGGTAAAGGCATCTGTGTAAATGGTTCATCAACAAATCAAAAAAAATGGACCCTGTCACACTTTCTATCCAATCAATACATCCAACATCTACCTATACACAGAGAGCTATCATTGGCTATGCCGTCACACAGGACTAACCCGCATCCTCTCTACTAAAGTCCTCAGAGAACAACAGGACCTCTGTGTGCTCGTTGCGGTCCTCTCTCGTGTCTCCTATCACCCTTCCACATACCCCTTTACGCTTGACCCTGACCCTAGGGATCCACCTCTAAGCCCGACTTTACTTCGCTTCAAATGTGAACTCACCACCACCGTGTCTCTTCTCGTCCTTGGTACTGCCTCAGGAATTGCCCTTGGCTCCATGGCCTTGGCCCTCGGACAAACCCAATATAACACCATACTCTCTGCTGTTGACCAGGACCTTAAAAATGTTGAAACCTCTATTCGCGCCCTACAAACATCACTAACCTCCCTCTCTGAAGTTATTCTCCAAAACGGGCGTGGCTTAGATCTTCTTTTCCTCAAGGAAGGTGGCCTTTGTGCAGCCCTCAAAGAAGAATGTTGTTTCTATACCAACTCCTCTGGCGTGGTCTTACATGCTATGGATAAATTAAAAGATGCCATAAAAAAGAGAGAGATAGCCAGAACACAGGCCTTATTCCCCAACACTTGGTTCTCAACTATTCTCCCCTACCTTGCCCCCTTCTTGGGCCCCCTTATAATCTTGGTCCTCGCTTTGGCTCTTGGTCCTCTCCTATTTAGGAGACTTATCGTCTCCGTCAAAATGGCCCTTGCTCCTGTGTGGGAAAGACCTCTCCAAGTTCATTATCAGTGTCTAGCCATGGCAGACGCTGATGAATACAAACAAGCCAAACCCTATGATGATATCAAGGCCCCAGCACATAGAATGATGGCCAAGGATGGGTAAGATGGAGTCACAAGTCTCTAGCACTCTCAGGACCACCTAAGACAGAGCCCCACTCTTCGCTGGGACGCTGGCGATGCTAGTGGTCAGCTCGATGATGGGTAAGGCCTGAAAAATCAAATGCATAAAAACTAAAAAAGACTTGCAGTAACCTCCACAACCTAAGACAGGCCACATTCAGGGTCATACAAGCACTCATGGTCGGCAATATTTTCTTTTGGAGAAAAAGGAGCATATGTAGAGAGCCATGAAGGACCCAGCTTCTGAGCATGCGCTACCCCTGCCCGCGCCAATCCCGCACCAGTTAGCGGTCCCTCCCACTTCCCCCCAAAGATATATAAGCCATGGCACTTCCTCAATAAACTCTCTCTCTCGCTCTCACCTTCAAGCTGTGTGTGTGTCTTTCATCATCCCCATACTGTCTCTCGGTTATGCGTTCCTGCCCCTGGGAGCTCTGCTGGTCGGAGCCTCCGCGGGTCACGACATTCACCATAGTATTCTACAATTTATCCTTTTACCAACTTTACTACTAGGCTAATTTCAAAAGCTAGTTAATCTTATTGATCTATCAGACTTTGATGACAGCCTATACCAATGAATAAATTTAGAAATACTGAGAATATTAAAATTTGTTACTTCTATAAATAGCATGTTTCTTATCGAAAAGCAAAATTCGGCAATATTTTAATAAGATGTGTGTGCCATGATTCTCTGTTAGAGTTTACATCTAGCTGTGCCCCCAAAGCCTCATGCAATCATAGGTGGGGCTTCAGGGAGGTGACTGGGTCACGGGGGTCTGATACTCGGTGAATCAGACCACTGACGAGTTTATAGCTAAGTGTGATGTTGGGAGGTGATGCCTGCTCTGAGGAGGTGGGTCACTGGGGGTGTGGCCCGGAATGGTCTCTCTCTCTCTCCTTCCTCTCTTGATCCCTCTGCTTCCTGTTGCCATGCCATGTGACAGAAAGATGGAGAGGCAGAGACAGAGAGAAAATGTGTGTGTTGTGATGTGATTGTAAACATTTTGAAAAACTCATCGAGTTCAGAAGAAGGTAAAGAATTGATCCAAGAAGTAGACAAAAGGTGGGACAAAATAGTGGCAGAAAAATAAAGAATAGTCCCAGAAATGCAGGCTAAAACTAACTAGAAAGCCTAACCAACAGTTTCTTTATTAAAGAAGAAACAGAATTTATTCAGTATCTCAAGCTAGAAGACCAGGTGGGAAATACATTATAAACACAATGGTCAAAAATCACAACGGGATCGTATAAAGATCGCCTATGTTGAAAATTACGAAGCATTAAAACCTGAGGTGACTTTGTTGAGGAAGGCTGCTACTGGTGGGCATTTTTAAAAATCTGCTTGTGTTATGTGGTCTGAATTTACTGGAATTGTTTTGTAATACATTATATTAACTTATGAGCACATTTTCAACTTGCTGTACTAATGAATATTTTCCATCCCAGCACACTGGTGCCCACAGCTTGCTGAATGTTCAGCGTTGGCAGCTTTTCTCTAGCCTGATTGAGGCATATGTTGACCAGTATGTCAGCTGTGTTTGTTCTCAAAATAGTTTATCTTTGTTATACATGTAGCTTTAAATATATAAGAAAGGCAATATTACCTACATCAATAAAATATGCGGGTAAAAGAGTTGTTTCTATAAAAATTAAGTTGATGGGCCGGTGAGATGGCTCAGCAGCATAAGCGCCTGCCTGGCAAGTGCGAGGGCCCGAGTTCGACTCCCGGAACCCACATATCAAAAAAAGGGCCGGTGATATTGCTCAGTGACACGGGCACGTGAGGTCCTAAGGTCAACCCCCGGTACCCACAAAAAAAAAAGTTAAGTTGAAAGATTTTAAAAAACTTTCTAGAAAGAAGTAAAAATTGCTGTTGAATTACATATAGATAATTGGCATTTAAAAACTAGTAGAGGAAATAACTTACTCTATGTCTTACTTACTTTTCTCATTGCTGAGACAAAACACCTGACACCCAAAGTTAAAGGAGGAAAGGTTTATTTAGCTCACGGTTTATAGAGGTTTCAGTTCATAGTCAGCTGGCTGTAAGGCAGGGTGGCACGGCAGAGGAGCATTGCAGAGGCAAAACAGTTCATGGTATGGCAGGGCAGGCAAAAGGCAGCAAAGCAGCAAAATAGTGAAGTAGCAGCCAGGAGCTACAACCAAGCCTGCCTTTGTATTTCATCCAGGCTATGCACCCCTTAGGTGGTGCCACCCACATCCAGGTTGGGGCACACTTAACCTCAGCATCACACAATCCCAGCATCACACACCCTAGATCCAACCGCCACCGAAAAACCCCACCTATGATCCCGTGAGGCTTTGGGGTGACATCTAGGTACAAGCCATAACACCCTAGAAAGACTCTACTCTCAGATCACGTCACAAGTGTCTACAACCCACTTAATGAAGTAAATATTAGAAATTACAGATAATGCATGATGAGGTATTTTATTTTTTAAAGAAAGCATATATTTAATCATTTGACCTATTGACTTTACATCAAAAAAATCATCAAAAGATTGATAAATAAATTTGCATTCACTTGTGCTGTAGTGAATAATAGTTGAAATAAAAAAGAGAAAAATTTGTATAACTTTTCATAAATAAGTGCCTTAACTGATTTTGATTAATGAGTAATTATTAATCTAGTTTGCTTTGAGATTTCTACTGCATATGACTATTGAAAACAACTAGAAGTGAGAAGTTAAATATTCTACTATTTTTTATCAATAAATATTCCATGTAGAACTACTTATAAGACCAACAGAATGGAATAAGAGCCTTGTATAATCTTCTGTGTGTCTCTGTTTCATGTGCAGTATTCCTATTTGAAGATGACTTGGAACAAGGGTCCAACTCTCTTGCTCTCACCTAAATGAAAGGGTTAGAGGAGGGGAACTGGGCCATCCTTCTCTGCATTTCCTCATTCCCTGGACTACTGCTCTTCACAAGGCAGCAGGGCCATTTGCTCTGAGAGGGAAGTAGCTATGGTGCCCTAGCCATGGCTGAGGGAGATTACAGGTATTTGTGTGATTCTGGGGGACCAGGCTTCCCTGGAGAGTTGTAGTCAATGAGTGACTACACAGGTGTGGGTGTGCGGTGGGGAAAGGGGTTGAACAGAATGCACCACCATTCAAATCTGCAATAAAATGTGGCTTCTTTATTCTCTAAAACTGATCTCATTTTTTTCTTGGAAATTCTACTCCTGATGATGGCGGAAGAAAATAATTGCACTTACCAATGAGACAGAAATTATTCTCTTAAAGTGCAAATTTCTTACTGGGATTAATTTTCACTTTCAAGATTTTTACTTCTTTCTTTCCCAAGCTGACATGTGGGTAGAAAGCATAGGTGAAACATCTTGCTCAAATTTGAGTATCACAGTCTCTTCCTTGTGTCAGTTCTGATTTTTTTATTTTAAAAAGAAAAAACAATATATAGAATTTCAAAACAAGATAATAGATTAACAATGGTTAATACATTGTGTATTGTTATTTTCAAGTTAGTTGCTCAGATTACTAGACACAGGCATGAAAAATTGATCAAACAATGTAAGCACAAACCGTTCTTTTCAATGAACTAATAGAGATTAGTAGTATAACTATCTTATCTGTCTTGTGTGTGTGTGCGTGTGTGTGTATATATATATTCTTTTCCCTTCTTTCTTTTCTCCTTTGCCCCATTCCAATTATTCTTTCCTTTTCAGCACTTTCTTCCCTTTTCACTTTCCTAATATCTATTGTACATTTTAGATCTTATTTACTTTTTCAGCTTCTCACACTAGGGAGACAATACAATGTTTACACATGTGAGTTTGATTGATTTCACTTATGAATATGGTCTCAAGTTGCATACAGTTACCTATAAAAGCCTCAAGTATATCCTTCTTTATAGCTGAGTAATACTCCATTGTATAAAAATACCACATCTTTTTTATTCATTCCTCAGTTGATGGACATTTGCATTGTTTCCAAGATTTAGCTATTACGAATTGTGCTGCTATAAACATGGGTGCACATATATCACTGTGGTATGATGTTTTCAATACTTCTGGGAAAATAGCCAGAAGTGGAATAGCTGGGTCGAATGGGACCTCCAATCCTAGTTTCTTGAGGAATTTCCACACTGATTTCCACAGTGCTTACACCAGTCTACACTCCCACCAACAGGGGAGAAGGGTTCCTTCTTCCCCACAGCCCTGCCAGCATTTGTTATTGGTTGATTTCTTGATGATAGCCATTCTTTCTGGGGTGAGATGGAATCTCAGTGTTATTTTAATTTGCATTTCTCGAATTATCAATAATGTTTAACATTTTTTGATATATTTATTTGCCATTTATATTTCTTCATCTGAGAAGTGCGTATTCATCTCAGATGCCCATTTTTGGATTGGGTCTTTGAATTTGGGGGGCCTGATTTTTTTCAGTTTTTTATATGTTCTAGATAGAAGTCCTTTGTGTGAAGGACAGTTGGCTAATATTTTTTCCCACTCTGTGGGTTTTCTTTTTACTCTGTTGGTGATTTCTTTTGCTATGCAAAAACTTTTTACTAAGATGAGATCCCAGTTGCTGATTATTTAAAGTATTTCCCACACAAATTGTGTTTTGTTCATGAGGCCTCCACCTACCCCATGCCTTCAAGATTTCTACCACTTTCTTTTCAGTAGATTCAGTGTTTCTGTTTTAATATTTAGGTCTTTGATCCATTTTGACTTTAGTTTAGTGCATGGTGATAGACATGGGTCTAATTTTAGTCTTCACCATGTGGAAAGCCAGTTTTTCCAGCACCATTTATTAAAGAGGCTGTCTTCCTTTCAGTGAATATGTTTAGCCCCTTTGTCAAAGATAAGGTGGCTGAGTGTGTTTGGAGTTGTGTCTGCATCTTCTAATCTGTTCCACTGATCCTCAGGTCTGTTTTTTGCCAGTACCATCCTGATTTTATCACAGTAGCTTTGTAGTATAATTTCAAGCCAGGGAGTGTGATGCTTCCTACCTTGCCTTTTTGACCAGGATTGCCTTAGCTATTCTAGGTCTTTTCTGTTTCCAAATGAATTTTAAGAATGTTTTCTCTAGGTCTGTGAAGTACACTAATGGTATTTTGATCAGGATTGCCTTAAATCTGTTTAAGAGTTTTGGGAGTATGGCCATTTTCACTATGTTGGTTCTTCCTATCCATGAGCAAGGGATATCTTTCCATTTTCTGATATCCTCTTCAAGCTCTTTTTTCTGAGTACTGTAATTTTCAATATATAGATCTTTTACTTCCTTTGTTACATTGATTCCTAGGTATTTCATTTTTTTTGGATGCTATTGTAAAAGGTGTGGTTTCCCTAATTTCTCTCTCAGTGAGTTTGTTGTTTGTGTACAGGAATGCTATTGATTTTTGAGTGTTGACTTTGTATCCAGCTAAGCTGCTGAATTTGCTTAATAAATGTAGAAGTCTTTCAGTGGAGTTTTTGGGGTGTTCTATGTAGAGTATCATGTCATCTGCAAATAATGATAATTTAACTTCTTCTTTTCCTGTCCCTATTCCTTTTATTTCTCTCTCTTGTCTAATTGCTCTGGCTAATGTTTCTAGAACTATATTGAATAGGAGTGGTGATAATGGACATCCTTGTCTCATTTCTGATTTTTGAGTGAAAGCTTTCAGTTTTTGTTCATTTAGTATGATGTTGGCTATTAGTTTGTTATAGATGGCTTTTATCAGATTGAGGTAAAGAACATCTATTCCAATTTTCTGTAGGGTTCTTATCATGAATGATTATTGGACTTTATCACAAGCTTTTTCTGCATCTATTGAGATGATCATGTGATTTTTGTCTTTGGCTCTATTAATATTGTGTATCACATTTATTGATTTCCATATGTTGAACCATCCCCGCATGCCTATTTTTTTTTATCTATATCTTCTCTGGCTTGCTGAGCTATTCCTTCATTATTGTTGTCATTTCTTTCTTTACCTGAGAGATTAATTCTGATCTGATTTCCTCTGTAGCCTCATGGATTTGTTTCTTTACTCACTTGCTATCTTTTCAGAAATTTAAGTTGTGTGTCTTCCAATTTCTTCTATGTTGTTGTCTCCTGGACTCATTATGGGTGGGCTGGAGGCCTGAGATTGCATTTTGCTTTTTCGTCTTGTCATTTTCTATTTCAAAAAATTTTTTTTCAATTTTGTTTTCTGTGATGATCCTCGTCAGTTTTTGTAGCAGGTAGCTATATCACTAGTATCAAGGCCTCTCTAGGAAAAGTCTGTTCTTCAGGGGAGTTTTCTGTGTGTAGGAGATTCTTGGTTTGTGTTGGTCCCAAGATCCTACTTTCCCATTGAATTACGAGTGGGATGTTGGTATCTGTTTGGCTCAGTCCCCAGTCCTTTGGTGTAGGGCTGGGTGAAGTTATTATCCCAGAGCTTCCCAGTATTGTTACAGAAGGGAGAACAACTGATTACAACAGTTGTTTACAACGCTAAAATAGTACAATTAGCGATAACAATAGCATCAGGCACAATCCAGAAACTGTTGATTTTGTACTTTCGACCATGAGAGCAACGTCTATAGTTACATAACAGAAACAATCATAAATTAGTATGAATGCAAAGTGTTTCCCCTTGGTAGAGTGGTTTTATCCTGTGGTCGGGAAATTTAGGGAGGACAGTGTATAAAACAAAGATAACTGGAAAGGAGGTAGAAGCAGGGCTGGAGGACAAAGGATGATCATGAAAATTTTGGGAAATTAGAGAATGGGGTAGAAAAGAAAGAGTGAAGGAGTATTTGAGGGATTATCTGAGCTTGGTCTTTGGGTTTGGGGTATGAGATTAGTTTTCTGTGGCTGGAGTTCTCCCTAGCCATTTAGAAAAGAGAGAAAAAAAGAAAACAAAAGAAAGAAAGAAGAAAGAAGAAAGAAGAAAAAGAAAAGAAAAACAAAGAAAAAACAGTAAAATGAAAAGAAAAAAGGAAAAGGAAAAAAAAGTAAGATAAAAACAAAAATAAAATAAAATAAAATCAAGATAAAATAAAATAAAATAAATTTTAAAAAAGAAAGAAAGAAAAAAAGAGGGCCGCCCCACCCACCTTCTTCTATTCCATGTGTCTTTGGCCCTAGCACAGTGCTGGCTCACCTAACTTACCACCTGTCCATTCGTATTTCAGCCTTTTCTGTCTCGCTAGTCTAGCTGTCCATCATGTGCGCCCTTGTCAGGTCCTACTGTGTGGCTGGCGTTTCCCAGGTCTCTGCGTCCCATGGTGTAGAGGGAAGGGACAGTCACCTGGATTCCTCCTGCGGGCTGGTTGCCAAGGCCTGGCTTCTTCTGGGCTGACTAGGCCAGGAGTGTTGATATGAACCACCCATCGGCTCATGTTACTGCTGCTGCAGACTTTTTCAGGCTCTCGTCCCACCTGCCCATCGTGTGCGCCTCAGCAAGGCCCCACTGTGTCACCGGCATCTTGCAGGCCCACAGGGCCCTCTGGATGGAGAGAGGGCGCCCTGTTGATCTCTCAGGCCCACACTGGTCCTCTGGATCTCAGCTCTGATTTTAATTAGTGTTATCAGGATGCCCTCATCTTGCTTTCTCACTGGGAGAGCTGCACTGGTGTCTGCTGAGTGGGGGATGATCTTGTCAGGACTGGCGTCCTGCTGGATCTGATAGACGCCATGAATTTCATCGTCTCCTTTAAGTTCGCTTACCCCAGTAGCACAGGCTTCCTACCCCCGGGTCCTCCCCCTCAGGGTCCTGCTGAGAAGTCCCACAAGCTTTGCCTGCTTTCTTCACACCTCGAGGCAGGGTGTAGGATTCTGGGAGGCAGCGCTGGCCCCTCTTTCAACAATGGCTCTTCCGCTCATAGAAGCCCTGTTTTTCCAACAGCACATTGGGCAAGGCCTTTTACCATGGTGTGTGGCTCCCTGACTTGTTCAGTGAACGTGGTCAGTTAGCTCTAGTGCTCCTGCGAAGTCTTCCTTTCATACCCATCCTCTTTTCACGTCAGGGACTTTGACGCTGAGAGAATAGCTAGAACGCTTGACTTCTCACCCAGGTCCCACCCTCCTTGGCTCTGCTCCAGAAGAGTCGGAAAATATTTTTTTCTCATGGACTGATTCTTCTCTGACACTGTATCTTCATTCCTTTTGTTATTGTGGCTTAGAATAATCATTTATGTCCAGACCCTGTTATGGCTCATGTCCAGGGCCCCCAAAGCCTCATGCAGTCACAGGCGGGGCTTTTCAGAAGTGGCCGGATCTAGAGTATGTGGTGCTGGGATTAACTGTGTGGTGCTGGGATCAAAAAGTGTGTGATTACTGAATTAGTCCACTGATTGGTTTGGCGTGGTTCTGGGTATGGATAACGGGAAGCCCACACTGCGTGTGAGTGCTACCCGCTCTACCAGCATGCAACCTGGATAAAATATAATGGAGAGAAAGAAGGCTGCAGTCACCGCTTTCTGCTAGCTTCCTTACTACGTTGTTGCTTATGAACTGAAACCTCTACAAACTGCGAGCTAAATAAACATTTCCTCCTTTAACTTTGGGTGTCTGTTATTTTGTCTTAGCAATGAGAAAAGTAACTGAGACAGACCCTAATGTCTTATTCTTAATATTTTAAGGGAAGTTTAGAATTTATTTTTTAAAAATCTTCAAAAAGATCTGCACTTCTGCAAAAAAGTCTGCTTTTAGACTCCAATATTAGCAATGACATTTTTGATCTAGAGAATATATTTCTATTACTTTTTCCCTGGGACAATAAAACTCTGGATCTAGCTTTAATCATTCATGGGACATAGAAGAAAAAGTGGAGCTAGATTACCGTGGGAGAAAAGCTCAAGTACTGTAATTGCCATGGATATCTCCTTCCCTTGTTGCCATGTTACCCACTGCTGCCTCGAGTTCTTGTGATTTCTATAGGCTGCTCCTCTGCCCAAAGACGTGCCTTATTGTGATCCAAGGTTAGCAAAGAAAGGTTCCTGGGAAACTAGGTTCCTAGGGGAGCTAAAAAGGACTGAAGAACATGAAAAGGCAGGGTCTACCCCATATTTAACATAACTCAGAGGTTCTAAAAGAGATCCCACTTACACAAACGCTTTTGTTGTAAGACTGGGAAATCAGCAGAACATGGCCATTGATCCAAAATATCTCCCCTTCCTGTTCCATATAGCTCTTCCAGCGTCAAACACAAAGTAACTAATAACTTCTTCCTTGTCGCCTTTATCTGTTAAAGCACAGACCTAAAGAAAACTGCCACAGACGAGTGGCTCCTCACATAATAGGACAAACACTCCACTGGGCCCTATCCAAGGAAGCACTGCTGAGCCAGTATTCTCTCAGATGCAAACACCATGAAGCCAACAAGGTGATGAAGAACCTCTACCGTGCAGTGCCTTAAACTAAAAGTTAAGCCTTTAAATTTTTTTATTTGTATTTTCCTGTTCATTGCTTTATGGTGTTGAATCCTGCCCAAGACCTATAACCAATGGTACTTTATCTTTATTGATAAAGATAAAGTTTAGATTAAGTAGCAAAAATGTTTTCGCATAAATTGGCATTTGAGTATGATACCTGATATAAGGGACAACAAAATAAATCTTCATTTAACAAGAAATAGTGAGAAGTAAATAAAACTTACTTGGACATACAGATATACAAAATTTATAAAAATGTTTACTTTTCTCTGGCATCATTGAGGATTTCAAAGCACATAAGATCTGCGACCCTGGTGAGAGTGATGGCACCCGTGCCTTTTTCATGGCGACCTCAGTGCCAGTGCCAGTTCACTAAAGCAAATAGTCACATTCCAGCTGACTCTTTGGTCAGGGATATCAAGGAAATTCAAGGCTCTCTCAGATAATTTAGTTGCCAGTCTTAGGGTTTTGAAGAGGACAAAATGCATTTAAATGATTTTGTTTGTCAAGCTCTTGAAGCAATATGTACTCAGCATGTGTCATACCATGCTACCTCATGTCTTCCCTTTGGAAATCTCTCCCCTTAGGCTGAATTCTTTGCTCATCAAAGACCATTGTCCTGCTTAGGTCCATGGTTATGAGCTGTATGGTTCTTACATATACCATGATACTATATACCCTCAAGCATGAGGATACTGGTATGGCTTATATTTAGATGTCTCCCCAAAGCCTCGTGGAAGTGACTGGATCATAGGTGTGTAATGCTGAATTAGTCCACTGATTGGTTTCACATAGTTCTTGATGTGACTAAATGGACTTACTGAAAACTAAAGGCCCACTCTGGGGGTGGGTGGCACCAACCAGTAGGCTTAGAGCCTGAATGGAATAGAAAGGGAAAGGAAGGCTCACTGCTTTGCTGCTTTCAGCCTGCCTTGCCATGGACTGTTTCTCCTCTGAGATGCCCCTCTGCCATGCTGCCCTGTCTTGGTGCCAGCCAACTATGGACTGAAACCTCTACAAACTGTGAGCCAAAACAAAACTCTCCTCCTTTAACTTGTGGGTGTCAGGCATTTGGTCCCAGCAACAAAAAAGTAACAAAGACAGATATAAACACATAATTTTTTAAATATTGTAAGTTAACAGTCTTAATATATTAAATGAAGAATGAAAACTAAAGAAATAGATTGGCCTAGGACTTGATCTGAGTTTGTATGAGAACTGAACTGTGAATGTTGAGAAGATTGCTCATAAAAGAAAAAGAAGGACATGGCCTTCCTTAAGTACAGAAAAAATTTCAATTTCAAATCCTACATCCAGTGAAAATAACTTGAGAGATAAAGATGAAATAAAGACTTTCTAAGACATACAAAATCTGAAAGAATTAATCACGAGCAGATCTGAACTATAAAAAATGTTAAATGAAATCTTCAGAAAGAAGGTACATAATAGCAAAATATGGATATACACAAAAGAGCACTAGAAAAGTTGCAAATATATGACTTTTAAAATTATTATTTAAGTCTAGTTAAAACATAAGAACTATTTAAACAAAATAATAGCAATGTAAATGACATATATATAAATGTATGGAAACAATAATAAAACAAAATAATAATAGAGGGGTGCAATGAAGTGTACTATTGTAAGGTTATTAAACTATACAAGAAATTGTATAATAACATTTAACAGTGGACTGTGATAAAGAAAAGCATATACCATAAACCTGAAAGAAAACACAATAATAAAAGAACAAAAAGCTATAGCCAATAAACAACAACAACAAAAATGAGACTCAAAGTGGGATCATTAAGTGGGATCATTAAAAAACTCAATTCTAAAGTAACCAGGAAAGGAAAATAGCACACAAAAGTTACACATCTACAAAACAAAAACCAGCATATGATCAACTCAGTAGACATGGGATGAGCATTTGCAAAATGTAAAATATATGCCTGGTTAAAAATAAATTAAGAAAAAAAACTAAAATATCACTTAGGAAACTAAGTACAGAAGGAAACTTCATCTTGGTAAAGGAATCTACCAAAACCAAAACAAAAATGCAGTCAGCATTTTAAAGGTAAAATATTGTTTGCCCCCAAATCAAGAACAAGGTGAAAACATCTCCTTTCATCACATTTATTGACCACTGTGTTTGAGGTCCCAGCTAGTTCAAAAGGCAAGAAGAATAAAGGTGTCCAATATGCAAGGGAAGAAACAAAGTTGTCTTTATTCACAGACAACATGATTTCCTTGGTAAAAAATACATTTATATCTACAAAAAATGTTAGTGCAACTATTACAGGAGTTTAACAAGATGGCAGGATACCGAATCAATATAAGAAATCAAGGCTGGGCATGGCGGTCCACACCTGTAATCCCAGCACTCGGGAGCCTGAGGCAAGAGGATCGCTGCAAGTTCAAGGTCAGCCTGGGCTACAAAGTGAGTTCAAAGCCAGCCTGAACTGCATAGCGAAACCCTGTCTCAAAAAGACAAAAAAGAAAGAAAGAAAGAAAGAAAGAAAGAAAGAAAGAAAGAAAGAAAGAAAGAAAGAAATCAGTTGTTATTCTATGTACTAGCAACAATCAACTGAAGGTAAAAAAGAATATAATTTATAATACCCTTAAAAATATGAAATATGTAAGGACCAATCTGACAAAGATGTATAATAAAAGATACAAAACTTTGCTGAGAGGAATTAAAAAGACCCAAATTAATTGACAGATGTAGCTGCTCATGAGGTCAAAAGATGTTAAGATGTTGTTATCAGTTCTCCCAGTTGATCTATAGATTCCCCTCTGTTGTGGTTTGTGTCTGGATGTCCCCACAAAGCCTCATGTGGTCATGGGGGGTGGGCTTTTCAGAGGCGGCTGAATCTAGGGTTTGTGATTGGTTCCTTGTCTATGCTGGGATTGGGGGTGTGAGTGCTGCACCTGCCCTAGGGCAGGTAGCCTGCACACAGTGTAACGGAGGGAAAGAGGCTTGCTCCTCCCCCTTTGGCTTTCCTTACTTGTGCTGTCTTCCGCTGCCATGCACTGCTGCCCCTCAGCCACACCACCCTGCCTTGGAGCCAGCTGATTATAGACTGAAACCTCCACAAACTATGAGCTAAATAAACCTTTCCCTCTTTAACTCTGGGTGTTGTTGTCCCAGCAATGAGAGAAAAGTAGCCAAAACACTCTCAATCCCAAACAAAATTCCTGCAGGATATTGTGTAGAAATTGAGGAGCTGATGCTAAAATTCATAAGGAGAATAAAACAACCCAAAATAGCCACAAATTTGAAAAGAAAGAGCAAAGTCAGGTAGCCAACACTATCTTGTTTGAAGACTTATAAAGTTCCTGTAAGTAGGGCAGTATAACAGTGGTTTGAAGATGGATGAATCAACTCCAGAAATAGATCCTCACCTACATGCTCAATTGGTCATCCACAAGATACAAAGGGAATTCAGTGCAGAATGATAGCCTTTTCAACAAGTGGTGCTGAGACAAATGCAACCCAAATACAAACAGATAACTTTCCACCCTTTTTTTTTTTTTTTTGGTCTTTTTGAGACAGGGTTTCACTATGCAGTTCAGGCTGGCCTTGAACTCACTTTGTAGCCCAGGATGGCCTCAAACTCCCAATGATCCTCCTGCCTCAGCCTCCTGAGTGCTGCGATTACAGACATGTGCCACCACACCCGGCTCTTTCCACCTATATTTTATACCACGTAAAAAAGGTTAACTCAAGTGTAAACCAAGAACTATAAAAAGTGCAGAAGAAAATAGAAAACACTTCTGACTTTCTTAGATATAATATCAAAAGCAGCAGGATTCACACATAAAATTGATAAATTATATTTCATCATAATAAAAAATGTCTTTTTCAAATGACTCTTTTTTTTTTAAAGAGAAGAAAAAACAAAACAAATCAAAAGAAGAACAAATTTTCAAAACAACATAATAGGAGGGTAACAATGGTTAATACATTACGTATTACTATCTTTAAGTTAGTTATTCAGGACACCAGACATTAGCATTCAATTGTCCAAACATTATTGGCACAAACCTTACTCTTCAATGAACTAAGTAAAAATGGTAGTGTATCTATCTTAACCATCTTATATATATATATATACAATTTTTTTTCCCTTTCCCTTCTTTCTTTTCCCTATTCCAGTCTCTCTTTCCTTTTGACCAGTTTCTTTTTGATTCACCATGTCTATTGTACATTTTGGATCTTATTTACTCTTTCAGTTTCTCATACTAGAGAGATAATATGATGCTTACACATGTGCTTCTGGTTTATTTCACTTATGAGTATTTTCTCGAGTTGCATCCATTTACCTATAAAAGTCTCCAGTTTATCCTTCTTTATGGCTGAATAGTACTCCATTGTACAAAAATACCACATCTTTCTTATCCATTCCTCAGTTGATGGGCATTTGGGTTGTTTCCAAGATCTGGCTATTACAAATTGTGCTGCTATAAACATGGGTGCACATATATCACTGTGGTACGATGTTTTTAATTCTTCTGGGAAGATACCCAGAAGGGGAATAGCTGGGTCAAATGGGACCTCCAACCCTAGTTTTCTGAGGAATCTCCACACTGACTTCCACAGTGGCTGTACCAGTCGACACTCCCACCAACAGTGAAGAAGGGTTCCTTTTTCCCCACAGCCCCTCCAGCATTTGTTATTAGTTGATTTCTTAATAGTAGCCATTCTTTCTGGGGTGAGATGGTATCTCAGTGTTGTTTTAATTTGCATCTCTCGAATGACTAGTGATGTTGCACATTTTTTTGTATATTTATTTGCCATTAGTATTTCTTCATCTGAGAAATGTGTATTCATCTCAGATGCCCATTTTTGGAGTGGGTCTTTAAATTTGGGAGGTCTGATTTTTTTGAGTTCTTTATATGTTCTCGATAGTAATCCTTTGTCTGAGGAACAGCTGGCAAACATTTTTTCCCACATTGTGGGTTGTCTCTTCACTCTGTTGGTGGTTTCTCTTGCTGTGCAAAAGCTTTTTAATAAGATGAGATCCCAGTTATTGATTCTTTGGGATAGTTCCCGTGCAGTTGAGTTTTTATTCATAAAGTCTTTGCCTACACCAATGTCTCCAAGGGTTTTACCTATCCTACCTTCCAGCAGATTTAATGTTTCTGTTTTAATATTTAGATCTCTGATCCATTTTGAATTTAGTTTAGTGCATGGTGAAAGATATGGATCTAGTTTTAATCTTCGGCATGTGTAGAGCCAGTTTTTCCAGCACCATTTATTAAAGAGGCTATCTTTCTTCCAGCGAATGTGTTTGGCACCTTTGTCAAAGATAAGGTGGCTTAGTATGTCTGGGGTTGTTTCAGCATCTTCTAATCTGTTCCATTGATCTTCAGGTCTGTTTTTTTGCCAGTACCACACTGTTTTTATCACAGTAGCTTTATAGTATAATTTCAATTCGGGGATTGTGATGCCCCCTGCCTTGCCTTTGTTGCCCAGAATTGCCTTTGCTATTCTAGGTCTCTTCTGATTCCAAATGAATTTTAGGATTGTTTTCTCTAATTCTGTGAGATATGCTGTTGGAATTTTGATTGGAATTGCATTAAATCTGTATAACAATTTTGGAAGTATGGCCATTTTCACTATATTGGTTCTTCCTATCCAGGAGCAAGGGATATCTTTCCATTTTCTGATATCCTCTTCAATCTCCTTTTTCAGAGTACTGTAGTTTTCAGTATAGAGGTCTTTTACATCCTTCGTGAGGTTGATTCCTAGGTATTTCATTTTTTTGGATGTTATTGTGAAAGGTATTGTTTCCCTAATTTCTCTTTCAGTAAGTTTGTTATTTGTGTACAGGAAGGCTATTGACTTTTGAGTATTGACTTTGTATCCAGCTACACTACTGAATTTGCTTATCAAATCTAGCAGTTTTTTAGTGGAGTTTTTGGGGTCTTCTGTGTAGAGTATCATGTCATCTGCAAATAATGATAATTTAACTTCTTCCTTTCCGATCATTATTCCTTTTATTTCTTTCTCTTGTCTAATCGCTCTGGCTAAAGTTTCCAGAACTATGTTGAATAAGAGTGGGGACAGTGGACATCCTTGTCTTGTTCCTGATTTTAGAGGGAAGGCTTTCAGTTTTTGGCCATTTAGTATGATATTGGCTGTTGGTTTGTCATAGATAGCTTTTACCAGATTGAGATAAAGACCCTCTATTCCAATTTTCTGTAGGGTTTTTATCATGAAAAGGTGCTGGACTTTGTCAAAAGCTTTTTCTGCATCTATTGAGATGATCATGTGATTTTTGTCTTTGGTTCTGTTAATATGCTGTATTACATTTATTGATTTACGTATGTTGAACCATCCCTGCATCCCTGGGATGAATCCAACTTGGTCATGGTGTATAATCTTCTTGATGATTTGTTGGATTCTGTTTGCCAGTATCTTATTAAGGATTTTTGCATCTATGTTCATTAGGGAGATTGGCCTGTAGTTCTCTTTCTTAGTTGGGTCCTTCTCTGGTTTTGGTATCAGGGTAATGCTTGCTTCCAGGAATGAATTTGGGAGTATTGCTTCCCTTTCAATTTCATTGAAAAGTTTGAGAAGTAGGGGCGTTAGGTCTTCTCTAAATTTCTTGTAGAATTCGGCAGTGAATCCATCAGGGCCTGGGCTTTTCTTTGTTGGGAGGTTTTTAATTACATCTTCAATTTCACTGGCTGATATTGGTTTATTTAGGATTTTTAAATCTTCTTGATTCAGCTTTGGTAATTCATACGAATCTAGGAATCTGTCCATTTCTTCTGCATTTTCCATCTTAGTAGAATATAAATTTTCAAAATAGGTATAGATGATCTTCTGGATTTCTGCAGGGTCCGTCGTGATATCACCCTTTTCATTTTCAATTGCATGGATTTGAGTCTTTTCTTTTCTTTTTTTAATAAGGTTGGATAAGGGTTTGTCAATCTTATTTATTCTTTCAAAGAACCAACTTTTTGCTTCATTGATTCTTTGTATTTTTTTTTATTCTCCAATACGTTAATTTCTGCTCTGATCTTTATAATTTCCTCCCTTGTACGGGCTTTTGGCTTAACCTGCTCTTCTTTTTCTAGAAGCTCGAGGTTCACCCTTAAGTTGTTTATTTGCGCTTGCTCTATTTTCCTGATATAAGTGTTTAATGCTATAAATTTCCCTCTTAGGACTGCTTTCATTGTATCCCATAAGTTCCGGTATGTTGTACTGTCATTATCATTCAGTTGTAGAAAGTGACTAATTTCTTCTTTAATTTCATCTGTGACCCATTGGTTGTTCAGGAGGATGCTGTTTAATTTCCATGTGTTTAGGGAGTTTTTGTGGGATCTTTTGCCATTGATTTCCAATTTCATTGCACTATGGTCTGATAATATGCATGGGATAATTTCAATTCCTTTGCATTTACTTAAGCAGGTTTTATGAGCTAGTATGTGGTCTATTTTGGAGAACGTCCCATGTGCAGCTGAGAAAAATGTGTATTCTGATGTTGTGGGATGGAACACTCTGTAGACATCTACTAAGTCCATTTGTTCAAAAGTTTGGTTCAGTTCTACTATTTCATTATTGATTTTCTGTCCAGTTGATCTATCTTTTTGTGACAGTGGAGTATTGAGATCTCCCAATATAATTGTATTAGTGCTTATTTGATTTTTCATGTCCTTTAGTACTTGTTTTATATAGCTGGGTGCATTGGTATTTGACGCATATATATTTATGATCATTATCTCTTCCTCTTGGATTGTTCCCTTTACAAGGATGTAATGACCGTCTTTATCTCTCTGAATCCTTCTTGGCTTGAAGTTCACTTTGTCTGCAAAAAGAATAGCTACCCCTGCTTTTTTCTGGCTTCCTGTGGCATGGAGTATTGTTTTCCATCCTTTGACTTTCAGTCTATGAATTTCTTTCTGAATTAAATGTGTTTCTTGTATACAGCATATTGTTGGATCTTGCTTCTTGATCCATTTTGCCAGTCTGTGCCTTTTGATTGGTGAATTGAGACCGTTAACATTGATGGTTAAAACTGATATGTATTGACTTGTCATGATATTTTCCTGTTGTTGGTTCCCACTCTTTGTTTTTCCGCTTTCCGGCTATTTAATTATTTGCCCTGCCTGGTGGATTCCTTCTGTTGGGGTTCCTATCTCTTTCTAGAATGTCCTTCAGAACGTTTTGGAGTGCTGGTTTGGTGGTCATAAATTTTCTCAGATGTTCTTTTTCATGAAAGTATTTTATTTCTCCATCAATTTTGAAAGATAGTTTTGCAGGGTACATCAATCTGGGCTGAAAATTATTTTCCTTTAGAGCTTGCAATACATCATTCCAAGCTCTTCTTGAATTGAGGGTTTGTGCTGAAAAGTCAGCTGTGATTCTGATGGGTTTTCCTTCATAGGTGATTTGTCTCTTCTCCCTAACAGCTTTTAAGATTCTGCCCTTCTGTTGAATTTCTGGGATCTTGACTATAATATGTCTGGCTGAAGTTTTTTTTTGATCATGTCTAGTTGGTGTTCTAAAAGCTTCACTTATAGGGGTGTCAAATTCCTTTTCTCTTCCAGGAAAGTTCTCCCTGATTATGTCTTTGAACAAGGTTTTAATGTCATTGATGCTATCTCCTGCTTTTTCATTTATTCCAATTATTCTTAAGTTGTTTATCTTTGAGTCATCTAGCAGCTGCTGAATTGATTTTTCATGGTCCCTTGCTATTTTTAAGAATTTTTCCATTTCATGATCACTAATTGCAAGCCTGTCTTCTATATCTGAGATCCTGTCCTCGCATTGGCTTATTCTGCTACAAATACTTTCAATGGAATTTTTTATCTCTTGGATATCTGCTTGAATCTGCCTTATGGATTCCATTTCTTTCCTATGCTGAGCATTCATGGTTTCTATAGTTTTCTTAAGTTCATCTATTTTTTTGTCTGTATCAGCTATAGTGTCCTTAAGCATGGTCTTCATTGTAGACATTATCTCTGCAGTTATCTGTGAGATTATTTCTGTTTTAATTTTTTCCAGAACCTCATTCAGTTGCTTTGTTGTTACCACTTCAGATAGGCCAGGTGGGTGGCTTTCGGATTGTCCCACCTCGTTGCTCCCTAGGTTTGCCTTTGGTGAATTGGATGTGTGTGGTTGCATCTTGTTTAAGTGTCGTCTCATTTTTTCTTTCTTTAATTCCTGGGGTGATGTTTGCAAATTACCTATAGTAGGTTACTTTATTGCTAGTGTTTAAGATCTTTAGAAGATGACTACTTCTCTGCAGTATCTTCCAAGTGGAGCTTGCTTTTAGGTTTTGAGCTTTCTGCCAGATCCTACCTCTTCAATTCGTTGGGTATGTGAAGTTGCTACCTGTTTGGCCCAGTCCTTGATTCTTTGGTACTGTGCCACTGTATTTTCTGTGTCCCTTAGTCAATCTCAATCATGAAATATCAGGAAGGAAAGATGTTTAGAACAATTATTTCACATTTGGCTATAATGTTAACTAAAGCATCAAACACAGCCTAAAAAATGACAGACTGAGCTAACCAGTTATTTACCACTTTTAGCTGTATAGAGTTGCGGTTATATAACAAAATCTAAAACACACCAGAAAAATTATATGCAGTATACAAGTCCTATGTACGTCAATTTTTCCTTGAGGAGTTTAAATTTAAAATGAGTTAAGGAGGAAATAGAGTATTGGGAGAAGAGGAAGGAATTAGATGTAAGGTTAGAGGACCAAGAGGGATCCCACTAAAATTGGGACACTAGTGCAGAGGACAGGTGGTAAAAAGAGAAGGAAGGGATAAAAGGAAGAACAGATCACAACCACAATCACAAAGAAGTTAGAGGCGCTGTTTACACTCATATAAAAAACCAGAGAGAATAATGAAGGAAAGAGCAAATACACATACAGAAACAAAAACGAAGATAAAAACAATAAAACAGACAGATCAAAAATAAAACCCCACCAAAAAACCAAACAAAACAAAACAAAAACAAAAAAACCCTTCGCCAGAACAAAAAACAAATCAGTGAGAAAAAAAATAAAAATAAAAATAAAAATAAAAAAAATAAAAAGAATCAGTTCCAGGTGTTGACTCTGTTGTAGGCAGGTACCTTGTGACAGAGTCCTGGTCTGTGCAGGTCCATCCCAGTAAGCCAGGAGCGCCCTCTGGCGGGCGGTGAGCAGAGGCGCGTACTTTCAGGCAGAGACCAGTCTAGCTCGCCTCCACTCTCAGCGCCCTTTCACGATCCCTGGGCCTGAGAGGCTCAGCGTGCTGTCCGGAGCGCGGGTTCCCTGCACTGGTTCCCGCCGCTCTGGTTTTTCGCCACGCCCCCCACAATGGCGCCGGGCCAGTCGCTCTCTGGCGCGGGACAGGTGTGTCTGAGAGTCCAGTCTCGTTCGCCTGCTGACCTCAGCACACTTTCGTGGGCCTGAGAGGCCCCGTGCTGCCCTGTCCGGAGCACAAGTTCCCAGAGCAGTTTCCGAGTCGCTCTGAGTTTCGCCACACCCCCCACAATGGCGCCCGGCCGGTCGCTCTCTGGCGCGGGGCAGCTGTGGCTGAGAGACACTCACCGCCGGTCAGCGCCGCTCTCTGCCACTCCCCTGCCCCGCCGCTGTCTCAGGATCCTCCGTGGGGGCTCCCTGTGCGCCAGCTGCCACCGTGTGTCCGTAGAATTGAGCCTCCGCGGCGCTGCAACTCCCGGGATAGTAGAAGGTGCGCGCGTGCGGTCTGCTCCTTCTTTCCTTCTTCTTTGTTGGAAGTCACCCGTCACTGGTGCCGGGGGTCCCAGATTGTGCTTCAGAACTTTTCTGGGTTTCGGGGAGGCATCTCCCCCCCTCCTGTGCTTTCCGGGTCGCTATATTCCCGTGTTCCAATGGTAACTTTTAGAGAGAGTTTCGCTGCCTGCTTCTTACTCATCCGCCATCTTGAGGTCCTCTCCTCAAATGACTCTTTTAAAGGAAAGAGAAACTGAGATGGGGAATGGAGAAAAGAAGGAAGGAAAAAGCAAAACAAACAAACAAAACAAAACAAATATATATATATAAGATAGTTAAGATAGATACACTACTAATTTCTCAGTTCATTGAAAAGAAAGGTTTGTGCTAATACTGTTTGGACAATTGAATGCCGATATACTCTGAGTAACTAATTTAAAGATAACAATACGCAATGTATTAACCATTGTTACCCTCCTATTATGTTGTTTTGAAATTTTGTTCTATTTTTTTTCTTTAAAATAAAAGTTTTTTTAAAATGACCCCTTTGAGCCGGTGAGATGGCTCAGCGGCTTAAGCGCCTGCCCGGCAAGCGCGAGGGCCCGAGTTCGACTCCCGGCACCCACATACGAAAAAGGGCCGGTGATATCGCTCAGTGGCACGGGCGCCTGCTGGCGTGCGAGGTCCTGAGGTTGACCCCCCAGCACCCACAAAAAAAAAAATGACCCTTTTAAGAGAATAAAAACAAATAGACTAGGAAGAATACTTGAAAATCATATACCTAATAGAGGGCTTACATCCAAAATATGTGAAGAGCTCTGAAAATTCAATGAGTAAACATCAAATTTTTAAATGGGAAAAATACCTTACTAGACTGTATCTAGTAGCAAATGACCATCTGAACAGATGTTTAAAATCATCAGTCATTAGAGAAATGCAAGTAAAACCACAATGAGAAACTACTACACAGAATAACTAGAAATAAAAGACTAATCATATTGAGTATTGGAAAGGATAGGGGACATAAATATTTAATTGTCAAATATTGGTGTTTACAATGTAACACAATATACTTTAGAAGGCAATTGAAATTTCTTAAAAAGATAAACACACAACTACCAGATGGTCCACTCCTAGACGTTTACCAAAGAGAAACTACAGCATAGCAGCTTTATTGTTCATAGTCCCAAAACTGGAAACAATGCAGACACCCAGCAATATGTGAACATATTAACCCATTTTGGTATATCCATACAATGTGCACTGCTCACAGCAAAAAGAACTGAAATATTGATAAACATAGCAACACAGTTAGGACAAAATTATTTTGCTGAATAAAAGAAGCCGAGAGAGAGAGACAGAGAGAAAGAGAGAGAGAGAATGATTCCACTTACATAAAATTCTAGAAAATATGAAGTAATCTATAATGTCAGAAGGTTACCAATAGTTCTCTGGGGATGATGGGTTCAGGCTAAGGAAGAAGGAGGGAGCGTAAAGAAATTTTGGAGGCAGTGGCTGTGCTCACTGTCTTGAATGGTTTTCTGTGTACATAGGCACGTTTGATGCATCATTATTATAATACAACCTGCCTCCTGACTTGGGTTTACTGAAACACCCTACTGCCCACCCTCAAGGATCAAGGGAAAGAAAAATCCCCTCCTGCAAGACATTTTCTTTTTGCATTTCCTCTTGACCTGTTTTTGGATAAAGTTGAAAACAGTTCATTCCTTCCTTCGTACAGCTTCCTCTGTGTTGGACAGGCCAAATAATTCCAGTACTCTAGAATTTGATTTCAAGTATTTATATGTAAGTTGTGTTCTTTTCTCTCTAGTTTCAAGGTCTTCCAAGTAAGATATAATTTAAAAACAGTTAGCTAATATAGAATTCAAACGTCACTGACTTACAAATTACTGAATATGTTATAGCTCATGTAAACAACATATTCAGTGTACAGTGAGAACCAGACACTCTATGTCTACAGCCGGAACTACGTCACGGTAATACAACGATCAGACTCCAACCAACAGCAGTTAGGAGGCGGAAGAGAGGTTTGATTTTAGCTGAACAATGATAGCGCTGGCCTGTGTGTTTTTTAGGATTTGACCGATTCAGTAGACTTTCTTCAGCTAGGGCATCACATGATTAAGCTGAAATTTCTGATACAGGGTTGTCTGTTGT
The DNA here is from genome assembly GCA_028451465.1 of Erethizon dorsatum. NCBI lineage: Eukaryota > Metazoa > Chordata > Mammalia > Rodentia > Erethizontidae > Erethizon > Erethizon dorsatum. Next base: position 84,906,873 of record CM051838.1, on the reverse strand, counting down.
CATTGTTCTTTACACACCCACCAATCCCCCAATTTCAATAAAATAGAATTAACTTCTCTCCCTCACACTACTAGAATCCTAGACAAATGGTATTTTGCTGCCAAGAACAGTTTTTTTAAAGGGCTACATTTTTGTGCTTATTTCTATATGCAATTTTTTTTTAAAAGCTTCAAATTGACAAAAATACATAGGGAAAACAAATAAATACAAAAAGGATTCTTTACCACAAAAGTGTGTTAAATATAGTTAGGGGCAAGAGACAAAACTATTTTTTTGGTACCAGGAATCAAACTCAGGACCTCGTGCTTGCCAGGCAGGCACTGCACCACTGAACTATCTCCCTGGCCCACAAAACACTTAAAGAGATAAATTAATAAAATAAAAATTTAAAATGACTGTTTTTTACAAGTAGAAGGAGGACTTCTTACAAAATAGTGCATGATTGAGTATCCAGTGGATATTCCAGAAAATGGTTGGTGCGGGGCACCACAGGTTCATTAGAGTTTGCGGTAATGGGGAGAAAGTTTTTCTTCCAAGGAGTGGGGCTGAAGCTAGGTCTTGGAGGGTTGTGTAACATGCACCAAATGTTTGGCCAGGCCTAGGAAGCACACAATTGCTTTTAATAAACTGTGGGCTGATGTTCTGTGTTTAGAGTCAGTGTGTCGCAGGAATGCATTCTGCCCGTAAAGCCAGTTCCTTTGGAGAAGTATGCGGACTCCCCCGCCAGTGCCAAACACACAGTGTGGCTGGGAGTCCCAAGGGCGAAGTCACAAAGAGTCCACTTATGGGGCTGGGACATGTTTGCGGAGCTATGGCAGCACCTGTGCCCACCAATGTCTGGCCATAGTTATTAGTCCCTTGTTTTCCCGAGTGGTGAACTTGCTCACAGATGTTACTGAAGGGAAAGAAATGTTGAGTGTTTATGCAGTGAATCTGCTCTGAAGAAATCATTATGCTCAAGTGAGGAAATGCCATAGTTGTTTTGGTATTCCTTTAATTTTGGAAGTTTTTATTATTTGCAAGGCTGACCAAAGGGCCTTTTAAAAAAATCCACAAATAAACACAAAATTCCTGTCTAATATGGTGGATGTTATTGGTCTTTGAAAAACAAAGGAATAGTCAGTCATTCCTGCACCCACCCAAGAAGTTAAGAGGGCTTTCTGGTGTCAACAACTCAGGAATCTCTAGACGCAACGTCTGTCTTACTCTGATTCGGAGCCTCAGTCTCAGAACGCAGCCTGCGGGAAGGCCCCTTCCGTCCTGAAGGTTTCAGAAAGTGGCAGCAGAGAGCAAGCAGAGAGTTAAAGGGAAGCTCAGAGACAGTTTCACAATCAGTCTAGCTTTGGCAATTGAGAAATTTCCACCTCATAAAAATTATCTCTAGGTCTCTTAAATTTAAGCCTTTTCTAAACTGGATAAATAGAGGAGAATGTATTTGAATTCTTTATCCTTCTTAACACCAAAGAAAATGTCACTCACAAAATCAAGACAAAGAATGGTAATTGATAATTTGTTTCACATACCTAAAACTTATGTCAACTAGAAAACTGAGGTAATTCTAGAATTAGTTGAGGTCACTTTTGATTAATTTGAATAAAAGTCACTTCAAACACCTTTCTGGGGATCCCTTCTCGTGGGGATGTTAGCATAACGGGGCAGCTTGGATGAGTTCATATTTTTTTTTTTTTTCTGGTTACCTGTGACCTTTAGTTCTTGCTTCTCTTGAATTTCTAATCTCTACTCTTCATTCCACCTCCAGAATCTCACACTGCCTTGTGTATCTTAAATACCACTGACAGGCGATGAGGTGTGAACGATTTTCTGAATATTTGTAACAAAGCCTGTGGGTGAGACGTGGTGGAGCAGTTTACACTGAATATTAGGTGCTCATGTTCAGAAAATTCTTCCAGACACTTCTGTAGCCAACAGACCCTCTTTTCTAATGACAGTCTAGCTTCTCTTTGCACTGTAACTTTTGCCTTGGTGTTCAGATCTCTGCCCCACTTTACAGTTTTACCACCCCAGAAACCCAAGATTACTGTAGTGTCTCTTACAGTTGCCCAAATCAGTGCTAGCAAACAGAACTTCTGGTGGTAACAGGAATGTCTTAAAAGCGTATGACACACTAGTCGCACGTGGCTATCGGGCACTTGAAATGAATTAAATGTCAAATCTAATCATTTACATTTTATTACAATAGCTACCCGTAACTAATATTCATTTTATTGGGTGGCACAGCTACCCAATAGGCACTGGCAGGTGACTTCTTCCAAATTAGAAGACCCATTAAAGTGTGGTTATTAGTACAAGTGCTGAACTTCTGTCTTTCTCCAGTAACAGCTGACCTTCTTTTCTTTCTAGTTAGCAATTTCTGGTAAGGTCTGTGTCCAGCTGCATGAATCTTAGCCATACAAAAAGCAGCCCTCAATCTAGCTGTTAGTATTCGATTACCCCAGGCTTGCTTTTTTAAATACATTATTGTACATGGTTACACGTTTATTAAATGCCAGTGTCCAAATACAAATCAGTAGATCTTGACTGTGTTAAAGTATTTCACAAATAAAGTGAAAATTGTAGTCAAATGTTGAGTCTACCTGAGTCATGATTTTAACATATTCCATTTCTATCACTAAATTTTAGTATAACTACAGCTATATAATTTTTCTTTAGTCTGTTTTATTCAAGGAAGTTTGGCATTTTATACTATGGGATCATAGGCTTGGTTTTCAGCTTAACATCCTCTTTTCTTGAACAGAATACTGGACACCTGCCGCTTTTGTGGTTGTGCTATTGCTGTTTCATTCGCTATAGAGAATAAACTCTCGAGTGTATCATTCTCTCAGAAAAAGTTCCACTTCTCCCAAGAGTACAGATTTTTGTTCTACAAAATATATTTGCAGTCTACATTCCTTCCTGTAAAATACTACACATGTTAATCTTAAACAGGTGGGTTTTATTCTGGAGACTGAATATGCGTTTAGCAGCGCTGTGAACGTGGCCCTCAATGGAAAGACTGCTTTAAGCCAAGGCCTGACACGATGATTCCTTCCGAAACACTCCTGTGCTTAGCTATTTCTTGTCCTCCCTTTATGTTTCTTCTGTGTTTGGCGCCCTGTCATTTGGGCGTGTCATATAAAAACTTAGCATTTACATTTACAAAGATCAGGGAGGAGTTGTGCAAGCTTTGCCTCCTGTCGGGTGGTCTCCCTCCCCTCTTGGGTGGGTGCAGCCGTCTGCATTCTGCTGGGCGAGAAATCCTGCAAAGAAACATTTGCTGTAGGACTAGAAGTTTATTTCTCGTTAGTTCATCAGCCTAAATCAAACCTCTACTCTTTGTCTATTCAATACTGGTTTTTGTTCTTACCATCTTGTCTTTTAAACTTTCACTCATAATGACTGGGCAAGCTCTTATATTGTCATCTATAACACATTTTATTTAGCTTTTAAAGTTGCAAATATCTTTATCACGTACTTTAATTTAGAAGCAGCAGGACAAGAGAATGAAAATATACACTAAGGAAAAATAACCAACCACCACTTTAACACAATTATTATTTTTTATATGCATATTTTCACAGAGTTATAATAATGATATCCACACAATTTAGTGTCTTACTTTGTAATCAGTTAATTTTTAGTACACAGTTTTCCCACATGCGACATAGTCTCCTCAGGTCTCTATTTTCGTACCATCACTTCAATAGCTACAGATTATTCCATTCAGGCATTGTCTCGTAATTAATTTAAACATTCTCCTGATATTTGAGCAAGACTGCTAGAGCATCTTTGTGCATTATAACATTTTATGTAATTCATTTTACTTAACTGTGAGATTATTTCAAGAAAAACTACCAACATAGATTTACATATAATAAAATATATCTTGCTATAACTATTATTACTTTTATGCAGTAGTTAAGTTTTGGAATCTTAACATCAGGCAAAAGTATAATCAATAAGTAATACGAAAAGATAACTTTCTACAGTGCTAAATATATTAATTTATTCACATATACTTTCTGAAAACTATATAAAAGTTCTAACCCTAACATACTAATTAGTAATGGCCATGTATCTTAGTTTCATTAGGATGCCAGAACAAAATGCCATAGAAAGGTTACCTTTAAACAACAAAAATTTTTTGCTCACAGTTCTGGAAACTGGAAAGTCCAAAATCAGGGTGCCAGCATGGTTGGGTTTTGTGAAAGCCCTTTTCCAAACTGCTATCTTTCTACTACGTCCACAAACGGTGTAAGGGGCAATCAAAGTCCCGTAGGCCTATTTTATAAGGGTACTGATCGCATTTATGAGGACTCTGATCTCCCAAAGGCCCATCTCTTAGTAAGTTTGGAGGTTAGAATTTCAACATATGAATTTAGAGAGTCAGGGCACAGATACGCCACACTATCGCACCAGGGGAGGTACGGTCTCTGCCTTGACGACTCTTTCTTTATTAAGGGTGTCGCAGACTTGCCTACCGAGTATTTGGGTGAAATAGACTTCTCATGAGAGCGCATAGGCGCAAATGAGTCCCCTACTCTCAGAATGTTGAATTACTTCTTGGAAGAAATAATATCTAATTAAAGCCTGACAGATGAAGAGCTAGTTAGCAGAACCACAGAGCATGATAGAGAAAGGGGAGTGAGTGGATTTTAGGGGAAACAAAGGACAAGTGAAATGTAGCGAGCATGTATGTATACAAGGAACTAAAAGAAGGTAGTGTACCTAGAGAGAAGATGGTGCCTAGGAACATTTCTTTTGGATTTTAATTAATGCAGTCATGTTTAATTCATAATCTTTGCTTGCTATGTAGTTGAGGTTCAGGCTGGCCTGGAACTCACTATGTAGCCCGGGCTGGCCTCAAACTCAGAGTGATCCTTCTGCCTCAGCCTCCCAAGTGCCACGATTACAGGCGTGTGCCACCACGCCCTGTTAAGGCAATATTTTAGAAGATAAATTAAACTGCAATCTCCTGGCATCAGATTACATAATTTTAAAAGCAGGAGAGTAAAAAGGAGCTATTATTTATCTACTACCACCATTTCAAGGCATATAGAATGATCTGGAGAAGACACTGGATCGCTCATAATTTTTTTTTTTTTTTTTTTTTGTGGGTACCAGGGGTCGACCTCAGGACTTCACGTGCCAGCAGGCACCCGTGCCGCTGAGCGATATCACCGGCCCCTTTTTTCATATGTGGGTTCCGGGAGTCGAACTCGGGCCCTCACACTTGCCAGGCAGGTGCTTATGCCGCTGAGCCATCTCACTGGCCCTCTCATAATTTTTTTCATAAACTCTGAAATTTCACTTGTTTCTCTTTTGGCTTGGAGCAGGGAAAATCTCTTGCTAATTTGTGAGTTTATTAGTGAGGAGGATTATATGTTCAATTCCTTTCCTCCATGAACACTTCATAAATTATTTTTTCATATTCATTCACAAAGACTTGTGTCCTCAAAGAATCGGTCACAGGGGCAGTAGCTTCGATTATAAAGTTTGACGTGGAAATCATCTCTAATAAGCTTTGCTCTTTGGAAAGTGAAGACTGAGGTATGGGCATTAGACTTATGGAAGCATATGAATGACTTCAAATAATGATCTGTTCACAAAATTTTCCTAGACTTGATATCACTCAGCGGCACGGGCGCCTGCTGGCGCGCGAGGTCTTGAGGTCGACCCCCCTGGTACCCACAAAAAAGAAAAAAAAATTTTCCTAGACCAAGCCCCATACTCTTTTTAGGGTAGATGCTCGTTATTTTTTTATTAGCACACATTTGCGGTACATAATGATTACGTTCACCATGGGAAGTTGGTACATGTACATAATACATTTTAAGTCTTTTATCATCCTAGTGGCACAAGAAATAATACCAAGTAGTCATTCTAAAGGAAAATAGAAAAGACGTTTGATCACTACTTTTTTTTTTTTTTTAATATGCAGGTATCAGGAGTCGAACTCAGGACCTCGTGCTTGCCAGGCAGGCGCTTATGCCACTGAGCGATATCACCGGCCCATGATCACTGCTTTTAAACATCAAGTGTGATACCTTTTTGTTGCATGGCCGATTTCTCAATGTGATGTAAGTCAACAGATGATGGTTTCCTTTATACTCTTTGGCTGTTAAGCCAAGCATTGACGGCCTCATCCTGTATCTGAGGAAGTCGTGATGGGGGAAGACAGTGATTGATGCAAGCGAATAATTTAACTCCTATACGGTTCTAGCAAACATCATAACACTAGTAGCGGTATTATCACATGATTTGCAGTGCACTAAGTGCCGCAGCAGTCGTGTGGCTGTTTAGGGAGGGTTTGATCTTCTTTTCTGCATACGTAGTAATTATTGGCATTCTCCAGCTTCCTCAGAGTTGTGGTTGTTTTGGAGAATGAGAAAAGAAGGTTAGTGGCAAGCATTAGCCGGTGGAAGACAGGATGAAGTGGGCTTTCTTCTACCCATACTCGTTTAGTAACTGTTGGAAAATGTAGACTCATGAGGGCTACTGAATGACGAAGAGTAAACTCTCATAATAATCATAGTAAGAGGGAAAAATGAAAATTACAAATAAGTATTTCTTTGATTGTATTCCATCTGCTTTGTAGAAAAGCCAATAACCCTCAAATTCTTCCAAAAGTAGTTCTGAAAGTTCCCAGGAAACTCTTGTGCTTTGCAGCCAAATCTTTTGGCTGCACCGTATCATCTGTGACCTTCTCTTTTGCTCCAAATCCCTATGGCAGTGGCCATGAATAAAGCAGCAGCTCTTTCAGTAAGGTACCCAGAGGTGTCCGTACTGCTGTACTTGGTACTGCTGAGCCAAAACGGCAATGCCACATGGCAAGGGCAACGACATCTAAACCATAAGTCCCGCTACCACAGTTAATGCAAATGTCCCTCATCTTGCCATGGAAGCCTTTAGTGCCAGCATAACAATGCCATGCAATCTAAACAGTTTCACTTACTTTATTTTAACTTTTAAAATTGTAGTCCTTTCTGTCTCTGAGCTCAAATATGAGGTCATGGTGGAGAGACCAGAGTGAAAGACAGAAATGGGCTATGCTCAGAATCATCCTTACATTTGTCCTGCCCTTCAGTACTACAAATAAACCAACTCATCCAGAAGATTTCTTCTTCCTTCAGGTTATTTCCATTAGAAGTTTCCTCAGGCTTCTTTATACACAGGAACCTGATGGACTCAGGAAAGAATTTCTCCAGACTTGGCAGTTTTCTTGGGCGATCATCATGAATTCCCCAGCTGGGTACCCCTACACATACTTCGGGATACTGCAGAATTTTTTGATTATACTGACCAGAATTCTGTGTATCCAAAAGATGTGGTATTTTTATACAATGGAGTACTATTCAGCCATAAAGAAGGATAAACTGGAGACTTTTATAGGTAAATGGATGCAACTCGAGAAAATACTCATAAGTGAAATAAACCAGAAGCACATGTGTAAGCATCATATTATCTCTCTAGTATGAGAAACTGAAAGAGTAAATAAGATCCAAAATGTACAATAGATATGGTGAATCAAAAAGAAACTGGTCAAAAGGAAAGAGAGACTGGAATAGGGAAAAGAAAGAAGGGAAAGGGAAAAAAATTGTATATATATATATATAAGATGGTTAAGATAGATACACTACCATTTTTACTTAGTTCATTGAAGAGTAAGGTTTGTGCCAATAATGTTTGGACAATTGAATGCTAATGTCTGGTGTCCTGAATAACTAACTTAAAGATAGTAATATGTAATGTATTAACCATTGTTACCCTCCTATTATGTTGTTTTGAAAATTTGTTCTTCTTTTGATTTGTTTTGTTTTTTTCTTCTCTTTAAAATAAAAAAAAAAAAAACTCAGAATTCTGTGTATCCAAATCTGGGAAGATACCCAACTAAATGGAATTAACTAGAACAAAAAGGAGAAAAAGGAAATAATTATAATGTGGAGTCAGTGTAGGACTTCTTTACAAAGCTACATTTAATTGGAGAAAACACCACCATTAGAAAGGGAAGAGATTATTTCCCAGTGGAAGCTAAAAACCTGTAGTTGAATTTAAAAGACAAACATTGGTTTGGTTCTTTTTATTACTATCATGCAAGGACAGCTGGCTCATGAGTGTGGCAGACATTATGCGTCTCTCACATCACTACTCGTTCATTCTTTACTTCTTTAGTAATAAAACTTGGTTTTACCTGGGCACAAAGTCCCTGAAGGTTCATGTAGTATCCCTTTTATTTCTTCTTCCCTGCTCCTGGATGGCTGGAACAGAGTTATAATGGTGGGAGCCTGGGCAGCCACCACGGGTCATGAGATGGAAACCACTCAGTGGTAAGTCCTTGACACAAAGGAGCTGCTTATTTGTCTTGGACTGTTTATACTCAGACTATAAATGCATTTTATAAGTACATTTTATGTATTTATGCCCTTACCTGTAAGCTTACTAAAATGCAATGTGCAGGCCGACCTAGATTACTGGTTCAGATTCTGTGCCATGAGGAGGTACGCAGGTGACCTCTATACTTGGAAAAGTCTGAAGAGCTCTGCTCCAATACATTTCCCTAAATATTTTTAGCTAGAACTTGATGGCAGAGCTACTCCCAGGTGAAAGGGAGGACGGGAAAGCAATCTTTCTTTCTCAGCCTCTTTAGTGGAAACAGAAAAGGGCAATGAGTTAGGAAATGGTTGGGAAGCGGTAATTCCTGGGCGGCCATGGTACTTTGCTGTGGACCGAGTGGTACCAAGCGCCCTGCTCCCTGCAGCGTGGTGCTGCTGCCCACTGCGACTCCGATTCACACAGCCCACGAGCTCTGCCCGGAGGATGAAGCGCTGGCTGCCTGAGCAGTGTTTTTAACAGCAGGTTGAGACTTTACCCATGTGATTTTGGAAAAGCTTCTTGTTTTTACAATCTTGAGGTTTAAGAGCACCGTCTGACCCAGGAGAATTCAAAAGAAAAACAGTAAAGCTAGAATAATTGAAGGGAAGGTGAAGATTGTAAAATAGCAGATTTCTTTGCAGTTCTGGTTTGTAAGAAATATATTTTTCCCCAGAACAGCCAATAAAATATATTCTTGCATACATTATTTTCCTCTGTTATATATTACTTTTCTGGCATTACTGAAAAATTTACTAAGAAGGTTATTTAAAAATATAAAATAACTGGCTTAGCATATTTTAGACTAATTTTTAAAATAAGAATTGCAGTGTTTCAAGGTTGAGCCATTAATAAACTAACTCAAGTGTTTCATAAAATAAAACTGTGACAAGCTTTCCAACCATACACAGTAATAAAACACTAGGGTAAATGGTACATAGAAAGAATAACAAAAGAAAAGAGAAATGTAGGGTACTTAATCTTGGGGCAAAGATCTTGTAAACTCCAATTAAAGTCAGTCTTGGTTTGACTTGTGATAAGTACGTGATTTACGTGTGATGGGATAAATACTTCTGCACATTTATTTAGAAGATTCCTAATGAGTGATCCGTCCCCCAGCTACTCGAGGGCACTTCTGAGAATCCTTCTTAGGCTACATTCTCACTTTTTCTCAGCCAAATTCTTCTTTTGCTTCATTCATGAAGAATGGATATCCCAACTAACCTATCTCATTGTTGCCTTACCAAATGGATATAACCCCAGGAGGAATTTGCATACTTGCCACAAATTATCAAAGGAGTCTTCAGTTTAAAACGGGGTGCCTCAGAGGGCCGGTGAGATGGCTCAGCGGCTTAAGCGCCTGCCCGGCAAGCGCGAGGGCCCGAGTTCGACTCCCGGAACCCACATACGAAAAAGGGACCAGTGATATCGCTCAGCGGCACGGGCGCCTGCTGGCGCGCGAGGTCCTGAGGTCGACCCCCCGGTACCCACAAAAAACAAAAAAAAAAAACAAAAAAAAAACGGGGTGCCTCAGAAAAGCTACAAACACACCCTGTAAGTTGGAGGTGGAGATGTAGTGGTCCTGTGCAGGATACCAACGACCTGGGCGCAGGTCACTTCTTACATTGGTTGGCATGTTCTAGATGAACATAGTTCTTGCTAAATTGGCTGGGAGGCCCCTGCAGAGATCGGCTGGCAGGACATGGCGCCTACTAAAACAACTGTGACTTTCAATAAAAATCCACGTCGTGGTGCCAAAACAAACTTATGAAAATTGTCCACTTTAGGGCAACCCAGACAAAAACCTTAGGAAGACTGGAGTCACTATTTAAAGAGCCAAGAGAAATGTATTCCTGATTTATTCAGATACCAGGTCTTGTAAATGGCAAAGCCTTGGGAAGCCAAATGTGTGTTTCGTAGCTGGACCCCGAACTCAGCTCAGCCTCATCCGGCCAGCGAGAACAATAGGGCTCCTTGGCCCTTTTCTATGAGACACGAAACAGAGATTTCAGAAATTTGGTGAGAATTGATCTTAAATTTAAAGATTTGGCTATGAATCTGGTGGTGATTTGGGACAAATCCTATTTTCATTTTTTCAGATAGATTCTGTTTGTTGAACTAAAAGGAAAATAATATTCTCAACAAAGCAAAAAAGCAAGTTTGACTAAGAAACTAAAAACCTTAGAAAAGTGTATATATATAAATTTTTTGGGGCCGGTGGCTCAGCGGCATAAGTGCCTGCCTGGCAAACACGAGGTCCTGAGTTCGACTCCCGGTACCCACATATAAATAAAACGGCCAGTGATATCGCTCAGCGGCATGGGCGCCTGCTGGCGCTTGAGGTCCTGAGGTCGACCCTCGGTACCCACAAAAAAAAGAAAAATTTTTTTTTCCCTCTGAGTTTCAGTTTCTCATCAAATGTGAGTTGTATGCATTCAGGTTAGTGGTAAATCAGATGTCACCACTTGACCTTGGCAAAGGTAGCTCATAATGAGGATGAAAGGTGCATGGAACGATTTGTGTATGAGTCATTGAGTTTTCCTTGAACAGCACAAATGTGTCATCTGTTTTGTCATGTCCCATCTTGAGCAACAGAAGTTAAAATGGCCACAAAGAGGGACTGCGGCAACAGGTCAGGAGGCAACAGCCACCATCAGTATGGGCCCGTACAATCATAAAGCTTTTTGCTGAAAGGATACACAAGAAGCTGGTAATAGAAGAGCCCTAGAATGGGAACTTGGTGAGTTTGGGCAAAAAGAGAACACGGTTTTTCATTTTTCAATTTGAACGTGTGTGTGTGTGTGTGTGTGTGTGTGTGCGTGTGTGTGTGTGAGTGTGTGAGTGTGTGCACATAGTAGAAAGGTAGGTATTAGGTGGATATATAGATAGAAAACAAAGTGCCCATTCAGGAAAACACATATTAATAGCCAAGGACAGAGTGAGAAAAACCGTATTTTCGTTGGCTCTACTTTAAACTGGGTGGATGATTTTCACTCTCTGGACTTCAGTTGTCTCTTTTCTAAATGAAGTAGAATAGAATTGAGGCTGCAAAAATAGCTGACATTTCTTAAAGCAGTGACTCTACAATCATAGAAATATATTTTTAAATTCTGAGTCTGATCTGATATTGGAAAAATAACATTATTAATAATAACAATGTGAACTATAAACAGTATCTTGCTAGCCAAAAAGTTAAAATTCTGGTTGTTGTTTATTGGAGAGCTGCTCTGAAAAGGGTCATTAGAGGAGCAGAAGGGGAAAGTTTCTCCTGTGAAACTCTCGGAGGACGTGAGAGCCGGGTTACTCAGCGTCTGGAGGATGTAACAGATCGGCACACGCGAGCGTAGACTCAGTGAAGACCTGGTACAGCTGGCATCACCACCACACGACAATCTCTGCCAGTCTTCGCTTTATCTAGGAGCCAGCTGATTCCGACGCAAATGCCGTGACTGGCCCAGCTGACCTCGTCTTCCCATTTTCCTGCAGCTTGGCTCTGGCCTCGCACCTTGCAGTCTGCACTGCTCACATATCAGATAGGCCCTCCCTCCGCTCCTTCCCGCTCTAATTCCATTACGGGTGTCCCTGGGAAGGCATGGCCTGAGCTCTCTGTCCCTGAACTTTCTCTGGCTGACTTTTATGTTTGCAAAAGTGATTTTAGCCTCAGTCACCTACTACCGAGTGTCTACACCTCAGCTGCTTGAGGAAGGTAGTGTCGAAGACAGAGTGGACCACGCGGTGGGCAGGTGGGGACTCCGTTCAGATTTGGAAGGTGTCCTCACGATCGGCCACGTGAATACGAGTAAACTACGTGGATTCGGTGTCTGCGGCTTCATTTGTAATGCAGATCCTTATCGCGAGTTTGGAAAGAGTTTATTGACTCATATTTTAGAAAGAAAACTTTCCCACTCATATCCCATGTCACAGAATCCAAAACACAAGGCTCAAACTTGGCATTACTGACGTTTTGGATGATGTAAGTCTCTTTGTGCGGGAGATGGGTTATGCTTTCTAAGACATTTAGGGGCAACCTTGGCTTCCACCCGCGAGTAGCGCTCCCCCTTATCCCACATGTGGCAACCAGAACTGTTTCTCGACATTGCCAAGTGTCCCTGGAGGTGGAAGAATCACCACCAGTTACGAAGGACTGATCTAGACGGGATTCTCCTAGAAAGCTCCACGCTGGCGCGTAGACAGTCAAAGGAGGGCAGGAGCCTGGGGAACGCCGTCTTCTGCATCCGCATCTCTTACCACTTGCTGCCAGCTGCACCTCCCGGGGGAGCCGGCCAGCGCGAGGCGGACGCGGCGCAGGTCTGCACGCGCATCATCTTAAGGCTTTCAGAGCTTCTTCAAGGTAAACGAGCCAATTCTTGCTAATGTCAACCAACTCTGGTTAAACTTTTATGGTATTACTCTAATCTAGTTTCTACTATAGCAAAGATTTCTCAGGAAATCAGAGAGACAGAAGAAAACTCCATCTAGACATAGCAAAGGGAGACACCAATAGCACATTGCCGGGCGCAAGGCTTAGCATACAAGAAAAACCTCTTTTCTTTCTCTCTCGGTCGCAGAATCCAGCCCTCCCTGCGAGCCAGCTGTGTCTCTCCCTGCTCTCTCGAGGGGTTGACAACCAGCCTGCCAAACAAAAACAGGGCCTGGGACTTAGGTTTTGGCTTCTTTACTTCTTGGATCACACTCATATTTATAGGCCTTGAATTCAGTCTGAGGAATTTTTACCCTGCCCATGCCCAGCACACTGGATTGCTTAATGGAGAGGAACATTTCTAGTGGGGGAAGGGGCAACAGTTGTCAACGCGGCAAAGTCATTGTGGGGTGGAAATGAGGAAAAACTCTTGGAAGGGCTTGTGGGGCTCACTGATGGTGTTCTGAGAGGACGCGTCCGCGAAAGAAGAGGTGAGAACTCACGCTGCAGGGGAGAGCGTTGGTGTGAAATGAAGGGTGTGGCTAAACTGTTCCCCAGCAGGCAGTGTGTGCACATCCAATGCAGTTTTTAAAAGGGAGGACACCTGAGTCTGCTCGAAGGTTAAGAGGAATAAGGCAAATCCCAGCACCGAGCGAGGCTGAGGCAGAGGATCACAAGTTCAGGTCCTGCCTGGGCGACTTAGGGAGACTCTGTACCAACATTAAAAAATAAGGTGCTGGGGGTGTCTCTCAGTGGTAGAGCACCCCTGGGTTCAGTTCTCCATACTGCAAAGAACTAAAAATAAAAATATAAAAAAAGAAGATGCCAGTGCAATTAAAATGTGCTAGACAATAGGAACTAACCAGGGAAGCAAATTACCAGAAGAAACACCCCTTTCCCCGAGGAAAGCACGCTGGGGGACGGAGGCAGGAGGACAGCAAGTTCAAGCGGGGGCCAGGCAACTTAGTGACCCGGCAAGACGCTGTATGGGAATCAGGAAAATGAAGAAGAGAGGGGGAGGTAACTCACTGCGAAGGCACCAGGTCCAGTCCCGAGGACCACACACCCAGACACACACACACAGAGACACACAGACACACAACACACCCAGACATATACCCACACACACATGCACACACCCAGACACACACACACAACAGACACACACACACACACCCAGACACAGACACACACACACACACACTGACGAAGAAGGAAAAGGAGGAGAAGGAGAAGGACAAGAAAAAAAAGAAATTCCCTGATAACTTGCAGTCTTCAATTAAAGAATTGAAATGTCCTCTCTAATATGCCCATATAGGCTAATTAGACTATTATCACCCACAAACCCTTTAATTTAAGCCAGTTTTAGGAATTTTGAAATAATAAACTAGTGACTAAGTATTTATTAAACATTTATTATTCACATGCCATAAAGCTTTGGAAATATGCCAACTCTCTGAAATGAGAGGCACAATTGTCTGGAAATATTTGTATTAAGTAGAAGCCTTAACATCGTGTAACATAGTCATCCTCACCAACCGGTCACCATTATCTCACTAATATCTCTTTCACCAAAGTGGTGTGTGTTGAGCTTAGTGGGCAAATATTAACTGTGACCAACTAGGTGCAAATGCTGTGTTTGGTCACAATTTAGGGATGTTGGGAGAAGAAATGGAGAACTGTGCTAGAATTGGCATGAGTTGTCCAGACACAGAGGAAACATTTAAAACCTAAAATCTAAAATGTAAAACCTAAAACAGGAAGTTTTACCACATAATAAATGCAAAATATTTTATAATTAGTGAAAAATTAAGTATAAAACTGAGGCAATATCCCTATCCATAGGGAGGGAAAGTCAAGCCAATGAGCGCTCCTTTTTTTGCCTGAAAACATCCAGCTAGACTAGATACTATTTTAAAGTCTGTTTTATTCCAAGAGGTCTATCTCAATAATCAAACCGCTCATATGCATAAAAAATATAATACATCTATTTCCTCTTTTAAAACAAAAGTGTTTTTCTCTTGAACACAAGGGAAAATTTGCTGTACTTTTTTGATAGGACAACTTGGGAAGGGTTACGGGGTTTCCGCGGCCTCTTGATCACTTTCACTGTAGATGAACTTGACTGTGAGCTCATCCAAGGCCACCGCTGTAAGCTTGTTAGCTGTATGTGGCTTGACATCATGTGCATGGGGACAATGAACACCCATGGTGTGGGACAAGGAACCCCGCCTTAGATATTACGTTGGTTTGTGGCCCACTCAAATCATTGAATACATAAACAAATACCAGGTCTATCTGCAGTATTAAAATTTCATGATGGAAGTAGGAGGAGTAGGGAAAAACTCTAAAAGGTCTCGACAGAGGTGGAGGTTAGTAATCACAACCGAGGTTGAGAAGCCTGCCCCATGGCAAGGAACCTCAGAGACAGGATCTGTATAGGACAGGATTCTGTGTGCAAAATACAATTTAAAAAAAATTTAGTTTGTACTTAGAGTGTATCCATCTTCCTTCCTTTTTAATCTACCATAGGATATTTTTGGTAATGCTTTCAATTTAAACATGTTCAGTTCAGTGCAATATGTAAAACTCAATTATGAAAAGGCTGTTCTTGGGACAAAAGGAGTTTTGAAAAACAATCCTTTCTTTTGATGTCAGACCTTGCTCTGTGGCTCTCAGTGAGATCTTGCAGGAGACAGTTGAAGGAAAGGCACTGGGCACCAGAAAAATCATACTTTCCTTCCCAGATTTGCTTCGGATTAGGCTGGAAATCAGGAGAAAGTCCCTTCATGTCCCAGGGTCCCAGATTCCTCAACTATCAAGCAATGATACTAAATCTAACCCCACAGATCATCAAAGGATTTGAGAACCAGATGTTGGTGGCTGGCACTGTTTGTGAGCTAGGTGATAGAATGATGTAATATAACTGGGTAAAACAGAACAAGGGCCCCAGTGGACCTGTTTTGCCAGATTTCACAAACATCCTGTTTGGGTTTCTGCTGCTGCCATTAAAAAAATCCTTGCACACAGGATGCAGCCCCTGCCAAGGTCAAATGAACTTGAAAGAATTATAGCATGGAGTGTGATTCATTAGAAAGCCATGAGGATGGTCAGGAATACCGACCAAGAGAAAGCGTCCTCCTGCTCCATAAAATCACAACGGTTTATTCTTTAATGAAAAAGTCAGAGGCCTGTATGCAGGGCCAATAGCTGTGGTTTATGAAGGGAAAATACGCCAGAGCTCCCTGTGGCGGATTGCTGCTACAAGGGAGCGGATCTGGATTACTGGTAAATGGCAGCATCATCCCACATCGACACAAACATGATGGGTTACCGCATAATTTGAGATAACTTGCAAGTCCTTCAGGTGAGCAAATCTCTAGCAACAACGAGGCGGGGCAGCTCTGTTTGAGTAAGGGATTCCGTGTCTTTGGTCTGCGCTTAAGTGTCTGAGCCCAGACAGACGCAGGAAGAAGGTTAGCTTGAAGATCGCACTGGTTGCTGGTTGCCCACCCAACAGATGTGAGCAGTTTAGCCGTCACCATAAATCAAGGGTTTTCCCCCAATGTTATAAATAGAGATGGGTAAATATTTTGGATTCATGGGCCTGGAAGTATTTTTCAGATGTTTTTGGTTCAACCAAACAGAACACATCGTGCAGAGCACATTCTCCCTTGATTTTTGAGGACCCTGTGTGATTTATGGGAAATAGAATCCATATGTTTCTGCTTCATTTACACTTAAATAATAAAGAGTTTGTGTGTTGGAAGAGCTATTTGATGTCCAAGATGCCTTCTGCACTTGATTGCTTCCCTCCTCCCCCAATATAAAGCAGCTTAAAAGCTTTGGTCCCTTAAAAAATAAAGATAAAGAGAGAAAAGGGAGAGGGAGAGAGGCAGAGAGAGCCTATGAAGGCCTATTGGGCTGAAATGAAATAAATTGGAAGACCAAGAAGTTCAATGTAGGATAAAACTACATACGTGTGAATCTTCAAGTCCAGAATTTGGGAGAAAACAACAGCTCCTCTCCAGCCAGTTTTAAAAGCTGGTTGGGTGAATGCGGAAAAGCAGTCTTTTACTCCAGTTAAACAACTGCTATAGGCTGTTATTCTTGGGCTTCTTGAGAGCAGTAGTCCTGGTCAGGATAACTCCTTGCCCTACTTTAGCAAAGAAATACCTGCTCTTCACAATGTTTCCTGAAGTTGTCCTGTCCCAGGCCAGCATTTCCTGTCCTTCTACCTTTGGCACAAATAGCCTGCCATTGGATGGAATAGTGTGTGCGTGTGTGTGTGTGTGTGTGTGTGATGGTGTTTTTTGTACTGGGAATCCAACTCATGACTTCACGCTTGCCAGGCAGGTGCTGTGCCACTGAGCTATATCCCCGGCCCTGGAATGGTGTTTTTTATTGGCCAATTTCTTGAGAAATATCTCATTTAGCTTATAATTGGGCTGAAAAAGTATGCAATTTCTGTAGCATGAGAAATATGTTAACTATAAATAAAATGCCAAATATAAACTTTTTTCTTGCCCCATCTCTATATTTAGTCACTAACATTATAACAGCTCTTATGTCATTTTAGTCATGCATTATCATGTTATGGTATCTTATGATTGGTCGGAGAAAAAAGTATTCAAATTAGAAATGCTTTATGTAATAGCATAAAAGGATTATCTTTAAATCTCTGTAGAGGATACTTCTGTTCATTTTCACAGCACCAAAGCAAGTTAGTATGTGAAACTTGATTGCCCAGGAGGGTCTTCAAACTTTGGGGTCCAATGTTACTTCGACAGAATTAACAGTCCTATGAATTTTCTACACACCCCAATTAAATTATCTAAGGCACAAGGAGCAGAGTTTTGGAATATTAGAGAGTAAGGTTTCTTGTTTTCCCAGTCTCTACCCTAAGAAACACTCAATAATGTACTCCTAATCCTTGTCACACGTAGATGACACACGGGTAACCACTGGTGATTTTGGTATGTGCCTTGGGAGTTAGGTATGTGTGTGCATGCCTGCACACACACACACACACACACCAGCATGCTAGCACAAACAGTCTAATGAGGTCCTATTATTAATTGTGTTTTGTAGCAATGGTCGCAAACCTTTTTGGCACCAGGGACCATTTTTACGGAAGACAGTTTTTCCATGTGGACGGCGGGTTCGGGGTGAGTGAAAGGAGCTCGCAGCCCAGGTGCCTGGACGGCAGGGCTCACTGCGGGGTTTGCCTCCCGGGAGACTCTCAGGCCCGCTGCTGTGACAGGAGGAGCTCGGCGCAGGGAGCGGCGCCGCCCGGGCGGGGAAGAGCTTCCGCGGCCGGCTGCTCGCCTCCTCCCGGGGTGTCAGTTAATCTGTCTCCTTGTCGGACGCGAGGTCCCTTGGTAAAAGTTCCTGGAGCCAAGCTCGCAGAAAGCCGAGGTTCATATCTGTTTTGCTGTCTGTTTCTGACTCCTTCGTCCTCGCAGCGGATTTCTCTGACTGGTTACTAGAGAACTCAGTGCCGTCCCTTTTGTTGACAGGTTGCCAGGCTACATCTAGGCGACAGGCTGGAGTTCTGGTTACCCAGCAACCGTATATACTAACACGAACTCCTGCAGAGGGGCTGCAAATTTTGGAGCTCCTACCTGTTCTGCTCCTGTTTCTCCCGGGCTTCTCCCCGAACACTCAGAGGGGCTCGGCATGCCATGGCAAAAGCAGGGTAGAGAGACGAAGCACGGATGTTTTAAGGTAGGGCTCTCGGCCTTTTCCTTTCAAGTAACATCTGCTTATTTTAGATATTCTTGTTCTCTTCCACTTCCTTCTCATCCGTATGCAGTAAATATTTCTTTACTCTAGAAAATAAAAATATTAGACCTTAAGTAAAAAACTTCAAGTGCTCTAAAAGGATTAAATATTCTAATGGCCAAAAGATAATCAAATTTCATTTAAAGGGATAATGCTTTAAATAATTTTCCTCAAAGAAAAGTAAATAGGCTTTCAACATTAATCCAATACTATATGTTTATCTATGAAAGCAAAAGAGTGCTAGTTACTTTTACTTGTTGCTGAGGCAAAATACCCAACACCCAAAATTAAAGGAGGAAAGCTTTCTTTAGCTCAGTTTGTAGAGGTTTCAGTCCATCCCTGGCTGCCTCAAGGCAGGGTGGCGTGGCAGAGGGGTGTCGCAGAGGAGAAACAGTTCATGGCGGGCAGAAGGTAGCAAAGCAAGCAAGCAAGGGACCAGCAACAAGCCTCTTTCTGTCCCTTATATTTTGTTCAGGCTACCTGCCCTTAGGGTGGGTAGCACTCACACCCTTAATCCTAGCACCCTTGATCCTAGTGTTGCCCCATGAGTCAATCCCAGCGTCACACACTCTAGATCCAGCCACCTCCGGAAAGCCCACCTATGACCACACGAGGCTTTGGGGGACCTCTAGACACCAGCCAGAAGAACAATCATAAAATACATGTTCCTATATTTGACTTCTTTGACTCAGAGAAGTGTTTCAATGTTTTCCACATTGCTTTGCATATTAATGTTATAATTCTTTTATGGATTAGTATAGTTGCATGATGTGATTATTTCACATTTATCTATTCTAGTGATTGGCATTTGGTTTGTTTTTAGTCTGTTCTTCCTATAACTAAGCAGCTATAAATATCCTTGCACAAGTCTTTGTTTCCTCCCAATTTTATTTTTTAAAATTGTTTTTCTGGCTTTATTGGTATTTTTTGACAAAAATTGCATTTATGTAAGGAATACAATGAGAAGTTTTGATACATGTATGTGTTGTGAATTGATCGCTACAATCAAGCTGATTAAAGTATCTATCACCTCACAGTTACCTTATCTTCCCTTTCTTTCTTCCCACCTTCCCTTTCTCCTTCCCTCCCTCTTTCCTTCATTCTCTCTTTCTCTCTTCTCTCTCTCCCTTTCTCTGTTTTTAAAGACAACACTTGTGATCCACTCATCTAGTCTCAACAAATTTCAAGTAGACAACACATTAACATTAACTATAATCATTGTGCTGCATATGAGGTCTCCAAGTAATTATTTTTCTTATAGCTGAAAGTCCATACCCTTTGACGAATGTTTTCCCTTTACCTCCAATCACTGCTCAAATGACCCTCTACTCAAATGACCCACAGGTATATAAAAGATACTCAATATTACTAATCCTCAAGGAAATGAAAATCAAGAGCACAACAAGTTATCACCTGGCACCTTTTAGAATGGCTATTATCAAAAAGATGGAAGCTCACGTAAGGAGTTTCCTCAGAAAATTAAAAATAAAATTACCTTGTGATATAGCAATCCCACTTCTGATACATATCCAAAGACAACAAAATCAGTGCATTGTGGAGGTGTCTGCACTGTCACATGCATGGCGGCATTATTTAACAGCCAAGATATTACCTAAGTGTCCATGTGTCCATCAAAAGATGAATGGATAAAGAAATTGTGGTATATATATTCCAGTTTTTAAAAAGAAGTAGTTTCTTTTTTTCATTTGTAGCAACATGGATGAACCTGGAGGCCATTATGCTAAGTAACATAAACCAGAAGACATAGAAAGACAAATACCATATATCACCTATATGTGGAGTCTAAAAAAGAGCTGTGCATGTCTTTTGGTAGATATAGATTGCCTATTTTAGCTGCAGACCTAGAAATAAAATTGATAGGTGGTATTGTAGATAAAATGATATGTCACTATGGTAATAATTTGCATTTACTGATGACTAATTATGTTGAGGAATTTTATATGGACCATGGAGATTTGTATTTCTGTTTCATAATCTGTTCGCATCTTTTGCATATTTTAAATTTTTTTTTCTCTTTTCATGAATTTGTAACTCACAGATGTTATGGTTTGTGTCTAGATGTCCCCTGAAAGCCTCATGTGGTCATAGGTGGGGCTTTTTCAGAGGTGGTTGTAGCTAGAATGTGTGACGTTGGGATTGATTCATGGTGCAGTGCTAGGATTAAGGGCCCTGGGATTAAGGGTGTGTGTTTATTAAATCAGTCCACTGACTGGTTTGGCACTGCCCTAGTCCTGGTACCCTGGATACAATATAAGGGACAGAAAGAGGCTTGTGTTGTCCCTGGCTCAATTTGCTACCTCCTGCCCACCATGGATTGTTTCTCTTCTGTGATGCCTGTCTGCCGTGCCACCCTGCCTTGGAGCCAGCTGAGGTGGACTGAACCTTCTACAAACTGTAAGCTAAATAAACCTTTCCTCCCTTAACTTCTGGGTGTGGGGTATTTTGTCTCAGCAATGAGAAAAGTAACTAAGACTACAGACAACAAAAGGCACCCATCCATCTTAAGTATACATCTCAATGAGTTTGACAAATGATTGGTTCCATGTAATCACCAAAGATGTCAGTATGAAATCATGCTCACTCACCTTTGAAATCAGTTCTCCATCCCACACCTACTCATCAAGCAAGCACTGATCTTATTTTTTGTCACTACAGATTAGCTTTGCCTATACTAGAGTTTTGTATAAATGGAATAATTCAGTGTCGACTCTTTTGTATCTGATATTTTCAGCTTCATATTTTGCGGGAGAGTAAGTATTATTCTGTATATCAGTAGTTTGTTCATTTTTATTGTGGTGCAAAACTCTGTATGAATATGCCATAATTAATTTTTAGCCATTTACTTGTTGATGTATATTTATGTTGTTTCCAATTTCTCACTATTGCGAGTAAAGCTGTTACAAACACTTGCATATGATATTTTGTGGACATATTTTCACTTCTGTTAGGTAATTATTTAGAATGCCTATACTATTTGAGTAGGTGTAGGTTTAACTTCATGAGAAACTAACAAACAGTGGTTGTAACATTTCACATTCCCACCAGAAACACTCATATTGGCTATTGTTTCACTGTAACCATCCTGGTGCAGGTATCTAGTAATATCTCAGTTCTTATTCACATTTTCTCGATGACTAACAATGAATAATGTTGAATATTATTTCATGAGGTTGTTAACTAATTTTTTTGTTGTTGATAATCTTATTCAAACCTTTTGCCTATTTTTAAAATTTGGAGTGTCTTATTTTCTATACATATGCATATATGTAAAACATATTTGTTTTTAAATATTTATCTTGAGAGCATTTTGTTCCAATTTGTGGCTTGCCTTTTAATTTTCTTAACAGTGTTTTCTAAAGAGCAAAAATATCTAACATAATTTATAATATTATTCTTTTATATTTAGTATTTCTTATGTTTTTCTAAGAAATCTTTGCAATTACCAAGATCATGATGACATTTTCTTATGCTTTTTTCTAGAATATTTGTAGTGTTAGCTTTTGTATTTAGCTCTATGACCCACCTTGAGTTAATTTTTTTGTGGTGAAAGTAGAGAGGTGGTATTAATTTTCCTCTTGCACATATCCAGTTGTTTCACTGTTACATGTTACAAAGATTTCCCTTTCTCTATTGAATTGTCTTGGCATCTTTGTAAAGAAATGAACTGACCACATATTTAAGTCAGCCATATATTTATGAACTCTCTATTTTGTTTCATGGGTCTCTTTTATATTGTTATTGGCATTGTTAATTTTAATAAGCCAGCATATCTTGGCTTACAGGTAAAGAAGCAAATATTCAAAACAAATATTCAGAAAAAATATTCAGAACAAATATGGGAAGCATGTCCTTCCGTAACTGCTTGCCAGTGGAACCATATACAAAAATTTGAACCAGGCTGGGCATTCTTCCTTGCATGTTGCTCAAATGTTTCTCTAGGCAGTAACCTGATTTTAAATGGCTCTGTATTAACCAGAAGACAAAAATACACTCAGAAATTTATTCAAGAATCATAATCCCAGTGAAAAGTATGTCTTTTTGAACTATTTAAGCATAATGTCTTGGACTTAATTTGCATTTATCCAATAATTATTGAGTACTATATTTAAGACACTATTGTAGACAAGGAATGGGGAAAGAAAATATTTCCTGGTTTAAAATTTCTTTAAGGACACATTAATATAAAAAATATTTTAAAAGGACACAATATGCACATATTTGCTTATTTGACACTGTATTTCTCACAATTAGAAAAATGTAAACCTGGAGAAAAAAAGCATTGGGTTAAATGGCTTCATATAGTCCTGTGAATCAGACAAAAATCATCAAAACCTTAATGTTTCCTATGGAAAAATATTTTCTACCTGTCCCCAGTTTTGATATCACTGCCATAAAATATCACAAAATGTTTTTTGACCCTGAAAATGTGAACAATCATTTTTATCTGTTGCATTTTTCAGCTTATTTCAGAATTGAATCTCACGTATTTTTCTAAGACAATTTGTTTAGGAATTGGAGCTTAATATGACTGCCTCTTCCCTGGGTCTACATAATTTAAATGAGCATGTAATACTATTTCAAATTATTTCCCCAAACTCTCTGTTTAATAATACATTTTCAGAGGCATATGCAATTCTGGAAATAAGTTGTAATGCTAAAAAGTGCAAGATTCCTGAACCCTTCCTGAGGGAGCCGTGATAATTCCTGAGGAGTCCTAAATAACACGGAACGGTATTTTGTCAAATGGCATTAGAAATGTACCAAGTTGGGAACAGTAAAGGGGGAGAACATGAAGGAGTGAGTTTTAATAGGCTAAAAACGATGACCAGCTGTAAGTTGTGTACAAGCAAAACTTAACAGGATTCTGACTGCATTCAGTGTGATTTAAAAATTTGCCTTGATCAATAATTGATATTTCAGCATTAAGAGGGGATCCCATTTGTATGTTTTAATCCCCGTTTAAAATTCCAGGGATTGGAATTTTTCTCATATATGTACAAATAATACATAATTTAGGCCTGTAGGCCATACACCACCATTATGGGGAAAAAGCAACCAAAACCCAAATACATTAATGAAAAAAGCATAGCTGGGCTCCAATAAAACTTTATTTACAAAAAGAGGTGAACAGCTAGCCAGATTGGCTGATGGTTCATTGTTTGTCAACTCTTATTCTGATGTTCAAGGAATTCTGATGAAATATCTTCCCAAAATCATGCATTAATATTTAAAGGCATTAATATTTCCCTGGGTGCCTAGGCTTTGGAAATCTCCTCTGAAGAGAAATGACTTCCAAGGAGTAGAAGCCTTGAAAGTCATCAGCATTCCTAATACATGTGGTCAAGAGAGACAATATATGAATAAGCTCAGCTTTGGAAAGTAAAACTCTGGTTCTCTTTTGCTTTCTACCTAATATGCAGCACCCCTACTTCACCAGACAGCCAGTCACACGGCCTCCTGTGTTGTGCCCTTCTCTCTCCACTCTCTGGAGGAGGCCCAGCCATCTCACCGGGTGCTCAGGGCTTGCTGGACTCCTTTACCATGAGGTACAGTGCTTGGTCCCGTGCATGGTCCTCGGCTGGATCCTCGTTTATCTTGGATTAAGTATAGTTACACAGCTAAAGCTATAATATCATTAAAACACCAATTCATTCCTTCAACTAATATTATAAAGAGGAACAAACAAGATTTAAATGTCCAAGTAGCCCTCAATTTTGAGAAACCTTCCTTCCCAAAAGTTCTTTTATGGTTTTTATTCCTCTATTTAAATAGGGGAGTTAATTTTCACTGAAAAAATTTAATATAAGATCAAACTAATCTCATTCAACATTTAGTGTGTTTTGTTAGCAACCTCGATGTGCCTGGCAATGCACTAGGTGCTGGGGACACAACTGTGTAGACAGCAAACACGTCTTTCATCACTTAGAAGTCACCTCCACGTGAAGGAGACAAATAGCACACAAACGAACGAATAATACGGAAGCATTCAGTAAGCGCAGTGAAGAAAATAAACAGCAATGTCACTGAGCGTAACTGACAGCGGTGGTGGGAGTGGAACACTTACACATTTACACGTGTGTCTATGTACATGTGTGCTTGTGTATGTTTGAAAGAAAGTGAAAAAAATTACCTGGGAAAGAGAGGTCAGAAAAGGCCGCCCTGAATGGATAACATTTAAACAGACTCATAGAGGATGAGCTAGAAAAGACAAGCAAAGGGGGAAGGGAAGATTGTGGGCAATGTGAAGATCGAAGTGAGGCCCCTTTCCAGTCCCTCCCCCAAGCCGCCCCAGCGTGAGAGTTCGCCTTGTCCGAGGAGCTGAGCAGTGGAAGGATGGAAGCACAGAGCGGGAAAAGGAGATTGGGAGGCGACCAAAGCCGAGACTTAGGGGGAGGGCCCAGTTACAGACTCCCTTCACGGCAGCACACATCCAACAAGAATAAACGGCCACTTCAGCGAAAGGTGTGGAACTGTTCTTACCTGATGTTCCACACTATCATAACAGGATAGCCAACATCAATCGAGTATAATAAGGACATGAGTGGAAGAATGTGGGAAAGGAGATTTACTGAGATTCAAAAAGCAGAAAATACAGAATTAGAAATTCCACTGAAAGCAGGAAAAATCATTTGAATGAAACTGAAGATAGACTTTCAGACCTTGAATACAAGATTGTGGCTAGCGATTGTGAAAGGAAAGATCTCTTGAAAATAAAAAGGGATCAAGAAATAACATCCAACAGCTGCAAGATGATACAAATATATATATGTATATGACTGATAGGTGTCAATGAAAAAGCAGCAGTGAACACAAATGACATAAAAAGACTATGTACAGAAATAATAGCAGAAAATTTCCCAAACATGAAACAGATTCTGACATACAGATAAGTGAGGCAAATAGAACTCCCATTAGTCATAACCAAAATAAATCTACACCCAGACATATAATTAAGATCCCAGAAATTCAGCACAAAAACAGAATATTAAAAGCTGTTAGAGAAAAGAAACAGGTCACCTATAAAGGAAAGCCCATTAGAATCATGGCAGACTTCTCAACACAAACCCTCAAGTAAAGAGCTTGAAATATTTCAAGTCCTGAAAGAAAACAACTCCCAACCCAGATTGATGTACCATGCAAAACTATCTTTTAAAATTAATGGAGAAATAAGACACTTCCATGACAAAGAACAACTGAAGAAATTCATGACCACCAAGCCAATCCTACAAGGACTACTGAAAGATATTTTAGACAGAGATAAAAATGACCGCATTTCCAAGAACAACAACAGAAAGAAACCACCAGGCAAGGCAAGCAATTAAACAGAGGGAAAAAGTAGGGAACCAACAGTGGGAAAATAACATGACTAAGATAAGCCAATACATATCAGTTAAAACCATCAACGTAAATGGCCTCTTAGGACTGCTTTCATTGCATCCCACAGGTTCTGGTAGGTTCTTTTTGCATTTTCATTTGTTTGTAGATATTGTTTAATTTGTTTAATAGCAGTGAATTCTCACATCAGGAAAACAGAACAAGCACAAATAAACAACCTAATGCTGCACCTCGAGCTTCTCAAAAAAGAAGAGCAAGTCAGGCCCAAAGCCCATACAAGGGAGGAAATTATAAAGATCAGAGCAGAAATTAATGCAATGGACACTAAAAAAACAGTACAAAGAATTAATGAATTGAAGAGTTGGTTCTTTGAAAGAATAAACAAAATTGATAAACCTCTAGCCAACCTTATCAGAAAAAGGAAAGAAAAAACTCAAATTCATGCAAAGAGGAATAAAAAGGGTGGGGAGGCTGGTGAGATAGCTCAGTGGCATAAGCGCCTGCCTGGCAAGTGCAAGGGCCCGAGTTCGACTCCCAGAACCCACATACGAAGAAAGGGCCGGTGATATCACTCAGCGGCACGGGCAGTGCTGGTGCGCGAGGTCCTGAGTTCGACCCCTGGTACCCACAAAAAAAAAAAAGGAATGAAAAGGGTGAAATCACTAGAGATCCTGTAGAAATTCAGAAGATAGCCAATACCTACTTCAAAAATCTTTCATAGGATGGAAAACACAGAAGAAATAGACAGGGTCCTGGAAACATATCAATCACCGAAGCTGAATCAGTAAGATGTAATAATTCTGAATAACCCAATATCAGTTAATGAAATTGAAAATGTAATTAAAAACATACCAACAAAGAAAAGCCCAGGTCCTAATGGATTCACTGCTGAATTCTACAAGAAATTTAGAGAAGATTTAATGCCAATACTCCTCAAACTCTTTAATGAAATAGAAAAGGAAGCCATTCTCCCTAACTCATTTGTGGAGGCAAGTATTACCCTGATACCAAAACCAGGGAAAGACCCAACCAAGAAAGAGAACTATAGGCCAATCTCTCTAATGAACCTAGATGCAAAAATCCTCAATAAAATACTAGAAAAGACAATGCAGCAAATCATCAAGAAGATTATACACCATGACCAAGTGGGATTCATCCAAGGAATGCAGGGATGGTTCAGCAAACACAAATCAATAAACATAATACACTGTATCATCAGAGCCAAAGACAAAAATCACACGATCATCTCAATAGATGCAGAAAAAGCCTTTGATGAAGTTCAACACCCATTCATGATAAAAACCCTACAGAAAATCAGAATATTTGGTCTTTACCTCAATTTGATATAAGCCATCCATAACAGACCAACAGCCAACATCATACTAAATGGACAAAAACTGAAAGCTTTCACTCAAAAATCAGGAACAAGACAAGAATGTCCACTATCACCACTCCTGTTCAATATAGTTCTGGAAACATTAGCCAGAGCAATTAGGCAAGAGAGAAAAATAAGAAGAATAAGGATAGGAAAGGAAGAAGTTAAATTATCATTATTTGGAGATGACAGGATACTCTATGTAAAAGACTCCAAAAACTCCACCAAAAGACTTGTAGAATTAATAACCAAATTCAGTAGCGTAGGTGGATATAAAGTCAACATTCAAAAATCAATAGCATTCCTATACACAAACAACAAATTCACCGAGAGAGAGAAATTAGGGAAACAACACCCTTCACAATAGCATCCAAAAAAATGAAATACTTAGGAATCAATGTCACAAAGGAAGTAAAAGATCTGTACATTGAAAATTACAGTACTCTGAAAAAAGAGATTGAAGATGATATCAGAAAATGGAAAGATATCTCTTACTCATGGATAAGAAGAACCAACAAAAGAAAGAAGGGAAAGGGAAAAAAATTGTATATATGTATAAGATGGTTAAGATAGATACACTACCAATTTTACTTAGTTCATTGAAGAGTAAGGTTTGAGCCAATAATGTTTGGACAATTGAATGCTAATGTCTGGTATCCTGAATAACTAACTTAAAGATAATAATATGTAATGCCTTGACCATTGTTACCCTCATATTATGTTGTTTTGAAAATTTGTTCTTTTTTTGATTTGTTTTGTTTTTTCTTCTCTTTAAAATATATATAAAAAAAAAAGAAGAACCAACATAATGAAAATGGCCATACTCCCAAAACTTTTACACAGATTTAATGCAATCCTGATCAAAATACCATTAGCATATCTCACAGATCTAGAGAAAACATTCCTAAAATTCATGTGAAAACAGAAGAGACCTAGAATAGCTAAGGCAATCCTGGTCAAAAAGGCAAGGCAGGAAGCATCACATTCCCTGGCTTGAAATTATACTACAAAGCTATTGTGATAAAATCAGCATGGTACTGGCAGAAAAACAGACCTGAGGATCAGTGGAACAGATTAGAAGATGCAGACACAACTCCAAACACACTCAGCCACCTTATCTTTGACAAAGGGGCCAAACTTGTTCACTGGAAGAAAGATAGCCTCTTTAATAAATGGTGCTGGAAAAACTGGCTCCACACATGCTGAAGTAGACCCAGGTCTATCTTCATTCACTAAACTAAAGTCAAAATGGATCAAAGTTCTAAATATTAAAACAGAAACACTGAATCTACTGGAAGAGAAAGTAGGTGGAAATCTTGAAGACATAGGGGTAGGCAGAGACTTAATGAATAAAACACAAACTGCATGGCAAATACTTTAAAGAATCAACAACTGGGATCTCATCTTATTAAAAAGTTTTTGCACATCAAAAGAAATCACCAACAGAGTGAGAAGACAACCCACAGCGTGGGAATAAATTTTAGCCAACTGTCCCGCACACAAAAGACTTCTATCTAGAATGTATAAAGAATTGAAAAAATCAGGCCCTCCAAATTCAAAGCCCCATTCCAAAAATGGGCATCTGAGATGAATATGCACTTCTTAGATGAAGAAATACAAATGGCAAATAAATATATCAAAAAATGTTCAACACTATTGATCATTCAAGAAATGCAAATTAAAACAACACTGAGGGCCGGTGAGATGGCTCAGCAGCATAAGCACCTACCTGGCAAGCACCAGGTCCTGAGTTCGACTCCCGGTACCCACATACGAAAAAAAGGCCAGTGATATCGCTCAGCGGCATGGGCGCCTGCTGGCGCGCGAGGTCCTGAGGTCGACCCCCGGTACCCACAAAAAAAAAAAAAAAAAAAAGCACTGAGAGTCCATTTCACTCCAGCAAGAATGGCTATCATCCAGAAATCAACCAATAACAAATGCCGGCAGGGCTATGGGGAAAAGGAACCCTTCTTCACTGTTGATGGGAGTGCAGACTGGTGCAGCCACTGTGGAAATCAGTATGGAGATTCCTCAAAAAACTAGGATTAGAGGTCCCATTCGCCCCAGCTATTCTCCTTCTGGGTATTTTTCCAGAGGTATTGAAAGCATCATACCGCAGTGATACATGTGCACCCATGTTTACAGCAGCACAATTTGTAATAGCTAAATCTTGGAAACAACCCAAATGCCCATCAACCCAGGAATGGATAAAAAAGATGTGGCATTTTCCTACAATGGAGTACTACTCAGCTATAAAGAAAGATAAACTTGAGGCTTTTATAGGTTGATGGATGCAACTTGAGACCATACTCATAAGTGAAATAAATCAGACTTGCATGTGTAAATGTCATATTTTCTCCCTAGTGTAAAAAAATGAAAGAGTAAATAAGATACAAAATGTACAATGGATATTGTGCAAGGGGAAGATACTGCTCAAAAGGAAAGAAGAACTGGGTTGGAAGAAAGGAGAAATAAAGGAAGAGAAAAGAAAAAAAATATATATATACACACAATAGCTAAGATAATTATACCACTAATTTCTATTAGTTCAATGAAAAGAACGGTTTGTTCTTATATTATTTGATCAATTTTTCATGCCTATATCTTGTAATCTGAGTGACTCCTTTGAAGATAACAATATGCAATATATTAACCATTGTTAATCTCCTATCATCTTGTTTGAAATTCTCTATCATTTTTATTGTTATTTCTCTTTCAAATAAAATAAAATAAACCAATTACAAAATGCAAAGTTACAAGGATTGGAGATTGAAGAAATAAATAGCTGGAAAAAGACTGAGTTCTCAGTTTTCAGGTATATTTTCACTCAACAAATGTCCTTAGTACCAACTGACCTAGTTACAGTATAGCATATGACGACCAAATAAGTGTTAGAGGGGCATCCTGGCATGAATCGCCAAATGAAGATCGTAGTGATTATCCATACATTCACTTCACCTAAAAGAAATATGTAGAGGGAGTTATAGATAGGGGTGTGTGTGTGTGTGTGTGTGTGTGTGTGCAATTGAAAGCAGAATACTCAGTGCAATAATAATATATTGATACAATAATAATATAACAATAATATTGATACTTTGTTGCTAGTCAAGTATATATATGTATATATATATTCATGTATATATATGTATATATATATTCATTTATATATATGTATATATATTCATTTATGGATAGAAATGTATATATATGTGCATATATAGAGAGAGTGAGACTATATATATAGTAAAAGATTTCGTAGCTCATTTAAAATCATAAATGTGGGCCGGTGAGATGGCTCAGCGGCATAAGCTCCTGCCCGGCAAGCGCGAGGGCCCGAGTTCGACTCCCGGAACCCACATACGAAAAAAGGGCTGGTGATATCGCTCAGTGGCACGGGTGCCTGCTGGCATGCGAGGTCCTGAGTTCGACCCCCCGTACCCACAAAAAAATATAAAAAAATCATAAATGTGTAATAAAGTTAATATTTACATTATTTGAACAAGTTCATGGGACTTTACCTCAAAATATTGAATGAATATATAATATTAAAATAAGATAAAACTTGGGTTGCTTTGTTTATTTCCAAGTGAACCATCTTATATATGAAACACATAAAATTCAATAAATAAAGATTAAAACCACACTTTTCTATTCAATTAGAAAAGTTCCCATATAAAACACCACATCAAATGAAATTTAATTATCTTAACTATTGGGATATGTATGGGTGATAATATGTTGCCAAATAAAGTTTTCAACAGAGATTCTTAGGAAAAGTGATATTGATAAATAGCAAAAAATACTGATCTCGTATGTTCAGAAAGTTCGCCTTCTTCTATGTGTTTTTCCCCATGTAATTATAGAATTACAAGCTTCTGACATGTGAAGAATTAGAAAAATAGGAACATATTAATGTGAACAAGTAAATGAAAACCAGTTTACAACATTTAAAAGGAAATTAGACAACTGGAAAAAAAGAGCAGGGACTGAACAAAATGAAAGCACTGAGAAATGTCAAAGCCCATTGATGCAAATAAGGACTCGATTCGGGACTTCTCATCTGCACTTTAGGATGGGAAACAGTGAAATTATTTTTTAAGAGGGAGAAGGAAAATGCTTTTAGGCAGCTTAGGAGTTATTTGGCATCTTTGTCACTTAGTGGGGCAGCCTTGAGAACGGGGGCAACCTTGAGTGGGGTGGATTTTCGGGCCTGAGTTGTCAGAAAAAGTAGAAGAGGAGAAAGAGGGGAAGAGGGGGCTCGCAATGCCTACTGTCGATGCCCCGTGGGCCTAGACCGGTGGCGTCCTCTGAAGAGGTCACCCGAGTGCCCGCTCATCGCCTGCCGTGGAGGAAGGCACCGGCGAGGCGCTGCGCGAGGCCGAGGCTGAGGATCCCCACGTGGGTCCGCCTGCTCCGCACCGGGAGAGTAGAGCGACGTCGTGCAAACCACGCAGCACTAAGGCCGCATTTGCAGCCCTGGGGGAAAGGCCGGCGTCGTCACAGCAGCACTGGTCTGGAGCTTCTGATTCCCTCCAGACTTCTCACTCTGATGAAGAAGGTAGACGTGCATTTCTCCATGTGCCAGGAGTAGGATTCCCTTTATTTGTGGAGACATACAAGCCATACGGATACAGAATCGAAGTACACATACTGTAAAAGTTAGCCTGTTGACTTATGGGTGGAATAGTTGGGTTACTTGGAAATACCTCAATGAATAAAGTGGTGATGGTGATGGGAATGCAAAAGTTATCCCACTCCCAGAGAGCAGCGTCCTGGACGAAATCATTCCCTAAATCCGGTTCCAGCGTCCTCAGACAGTGGGGCGTTTATTACGAGGGTGCGTACACAGGAAACACAGGGAATCAGCCTCCAGGCCTCAGGGCGCCGTGGGACTACCTGTTCCAGGACTCCTAGCCACGAGTCGACTTTGTTCTCTGGTCCAGATACCAAAATGGTTAAAAGGTTAAGTCTCATAAAAGTTTTGAAGTGCTAGGGGAGAAGTAAAGGAACTTCTCAACGGAATGGCTTTTGTTTCTACCGAGTAGAGAGTTAACAGTCAGGCACTACGCCCATTGATTATTCCGCGCTGTCCTCTTTAAGACCTCCTGCTTGCGTTACATCACAAGTCCGAGCAGAACCAGAGGCCCCGCTTCCCCCTGCGGGAGGGGCTCAGAGCCGGATCCCTGCACAGCCGCGCTCCGAAGTAGCCTCTCGCTGGCTGCCCAGCTCTCTCCGGTCAGCTCCGATGGGAGCCGGGGAGCTAAAGTGCTATCGACAGTGACCGCCTAGTCCCGCAAATCGGACGGCAGGGCAACTGTCGTTAGCAGGGCCATGAGTGTGGCAAGCAGCATGATTAAAGTACGCTGATTTGATAATATAGAAAATATACAAATATTTCTCATAACTTTTCAGTATTTATTTGCTTTTCAAGACTACGGTTGGAATGTCTTTCAATGAAATCTGACTAAAATGTGGTTTGAGTTAGCTAGAGAATGAAAACATCTGAATTCTTCAGAACATTTTAATGTAAGGGGCAGTAAGTTCAAAAATCTGTAGTTAGTCACTAATCACATTTTCGAGCGTGACACACTATCAAAATATGTGGAAGAAGACAAGTATATAATAACAATTATATCATTTTAACACCTATCAGCATGCTAAACATTTTATCTTACTCGTAATTTTCACAACAACCCTGCAAGGTGAGTGATACATCCCACTAAACATGGGAGGAAACTAAGCAGAGAGGTTAAATATCTCACTCAAGATTATACAACTAGACAGGCCTGGTGGTGCATGCCTATAATTCCAATACTGAGGAGGCTGAGGCAGGAGGATCATGAGTTGAAGACCATCCTGGGCTACACAACAAATTCAAAGTCCGGATTGTATAATGAAACCCTGTATCAAAAAAAAAAAAATCACAACTATTAGGCATTTTTGGAGCTAAGGTTTGAACCTAGGTCTGAGGTTATAAGAGGGTTATGTGAAACAAGACAAACCAGGAGAGGAGACTAGTTTTTTGGGTGTTTTTTTTTGTTTTTTTTTTGGTTTTTTTTTGGTACTGGGAATCAAACTCAGGACCTCGCACTTGCCAGGCAGGCGCTGCGCTGCTGAGCTGTATCCCCCGCCCCAAGGAGACCAGTTTCTTACGTGGGTGTTGTTTTGTTTTGTTATTTGAGACAGGGTCTCACCGTATGACTCAGGCTGGCCTCGAGCTTGCAGTGATTCTCCTGCCTTCAGCCTTCAGAGCCCTGGGATCACAGGCTTGTGGCACCAAGAGCAGCTGCAAAGTAGGTTCTTGATTCTTCGTTACAAACTACTCTCTGATCTTATCAATGCATTTTAGGATTGTTTTGACCTTGGACTTTTCCCTCCGATGTAACAGTTTGATCAACATTAGGATCCGAGTGCAATGAACCTATATCACGTAGAAAGAGGGAGAACTAGTTTCCCATCCCAAAAGAAGGGTCCATCAAAAATAAATTCTTTCATTATTATTTAAGCTTCATGCAGCAAAATTACATAGCAAAATAGTCCTGAGGTGTTTGTCAAGATTTTAACAAAAAATGTAGACATGTGTTGGCTACTAGTAACATAAGATGGAGTACAAATGGGCAACAATTTCAGTACTGAAAGGAACACAGAAATCTAGCTTCATGTAGCAAACACAGTCTTAAGATGTTAGGTACAAGTTAAACTTTTGTAAATCAGAGCAATCTATTTTCCCACTAAAAATTTGTTTTAGAGGCAGCTCTGAGTTTTATCTTTTTAGGAAACTAAAGAACTTGCTTTGCTTGGTCCTTAACATTAATTGTTGAAATTCTCCAGATCTCATCATCTGTGACCTTTTGTCACAATCTTTTCTGTGACATGTTGTTATGGCTTGTATCTAGATGTTCCCTAAGTTTCACCTTTCTCAGAGATAAATCAAAAAGTCCTGAGATTTGCTATAAGGCTTTTCATTATTGATTTCCAGTACACCATCCCTACCATTATTTATTTCCAATATACTTAAAATCATCAGTTTTTCTTGTCTCCTCTTACCCACACCTCACAATTCATCTGCAACTGCACTCTGCATCTGTGAGTGCACAACTGCACTCACATCCATTTACAAACTCACAGTCATCAACTAGAATTCATTTACACACACACAACTCCTCACTCACACCCATCCACTCGTATCTACCCACATATATTCCCCAGTCACTCACGTCCAGCTACAGGTACGTGCTCACTCACATCCATACACATGTAACACCCAGAAAACCCACTTTTATCTACGCTTACATCCATTTATACCTCCACACCAGTGCACCCCTTCCCTCATGCCTGTCTACATACATGCTCACCCATGCGTCCGTCCACACACCTCTACACACAGGCAACACACTCATAACCCCATTTACTCAACTTAACTTGCTTTCATTTACACACCCACGCATACACTCACTCATCCTCTCACACCTAATTACACGCCCACATCCATTCATTCACACACTTTCCCATCTCATATGTACACATACACACATGCACACACGCACTCAAGCCCCTCCCTGACAAAATCACACACACGTGTCGTGTGTACCCCAATCCCTCTTGGCAAACTAGGTCCCACAATTTTTCAGCATGTCATGTTTAAGTTTTCCATATCTTTGTATAGGTTGCAGTGTTGGCTAGAAATGTATTTTCTTCCTCTTTCCCTAACTTCTATTCATCTTTAAAAACCACCTCAATGACAGTTTTTGACATATGAGTGTCTATAGTAGTTTTAGTTATAATAACCAAACCGTAATCAGTCTAAACGTACTTCAGTGGGCAAAACAAACTTTGATACATACACACCTTGAAATACTAGTCTGCAGTTAAAAGCAGTGAATTATTGATACACACAACATTTAGATGAATCGCCACGGAATTACGCTAAGTGAAAAAAGTCAATCACAATAGGTTATATACTGTGTAAGTCCCCTTATGTAGCATTTTAAAATGATAAAATTCTAAAAATGACAGATTTGGGCCGGTGAGATGGCTCAGCGGCTTAAGCGCCTGCCCGGCAAGCGCAAGGGCCCGAGTTCAACTCCCGGCACCCACATACGAAAAAGGGGCCGGTGATATCGCTCAGCGGCACGGGCGCCTGCTGGCGCACGAGGTCCTGAGGTCGACCCCCCGGTACCCACCAAAAAAAAAAAAAAAAAAAAAAAATGACAGATTTAGTGGTTTCCAGGAGTCAGGGATGGGGGCTTGAGGAAGGTGGTGTGGTTATTAGAAGGTAACACACAGGATCTGTGTGGCGTTGAAACTGCTCTGTTACTTGACTCTCATGGTAGACATTTATGCAAGTGGTAAAATTATATAGAGCTTACACACGCAGAACACAAATAAAGCTGGTACTGCAACTTAGATTGGTGGTTATGTCAGTGTCGATATCCTTGTTGAGCTTATACACTATGGTTTTGCAAAACGTTACCACTGTAGGAAACTAGGCAAGTATACAAGGGATCTTTACATTATTTCTCAATTGCATTTGAATATACAATTACTGGATAAAATTATAATTAAACTAATTATGATATAACCAACAGCCCTAAAACATTAATATTCTTAATACATTTGCTGCAAGGTACATTTTTAATGACCATGATACAATAAAGTGAAACAGGATAAAGCGCACATAGGGGTGTGGTCCCTTCTGCCAGGGGACCCAAGCAGTCAGGTCCGTCCGTGCACACAGAGACTTGGCCGGCAAGGAAAGACATGACCTCAACTGAGACCTGGTGCATAGCGATAAACACAGATGGATCATTCATCAAGGCTCAGAGCAAAAGGCTCTGACGCTGCGTTACACACATCTTTCTTCATGGAGGAACCGACAGGCGCGACAACAACTGTCTCACCTTTGGGGCAGCTACGTCATGTTAATGCCAGTAATTTGCCCTATGTGACCCTCTTCTACCTGTGGAGAAGATCCAAGTCAGACTCACTGATGAATAAAATCATCTGTCCACTGTATTAAAATAAAGTACATTTTTTTCTGAGCATCACAAGCAACATCTCCAATATTCTTATGCTCTTTCTGCAATATATTCTGAATTTCATCTTTGCTTCATTCATGTATATAGAGTCCATATGCTGTAAAATGAGCTGCATAAGTAACAATGTACATGAAGAACACGGAGTGGACTCACACCGGATGTGCACAGCACAGCAGGTTGGAGGACATGTTTGATGCCAGGACTTCATACAGGAAATGACTCTACAGATGCAAATGCATTTTCAGCTTAGAATCAAAATTGAAAGGGACACCACCCAATAGAAGGCTTGAGTACCCACCTCCAGCTGTTAAAGAAGGCTGTTTGGGGTCCTGAGGACGCCGTGGGAGGAAGGAAAGGAGTACTTCTGTGCACAGCAATCTCATACTCTGTGACCAAGAAATGTGATCAGTTGGCCAGAAGCAGTGGGTACTGAAGTCAAGTTACTAAAGAAAACAGTTAATGAAGATTCTCTATGCTGTAAATGTGTAGATGAAAACAAAGAATATACAGTACTCAAAGGGGAAAGGGGAAAACAAGCTCAACTTTCGAATCAGGAAAGACTGCTAGCCACCCGAACAGAAAGCAAAATCAGAGCGGATTCTTTCCTCAGCCACCAGTTGAGGGTTCTCACCAGAGCAAGGGCGTCATACCGGACCCTTATGTCTTGTTACTGTGCAGTGAACTGGATTATAATTCTCTTACTGGAGGCCTGACTTTGGGGCATCTCAGCAAGACCCATGAGATGGAAATTCCCATGGTAGTTTTCTAAAGAGAGTTGAGCTAGGTTTCTGTGCTCTGTAAAAATTATGGGGCATGGTGTAGGAAAAAAATAGACTGAACAACTTTTTTGCTGAATTTACAAGGCTGATTTCTTTCTCTTGAGACAATTCAGTTTTTTATTACCAGTATAGCAAATTACCATAAAATTAGTGGCTTAAAACAACACAAATTCATTATCTTTCAGTTCTGTAAGTCAGAAACCCAACATGGGACTCATTCAGCAAAACTGAGGCGTCAGCAAGGCTGTGTCTCTTTTGAAGGTTCTAAGAGAGAATCTGTTTCCTGGCTCCCCCCAGCTTCGAAAGGGAACCCACATTTCTTGGCTTGCACTGTAGATTCTTCGCCCCATCTGTAAAGTCAGTCACACATAGTCCAGCCCCTCTGCTCGTCAGGCTTCTCCTGTTGCTGCTGCTCTCTCAGAAGCTTGGGGAAAGGTTGTCCACATGTGAAGAAAGCATGCGACTAGACTGACGCGTCACCTCTAATTCATACCTTCCTGCTTTCTCCAGCACATAATGAGTTAATATGCAAACCAAGCACTTCTGTGGTGGGCCAGTTACCATTGCCTTTATCTTTCCAGCTAAATGGAAAAACCAGAGCAAATTAGCAGTAGAGTCAACCATAGGATACTTTATTCTTCATTCTCTTCCTAGTGGTGTTTTGTCCTTGCGTTGGGCTGTGGTAGACACGGTGGGGATGGTGGGATCCTGAAACCAAGTAACAGAGCACAAAAGGCAGAAAGAGTCTGTTGCGAGCACAAGAAAGGTAGGAAAAGTAGGTATCCACCGCACTGACTTGTAATTGAATTCTTCCAGTCAAACATCCTAGTCTTTCTAATCCTAAATGTGACTTGCAATATACACCGCATTGCTCTCTTTGGTTACTATAGGAAAACAGAACAGGCAGCAGCTACTTTCACTGACTTCCGTGCTGTTTGATAGTAATTGGATACGGAGTGAGATGAGGCTTTTTAAAACTTTAAATTTTAAACCACAAAATACTCGAAGTGTAAGCTATGGAAGTCACCATCTTGCGTGTTTTGCTTGGGCTCCTGGGACACGGATGAGTCAGTCCCTCCTAGACGTGGAGAGTCGCTCGGGTGGGCTCCCCAGCAGGGGACACCGAGTGCATCTCTCCTGCAAAGGCGGAGGTGGGCGCCGGGGCGCTGAGTCGGGGATGAACTCCAACCCACGGCCTGTGAGACAGCGTTGCTCGCGAGGTCCCGCGATCTCCAGTGGACCGACGACAGCTTTTCGATGACTCAGACACGTAGGAGGATGAGACACGGAGGGAGAACAGCGACGGAAGTCCCGCGTCGAGAAATAGTGCTCTGGAGGGCACAGATACACCGCCAGGTCCCCCGAGTCCCCGCCGGGGAGGTGGCAGCGAGGTGCCGGGAGTGGAGATGCATTCCCGCACCGCGCAAAGCCAGCCCGCCTCCCACCCGGGATTCCCCGGGAAAGCTGTGGATGAGAGACGCGTTATTAACAAAGGGCGTCGATGTCCGTCACGAACGGAGGTAATGATGGTCGGTGTGACCTCCCGGAGGTGGACAGCACTGAGGGACCACTCGGAGACACCTGCAGGGCCGTGGGGGCGTAGGTGAGGCCCGCTTTCCTCGCGGGGCGCCCGGCCGAGCCCTCCCTCCGCCGCGGAGAGCAGCCGTCGGGCGCCCTCGGTGCCACCGCCCTGCGGCCGCGCAGCCTGCGCTGAGACCCGCAGCGCCGGGAGATCGCGGAAAGGCAGGCAGCGGGGACTGCGCGAGTGTATCCCACGGTGGTCTACTGAACACGTTTATTACAACTTTAAATTTTAATACTGAGCCGGGAATATCCGATTTCCCCCAGTGTTTTCATCATAGTGCATCAATGTTAGTTACTTGTTACGCTCGGGAGCTCTTACCCTAGGTGAAGGTGGAGTTGCTGTGCTCTTCTTATACATCTTCGGCTCAAAATAATTTATAGGTACTTTCTGACAAAATGGTCAGCTTGGCAGAAATAAAAAGTGCACCAAATTCTCGAATCCCCACGAGGGAACATAATTCCCTAAGGAAGTACTTCCATACCAAATCTTGAAAATCTAACAATTGTTTGTATCGTTAATTCCTTATTTGTAATTCTTTTAATTGATTTTACACTAATGACAGAAAACAGGTAGCATTCCTTATCTGGAGCGTCACTGAGTGGTAAAGCAAATCCATTGGCTAAAAGACAATAACTGCTCTTATTGTATAAAGTGATATAAAACTACAGGAATGCCTTCAAAATATGCAGATGACCTGCAAAACACACGTTTGTGTTTTCCTTTTTCTTCTTCTATGGTCTTTCTAAACACTGGCTGCATTTTTTCCTTCTCTTTGCAATTACATGCATCATCTTCTATGATGCTCCAATAACCTTGAACATTCCCCCTTCAGTCACCGAATATTTTTTTCGTTGGACTTTTCCCTTCCTCCTTGCATTTCAGCCTTACTCTACTTTCATTAGGAAGATTCCTTTCTAAATTTTTACTAATAGATATGTCATGTTTTTTGATATCTTCCAAAAAAGATAGGATAACTTCCCAGTTTCTGTCCAGTTCCTTAAAGTGATTTTCGAATATTTAATTAAGAAGAAAAATGTGTGAAAGGAATAGTTTCAAGCAAGGGTCACAAATGGTCACAAACACAAATGCTCCGAGGCTCGACTATGAACTGTAAATTAATGAAGCAGAATGGTGAGAAACTTTAGAGACTGGCCTTTTTTGGTTTTTTTTTTTTAGCCCTATCCCGCTATTGTAGGGCCTTTTGACATTTTATTTTATTAGTGCTTTTAGAAATACGGAATAATTAGATTCATACTGGTGTACTGGTGCATGCATGTATCGTATTTTTATTGTTTTCATTCCCATTACCCTTTCTCTCTTTGCTCCCCCTGCTTCTAATATCTTTCCTCATCTCTGCTATTTTACCTTCTAGTTTCCTATCATCTCATCTTTTTTAGATTGCTCATATAAAAACACACGATATTTATTTTTTTGAGTATGATTTATGTTGCTTAACATGATGTCTCCAGGTTCATCCATTTTCCTGCAACTGATATTATTTTCTCCTCCTCCTCGTCCTCCTCCCCCTCATTCTTCTTTTTTTGAGACAGGGTCTTGCTATGTAGTTCGGGCTGGCCTCCAACTTGCAGCGATCTTCCTGCCTCAGCCTCCCAAGTGCTGGGATTACAGACATGTGCCACCACACCCAGCTTATTTTATTCTTCTTTATGGCTGAATGATATTCCATTATGTATATATACCATATTTTCTTTATCCATTGTCTGTTAACAGACATCTAGGGTGTTTCCAGTTCTTGGCTATTGTGAAATTTGCTACAATAAACATGGGTACTACAGTACGCTGTCTTTAATTCTTTCAGTAATATACCAAGGAATTGTATAGCTAGATTAAATGGTATCCCTATTTTTAGTTTCATTTCCACCAACAGTGTAGGTTTCTTTTTTCCTCCATCTTCACCAGCATATATTGTATGTGTGTGCATGTGTGTGCGTGTGTGTGTGTGATCTTAATAACAGTCATTCTGACGGGTGTGATTTGTGGTTTTGATTTACACTTCATTAATGGCTAAAAAGAATATCAAGAATCAACCAATGGGACTACACTGAATTCATGTTTTATGCTTATTGGCCATTAGCGGTACTTCTTTTGAGACATGCCTATTCAATTCATTTACCCACTTATTAATTGGATATTTTTTGTGTTAATTTGTTGAGTTCTTTATATATTCTGGATATTCTCTATTAGAAGATTAGCTGACAAAATTTTTCTCCCATTCTGTAGGTCGTCTCTTCAGTCTGATGATTATTACTTTTGCTCTGTGTAAGATTTTAATTTGATGTAGCCCCTTTATTGATTCTCAATATTATTTCCTGTTATTGGAGTCCTATTCGGGAAGTCTTTGGCTGTGCCTGTAGGTTCAAAGTGTTTCTCCAATTTTCTTCTAGCAGTTTCAAAGTTTCCAGATCTAGATACAAATATCTAGGTCCTTGATTCCTTTTGGTTTGATTTGATGATAGAGTGAGAGATAGGAATCTAGTTCAATCTTCTGCACATGGACAGCCAGTTTTCCCAGATCCATTTGTTAAAGAGGCTGTCTTTTCTCCAACATAAGTTTTCACAGTCAAAAATCAGATGGCTGTAGTGGCACAGGTTTGTTTCAGCATCTTCTTTCTGTTCCATTGGTCTTCATGTCTATTTTTCTAGGCATAGCTTCAGCTTATGTTGGATGTTGCCACAGGGCGATGTAGGCTCTGTCTGGCTAGATCTTCCATTTTTTTCAAGATAAACCAAAAATCCATATATTATGTGACCTTTCTCAATTTTAAAATAAGGGCAATTAATGCAAACATTCTTCTAACCAGACCATAAAGAATATATCTATGGCCCATCTTTGGCCTATGGTCCAATACCTTGGATAGAATCATCCTGAATATGACAAAATATGGTATGTAAATTCCTTTAACACTTGATACTCAACAGCCTGATTCCACTGACTCCTCCATCCTGCACCATCTTCTTTTCTTCTTTTTTGCCTATCCTTTGAAGTTCTATACATTATAGGCCTTTAATGTGATTATACTGATGGTTTCCATAACCAGTTCTCCGCCACTCCAAATGTCAACATAGCAATTACATGGTCGTACCTGTGTGGCATTCATGACTCTTGGGTACTCTGTGATTTGGATACTCAAAATAGAGTGAAAAGTACAGGCTTGATCTAACAATAGCTTTCATAGGGTGGTATTATGACCCTCAGCGACAGAAAGTGTCCTTGAAGAAGGCTCTAGTTAGAAGTGGTTTTTTTTATTTCATTTCCATAGATTTTCTAACACCATGATTATTATGTCCACATTTGATAGCTAGACTGAATGAAACAACTTTTCTTGGTTTGAAATGTCTTCACCGTGAAGGAGAGAAAAAGAAAGGGAAATTTTTATTAGCTATTTAAAATCAGCCTGGGAATGCCAATATTCCCTCAAAGCTATGCCTCAGGCTAAACGGCTTTTCTGAAAGTGTTTCTATTTTTACCTTTCAAACACTGTTCCCACTTGTTCTCACACCACTTTTCCCAGCACCGTTTGCTAAAGAGACTGTCTTTGTTTGTTTCAGTGTCTTCTGTCCTATTCCATGGGTCTGCATGTCTATCTTTGTTCTCACATGGCCTTTTGTCCTCTAGCATTGGTTGTGCTGAGGCATTCAGGCACTCGTGGCCTGGTATGACCCAGAAATTAGTGTAGACGACCAGCCACTGTGAACCAGACCATCTCCCCAAGCCCCGTGGCACGCTGTTCTATGAGCAGAACTGCGGTATTTTGTCTCCCTCCGTAACAACAGTGACTTGTGGTTGAGTAATCTTCAGAGAAAGAGTTTCATATAAAATTAGGGAAAATAGAAGTATGCTTCAAATGGCAGGTTTCCCCTCATGATTTAATTCAGTAAGTGGCAAATGGAAGAGCAATATTTTCCAGCTCTGAAAGTATGGTGATGGTGTAAACATTACAAAAATATGTTTTTTGTGGTCTGAGTGAGTTGTGAACGTTAAGGTAAGCATCTTCTTATTTTCTAAGATCCTATGAGAAAATTCCTTGGCATTTGTATTTATTGCAATAGTAAAACAATATGCAGCTTGAAAGTCACAGATTTTTAGGACTTATATTCTGAATGTGATTATATCTGTCAGAAGACAGAACCCATACCAGTTTTTTAAACAAAGAGAATTTTGTAGAAGGTGCTGTTAACTAAGTAACTAACAGGATTAAAAAAAAAAC
Source organism: Erethizon dorsatum (assembly GCA_028451465.1). Lineage (NCBI taxonomy): Eukaryota > Metazoa > Chordata > Mammalia > Rodentia > Erethizontidae > Erethizon > Erethizon dorsatum. The sequence continues at coordinate 84,863,940 of CM051838.1, read as the reverse complement.
CAACACTAAACAGAGGTGACGGCTCCCATCCACTAGGACTGCAGGATTAAAGGAAAGGGGCTTAAATTATTAAAACTCAGAAGAGGCGCAGGTGGAGCTGAAAAGCAGATCTGAAGGCCAGATCTCAAGAAGCTCAGACGGGCTAGGGACAATGTCTGGCGGGGGAAGGCCCATGAATCTGCTTCTAAGGGTGTTGGAAAAACTGCAAAGGGGATTCAGTTGCTGCTACAGCACAGAGCAGCTGCTGTAGGGATAAAGAGGGCTGCTAGGGTGATGCTCAGGGCGCCCCCAAGGAGGCCAGAAATGAGTCCCTCCTCCCCCGACTCACATTTTGTCTCCAGTGATGGAGCTGGCAGAGTCTCACTGCAGCATCAAAAACTGAGCACAGAGGACGGGGTGGGGGTCTTCACACAGAATTAACGACTGGTGCAACAATGGCTCTCCATGTTCTTTATAAAACTTCTGGGGGAAAAGTGATTTATTTTCTTAAAGAAAAATGTCATTAAATATTTTTTGAAAAATACCTCTAGGAAGAGAAGTGTTGTAAATCAATTCCTTAAGAACCATTGGTTCAGTATTTATAGTTTCAAGTATTTTATTTCTCATTTTCAGGGAAAACCATATATTTCAAGATATAGTTAAGGTAGTTTTGCCCCCAAACATATTCCACCCCAAATTTAAAAAAAAAAAACTTATTTCCACCCCCAAATTCAAAGACCCAATTCAAAAATGGGCATCTGAGATGAGTACACACTTCTCAGAAGAAGAAATACAAACAGCAAATAAATATATGAAAAAAATATTCGACATCACTGGTTGTTCGAGAAATGCAAATTAAAACAACACTGAGGTTTCACCTCACCCCAGAAAGAATGGCTATCATCAAGAAATCAAGCAATAGCAAATGCTGGTGGGGCTGTGGGGAAAAAGGAACCCTTCTCTACTGTTGGTGGGAGTGTAGACCGGTGCAATCACTGTGGAAATCGGTGTGGAGATTCCTAAAAAAACTAGGATTGGAGGTCCCATTTGACCCAGCTTTCCCCCTTCTGGGTATTTTCCTAGAAGAATTAAAAACATCATACCACAGCAATATATGTGCACCCATGTTTATAGCAGCACAATTTGTAATAGCTGAATCTTGGAAACAACACAAATGCCCGTCAACCGAGGAATGGATAAAAAAGATGTGGTCTCTTTATACAGTGGAGTACTACTCAGTCATAAAGAAGGCCATAAAACTCGTGGTTTTTACAGGTAAATGGATGCAACTCAAGACCATACTCATAAGTAAAATAAACCAGACACACATGTGCAAACATCGTATTGTTTCTCTAGTGTGAGAAGCTGAAAAAGTAAATAAGATCCAAAATGTACAATAGATATTGTGAAATGGGAAGAAACTGTTCAAAAGGAAAGAGAAACTGTGATGGGGGAAAGGAGAAAAGAAGGAAGGGAAAAGAAAAGAAATATTTATATACATACACAAGATAGTTAAGATAGTTATACTACTAGTTTCTCTTAGTTCATTGAAAAGAAAGGTTTGTACTAATACTGTTCACGCAATATTTCATTGCCTATATCTTGTACTCTGGTAACTGCATTGAAGATAACGATATGCAATGTATTAATTATTGCTACTCTCCTATTATCTTGTTTTGAATTTTTTTATCTTTAAAAAAAGCTGTATGGCACAGCAAAAATATACTTATCTTTAAAAAAAGGGAGATCTTGACATTTGCATTGTTAGTGTTGGAATTCATTTTGTGCTAAAACAAGGAGCATTATTACAATATAGATTAATCTCAATTACTGTTGGGTTTTCATGTAAGTGACCTCTAAAAACAGATGAAATACAAATAGGCATTTCTCTCACGTGAATAAAATCCGAGGTACTCTAGAGCTCGTATGGTGACGCTCGCATTTGTCAGGAGCCCGAGTCCATCCAGGTCTCTGCTCTGTCCTGGCGAGGGTTATGTGACGTGATCGGTCCCAGGGCGGCTGCTCCCCTCCCTGCTCTGCGCGTCAGTGTGAAAAAAAGGAGGAGAAACTGCTTGCACCCCCACTTTTCAAGAACATCTTACAAGTCTCGCCAGTACTTACACTAGCTACGGAGGAGCTGGCAGCGTCTAGCTGGGAAACCCGTGCCCGGAGAAAGATTAGGGCTGCGTTAATTTGAGGAAGTTGAGCGGAGTGACCTTCCGTAGGAACCACCTCTGCCAGACTCCGGGAGGGAGTCATTGGTCACAAGCCCGGGAGCGAATGAGTTTATCATCTCCTTTCCGAAAGTCAGATTTCACAGGCAGGCAGGACCAGAGAGCACAGGAGGATACAGGCTAAGAAAGTACAGCTGCCGAATGGGGGGAACAAAGAATACGGAAAACAAACCACCTTTATTTTAGAATTCTATCCAGGCTCAGCACTTACCTCAACTTTTTCTATCTTATATTTCTGTTTAAAGAGTTTGGAGAGGGCCGGTGAGATGGCTCAGCGGCGTAAGCGCCTGCCTTGCAAGCGCGAGGGCCCGAGTTCAACTCCCGGATCCCACATACGAAAAAGGGGCCGGTGATATCGCTCAGCGGCACGGGTGCCTGTTGGTGCGCGAGGTCCTGAGGTCGACTCCCCGGTACCCACAAAAAAATAAAAAAATAAAAAAAAATAAAGAGTTTGGAGAAATAGCTAAATCTTGGAAACAACCCAAGTGCCCATCAACCAAGGAATGGATAAAAAAGATGTGGGTTTTTTTTATATAACGGAGTACTACTCAGCCATAAAGAAGGATAAACTCGAGGCTTTTATAGGTAAATGGATGCAACTAGAGACCATACTCTTAAGTGAAATAAATCAAACTTGCATGTGCAGACATCGTATTGTCTCCCTAGTGTGAGAAACTGAAAGAATAAATAAGATCCAAAATGTACAATAGATATTGTGAAAGGGAAAGAAACTACTCAAAAAGAAAGAACAACTGGAATGGGGCAAAGGAGAAAAGAAGGAAGGGAAAAGAAAAGAAAACAAACAAACAAACATATATATATATATATATATATATATATATATATATATACACACAAGACAGCTAAGATAATTATACTACTAATTTCTATTACTTCATTGAAAAGAACGGCTCGTGCTTATATTATCTGATCAATTTTTCATGCCTATATCTTGTAATCTGAGCAACCACTTTGAAGATAACAATATGCAATACATCAACCATTGTTAATTTCTTATTACCTTGTTTTGAAATTCTGAATCATTGTTTTTATTTTTTCTCTTTAAAAAAAAATAGTTTGGAGTCTACACTAACAAAAGAGGGGCCATGTCATATACCAATTATATTTATTTTATTTCAAAGGCCTCAAATATTTCTTAAAAGGTTTAATCACACTTTTGGTTGTATTCTTTCCTCTCTCTCTCTCTCTCTCTTTTTAAAGACCTTCTAATGCCAAAATGGGTTTTGGATTTACATGATTATTGCATTCATCTTCGTGAGTTTGTCTCTCCCTTTCCATGAACCCCAAAGGGAATGGAAAAAAGGCATCATATTGATAAAATGTGAGCCTTCCAAGACATTCTTTAAATGTCCAATGTGCAAATATGGTCAAAATAAAGCATTCAGGCCAACTGAGCGAACATTTCTCCACAGATGCTTGGAGTGAAGTCGGCTGGCTTTGCAAAGTGGTTCTCTTTATAAACTAGCAACATCACTTTATGATGTGTCTGGGTGACAGGCCAATTTCTTAAGTGTTTTAAGTATATGTAGTTAGTATTTTCCCGCACTTTTGCTTTCAGAACTAACTTATAGAGTAGAGCAACTGACCGTGCCGTGGCACATCGCCTGAGCAAAACCACTGGCAGAAACATCATACATTTCTCCATCAGACGTATCAGCTGCCAAAAACTTCACTCGCTTTCAGCTACCTCATCTTTTATTCTTCTTTTCTTTATACCATGATAAGAGAGAAATTTCAGGAAAAAGGGATCGTAGAAAAAGAAAAGATGAAGCCTCAAATGGGATTTTAAAATGTTCTGTCACATTTGCTGAGAGAATGTTTTCAATACACAGGCGCCGTGTGCAGCAAGGACCTGGCCCTAATAAATATGAGTCCCAGTGGCAAACGGAGCACGGCCTGGCCTCCTTCGGCAGCCTCACCCTTCCCCTGTGTCCACTGGAAGAGAGACCAGACCGTGGTCCCTGATCCACGCTGCGCCGCCTCTCCGGGCCTCACGCTGGCTGGTTATGTACACTTTTCTGAGGACGTTGGTGAGATCAGGAAAAGGCTCTATACTCCATTCAGCAAAACAGCTTCATCTAGAAAACCACATATGTAGCAAAATGAAATGATCCGTTGCTTAGGAAAAACCTCATCTCCATGAAGCCCCAATTTCTGCTTTTTCCATCTGTGCCGCCTGCCCCCTCCTCCCTTCTGCATCTCGATTCTCCTAGAAGGGAGCACAAAGGCTGATGAGAGCTTAGTTACCTTCCCAGGAGGCATATGAATAGTACATTAAACCAGGTTTACAGAGGAAAGAGAAGAAGGCCTGCTGGTGGAATTTAAGCGGAATGAATAATGGAAAGAACCGCATATTGGAGCCAAAGAGAACTGGAATTGATTCCAGTTCTGTCATTTAGAAAGTGTCTTGGGCAACTTACTTTTCTGAGTCACAGTTTGTTTATAAAATTGAAATAATAATACCTGCTTCAGTGTGCATTGAGAATTAACTGAAATTATGTATATAAAAATTTGTGCAGTATGAGACACATAAATTTTACTGTCTTTCCTTGTTAGGAGGGAGATGGAGGAGTCGTTGGAACTAGTCACGGGGCTTTCTCAGTATTCCAATCTGGGAACAGAATGACCGAGTGTGTGTGTGAGCTTCTGAAAGACGGAGTTTGGGGGAAGGGAGGTTACTCGAGTGCACTGATTTTTCTAATCTGTATTCTTCAGTACTTTTAGTGTTTGTAACTTTCTGGTATCAGGGAAAATGGAAAACCAAATCAAAAGGGCATTGGTGAACAAGAAACCAGAACAATGAGGCAGAGTGGCTTGGGAGCTATTTCACCCATGTGCTGATAAAACCTAGAGAAATGTTTACCCTGTTTCTTATGTTCCCTAGACCCACTTTCTCTTCTGGAGGGTGCAAATCAAGTGATAAATTTTTCAGAGTTTCACTTTCTTTGTTGGCCACTGTCTGGGGCCAACACATTCTTTTGCCATATGTGTTAGTGTCACTGTCTTAGGATGTGTCAAAATGAAGAACAGCTTCCTTCCCTGGGCCAGACCTGACCTGATCCTCTCAACCGCAAAGATGCAGACTTTTCTTGGCATCAAAATCTAGGCACTGGGCTGTGATCTCAGTGTCTTGTTTCTGTGTCCGCAGCGCTGCAGTGCTCGCTTGTCTGAGTCCCGTGTTTGTGTTGTGTGCAAAGCCTGGTCTCCCTTCAGGTGCGGTTCCTGCTGCGATCAAACGATGCTTTAGTAAAAGTACGTGTCCGCCCTTTGGTTGGCCTGGGCTGCAATAAGTGAAGAGAAATTATCTTGGACTGCATATAAATTAAGAAATCTTACATGACTGCTTAATGATGATAAAGGCCTCTTTTCACAGGTACACACATGGGTAGGTTGGATACAATTATTGCGGTCAAATTTTACTCAGTAAATTGCACAAGAGTGTGTACTTCATGATCCAAGCAGGTTGCAGTGGAACCATGTGTGGTGGGTACAGGTGGCGGAGGTGGCAGGGCACTGCACCCTCCCCTCGCAGCATTTTGTTATCACATGCACAGCCCGAGCTCAAGCACTGGGCAATTGATTTGAGAAAAATATCACTAAAAAATTGCATGAAAATGTTGAAAGTATAAGATCATGTGAGGCCACATTACTACCGCAGCTGTCCCGGGCCGCGCAGGTTTCAGGCTAGACGCGCCCGAATTACAGATTCTCAGCCACCTGGGAAATGAACAGGTGCTGCGACTTCTGAAAATAATCTTCCTTGGGTCTAGATTGTCGACCCCTGCTAACGTTACTCATGGCTTTCTCTGGGATAAAAGCTACTTAGGCTTCTGCCCGTGACACCGTCTTTTTCATCTTATCAGTCCTTTCTTCTGGTTGGTTCAAGGAAAAGAATGGCCAATTTTTATAAGAAGTATTTTGAAGATGTACATATTGAAAACAAGAAAGTGAATTTGATACCAAAAATGCATGGAGCAACCTCTGAGCATCTTCATTCCATGGAAGATAAGCAGATATCTCTCCAGGGTTCTTCACTTAACAAATTTCAAAAAAATTGGTATTGCTAATACTAGCAAAAACTTTATTATTTTTTTTTTTTTCAAAAACATTCTGAGAAGTCCCTAGGCTTACATAACTGTCGGAGGGATCCATGTCACTAAAAGCTAGGGATCCTTGAGATAAGAATTTTCTGTGGGGCCCAGGAAGTATTTTTACATGATCTGTTGATTTCATTAATCCAGTTTCCCCAGTTCCCAATTTCTCTTCTCCAGTCTCACCACCCTGGACTTGAAATCTTGGTTTGTTCCTCTGGATCAGTGATGCACTGGCCTGGTTAGCCTCTGGGCAGAACACTGCTTTCAGTACAGCAACAGTACAATTCATAAATAAAAATATTTTTCACATTTCTTTTAATGTTTGTTGAACAAATCACATGTGCTGATTGTTATGCAAGCCAAAGAGAATACACAGACAGTTAAGAAAAAATACGCCCTTTATCAGCTGATGATCTAAGGAGTGTGTGTGTGTGAGTGAGTGTGCGTGTGTCTAATAACTTCTTGATTTATTTCTCTGCTTCACTCCACAGATCTCTGAAACAACTCAGGTCCAGTGAGGACTTGCCAGCCTTCCCGACTGCCGCCTTGCAGTGAAGCTCTGAGTCGCAGTTTCTGGGACTGAGGCACTGGCAGCAATGTGGACCCCAGGACAGCCAGCCTCGCTACCCTCCACTCTAATCAGGAGCCCAGAATGAGTCTGGCCTGAAACCAGACCAGGCACTGGAGAAAACCTCCTTTGTTAATGGAAAGAGGAAAGGAGAAAAGGATTTCCAACAAACTGCAACAAATGTTCCACCACTCTAAAGAGCCTACCTTCCTTGTCAACCGAGCTGCGCTATCCAGTGACTCCCAGTCTAACCCTTCGCCAGAAGTTGAGTGCGTCGATCCTGGTGAAAAAATAAAGACGAGTGCTCAGCCAAATAGGCCTGGAACAGTGACACTTTCGAAACGGTCAGGCAGAGCTATGTCTGAAGGCCGGCATCGCCCCCCTGTGATAGTGTCCCGCAGGCCTGGATTCCGTGTATGCTACATCTGTGGCCGAGAATTTGGGTCACAGTCACTTGCCATTCACGAGCCCCAGTGCTTGGAAAAGTGGCGTATTGAAAACAGCAAGTTACCCAAGCATCTGAGGAGGCCAGAGCCCTCCACAGCACAGCCTGGGGGCGGCGGTGGGGCCTCCAGTCTTCGGGCAGCGAACGAGGCAGCGGCTCAGGGCGCCCAGGCCCGGCTGGTGCCCTGCGAGTCCTGTGGCCGCACGTTCTTGCCAGCTCGTCTCCTTGTTCACCAAAGAAGCTGCAGGCCGAAGGGCGAGGGTCCCAGAACGCCAAACCCTAACAGTTCTGACAATCTTACTGGCTTCAGGAAAACTTCTAGGGGTGTCCCAGCCAGACCAAGGACCCTCATCTGCTACATTTGTGGGAGGGAATTTGGCACCCTGTCCCTTCCTATTCATGAGCCCAAATGCCTGGAAAAGTGGAAAATGGAAAACGACCGGCTCCCCAGGGAGCACCGCCGGCCACTCCCACAGAAGCCCGAGACACTTGCAACTGGACAGTCCAGCCAAGAGGGCTCAAGTCAAGCCCAGCTTGTGCCCTGCACAAACTGTGGCCAGACCTTCACCCCTAATCACCTTCTGGAACACCAGAGGGGTTGTAAAGCTCTACTTACTATACCAGAAGTTCATAATTTGACCTTAAGAAGCAAAGGTGACCTAAACACTCCCACCAATTCCAGGCAGCAAAAGAACACGGCAACACCCAGTGTACCTGATAAGGTAATTCTTGCTATATAAGATGCATTAGCTGTACCTGGGGGTACCTTCTGCCTCCAGGGCAATGAGAGAAAACTGTGCTCGGAATCAGCTGCTTCCGCCCTTGGGATGTCTCATTTCTCCTTCAATGCAGCCTTTCCAAGTTGACCGCTGTTGGATTCCACAGTCTATTTCTCTCTTGGCAGAGTAAGTTTAAGAACGTCCTTGCTTGATGGGTTCATATTTGTCTTCAATCCTGCTGCCGAAAGGAGAGATGGACTTCTTTCTTCCCTGACCCTCATAGCAGTAACCCCCGGAGAGGTTGTTATTTGAAAATGAGTCATTGATGCTTTGTCTACATTACAGAAATATAATTCTCATTCCAACAGCCGATATTTATTGTTGGTTTATTTTAGTCATCTACCTTAGGAATTCGTTTCTGGCAATGTCAGGTTACACTGAGTTTATCTTACTAAAATAGAATCAGTGTCAAAAACCTCAAATGACTTTAGAAATAATTAAGCACTGGAGCACTTTCAGACTTGCAGAAATGCACATGCTCTGCAAATACAGCATGCTTTTTATTTTAAAACACTTACATGATTATAAGTAGAACACAACCCCAGCACAGACACTGAGACAACTAGACACGTGTTCATGGTTCTGGAGGGTACACAGTCCCACGGCTGCTCTAAGCCCAGGGCTGGGTGGATCACAGGGTCCTGACCCCCAACATGCCTCATTCCAAACAACCCCAGGTGTCTCCAACCTGAATCGCGAAGGTATCTGGCTCTCGCCCTCAGTCTCACCATCAACACGATCGGGTAGGCATGCTTTTGAGGGTGGCTACCCACAAGAAAGGGTACAGTCCACACTCTGTCCCGTACTTCAGCCAGGAAGTGGATGCACTTTCCTGTGTCGCCCTATAAAACACCAAAAGGTGAAAAACAGGAGATGATCAGCCTCTCCCCCACGGCTTACTACTTAAATAAGTGCCCGACATGCTTGAACTCTCCAAATCACAGCCTCTCAGTAGCAAGGGGCCCTGAAGTCTTCAGGAGCTAATGAGTCTTTAAATTGTTTTAGTGGAATGAAAGTTAGTCAAGCTATTGTAAAATAATAAACTAGAGGGACGGGAAGACATCTTTTATTTTTAAATTTTTTTTTACCTTTTTATTTTATTTCTTTGGAGACCATCTAGTCATTGTTCCTATGTTGCATGTGTAAATGAAATAGCTGTGGATTTTCTGATTTAGGAGATTCCAAGACAATGATTCTAAAACTGAAGAGTCAGACTAACAGATGCTGGGCAAGTTTTCCTATGAATGTTGAACTAAAAAACGGCTAGTTTCTTTGCCTAATGAAAACCCACTCTTAAGTGTGGCATGGGCTGGTTTCATAAATATGATCTGTTTTTCTCATCTTCTGGCTGCTGCTTTTCTTCCAAAATGTGTGGGGTCTGGAATCAGGAGTAAAAAGATCTGTGTCTCAGAACCGTAAATCAGAAACTCCCTTCGCATTCCCACTTACAATCCCTGTTTTTTGATCGTATGCATTTACCCAAGTGTTCCCATTAGAGATCTGGAGATAGGGAGCCGCATGGTCAGGATTCTCTGCTTGTTGTCGTAGCATATTTTGTGCTCCACGTCTGGAGCCAAAGGGGCAAGCACAGCTTGTTCTCACTCAGTCACGCCTGCTCGAAGAGGCTGGCCCGGTCCTCAGCATCACAAGGTGACATCTTCCTGACTCACCCAGTCAGCTGGAGAAGAAAATGCGAGAAGGAAAGAGCAGCAGCGGCCCCTCAGTGATCGTGCACACAGATGACAGCTGGGGGCCCCTGGACGCCAAGACTATGGCAGAGAGCGCCCAAGTCTTGCTCTCAGGTCTGGACCTCCATGTGTCAGTGGGCAGCTGGCTGCTTTGGGGACCTTGGAGGGATCAGTGGAGGACACAGAAAGGTCATCCAATGTATGGCCTTCAAGTTGCCAGATGAAAACTTTTCATTGCCAGATGTAAAACAGAATTGATAAATTAAAATGGGAGAAAGTCTTAAGCTTCAAAAAATTGGGCTGGTGATATGGCTCAGTGGCACAAGCGCCTGCTGGCAAGCGCGAGGTCCTGAGGTCGACTCATGAGCTCCCTGACCTAGAGAAGTTATTTCCCATTCCATTGTTTTCAGCAGGAAGCCCTTTCTCCACAGTATCATTCAATATTGATCATCCAGGCTTTTCTTCTTTCAGAGGAAAGAGTGGCAGCACCATGCTGCTCATTATGCCGTGTAGTTTTAGTTGAACTAAACTTTTTAGCTGAAGTTTTTCCTTCTTCATGCCATGTAAATTTTAGATTTTAGCGCGGTGATGCACTGGCTTTCCGTAGAGTACTGCCCTGCACTACATCGCTACATTTCAGTATTGCATCTGCCCACGATGGCTGACTTTTGGCTCGTGGTGGTGCAAATGCACACTGCTTTCACACTGTCTATTTCGTTTCTTCTCTTGTCTGAAGAGTTTTCCTCCAGAACTCTCGATCTGACTTCCTATTGGAATCGGCTTTCTTCCCTTCCTCAAGGGCTCAGCCTGAATTCAGGTAAAGGACACACTTTCAGAACCATGAGTGTAGCCCTTGAAAAACAGTTTAGTCTAATCAGGTGACAGTGACCATTGTACTGACAGAGTGCATTGCCTTTTGCTCAGAATATTCCTCCAGGGCAGGGGATGTAGCTCAGCGGCATAAGTGCCTGCCTGGCAAGTACAAGGTCCTGAGTTCGATTCCTGGCACACACACAAAAAATTCCTCCAACAGAGAATGGCTCAGTTCCCTTATGACACAAATATTTTTGTTATCCTTCAGTCAAATCTAAACACAAATAAGGGCAGAGAAGACAAGCTGTCCTACAGGATGTTGGTGGGCATCGTCTTCACCTTGTAACCACTGCATCAGTTCGAATTTTCCCGTTGCTTAGCATCTGAGATACAGGCCCAACTTACTCTTTTCAGATCTCACAAGAAAGTCGTGAAAGACATGAGCAGTATTTAAGAGGACTAGAAGCCTAGCGTGCTTTTGTAAGGGGTTATCTTTCCTGGGACCGCTGCTCTCCCCCTACGTGGCATAATGAGCGCTTCCTCTGAAAGAAGAAAAGCCTGGGTGAACAATATTGAATTTAGCAAGTTTTAAAACATGGTGTTAATTCCAGATGAAATGCTGATACAGAATACAGAAAACCATAGATTATTATTTTAAATTTTAATATTTCATCTACTTAATGAGAACTTTGATGTTTATTTAATAAATTATTTTCTAAGCTATACTGAGTAATATGATAGATGTCATTATTATTAGTGCTTACTTGAAAGTGAACAAATAAGTTTTAATAATTACATTTAATATCTGGCCCTTTTCTAGAAGCTGTTAATAATTTATTCTTTAACTTTAGATCCTTTCAGGCTAATCGGGACACGAGTTGACAGCGTTAAATAAATGTAACTATAAAGCAAAACAGAGCTTCTGCCTAATCACTGTTTATCAGGTAATGCTTAAAGTTATTTTGGTAGGGTAACATATAAAAACACTGCCCCTGGACCAGGGAAATAGTGCAGTGGCACAGCACCTGCCTGGCAAGCACGAGGTCCTGAGTTCGAGTCCCAGAACCAAGAAAAACAAACAAAAAAACAAAAACACTGTCCCTAAACATCCTGTCCCATATTACAAAATAAGAGTGCTTTTCTTAAAGGACATGTTATGCTTTGTGTCTAGATGTCCCTCCAAAGCCTCATGCAGTCAAGAGGGCGGGCTTCTAGAGTTCATGATTGATTATGGGCCTGAGTGCTACCCCCACCCTTGGGCGGGCAGCCTGCATACAATATAAGGGAGGGAAGAGGCTTGCTCTCTCTCTCTCCTCCCTTTTCGCTCTTGTTGCTTTTGCTGTTTTCCACCGCCTTGAACGGTTGCCCCCCATCATGCCGCCCTACCTTGGAGCCAGCTGATTATGGACTGAAACCTCCACAAACTGTGAGCTAAATAAACATTTCCTCTTTAATTTTGGGCGTCAGGTATTTTGTCTCAGCAATGAGAGAAAAGTAACCAAGACAGGACACTATCTTTTCTACAAATGACTGTCTCTCAGAATGTAGTTAAAAAACTCCTGGCATCCCCTGTGCTCAGGTTTGATGGAAAAGCTCCTCGGCCACGTCGCTAGCATCTGGTGCTGCCATCTGCTGTTTTCTTTTAAAGCAATGTTTTCTGCGCTATCAGATGTATTATTGCCTTCCTCCTCTTTGTTTTACCTCCAAATATATTTGAAAAGGTGCTCTGATAATATCTATTTTAAGTTTATAAATATAGCTATTTAGAACGACAGTTTCAGATTTGATTTAAACTTACAAATGCTCTTCACTGGCAAAGTATCTCATTCTTTAAAGCCGAAACGATCCGTGGACAGTCACAGTCCGAAAGTCTCAGGACAGGGTATATGCGCTCGCGTTGCCACATTTTGCATGACTGCATGTGCATCTGTTGGGTAAGAAGGACGTGTGGTTTAGGGGAGGAAGGGGCAAAAGGGAACTAGTGCCCATTCAATACCTTTATAACAAAATCCCTGAGACCGGGACATTAGGAAGGACACAAATCCATTCCTCCCAGTTCTGGGATCAAGGCACCAGCAGGACTGGTGTCTCTGGAGAGCTGTTCTCTGCTTCTAAGGTGACACTTGGTGACTGTGTCCTCTGTAGGGAAAGAATGCTGCGACAGAAGAGACGGGGAGGGCCATTGTGTGCTCCCTTCCCTTAGGAGGAAGGGGGCGGGGATGGGGGGATGGGAAAGGGGGGAAGGGCAACAGGGGAGCAAAATATGTTATAAGTGTGTCTAAAAACGTCAAAGTGACTCAATATCCTGGATAATTAGAATACACTAATAGAAATAAATTTAATTAATCCATTTTTAAAGAGAATGCTCCCTTTAGCTTCAAGCTCTTTTATAGGGGTGGAATCTTATTTATGTGAGTGGAGACTTCATAACTTAATCCCCTCCCAAAGGCCCGATGTTGCACTGGGGATTAAGTTTCAACTTGAATCTTGGAGAAAACACTGTCACTCAAACCATAGTCTTTTATTATCAGCACTTTGTATAAACTTCACCTTCACAAATGATACTGTGATACCACAAGACAGATACTATCCTCCCTGATTTCCAAGCGGGAAGACCGGGGTGAAACAGTGGGCCCTCGTCACACAGTGGGCTCGCGAGGGGGCGTGCAAGCCGGTCTGTCGACAGTAAATGCATCTTTCCGTGTCACCGTGAGAGAGGGAATGGAGAGACAGAAAAAGGGTCTGGTCATCCCACAACGTTTGAGTGTCAGGTAGGAAGAGGAAAGAAGTGTTTATTCACTAGTATTTATCACCAGGCTTAGTCTAAGTACTAAATATTTAGCCATAAGGAATCTGGACAGTTATTGGCCTCGTGGGGCTTTTAGTCTTATGGAGGAAATATGAATACAGAAATACGAATATAGAAATACATATAGACACATGACTCTAAGTTGTCGTATGGCTGTTTGATAGTTTGAGGTAGACATTTAGAATTTGGCCACAGTAAACCTCAAGGCAGGAGACTTTTCGGTTGAGACATAAAGGTATGGAAGCACCAGCCCAGGGCAGAGACGCGAAGGCAGGAACGGATGCCTGGGAGATGTCCAGGCTGAGGGCAGCAAGTGTGAAGGCCCGGAGGCGAGACGGTTCTTGCAATAGACCTACCAGGTCCACATGTGGCCAGCACCTGGTGAGGTGGGGCAGGCACACAAGATGAGGCTGTTGAGGCAGCATCGTTCCCTCCAGCTGGGTCATCTGGGTATTTAAGGAGCCCAGGTGAGAGCTGACAACTGCTTGGCCTAAGTCACTGGTGGCAGAGATGGCAATAAGGTACAATGGGCAGATCTTACTGACAACTGGGATATGGTGGGGTGAGAAAGAAGGCCAAAGAGGACTCCCAGATTTTGAGCTTGAACAACTGCAGTAGGAGTGCCATTTCTTAAGATGAGGAAGAATTGATGAAGGGTAGCCTTGGGGGACTCGGGTCAGTAGTTTCATTCCAGACATATCAAATTCAAAATGCTTGCAAGATACTTAGCCCGGAGATATGGATCTGGAACTCAGAGGAGAGGCCTGAGCTAAGATGTCCACTTGTGGATTATTAACATATATTTAAAGAAATCAGTATGAATACTGGGTTAAAAAAACACAGTCAGCAGTGATCCCTGAAGGAGCTAGAGACTGAGGGCCTGGGAATATGGGGAATGCTGCAGAGTGTGTGGCTGAGATGAGAGAAAGTGTCAGGAACATGAGAATGGAAAACAGCGTAGAAAGCCGAGGGGTGCACCATGTAGGAATTTAAGAACACCTATTTGATTTAGACATATGGATTTAGTTGTTAACCTTGGGAAGAATGCGTTCAGTGTAGTGGTAGAGGCTGCGGTGTTGGCTGATAAAGACAGGATGTGTTTCGAGAAGTTGGCTCTGAAGCCTCAGAGAGAAATTGAGGATAGGCTAGAAACAGAGAATCGGGTTAAGAGCGGTGTGTTTAAACGACAGAAGCGTGCGGACTGTGTCTGAATGATTCGGGCAATGAGAGGAGAGGAGGAGGCTGGAGAAGCGGGAGAGGTGATCAGGGAGAGTGAGTAACCTGGAGCAGAAACTGGCACGGAGACGGGATCTGCAGTGTGGACAGCGGACCTTTGACAGGGGCGGAGCTTCTTCACTTCGGGGGGGCATCGAACGCAGACGCAGGCACTAAGGGGGGCGGTGGGAAGATGGAGGAGCTGCGATATGCTAGTTTGCTCTTGTATTTTCTCGGTGGAATATTAGGCAAGCTCACGAAGCCTACCAGATAAGAAAGAAAGTGGAAAGGGAGAGAAAAGGGATAATTTTAAGAGCTTTCTTTGTTCTTTGTCTCTTCATGCCTTCTGGTACGGTGAGTTCTGGAAATGAAGTCCAAGGCTTCTAGAACTATCTGCCTTGGATTTGTAACGCTAAACCCAAGAGCGACTTGGAATGCTTTGGGGGTTGTAGATAAAATATTCAATGGGACCCTCCCTGAGATTCTCACCATTTCTGCCATCTTCAGGGGCCTAGTTCACCTGCTCGGCTGTGCTGATGTCATGAAAACCAGCCTTGACCTCACAATTGCCCCTTGATGATGCTGGTGCCTGGACTACTTAATGCGCCATTTCTTCATCTTTGCTTGGGGTTAACCATGCCTAAATATCAGGGCAGCATTCCAGGATCCCGTGGCTCTCAGGTGTACAAGGCACAGAATCAAGGTAACAAGAGCAGTGCTTTTCTATGCTGTTGGTTCTAAAGCCGACCCAGGGAACCTGTGTGCATGTGTAGAATATGTGGGTATCGGGGAAGGGGGAGTCATGAAGTTTAGAGCAGCAGCATCAACAGTAAAACTGGTGCACAGCTTCTTCATAAAAATATCTGAAAGGTAATCTCACCTGTACAGATTACAGTCTGACAATTATTTTTAGAAGTTCAGCCTCAACTTATAATAATAAATCAAGTATTGGTTTGTGAGAGACTGCGATAGATACTGGTACTTCTCCCAAAACTCACAGCCCAAAGCAAGAAATGGGGGTTTCTACACTGGAGCTCCCACAGGTGGCTTTGTGCTCCTCTACAAAGAAAAATGCTAATTGTAACTTCCGAGAAAACAGGATAGCATTTTATAAACATACTATTCAGGCCTAAAATTGACAAAAGCTGCAACAGGGTCATATTTTTAAAAACTTAATCTAGCTTAACTGATTTTAGATGTCTTCATAGGCCTGCTTTTCCCCATTATCCTGTCTCTCTGCTCGGAGCACCAAGCATGTATTTACATTTCCTAGTGATAGATGTTTAGTAAATCTTTACATAAGGACCAAATGGATATCTGGTTTTTAGCAGTCCAAATTCCAATGCCAACAACTAAAATATCACCCAGAATTCTTGGGACTCTGCCAAAGGCAGCACAATGCACCCTGGAAAGGGCTCTTATTGAAACAGACGTGACTGGTCTGTGAACAGAAATATTACTCTTCAATAGGCAAAGAGAATAGAATTTACTTATAACTTATCTCTTGCTTTCCCTTTATGTTATCCAATGCTCCTGCTCCTTCCATCCTTGATCTGTTCCTATCTTTTACCTCTATTAGGTTGTCTTATATCTAAAGAAAGGTCCTACAGGCTGAAGAAGAGCCGTATCAGTCTGAGAACTCAATACGTTTCTAACATTCCTGCTCCAATGCCACATCTCATCTTTCAAGTCCTTAAGATGCACACATGCTCCATGCTACCTTTAAGTAGAGAATGTGAAACATAAGATAATCAAGAGTGCCAACTTAAAGATTCCAGAAAATGAAAGTAGAAGTAGAGAGGAAGGATAGTAATGTATAGAGGTCAACAACCCTGAGAGTAAAAAACAAAACAAAACAAAACAAAACAAAAAAAATCAACTTTGTAAAAGTTATAATTCTTTCAGGCCTATGCAGGGTGACAGCATTCTTGTTTTTGTCAAAAACTCCCTTGCTTGGCCTTTGCTGCTGAGCTCAGGACAATTTAGCATGTAAACTTACACAACTCAGACAAAAAACGTAATGCAAATTCAGGTCAGACACAGCCTAGGCTTTCTCTGACCTGTCCGTGAACACTGGGCAAACTGAGTGGCTGCCTCAATTTACCGGTTTTCCTGTCTTTCCCCATTGTCCTCTGTGGCTTCGTTTTACCTTGTGACCTAGGAGCCATCTGACCGTGAAAATCAGGCTCACTGCCCAACTGATGAGCGCAGGAACCAAACATCAGGGGATCCTCTAACCGCTTTCTTCAAGGTAACACTGCTGACAAGAATTTGGTGAGAAATTTAATCAACTGATGTCCTCTAAGGTATAAGGAAAATAAAAAAGTTTTATTTCAAACATGAAAAGAAAAAGAAAGGAAAAAAAAAAGAAGACGAAAACTCCAGCTAAGACATTGTATTCCTCTCAGACTCAAATTTAGAATTAGTTCTTCGACCTATATTTCCCACCCTTGTATCTCAGGATAAACAAATACAATGTCAAGCACGTATTCAAAATACCAATGGCTTTTTAAAATCAGGTATATGAATATATTTTAATATTAACATTTTTTTTCTTCAAATGAATGGACAAGTCTTATTGTTAAAAGGAGCAAAACAAAACTCTAAATCATGAGTAAAAGAGTCTCTTATAGTTGGCCAATAGACAGGCTCGATTGGAAAATTCCTTTATGTGGTATCCAGTGATTTCCAAAAACAATTTAATTTCAAACAACGATCCTTCCAGATGTGACATTTGGTAGAACTGTTTGAAAACACCAGAAGTAAATGTGAAATACCAGTGGTTTCTAGACAATCAAATTCTACAATTGTTGAAGTTTGAGGCTGAATTATATGGAGTTATTCATACATATTAAAATACTATTTATATTTTGTCTGTATGTGAAGGACATGCCTAAGGGATTGGAAACTTCATTGTACACATTCAGTCTCAGTCAAGTTGATAGAAATTGTATTTTAAATGGATACAGGCAAAATTCTAGCTTGGGAAATGAGTCTCATATTCTATTTATTTCCTTTTAACACACTCTGCCCCCTCCACCCCTTGATATTGTTAGAAAGGGTTGAAAGAATCTGATAAACTCCTTTGTTGAAAAATGTGTCTTATGGGGAAAATAATTGTTTCAGGAATTTGAGAGAGCAGAAGTAAAAGTTTTCCTAGTTTCTTTCAGTGATTCTACCAATGATAGGATCAGTGAACATGTAAGGTAGAGCACGCTGCTGCCCTGACCACTGGTGACCATTTCCTTCCATGTTTATGGAAGCAGCCAGAACCAAACAGACTTGGAGTCAGATAACAGATGCACAACAAAACCACATATCTGCGAAAAAGTTCCTGAACTTCCCCAAGCCTCAGTCCCCCCACCCCAGGATGGTGCCTGGCAAAGGGTCCCTTGCTGCCCTCTCAGTGGAGGTGGTGGGGTGAGAGCAGGGTCCAAGGACTAATGTCAGGAGGAAAACCAACCCCTGTGCTGGTCTCCTGGTACATAAAATGTGAGAGTTCAGTTCTGCCTAGAAGATTCTTATGAGAATAAATGGGATAAGACATGAAAAGTGTATAGTACATGACCTACTACTTAGTAGTAGTAAATTCTAGGTAACCATTACTGACTTTTATCCTACTCAATCAGATATTTTTCAGTATTGCTGTATACACAAATATTTGTAAAAGAGGTTTTACTATTTTCCCTTGTGGGCCCAGGGAGAACGTTCCTCATTTCTCCCATTCTTACTTTCTGCATTCCGTGATAGGCCCCATTCACTTAGCACAGACATCTCAATTATTTGGACTAATGGAAGGGATAAGGAGTGTGGAAAATCTAAAAGGCTAAAGTCCAAGTTCCTTATGTTTAATTGTGTCATGCAGAAAGAGAAACCCTGCTTCAAACAGCTGCAAAATCACATTATTCCCTCAGACTGTAGCAAGGTGTACCCTGTTTTTGCATGGGATCCAGCTGAGAGTGGAGAAAGCAAAATTCTGGAGAAAGCAAAAATCCCCCCAGGAAGTGAATGATTTGGAGGTTACCCGGTGTTACTGTGTCATATGGTCTTGGACATCAATCTCACCCCTCAGTGTAGGAGCTCCTATTCTCTAAGATATGTTTCAAGCCCCTTGTCAAGTTCTGTTGTGAAGATTATCACGCTTAAATTCAGCCAGAGCGGGTGATCTTCACTGTGGTATTTCTGCTCTACACTACTTCCCCTCCTACCTGGCTAGTTTTGTTTTTTTAATTCCACTGTCAGAGATTCGGTCCTTTGAATTAAAGCACTGACTCCACAAGAGACCGTAGGTAAACATGCAAAGATTTCCTAGAGAGATAATAAACCCTTTTAAGCAACTGACCCATTAAACAATAGCCTATTTCTTAGAAATGAGATGTAAGACTAATATATTTTACAGGGAGACTGAGGGTTTGGGAAAATAGGCTGCTTTGATTTACAAATACCTCCAGGGCAGAGCAGGCTGCATGGAGAGCAAGAGGGAGAAGTGGGGCCTGTGGTATTTTGTCACTTAGGATGATTGGGCTGGCCACATAAAACAAGCCTGTTGGCTGACATAGCTGTTGGTCCATCAGTGTGCAGGCTGAGATCTAGAGCACGGAGCCAAGGGGAAGCAGCACTGCAGAGTAGCAAGGGTGAGATGCTGCGGAGAGGCTAGCGTGGCTCTGAAGAGCCAGCCGTGGATGCCAAGGGGTCATAGTTGTGTGATCGGTGTGGCAGGGTGGAGGTCACACGTGCTTCATGCTGAGTGTGGGTCACTCCCTGCTGTCGACCACCACGTGGACCACACGTGGGAGTGTCCGGAGCATGAGGCCATTCCTTGGGTCAGGCACCTGGGAAGCAAATCTTCTAAGAACTTTAAAGGTACACAAAAAGTTCAGCTCCCTGGAAATCTTCCTCGCCTGACTAATCCATCTGAGCTCAAGGATGTCAGTGCACAGAGGAGCCAGGAAAGCCCTTCCTCCACTCACCCTCCCCCCTTACCCCGGTTTTGGACTAATTTCACGGGGATTAGGCTCTCTGTGTTCCAAATAGGGATCTGTCAATTTGATATTTCTCCAGAGACAAAATATAAAAAGTGCTTCCCAAATACAAGTGGCAAGTTGAATGGGGTCTTTCCCACTTTTAGAGCTGGTTCTGGGTTCTACACCTAGCGCAGGGCCGGGCGCATAGCCCAGGATCAGAGCGCACTTCCTGGGCAGCAGCACCCGGACTGTACCCGAGTCACCTACTGAGGGGCGGCCCTGCAGACGCGCGCCCACATAGTGCGGGTCCCCCCGGATCAGTGTCAGCTGTGTTTGCAGCGATGCCTCTGCTTTATTTCTGCTCACAGTACAACTGCACTATCAATATTTAGAATCTCATTGCTTTTTGGCTTTTGTGAAATTTAACAAAACCTAATTAAACTCAGATATTCATAGACTAGCTATGTTGACAACCTAGTCCTCCTCCCTTTCAGAGAGGAATTATACATTAACATATACATCCGGTTTTAGGACCGATAGTAAAATGGGGTAAGATTTTTTTTTTTTTTTTTTTTGTCTTTTCGAGGCAGAGTTTCACTATGTAGTTCAGCTGGCCTTGAACTTGCCTACAGTCCTCCTGCCTCAGCCTCTCGAGTGCTGGGATTATAGGTGTGCACCACCACACCTGGCCAGGATTTTCATTTCTATCTCTACCATGGTTACTTTATTTTTAAAAAATCCTAAATTGTACAAGTTGTGACTTGTGTCATTACAGATTAATGATGACAATTATATATTTGAAAAATGTCTGGAAATAGGAGCGCCTTTTTCTAATTTGCTGAAAGTTGTGATTCAGGTGGGGCAGGAGCTCTTTCCCTGTCTGGAGCTCTTTTGCCTCTCAGTTCCCTGAGTTCCCTTGGCCTCTTAGGTTCATAAATGGCCTCAAATGAACACAAGGATTATCACTTCTGATGCAAGGACGTTGTGAAGCAGCCTCCAAAAGACCATGAAACTTCCCCTATTAAAAAGTATTTCTAAGGAGCACATAAAGCATGTTACCGAGGGGAGGAAGGCATTTCATGTGCTCTCATGTTTAGTAACAAAAAGAATATCTATTTCGTTTTGATATGGTTGCTTCAGTGCAGCCCCGCTAAAATGGTCTCACCAAAAAGGACAGGTCAGTGGGTTCAGTGGCCCAGACTGCAGCGCTTCCGTCCAGTGTGGGAAGGGTTTCCTTTACTGCTTGTAGCCATTGGATACTTGTTCTTGTGGCTTGCTAGAGAGCAAGTTCTCAGCTCTCTCTCTCTTTCCCTGAGCTGACCGACCCTAAAGAAGATGACTGTAGAGTGGAATGAAGACAAGGCAAAATCAAGAAAAATGTTAAAGAATGAACAGTTTGAGGAAAGGGGGACTCTTTTTATATCCCTAAAATTAACTGGAGATAGCGACTGACTTTATATATTTATACACACACACACACACACACACACGTACCTTGAAGTTCTTCATACTGGAAGGTGAAAGACCAGTCAGTTTCCGACAGAGAAGTTTCCTGTGTACGAACGCAGAGGGAGAGTCCTATTTTTATGTTACTCATCTCTACCTACAGGGTTGAGGTCCCGACACTCCAGAATTGGACTTTTCTTACTGAAAGTTTATGTGAATGAAATTTGTGCTCTTTCTCTGGCAAAAAACACAAATAATGTCCCGAAAAAAAATCAATAAAACTCTTCCTAATTTTCTCTAGGTCTTTTCTTTTTTAGAGAGAGAGAGTGTAGTGTGTGTGTGTGTTATTTTGTTGAACTGAAGAACTTCTTGGGAGACAAATTACGAAGTTTGGAATCCATAAGATTTAAAATATTTCCTAATTTCTAGCAAAAATGACTCCAAAACACATTAATTTTGGAATTTGTCTTGACAGTGCAATGCTGTCTTTGAACTGAGTGCTTTGCACGAGCATAGCAATGCAAAAATATTCCACTAAACTGTCTGCATCAGCTTTCTGAGAAGTAATTTATGGCAATAAACTGCACTCTGATTCGGTGAGTTTCGATACATCTGTGATGTCATCACCATAATCAAGATACAGGAAATTTTCATCATCCTTCGAAACACTTTCTAGTGCTTTGTCCCACCGTTCAACTCCAGCTTCCAGAAAACTGATTTGGCCTTGACTACCGCAGATTAATTTTATAGAAATGGAATCCTGCAATACGAAGGTTTTGTATTTGGCTCTTTCTGGCACGATAATTCTGAGTTTCACCCATGTTGGTGCAACTAGCAATAATTTTTGTTGTTGCTGCTGAGTAATTCCGTGTTGAATGACTGTGTGATACTTTATTGATCCATCTTGGGTGTTTCCAGTGGCTTTAGCGTTTTTATTTTAACTTGAGATTGCTGCATATTTTAAGGCAGAATCAGTTTACATTTTTCCAGTGTGGGGTTGGTAAGGTGTTTTTTTGGTATATAAAAATTATACATTTTCCCATCTAGCTCATTCTTTAAACTAATTCTGCATCAAAGTCCACATTCTTGCATTTAGGTCTCAACCCAATTCCCAGATACACTTCTTTATGTTCTCTCATTGCCCTCTCTGTACCCCCACAACAAAGCAGTGCCTTAATCTGGCTAATGCAACTCCCTTGGAACAGAAAGCTTTTCCTTCTAGTTTCGTCTGTCAAATATCTACTCAGCTATTGGTGGATACACGGCCAAGGTACGGATGAGCAGACAGATGAAGAAGGACATAGGGAAAGTTATGTAAAGCAGCATGGAGCTTCCCATGCCTTTTCTGGGTACACCACACTCTCAGCACCTCAATGTAATCACCAAACAGGAAATACATTTAAGGTTTTGTGGAGCTTCCATTACACAGGGTTTATTGATTTAATCACTGACCATTGGTGATTAACCCAATCCCTAGCCCCTCTCCCCTCCTCAGAGTTTAGGGGATGGGCTAAAAGTTTCAACCCTCTGATCATGTCTTGCTCTTACAACAAGCTAACATCCTGACCTTGTCTAAGGACCCCAGCCACCAGCCACCACATTAACATACAAAAGACCTCCCCATAGGACAGTTCAAGGGTCTTGCAGGGTCTTATGTGAGGAACACAGGACTAAGACCAAAAACAAACAAACAAAACATCTAGCACCTCTATTGAGGAGCTGTTTGTCAGAAACTGAGGATAGAGACCAAATATATATTTATTATATCTCAACATTATACTTTTATATCAGTCTGTGCAAAGCTATATTTTTTCCTAATATTAATTGTAATTACAAATTCATTATAACATTTAACTGTGTTATACATACAACCTTTTGATTATCTCTTATTAGTTAATTAATTTTCAGAAAGCAATTTGAGTTTACCTTTAGAACTGATTTCAATTTCCTAGTTTCTGCTCCAGTTTCAGCTCCGTGGTTTATAGTTTTTATTATGTCATCATCCTCATAAAAGTGACACAAGAACAAAATAAAAATGGAAAACCTCATATTTTAATTTTACACTGCTTTAATTAACTGATCTAAAAGGCAAGGAATTCAGTATTAATTTCTTTGCACCTCTCCTTCCCCTGCCCATTTTTATAATTATTTTTGTTTGTCAAGGTATATGCCTTTTATATTCCTTTTTAAACTTCAGTTTCTATAGTCATGTTGCCTTGTAGGTTTAAATGAATTAATTGCCAGTTATTTAGTCACATCTTCTATTCTTTTGAGCTTTTTTATTAATCGATGTTTTTGAAAGGGAATCAGAGCTAGGATGAATATATATTTACTGTCTAAAGAGACACTTTAGAAAGTGGAAAAGGAGCTATTGCTACTTAGGCGAGACCACTCACATAACAAAGACTGTTCTAGGCAAATCAGGACTGAGGCTCACCCTAACACTGGGGAAGTGTATTTCCTAAGTGTTTGCACGCGTCAGCTCGGTACTTCTGGAGACATCGCCACAGCGCCGAACGGTCCTTAAGCAGAGTCATCTGTTCGAAGAAATAAGTTGGCTCTGGCGAGAGGCTCACTTTCTGGAGCCGATGGTTGAGATTTAGGAAGCCCACCGATCAGTGCAAAGCATATCCACAATGTACACGGTCATTTTTCTGGGGAAAGGACCATTATGTTAGATTTTCAAGGGGCCTATCACCCCATAAACATTACTCACTCATTTCTATTTCATAAACGTTTACAAAATGCTGTATACTTGGATCATGGTTCCTTAAATCCTCTGGAAATAACAGGGTCACAGCTATACTTCAACTCTATAAGTTCACTTAATGTTTATTGTACTGTTAACATAAGATATTAACAAATGTGAAGTCTTTCTGATCTTTTGTAAGACTGCTAGTAATGACTTCTATTTTAGTTTTCAGTATCTCTTTTATTAAGGTTCCTGAAATAACACTAGCGCTAGTCAATGCGATCAGCTGCAGCTTTCCTATCTGGTCAACTGCCATTCTTACTTCTCTAAGCTTTCTCAGGTGTTAAGCTGCACCTTTTACCACGGTCTTCTTTTAGTCTGAGCTATCAGGGGGTCATAAAGGGACATTGGAAGTTATTTGAAATAGGTATTCTCATATAGGTTTTCCGAAACAGCAATATCTGTTCCTCTTGAAGCAATACCTTTCTTCAAGTTCTCCATGAAATTCTTCTGTTTTTTTTTTTGTTTTTGTTTTTGTTTTTTTTTGGTCTTATTCTTTCCTTGTTTTCATGGTGGTGTTTCAGCTATTTATTTTAAACTATAAAAAGAATTGGTGGATAGCAGGTCACTTACACTGATTAGGAGAAAAGCTGTCAAATGCATAGTTCACTGTATTTTATACGTGCTCAGACTAAAACATGGAGTGTGAGGTGTTCCTGACAAAGAAAAGATATTAACAAAAATAAAAAGATGCTGCGTGGAAAATACTATAATTCCAGTAGTGGTCAGCAACATCATTAAAAACATGAAAAGTTAGCAGATTCGAGTTAAATGAGCTACACACTTCTGAAATCTTTCCCTAAAACGTTCAAATGCCTCTGTGGATATCCAGCCCGAGGTGACTGTCCCAGAACTGAAAGGGCAAAAACGAACTCGGGGTGAGCCCAGACCTGCGCGTGCAGAGAAGTTTCCTTCCGCTCTCCCGCAAAACTGCCCCCACTGGAAACAGTGTTAATGTCAACTTAGTAATTAACTTCTTAAAAAATCTTTTACTCGGATATTCAAAAGTAATGCCACACTACTGTCTGAAGAGGCGGAGGGAAAGCTGTTACCCTAACTAATCCCGTGCTCTGCAGAAACCTGAGCCATGGGCTTCCTCCCCAGCCCCGTGGACGCAGCCCTGTCCTCACAGGACCGCCCAGGGCAGCTCCGCAGCCCTGGCCTGTGCCACACCCTGTCATTGAAAGCCCACTGCTGCACATTAGCCAAGAGGGAGCTCGCCCTGGTTCTGCCAGGGTAGGGTTTTCTCTTCCTGTGCAGCATCTCCAGCCCCTCCACGTCCACCGCGGTCTGGAAGCACTGTAGCCAGAACCTAACCGCAGAAACCTTGGCAGCTGGAGCAGTGGCGGTGACCACAAGCTGGAGACCGCTCAGCTTTCCCAGGCAATTTCAGACTAACAATTGCAGAGCTAATCAAAGGTCAAATGGGTTATCTTATCTCTCTCTGTTCAGGCCATGGGGACACATTTTTCTCATCATCTAAGCTGAGTTGCTTACTCTTCCTTAGAGCATGGCTTAGAAGTCAGATTTCAAAACCGAAGAATATGGAATATGTTGCAGGTTCAGCTGAAGTTCAGCCACAAATATAGAGCATAGGGGAAGCTTTGGAAAATATAATGTAGAACATCTCAGCCTTTCTATGTTATTAATTTTTTCTCCACATCCTTTTTAGTTGTTCTATGTGCATCTTCTGGCCTTCGTGTCTGCCTATTTTCTTGTAACTTTCCCTTCCAAAGGAGACCTCCTGACTATTTGACATGAATGTCTTCATTTATGACCCATGCCATTTATTTTGCTTATATGCTTGGTTAAATACTGGATTTGGCTCATACTTTCCATATGGAATTTTAATAAATTCACTATTCTCAAAGTAAAAAAGAATAACTTTTCATTCTTCAACTGAAAAACCTGCATTTAATTAACCTTTCAAGTAAATAAACATGCAGAAAATAGCAGGGAACTTTTGGATAACTTGGAAAGTATTGTTTGTGCTTTATATTTTCTCTTAGGTCTTGAATTCACCAAATATTTTTAAAGTCACTTTTCAGGTATTATAACCTACTACATGGCTTTTTAAAAAAGTATAAACAACTACTTGGTTATTTTCATGAACCTACATAGTCTATTGGCATAATTTAGTATAAAATATTCTACCTCCAATAATATGCTCTAAAAAATCTTGGATCATTCAAGGAGTGACTGTAATTTCCATTTTTATTTGGTCTGTCTGAAATAATTGCGGCCTTATACATTTTTTAAAATTTCTAGTAGGCAGAAATCATAAATGTGTTTGCTTCTGATTTTGATCTTGTCCTGTGCTTTTTCTACTTTAGGAGTAATTCCCAACAGTCACAGTTAAGAGCAGACCAATTCTAAAACACACACATTTTACCATGTTTTATTCTCCCAAAGGATACCATGCCATCAACTTAATTTGTTTGTTTTCATGCCTCCTGGTAGTGTTAAAGAACATATTGGGAAAAAGTTATTTAACTCCACTGCAATTTCTTGCAGCTCTACCTAAGTAGGTGTTTGCCATTAGTTGGTGAGCATTTTTCCTTAACTGAATCGCTATCACATTCGCACAATGCTGAATGCCATCACTTTCCACTACTGAATCTAAATCTTCTCATCCTCTGAAGATCATTTCGTCTCATACTTAGAAACCTGAGTTCATCTCTGCGAACTCCATCAAGTCCTCACTCCTCCACAACCACCCTTTTCTAAACGCTTCTATTTCTTCTGTCGTCCCTTTTCCCGGAAGTTCCTGCTTCAGTTATGCTCTTGACAGCCTCTTCCGCCTCCTCCAAGGCCTTTCTCTACAGAGTAACTTGGTTGATCTTGGGCTACATTCTCTCACCCTCTGCCGAAGGTATTCTCTCCTATGAAAAATACAACAAACCTTCATTCAACTCTTATGTCTCAAGTTACATTTTTGAAAGCATTCCTTTTTCCTTGACCTGATTTTTAACTCCTAACGGTTTAATTTTTACTGTTATCACCACTCTATTGGGCCTAAACTCTCAAAAGTCACTGATGCATAATCTACTGGTAATTAAATATAATGTTCTCTTTTTAAATCACCTATTACTTTTTGTAGCATTTGACAGGGTGGATGAAAACATCTTTCTGGAAACCAGAAAGAAATGTTCCCAGAATTCTGAATGGAATCTTTTTTTTCCTTGCCATTTCCTTAACTGCAAATTTGAACCGTTCTCTGTTTTCTGCCGGCCATTTCCCTTGTCCAATCCTTATTATAGATATTCTACCAGGAATTTTTTTTGTATGTTCTCTATATACTCTCCTCCTCTGGGATTTTCATGTTTTGTACATCTTTTTCTGTATGAATCATTCTAAGGTCTATTAATCCTAAACTGCAGGCTTGTATTTCCTGTTTTGGCTGGATGTAGTCACATTAAATTCTACTAGTATGTCAAACTCCGCGGATTCAGAACAGAGTCTGTTTTTCTCCCTCTCCAACTTGCCTTTCCTGGTTTCCCTTTCCATACATGACATCAGCTTCCCTGTCCTCAGAATAAAATATTCACGTCTTCTCAGACCTGTGATTTCCTTAGTCCCACGGCCAGGAATGTTTGGGGTCTCATGTATACGCTTAGCCTGTTAGCCCTACACTGCCACATTAGCTTTCTTAAAGCACAGTTGTAGGTTAGCACTCTGCTTAATAGTATCCTGTCATTTACAAAATAAAATCTAGATCTTACCATGGCATTTAGTGTTGTTTACAGCATGACTTTAGCTTACCTGTCTGATTCTAGTTCCTGATGCTACACTGGACACCAGGCTAGTAGAATTACTTCCGTTCTCTATACTCACTTTAGGAGTCCTGGTCCTGGGGTTATATTCATTTTGTTTCCTTAGTCTTTAATATATTTCTCCATCCCTCTCACTCTTTTTGGCCTAAATTCTATCCATTCTTCAAATGCTGTATTTTTAGAGCTTTCTCTGATCTTCACAACTGGAGGAAAACTTTCAAGCATCTAAATTTCAATTATGTTTTGTTAGCATAGCCACACTTGCCTTCTTTTTGCGTAGTATTTACATGGAATATTTTCCCATTCTTCTACTTGTAACCATCTTCATGTTTACAAAAGTGTTTCTTGTTAAACGCTTATCAGTGGGGCTTGCCTTTTTTATCTTGTCTGGGAATCTGTGCCTTTTAATTGTATTCTTTAGCCCATTTATATTTACTTCAACTATTGATATGTTTGAACTTAAGTCTATCTACCACTTTTGTGTGGGAATAATTCTATTCCCCACTACCACCACCCCTCTCTCTCTTGATTCTTTGTTTCTCCTTTCCTACCCTTCCCTGGAGGATGCCTAATGCATACATATATTTCATTGTTCACTTGTATATATCATTTCTGCTCTTGTCTGGTACTCAGCACAAGGCCTAATTCTCCAGCTCTACTCTCAACTTTAGACAGGCTTGTGTTCTTGAATTGGTGGAGATTTCTCGCAATGCCTCTGCCTCCCCTAGTATTAGAGTGTTACCTCTTGTTACTAGACGTGAGGCCTGGGGTGTGGAAGAGCACACGCAGATGTGCCTACGCTTCCAAAGGGTTGGCACTCAGCTTCGCTTATCTTTTCTCTGCGGCAGATAACTGCTATCTGATATTCACGTAAAGTTTGTAGTGTGGAGGTTTCTTTTCTTGGTTCTGCAGATCCATCCTCAAGCTTAGGTGGGCATTTTAATTCATCGATTTGCTGCACAACTTTGAGTCTCCAATGGGCTTAAAAATTAAGGTTCTGTAAGAAACTTGTACCTTTCTATCTCCAAGACAGGAGGAAGAAATTCTTTATAGCACTTTATCCCTAATTCTCCCTTAGATTAGGCTTCCCCCAGGAGCAGGAAAACTAAGAAAAGGATTTGGGTTCAAGTAGTTTATTTAGGAAATGATCCAGGAAGCCCCCGTAAAAGAAGGAAGTCAATATAAAATGTAATGAGCAACTGCGGTATCGTCTCACTGGGGACTTCTAGGAGACCTCATGGAGTCAACCTTGGTGGAAAAGCTGGGCATTTATTTATCACAGGCTTATCCTTATCCATGAAAGATTATTAGTCCTCCCCCGATGGTGCCTACTCCAGATCAAAAGGGCAGAGAAACACAGTTGTTTGACATGAGAGGATATGGGCAGGCCTAAAATCTATTTTAAACTCTCCAACAGCACTTTTATTTCTCAGACATATCATATACTAGATCCTTATTATTGAGAGAATTCTTACGTGGCTTATCTTTGTATCTCCCAGTATTGTAACTCAGGTACAAAAATAGAAAACAATTAATATTTACTAAATAAGAAAATACAGTATCAATATGAAGAATTCTGGTTACTTGTTCATTTCCTTCTAAGTCCCCATCTACTCAAATAAAGTAGTCTGATCTCTTAATTGCCAAGAAGGATAAATTCACCAGAATGGTTGAAGTTTATTAGAACCATATTGATTTTCTAGCAAGTTTGAATGATCTATAATTTAAAAATATAATTTCCAAATCAAAGCTTTATTTAATAGATATTTTATGTTATTGGCAGTCAACAATGATAAGGTGCCCACCAACAGTTGTTTGTTACATCTGTGGACGTGAATACGGAACAAAGTCCATTAGCATCCACGAGCCACAATGCCTAAAAAAGTGGCATAATGAAAACAACTTGTTGCCTAAAGAACTAAGGAGACCAGAACCTAAAAAGCCAGAAGTCAGGACCATCACTGGTAAGTTCCTAGAGAAAAGATTTGAGTACGTGAGGGGAGGCTTTTCTTTCTAAATTGTGGTATAAAGTTTGATAGAGGTGTTTTTACTTGTTCAAACAACTAAAATCATCAACATTCACTGCATTGGCTACAGCCAAGCAGTTCTGGAATGCCTGTCCAAAATGTGGTTTTCAGATACTGAGACATAAAGACACTAGGTCCTGGCAACACTGCACATGGGAAGGACCCACTGGATTTACTGTATTGCGCCCAAGTTACTGCTATGTATCACCAAGCATTCTTGGTGTATTCTTAAAAAACAAAGCTTAAAAAGGCTTTGAGAACACCCAGAGTCTTGTTTTCAAGTAAGAATACATCTTGATATTCACAGAGCGGGGGCGCCAAACTCAAATGCATGATGAGTCCATTAGTCAGGTTGTAAAATCAAATAAACTGGTCCATATGTGAAAAACAGGGAAGCTGGGGGCCGAGGTGAGCTGGAGAGGACCAGTTCCCCCTAAAGGAAGCAGCAGCTGCCTGGCTCCAGCTGATATTATCACTAGGAATTTACCCCAGCGTGGCCATATCTTTCAATAATACAAAAGAAACTGGAAATCTAGACTTCTATTGGAAATGCTCGGATTTAATTTTTTTCTTTTTGATGGTGCTGCGAATTGAACCCAGGGCCACACACGTGCTAGGTGTGGGCCTACCTCTGCGCCACAGCCCCAGACCCAAGATTTAAAGAATATTTACAATTAAACATCTGTAAAGTGCCATGTGAACCAAATGGCACTGGAGCTGCTCTGTCACATGAGACTGTGCCACAGAGCCTTGTGCCACTTAGGGTGCAAAAATAGAGTATTTTTGCCAGGCGAGCTTGGATTCGCTTGTCATATTTCTACCCCTGGAAGTCAGTTAGCGTCACTCCAAAGCACTCTTGTTAAAGATGCGAGCCAAGGAGCATTTGTAACAACGCGCCAGAGGAGACCTCGATGGTCATAATCAAGTCCTGGATCCCTTCAGAACCCAACTACTCTCAGGCCTTGTATACAAGTGAGAAGAGAGTTTAAGACGAAAACCCCACCGTTTGAAATTAGAGTATTTACCCACAGGGAGATTGCTTCCTTTCTTGAGATTTTCTTCCAGCAATTCCCTCTTGTCAATAACGTTTCTACTGCTTCAGGCCTTACCGTGTTCTCTGCTTCGGCCACTATTCTCACCAGGTGAGAAGTGAGAGGACTGACTGATTTGAAAGGCATGGTGGTCTCACTACCCTGTTATTAATTATAGATAGAAAAAGGAGATCCTGTAACTGCAGGGAAATTTCCTCTGGGTCCCATGCCACTTTTTGCCTCTGACAGTGCCTTGTCTACAGGTCAACAGTACTCACATTACCATTCCCCTTCCACGGATCTGTAGTCACGGCATTCAGATAACCATTGCTCAGATCCAAAATCAAAGCCCTGTGCAAAAACACTTAGAAATGCTGTGAATTGCCTTCAGGCAAGAGTCAGTGGCTGCTCTAGAATTTTTTAGTTTGTGTTAAAACTCATAGGAGTAATTAGAAAGTCAGTGCTATTCTTTTCTCAGCAGAGTTTTCAAGGCATTCAAAACACATGTTCATAACCTGCGTAGAAAGTGAAATTTACTTTATCTAGAGGAGAAATACTGGGTCATTTGGGGGCTTAAATTCTCATGGGGTAAAAAAAAAAAGAAAATTAGGAGCAGGCATGTCAAGAATATAAGGTTTGTAACAGTTGTGTAAACCATTACATAGAAAATATATGAGATTTACCTAGGTTTTAATGATGTGTAATACACGCTATTCCAATGATAAAAACTAAGTAATACATTTCTGAGTGCCCTGCTACATTTTGGGGGCCTACTTTGGGTGGGTCTAAGGCATAGTCAATTTAATGTACTAAAGTCATTGTGTTTAAACAAGGGTTATTAAAGCTAAATCTCACATTGTTTCTCTAAAACGGAGTCAGGCCTTTTCCTGTGATGCTGTGCCGGGGAAGAGTGTACGTTTCTCAGCCCTCTGCTTTGTTTTCTTACGGGCCTTCTTTTCATCATATTAACCATTCTGTTTTCATTCTTCACTATTATTACTTAAAGAATCCAAGTTTATGGTCATGAAGAGATGATAAATTTTTAGGATATAATTCATCTTAAATTCACTCTCAACTGTCAATTTTGGCCTCTGAAAACATTCCACTGAAGAATCACAGAAGAGGAAAACACATATACACGTGCTTTTCCTATGTAAGCTTATATTTAGAGTCAACTGAAAGAAAGCCAAGAGTTCTTTCTATTTGCAAGATAATAACGTATAAGCAAAGATGTTAATAATTAGTGAAGAATGCGTATCACAACACATAATTCAACGTCTTCCCTTTTTAAGGTCCAAAGAGCAAAAAGCCTCTGGTTCACAGCTAACTTGATTCAACTCTTGAGTTAGCAGCATCATTTAATTAATTTATTTTGTAAAAATCATATGATTTATTTAAAGCGTCTCTCAACAGGTATTTCCTGAAAATATTTTCCACAAACCGTAGAATAGGGTTCTTCAAAAAGAAACTAATCCAGTTTTCCTTTCCTTCTTCTTGTGCCTTTTTTTGGTTTCATTTTTCTCTTTTTCTTTAACTTTCCAGCCAAAGGGTTCTATGATCTCAGTGCCTTAAATGAAGCTGCTTGGACAAGTGCCCAGAGCCAGTTGGTTCCCTGCAATATTTGTGGGCGCACCTTCCTGCCAGAGAGACTGATTGTTCACCAGCGATCTTGCAAACCAAAAGCTGCCAAGTAAAGCCCTTTTCTCTTCACTGGAGTGCTGCGTGAATTAATTCCTTTGAAAGGGATTAGGATGTAGTGAGAAGGACAAAAGGGAGATGAGGAGAGGAAAGAAGGAAAAATAGAACGGACTGAGGGTTGGTTTGTGGGGGCAGCTCAGTGCTTTTGTGGGGAGTGTTGCCTCCTTTGCATAGCAAGTGGCTGCATGTGCTTAGCGCATTCGGCAGGCAGAATTACAAGCAGATCACTGCTTATCAGAGCTGGAATTTTTATCTGAAGAAAATTTCTGAGCCAATAATTGCCACTCTTCTTCCATTCTATTTTCCTGAACAAGATTTTGAACCTCACAGTTGGGACTCTTGTTTATTGAACAACCTGAGGCAACTCCTTAGTTCCAGGAAGAAATGGATTTCTTTCTGTTCCCATATTTTCTGATCCAGGACATACTTACACTGAGCTACTGATTGAGAGATTTCTTTTCTATGTAAGATCATTCAACAGGAAAGACATTTTACAAAAGGGCTGAGGACTTGAAGTACTAGAACCATGTCTGATGCATACTCCCTTTATAATAGCAAGCAATGCTACAGAGGGATTTTTTTTTTAGCCAGTGCTAGCTTCATGTGTCAGGAAACAGCTGCAACACAATTCATCAAAATGGGTGGAGTCAGCTCCCCCCAACCAGGAGAAATCTAGCAACACATCTTTATGCCCTCGGGGGTTTTATAGGTGTTTCATTGCTCAGTTCTAAAACCTGCCAGGAAATTGTGTGCCTCCCCACTCAAGGCCTATTCACAGTGAGTGGGCTGTGAGAGTGCTCTATTCTAGAATCTTTGAATGTGTGTTTAGCTAGGTGGCCCCTCCTGGGAAGAAGCCAGGGCCAGGGAAGCTCTCTGCCCAGGAAATTTTACCCCCCAGGCAGTGTGGCTTCACCTGGGCTCCCCGCAGTCTTGCCTGTGATCGTCATTCATTTTATGGCCGAATCCCAGAACCATCTGGGTCCCTGGGTTCCTGTAAGCCTCACATCATGACCTTACACTACACAGTGAGCTCCAAATTATACAGGCAAATTCATTCAACTTACTTTTTTGATACATCTAATTATTATAATGATATTATATATCATTCTGTTTTTCCTGCCTGCTCCAAAGGAAGCAAGAGACGAACTTTTAAAAAATTCAGTGGAGGGCCAGTGAGATGGCTCAGCGGTGTAAGCGCCTGCCTGGCAAGCGCGAGGGCCCGAGTTCGACTCCCGGAACCCACATACAAAAAAGGGGCTGGTGATATAATTCAGTGGCACGGGTGCCTGTTGGCGCGCGAGGTCCTGAGGTCGACCCCCCGGTACCCACAAAAAAAAAAAAAAAATTTCAGTGGATACTCTCTGTATTAGTCAGCTTTCAGTCACTGTGACAAAATACTTGGCATAAATCAATTTAAAGAGCTAGAGAGGAAAGTGTTGAGGCCAAAATATTGTCCCCGATATTGTTCCCATGATTTGTTCCCTTCAGCGAGGCCTACCTCCCATTTCAGTCACCTCCAAGTAAAGCCATCAGATCATGAATTCGTCGACTGATTAATCCACTTGATGAAGTTAGAGCCCTTGCCATCCAATCACTTCCTAAAAAGCCCATCAGCGTGCTTTGGGAGGACATTTTAGATTCAAACCATAACACCCTTAAATAAAAATCTTGTGAAGGACATGACATTGCATGACTCATAGTTGATGGCTTAGCTTTTTGTTTTTTATCTGTTAATCAAAATGTTGAAAGCCTCTTACTCCACTGAGTGTGTTATGGGTCAGGCACTGTGCCAAGCGCTTCATGTATATCGGACTCAGTACAGCTTACATCAGCCCTACAAGCCGACAACCATTATCCTTAGTTCACAGATGGGGAAACTGATATTTAGGTAACTCAAGATCACACTGAGCATGAGTTGAAGGATAAATAGGGAGGCAAACTCAGGACAGTTGGACTTCTAAGCCCACAGTCGCACCTGTTATTTTATTTTTGTGTGTGTGTGTGGGTAACGGGGGTCGAACTCAGGACCTCATGCTTGCCAGGCAGGTGCTTATGCCGCTGAGCTATCTCACCGGCCCCCACACCTGTTATTATTTATACCAGATGTCATCAATAAGATTAGCACACTAGTATTAACTATTTCACAAAAGTGAAAACTCTTGCACAAGAATTAGCCTAATGACTAAGGTGAATGGGAATCTTAGCATGTGTGTAGTTCTGCTGATTGTCTGGGTTGTCCAAAACTGAGATAAAAACAAAAATTTGAACTGCACTGTTGGGGGTTTCAAAAGATACTTTTTTGCTGTGCTGATGTTCCAGAAAATAAAAATATCAAGGGAGATAAAGCAAAAATTCTGGCCTAAATTTTGAACTGAGTTGCCACTCAGAACCATAAAAAGATCTATGGACATGACAAAACTCCAAAAACAACAATGTATTTATCTGTGTGAATTAAGCCTGTGAGAATAGGAAAAAATCTTGGCCAGTTGTTCTTCAGACAAAGGACTAATATCCAGAACATATAAAGGATTGAAAAAAATCAGGCCCTCCAAATTTAAAGGCCCAATCCAAAAATGGGCATCTGAAATGAATAGACACTTCTCAGAAGAAGTACAAATGACAAATAAATATATGAAAAAACATTCGACATCACTGATCATTCAAGAGATGCAAATTAAAATACCACTGAGATTCCATCTCACCCCAGAAAGAATGGCTATCATGAAATGAACCAATAACAAATGCAGGCAGGGCTGTGGGGAAAAACGAACACTTCTCCACTGTTGGTGGGAGTGTAGACTGGCGCAACCACTATGGAAACCAGTGTGGAGATTCCTCAATAAACTAAGACTAGAGGTTTGACCCAGCTATTCCCTTTCTTGGTGTCTTCCCAAAAGAATTAAAAGCATCACACCACAGCCATATATGCCCACCCATGTTTATAGCAGCACAGTTTGTAAGAGCTCAATTTTGGAAGCAACCCAAGTGCCCATCAACTGATGAATGGATAAAAGAGATGTGGTTTTTTTATACAATGGAATACTACTCAGCCATAAAGAAGGATAAACTTGAGTTTATCCTAAATGGATGCATCTTGAGACCATACACTTAAATGAAATAAATTGGACACATATGTTTAAATATCACATTATTTCTCTGGTGTGGGAAACTGAAAGTGTAAATAAGAATCAAAATGTATAGTAGATATTGTGAAATAGGAAGTAATTTTTCAAAAGGAAAGGGGAATTGGGGGGAGATGGAAGGGAAAAAATGGGAAAAAAAGGATAAAATGGAAACAAATCTTCGTAAATAAAGAGGGGAAGATGGGTTGAAGAGAGGGGAGGGGAATGGGCAAAAAAAAGAGGAACTAAAATATATCATGTACAGATACAAATACCCTATGATGAAAGTGATTATTATGTATATCTAAGTTATACCAATAAACTTATTTTTAAAAAAGCCTGTGAATTTGTATGGTTAAAAAGGACAGGTTTTTCTAGGAATCATTACTTCCAAGAAGAGCTGTGAGCCAGCCTGAGAAATATCAAGGTTCTGACTCTGGGATTCCATTATGTCTCCACCTCAGCTGGTCCACAAATGTTCTACAGAATTAAATCAGAGTTAGCTCATTGGAATGACATCAATCTAAGATTAATGGCCCATTATCAAGGCAAATCGAAATCTCACCACGAATAGGAAAGAGCTCACCTGCTCTCTGCCAACAGCCCTCCACTCCGTGAGTTCACATTCATGCCGATCTTTAAAACAATGGCTGGCACCTCCGTGCGCTATGAATTTGAGCCTTGAAATAGAGACTCTCTTAGATGATGAAGAGCAGACGCTGTGTGAAGGTCTTGGCACTCAGCACTAACCCAGCAGCCGTGAGTGCGGTCTGTCATGTTATTACAGGCATCGATAACAATGCAGTTTCCTCTCCACCCTGGTACCGAGTGCTGCACAAACTTTAATTGAATTCTTCTCTAGCTAAGGTTATGGGAATAATTCCAGGATGTCTTGATGCTCATTTGCACATTGAATCCACATCAGAGCTTTGTTCCATATCCTACCAAAAGGGTAGTGAATAAGTGCGTCTTAGTAAGGGACACGGGGAGGGGGACTCTCCTATTATCGTATGTACATAGATTCTTCAGATCTATTTTGTGTGGCAGGCAGCTTCATTATAATATTTTAATAACAAGCACTTCCAAATGGGGTTCCGAGGCTGACTCCCTGTTGCACTGCTTTGGTTTGGGCAACACTGGTCTGAGTCCCTTTAATGAAAAAGAAGACGCCATTGACAATCAGAGCTATTGTGAGGAAGGAAGGAATAGCAGACACCCAAAATCCAAAGTCCTCTAACCCCGGAAACCTGGAAGCCACCCTTGGTCCTTCTGCAGTTGTCTGCTTCTGATACCAGCACCATTTCTTCTTTACACTCCTGTCCAAAACCAACTTGCACGGCTTGAGTCCCACACCACATCCGGGCAGGAAGCTCAGCCCTTTCCTTCCCCAATCCTGTGAGGTCCCTTCCGTCCCCCAGCAATGGTCCGCCCTCCCTTATCACCGTGACTGGCATACCGCCTCTCCGTCGGGCCCAGACAGGCTGCGCCTCTTTCTGCCGGCCTTGCCCGCTCTCTGTGGTGAGAGATGAAAAACGAGCTTTTCCTGCACTTGGAAGAAACAGCACAAATGAAAAGCAGTCAAGTTTCCAGCAGAGGCTAAATTGGATGGTGTAGAGGGAACACACCAGGAAGAACACTGCTAAGTTATCACGGTACACCTTTATTCCAAGTTCTAAAACTGGGTCACAGAAAAATATTCACCCAACAGATACACTCAAAGAGAAAAGTCTGATGAACCCTCGCATTCTCTACATCCAAGTAAACTTAATTCTTAACATCCCACTAAGGTTGAATTTTAATAGTTTACATTCCAGGTGTTATTTTTTGAGTTAAAAGAAAGATGGAGACGTCAAGGAGAGGTGCTGGGAGCAAGAGCCTGTGGTCCCTGTGATAATGTCTTTCAGTTCTACTTATGGAAACATGAGACTAAGCTATCATGGATATAAATTTAAATGCAAGTGTCATAAAATGAGGAATGGTCTAAACATCATGGTGCTAGGTCCTGTCATTGATTCACACTGATATAGGTCAAGGTGTTTCAGATGTGTCCTGGTTAAACGAGAATGTATTAGGCAAAATTACAACCCCCAAAGACTTCAAAGCCCAAATTTCCAAAACCTATGATCACGTGTCCCTAACAGGACAAGAGGAACCGCACAGGTACGATTGAGGTTATGGATTTTGAGATGGAAAGATTATCCTAGGTTAGTTACCCTGTAAGAGCAATCCAATCATACCAGTCCGTAAGTAGAAGAGGAGGAAGGCGGAAGAGTGGGTGAGAGAGAAGGCAGCACAAGGAAGATTTCACACCACATCGCTGGTCCTGAGATGCGGGGAGCCATATGCAAGGGCTAAGGGAGGTACGTGAGACCTAAGGGTGGCTCTCAGCTGATAGTAACAAAGAAACTGAGCCTTGGGCTCTCACACACATGCTAGTAAGTTCTCCTTGAAATAGGAATGAGCAAGGAGATGGATTCTCCCCAGAGCCTCAAAAAGGAATGCAGCCCTGACAATACCTTGTTCCATCAGGTGAGTACAGGGTGGAATTTCTAACTCTACAGAAATGAAAGCAAATCAGTGTTGTATAAGTCACTGATTTTGTAATGATTTGTGATGGCAACAACAGACAACAAATGAGGTAAGACCAATAAAATCTCCTCATCAGAGAGGCAAAGGTCTGCAGTTCACACGGGACACTGGCCCTTGCGTGCTTTAGTGAAAAGGCAACAAGACAGAGCTTATTGGGCAAGTATCCTAAGAAAAACTGGATTCCAGATTTTCCATCCGTGAATATGCAATCATTTTGCAATAAACTGTATATAAATTCTAGAAACAGACTTTTAATGTTTTGTTAAGGTATATATTGATATACCTTTGATATTCTTAACATATAACTGATTCTTTCATATGTACGTATAGTACTTGTTTTTAAAATAAGTGGACAGGGCCAGTGAGATGGCTCAGCGGCATAAGTGCCTGCTTGGCAAACCTGAGGGCCCGAGTTCGACTCCTGGAACCCACATACGAAAAAGGGGCCGGTGATATCGCTCAGCAGCACAGGCGCCTGCTGGCGCGCGAGGTCCTGAGGTGAACCCCCAGTACCCACAAAAAAATAAAATAAAATAAAAATAAGTGGACAAATTCAGTTGAATTATTTGGTAACTGATTTCTGGCATTAGTAGCCTCCTGGCTTTACCCTGCCTGCCTACCTGTGTATATAGAAATTGTATTCCTCTCCATGAACAGCAGAAAGAAAATAGCTATATAGTCTGAAATGATAGAAGGTTGTTGTACATAATAGTTATATTTGTTTTGGGAAATACATATATATTTCCCAAAACAAATATATATATAAATATATTCTTGATTGTTTTTGATCTTTTCCTTCCCCTGACCCCCTTTTCTCAAAAAGTTTCGTCTCCTCGTACCCTGGCATCTCTCTTTTATTTTACTCTTCAATTGATTTATATTTTGGGCTTCCCATGTAAGACAAGCCATTCGATATTTAACTTTCTGTGTCTGACGCATTTCACTTCACATTATGCCCTCAAGATCCACCCATTTTCTGCAAATGACATGAGGCTGTGCTTCTAAGTAAGGTACTGACTGAAATATAACAACACATCCAAACTGAAAGTGCAGAGTATTTTTTAAAATTCCAAAGTTCTCTCATGATTGTTTCCAGGGCTTTCCTGAGAATCAATGCGGAGATCTAAAAAGTAGTGTTGGTCCATCAAGATTATTTGCTTAAAGTAATAGGGAAGGAACAGACAAAAGTCCCCTCATGTGCTGCTTAATGATTAACAAACAGTATATTTTCCTTTCGTACCTCAATCTCCCCTTTTTGAAATTTCTGCTTTCTGTACTTCCTTTCACAGCTTCCGACTGGCCCCGCTCCCACCTTCCGCTTAGCACTCCTCAGACTTAAGTACTCCGTCTCCACGTGTTTCCCCATCTTCCCCAGTTTGCCCTTCCACATTTTCCTGACTGTCCCCTTCTCAATTTTTGATCAGGTATTCCACCAGGAAGAATCTGACAAACTCATCTTTGCTGAGGGGTTCACAGAAGATCATGATTTCACAATCTCTTTCAGGTGATATAGTTATTTTAAAAGAGGAGAACTAAATATATTTGCCCTTATCCACATAATGAAATCCACATGGCAGAATTTTAGACAAATATTGAAATGGAGGTCATCAAGAGAGCACGAGAAGTAGGCCTCACTTAAACCATACTACACCTTTTCCTACTTCTCCTCAGACATCACATCTGAGTAGAGACTTCGACTGAACAGCTAATATAGCAAATACACCCAAATCAGAAGAATGGCTTACATAGGACAAGTTCGTGTCTTGTTTTAAAAAGGGCACGGGGCAGCTAAGCAGTTTAGTGAGGCGTTTCCTTGATAGACTCGTCCAGGAAGGTCCGGCTGATGGAGCTGTGCCGTTGTCAACATTGGGCACGCGGATCTCAGAAGCTACCCTGGGGACGGGGAGAAGAGGAGTCACCCGTGTGGCAGGACTGTGCAGGGCAGATTCTCATCATTCCGCTCACATTCGCCGGCTAAATCTCACCCACGCGTACCTAAGTGCAAGGTAGGCTTAGAGTTGTGTTTTCACTGTGGCAGCAGGAAGAAGAGATGAAGCGATTTCGGAAACAATTAGTAGTGTGTGCCATAAGGCTCAAATGTAAATCCATTCCTGGATTTCTGTTATGAGGCCACTTTCCCTCTTGTGGAAAATCAACAATATGTGGGCCCAATATTTGGGCCCTTATTTGTCCCTTAAGGGCAATTGGGGTAAAGAGTTAAGACCATTTTGCAAAAGAATGGCTGCCCCCCTTTCGAATGGCAGGGCCCCAACTTTAGGCAATTATGAAACAAACTGATTTGTTATCCTCTGGCTAGAGCTTGACCCAAAAAAAGAAACGGAATTTGGACTCAGGAGCAGGCCCTGGGGGGGGGTGCTCCACCTCTGTGAGAAGGGATCAGAAATGGCACCGCGTCAGCAGGACCGAAGAGGGCGGCAGGAGGGGAGGACTTCGTGGGCTAAGGCTGGCGAACGCAAGAGCAGGGGCCGTTGCTGTCCAGTCCTACATGTTCCTTTTCTACCTTCTGCTCCTGTCTTAGTTACTTTCCTCTCATTGTTGAGACAAAATGCCGGACACCCAAAGTTAAAGGAGGAAAGGTTTATTTAGCTCACAGTTTGTAGAGGTTTCTGTCCATAATCAGCTGGCTCCAAGGCAGCGTGGCACGGCAGAGGGGCAGCAGTTCATGGTGGTGGAAGACAGCGAAAGCAACAAGAGAGAGCGAGACGAGCCTCTTTCTGTCCCTTACATTGTATCCAGTCTACCGGGATTAGGGTGGTGCCAATCACACACAACAGCAGTCAGAAGCAACCCATGGCAAACAGCAACCAGTGCAGGTGTATACAGCAATCTTCAGAACCGTCCAAGGAAAAGACTGGGGTTCCTGACCTCATCTAGTGGGGGTTTGGTTCCTGATTACTTTGACGAGCACAGGGGTACAGAACCCTGAAGGCCAGAGAACATGGATCTCTGGCTAAATAGGCTGAAATGAAACATCAGCGAGCCCCACAAGACCGAGTGCAACCGTGCAGTGCCAAATGGTGTTTTATAGGCTGTAAATGCTACTGCCAGCGCAGACGGGAGCACCAAAGTCGCTAGGAAACCTTTCCACCGAGGAAGTTTGGAGCTGGCTTCGAAGCAGTGAGAAGTCAGAGGAACCAGGGCTCTCGAGGACAGCTCAGGACAAAGCCTAAAAGAACTGTAGGTTACTCCCAGGATTGCAGAGCTGGGTATGTTTTTGTTTCCACTCTAATTGCCCTGTTTTTCCTTGTTACTCCCTGGAGTTTATTCACAGAGTTTCCTGATAATTTGATAAGGCATGTTACTTTTCCTTAGTCTGTTGTATTTTCTAGAACATAGTTTCCTTTGAATGTGCCCACTATTGGTGTGCTAGCTCATTAATGCCTTCAACCCTCCAGCTGCATTCCAGGGCTTGGGGTGGTTGCTCTGCTACACGCAGCCTCACTGGATAACATGAGTGTGCATAGCCAATTTAGCACTTTGTAGATGTGCTATAAAAAGAAACATGGTGGCAAGCTCTGTAGCCTGTGTTTTAGTTAGTGACAGTGATCATGGAGAAGACAAGCACAGAGCCGTTAGCATTCTAGACTGGGAGATCAACTTAAAAGGAGTCATCAAAGTCAGTGTTTTAGTTATTTGCTGTGATCCAAGTTACTATTTCTCTTCCTCTCTTTACTTACACCATTTCTTCCAATTTCTATCACTAATGTGCCCTTTTCCAGAGAGTTAAATAACCTAGATCCAGAAGGTGGTAAGACAATCCCATATACTTCTTGGTAACAAGAGAAGAAAACCACTTTTCAACTGTGGCACTCAGGGAAAGCTCTGGAGCATCTTAAGAGAGGATAACACTTATGCGTGACACTTATTAGGGGAAACAACAAGGGACAGCAAGTCAGAGGAATAGTTGCAGCAAGGATGAAGGGTG
This sequence comes from Erethizon dorsatum, assembly GCA_028451465.1. NCBI lineage: Eukaryota > Metazoa > Chordata > Mammalia > Rodentia > Erethizontidae > Erethizon > Erethizon dorsatum. The sequence continues at coordinate 84,821,947 of CM051838.1, read as the reverse complement.
GGGGCAGGATTTGTGTGGCAGGAAGGAGAAAGGTGTCAACAATGGGAATATTACCTCGCATTTTCCCAGCCCCTAGGTTTCAGTAGGTACCAATGCCATTTGGACAGGATAACTTACCTATTGTCTTCAGGAGGGCACTGACAAGATGAGCTCCGCAGGAAAAACATGGCAAGAGTGCATAAAGGCTACGAAGGATAGAATCTACCTTTCCAGGTCTGTTCCCATATTTATTCTTCCTTAATTTTCAGTTTGCCACAATATCGTTGACTCTATCTGCATCTATTTCTCTTTTCATAAGCAAGTTCTCACGTGAATGAGTGCTCTATCACTCGCGGGCCAGAAGAGGGCAGTATTTAGAAGCAATGAACAAAGTTCAGGCACAAGCATTTCTGGGTCAAGGGTATATACATGCTATAGAAGGAATATGTATTTACTCCCGAAGTCGTATCGAGTGACTCTTTCATCTTTCTCCTCCCTGCCAACTTTTTAAAGGCATAATCATAAATATTTGGGAGATAGATTTCATCTTGACTTCATAACAGGCTATGTTTTGGCCCATTTTCTAACAAAATGTACACAAAGATAGGATGCAAATATCTAGATATTGTGAGCAGAAAGTATGTAGTTATTCAGGCAATACACTCTTCTTGAAGTGTGTCTGGTTTTATAAAACTGGACAAATAGAATTAATATTCCACCAGTTTTTTAAAAAAATAATGATACATATCATTTAGTAACTTTCCTAACGTATTTATTCAGATCTCACAGGAGCTATGTACACACTGGCTGCACTGTGCAGAAATATGTTGATGACAGCAATGAAGAGGGATTCTGAGTGTAAAGGTGGACGGTGTGGGCTTGAAAGAAACTATCAGTTTAAAGAAGAAAGAGAATGTCCTACAAAGGAAAAGCCATGAGGAAAAAGAGGTCACCTGCTCCAGCCGTAGGCACTGTGTTATGTGGAATGTGGCAATCTGACAGTGTCTTCATGGACAGGCATGTTTTGGTTAGATTAAGAAGCATTATCCTAAACATCTAGAGAAGAAATTGAGAATATAAGGGATTTGGCAGATTACAGAGCATGAGGCATTAACTGTAACCTGTGTCCTCTCTTAGAAGAGATCCACGCATGGTTTCAGGTTTCTTTTGCTGATACCGTTGTGACGTTTGTAGTAATTTTCTAACAGGAGACTCTGCATTTTCCTTTTGAACCAGACTCCGCATTCCATGGTTGAAAGTTAGAGATATGTACAAGTGTGAGTTATGCAAAGCTAGCGAATTTACAGAACTGTCTGTGGATGAGACGAACCGTAATGCGCTGAGAAGCCGGAGTTTCTGGCTGTGTTTAAAGCACACAGGGGTATAATTCCAGCAAGATTACTACTAGTGGCCTTCCAGGGACGGATGACTCATCGCCCGAACTGAGGCTTCCCTGGAGGTGGGGGTGGGGGTGTGGGAGGAGGGTGCCCTAGAGGCAGTGTGGGGGGAGCGTTTGTCGCTCTTTGGGTCAGGACTGGGAGCCCCGCTCTGGAGCTCGTGGCTCCATCAGTGTGGGGGGAGCCTTTGTCGTTCTTTGGGTCAGGACTGGAAATTCCAGACATCATCGCAAATCGATCTATACTTAGCAAAGTACTGCTCATAGCTCCCCCTTTTTTAGGAAACTAAAACCTTCAGAATACTCATCTTATAAAATAAGCAAATTCAGAAAGATGAAAATTATTTTTGTTCAGCCAACTCACTTATCCCATTGTCCGAGGCTCATCAAGGCACATGATTAATAATACAGAACCCCTCACAGTTGCATCCTGGGAAGTGTTTTCACTTATGTTTAATGAAAACCACTTGGAAGCAACTGAGTGCTGTGGCGAAGTGGTTACTTATTACCCTTGTTTATGAATTAGCGTGAGTTTAAAGAAGAGTTAATGCTGAAGGCTAAACTTCTTATTTCTTTTTCATCAGCAATTTTTCATCCAAACTTTACCCAAAAGATCAACAAATGTCAGAGGGATAAAGTTAGTCAGCAAAAGGCACTAGAGGCAGAGATTTGGGATCGGAGAGGTGGACTGGAGTCTCCCGAGAACAAGGAGCCCCGCATGTGGCAACAGAGGCTCTTGGCTTCCCGCTACCATAGGCCCAGGATTTTATGTCACCCAGCTTCTTAACTCATTATTAAAGCAAACAAGTTCAATTATCTATGGTCCCCTTGTTCTCATGAAAATAAGAATAGGAAGAATAAAAGCATGTACATAAAATAAAAACCCACAAGAAGAATCACTGGAGACTCCTGTTCACAAGGAACATGTGTATTTCAGGAACCTCTGTACATGCTACTTATTGCTAATTTTTTTAGTTGGGAGGGACAGTAATTTTTTTGGGGGGAAGGTACTGGGAATTGAACTCAGGACCTTTTCCTTGCCAGGCAGGCGCTGTGCTGCTGAGCTATATCCCCAGCCTGGGACAATAATATTTTAACCATCAATAGCTTTCCACTTATTGGCAAGGGTCTTCCACAGACGGTTCGATACGATTTCCTAGCTCAAAGAGAGCCCACTAAAGCCCTTGAACTATTGATGACCTCTGAGAAAAGTGAACGTTTAAAAATCTTAAGCATTTTCATGTGGAGCTGAGAGAGAACTGAGATGTTCCTCAGAAGGAGGATTTGGAAGAGGGGAAGCTCGCTAACTGGTCAGATCACACCAAAGTAAAGGAACAGATGAGTCTGTCTACAAGATGTTTCTCCAAGATCTGTCCCAAAAGCAGACAGCCATTTCTATTTTATTTGTTTATTTATTGGCAGTACTATCCCTTTTTTACTCTTTATTTTGAGAGAAGGTCTCACTAAGTTGCTAAGTTGTCCAGACTGGGGTTTAAGTTAAGATCCTTCTGCCTCAGCCTCTTGCAGTGCTGGGAATACAGGCATGTGCCTCTATGTCCAGCTAATTTTATTTTATTCTTAAAGTACTGTTGGTAGAAACATAGTAAACTTTAGAGCTTAGAGCCTCAGTTAAAATCCCACCTCCATCAATTATTATCATGGTATCTTGAATAAATGGCTTGTTTTCTGTGCCTTGGCTCTTTACTAAGTGGGATTGGTAATGTTATTATTTACCTCATACCTTTGTGAGTAGTAGAAATAGAGCGCTAGGAATAGCATTGTCACAAAGAAGTACTCAACAAATACTGGTTATGATGGCGAAGACAGTTGGCGCTCACTACCTATTTCTTCTACATTCCCCAGGTTTTCTTGCCCTTAGTGTTAGGCCATGTGCCTAAATACAGGTGGTGAACCAGACTGAGGTGAGAGCCAGGGTCCCCTCAAGCTCTCTCCCCAATGAAGAAAGACAATTTGCAGCCTACGTGTTTCAAATGATTTAGCTCCGAGATGCAGGAGCTAAACCCTCATAGGAGTTTGCTGAGAGAGACAAACTTGTGTAGTGTTAAGTCGCTGAGATTTCAGAACTACCTTATTACCACCACATAGCTTCACTATGGAACAGGAAATATAACATTTTACCTTCTGTATTTCTTTGTGTTTGTATTTCTAGATAATGACTACCAAAATGCTAAGATAATATAAGCAGCAGAAAAACTTCTAGTTTTTAATAACTAAAATTCAATCTCCTTTGAGAGCAGAGCTTTGTGTATATCATATTTACCACTGAAACCTCCTCAGTACCTAGAATAGCTTTTGGCACAAAATGAGTGCTTAAATACATATTTTTGTGAAAGTATACATATTTTTAATACATAGGACACTGCATACATTGTATTTTGTTTTATTTATTTATTTATTAATTTTAGGGAAAAAAGGTAAAACAAAATTTCATAACAAAACAATAGAATAACAATAGTTAATACATTGCATATTGTTATTTTTAAAGTAGTTATTCAGAGTACAAGATATGGGCATTAAAATTTCTCCAGTTGATATTAGCACAAACCTTCCTTTTCAATGAACTAAGAGACACTGATAGTATAACTGACTTGCATTTTTTTCCCTTTTCCCTTGTGTCCTTTCCCCTTTTCACGTCCTAGTTCTTTTTTCCTTTTGAACAATCTCTTCCCATTTCACAATATCTACTGTACATTTTAGAACTTATTTACTCTTTCAGTTTCTCATACCATGGAGACAACACAATGTTTACACATGTGAGTCTGATTTATTTCACTTATGAGTATGGTCTCAAGTTGCATCCATTTACCTACAAAAGTTTCAAGTGTATCCTTCTTTATGGCTGAGTAGTACTCCATTGTATAAAAATATTACATCTTTTTTATCCATTCCTCAGGTGAGGGGCATTTGGGTTGTTTCCAAGATTTAGCTATTACAAATTGTGCTGCTATAAATATGGGTGTATATTTATATGTCACTGTCATATGGTGTTTTTAATTCTTCTGGGAAGATATCCAGAAGGGGAATAGCTGGATCAATAGCTTTTTGAGGAATATCCACACTGATTTCCACAGTGGTTGCACCAGTCTACACTCCCACCAACAGTGGAGAAGTGTTCCTTTTTCCCCACAGCCCTGCCAGCATTTGTTGTTAGTTGATTTCTTGATGATAGCCATTCTTTCTGGAGTGAGATGGAATCTCAGTGCTGTTTTAATTTGCATTTCTTAAATGACCAATGATGTTGAATACTTTTTCATGTATTTATTTGCTGTTTGTATTTCTTCATCTGAGAAGTGTGTATTCATCTCAGATACTCACTTTTGGATTGGGTCTTTGAATTTGGGGGGGGAATCTGATTTTTTCAATTCTTTATATGTTCTTTATAAGTCCTTTGTCTGAGGGCCAATTGGCTAAAAATTTTTTCCTACTCTGTGGGTTTTCTTTTGACTCTATTGATTTCTTTTGATGTGCAAAAGCTTTTTAATAAGATGAGATCCCAGTTGTTGATTCTTTGAAGTATTTCCCATACAGTTTGGGTTTTGTTCATGAACTCTCTGCCTACACCTATGTCTTCAAGATTTCTACCTACTTTCTCTTCCAGTAGATTTAGTTTTTCTGTTTTAATATTTAGATCTTTGATCCATTTTGACTTTAGTTTTGTGCATGGTAAAAACATAGGTCTAGTTTTAGTCTTTGGCGTGTAAAGAGTCAGTTTTTCCAGCACCATCTATTAAAGAGTCTATCTTCTGGAAACATTAGCCAGAGCAATTCGACAAGAGAGAGAAATGAGGGCTGGTGAGATGGCTCAGCGGCATAAGCGCCTGCCTGGCAAGCACGAGGTCCTGAGTTCGACTCCCGGAACCCACATACGAAAAAAGGGCCAGTGATATCACTCAGCGGCACAGGTGCCTGCTGGCATGTGAGGTCCTGAGTTTGACCCCCGGTACCCACAGACACAAAAAAAAAAAACAGAAACTTTGAAATTGCTAGAATAAAATATAGGAGAAACACTTGAAGCCATAGGCACAAGCAAAGACCCCCTGGACAGGACCTCTGTACTACAAGAAATAAAATATCAAGAATCAGCCAATAGGATTACAACAAAGGGAACAATTAACCAACTAAAATAAAGGGAGAAAATTTTTGTTCGCTACTCTTCTAAGAGAGGATTAATATACAGAATATATAAGGAACTAAAAACACTTAACATCAAAAAATAAATAATCCAGGGGCCGGTGAGATGGCTCAGCGGCGTACGCGCCTGCCTGGCAAGCACGAGGGCCCGAGTTCGACTCCCGGATCCCACATACGAGAAAAGGGTCAGTGATATCGCTCAGTGGCACGGGCGCCTGCTGGTGCGCGAGGTCCTGAGGTCGACCCCCCAGTACCCAAAATAAATAAATAAATAAAATAAATAAAATAAATAAATAATCCAATAAATAAATGGGCAAATGAACTGAGTCGATACTTCTCAAAAAAGTGCAAATACCCAATATGTATATGAAAAAAATCCTCCACATCTTTAGCCATTAAAAAAATGCAAATCAAAACTACATTAAGATTCCATATCACCCAGTCACAATGACTATCGTCAAGAACACACACACAGGGGCTGGTGAGATGGCTCAGTGGCATAAGCGCCTGCCTGGCAAGCGCAAGGTCCTGAGTTCGACTCCTAGAACCCACATACGAGAAAAGGGCTGGTGATATCGCTCAGCAGCACGGGCGCCTGCTGGCACGCGAGGTCCTGAGGTCAACCCCTGGTATCCACAAAAAAAAAAAAAAAAGACTCAGGGTTCTGAATGTGAAACTATGAATGTTTGTGAGACAGAGCCCACCTGGAAGAAAAATCTGTTGGAGGGGAGACAGAAATAAATCGGATGATGAACAGCATGGGGGTCTGCTACCCAAAATCCCCTTTCAGAGGTAAAACACCTATTTCCCCAGCTCTGGGACCGAAGTCCCTCAGCTGAGATTGCTCCATAAATTACCCTCGTTCTGTAGGCAGCCACATCTAGTGACCCATCGACGCGGAGGCTGAGACCTCTTGCATCAGTGGACAGACGATTCTGCAAGGCACTCCCAGCTCCAGGGCTCTCTGCAGGACCACTGGAGGCTTCCACTGCGACTGTGTCACAGACTGATGGCTCTCTGCTCACCCCGTCGCTCCCCCACAGGTGTGGATTCCCCCACAGGTGAACTCAGCTCTTCCTGCGTGCAAATTTCCACCTCAAAACCTGCTAGACAGAAAGTATGGAGGGCCACAAAACCTGGAAGAGTTTAGACTCGTTAGAGTAGGAAACAGAGTCACTAGTGATTTCTAAAAAGCAGAAGGACAATCTAAGAGGTCTGTCCCCAGAAATGGAATGGAGAGTAAGTAGAGGCACAGATCACATACTCGGAGAGGCAGCGATGACTTTCAGGAATTCTGCGAGGTGCCGAAGGAGGGCTTCAACACAGTGCCACTCTCTGGACCCAGAATGTGTGCCTGGGGTTTGTCAAAGTCTATGTAGGACTCCGGGCTACAAGTATAATCAATAAAAGGGAGTGAAATTCCTTCCTGGGCACCACGACAAGTAAGATCACTTGACTAGAGATGATTTTGAGGAGTGGATAAAGGATGAACTCTAGATTTTGTGAAAGAAAAAAAAAAAAAAAAACTCAACATTTTGTGATGTTTCAAAATAATACAGAATTGTACTGTAAAAAGGTGAGTAACTGAAAGGAAGAGCTTATCCTCATCTAAAGAGCAGAACTCAGCTGTCTCATTCTTACTGGTCAGGTCAGCATTCACTGGTAGCTTCGGCCACAGAATTTAAATCCAGCTGACAAGTGTACCGTGGAAAGAGAGAGAAGGAGGGAGAGAGACAGAACAGGGCACATACGCAAGATAGTTAAGTCGACATGGAAAATATTGATCAAGAAACATTGTTGATTGTTTGATGTGCCGTCGTAACTTCTTCCAGACACAACTTACATCCCAGCACTCTGGGAGCCCAAGCACAATAAACATTACGGAGTACTTAGGATCTTTTTCTCCAGGCTCATAGAAGATTACTTTTTCTTCCCAACTTCCTTGTGATTTCTAATCCACTGTTTTAAAAATGGTTCTAAAGACCCTAGGTGTACATGCCAATTGCTATTATTATGATGCTCATTTGAGAAAATCTACCTGTAAATATAATAAACATTGTAAATGGCATCTTATAAAATGGTTATATTGCCTGGAGCAGTTTAAGATGTATTGATAAAAAAACTTAAATAAATAAAACCTTTGGACAAAAAGATGAATCTTGTGGAATATTTTTATGGTGTGGTTATTAGTTCAAGTGGGCTTGACATACTATGTGGTCCTCCCAGGCTGAGGGAGCAGATGTTATCATGGGTAAATGTGGGGACTGATTTATTCAAAGGAAAGAACAAAGGTGGGACATCCCAAGGCAAGATGTGTTCAGTAAATGCTTTGGACACTAATGAGCCCGCTAAGACGGGGAGTATCTGCCTTCTAAGCTAAGTCAACAAGCATCTCCTAAACTTCTACCTGTGTCAAGCATTACGAGGGTGTGTATTTGGCAAATTTATGAAGAACTAGAACTAGTAAGGCTTTCTGAATTCAAAAAGATGAGGGAAAAGGTAAGAAAGACAAAGAAAAGATAGGACTATGATTTGTGATTGAGAAAATTAGGAGAACTAAGTCCGGACTGAGTGACCACTGTGAGAAGAGGCTGCTCGAACAATCCCCTAGGAAGCGCAAGAGTCGTTAGCTAAATCCGGCAGTCCCGGACTTCTGGGAGCAGAGGTACCATGAACATCACAGAGCAGTTAGAAAATCTGTCCTAGGTCCAGGCTGCTTGAGTCTACCTCACATACATAGCACTGCAGATATGGGCCTTTGTCCAGGTTCTTTAATCTCTCTATCTCTTAGTTTCCACGTCTACATAATAAGGTTAATAACAGTACCTCGTGAAATTGTTGTTAGAAATTCATAAAAGAATTCACATACAATGCTACGCGTAATGCCTGCCACTCTGTAATAAAGCCCTTGAATCCATTTGCTTGTGCCCTATGATGGTGGAAATATCCCAGAGAGGGCGATCTCCGGAGAAATGAAAGGGGCACCCGCCCTTGGGTACAGCCCTTTTAAAGACCCCTGCTAGGATCCCCGGGGAATGAGCATGGAAGGAGCGCCCAGCACAAGCAGCAGGGGGGACGGAGCTGTGACCCGTCCTCGGTGGGGACATCCTCGGCCACCTTACTGCAGACAGGCACGCTGACATCGATCCTTTTTAGAGTTTATCGCTCCTGGAGTGTCTTGGTGTCTGACAGAGTGCGGGTACCTTCTGCTGAGACTAAAGCAATTTTCTCAATTTTCACTTAATAAGAATAATTCATTCTACTTGCCAAACCTGCATAAATACTTCCTGACAGACAAAAACAGTTTATAAATCCTCAAGAGCTTTACAGCATTCCTTGAAAAACCCGTACTTACCATTGGTGCACTCTGCGGGCCCGCCGTGTTGGAAGGGTCCTGTCTAAATAACGAAGGTAAGTAATGATTTTTTAAAAGCACAACAGGCGTAATCGTCCTGCATAAATAAGATTTCTCCTACTCTAGACCTTGAGGCTACCGTTCACTTTAATATAAATACATCGGAGAGAACAGGAGCAAGCAAACTCCCAGAACTTCCTTGTCAGCACCGCTGGGTCTCAGTGTACAGATGAAAAATGGCTTTTGGTCTTTTTTTCCTGTGTTCTGGCAACCCATGGCATAGCTGAACTTCTCTAGAGGCTTCCCTGGTCTTTCAGGATAACACTGTAGAAGCAAATGAAGCAGAGATTAGGTAGCCGTTGAAATGGCTATTTTGGCTTTTATGAGTGCTAGATGAGAATAAATTAAAGAGAAGTGATTTAGCTTGCCTGAAATGCAAACATATTCTGATAGGAGAAAAGAATAGCATATTTGGGGTTTTTCTCATCCCTGCTTTCCGCTCCAATCTCTCCCTCCCATGAGATACATCAGAACCGCTTGGTGGAAGAGATCGCTGCCCGGCCCCTTTCTCAGCTGGGCGCTTGGCTTTGCTCCTCTTGTCACCGGATTCCACCCTGCTGACAGCAACGTGTGTGGGAGCCAAGTGCGATACTGAAGGGTATCTTTGTGTTTATCTTGGTGCACATCTTTGTGGATCAATTAAATTAATAAGGCCCCCCTAGAGAAAGTCTCAGGAAACACGATGTTGGGGGACAGTTCTCCGTATGTCTCTTATTTCTGCACATCTTGCAAAAGACCTACAGATTGTCCTTTTTTCTGGGCCAAGATTTGAAGGACGTTTACACAGTGAACAGCCTTAGAAGATACGGTTCCTCCAGCTGCAGCAAAGGGCGGGCGTGCTTACCACCCTTGTAACAGATTTGGGCTCCAGATCTCAGGATTCCTGTCCCGTAGCAACCACGAGTGCAGGTGTGTCGCGGCTCTCCTCAGACCGACCTGTGGGAACGAGGGATCAGGCACCAAGGTGCAAACGCTGTGACGGATAATGTCATGTGGAAGAAACTGTCCGCATCTGATCGGAGATCTTGTGTCTTCGGCAGTAACCATGAAACCAAAGGTTAAAATCTTAGACCTTTCCCGGTTCTTAATATATAGTTCCGAACTTTTTTTTTTTTTTTTTTTTTTTTTTTTTGTGGGTACCAGGGGGACGACCTCAGGACCTCGCGCGCCAGCAGGCGCCCGTGCCTCTGAGCGATATCACCGGCCCCTTTTTCGTATGTGGGATCCGGGAGTCGAACTCGGGCCCTCGCGCTTGCCGGGCAGGCGCTTAAGCCGCTGAGCCATCTCACCGGCCCCTATAGTTCCGAACTTTAAATGATTCCAAAATATCTGCAGATGTATAGAATCCCCAACAGCATTTTAATAAGCTGACCAGTGTGACGCTTTACCGATGTCCTTAGCATTGGCGTTGCTTTCTCACTCTCGGAAACTCATCCCGACACGAGTGTGCAACAACGGCTGCAACCAATCAGCTTCTCCCTTGAAGCTTTATTTCTGGAACCATCTTAAAATCTGGCTAAAAAGCCAGATTCAACCCTTAAATCACTGTCTAAATGTTATCATGCGCTAAGGATTAAATTCCTATAAATGGCTGGACAATTTGCGTTTAGCAAGAACATGAAAAGTATCTGTGCTCCCACCAAAGCTTGGCCATTCATTCTGACTCATTAATTTATTCAAATCAATGTATTCATTAACTTTGAAAATATTTTTTACAGAGGTGAACAAGACAGTCATAGATCTGGACTTTAGGGATCTTGTCCACCAATGGGATGGAAAATATTAAAAATAATTGCATAAAATTACCTAAAAAGCCATGAATACTGTGAAGGAAATAAATACTATGACACACTAGCGAAGTGGATATAATAGGGGTTTGTTTTTATTCCCAAATAGCAGAAGTGGCCTAAGTAAGAAAATACATTGCAAAATATTTTTTCTACCTTTTGCTGTTGTTGTTGGCTTGGATCTCGCAGGTAAAGAAGAAATGAGAAGTAAATGTATGTTCTTCATAAATTTACCCAACTAAAGTAACATTTCCCTTGAGTAAATTGGATTTTTAGAAGGTTTTGTGAAGTTCTCCAGAGAAAAGGACATTTCTCAGTCTTTGAGAAGTTCATGTTTGTTGGAATTAGAAGCTGAGAAGAATCTGAGAAAAAGAAGAGACAGATTTCATTTCTCAAAACAACAAAACAGACTGAAGACCTGAAAGAATTTTTTCACTTTTTCCAACAATACTTTCTGATTATTTTAGATGATTATAGCCTGCATGATAAACACCTCACCTCTTAAGTATTAAAATAACCCCTGGAAATAATGAAAGATAGAATCATAAATGTAAAATAACAGCTCAGTTGGTTACAAACATTTTAAACAAAAATATCAGAAAAGTAGAAACATGAAAATTTTTAGGCAGTGCAGCTTCATCCAATTCACAGGTGTAATTTGAACAGAAAAATTATAAAACAAACAGGAACAGGTGGATTCTGGAGCTGTAGGGAGCGATGTTTGCCCGCCTGCGTGTGTCTTTCTTTCTGTCCTGTAGGCGTGTGAAGTGGAGTGTATTTATTCCCTCAGTTTTCTAGATAACTCAATCATTCATGTTTGAATTATTCCAATTTATGCACATAATTTACCAAAATCTGTACTTTTGCCTACAGTTAGCAAGACTTAATCATAACATCTGAGGAAGAAAGGCTCTTTTGAAGTGGGACTGAAGAGAGGATGGGATAAAGAAGGACTCGACAATCATTGTTTAAAGGTGTTATTATACTCATCTAGATTAAAGGAACCCACTCCAATTGAAATTCTTTTAAGGTAGTACCAGAAAAGAATTTATTTTTCTTTGTAGTAAGTAATGCTAGGACTTGAAGTAGCTTGCCTAGTAATTAGTTACTTCATGGGAAAGAAAAACCTAACTGATGTTTGTATTCCTGAAAATGAAGAGGCTGAGATGTGCTACTCGAGTTTTCGTCGTCCGTCAGCAGTGGTAAACGTTTAGCTCTGTTTCTCCTTGCACGCTGCACAGACATCCGGATGAGGCTGAGGCTTCCTGCCGAGGCGCACGGAACTCATCCTTGCTAGTCAGCAAACCGCATTGCCCCGGCTGTCGCTTCTGGCTTGGTGACCCTCACTGCTCGCTTTGGACAACGACGGTGCAGTATGATTTTTTCTTGCTTCCTAAAGTAAATAAATCACAAATAGATTTAGAATTTCTGGTTTCCTTTCGGAGCATTATTAGATCAGTGTGTTTCCCTAATTCTCTAACTCTTCTTCAATATTTTAACTTTATGAGACCTTCAATCTCGCCATTAAGATCAAATAAAAGGTCTAAAAGACTACAGTCCTTTTCTTCCTCTTCTCCACCTTCGTGAGAGAAGGAGGCCTGGACAAGGCACAGATGGGCTTAAAATGCCTTTCTGTAGAAAAAGCAAGCTTTCCTTGATTATACCACCTGCATTTGGAAATATCCACGTGGTGTTCAATTTCTCTCCTCACATCCAGCGCTGGCTGTTTCTGGCACCTAACAATAAAATTGGGGTGTTTCCCGTACAATTCTTGATGACTTCTGCTATTTTATCTAAAGTGCCTCTTATAAAGTAATGTAAGCAACTGCCTCATATTGTATTAATGGAGGAAATTTTCCTGCTGGGTCCAAGTCAGTTTCATGTTTCCTAAACAAAGCACAAATGTACTGCGTTATGATGGTATTCTCGGTCCTATTTCTACAAGAGCAGAGCAGTCACATGACCTTGAAAATACTGTATAGGATAAGCTATTTCCATTCAATAACAAGAAGTAACAGTAATTTCCTCTTTAGAGTTATCCTATGTATGCAGATTTTTCTACTTGAAATGTTGTGAACCAATAAGAAATTACACTCTGCACTTTCGGGTGTGTCTGTAAGTGAGGTAGAGCAGCAGCTGTCGCTAGAGGGTGTCACCCTGTGTCTCCCGGGATCTTAATTACAGACAGTTACCTTGAGTACTGGGTTTTGGACCAGCTCTCTCAGAGTCTGTTGGAGAACTATAAAAATAATATAGCTTCAGAGGCACTAGTCCCAGGGTTAGATTCAGTCAGTGTTTATAAAGAATTATTTATATGTCTTTCGTTTGATTTTATGCTATACCGTGTTTGGTAAACAGTTTTCAAGCCCATAAGATGTTTTAGTTACTTTTTCCCCATAATGCTTTTTCATGAAAACATGGAGAGATAAGATGATGGCCTTTGACGGTGCTAACATAAATACCCGAGTGCTTTTAAAATTTTTTAAAATAAAATGCGGTGGCAAAGCACTGGTTAGGGAGGGCCGGCTCAAGCAACCTTCGTAACATGTCAAAAGGTCTTAGAAACTGTATTCTCCGCCCCCCCTTGCCCATGGTTACCTAGGTGTCTACACCAGTCAGGATAAATTAGGTTACACTGTGGGCACAGACCCAAAATCTCGCTGGCTTCACATAGCCAAGTTTATTTACTGCATTTGCTGTGACGAGCAGTGGCTTTGCTCCGGCATTGTCTCTGGGGCCGGGGCTGACAGCATTTTCTGTCCAGAACGCTGCGGTGACCGTGGCGGAGGGCAAAGGAGGCCCGGTAAGCGCACAGGCTCCTGCAGCTGCCGCTTCGAGGGTCACACGGCAGAGCCCGGCTATTCCCCCGCAGGGAGCAAGAGCAAACATTTGAGAGTAAGAGTGCACCACATAATTCTCCTTACAAAATAAGTAGGGCTTGCCTTAAACTCTCAGAAAACAAGTATTTGTTAAGTGCCTACCGTGTGTCTGGACCCTGGGAATACTGCAATGAGTGGAAAATTCAAACCCTGAACTCCTGGGGCTTTCATTGAAAGGGTGAAAAGGGAAAATAAGCATAAATATTTTCTTTGAAGAAAAACATAACAGGATAAGGAAATAGAGTGATGGGAATATTCAGAGTTTAATGTAGCAGAGAAGTATCTGGAGAAGAGATGCCCAAGCACAAAATTTAAAAAATAGAGCGGGGGCCGTTCCTAGACATGGGGAGGAGACTTTGAGACAGAGAAAGCGGCTGGACCCTGTGTGACCTGACTGAGGAGCTACAAGACAGGTAGGGCGTCCTCCAAAGAAGTGAGCTTACAGAAGTAAGAAAGGAGACAAAAATGCGACCAGAAACCTGGCTGCGTGCCACCCTGCAGACCATGGTGAAGACACTGAATTTTCATGGAACAAGATGGAAGCAACTGGAGGATTTTGAGCAAGGAAGGGACATGATTATACTTTTACTTTGAGGAACTCTTTCAACCTTCTGCTTGATTACAGACATTTCGAAGAGGATGGCCAACCAAGAGACTACTGCAGATCATTACAGAGAAAGATATTGATGACTTGGAACTGCACGGTAGTGAAAGTGGCAAGCAGCAGTTATTTGGGGATGTACCCTGGTATGGAGCTGGCTGGATTCACTGATGGGTTGGGGTGTGAGTTCTGAGAGAAAACACAAGGAAAACTCCAAGGCGTTAGAACAAATAGGAAAATGGAAGTCAATTTTCTGAGTAGAAAAAATGGAGGAAAGCAGGGGAGAGCAAAGTTAGTTTTGGACAAATAAACTTTAAGGTGATCGTTATACATCCAATGTTATGCATATGAATCTGGACTACAAGGGAGAGTCTGGAATAGTCTTAGAAACCAGGGAGCCAAGAACTGGATGAGATCACTTAGGAAATAAGTAGAGATAGAAATGAGACAAGGTCTAGTTGAGTCCAGTGAAATATCCTTTTGTCCTATATATCCATGCTATCCATATTCATTACCCATTCATCAGTCACTTAGTACCAGCTCAATTTTGATTTAGAATGTTATGGTATTACAGTGTTTATATTCAAATGACCCTTATTCTACTTAATTATGGTCACAAAACACAAGAGTAGTGTGTTAATAACTTTTCTGTTCTTGGGACAAAATATCTGACATACACAACATAAAAGAGAAAATGTTTATTTTGGCTCACAGTTTCAGAGGGTTCAGTCCATGCTCAGCTGGCTCCAAGACAGGAACATCATGGCTAGCAGGTATGGCAAAGCACAGCTGCTCACCTCATGGCATCAAGGAAGCAGATAGCAGAGACAGAGCCTGAGAGGAGAAATACCCTTCAAAGTCATGCCCCCAGTGGCCTACTTCGTCAAGCAGGCCCTACCTGCTAACAACACACGCAGCTATGAACTCATCCGTGGATGAGTATAGTGTGCACATGATACAGTCACATTCCAAAAAAATCAAACTTTGAGTACATAAGCATTTTAGAGGACATTTTTAAAATTAACTTTATTGGTACTCTTTGGATATACATAGCCATCACATTCATCATAGGGAATTTGTACCTCTACGTAATATATATTGATTCTTCCTTTTTTTCCGCATTCCCCTCCTCTCCCTTCAACCCTTCTTCCCTCCTTATTTATAAAAACTTTGTTTCCACTTATTTCCTTCTATTCTCTTTTTTTCCTTTTCCTTTTCTTCTCATCACCTAACCCTTCCTTTGCTCCCCTTCCCATTTGAACATTTTCTTCCTACTTTGAAATATCTATCATCCATTTTGGTCCTTATTTATGTTTTTGGTTTCTTACACAAGTGAAATTTCACTTAAAAGTATGGTCTCAAAGTGCATCCATTTACCTAAAAATGTCTCAGGTTTGTCCTTCTTTATAATAAAGTAGTACTCCATTTTACATAAAAACCACATTTTCATTATCTATTCATTCACTGATGAGAATCTGTGCTGTTTCCATGATTTAGCTATCACAAATTATGCTTCTATATACATGAGTGACCGTATATCACTGTGCTATGATGCCTTTAACTCTTTCAGCAAGATACCAAGAAGGGGAATAGCTGGGTCAAATGGAACCTCTGGTTTTAGTTTACTGAAGAATCTCAATACTGATTTCCACAGTGGTTGTACCAGTCTACACTCCCACCAACAGTGGAGAAGCATTCCTTTTTCCCTACAGCCCGCCAGCATTTGTTATTGGTTGATTTCTTGATGATAGCCATTCTTTCTGGGGTGAGATGGAATCTCAGTGGTATTTTAATTTGCATCTCTTGAATGACCAGTGATGTTGAACATTTTTTCATATATTTATTTGCTATTTGTACTTATTTATCTGAGAAGCATCTATTCATTTCAGATGCCCATTTTTGGATTGGGTCTTTAAATTTGCAGGGGGGGGACTCTGGTTTTATTTTGTTTTGTTTTGTTTTTTAGTTCTTTATGTAGTATAGATATTAGTCCATTGTCTGAAGAAGATCTGGTAAAAATTTTTCCCATTCTGTGGGTTGTCTTTCACTTCGTTGGTGGTTTCTTTTGCGGTACAAAAGATTTTTAATATGATGAGATCCCAGTTGTTGATTCTTAGTAATATTTCCTGTGCAATTGGGATTTTGTTCATAAAGTCTTTGCCTATAACCTATGTCTTCAAGAGTTTTACCTATTTTATCTTCCAGCAGATTAAAAGATTTTATTTTAATATTTATGTATTTGATCCATTAGATTTTAGTTTAGTGCATGGTGAGAGACATGGGTCTAGGTTTTAATTTTGGCATGTGGAAAGCCGGTTTTTACAGTTTTTCATTTATTAAAGAGGCTATCTTTCTTCAGCAAAGGTGTTTAGCCCCTTTGTCAAAGATAAGTTGGCTGAGTGCACTTGGAGTTGTTTTCGAATCTTCTATTCTGTTCCATTGACCCACAAGTCTGTTTTTTTGCCAGTACCATGCTGTTTTATCACTGTGGCTTTGAAGTATAATTTAAAGTCAAGGATTGTGATGCTCCCTGCCTTGCCTTTGTTGCCCAGAATTGCTTTTGCTCTTCTCGGTCTCTTTAGGTTCCAAATGAAATTTAGGATTGTTTTCTTTAGTTCCGTGAGGTATGCTGTTGGTATTTTGATTGGGATTACACTAAATTTGTTGAACAATTTTGGAAATATAACCATTTTCACTATATTGGTTCTGCTTATCCAAGAACAATGGATATCTCTCCATTTTCTGATATCCTCTTCAATCTCCTTTTTTAGAGTACTGTAGTTTTCAATGTAAAGGTCTTTCATTGGCTTTGTTAAATTGATTCCTAAGTATTTCATTTTTCTTGATGCTATTTTAAAAGGTATTATTTCTCTAATTTCTCTCTCAGTGAGTTTGTTATTTGTGTGGAAGAATGCTATTGATTTTTGAGTATTGACTTTTTTTTTTTTTTTTTTTTGTGGGTACCGGGGGTCGACCTCAGGACCTCGCACACCAGTAGGAGCCTGTGGCTCTGAGCGATATCACCGGCCCCTTTTTCGCATGTGGGTTCCGGGAGTCGAACTCGGGCCCTCGCGCTTGCCAGGCAGGCGCTTATGCCGCTGAGCCATCTCACCGGCCCTGAGTATTGACTTTTTATTCTGCTATTCTAAGAATTTGGTTATTAGTCTTTTGTTGGAGTTTTGGGGGTTTTATATGAAAAAGGTATCATGTTATCTACAAATAATGTTTTTTAAAATTTTCCTTTCCTATCATTATTCCTTTTATTTCTTTCTCTTGTCTAATTGCTCTGGCTAGTATTTCCTGAACTACACTGAATAGGAGTGGTGGTAGTGACATCCTTATCTTGTTCCTAATTTTAGTGTGAAATCTTTCAATTTTTGACCATTTAGTATGATGTTGACTGTTGGTTTGTCGTAAATGGCTTTTATCAGATTGAGATAAAGACCATCTACTCCAATTTTCTGTAGGGTTTTTATCATGAATAAGTGTTGGACTTTGTCAAATGCTTTTTCTGCATCTATTGAGAAGATCACATGGTTTTTGTCCTTGGCTCTGTTAATATGGTGTTAATTGATTTGCATTGTTGAACCATCCCTGCATCCCTGGGATGAATCTCACTTAGTCATGGTGTATGATCTTCTGGATGATTTGCTGCATTCTCTTTGCCAGTATCTTATTGAGAGTTTTTGCCTCTATGTTCATTAAGGAGATTGGCCAGTAGTTCTCTTTTTTTGGTTGGATCCTTCTCTGGTTTTGGTATCAGGGTAATGTTTACTTCCATGAATGAGTTTGGGAGGGTTGCTTCCTTTTCAATCTCATTAAAAATGTTTGAGAAATAACAGCATTAGGTCTTCTCTAAATTTATTGTAGAATTCAGCAGTGACTCCTTTAGGACTTGGGCTTTTGTTTATTGGTAGTTTTTTAAATTACTTCTTCAATTTCATTGACTGATATTGGGTTATTTTGAATTTTTATATGTTCTTGATTCAGCTTTGGTAATTCATGTATCTAGGTATCTGTCCATTTGTTCTGCATTTTCCATCTTATTTAGAGTACAGGTTCTTGAAGTAGGCATTGATGATTTAGATTCCTGCAGGGTCATTGTGATTTCATCCTTTTCATTCCTAATTGTATGGATTTGAGTCTTTTCTTTCCTTTTTTTGATAAAGTTGACTAAGGTTTTTGTCTACTTTATTTAATCTTTCAGAGGAACAACTTTTGAATTCATTGATTAATTGTATTGTTTTCTTAGTCTCAGTTGCATTAAATTTTGCTCTGCTCTTTATAATTTCTTCCCTCATACATGGTTTGGGTTTAACTTGCTCTTCTTTTTCTAGAAGCTTGAGGTTCAACATTAGGTTATTTGAGCTCGTTCAGTTTTTCTGATATGGAAATTCACCACTATAAATTTCCCTTGTAGAACTGCTTTCATTGTGTCCCATGAGTTCCAGTGTGTTGTATTAGTTTAATCATTTAATTGTAGAAACTGTCTAATTTCTTCTTTAATTTCATCTGTGACACATTGGTTGTTTTGGGGGGCTGTTGTTTAATTTCCATGTGTTCATGCAGTTTTTGTGGTTTCTTTTGCAATTGCTTTCAAATTTCATTGCACTATGGTCTGATAATATGCATGGGATAATTTCAATTCCTCTGCATTTACTTAAGCAGGTTCTGTGAGATAGTATGTGGCCTGTTACGGAGAAAGCCCCATGTACAGATGAGAAGAATGTGTATGTTGTTATTGTGGAGCAGAACACTCTGTAGATGTCTATTAAATCCATTTGTTCAAAGATTTGGTTCAGCTTTGACATTTCTTTGTTGATATTTTTATCTTATTGATTTTTCTGTTTGTGACAGTGGGGTATTGTTTCCCCATTACAACTGTATTAGTGCTTCTTTGATTTTTCATGTCCATTAATGTTTGTGTTACATAGTTGGGTGCTCTGGTATTTGGTTCATATATATTTATGGCTGTTATCTCTTCCTCTTGGATTGTTCCCTTAACAGGTAAGTAGTGACCTTCCTTGCCTCTTCTGATCAGTCTTGGCTTGAAATCTACTTTGTCTGCGAGTTGAATAGCTAGCCCTGCTTTTTTCTAGGTTCTTGTCACATGGACTATTGTTTTCCACCCTTGGATATTCAGTCTACAAATTTCTTTTTGATTTAAAAGTGTTTCTGGACTGGTGCAACCACTGTGGAAATCAGTGTGGAGATTCCTCAAAAAGCTAGGATTACAGGTCCCATTCAACCCAGCTATTCCCTTTCTGGGTATCTTCCCAGAAGAATTAAAAACATCATATCACAGCAACATATGTGCACCCATGTTTATGGCACCACAATTCTTAATAGCTAAATCTTGGAAACAGCCCAAATGCCCATCAACCAAGGAATAGATAAAAAGGATGTGGTCTTTTTATACAATGGAATACTACTCAGCCATAAAGAAGGATAAACATGAGATTTTTATAGGTAAATGGATGCAACTAGAGACCATACTCATAAGTGAAATAAATCAGACTCACATATGTAAACATTGTATTGTCTCCCTGGTATGAGGAATGGAAAGTGTAAATAAGGTGCAAAATGCACAATACATATTTTGAAGTGGGAAGAAATTGTTCTAAAGGAAAAAAGAACTAGAATGGGGGAAAGGGGAAAGGAAGGAAAGGAAAAGAAGAAAAAAAACAAAATACAAGATAGTTATACTGCTAATTTCTCTTAGTTCATTGAAAACAAAGGTCTGTGTCAATATAGCTTAGAGAATTTTATAAGCCCACATCTTGTACACTGATTACCTACTTTAAAGATAGCAACACTCAATGTATTAACTATTCTAGTATTTTGTTATGAAATTTTGTTTTACTTTTTTTCCATAAAATAAAAAAATGTGTTTCTTGCATGCAGCATATTGTAGGACCTTGTTTCTTGATCCATTATGCCAATCTGTTTCAATTGAAGAATTGAGACCATTTACATTGATGGTTGTAATTGATATCTATCGACTTAGCCTTTTCATATTATTTTCCTGTTGTTGGTTCCCTTTCTTTCTCCTCTTTTTAATTGTTTGCCTTGCCTAGAGGATTCACTCTTTTGGGATTCATGCAACTGCTGTCTTCATTGTCTCTTTCTAGAATATATTTGAGAACTTTTTTGGAGTGCTGGTTTTGTGGTCATGAATTTCTTCAGATGTTCTTTGTCATGGAAGTATCTTATTTCTCCATCAATTTTGAAAAATAATTTTGCTGGGTACATCAGTCTGGGTTAGAAGTTGTTCTCTTTTAGGGCTTGAAATACCTCTCTCCAAGCTCTCTTGACTTAAGGGCTTGTTTGGAGAAATCCACTGTGGTTTTGTTAGTGACTGGTTTCTTTTCTCAAAAAGCATTTCATATTCTGTTCTTGTGTTGAATTTCTGGTATCTTGACTATTATATTTCTTGGAGTAGCTTTTTCTGATCATGGCTAATTGCAGTTCTATATGCCTCACTTATCTGTATGTCAAATTCATTTTCCCTGCTTGGGAAGTTTTCTGCCATTATTTCTGTGAACCAGTTTTTTATGTCCTTTGGGCTATTTTCTGATTTTTTCATTGATTCTGATCAATCTTATGTTATTCTTCTTTGCATTGTCTAGTGGCTGTTGGATTGATTTTTCATGATCCCTTTCTCTTTTTAAGAAGTCTTTCTTTTGATGATCACTAACCACAAACTTGTCTTCTAGATCTGATATTTTGTCCACACTGTTTGATTCTGCTGTGTTTACTTTCAGTAGAATTTTTAATCTCTTGGATATCTGTTTGAATCTGTTTCATGGTATCCAATTCTTTCCTATATTGGGCATTCAAGTTTTCCATCACTTTCCTAAGCTCCTCTGGCTTTTTAAAAAATCTGTATCTAGTCTAGATTCACTTCTATGTCCTTCATTATGGTCATCACCCCTTTAGCTATGAGAGAAATTATTTGTTTTTTTTTGTTTGTTTGTTTGTTTGTTTTTTCTAGAGCCTCATTCATCTGCTTTGTTACTTCTGTTGCTACCATTTCAGGAAGTTCAGCTGGATGGCTTTTGATTCTCCCACCTCAATGCCCCCTGGATTTGCCTTGGGTGAGCTGGAGGCTTGGGCTTCCTTCTTGCTTCCATGTCTTCTCATTTTCTATTTTTTAAAATTTGTTTTCTTCCTCGATGCTTGTAAATTGCTTATGGTAAGTAGCTTTATTACTCTTACTGAGACTTCCTTAGGAAATGACTACTTTTCAGAGATGTTTTCTAGGGGTAGCTGGCTTTTGACTTTTGAGTCTGCCCCAAGATCCTGCCTTTTCAATTTATTAGGGTTGAGAAGTTGCTGCCTATTTGGCCCAGCACCCAGTTCTTTGGTACTGGACTGTGGTATTTTTTATGAACCCCAGACAATCTTGGTATTGGCATTCAAGGAAGATCACAAGAGCTATGTCACCTTGGCTAGAGTAGTACAATCAGTAATAACAATAGCATCAAGGCCAGTATAGAAAATGACAAACTGGGCCGGTGAGATGGCTCAGCGGCATAAGCGCCTGCCCGGCAAGCATGAGGGCCTGAGTTCGACTCCCGGATCCCACATACGAAAAAGGGGCCGGTGATATTGCTCAGTGGCATGGGCGCCGGCTGGCGTGCGAGGTCCTGAGGTCGACCCCCCAGTACCCACAAAAAAAAAAAAAGAAAATGACAAACTGTGGTAACTGTTAATTTGCCACCTTTAATCATAGGTACAAGAATTATAGTTATATAACAAAATGTAAAACAAATCAGAAAATCATACACAGTGAATATCCCCTCAATATAGCAATTTTATCCTCAAGGGAGAAAATTTAAAAGGGTTAAAAGGAAAAATAGAGAAATAAAATATGAGAAAGAAATTAGAAGCAAAGTTGAAGGACAAAGGAAGATTACCTAAGCTTTGGGAAACTGGTGAAGATAGGGGAAGAAAAAAGGAAAAAACAAAAGGAAGAACTAAACAAAAGTTAAAAACTAAAAACAATGTTTGCACTCATGAAAAAACAAAAATAAACAACCAAGAATAAAATGGAAACAGCAAAGAGAGAAAAAGAAGAAAGATTTCTCTTTGATTTCAAGCATGTGTTTGTTTTCTGGTGCGTACAGTTTTGTGGTAGGGTCCAATTTGGGGAGCTTCTCCACTGTCACTGGTAGACAAAGGAGGCAGACAGAGCCCAGATCCCTGCTGGATGCGCCCCACAAGCCTGCAATAGGAATAGGGCCAGGTGCTGATTCTGGTGCTTTCAACTCCAGAGAAGTTCAGGCTGATCCTGGCCTCTGGTTGTGGGTTTGGGGCCTGCATTGTTCAGCCTACAACACTCTGGATGTGTCTTGCTGGCATAACCTCAGCTCCCTGACCCTGGATGTCTCCCTTGGTTGTGCCTCACCCAGTCACCGGGACCACTGAAAGGAAGCCAACCCGTGGTTTATCCAAGTCCTGAGTTCAGCTGGCCCCTCCCTAAAGTGGCATCTGGCCAAGCACTGTCTCCAAGGGACACTGACTGCAGTCACTCACCAGCTGTTGTAGTTTGCAGCATCCACTGCTCGGTTTCACTGGTGCATTTCTCCCTGGAGGCCTCTGGAGTCACCCACCACGGAGACCTCTGGAGTTACCCACCACGGAGTCCTCTGGAGTCACCCACCACGGAGTCCTCTGGAGTCACCCACCACGGAGTCCTCTGGAGTCACCCACCACGGAGACCTCTGGAGTCACCCACCACGGAGACCTCTGGAGTCACCCACCACGGAGTCCTCTGGAGTCACCCACCACGGAGACCTCTGGAGTCACCCACCACGGAGACCTCTGGAGTCACCCACCACGGAGTCCTCTGGAGCCACCCACCACGGAAACCTCTGGAGTCACCCACCTTCACTATGTCTTGTAGATTTAAGCCTCCTCTCGCATTCCACAAGCTGGGAGTCGGGGAGAAAGTGTGATTTGCTGCATTCTTTTTCTGCGTTGAGGTCTGTCTCTTCACTTTCTATGTGGGCTCTAATTCTCCCTTCAGATTCTTCCTGGGTCCCAGAGATCCCCCTCCCTCCTCATCTTCTTCAAGTTGTCATATCCCAGTATCTAGATTCCAAGTCTTGGAGAGGTTGATTTCCTGGTGTTTACTGCTCCACCTTCTTTCTGTAAGTCTCTGGAGGACACTTTTTATCCTAAGTATAACAAATAGTGATCCCGGCAATTGTATTACAGTATATTCTTACAAATGTTCTATTTTATTATTAGTTATTGTTGTTAATCTCTTACTTTGCCTAATTTATAAGTTAAACTTCACTGTATATGTATTTATAGAGGAAAAACACAGTATACAGAGAGTTTAGTACTATCTGTGGTTTCAGGTATCCATGGACAAGGGAGAACTACTGTCTTTATACTCAGAATATATGAATGTGTAAATATATATCTTATATATAATATATACTCTATTTTATTTCCTTTAGAATTTCCTAAGTTCCTTTGTTTATATTGTCCAAATGCAATTTAATTTTTAGTTGTTGTGAGCATTGGTAAAATAAAGATGACATAAAAATTAGAAATACATGTCAATGCATGTACTGGAATAATCAATATTAACATATTTATACTTCCCAACATGATCTACAAATTCAGTGCTATCCCCATCAAAATTCCAATGGCATTTTTACAGAAATAGGAAAAACAAGTTTATAATTCATATGGAATAAAAAAAGAACAAAACTCGAAGCATCATACTTGATTTCAAGTATATTACAAAGCTAGAGTAATCAAAACAGTATGGTACTGACATAAAATCAGACATAGACCAAAGGCCCTTTGTGGACAGTTCTCCAAAGAAGATATAGAAATGGCCAACAGGAATATGAAAAATGCTCAGTATCATTAATCATCAGAGAAATGTAAATTAAAACACTAATTAAAACCTCACATGTCAGGACAACTGTTACCAAAAAAGCAAAAAAAAAACAAAAAAACAAAAAAAAAAAACAACAAGCATTGATGATTTGAAACAATTAGAACCCTTGCACATGTTGGTGGAATAGCCATTAATTGCCATGAAAAACAATATGGAGATTACTCAAAATATTAAAAATAAAATTATCATATGATTCCAGAATCCTACTTTTTTGGCATTACCCAAAAGATTGAAATCAGGATATTAGTATTACCCTGTTTATTGCAATATTACACACAACAGCCAAGATACAGAAACAACTGAAACATCCTTGGACAGATGAATGGATACAGAAGTCATGATAGAGACATACAATAGAATACTATTCTGCCTTTAAAAAGGAAGGAAATTCTGCATTATGCAATAGCATGAATGAACATTGAGGTCATTACACTATGTAAAATGTCAGTCATAGAAAAACAAGTACTACATGAATCCACCTACATGAAGTATCTAAAATAGTCAAATTCATAGAATCAGACAGTATAATAGTAGTTGCCAGGGAACGAGGGGGAAGAGAAAAATGTGGAGTTACTAATCAAAAAGCATAAAGTCTCAGTTAAGTAAGATGAATAAGTTCTAGCCATTTGCTGTGTAAAATTGTACCTTTAGTTGCCAAGACCACATTGTACACTTAAAATTTTAAGAGAGTAGATTTCATGTTAACTGTTCTTGCCAAAATAAAATGAAATTTTAAAAAATTTTGTATGATCAAGGTATGGTGGCATTTGCCTGTAATTACAGCGTTTTGAGGCTCAGTTAGGAAGGTCACAAACTCAAGCCCAGCCTGGACAATTTAGTGACTTTGTGAAACCCTCTCTCAAGATTAAAAAAAAAAAAAAAAAAAAAAAAAACTTTAAAAAAGAGCTGGGGACCAGGGATATAGCTCAGTGGCGCAAGCGCCTGCCTGGCAAGTGCAAGGTCCTGAGTTCAATTCCTGGTACCAAAAAAATAAAAATAAAAAAATGAAAAGAGCTGGAATGTAGCTCTGTGCGAATGTCCTGGTTCCAATCCCCAGTATCAAAAAAAAAAAAAAAAAAAAGTATGAAGAAGGAACCTATCTTTTTAAATGGTTAGTCAATAGTTCTGACATCATTTTTGCATAGCCCATCATTTCTCTATTGATTTGAAATGACTTCTTTTAATGCAAACTACATTTATCTACCAATAGGCAGATTTAGTTTACACAGTGGACCCCTGAAATTCACATGGGTTACGTTCCTAAAGGATCCACAAGTTGTAAAGAATCACAACTTTCATATTGGTCAGAAAAATGCCTCTAAAAGCCTTTTTTTATAGTTTTAATCCTAAATATTCTATGTCTCCCACAGGTATGTGATTTAATTTAATGAAACACTATATTAATAAATATAGTATTTATTCATACTATAGAAGGTGCGGGGTGTTTCTTCTAATACTTACAAGGTTCAGGGTGTTTTGGCTGCATCTCAGGGGTCTTAGGGCTTTAAGACGAACAAAACCAAGAAGACTGCACATAGCTACACGAGGTACAGCACCCTGTTACGACACGGGAATGCAGGTGCCTCCGCCAGAGATGGGTTACAGGGCGGCAGCTAATCTGCAGCGAGGAGAGCTGAATAATGTTCTCAGATTGGCTACTTGCAAACTTTCCACCAAAAAAAAATTGAGGGGGCCGGTGAGATGGCTCAGCGGCATAAGTGCCTGCCTGGCAAGCGCGAGGTCCTGAGTTCAACCCCCGGTACCCACATAAAAAAAAAAAAATTGAGGAGTATATTTGCGGTTTCCCCAAAATTCCACAAACAATTATTAGGCTCCAAGGGAAAATTCCAGATTGACTGAGGCTGCAAACTCTGAACTACGATTTTGCAGGGTTATACTGTAAACACAAACATTTTTACATGTCTGTATTATTCCACTGGTCTCTTTGCTTATTACTTTTCCAATATTTAGCAATACTATATTAAACTTCTTTTTGATCATGATATATATGATTCTTTTAATGAAATTCTTCCTTAAAAGTGCTAATATTTTATTTAGGGTTTTCACATCTAGCTTTTCAATAGATCTGTAGTGTTCTCTTTTAATATTGTGGTGTGATTTGTAAAAATCCATGCAAAATACTATGGGCCTGGATTGACTACATTTTCCATTTTGTCTGTGGTGCTGGTTTATCGCATTTTTATCTTGATGTAGACTCATTAAATTTATATTTTTCTAGGAAAGTCAATCTTTTTGATTTTTAAAATTACTTTGTATGAAATGCCTAGTTATTGTTTCAGAATATTTTGGATTTATAGTTTTGACCTATTTGTCATTCTAATTTTTTATTCTTATTTAGGTTGCTAAAGATTTGTTTATTTTATTGGCAGTTCCACAGAGGTCACATTGGACTTATAAATCCTATTGTGCTTTTACTTTCTATTTAATTAATTTCCATTTCTATACTTTGCATGTTTTCTCCATCCCTTTGGTACATGTTTTCACTTTCTCCAACTTGCATTATTTAGTTAATTTATATGTAATTTTTATTTTATTAAATACTTTTAAGCCTAGTTTTTGTTATGATAATTTCATTTTTAAACTTTCAAGTGAATTGATTTTACTCTCTTAATTTCTCCCTTTTCTCTCTGTCCTTTAGATGTTTTAAAACTTTATTCTATTGCATTTTGGTTTGAAGATGTGCCATTACATTTTCTGATTTGTGGGATTTGTTGTTATTATATTTTTAGCTGAATATATGATCTATTATGAATAAATCTTATGTATATGTCAAAATTTCATTTTCACCAATGTATTATCTGTTTGTTCAAGCATATTATTTTCTTCCAAATCCTCCATGTGATTATGTTTTTTGGCTACTTGCATTTCTGAGAGAAGTTTGTTAAAGTCTCCCGAGTTAGAATTCTGTCTTGTTGCTAGCCAGTTCCCTAGTATATGTCCCCAAATACGTATGGAGTACATTTTCCATGGCCTTCCATAACCTCTAGAACTAGCCTGGAGTACCACAGAGAGAGAGCTGGGAAAACAAAACCAAACATCCTTCATGCAATGCCGGTGCATTACCTCTTAGCTTCCTGAGCTCAAGTCAGATCTCCAGTACACTTGGCAAGCCAGATCCTCTCTCTGGAGGTAACTGCATGTAATTAATGAGCAAAACAGTCCCTCTACGTATGACGTTATTTGTAAAATGTATTTGCTGTTGTGAAGGAAATTGGAAATTCCCAGGGGAAGTCGTTGCATACATTCGGAGCATTCATCTACTTCCTAAGACACGTATTTGCAAACTGTTAAATGTCAAAATGACTTTGACAGTGCTACCTACTTTTCAAGGAAGAAAATTTGACTTATGAAGTTGAAAATATCTTGGCTTCAGAGAAACTTTTTCAAAGTAAATTAAAGTTTATTATAGTTCATAGAGTATTTTCATATACACTAGATAATTTTATACTAATAATATTCCTGTGACAAAAGTAAAAGCGATATAACCATGATCACCACTCTGATAGATGCCACTGAGACCAGGGACCAGAAGTGACTCAGAGTTACACAGCTTGTACTGATGAAGTGGTCCCGGAATATACAACCTATGAAAGCAACTTTCAAGTTATTCACACTTCATGACCGCAATCTACTCCAAGCTGGAGATTCTATGTCTGTGGGAAAATTCTTCCTGCTCCTGTATATACTGAATTTTTGGAAACGAGGAACTCCTCAAATGTAGTTGTTGAATAGATATTAGCTGATTTTAAGAGGACTGTGTTAAATCACTTCCTGCGCTTCCATTCACTCTCCCACCATGCTCTGCACACCAGGAAGATAACTTACACGTGGTGCCCTTGGACTGCCCTGCCCTAAAGGGTTTGGTAAAATTGGCCAATTGCAGCTCTAGGAATGTGACATCCAGACACTGTTCCCATCCTTTCCTCCTTGCTGGTTCCTGCATGATGGCTACAAGCCTTCATGAGGATCCTAGCTCTTAGGAGTGAGTGGCCTTACTCAGTCTCATTCCCAGCTCCGGTAAAAACTTCCTCCCTCTTCCTTTTCAGACCTAGGGTGGAAATGGTACACTACTGATATTTACCCCAAGTCCTGCACAGTCTTTTGTATTTGCTCTGCATTCTGTTCATACTCTTATAAATGGTCATTTTAAATCAACCCTCAAATTACCCAATTCAAATGTGCCAGCTGGTTCTTGCTAGGACCTGATTGATAATGGAAGTAAATGACTCTTAATATGTATGGCTTAAGTAAAAAACAATTAGTTGAAAGGATATGTTTCCCAGTCAAGCCAAAACTATTCATATACTAACATCTGATTAATGTAGTTTTTGAAAGGAGTTCTTTTAATATATTCTTCATCGGGGGTTACACATTTTCTAGACCAAAATCAAAATCAGATCAAAAATGTTCTAATATTCTATATATTGTTAATACAATTTAACAGTAACAGAAAAAATAAAGAAAAGCAACCCTCGCGTTTCCAAAGCCGAGAGAAAAACCAGTGCATTATTTCTAATTCACTCCTCTGCCATGCAAACCCCTCCGCCACACCAGCCAGAGAAATCCTTTGGCAGAGTCAGAGTTAGATTCTTTTTATCCCTGGGCTTCGGCTAAGGCAGGCACGGGGTAATGCAGAGGCTTGTTTTCCACAATTCACTGTGGACAGTAGAATGGATGATTAAATGTTAGAGAAGGGATTGAAATGACTCATTTCCAGAAGTTTCTGTGCATGGTGGATACTGTAAGTATGCATCAGGGGGCATGCACTCACATGCACACACATGCACGCACGCACGCACGCACACGCACCACCTGCAAACCTGCAGAGAAAATGGCACTGTTCTCAGAATTCATTCTAGTGCTTGGGGACTGGATGCAAATGGAGGCTACTGCTTTCCTTCTGCGCCAGGGCGGAGTGAGATGCTGACATGCTTAGTATTTTCTGCCAGCTGGCCACAGTTCACAGGTAGGCGGGATAGCATACTTCATTCCCTTTCCCCTCCCTTATTCCCTTGCCATGGGCTAATTTTTAATATAATGCCATAAGGAACGTTATCATTCAGAAAGTAAGAAATGAATGAAGTCGCGTAATGGCTCCATCCATGTACAATGGATTTCCACTGTCAGAGTAGAGCGGAGCATACTCTGTTTCCCTCTTGTTTTTCCAGGAGTCACAGTGACCACGTTTTCTCCCTCTTTTGTATTTTAATGAGAAAGGGGTTGAAAACTAAAGTATAATGGCCCACGACACTGAGGGGTATGCAGAAGAGCACACAGAGAGAGACACTTTCATTTTAAAACTTTCCAGTTTTGAATCAAAGTCTCTGTTGTCATTTAGGATAAGAAAACAAAGTGGTCTACTAGAATTTTAAGTTTTAAATATTGTGTCCTTAAACAGTTATTTTGGGTTGCTAGACCCTTGGTTACATTTTAGCAATGTAATGAATATTTCCTCAGGCCAATTTAGAGGTACACAAAATAACATGGTAGTGTGTGCCTTGGTCTTTCTATGTTAAAAACAAAGGAGATGAGAGTAAGCATCTAGAAACTAAAATTGTTAAGTGCTAAGTAAGAAGATAAAATTAACATTTACTTCTCAGTTTCTCAAACTGAAAATAACTATGCGCTAAATCAAAATTGATACATTTAGAGCATAGGGGAAATTAGCAAGATAACCAACTAGAGCTGGGCGTGGTGGCATGCGCCTGTAATACCAGCACTCTGGGAGGCTGGGGCAGGAGCACCGCAAGTTCAAGTCCAGCCCGAGCAATTTAGGGAGTTAATGAGATCCTTCTCAAAAAAATTAGGAGGGACTAGGTATATGAATCAGTGTGGACGCTCTGGTTTCAATGCCCAGTACCAAAAGAAAAAAAGCCAATCAAAAGCTCCCAGCACGCTCCCAAACACACCGGCAAAAAAAAAAAAAAAAAAAAAAAAAAAAAAAAAAAAAAAAGGCCCAAATCATAAGCAACTAAATCTCAACACAAATAACAAAAGAATAACAAAGAAGCAGCAGAAACTTAGAAGAGCCACACAGGGGAGGAAAGGGAACATCTTGCTTCCACGAACCCATCCTCCAGTCAGGCTCAACCTGGAACCACGCGGGCCCTGCGGGGAAAGCTGAGGATCCAGAAGCCTGCAGTCGTCACACCGGAGACTTCCGCAGTCCGCACGAGCTCCGAGGCCCGCTGAGGGGCTCCCCGGAGTCTATGCCCGGGTGGGTACCCCAGAAAATTAGCCAGTGCCGCCCAGCCTCCCCAGCCCTGGCTGTGGCGCTGAGCGGTCCCTGCTGCAGAGCAAGCGCCGCTGCCTCCCTCAGGCATCGCTGCGCCAGGAGCCAAAATCTGCAAAGAATCTTACGTGTACGTCCTCGTGAAAATGTCTCCTGAAATTATAAATATAACATTAACAAAATATAAGTCACCGAGCATGAAGAATATAGTTACAAGGACATTGTAATGAAAGATGACGCTTCACTTTCATTTTTTCTGGATCAAAAAGACAAAATTTAGCCAAGAATAGAGAAGATGTGAATAAAATATTTGTAATTAATATATAAGCACATGTCAAATATCAAACCCTAGAAACAAAGAAATGCATTTTTCAAGGATCCATAGACAATCACAAATATTGATCATATTTTTTTGTTGTTGTTGTTGTTGTTGTTGTTGTTTTTTGTGGGTACCGGGGAGTCGACCTCAGCACCTCGCGCGCCAACAGGCACCCGTGCTGCTGAGCAATATCACCGGCCCCTTTTTTGTATGTCGAACTCGGGCCCTCGCGCTTGCAAGGCAGGTGCTTACGTCGCTGAGCCATCTCACCGGCCATATTTTTTGGAAAAAAAAAAAATTTCCAAAAGCAGAAATGATTAAACAGTGTTCTCTGACCAAAGTGCGTTCAATTCCAGAAAACAAAAATATTAGAAACAAAGTTAAAATTTCTTTAACATATAATTCTTAGGTTAAATAAAAATATCAAAATCATAATTGCAGATTATTATCTGAAAAATAACAGTGAGGGAGAAAATTTTAAACATTTATATTACTGAAAAGAAAGAATGGAAATGAGTTAATAAGATGGCACTTGTTAAATAAAAATACCAAAATAAACTTTAGAAAAACAGAAGAAAAGAAAATTTTAAATAAGAACAAAAAACCCCCAAAAGGAGAAAAATGAAAGATATTATAAATTAATTCAAGACTTTGCTATGTAGGGGGCAAAAAACAGACACAATTATGGATAATTCATTTACCAATAATAAATATAAGAGGGAATACATAAGTAAATGCATAAAATAAGTAATGAAAAGTAGGAATGCCTACAGGTGATGACAAAATCATTATAAAAATACTCTGCACAATTTACATCAAGAACTTCTAAAACTTGGTTGTTTTTTCAAGAATATAGAAATAAACTACAAATGGAGAAATTGTGAATGTTGTCAAAATTTTTGAAAAGCTTCAGATCTAGAAGGTATCTTTTATAATTATTTTTCATTCAAGAAGCATATATTCCAATATGATTTAAACTTGTTCCAGAACAACAAAATAAGAAATTTTCTTCATATTCTTTTTACAACATATGTGTGATAATGACATCTAAAAGATTGTCTCCTCTTCCTACTTTCTCTCTCCTGCTCTCCTCCCCTCCTCCTCTCTCTCTCTCTCTCTCTTTCTTTCTCTTAAATGATTTGTTAGCAGAAATTATTTGCAGTGTTTTAAATAAAAATGTAGCGTAACCAACTGGGATATAAGAATGTATCCAGTTCAATGTTGGGAAACCCAGTAATTTTGTTTTTAATTAGTCAAATCACAGTAGAAATTAAAAGGCATTTTAAATTTTATTTTCAACATAAAAGACATAAAATATAATTTAATGAACAAAAACACATATCAAGTTTTTTGTTATAAAATCTCAATGTTTGAAACATTTATTTTCCCCCAAATAATCAATGTTATCTACTTATTTTTATTCAAACATAGAGCAAGGTTTCTTTAGGAACTTATATTATTCTAACATTAATTTCAACATAGGTCAGTAGAAAATCCAAGAAAATGTGTAAGAATTTTTAAAAAGGAACTATAAGCATAATTGTCCTACTAGGTATTAAAATATATAAATTGCAGTATCTAAAACAAAACTGTCACAGAAGGCACAAAGACATTCTAAAGCAAAACAATAAGTAGTTAAAAATTGACCCATGGATGTGTAGTAGTTAAGCATGTGGCAATGAAGCTGTTTCAAGTTGGTGAGAAATGAATTTAATTTTCAATATAAAACATTGGGACTACTGGCTAACATTTGGAAAGAAGAAACCTGAATCCTTTGTGGGAAAATAACTTCCATATGGATCAAAGATTTAAAGCATAGGAAGAAAAAAATAAAAGGAATAGAAATAAAAATGAAGCTATAAAGCACTAGAAGGAAATAGGGGTGAATAACTCGAAATGTAATCTAGAAATAGGAAAGTGTTTCTAAGCAGCATGAGAAATTCAGGATCCGTAACATGATG
The DNA here is from genome assembly GCA_028451465.1 of Erethizon dorsatum. NCBI lineage: Eukaryota > Metazoa > Chordata > Mammalia > Rodentia > Erethizontidae > Erethizon > Erethizon dorsatum. Next base: position 84,789,283 of record CM051838.1, on the reverse strand, counting down.
TTGATTAGTTTGTTACGTAATATTATGAAATGATGAGTCATGAGATTAACCTCTAAAATAAATCCAAAAATTAAGTAAAAACTGGAATACGTAAAAGAGAGTTAACATAGTACTTGATATACAAAGAGTTTAGCATATTAATGAGATAAATTTGGGCACTCCACCAGAAAAATGGGTGAAGAAAATACGGGTAGACAGAAAAAGGAGAAATAAAAGGGGTTGGAAAACATTTGGCAAAGTTAGTCACTGTCACTAGTATAGCAAGGGGAAGGTACTGTACATTATTTTTCACCCATGAAATTAGCAGACGTTTGTGTGACTGCAGGGATTACAGAATATCTAACTGTTATTAGATTTCTTCTTGACAACAGTGCGGGAGTGGGAATATAATCTCAAAGTGGATGTCTTTTGGCCCAGCAACGCCACTTCTAAAAATTTATCCAGAGGGGTTCAATCTATTGGTTAAATAAACCTTATGTGTGAGAATTTTCTTTAGTTTATCTAAACAATCTATAAATATTCCTCAATATGAAACAAATTCAACAAATTACACTATAAATAATAGGACATCAGGTATCCAATAAAGCAGCAATCCAGTCATGAGTATAGTTACTCAGAAAGATGCTTTTGTCATTTTTTTATTGAAAAAACTAGGTTAATATTAATAGGTGCTCCACATAAATAAAGTAATGCTCTTTGACTAAGAACAAAGGCAGTATAACAGCAAAAATAGTCTGGACAACACCATTGCTTCCACAGCTCGGTCCCCACGTGCAAAAGGAGAAGTAAACACAGACCTCACGCCCTCCCGGAAGTCAGCGTGGGCCAAAGACAGAAACAGAAAGTGCAGGACTTCAGGACTCCCAGAGGACACCGCAGGGGAAACTTAGATGGCCTTGGATTTGCAGAGGACATTTTAAATAGGACACCAAAGACGTGATCCATGAAAGAGTTATTACACTAAAATTTGTCTGTTTTTTGAAAAATAATGAAAAGACAAGTTAACAGACTGGGAGAAAATACTTGCAAAAGACATCCAATAAAGGACAGCTATGTAAAATATGTAAAGAATCTTAAAATTCAACAATAAGAAATCAACCTGATTTAAAAATGAGACGAGGACCGGTGAGATGGCTCAGCAGCGTAAGCACCTGCCTGGCAAGCGCGAGGTCCTGAGTTCGACTCTCGGAACCCACATACAAAAAAAGGGCCGGTGATATCGCTCAGCGGCACAGGCACAGGCGCCTGGCAAGTGTGAGGTTCTGAGTTCAATTCCCGGTACCAAAAAAAAAAATAACTTATCAAATACTATGAAAAGCCATTAGCATGCATCATTTTTATATTTAGATAAATAATAAATGTATTTGTAAAGTAAAAAAATAAAACATATTGATAGCTTTCCTCCATTTCATGCTATTTTGGCTGTTGTGTTTTCAACTTGTCTTTCACATTTTTTTCTACAAACCTATCACTATTACTTCTGTTATCTTTTTATAACTATTGTTCACAATTTCAATGTGATAGGCAAGAATATCTGTACAACAGTGAAGACTATTCTAGGAAGTATTTCAGGGAAAGAAGCATGGAAGAAAAGAAGTGGCGACTCCAGAACGTTTGAAGAGAGTTTTAGGAGACTGGGCTTGAAGTTGCATTTGTGAAGAGGGCATGATTTATGCTTTGGTGGAAAGACTGGATGTGGTTGCTAGAGAAGAGGGAGGTTTTCCAAAGCCCGCTAGGTGTTGCCTTTGGTCAATCAGTGCCTTGAAAATTTTCTTGTGCGTATTAATCATCTAGGAGCTGTTAAAATGCAGATTTTGATCTATTGTGTCCAAGCTGGGTCCTGAGGTTCATCATTTCTCACAAGCCCCTAAGTGATATTAATGCTGGAAGACCACATGCCATACTTTTGAGATGCAAGGATTCGATAACATCTTTCTATCTAACAAGTAAAGAATTAAGCCAGCCATATTCTAATATGTGCTTTTATTAAAATCAGAAATGTATTAAAATATATTTTGAACTATTCCAGGTTTGTTTATATGCACTACTGCTTTTTCTATTTAGGGTTAAATAAAGGAATAACAACAAAATTTGATTCTGTATTGCCTAGTTTATATTTTATTTTTATTATTTATTTAGTTACTTATTTATTTTGAGACAGGGTCTCACTCTGTAGTGCAGGCTGGCCTTGAACTTGCTTATGTAGCCCAGGCTGGCCTCAAACTCACTTTGTAACCCACACATTGATCCTCCTGCCTCAGCCTCCCGAGTGCTGGGATTGCAGGCATGCGCCACCATGCCCAGCTGCTGCCTCATTTTTTTAAAAAAGGTAGATATTTCAGTTCTTTCTCTCACAACCTAATATAAAACTCCAAATCTGTTTTTACCTTTTTCCATAAGGAAAAAAAAGTTCTTGCTGTTTTAAATGCTGGGGTTTTTTTCTCCCCCCCCCCCCGGAACCATTTTGCTCAATTCAACTTTGAATGGCACTGGGATTGTGTGGGAAATGCTTTACTATTTAAGATTTTTCACAAGGTGCTCTATGAAGGGCAAACTCAAGCACCACTGGGTTTTTTAAAATTCTTTTTGAGTAGTGCGTGTTCGCAGTATATAATGATTACATTTATTGTGGGGAGCTGGCACATGTGCACGATACAGCTTAATTCTAGTTTTTAGCCCCTGTTCTCCCCCTCCATCCCTGCTCCTTCCAACTCTTAGTCTTCTTCCCATTTGCAAAAGCTCTATTTAATTTTTTCCTTCAATTCTTCTTTTTCCGTCCCCTTTCCTTCTCCTCCCTCTATCCATTGTTCCCCCGACCATTTGAAAAGGACCTCCTTACTTCCTATTTATCTATCTTCTGTTTTGGTCTTTATTTGCATATATATATTTGAGCATATATATAACATATATAATGTTTCTCATTTAAGAGAAACCATGTGATATTCAAGCTTGTGTGTCTGACTTATTGCACTTCGTATTACGGTCTCAAGTTGCGGGTTTTACTTTACTCTTGTTGACCCATTTGATTTGCAGGGCAGAAGGAGCAAGGTGGCAAGAAGTTCTCTTTGAGAAAAAAATATCTTGAAACTCAGATTCCAGCTTGTGCAAAATGTTGTCTCTGGGCCGGGGATACAGCTCAGCGGCACAAGCGCCTGCCTGGCCAGTGCAAGGTCCTGAGTTCGGTTCCTGGTACCAAAAAAAAAAAAGTCTCTTCTGCTTTGGTGTGGGTCTGTGCGACCTTCGGCAGCAGGCGCTGCTTAGTCCTCGTTTTCGACACCAGTAACAGTGGGGGATTCAAGCCGTTTAACCAAAGCCTTGTGCGTACGTGCGCGGTTGCAATGCATTCATTTTGGGTTACAAACATTTTAAATGATTTTTATGTTTTTAAACTTTGTATACCGTCTCCAACTCCAGGCTCTTTGGTGGTCATTCTTGGCTTTGCTAAAATGAATGGAATTTGCAAACCAAGGCTAAGAGCAAGAGTTTGATTTGTTGGGGGAGGAGAGGGAGGGGATGCGGCTGGGAGGCCGACGCGCGCCCCTCCGCGCCCGCCTGTTCCGCGCGCCTCCCCTGCAGCTCGCTGCTGGCGCCCGCCGTGCTCGGGGTCGCGCTTGCCGGCGGTTGCACAGTGGTAGCTCCGCTTCCGCTTCCGCTCTCGCCCGCGTGCAAGCGCCTCGTTCGCCGTGCGCTCCCGCCTGTGTCTCTGCATGCACACTGCGCCGCCGGGCGAGCCACGGTGCTGTCTCGCTCGAGCCCTTCTTGCTCTCCTGACCACAAGCTCAGCTTTCTTATCTTTGGGACTCGCTGAATTGAACTTTCAGTCCACACTCCGCGCCCGCAGTTACCCACCTCTTCTCGGGCTCTTACCGCAGCCCGCTGGATAGGTATTTTACTCATGTTTTTCTTATTTGTCTCTGTGTCTGTGAAAGTTGCTGGTACTTGCAAAGAAGACAGAGTGAGTTCATAAAAGAGACACATTAAAAACAAGTTTGTTGATAAAGTATCCCGATAGCTTGCATTTAATTTTGCCGGAGACATAGAGCTTTGGTAACCGAAAACATATCCTTTTTAAAGCATCTCCATAGCAAATAACTTCTTTTTACTGATAAACAATGACATTCATTCTATATTGGATGCCGGATTGACCACTGGTTCAGGCAGCCAAGATTCTAAAAGTGTAGGCCTGGCCTTGTCACACTGATGATAAGAAAAGACCCTGCAATGCCCTGCGTGGCTCGACAATTCCCCCTCACATTTCTCTTGGCCTCAGACACCTCGGCGACACGCACATCAGTTCCCCGTCAGCGTACTGGGGACCCTGCTGGCTCTGTAGAGTCAGTACCTGTGGCATCGCCTATGGAAAAAAATAGTCTTGCATACACATGGGATTATTTTTAATGTACAAGAAGAAAATTATGCTTTAAGTTCATTGATTTGGGGATGCAAAGCTTAAGCTATAAAAGAAAAGAAAAAGGACTCAAATATGTTTTGAATCATCATTTATTCTAGAGCATCTGGCAAACATAAACTTGGAAGTATGGAAGAGCGTTCATGTTCACCATGGCCACTTTCCACAGAACAGTAAGGGACATGCATTTAAAAAACAACAAAAGCACAAACCACAGTCATCTGCCACAGAAGTAACGACCGTCGAAGTCACAAAGGATGTTGATAATAAGCGGAGGGCTACGCCTTGAAGTCGTGCCAGAGAAATCTAATTTAATTAAATGAGGGCTCAATTATAAAAACAAAGATGACTTTCACTTCTATTTTTAATTTTATGGATGAAAAGTAAGCCTTGGAAATACGAAAGAACCAAATAAAGTCATCAAATAAGAATAACTTAAACTCCTTTTCTGATCTTTGTTTGGGGCGGAGTAGAGCAGAGAATCATTTGGCAGGGAATAGATAAATATAAGCAAACTGCAAGCCTTGATTTTGCCATAAGTGGCAAAATGCATGAGGAAGACAAGACTGAAAGGGTCCGAATTGATAAACATGGAGGCAATTATCGTTCTTATTTATTGGCTTCTAAAGCACATCTTGCTCAATGCAAGGTGCTGTGCAACAAAACGTAAAGTCCACTAAAACCCCACAGTGGAGATAGTCTGGGAGTAGAAGCCAGGCAGAAAGTATTTCCAGTTCCTTCAGAAAAGAAAGTATTGTACTGACAGCATGCGCGTGAGAGTTTAACTAAACGAGGATGACAATTCTAAAACGAATGCTGTACCGCTTTCCAGGACGGCAATAACCTGTCAGGCCTCAAAAAGAATGTAGGCTTGAGCACAGAAACACGTCAGGATATTTAGAATCAAATTTAATATCATTCTTGCATTTAAAATTTTTTTCTGGGTGAAAGGGGAAAGAGGGAGGAGGTAGAAAGTTATAGGAAGAGAAGCACCACAATAGTTAGGTAAAAATTGGTTAAATTGATTCAGAGCAACTCAGTGGGAGTTGCTGTATCATATTTTTTACATGTTGTAATAAATCCAAAATTATGTCAGTTTTTTTTCCCCTAAACCGGCAGCATTATGTGGCTATGTTCATTTATACCTAGTCTAAGTGCGCGTAAGCACAAACCAAAAGGCTAAAGAAAAAATTTCTCTCTCTCTGAGACATTTTTAAACTAACTTATTTTACTTTACATTATCATTAAGGAAGATTATTTAAACAGAGGCATGGGTTATCTTTTGAATATCCTACACGGGACTAAAATTAGCAACTAAACCGTAGAATTGAAACCACTCCAAGGTTTGGAGCCAGTCGTACCAACCTTTCTGCCAGTTTTCCTGCTGCTCTCGAGAGCTGGGCTGGGCAGGCGTCCCCAGCCCGGGGCGGAGCGCACCGCTTGCGGGGGATCCGAGCACAGGTGGCCTTGCGCACAGCTGAGCAGACAGTGCCTCGGGGCCACCGCGCCTGACACTGTTTAATTTAGAGGTGCCATGAGGCCATGGGCTCTGACATACTTGGTAAATTGACTCAACCAAGATAACAAGTTGACTGGTCCTTTGGGGTCTTGCGTGGGCGTCTGGGCGAGGTCAGGGGTGGACGAGACCCCGTCTTTGACTGCAGGAAGAAACCCACCTCGCGTTTCCCAGGCCCTGTCCAAAGTTCAAATGAAAGCCCATATCTATCTGCCTGAATTTTCTAAAGCTACAAATTAACTTTCGAAGGCAAAAATATTGACATAAACCTGAATACGTTTATGTTTTGAAAACAGTGAAATATCACTAAATATTTCTACAGAAATAAAACTCTGCATTTATAGCATTATCTGGTTCATTGCCAAAGTGAACGTTTAATAACAAGCTCCGTGCATGTTATGTCTAGACCTCTATGTAGTATATGCATTATTAAATAAAATATTTCAAAATGCGCCTCAGGTACTGTGGCCAACTGTGGTGAACACTGTACTCCAGAAACACACATTGGACCACAAACAAAAGCAAGAAAAGAGACTCTTGGTACTGCAGAAAAATGACTCTTTGTTATCCAAAATTCCAACACATTTCCACAACGCCGCAGTGCGGTCACCTGGTTTTTGTTTTGTTGTTGTTGTTTTTGTTTTGAGACAGGGTTTCTCCAGGTAGTTCAGGCTGGCCTTGAGCTCACGTGTTGTCCAGGCCTTGAACCCTAAAGCATGGATCCTAGTGCACGGCCCCTCCTGCCCAGGCCAAGAATGGCGTCACCACAGAGTTTATAATTTTGCAAGGGAAATAGACATAGGAAGAATGAATTATAGTAGTAGGCTAAGTGGAGTGCTGTGAGAGAAGCATAACAAAAATACCCAACTTCTATGGGCCTCCTATCTGCCACTCTTGAAGGGGGTTTATATAAGTTATTTCATTTGAACCTCACAAGAGAGTAAGTCAAGGTTACAAAATACAGGCTAGAGTACAGAAACTTTAAAATCGCTTGCCCACATGTGTGCCAATTAGAGATCAGATTTTTGTACAGAAGTCTGCTTGATATAATGGTTTGTCAAATTTTATTTTACAATTTTGAATGCATGTCTATAGAAGACATTGATATTTCTTTCATTATCCTAATGCTTTTGTCAGGTTTTGACTTCTCAATCAAAAATTCAGCTGCATGTGTTTGTAAATGAAGGAGCTAGGGTTAAAAATGTATATGGAAATGCTAAAAGCCAAGAATAGCCATGGCAATATTGCAGAAGAATGAAGTTGAAAGATTTACACCAGCGGATATCAAGACATTTCATAAATCTACAACTATTAAAAACCATGGAGGGGCGGGGGATTTAGCTCAGTGGCACAGTGCCTGGCCGGCAAGCGTGAGGTCCTGAGTTCGATTCCCAGTACCCAAAATAAATAAATGAATAAATAAATAAATAATAAAATAAAATTTAAAAATATGGTATTTGCAAAAAAGGAGGAACAAATAAAGGGAACTTTGTAGAGAATCCAAAAATAAGCTAACACCCACATGGAACTTTGATTTATGACAAAAATGATATTACTCAAAATTAGGAAAAGAGCAGCCTTTTCAATAAATGCTGATGGGTCAATTTGATATCTATATATGAAAATAAGTGAAATTTGATTCTCACCTCACATCATACCCAGCATCAGTTCTAGGTGAATCGTAGCTCTCACTATGAAAGGCTAAGTGTCGGTGTTTCTGAAAGATAGCATGGGACAGAATTTTCTAATGGTAAGGATTTAATAAATGTTTTAAAAAGATAATATAAAAAGCACTAATTATAAAGAAAAAGATTTATAAACTGGATTGCATGAAATTAAGTTTTGTTCATCAAAAGAAGTCACTAGCAATGTGAAAAGCTAAGCTAGAATGTTTCAGGTATTTGCAATGTTTGTCTTTCAAGGGTTCATGTTCAGAATTTATAAGAACCCTTAGAAGTATGTCAGAAGAGACTACACAGCAGAGAATGGGCAAGAAATGTGAGCATGTGCTTCATAAAAGAGAATTTCTAAATGGAAAAATAAATATGAAAGTTTGCTAATCTTTATTAGTCATCAGGGAAATGTAAATCAAAACCACAATGAGATATAATAGCACATTTATCAGAATGGCTTTAATTTAAAATTGATTATTAATATCAAGTGTTGATATAGATCTGGAACTCTCTTACTATGGTGAAACAAATGTAAAGATATTCAATCATTTTGGAAAACTTATATGCCATGTGTATTAAACCTAAAAGACTCTTATTCTCTGAGTTAATAATTTCATTTTTTAGACAGTCTACAGAAATGAATAAATATGTGCGTCAAAACACAGGGACAAAAATGTTCACAGCCGCGGTCAGGAGACTGAGTCAGGAGGATCATTAGTTCGAAGTCAGCCTGGGCTACAAAGTGAGACCCAGTCTCAAACACCTCCATCCCAATTGTTCGCAGCAGTATTATTTCTAATACTCTGGATTTGGGAACAACCAAATCGTTCATCAACAGTAACACGAATAAACAGGTTATGGTATACTGATACAATGAAACAGTGCTCAACAACGGCAGTGAGTGAAGGGCAAGCAACAACATGAGCGATGAGTAAAGCATGATATTGCATGAAAAAAGTCAGAAACAGCAAGCACTTTTCACTTCATAAAGTTCAAAAACATACAAATCGTTTTATGACAAAGAAGTAGGGAGCAAGAGGAGGGCTCTGGAGATCCCGGCAATGTCCCTTTCTGGGTCTGCCTGGAAGGAGCAGGGATGCGTCCCGAAAGTGGCAGAACAGAGAACAGAGAAGGGAGACTGGGGAGAACACTTTCGAGGAGGAGACGCACGAAATAAACCCTAAGAATAAGAGGCATGCGGCTTGGAAAAGCCTTGTGCTCTCTGCAAAGGTGAGCAAATTGCCTCACTTTCACACTGATGAAGGGTAGTTTTGTGATGTTCTTGCCATCCTTCTAGGAGCAAGACCCCATGACACAAAATTTATACATTTTGTTGGACTGCAGCACTAAGGAAGATTCAGAAATAGGAGGTGCTCTACCTCTCCCCTAGTCTGCCTCTAGTAGTCACTGCTCTATTCTTTGTTTTTATGTATTTGACAATTTTAGTTTCAACATATAAATAAGATTATGCAGTATTTTTCTTTCTGTGTCTGGCTTATTTCCTTTAGTATAATGTTCTCAAAGTTTACCCACGTTTTCACAAATAGCAAGCCCTTTTTTAAGGCTGAATAATATTCCTATGTAGATGTGTGTGTCGTATCCATTCACTGATGGACACTTAATGCTATATCCATATTTCAGTTGTTGTGACTAATACTGCAGTAAGCCTGAGGGAGTGTAGACACCTCTGCTAGGTCCTGATTTCATTTCTTTCAGATATAACCAGAAATAATAAAAATATGATGGCTAGACAATACCATAGTTCTATTTTTTAATTTTTTGAGAAAAAAACATCTATGCTGTTTTCAGTAATGACTACCAATTTATATTCAAGGGTTCTCTTTTCTCCACACCCTTGCAAACATTTGCTATTACTTGTCCTTTAGATAATAATAGCTATCCTACCAGGTGTGAGGTAAAAAGCGTGGATTTGATGCGAATTTCCCTGATGGTTAGTGATGTTAAGCATATTTTCATGTACCTGTTGTCCATTCTTATGTCTTCTTTGGAGAAATGTCTATTCACATCCTTTTAATTTTATTTATTTATTTATTTATTTATTTATTTATTTATTTATTTTTGGGGTACTGGGAATCAAATTCAGGATCCCATGCTTGCCTGGCAGGCGCTGTGCCACTGAGCTAAATCCCCAGCCCCCCTTTTAATTTTTTAAAAAATATTTTTACTATTAAATTGTATAAGTGCCTTATAAATCTTGGACATTAGCCCTTTATCAGTGAAATACTTTGTACAATCTGTAGGCTGCCTTTCCACTTTGTTAAATGTTTCCTTTGCTACGTAGAAGATTTTTAGTTTGATGTTATTCCACTTGTTTGCTTTTGCTTCTCTTTCCTGTGTTTTTAGTGTGATATCGAAAGAATTATGACCACTGCCAACGTTGGTTTTCCTCTATGTTTTGTTTTTGCAGTTTCAGGTTTCGTGTTTAAGTCTTTAGTCCACTTCGGGGTGATTTTTGTGAACTGTGTGGGACGAGGGTCCAGTTCACTCTTTCGCGCGTAGACACCCAGTGTCCCGGTAGCACTGGCGGGGGACCGTCTTTCCCCACTGTGTCTCCTTGGCCCTGTCAAATACTGTATCGGCTCACTGTGCTGGGATTTATTTCTTGACTTTCTATTCTGTTCCATTGACAGTGTTGCTTATTTTCATTATTATGAAACTTCTAGACTATGCAACAGGATACCTAAAAAGTTAAAACTACTAAAAATAGTATTAAACATATTTTGGCCTGAAATCTAAGAAAACAGAGCAAGAATAAGAATGGCACCAAAGTCTTGTCTAAGTGGTAAAATGTTACTAATTAATACTAATCAATATAGTCTAAGCAAACATTATTTACAAAAATACTTCCAAGACAGAGGTAAAAACTTAAGTAGAAAAACATGACATCTCGGAGCTAATATCCATAATTCAATGATAATAAAAAATTGTAACATAATATTTCGCAGTTGCATCATTTAAAAATCTTGAATTCCCATTGTGAAGACATGAAATTTTCTCTAAAATTAATGTATTCTATGAAAATAACATGAAAAGAAAAAGAAGCAGAAGATGGTGTCGGGTCTGCCTGTGTAGGGAGATGCTCCTGGGAAGCAACGCCCTGAGGAATAACGTGAGGGTGCTGAACGAGAGGAGGGAAGCATGGAAGAGATGGCAAAGAAACTCAAAGAAAAGGGCCGGTGAGATGGCTCAGCGGCTTAAGCGCCTGCCCGGCAAGCGCGAGGGCCCGAGTTCAACTCCCGGAACCCACATACGAAAAAGGGACCGGTGATATCGCTCAGCGGCACGGGCGCCTGCTGGCGCGCGAGGTCCTGAGGTCGTTCCTCCGGTACCCATCAAAAAAAAAAAAAAAAAAAAAGAAACTCAAAGAAACAAAGAAGGGATGGAATGAGGGCGGGAGAGAGGAAGGGAGAAAAGAGAGGGGAATATTCAGTCCTCTCTGAGCCTTCTCACCGTGTCACCTAGCTTGATCACAGCCATGGAGTGGTAGAATTAGAGCCAAAAGTATCAATAAAAAAGATGACCAGAAGAAAAGAAAGTGTCTGAAGCAAACTTTGAAATATGTAGTTATACATATATGTTAACAAGGTATGTGTGGAAACCTATTTAAAATGCCACCAGAGCAAATACATGTGGCCAGACTGAGCAGGCAGGATAAACATAACTAGGGGGTTTAGAAAGGAGTGACATTATCAGTGCAGATGATGTAAAAACTTGACAGGCAAATTTGTGTGTTATCACCTGGAAAAATAGCTGTTTCATTGGCTTTTACACATTTAAAAATTATATGCACAGAACTTAAGAACAGATGAGTCGAAAGGAAAATGCAAAGAGAAATTAAAAGACTAACAAATGTTTTTGTACATACCTTTAATTGATATCACAGTGGAATGAAATAGAATCACGTTTAGGAGGCACTGTGAAAATGAGGAAGGAAAAAGAGAAGAAAAGGAGGGAGGGGAAAGAGGAGGGAGAGAGGAAGGGAGGGAGGGAAGGAAGGAAGGAAAGAAGAAAGGAAGGAAGGAAGGAAGGAAAGAAGGAAGAAAAAAGGAAAAAAAGTCTAGTAAGACATACTATACTGCCCTTTCAGTAACACTTTCCATTACTTACAGAGCACCCCACATGCCCCATCTCTGCTTTTCATAAATATGAACCTTGGGCATATGGATGTGGGTGTGTTTTCACACTAAAAACTTTAAGGCTAAAGGAGGTGAAGTTTACAAAGTTTTGACCATCATGAAAATGTAAAGATTTACACATACACTAACTCTGGCTTGTATCTGAGAAAGTGACAGTATTAATTTAATTAATATCTTCTCTGCAACTTTGTACTTCCTGTTATTTATTTAGTTAGTTAGTTTTTGGTACTGGGAATCGAACTCACGACTTCATGCTTGCCAGGTAGGCTCTGTGCCACTAAGCTATATCCCCAGCCCCCTTCCTGTTATTTAGTTGTGTAGAAAACTAATTTTGAAACAAGAAAATATAAAATCAATCCAGAGGCAATTCACATTAGATTTCTAAAATGATTTCAGGGCTAAACTATAAACGTTACTTTTCCAGGTGTGAGCCAGATGCTACAAGATAATTTTAAGGCAATTTTTCGTCTGCAAAGACTTTTCTTTCAACATACTCTCAAGGATTACAGGTTGATGATTCACACGGGTTAAACACATTCCAAATTGTCTAAGTAGGAATTCTTTCTAAGAAAAATCAACCAAAATCTTTTGAGGATTTATTTAGTGTTATATTGGCAGTCATTTATTTTCTAGCATTTCAAGAGAATATCCTGAAACAATTATAATATAATTGCATATTAAAATTATTGAAAAGTGTATCAGTAACTTAGTATTCATAAGGCAATAGAAAAAGCAAATAATGGGGAATAGTTTGTTGATAGAATATTTAATCCTTATAACATAAAGCAATAGTCAGTTCATTAAAATAAGACTTTCTTTCGGAGTAAATGGGTTGGAAGGAGTTGAGAGAAAATTGTGAAAATATCACAAAATGTATGAATGGCAATGTCCATTGTCTTCAACAAACTTAAATGTAGTCCAAACACAACAAGATTAATAAATATATGACAAACTTTATGATTAGATTGAACCGAAATAAAGTCAATTTTATCACCCAATTAAAATTTTAAAAATACTTAGACTTCTTTTCCAAAATTTTCTACTAGGCTTATGTTCTAAAAAATATATTAGAAAAGTACAGTTTACATATATAATACTAAGAATATATTATACTTATATAATATATATGTATATATATATATATAATACAGCTTATATATATAGATATATAAGCTGATCGCGATAATCATTATACTGTACAATGCTTATATGCATCAAATCACCATGCTGTACACTGTGAATATCACCACCTTTGTCATTTAAGTATGTAAACATTTTAAATATTCGACGACTACTTCGTTGAATAAAACATAAGCTGTAAACAGGGCAGTGACATGCCTTTGTGTCACAGCAGTGGGACTCTCATAAATCCTGCACACGAGAAGCTTGATGTGCACACCAGCAGTGAGTGAAAATCCATTATAGGAAGAGTGATGAGGAAAACGATTACACAAGGGCTGAGGCATTTTTCTAGTCTAATTGGGATGTGACACTGTTACAGTGGAATCCTTTAGACCGTACTTAATCGCTTTCAGTGACCGTAGGAGAGAAATTTCATCTTGTGACTTTCTCTGCTCTAGGAGAACAGTGACCTAGGGAGCCCAGCGCCGGGTTCCAGCTCCCTGCGCTCACGCCGGTGACGCATCTGCAGGTAAAGCTGGCAGAGCAGAGAGGCGGCGGCCGCAAAGTGCTGCCCTCGCTGCCTCGCCACACAAGTCTCTAGGACCGCACTGCGAGGGCCTCCCGAGACGCGCTCTCCGGCCCCAGCCCTCTCCCTTTTACCACCTTCTCATCTCTGGCTCTTCCCCATCTGGGATCCTTCCTCGCACCTGCACTTGCACTTCCTTCCTCTCATGCCCCATCATTTTTTTCTGCCTCTTGTTCTTTTCCGCATCTTTTCTTCCTTTTTCTCTCTGCTTCCTTCATCTCCTCCATTTCTTTTACCCGAAGGCCTTTCTGTCTGCTCCCGTCTGCCTGGAGCCGTCTTCTGGAAGTCTCTGGGATGGGTGTTGGGGATGGGTGCCTCCCTGAGCACACTCTCTGCAGAGCCCATGTCAGCAGCTGTCCTCAGTGTCACCTTCTTCCCAGCACCCACCTCACCCTGGGCCTGAGCTGATCCTTTGTAACCAAAGCGCATCACTCCTTTTGAGGAGGTAGGATTTTAGAGACAAAAGCCTTGCTTACAGGAAGTCAAGATCCTGCCGATTTAGCACCTTGGGGCAGAATTTCAAGGGCTGTCCCTTCTCAAGCCTCCTATGTTTTAAGGTGTCTGTTTGATGTATGCAGGAAGCCAGTAAATTGTTTTCTTCAAAGTAAGAGGTAAAAAGGCAGTTTGTTCTCACAAAAAAAGGACAATATTCCTTTGAAACTGGCCAGAAATGTTAGTTGAATTGTTCTATTTATCAAGACTCAAATGACCAAGAGAATGAAAATCTTCAGAAGAAAACTGCAGCAAAAAACCAAAACAGACCAAATGAACAGCACCGTGGCTGCTTTCTAATCATTTTCAGATAGAAAATGGCAGGGCCAGCAACCGACAGCACCGTTGGGTCACAAGGCTTATGTATCAGGAGTGAAAGGTTTACAGTAAATTACAACTCGGAGTTGCAAGGGCATCGTGTCGCATCTGTCCTTTCCTACGCGGAAATCACGCGCAGACTCTGGGGACGCGCCTGAGAGCGCCGTTGGTGGCCGTGGAGCGAGTGTAAAGGTGGCCGCTGCATTCGTGGTCTGCACACAGCGCTGCTGGGCGATGAAAACTGAGCTGCCGGATTCTGCACCCATGGCTGCTCCCACTCTAAATTCTAACGGTTTTGTTCTTACACTGTGAGTTCTCTTACTATAAAAGCAGATGTTAAAAATAGTGCTTATCTGTGTGGTTCTTCACAGAATTTCAAATGAAAGCCAATTCCCTCATCCTACATGATCTAGACCAGAAGTTATCACCTTCGCTGTTTCTCACTGAATCCTGTCGGCTGCCTCGTGATCGCGGCATTCCTATCTGCGATTAACCCCAATTAAAGTTTACGTTGTCTGCTTTATTTTCAGATTGTTTTATTGGGTGAAAGAAATAGCCTTTGCATTCAGTGGGAGCTATGATAATGAAAATTACCCCAGCCAGCCGTCCAAGTACTGAAATATGTGTGGCTCTTTAATTACAAAAGAGGGAATAAAGCTATTATGTCAGATTAAAATCTTCATCCCTTAATGGGCAGTAAACTCCAAGTTTCTTTGTCTAGGGGATGATTCAAATCTATTGTTCCCTTTGTGTCTGAGGAATCCGCCTTTGTTACTTCAAAAATTCAATAGATGTCTATATATTTAGAAATAGAGAGTATATAGAAATTATGTAGAAATATAAATAGATGTTTATATATAAATAAAAACATAGTTTCCAAAATTAAGAAACGTTTAAAAATAGATAAGGGTACAATGTGAGAATGAAAAGGAAGCAATTACTAAGTGTATAAGTATTCAATTTCAAGAAAATATGTGTATTTTTTCAAAACCAAGTGATATTTAAATTTTTCCAAATGATCATAGAATATTCATGGTGACAAGGACTTTAGAGATCATTCAGTGGTTCTCAAATTTAGCTTCCATCACAAACACTTGCAGGGCTTGTGAAAACCAAGCTTGTCATCAGGAATAGTGATGCACATACACTCTAGGAGGCTGAGGCAGGAGGATTCCAAGGTCAAGCCCAGCCTGGACTACTTAGCAACTTATTGAGACCCTATCTCAAAATAAACTAAAAATAAAAAAGGGCTGGGTGTGTAGCTCAGTGAAGGCCCTGGGTTCAATCTTTAATAGTCTCCCCCACCCTGCCAAAACAAACAAACAAACAGATAAACAAAACCCAAAAATACATGGGGTTCATGAGCCTAATGCCAGAGTTGCGAGTTAGAAGAGTTGCCTTTCCAGTGTTTCCAGGGTGCTGATGTTGCTAGTCTCAGGGATCATACTGTGAAGACCTCCGACCTTAGTCCAATCCTCTTGTTTTGTAGGCTAGAAACCTGAATTTCAATGTGTTCCCCAAAGCTGGTCAGTTTGGGTGTGGGTGAGATAAGAGAAGAACCGGGTTCTTCTCGCTCCCAGTTGCCTTCTTGGATCTTCACACCAGTGCTTCTCAAACTGTGTTTTAAAAGCACAGAGCACAGACAGCGACAGAGCGGGTGAAGGGAGGGTCACCGCCTCTGTGTCCAGCGAACGCCCAGGAGCTGTTCTTGCAGGTGGTCCAAAGACACATTCAAGTTGCAGAGTTTTGCTGCATACTATGTAGTATTATTGTCTTTTTGTTTTAATTATTTACACTAAAAATATATGGTGGCTAATCATTATAAAATAGACTTGTTTTTCTAGAGAAGCAGTTTTAGGTTCACAGCAAAGTTAAACAGAAGACACGGAGACTTCTCAAGCTTGGATGCTTGTCCCCGCTCCCTTGGCCTCCACAGTTATCAGCGGTCCGCACCAGCCGTGCATTTGTCACAACTGCTAACCCTACACTGACAACCCGTTGTCACCCAAAGTCCGCGGTTCGCATTAAGCTGTCATATAGCCTGTGGATCTTGACAAAGGTACAATGACATGTGTCTACCATTGTAGTATCAGGTAGAATATTTCACTTTCACTCTTCATCGTTTCTTTCCCCTTAACTTGGCAACCACGGATCTTTCTGTTGTCTCCATATTTTCCCCTCTCCAGAGTGTCGCACTGTTAGAGTCATGGGGTATACAGCCTCTCAGGATCACTCCTTTCCTTTAGCAATGTGTTTAAAGGTTCTTTTCATTCAGTAATGTGTTTTAAGATTCCCCTTTATCTCACGGTAACTCATTTCTTCTTATGCTGAATAATATTCCATGGTTTGGACATAGCCACAGTTCACCCATCACCTATGGAAGGATATCTTAGTTGCTTCTAAGTTTTGACAATTACGAGTAAAGCTGACGCAAACACCTCCGTGCTGGATTTCGCGTGGACAAAAGTCTTCAGGTCATTTAGTTACATTCTGAGGAGCGTGATTGCTGGATTATGAGTGTGCGTTTACTTTGGTTAAAAAACAAAACAAAACTGCCCAGGTATCTTCTGCATTCCCACCAGCAATGAATGAGAATTCCAGCTCCAAGAGAGTTCCAAGCCCTCATCGACATTTGGTTGTATTGGTGTTCTGGATTTTGGTGGTTCAAATAGGCACGATGTGGTATATCATTGCTGTTGCAATTTACATTTTCCTAATGACTTAATTTGCATTTTCCTAGTGATAGATGGAGCATCCTTTCATGTGCTTATTTGGCATATGGTCATTTTCTCTGCAAGGTGCCAGTTCAGACCTTGTGCCCATTTTTCGGTCAGATTGTTCTTTATTTCATTCTTGAGTTTAAGAAATATTTGTACATTTTGGAAATAGTCCTTTATCAAGATCTTTTGCAAATATTTTCTCCCAGGTTGTGACTAGTCTTACATTTCCCTGATAGTCTTTTTTTTAAAAAACCACAAGGGATCATTTCTTGCTTAGGATTTATTCTTTCATAAAGCCAAGTTTTACTGGTTAGCACTGAATCTATGTCATGGAAGAATATGAATTATTTAAAAATTATTCTAAACTACCTTTTCATTACTTAAGAGAAAGAATGCACTGAATATGTTTGTGGATGTGTTAAAACTATTTCAATGAATAGTAAACAGCCATTGTTTGCTTGTATATAAAAGTTTCTATTCAACAGCATTTATTTTATCAAGTATTTTTCTGGCTAAAAACTTGCAGTACTACAGTCATAAGACCCAACTTCCGCCATCAAGTCTAGGTAGGAAAGCAAGTAAAAAGTCTCAAAATAAAAAAGTAAAAAGGCACTGAGGATGTATCTTGGTGTGAAGGCCCTGGGTTCAATCCCCAGTGTCACCAAATAAATTTAATTAGGTAATAAATTACATTTAATAAATAAATAAAGTAAGTGCAGTGTGATAGGTACTAGTAGAAACAGTATACATAAGGATGGAAAAGCTTCTGGAAACAAAGATACTTGGGGATAATTTTCCAGAGAAGACTTTGAGCTGAGTTTAAAAATACACAGGAGTGTATGAATGGATTTGGGAGAGATTCAGACATTCTAGAATGAGATGTAGAAGAATTTAGCACTAAAAGAGTTAGAGCCTGAAGACAACACACTGGAAAGTTTTACATTTAGGGAATCAAAGCAAGAAGAGAAAACCAAGTAGGAAGAAGTCAGGGCATCCCACAGACTTTGGAGAAGCTGATATACGGAGCTATCTTTAGAAGTGAAACAGAATTCCTACTGGGTGCTTTTGCACTCCAGCTGGCATATAATGAGCACATATTTTTGTATCCAATTTTTAGATTTTATAAAACCCTACTCACTGTAGGCTGGTGAGAGTAATTGTTAAGACATACACACTGGCTAAAGTTCAGGGATTCATATAAATTTAGAAAGCTATAATTTTTTTTAAATCCCACTATCTCTTTTAAGTAGATGAAATGTAAATTAATATATGGATGTCAATTCGAAATGTAATGTACATTAAAGAAAACCAGTGAGAATTCAGTTGACTAGATTGTAAGGCTCAAGAGGCAGAGACTATAAACTATAAACTCCTAAAGATTAATTAATTAGTACTTTTCCTTCTAATCTTACTCCTTCTTTACAAACTTTATACTGTTTTTGAAGAAAGATACTTCTCAGTGCAGTTCAGTTGCAAACCTCTGCTCTTTTTGGCAGTCTCCTCGTCAGGGAATGATCTTCCTCTAGTCAGACATTTCTGCCTTTTGCCCTCTCTCGTGTATGACCTCTGCCTAAATCTTCCAGCTATACTCAGT
Organism: Erethizon dorsatum; assembly: GCA_028451465.1. Classification (NCBI taxonomy): domain Eukaryota; kingdom Metazoa; phylum Chordata; class Mammalia; order Rodentia; family Erethizontidae; genus Erethizon; species Erethizon dorsatum. Next base: position 84,770,697 of record CM051838.1, on the reverse strand, counting down.
TCAAGGAGCCCTTCTTTCCTGTGCGGGTAATTCATTTCTCTCCAGTTTATTTTCTCCTCTTCAGCTTCCCTGTTTTTCTTTGGAAGAAAGATCCCTTATAAAACTTCCTTACTTCTCACTATATCAGAGGATAGTGATTTAGAGACGTGTTACAAATTTTTCTTAGACATGACTTTTCTGATGGAAAATGAATAGTTCTATACACCCAGAATTGCTTTTTTTGAAAACGTAAATGGGACTTTAATTTATTATGTGCCAACTAAGTGATTCTCATTTTCTATCTAGACTTTTTTTTATTGTATGGAGTTAAATACTAAATAGTGTTTCCCATTCAAGGGTGATTCAGTATTTAACACAATTGAAATTATATTTATGGACTATCATGTCAATTCAGAAATCAACTTTTAAAATGGAAATATAGGTATAGAAAAATAAGCTTTTAACAGTATTGAACTGAAGAAAAGAAATAATAAAACTAAGAGCATTAATCAATGAAATTAAAAATAGGAAAATAACAGAGACAATCAATGTAACAAGAAGCTGGTTCTTTGGGAAATCAATAAAATTGATAAATCTCTAGCAAGACTGACAAGAAATAGAGAAAAAGCACAACTGTCCAATATCAGAAATAAAACAAAGGTAATTACTACAGAGCCTGCCAACATAAAAAGGACAACAAGGTAACATTATAAACAAGTTATGCTTATAAATTTGACACTCAGAAGAAATGGGCTTGAAAATATGTAAGCTGCCCAAATCCAACCAAGACATAATAGGCAAATTAAGTAGTTCTATAAACATTAAAGCAAATTAATAATTTAAAAGTCCTCTAAAAGATATTTTTAGGCACAGATGGCTTCACTAGAGAATGCTACCAAACACTCAGAGAATGAAAACCATTTTATACAGTCTCTTCCAGAAAACAGAAGAGAAATGACTTCCTGTCTTAATATATGAAGGTATAGCTAACCTGAATTAAAATCAATGATAACACAGAAAAAGACAAACCACTGTCCAGTATCTCTCATGAACTTGGATGAAAAAAATCCAAGATGAGATATTAACAAATCAAACCCAGAAATGCATAAAAATAATTATATACTGATACTGCATGGATCTGAGCTATCCCCCAAAGGGCCATGTGTTAACACTTGGCCCTCAGCCCGCGGCACTGTGGGGAGGTGGTGAGACTTTCAGGGAGTGGGGGCTGGCGTTAGCGAGTTAGGTCACTGGCACATGCCTTTGAAGAAGATAATGGGCCCCTCACCCTCTTCTTTCTCTCTTTTGTCTTCCTGGCCAGGCACCGTAAGGTGAGCAGTTTTTACCACCTTCCCTCCCTGTGTCCTTGTTACTTTTCTCTCATTGTTGAGACAAAATACTTGATGCCCAAAATTAAGAAAGGAAAGGTTTATTTAGCTCACAGTTTGTGGAGGTTTCAGTCCATAATCAGCTGACTCCAAGGCAGGGTGGCATGGTAAGGGGCAATGGTCCATGGCGGTGGAAGATACAAAGCAACAAGAGCAAAAGGGGAGAGCAAGCCTCTTTTTGTCCCTTATATAGTATGCAGGCTACTGGCCCTAGGGTGGGTGTAGCATCCACACCCCCCCAATCCCAGCATTAGAGAATAAACTAGTCACAAACTCTAGATTCAGGTGCCTCTGAAAAGCACCCCCCAAGACTGCCTGAGGCTTTGGGGGACATCCAGACACAAGCCATAACACCCTGCCATGATATTTTGCCTCAACACAGGCCCAAAATGAATGGGACCAACTGACCATAGACTGAAACCTCTGAAATCATGAGCCAAAATAAAGGTTCCCCCTTAATTGATTTTTCTCAAGTATTTTGTCAGTGGCAGATATCTAACATATATTATGACCAAGTGGTATTTATTCCAGGTATGCAAGCCTGGTTCAACATTTGAAAATCAATGCAATTACCATATTCACAGGCTAAAGAAAAATATATGATCATATCAATTAACCCATAATAAGCACTGGACAACAACCAACATTCACTCATAATGAAAACTCTCAAAAAAGTAGGAATAAAAGACAATATTCTTCAACTTTATAAAAATGTAACTGCAAAGCACCTATAGCCAATAGCATATTTAAGGGTAAAAGACTCAAGACAAGGATATACTGAATGTTTTTTGTTTGTTTTCACAGAGCTGGGTGTCATGCCTAGGACCTCACACATGCTAGGCAAATGCTATGCCACCGAGCCATACCCCAGCCCTGTGAACATGTAAGAAGATATATTGTTGACAAAGAATTGCATGAAAAGATATCAGCCATTAGGGAAATGCAAATTATATCCACAACGAGATGTTACTACACGGTGGTTATTATGACTAAAATAAAAAATAGCAACAATACCAAATGCTGCAGTAATACAGAAAAACTGAGTTGCTTATACATTACTACTGGGAATAAAAAAAAATAGTTCCATCATTATAGAAAACAGTTTGATATTTTCTTTTAAAACTAAACATGCAAGTACCATATGGCACAGTAATTACACACTTGGATAATCCCAGAGAAATGAAAAGCACACACAAAAACTTGTAACAAATATTTTATTCATGATAGCCCAAACCTGAAAACAATCTATAGTCCTACATGTGGTCCAACAGGTGGATGGTTAAACAAACCGGTGTATCCATATCATCGACTACCACTCAACAATGGAAAGGGTACTAATGACAACGCGGATGAATGTCTGACTTACTCTGTCCCATGGAAAAACCCGTCTTTTTTTTTTGGTACCAGGAGTTGAACTCAGGACCTCGTGCTTGCCAGGCAGGTGCTGTGCTGCTGAGCTATATCCCCAGCCCCTAAAACACCCAGCCTTAAAAAATCATATATAATGTGATTCAATTTATATAACATTTTTAATGACAAAATTATACAAATATGCCAGGATGAAGGGAGAAGGGTGTGGCTGTAAAAGAGCAGCAGAAGTTTCCTTAGAAAGTTTAAGTGCCTAAGTTACAGTCCGTATGAGCAAAGGGCAGCTAGCATTTAGAGAAGCCAAGCCTATCTGACCGAAGAGAAGCTGAGGAAACTTTATGGAGAGAATGGTAGCTGGTGGGATTGTTAAGAAGTATAGGCTTAAACAGACTGAGATAGAAGCGTTGGGATAGAGCAGAGGCAAAGGCCTTAAGGGATTGCATAGAAAGTCTGATGTCATCCAGGCTGATAAAAATAATCCAGGCTTTTTCCATTGTCCACTTGGGTTAGTCAAGCTTGTTGAATTCTTAGTGACAGGCCAGTGACTACGTACTCTGTAAAGAAGCTTCTTCAGCTATCAGTAAAGTTCTTATTGATCCGATCTCATTTTATTTTATTTTAGTTTTTCTTGGAAACAGGGTCTCACTGTGTAGTTCAGGGTGGCCATGAACTCACCTATGTAGCCCAGGCTGGCCTCGAACTCATACAGATTCTCCTGCCTCAGCCTCCCAAGTGCAGGGATTACAGGCATGCACCACCGTTGCTTGGCCAATCTTTTATTTTATAAAATAAACTTTACAGATATCCAAGGGCCACAAATATCTGAAGTATCTAAATAAGCATATTTTCATTTTTATTCGTAAGATAGAATAAGAAAGAGTTGATGCAAGGGTAGTAATCAAACAGGAAATCATTCATAAGGATGAATTCTCTGGGTTTAGGGTTTAATGATGGTAGCACTGAAGTACTAGCGAAGTTTAGAATTCTGTGGTCGTGTCCAAAGAGAATAAAAAGTTAGTAGCACCATCATAGAGAAGTGTTACAAAGAGGCAACTTTTCAAACACCATTGTAAGGATTTGTCAGATGTGAGTTTCTTTCAGTTTGTTGCTGTTTGTGTCTGGTGAAACAGTCTGGTAAATAATTTAAACACTTATGTTTATTGTCATTAATCTTCTCAAGAGCTTAAGAAAGGTGCTAGGATTTTTTCTTTAGTGTATTAGTTAATTTGGGACAACCTTTTTGGGTTCATGCGTATGCTTTTATGTTAGACAATTAGCAGAGTCTAAATGTCAGGCAGAGTGCTCACAAATTTGAACTATTGCTCAGTCCCTCCAGAGTTTGGGCACTACGTGTGTGTAAGTGCACACACGCACAACACACATGAGCACGTGCATGTTGGAGTGGGGACGGCAGAACGAGCAAATAAAGGAAGGTGATCGTACCAAATACGAACAGTTGGAAAATTAATTTTAAACTTCCCTAAAACTCTAAGAACCCCTTCTATTCACTGGAAAGTAATTTTCATTTTGGTAAAAAGTAGCTATGTCACATTTAATGAGTCCTGTATTTCTAAAGTCCCAAACATAATTGAATTGTCCATTTATTCCGGTAATTTTTGAAATTTCAGTTTTTGACCTTGAAGAAATTTTAAACATCAAAAGAGTTGGCTGTTATCATACTCCCACCTCTAATTTGACTAATAGATGACTTAATGAAAACAACTGGGGCCGGTGAGATGGCTCAGCGGCGTAAGCGCCTGCCTGGCAAGCGCGAGATCCTGAGTTCGACTCCCGGAACCCACATATGAAAAAAGGGCCGGTGATATCGCTCAGTATCATGGGTGCCTGCTGGCGCGCGAGGCCCTGAGGTCGATCCCCGGTACCCACAAAAACAAACAAACAAACAAACAAACAAAAACAACTGTACGCAAGGTCTTAAAATGTGCACAAAGGAGCTTCATACCTGTTCCTGTTCCTACCGCTAATTCCTTAGAGATGTTACGAATCTATATAGCGAACCTGTTGCCTCGATACATTTCAAAAAAAGAAACATATTCAGATCAACAGAGCGACATCATTTACTTACACACACGCACACGCACACGCACCCACCCATGTGTTGATCACAAAGCAAACTCTTCTAATCACAAGTCTGCAGGCTGGGCTGAGCTTCTCAGGCATTCACCACCCGAGAACGCAAACTTCACCTGGAAGTTTAGCGACTACAGTGCCCCATGGAGCTTACCTGCAAATAGGATGTGTGGATTTCATGTTAACTTTATGAACAAAATGTCTAAACTCTTTATGCTCAGAATTTTAAAAAATTGATGTGCATTTGCTCAAGTAGTGAGTTCCAAGAGAAAGAATTCGCAGAGAAAACGACAGTAGGTGAGCTGACGTGGTAGCGTCCGACGCCAGACACCGTGCAGAACCATCCGCTGTGAGGTGTCCCTCAGGTGAGGTCTAGTTCACTCACCTGGAAAAACTGCCTTTGATACCCATTACACCACCAGCTTGGAATTTCCATCCCTAGGTAATACTTAATGTAGAAACACATGAAGGTCTTGTTTCTTTGAATAGCGGTGGTTGCAATTATTTTAAACCATTAACAGATATTAGAGTATTATCGAGTACACAATTTTAAAGCATTGCTTCCCAATTGCGATCGTTCACACTGGATAAGTCACGTCACACCGAGGCGCCTGGCAGTCGTGCTCAGAGGTCGTATTACTCTTCACCCTAACACTTAAGTTTTCTCCTTAAAATCTTTACTTGCCTTGGTGTCCAAAGTAGGAATTGAAAGGTAGTAAAAAACAATAGTAAAGGAGACAAAGGAATCCAAGGAAACTGATGGCTCTGGAAGTATCTTTATTTTTTAGAAATGTTAACAGATTAGAATAGTGAGTTGTAATTTTTGGCAGGCTTGTTTGTTTTGTACTTGTGGAAATACCTGGCTTTGCAAAATGTGTGTTGGCCAGGTAGACTCACGACCTAGGCCGTTCGTCACTGGGGTCAGGTCGAGACTGTTTGGAAGCCCTGGGAGAACGTGATTCTTAGAATGCGCAGCAAGGAGCGGTCCCTAAAAGAGCAGTCGTCTGGCGTTGTACCACTTGGCTTATGGCGGATAGCAACTGCAGACCCTTGTCTCCTTCCACACCCAACTCTCAGAGTCGGTATTTGCCCAGGGACCCAGCCCTTCCCAGCAGAGAGGAGTACACAGCACCGCAGACCCCTTCCGTGTGGGAGGAGCTCCTTTATGGGTCTGCGCTGACCACCCTCAGTCCCCAGCTGGAGTCTCTTAGTGGCCCTTCTTTTCTGTGACATGGGACGGTGGAATCAATGGGTCTAGCCACGGGACAGTTGTGAACACAGTGAGGAAGGAGGTGGATAAACGATGATGACACATCCCTACCTCGGTCATGGATGAGCACTTTTCCTTAGTGGGCTGTACTCAGTGTAAATGGCAAAGCCCCCAACTTGTTCCTTCCGTCTGCCTGCTGTGAGTCTCCTAGACCGAGACTCCGTCTGCGTACACGTGCAAAACAAATCCTCCTGTTGCAGGGATAGCCAGGCCAGATGGAACGTTTTAGGAGGCCCAAAGACAATTTGCTGTCATGTGATACTGTGCTGTTGCTACTGCTGCACAGCAAACTGGAGAGAAATGTACTTCTTGTTTGAACTTAAGCACCTCACCCCAAGTCCTCTGTCTCCCCACTGCCTTCCCTGTGAACCCCGTACAAGTACAGAACTGTGTTGTAACGAACAATATCGACAAGATCAAATGTAACAGTTTGTAAAACATCTTTCCATTTTCCTGGACTTGCAACCTTTTCTTATGTTTAAAACATGCTTGGCCTTTCGATTATATACTGGTACTATTAGAGACAAGCTCATGACGTAATTTTCCAGATTTTTTTGGCTTGTAAAATCCCTTCACCAGGTGCATTGCCTATTTCAAAGGCATTTGTTTTTCATCCAACATTATGGCAGATTTGTATTTTCAGTGTATGCATCTACACTTCATGGTGATTGATGCACATCCTGGCATCTACTCATTAAATTACAAAAGAATAAAGGTTCTCTACCAATCCTTCTCTCACTGAATCTTAGGCTGCCTCTGTGTGTTTAGTTGGGGGGAGGGGGCACGTTGCTATTAATAGATGGAAGATGAATTTAGGAGAAAGCTGGCTATTTGAAGATAAGCTTCTGCAGCATACATGTCAAGCTGGCACTCCAGTTCCCAGTTTTGGAGTGTCTGGGATGAGGAGGAATGTTGGAGCACCAGCTGCTTCTTATTTGCCTCACCAGGAAAAACACCCCCTCCCGAGCGCCAGCGCTTCAGGTGTCACGTGATCCCGCAGCTGAACCAGCCTTTCTCTAACTTGGCTCTTTTACATGCACAGCATTTTAAATCCAATACACAAAAGCTTAGATACCTTGATTCCAATCTTTTAAGTTAAGATAGAAAAGATTTATTTTCTTTTATTAAAATAGGCAGGTGGTCCCTATAGGGCAAAAAGAATCAAAGTGTTTAATCTCAGTTTCATACCAAGTTCATCAGCTTTATTGCTCAACGATTTCTCTTTCTGATTTTCTTTCACTTCCAGGGTGTAGGCAGTTTTATACATGAGAAATAAAGAACTAAATTGTCCTTAAAAAGTTGTGCATGGAAGAAAAAAATGATTGCCTATATAAAGCTAAAATCCAAATAGCTTTGATTTTTCCACTTAAGAATGGAGAGATTTAAAATTCATTGCATGGGTATCGGATTCTGCATATGTATATCAATTCTGTACAGTGTTTATTTTGCAGACTCATGCTCTTGGGTAGCAGCACCAACTCTAGCTTTCCTTGCTGAGATTAGCAAAAGGGAGGAAGGCTGCTCTGGAGCTTCTTGATTTCCTTCCCTCTGCTCAGTAGGTTGCGTTCCCTCCATTTTGGGCAGCTCTCTAGGAATAGATCTATGAGAATCACAGAGCTGGCCCATGTTGACGAGAAACTCAGAAGCATGTGTGTTCGTGGAGGCGTATTGGAAATGCAGGCTCTGGAGCTGTTTCTAGTCGCATGGCCTTCTGGAGGCCATGTTTTCTTGTTTTATCCAAACAAAAGTTTTCTGAATAAAAAAGTTGTTTTTTTTTTTTTTTTTTTTTTTTAATGTGGGTACCGGGAGTCGACCTCAGAACCTCATGCTTGCCAGGCAAGCACTTGTGCCACTGAGCGATATCACTGGCCCCTTTTTTCCTTTATGTGGGTTCCAGGAGTCGAACTCAGGACCTTGCGCTTGCCAGGCAGGCGCTTGTGCCACTGAGCCATCTCACCGGCCCAGTTTTTTTTTTTTTTTAATATCCAAATAAACTAGATTAATACCTCAGTCCCAGTGTCTCTCCCTGTATTTTCACAGATGTTCCGCAGGGATTTCTTTTCTGCTAGTGTGTCCCTTTCTGCGTTCCTGTGCTTATGCAGCCCACTTGCTTCCGTGCTTTCCTGCCCTACTGGACAGCACCCAGGATTGTGTCGCTGCACAGTGCTGGGGACACTGCTCACGTCGTGGTCTGTGTGCGGGGCGTCTGCCGGAGCATGTCTAGGAGTAATGGTCAGGATCATAGCTGCAAAAAACCTTTTTGTTTTCCTCTTGCCAGAAAGTACAAAGAACTCCAGGCTGGCGAGGTCTCGTGATGGCAGTCAGCAGCAGGCACTGAGGCTACTAGGAGCAGCTGGACCCCAGGCTGCAGACACTTTAGGCGTGCTGAGGGAGGGGAGAAGTTCGACTTTCATAACCAAACAATGTCAGACCAGTAGGGCATTCTCTTTAAAAAGAAATCCCCAAAGGAATCCACCTTCTTTCTAAACCTTCGCCTCAAAATGCTAAAGTGACAGGTATTTTTATTGCCTTCACACGTGGTTTGAGGAGAAAGGAGGAAAGGATGAGATGAGCCCATGAGGACGATTTAGGGCTATGGCGAAGCCCCACACTGAGAACCTGGCATCCTGAATTGATCCCCATTTACCACTTTCCAGAGAGAAAGCAGGAGGGATGTATAGACAGTTATACAGAAACAAGTTTCTCTCATCTATCCCATGTCAGCCAATTGTTTACTCTGTTGATTTGAAAATCTCCTTCCTACGCTAGGCCTTTCTTATATTGCCAGTTAGCTTCTTCCCAATATCTGTCACCAACATTAAGATGCCCTGATTAGGGATTTATAGCTGCAATCTCATTTTTACTGTTTTTCTTGAGATGTGAAGTTTCCTGTACTGTGTAATTCCTCTCTCTTGAACATGATTGGTAAATACATATTTAATTAAATGAATGAAAAGTAAATCAGTTTTTCTTTCATAACCAATTTATTAGAATTAATGCAATAAAAATAAGCCTTCAGTTTTTTAATCCTTCAAATTACCACTTCATTGAACATAAAATTAGCTAATGTTGAACTTAAAAATTGTGTGTATATATGGTAATAAAGCTAAGTAAATTGAACAAAGATCTTAACCTATGGAAAAATTAGAAAGCTCTGCATTTAGATAAAACCACATCCCAAGTTAAGAAGCCAAGAAAATCTACTCTTGGTAATAGGATGCTAGTCAGCTGTTCCTATTCATGTGCCTTATAAAAGGACACAAATGAAATAAAGGGATTCCCCGAGAATCAGTTGTCTATTGAATTTAGGGAAATACTTAGAGGATGTTATTGCTTCCTGTGAAATGAATTTTTACTTATATTTAAGAAATATAAAGAAACAGTCAACCTTCTTTATTCAAATCTTAGGCTAACTTCTCTATTATTGTCTTAGTTACTTTCCTCTCATTGCTGAGACAAAATACCTGACACCCAAAGCTACGGCGGGGGATCTCTAGACACAAAGCACAGCAATTAATTAAAAATTATATCACACACTACAGTTTCAGTAGCTTTTTGGAATAGATGATTGAAATATTACATGGAATCTTTACTGTTTAAGGAAAAAAAAATTATGAAACAGAGAACTTGAAGGCATCAGGAAACATGACACTAAGATGAAAAGACAAGAGGCAACAAAATCGTTGCGTTCACCGGAATAATGCTGTCTTCTTTATCTCAGTTTGACCAAACATAGGCCTCTCCTGAGCTCCCTCATTGAACATTACACGTTAGGTGTTTAAATGAAGGTCTGTAGAAGGAGTTAACACGCTGAGTCACTCATGTGCTGTACAACAGACAAGGGCAAGTTAGCCATGGAGGAAGTGAGATGTAAGTGTGAAAAAACTAACCACTGAAATCTGCACAATTTAAACAAGATCTTTCACTACCTCTCTCCCAAGCATCAAGAGGCTGCTTCATGTTCGGGAATGTTTCCTGGCAGAGCTCTCTGCCCCTGCTGCGGGGAGGAGACCTAACGACGGCGGGGCTACAGTGACAGCTCTGTTAGGATATCCCATGAAGTTTCCTGTCCGAATGGCAGACAGCCAGGCCTACGTCGGTAAGGTAAGGAGCTAATATGCTTTAAGGGCTTTCTAAAAGCACCTCTGTCACTAAGTACTTCCCCTAGAAAGTGTTCGAATGTTTCATCATAGCGTTCATTTACACTACGATGGAGATGCTAACCGAAGTCAAGAGGAGCCTCTCAGCTGCACATTGTTTACCCAAGGGATATTCCCGGTGGTGACCTTCATGTGCACAGGTTTATCAGCTTGATCCGATATCCTATTAGGATCTTGAGGGAGTGGGTCACAGCCAAGTCAATTTTGATGACAAGTGTTGGGTGGGGACAGAAGCGCCTGGTTTGTGGTGCATGACCCAGACTAAGAATAAAAACAATGCAAGTGGGATCTGGGTGAGAATAATGGGTTGCTAGAGGAAAGGGAAGTTATGGACTATTTTCTACAAGAAACAGAAGAAGTTGACAAGCAAGTTGAGATGGTTGGTACCCAACATAAACTGTGCCTATCCCACAATTTGAAGTTAAATGCTTGCTTTGAGTCAGGAGAGGCCCCTGTGTGCCCTTTATGACTCCGTTATGATTGCCAAACAAATGAAAATAGAGGGGGCCGGTGAGATAGCTCAGCGGCACAAGCACTTGCTGGCAAGTGCGAGGTCCTGAGGTCACCTCCCAGTACCCACATAAAAAATAAAATAAAATAAAATAAAATAGAGGTCACAGAGGTCTAGCTGATTTGAGTTCCAGATTCTCCTGAAATTCACTGTTGAACAGGAATTTGCCCTTGGTTTATCTCCCTTGTCAGAGAGGTGGGGCTCGCTGTTTCAATTGGCCAACATGTTTTGGCCAAATAACCTTCCCCAGTTGGATATGTTTCATTACAGCGTTGTCTCCTGTTATTTCTTACTTTTAATAGAAGTTAAGAAAACAATAAAACAGAAATGAGAGTGGGTTGAGCTGCCTCTCTGGGGTCGCAGGCAAGTCACCTGCACGTCCTGTACCAGACAGGCTCTCTGGACAAACAAAGAGAAAGAGCGACCGCTGCATGCCTGTCAGCACATTTTATCTCCCCGCTGTCAGGAGTGAAAGAGCCAGCGTAAGGAAAATTAAACTAGGTGATAAAGCTCCACGAGAAGAGACTGTTTTCTCGAGTCTTCTTGCCTGAAGAAGGTAGAGGAAAATATTAAAGGCAAATGGGTCAGGCTTCAATAACCTTACGTGTCATACACCACCACTACCTCCTAAAGAAGGCTAGTATGGTCTACAGGTTTAATAATGGTACAAAAGCAAGCAAGAACAAAGAGCCAGTGTAGAACTCTGGAAGAGGAATTGGAGAGGAATTAAAAAAAAAAATAAAGTAAATGATTCCTACCCACTGGGCTGATTAAAGAGCACCAATTGTATTGTCAATCCTGCTAGTACTCAAATGCCCCAACAGAATTCGGAATTAGAGAGGCTTGCAAGCCTCTTGATCTAGACAAATGAACAACAGACATCTGCCTGAAGGTGAAGAACGGTTTCACTAACTGTCTTGTGTGGTAATGGACAGCAGCTGACAATGAAAATAGCAGAGATGTGGGTGAGGAGGTCAGTCATCCGCCAAGACCTATAAGCCTGGAGCATGATTCGAATTGTATACCAAACACAAGAGAAAGTACTCGTGCATGCGTGACTGTGGGTATGAGCTCACGGACCCCAGGTCAGATCATTTACACGGATGTATTTTCCTCATGTCACACTTCAAATCTTGCCTCGCTGGCCGCTGCCTACTACTTCATCAGTGGGCATAGGGACCTACGTAAGAGAAAGGCTTTAGTTTGTCCTTGTCCTCATCATTCAGTTTCCAATTAGTAAACTGCCACAAGAATAATACAGAAATCATGATTTTTAAAAAGGGAAGAGCATAAAATATACTGAAGATTGTATAATTGGGTCTAATAGCAAAACCAAAGAAATAAAAAAAAAGAGCCAAACTAAATGTCCATCAATACATCCAAATATTAGTCAGCTGCTAAATAAAATGAGGTAGATCTTTAAGGTTTTCTTTGCATAAAAAGGTGTTCAGGGCCGGTGAGATGGCTCAGCGGCGTAAGCGCCTGCCTTGCAAGCGCGAGGGCCCGAGTTTGACTCCCGGAACCCACATACGAAAAAGGGGCCAGTGATATCGCTCAGTGGCACGGGTGCCTGTTGGCGCGCGAGGTCCTGAGGTCGTCCCCCTGGTACCCACCAAAAAAAAAAAAAAAAAAAAAAAAAAGGTGTTCAGAAAATGCCTTAAATCATTAAAAAATTGAATTGGGGAACATGTTTCCATTTCATTTTTTTTTAAAAAGAAATATTTGTTACATATGCAAGGAAAATAGTCTGAAAGAGTACATCGAGGGTGCAAATGAGGAATAGGTTTTTAAAAGCAAGGTTAGGATTTTTCATTTCTAATGAACAGATTTCTTTGCTACTTCAGTGTTTGCAATAATTACACATTATTTTCTAACTTTTAAACCAGACTATTAATTTTTATATAAAAAAAGAACAATGGTGACATAAAAAAAACACTATGGAAAGAGCTGAGAAGTATACCTCAAAACTTTGCACTTTTGTCTGCGTACCATTTGCGTTGCCAGGAGTAGTTCATTTGGCTGCGATTAGTTTGTGTCCAATTCCAGAGAATAAGTTAGAATTGGTATTTCCTCTTTAGAAATTCCCTGTGTGTGAGAAAGCGAGGGTGGCTGTGTAGTTTCTGCTAACACACTGACTAAAAGGACAAGAAACCCAAATCATTTCCACTTTTCTTCTTTTTGCTCCTCATTTTGGGAGGCCCTTATTCTCCTTTCCTTCTTCCTTTCTCTTTTGTCACTGAGTTTTCCTTTGCACTCACAGATCCTATGTTAGTCATGAATCCTTTGATTAAAAGAGACAGAAACCCAACTCAGACTAGCAAATGTCAAAGAAGGGAAGATGGGTGGAAATTTTGTGATCATATATGTAAAAAATCCAAAGGATTACATTTTTTCAAGATTGTCTTTTTTTTTTTCCTACTTCTCAGTGGTACTTTCCCTATATTGGTTTCATTCTCAACCATTCTGTCTCCTCAGGGCAGCAAAGATGGAAACCACAGCTGCCCGAGATGTTTGTTTACCACCCTGTGTTCTAACCAACCTAAGAGAACATGAAAGAATGCCTCTTTTTTTCCATAGCTCCCACTAATTTCCCATCCCTTGTAAAGGCCAGGAAGATGAGAGACTCTGATTGGGCAGTCTCGGTCATATGCTCTTTCCTATGGTAAAGGAGGCAACAAAAGAAAAAAAAAATAATTGTGGGAAGAAAGGAACACAGCTATGCACTAAACATGGGATTTTAGTTGTGTTATATTTCATAGGAGGAAAGAACAGAGCCACCCTTACCTTCTTGTTCTTACTAAAGTTTTGAAGGTTTCCCTGCTTTTTGTTTTTATGTAATTTATTCTGAAAAATTCTCACTGGATTATAAGCCATAGCTGCTGTGCTTTTCTTCGTTTGAATATCCTGTTATAACAAAAGGTTCTCTTTCTGGTTTGCCCAAATGTGCTGTCATTTTCCTCTCAGTGATTTATCTCAAAAGGAAATTCTGGTAAAATGAAAACTTTTCATTTTTAAAATACCTTGTTTGATTATGAGGGAAGAAAATACACTGTTTCAGACAGGGTTTTAAAAAGTATTGAGTTGGTGAGTTATTGCATAAAAATAACTTATGTTCTTTTTCCCGAGCCAGCAGTCCTTTAAAAAGCAGGTGTTCCGGATGCTAGAGATGTCAAACAGCTTTATAACTAACTGGAGGAAGAGCAAAGGACACTTAACTCCTCTGCCAAGTGTTAAAGCCAAAGGGTAAATATTCCAAAAGGACTTTTCTGTAACCAACCGTCTCAAAACATGTGAAGCCAGAGGATTAGTAAAACAGTAAGTAAAGTCTGGTCACTCTGAAGCCTGACATATTAGTTTGCTAAGGGCGCGCGTTTACATAGATCATTAAAAGGGAAGAGGTTTTCTTCTAGCCACATACTGAAGATATGGTAGTTTTTCTGTCTTCAGCTTACATTAAGTATCATCATCTGTTTCACAGCCTACTTGGACCAAGGCTATTGTCCCTAAATTTCAGTAATGCACATGACATACTTAGCCCAACCACCATAAAGACTTATTTTCTGATCATTTGCTTTAGATAGAGAAAAAAAGGGAGAGGGAGGTTGGGTACAGGTTGGGAAAATCATGTATGTTTTTCTTATCTTTGCAAAAGCAAAATAGGTCAAAGGAAAATATATTCTACAACCCCTCAGTCATTGAACACAAGGATAAAGTAGTGTTTGGTTTGGTTTGGTTTTTAATATTTCCAGTTTCTTTCTTTGGGAACATCTACGGAGCACATCAGTAATTTTCTTCTGACATTTATTGATGAGTTTTCCACCAAACATCAATTTTTCCATTACTGTGTAACTGTCACATCTGCCCGTTACCTTCCTTGCAAGCCTGTGACTCCTTAGCCACCTCTTTTTCTCTTTGACAACACTGCTATCCATTTTGACAGAAAGGTGGATGGATGTTTAGGGAGCAGGTATGATTGGGGTGATTTTTCACATTCCTTTAGAATAGAGCTGTCCAATAGAAATATAAAGCAAGTGAAATATGTGATTTTAAGGATTTCGGTAGGCAGATTTAAAAAAATAAAAGTAACAGGTGAAATTAATTTTGAACATTTTATTTAATCCAATATATCCAAACATATACAATTATTAATGAAATATTCTACATATTTTTCCACACTAAGACTTTGAAATCCATTATGAATAAAACATTTATAGCACATCTCAATGTTCAATAACTACAGGTAGCAGTGGCTACTGTACTGAACGGTGCAGCTATAGAAGGATCCTATAGGTATACTTAAAGTGCTGCTAGGGGGCTGGTGAGATAGCTCAGCAGCATAAGTGCCTGCCTGGCAAGCGTGAGGTCCTGAGTTCGACTCCTGGTACCCACATTAAAAAAAAAGTATTTGCTGGGGACATGTGCTTTTATGTAATACTGCATATTTCTGGATAGTTCATAGTATTATTAACATAGAATTGGTCTTAATAAAAAAAAATCCTGTTTCTTTCCATCTGTACCAAGATTCCCTGTTCTTTCCCCCTAGTGAATGTAACTATTAACGGCCATTTGTAACCAGCTGTAGTGGTGCACATTTGTAATCCTAACACTTGAGAGCCTGAGGCAGGAGGATCTTAAATTCAAGACCAGCCTAGGCTACATAGTGAGTTCAAGCCTGGCCTGGACTACACAGTAGAAACCCTGTCTCAAAAACACAAGACAGCAAAGAAGCCATTTCCAAAGCACAACAGATTTCAGAAGATGAGGAAAATTAATAAAGGTGAGAAAAGCGTTCCAAATGACTAGGTCAGAATTCTTAAGTTAAATTCCATAATAGATAACACATTTTTGGGAAAGTATCCATCTGATTATTTATGGTTCTCATATGCTTTTTCATCACCTTCAAAATTTCTGTTTCCTGACTTGCCCTTGAATTTGTTTCAAATCCTGGTCTCAATTTCAAATGTTTCGTGACAATTAGCCTCTTCTCTATTTGGTTACGAATTTCTAACACACTGCTCGACCCTCGCACCACGGAAGTGGCTTGGGAGTTTCAACTCTTCCTGAAGGCCTGCTTTTGAGGGGCGAGCAAGGGTATGCAAGGTCTTTACTGTGTCACCCTTTCCACTCAGCTTTCCTGCACCTCTGGTTATTTGACGGCGATGTTCTCGTGTGCGTGGGTAGTCCCAGAGGTAGATTACATATGACCTCCTTAAATTATTTAAGAGCTATTCTGCAAACTTTTGGTTTCTGACACTCAGTGAGTGCAAGTTGTTTCCTTCACCCAGGACGCACCTCTTTCCACTATTAATAGTGTTGGTTTCATCTTCCTCAAGACCAGAGGCCTTCATTGACCACCCAGTGTTATGTTAGAGCCTGTGTTTTCTGCTATAGCCACATACTTCCTGCCTTCACTGGTGCTAGCAACACTGAAATATACTCATCTTGGTATATCCTGAATGAGCAGCACAGTACAAAATACACAGCAGGTACTCAGGAATATTTGCTGAGTAAATGTATAACAAAGTACTTTGTATTTTCCCAAGAACTTTTTTTCCATTTATATCCCATTAATAGTAAATATATCAAATTATATTATATTCAGTCCTTGAGTTTAAAATCCTGATGATTCATTCAGAAACTTTTGCTAGTCAAATAACTTTTGGAAGTTCTGGTTAGAATAAAATGCTGTTTGTGAACCAAAATTAAATATCAAATGAAAGGCTCTAATTTTGTAAGTCCTAAATTGCCAGAGAGCCAATAGCAATACTTACCCATGAGCTAAAAGGTTTTCCAGATAACGTGTCAAGTAATCTAAGTGATTATAATAAAAGTAGGGTGGTAGAGAACCATAGATATACCACGTAAGAATCCAACACATGCTGCTAAGGAGTGAATAACTCTGGTTCCACTTGAGGGCGTGATACAAGCAGAGAAACAGAGTTGCAGCCAGCCAGCCACTTTTCCAGTCTTAAACGAACTTTCTTACTTTTTCACCTCCACTGTCCCTATAGCCAGCGGATGTGTCCAGGAGCCATGGGCTTTAGAGAGATTTTTAAATTAACAAATGCTTATTCTTTTAATGTGCTCAATTTTCAAAAATTTAAAAATATTAGCTTATTTAATTCTCGCAACAATCCTTTGAAGTAGGGACCTTCCATGCTGTAGTTAAGGAAGCTGAGGCCTAGTCACATAAATAACTTTGAGTGTAATGAGAAGCAAAGCTGAGGTTCGAACCCAGGGAGTCTGACTCTTAGATTAGTGTATTTGACCTCTAAAGTACAGTGCTACCTTTCACTTTGAATTTAAAAATACTATTCCATCAACAATTACATCTTTCTCTATTCCTACAAACCACCTTTAAAAGATTTCCCATGATTTACAAATAACATTTTTTAAAATCGGTCATCAGCCTTTTTCAACCAACTTGATATGTATTTAGTGCTTTTCTTCTTGTTTTCTTCTAAAGAGGTCCGTATGTCCACCAGCGAATTGCAACTGGAAGCTATAAATTTGGGGAATAAAGTAAAACTCACGTAATGGTGATACCTATGAAGACTTAAAACTTTACTTCATTTACAGAGCTTGACTTTCTTCCCAAAAACTGTTTGGAAATAGGATTTACTCTGGTTTGGAACAATGCGGATTATTTTTATTTAAGCATTCCATTTGCTGACGTCTTTTTGCTGCTACTTAGAGGATACCAATTCCACCACCTTTTCATGGCTTATCCAAGGAGGAATATTCTATTCTGTTCTATTAACCCCCTGAAAGCTGCTTAAAGATAAATCCAGAAATTAAGGTCAGTTACAGGTTTAATCCCTTAAGATCTAAATCCTCTCTTTTCACTTTATAGCTGTGTGCATCATCTGTAAGCTTATCCAATTATTTCCAAATGTATCTACTTGGTCTCAAAGTATAACAGGTGAGAAAATGGGCGAATTACTTGTAGAAACAACAGAACCAGAATCCAACTAAGGTGGATATATAGCATAGTAATATGGAAAGCACAAGGTATAATCTATAGCAAGATTGCCAAAATGAAGAAAAGAGACTGTGCAGTTATCCACAGAACCAGAGGAAATTAAATATACAGTGTGTTTACAATTGATAAGTAATCAAAGGAATGCATTTGCAACGAATGTAGCATGGTTGACCTACATTCCTCTTCAATTCACTGAACCATACTCAGATGACCTGCATTCCTTAAAAGAGAAAAAAAGAAGAACCCTAATCAAATTCATTTCAAATACCAAAACCTCCAGTTAGAAATATAATCTGTGTTTACACACATGTATGAAATCTCTAGTGTCTGACTGGGCCCTTGGCTACGCGTACTCTATATTTACAGAATGTGAATTTCATAAGACTTTCTAGCCCTAAGTTTTCCAGTCTTAAATGAACTTTCTTTTTTTTTTTTTTTTTTCTGTGCAAATGGAAATCCCCAGTCAGAGTCAGACTGCCCCAGATGTTTGATTTTATGCACACTGGTTCTCTCTTTCACTCTGTTAAGTGGTCTTTCATCTGTGAGAAATACATTGATGAAAGCATCCATCCTAGTCCTGCACATTAGAAAATATTTATCTGTGCTATCCAAGTTAGTGTAACTCAGTAGGCAAATTACTAATTTGGAAGGTTTAGAAAATAATACTAATCCCATTAGTAGCAAGATCTGGCTGCGTGTCTGATAACTAAGATATTTCTATATGCATATGTTATGATAGCAAATATATGATCATTTAGCAAGTGTATAACATTTTTATTTATCCTTAGTTGAATAGAAAAAAAAAGGAAAGTTGAATAATAAAGCTGTATATTTTGAAAGGTTTTTAAATACTCCTCAGTTGTTGTAGAATGTTATGTATTTCCATTACAGACAAAAATATTGGTTGTAAACATTTGCTTAGACATAACTATTTATGGTAAAATTACAGAGCCATATCAATTCACATGAGTGACTAAAGTAGAAGAAGGGAGTGGAATTCAAGGAGATGGGGGGAGGGGATTTTGTCAAAGGCAAAAGCCAGAAAAGTAAGATTCATTTTATTCAGATTCTTGCAATAAGAAGAGCACTCTAAATCTGAATATCAGAGTGTTTCATTGAGCTGCTTTTTCCTAAGACTTTTATAGAGAGGAATGGACAAGTTACAGGTGGGGCAATTTACAGTTGGGATCATTTTGCAATGGGGGAAGTCTAGGTCAGTTAGCTGAACAGGAAAATTTTATCTGTGTGTTTCAATAGTTTCAGAGACACAAACAATTTAATCTCAGCTAATCATTCATTAGACAAAGAATAGGAAGTTGGAAGGTCTGTGTTTAATTTTGTCTGGAAAGGTCTGTGTTTGGCCTTATCATAGATAAACAAGGGAACCTTAAAGATTAAAGAGTGGGCTGAGAGTTCTAGCAAGTCATATGGGCAAGGGCAGCTCCTTGTGGGGACCTGTTCCTGGATCACAAAAAGGTAGGGTTTCTCAACCACTGCTGCTGTCCCAGAGCATGGCACTTAGGCAAATTGACCATTTTCAGTGGCAACTGGATTCAGATGGGAAACATCAGAAGACAGGGTAAGGTGATCTGTCCCAAGGGGAGTCATTCACTTAGAGACAACATAGCACCCGAGAGGCAAAAATCTTTCTAGGAAAAAGAAACCTGTTAAAGACAATGTGAGTGGAATCCCTGGAAAAAGAGCCATGCCAACTGGGGCTCAGGTAGCTACAAATACATTTTAAAATCAAAACTGAAGTTTAAGATGATGCTTCATGGGTATAGACAAAGTTTCTCAAAGTCAAGGTGAAGAGTGAACCCAAGTCAACCTCAGGTCTAATCTGCAAAATGCAGCTCTGGGGTGAAGTGCAGTTAAGTCCAGCCATGAAGCAGATACTGTGCACTGCTGCCTAAATCGGGTTTGGAATCCATAGTTTCTCTGTATTCTAGAAGTTTTACAGATTCATTGTGCTTTATCGCTGGTAACTCATTAGGGACAATGAGCATAGCCTCTAAATCAGATGATTTACAGAAAATGCCTTAGTTCTTCTGGATATTCTTTGTATTTTTGCCCCACGCTGCCTCAGAACACATGACAAAACATTCATTTAATCATATTTTTGCATATTGTCTGTTTCCATTTTCAAGGAACAACACAACTTCTAATGATCTGTAACTCTGGGTAAAGCAGAGTAATAGGAGTAATTGGAATCTCAGGATAATCTTGGGGAATCAGATCAACAATTATAACAGTTTTTCTACACCATAAGAGTTCTTTTATTGAAGCTGCTGTATTATAAGCAACTAAGCTGCCCAATTTGAACTTCATCCCCGTTACAGTTTTATTAGAAGTGTTCCTGGGTTCTGGGGGTGCTGGAGACTCTTTGGAGAGATGCTGTCTAGGTTTTCTGTCCAGAACAAAGAATTGGTCCAGATAAGTGCAAAAGGTAGTGAGGTTTTACATTATTAAATGTAGGAAAAGAAACATGCTCTGCAGAACAAGTGAGGGCCAATTGAACGTAGGAAAAGAGGTAGCTCTACAGGATGAAAGCAGATTCTGTGAGAGAGAACACAATGGCCGCCCACCCCGCAGGGAGTCGGGCCTGCTTCTCCGAGAGCTGAAGACAGCCTTTTGTGAGTGTCCCGGGCTCAGGGCTTCTGGAACTTTCTATGTCCTGGCACGCCCACTTGCTTGGGCGGTTGCCACACTCTACAGGCTCAAAGTTGGTCCAAGAAGAGAGAAAGGAAGAAATACTGAAGGGGGAAAAATAACGTAGTGAAGAAATGGCCGTAGAACACTGATGAGATGAAGAGTGCAAATTACTATTTGTGCATGGTTCAGGCATGGAAAGACAGTTGGCCTAAGTGAGTAGAAGATAAGGGAGGTGTGGACATGGAAAAGGAGGTGGAGAGAAAATGCGACGATGTCCTAAAACCTGCTGGAAAATTGGGTAACACGTCTGTCTACAATCATTCCTTGCTCATTGTAAAGCAAGTGTTAAAAACAAACAAACAAAAAACCAATTCCTAATCATCAAAGTTTCTTTACTCTTATTTCTGTGGTTATTTCAGATATCAACACAACTATAGAATTTGCACTTTTGTTCAGCATCAATTCTTGTGAAGAACATTTGTGAAGTGTGTTCATGCTTTCTCATATATAATTATTTACCAAATAATTGCAGAATAGCACTTCCTAATCCTTTTGAGACTGAGTACAGACACACAACTAGTTCTGGTCAATGAGTTGTGAGCAGAAATGACTGAGGTGAAGTATTTAATTTCTTTCTCTTGCTGGAGTGACCAGCAATACCGCTCCATTAGGCTGGAGTCTTAAAGTGAGGAAAACATGAAGCAAAGATGCAGCTGACCTGAAATTGTGGTAGGGTGAGAGGAATACATGTTTATTAACACATGAAGCTTGGGGTGGTAGTTGCGTGATTGTTATCACAGCATAACCTAACCTATCCTGAATGATACAATCATATTTGCATCAGATGTATAGTCTGATTCTTAATATAAATACTTATTTATATATGGTGAGAGCCAAGGAAGTGAAATACATGAGGCTTCAGAATAAAAAATCCTGATGTAACCGAACGATAGTTCCAATCCAGAAATCAGGGAGTACCTCAATAGGACTCTCTTCAATGACCTGAGTCTCGCTCAAGCATCTGAGCCTCTGCTACAGAATTGGATATTTTATTTAATAAAATCTGCACTTGAAAAATAAAAAAAAAAATAGAGAATACTTTTCTGTTTGACAACTGGCAGTGCTATGGTAGTTTTATCCAATTTTTATAGCATAATAAAGATATGGAAATTGGGCAAAAGTATCAAGGAGGCAGATGTTCAATTGTAATAACTGAATGAACACAGCAGCTCTTTGGCAGATGAAATACAGTGAAATGCACTTCTACACTAATTATTTTCAGTAGCCAACTTTGAGTATAAAAACTTGCTAAGTTGAGAATCCAAATATGAGTAATGTGAACTCTCTGTCATCATGAGAACTGACAACTGAACGGCAGCGGATAAGAAATGGAAACGGAGCAGAAATATTCTAAGTGCTCTGAGAGGAGCAGGCGTGGGTGCGGGGGCTGCTGAAAGTCGCGAAGGCGCAGTGGTCACGGCTGCCAGGCCACGCCGCTGCTTCTGCGCGCGTCTTCTAATCCCGGAGAGGCAGCAGCTTCGTGAAAAGAGTATCAGAGTGCTCGTCAGTAAGAAGTGACCGAAAGACAAGTGCAAGCATCGTCGGCTTGGTAAGAAAGTCAACATTATGCCGAGGAAGCTAGCATTCTTGCCATCCAACCTAAAATCTAGCAGCTCTGTTTTAACCAAACCACTTCACTACTTCCACACTTTGGTATATCAGTCTGTGGTTTGTATCTGGCAAGGATTTGCATGAGAGAAGTGAACCAACAGTCCAAACAAAAGCAAGCGCACACCCTATGGGGGAAAGTGTATACCAGCATAGATTGAAACCAGAGTGCAAAAAACGATCACACAGAAACAATGGCAAGTATGTAATCAAAAACACGTAGGAAGCAGAAGAAACGAAAGAACTATGAAAAGGAGGGAAATACCTGAAAAACACCTCAAAGGTTATTCTTTTGCACTATGGCATGTTAGTCTTTGGCTATACGAAAACAAGAACCTTTCCTGGCACAACTCATTTTCTACACACACCACACAACCGGCTCTTTTGTCGTATGTTACAGACTGATTTAACTCCTGCTTCATTGTCTGAGCTCAGGGATTTTAGGACAGTTAAAAGGAGATACCCATTTACAATTCTTCAGTAAACTATTCCTTCGGTAAATTAAATTCTGATTTTCAGGGGTGCCAAAATGCTTAGGGGATGGGACTGAAGTATGTTCTCTGTGTGTCAAAGGTGACGCCAATTCCACTAGTATCTGTTGGATGGAAGCAAAATGTGCTTTTCTCAGAGTTTACGCTAGAAAAAAAAAGTTTTATTTTAACCAGATGTGAACAAATTAAACCCAATATTTCCAAGTATTTTTAGTGCCATATGATGTCATCTGACTATATTTTCTACTGAGGGATAATTTATATTTTTAAAATTGTGAAGCCACTTTCCATGTATGTACTTAAAAATCTGATACATGATAAATTACAATAAACAAATGACAACACCACAGGACATGCTCTTGGCTGTTAAGCTAAAAGCCAGGAAAGAAATTTAGTTTTTCACTAAGAAATGAATTGAAAGCACGTGAAAACGTCTTCTACTGGCATTCAAGGTAGGTCTCCTTTCAGCGTCGATGGTGCTGGTCCTAACAGGTCCAAGGCAAGGACTGCTAGGGCCACTCCTAGCCCTGCGACTGCCTCTTTTTTATGGACTCCACAAGGACTACATTCAGTAATCGCGCTAATTAACCAAGGAACCCCCATTTTTAAAGAACCCGGTCCTTCCTTTTCATTGGCAACATATTCTCAAGGACAGCTCACGCATCCTCGTGGCTGCTACCCAGCAGTGCTGGGTTTCCCTGGATTTTGGCGCCGCTCTTCTTGGTCTGACCTGGACTGACTTCTTCGCACCTTTCTCTAGGGCGGACAGCACACCCCGAAACAGGAGCGTGTCCTCAGGGCGCTGCCAGGGAACTTCCCCGTCATCTCGCCTGGGACAGGGCTTTCTTGGAAACCATTTAAAGCTTTCCAAAGGGCAACAGCAAGACGGTCCCGAGCCAACGTCACCATACACGCTTCCAGTCCCCGATTTTATCTCGGAAATCGGAAAGGAAAGAGGCCGCCTGCCCCGCAGGCGCGCCAGGGCCGCGCGAGGTGAGTCCCCGGGCGCGGGGGACCCGCGTGGGGTTAAAAGCCCCCGTCGTTTGGGCCCCAGCGCCCACCCATTCGAGTAGGGGACATTTCAAGCAGAGAGCCCCTTCCCTCGGCCCCCGGCGAGCTGGAGGAGGGGAGCAGGGGCGACAGCGGCCAGGGCCCCGCCCCGGGGCTCCTCCCGGGGACTTCGGCGGGGCCGGTGGGGCGCGTGGCCCGCGGCGGGCGCGCTCTTCCCCGGGAGGCCGCGGAGCACGTGGGGAGGGCGTGGAGAGCGGGGCGGCCCAGGGGCGTGGAGGAGGAGCGGCCCGGCGGGGACGCGAGGCCGCCGGGGTGGGCAGCGTAGGTGAGGACGACGGCGGGGCGCGGGGCGGCGCTCTCCGGACCCCATGCGTCCCGCTCTCGGCGCCGCTCCCGGCCGCATTGTGACGTAGCGGGGCCGCCGCCGCGCCTTCTCTCGCCGCCGCTGTCCGTGCGTCCGAGCGTCCGTCTGTCCGTGCGTCCTCCTGCGCGCCCCGCCCGTGAGTCCAGGTCCCGCGCGGGCGCCGTGGGTGGGGAGGCCGGGCCGAGCCGCGCCGAGGTGCCCTGCGACCCCGGGGCGCCCAGACCCCTCCGGCCGGGCCCTTTGTGCCGCCGCCCGGGCCGCCGCGCGGGGTGTGGTCTCCATGGCAACGGCGGCGGCTCCCGGGGACGGGACCGGGCGGGGCGGGTCGTCCTCTCGCCTGGCCGCGCTGCCCGGGTCGTGTGGAGGCGGGCGGGCGGCGCGGGGCCTGGAACTGCTGTTCGGGGCGGGGTGACAGCGCGGGCGACGCGGCGACGGTGACAGGCAGCGCGAGGCGGGACCCCGGGGCCCCGCGCCGCCCGCAGGTGGTAAGTGGGGGAGCTCGGCTTTGGCCATGGTCGGATGCCGTGTTTGTTGATACCGTTTTTACAAAACGAGGAGAGGGAAAATCGTGATCCGCTCCCGGCAGCCGCAGTTTCCACAGGAAATACTGGCGTTCTTTGGGGAGCACGCTCCTGCTTCCAGGAAGGGAAGTCTTCAGGAAACAAAAAGGCAGCGGCATTGTTGCTGGTTTTCAGTGGGCCGCTGGCGGGGGCAGCGCGCTGTTTTTTCCTGTGGGGACGCTGCTCTCCTTGGGAAGTCAGTCGCGGAGCCGAGGCTGTCCTCGTGGAGCCGGGCCGGCCCGGCGACCGACACGCGTGCGGCAGGAGCCGGCGCGGGAGCCACGCAGCGTCCACGCCACGCGCGGGAGGCCGGCGGGCGCAGCTCCCGGGGCGAAACGAGGCCGTCTGGGAGGTTTATGAGGATTGCATGTGTGCGGAGGGTGTCGGTTCTGCAGGGCGTCGCTTTAAACACGTAATTTTCAGGCAGCCCTTTCCTTGCTGAATCTGCAGAAGGCAAAGACCTATTTTTCTTGTTATGGAGCAGACATCCCAGTTGGGAATAGGTTGAAACCTGCGTTTTATTTGTACATATTGAAATTTTTAAAAGCGAAGAGAACAGAACAAGGTGTAGGAAAACGTGTACACGTCTGGGAGAGAACGTCTGCTGCTTATTTCTGATGCATCTCAGGGTTAAGTTACAAATTCAGCATGATAGAGTGCAGGGAGACACCTTCATAGTGGCCTTAAAACTATTAGAAAAAGATGTGACAGGGAGAATTAGCCAAGGATTATCCATCATCAAATATGTACTAGTTCCAAGGTCTAGAATCAGAAAAAAATAATGCTTCTCTTAAGCAGCTTTGAACATCTCATAAATAAATTATAAATTTTAAAAAGAAGATAGAGCTGTTTTTTTTTTTTTTTTTGTGGGTACTGGGGTTCGACCTCAGGACCTCGCGCGCCAGCAGGCGTCCGTGCCGCTGAGCGATATCACCGGCCCCTTTTTCGTATGTGGGTTCTGGGAGTCGAATTCGGGTCCTCGCGCTTGCCAGGCGGGCGCTTACGCCGCTCAGCCATCTCACCGGCCCCTAGAGTTTTGAATGTAACCTTCGTTGTCTCCATAACAAGCATTCCTTGAAGTTTATGAAATAGTAAATTTGGAATGATGCTACCTGCGTTAATTTGACATTCACTGTTCATCGCAGTCTGAAAGGAAGTGACTAAAGCAAGTGAAATTGTCGGTCTGCCGTGTCACAGCTTTGCTAGTTCCAAACCGTTCTTTGGGTGCAGGTGCACAGTGGAAATGCGGAATAGAGGCCAAGAAACTGTGTGTGTTTATTTGGAAGGAATTGTAGCCATATTTTACTGCTCTTAAGAAAAGGGAAATCCGTATCGTATTATGAGAGAAACCCTAGAACCATTTTTCTTGCCATATTTAAGGCATTTCTTGTCAAAAGAGGAAATCTCCCGAGGAGCAGGTGCATCATTACAAAAAAACACAAGGGAGTTTCTCTTTTAAATGCAGAATCTAATTGAAAAGTAGCAAGAGAATCAGTGACACTCTTAGAATAAAAGCCTAGGATTTGGCAATCTTTCAGGTTATAGTTGCAAACCACATAGGACAAATATATGTCATGGGAGAAAAATAATATCGTAGTGAAAATCAAATAGTTGCCTCAGGGGCCGGGGGTATAGCTCAGTGGCACAAGCGCCCGCCTGGCAATGCGTAATGATATAATGATCAATATAAAAATATAAAATTCACTGTCTCTGTAGAAGGAACTTAAAGGGAGGGACATAGGACATGTAAAAAATTAATGATACAAAACATGAAAGATATTTTATAATCGAATGCCCAAACACTAAATAGTAATTGAAAAAGAATTTGGAGGAGAAAGTTACAACATCTGCTTAGATGCTTTATCAATTATGCATTGATCAGTTATCAAATTACATAAAAATTTAGTTTCTTAAAAAAAAAAACTACCGTGGCTTATGATTCTTTTGGTCATCATTTTGGTGCGAGCTCACCAAGGGGGATCTTCTAATCCTGGCTCAGGTGACAGCAAACTGGCCTGAGAATTTTACATGGCAGCCAATAGTGTCCAGAGAGCAGCTGGAGAACCACTGTCATTGTAGGGGCAACTTTTAGTTTCTGTGTGTATCGCGTTAGCTGTTCTCCCATAGGCAACATCAAGTCATAAGGTCACCCCACATTCCAGGGGCGGAGAAAGACTACGTAAGATGAGAGGGAGCTGCAAAAACTTACTCTTTTTTTTTTTGCGTAAATCTATACTTTTGCGTAAACTTGTTGTATTCTGCTGGGGAATCGTGTAACTGAGACAGAGGCAGAGCTTGCTTCCGGAGAGTCCAGAATTTAGGGGAAGGAACTGCCTGGTAAATTGCCTGTAATCTTTGTTCTGTGAACAGCATGTAGAAGAGGAGTGACACCGTGATAATAAAATTTTAGCAATATCCATCTGACAGAGGCATTACGACAGAGATACTCGATCTGTGGCACAACCTGCAGGATGTGATTGGGAGGGCTGGAAGGCTTGGACGAAGGTGAAAGCAGCGAAAATGGGAAGCAAAGGAATCTGTCAGGGAGAGCTCATATTTAGGATTAGGTGACTGATTATAGGGCTGGCGAGAGCCCAGAGTCAAAATCATTCCGAGATTTAAAAAAGCTTAAGTGACTGAAAGAATGATTGCACTGTTCTAAGAAATAGAGAAATCAATAAGTGATTTATTTAGGGGGAGGAGGAAAACCCAGTTCCAGAAAGGTGGATTAAAAGAGATTAATTGAAGGCAAAAGTACTTTATAAGCTGCAGAGTATGTTAGCTATTGTTTAGTGTTTAAATTGCAGAGAGAGGACTATTGTGTTTAGGTAAGTTTCTTCAGTTGTAAAGCAACAGAATACAAAATGCAACACTGGGGATACTTACATGTCAAAGGGAAGTCAGCAAAACCATTCTTAGGATGCAAAACTGTTCTGGGGCTGAGAGGGGAACTGATCTTCGTCCCAGGCGCAACTGGAGGTCTGCCTTGGAGTGCTGTGCCCCTGCACTCAACACACCAGGCAACAGAACTCCTTTGGCTTAGCTGAGTGATGTGTACATTGCTGGGCCAGAAGCATCGATGGGTAGCTCTGCCACAGTGACACACAATGAGGAGTTGGCGAGTGCTTCCTCAAAGGACATTGGGGCACTGCTGTCAGAAGGACACTGGAGCTGGGCATGATGACTCCTGCTTATAATCCCAGCCCTCCGGGAGGCTGAGGCAGGAGGATGACAGGTTTGAGCTCATCCTGGCCAAATTAGAGAGACACTGTCTCAAAATAAAATATAAAAATACTTGGTGATGCAGCTCAGTGTGAAGGCACTGGGTTCAATTCTCAGTACCACCCCCCCACATTGGAGCACTGCTAAATCTGCCGAAGAAGTGGGGATGGACACAGGGTGCAAAACTAAAAAAATACAGACACTTGAAATTTATTTGCACCTGGCCACATGGAAATAGGGCAGGAGGCAACAACTTAGGATGTGAGATGTAGCTTCGTTAATAGCAGTTAAACTCTTGCAAGTAGTGGGATTTTTCTCTTGCAAAGCAAAGCTGGCCTGGTGTGATTCCTTATCCAGACTCCTCCATAAATGTTAGTGGACATTTTACTAGAGGGGAGAGGAATTCTAAACATGTTCTGTTCTGTCTTTTACCTAAGGGCTCGTTTGAGCTGCTGCTTCACCAGCCTCGTTTTATAGATGGCCAGGCTGAGACACAGGTGGTGTCCCTATACCAAGTGTAGCTGTTGGGCCAGAGAAAAACACCTGGCCTCTCTGACCTTGCACAATTGTTCTGAACACATGCACAGCTGCTCTTCAGAGGACGGCCTTGGATGGACCATCTCAAGCCCAAGCACACACTTTTATAGATTTTATTGCACAAGGCTAAGAACCCTGAAGATACTCAATAAATGTTAATTGAATGAGTGAATGTGCCATTATCTAGTGCAGTAACATTTTCTAAAACAGTCTGGTCTGCTTTTCATTATTGAAGGTTGAGTTTGCTATAAAATCCCTAAGTGCCTATTGTAGATTTAAATGTTTTGAGGCACTCCTGTCACAGTAATGTAGATTTTTAAAATCTACCACTTATTGTTTTAAAAAAAAAAAACTTATTTTTAATTTTTGAAACACAGTTGTCCTGATTCCTTCCTTTTTCAGGATTCTTGGTTGTCAGTGGCAAAAATCCAGTTTGTACTTACTCAAGCAGGAAGGAGCAGACCCTGGTTCCTGTAAAGGAGGAATTCAGGGAGAAGCCAAGCCCGATTTCTTCATGGTGGTCAGTGGGAATCGGCAGTTGAGGCTTAATGCCTGGAGGAAAGGGGGAAAGTTTAGGACCAACTTTGATCATCTGCACAGGCCTGATCCGGTTCCCATGACCAAAATTTGGAGTGTGCGGCTTGACTCGAGTTGGTTATGTGCCAGGCCTGGGGTCTTTTGGGAAGGGAGTTGGGATGCGTGAGGAGCACAGCAGGGGAACAGTGGGAGTCTGGGAATGCAGGAAGCGAATGGGGAGGCGTCCGCAGAACACTCTTGAACCTCATTACCTGAGTGAGAGCGGGAAAGAGATGTGTTTGAAAAATAAAATACTGGAAAGAAGAGTGGATGCTGTAGAAGCAGAAACAGCAGCTATCTACTGTTCCATCTGCTGTGTTTTCCCTGAAAGATAAATCCTTTTTCTACATCCTGAGCCAGAAACCTGGGAGTGATCTTACCCTGATCACCTCCTTTTCCTCCTCCACCTTATCAGTCACCACGGCCTCTTGCTGCACCTTAATCTTTCTTCTCTTCCTTCTTCAGTCTAGACCAGTGGTGGTGAACCTGTGGCACACATGTTATTGTGTTTTTCTTTTCAGATAAAAGATGTTAATACATGAATTGTCTTTTCTGAACTAAAACCTCAGGATTCAGGTTTAATTAGAGTGTTGGCACTTTGTGATAAATAAGTGGGTGTTGGGTTGCAGTTTGGGCACTCGGTCTCTAAAAGGTTCTTCATCACTGGTCTAGACACTCTATGTTTCACTTTTCTTAAGTCACCCTAGAAACGTTGCCTCCAGTCTCTTCAGTCCAGTCTGTCCTCACCACTGCCAGGGTGCTGTTGGTCAGATACAGTCAGGTCACATAACTGTCTGATAATCATTTGAAACCTTGTCGTAGCCCTGGGGGGAGATCCAAGCTGCTGACCATTAATCCCAAAGTTCTCCATGATAGGCCTTGCCTTTTTCTGAGGATATGGCAGGTGAGCAGGAAGGATATGTTCATCAAATGCTACCTCTAGCTGCCCACAGCTTCCCTATATTGGCTGACCCGACAACTTTAAAGTACCAGGAGCTCTGTTTTCTCCCATCTTCATGCTTTCGGTCAGTGAGATAGTTTCTCTTTCCTGGACTCACTGAATATCTGTTATCCTCAGACTCAGCCAGTGTTGCACTTTCATGAAGCCTTTGCTGGTCATCCCTCTTACCCACGCCCTGCATCACCCTGTGCTGTGGAGCCTTGGATGTGACGTGTGTCTCCCTCTCTAGGCAAACTGCAGAAGAATGGAACTGTACTTTCTATCTTTGCGTACCTCTTACACTATATATGCTCAATCATGTTGAAATGAATCAATGAAAAACATGTGTTGAATTATTCATTTTGAAGTTTTCCAAGTGATTTTCTTTCAGGTTTATTCCGTTTCCTTTAACTTGAGTCTCTTATTCGCATCTTGGAATATTGGACGTGAAGACAGGTTCTCTTTGAAGTTGTTGCCCAGACACTTTTTCAACAGCTTTCCCAGTTGTTTTTATGATTTTTTTTTCACTTGGTCACTAATAACTGCCTCAAGAATGAGACTGAAAAATATCAGTGGGACAAATTAAGTCTAGGCTAAAATCTTTGGTTTGGAGACCAGACGAGGAACCACTTTTCTTCCTACCATCAGAGAGGATGTTTAATAGTTAATATTAATGAGGTACTCTGTGTTGGATACCTACCATGTGCCTTACAGTTGCTTTCTTCCTTAATTTTTCACGACAGCCCTTGCAAGGTGGTGTTATCCATCTTTTTTCACATGTGAGGAGACAGAGGTTTAGAGACTTGAGGTAGCTTGCTTGACACTACATTCCCTTTCCCTGGCAATCGCCAGCCTTCCAGACACTCACCTCATCTGGGTTGCTGGAGTAGCATCAAGCTTTCATTGGGCTCTCCACATTCATGTTGGATGGTTTTTATTGTTGATGTCTAAGATGAAGTGACCACCTCGAGTAAAACACTCTAATGGCCTCCCTTGACTGTCACTTACATCAAAAAAGATGATGAAAAAGATGCAGAGGCAAGGACTGCAGTACTCCAGCTGAAATTAAGATGCATTTCTGCCTTGGAATTCCAGTCAGATTTTTGTGATCTTGCTGCTTCTAGGTAATAAAAGCCGCTTACAGGAGGTCGTACTACTGTGTATGAAATGTAGGCTCTTAAGCAGGCACAGAAAAAGCTTGGTTTTGAGTCATGCAGAGTCGTTCCATGGATGTATAAAAAGGGCACCAAGAACCTGGGAAGCCACAGAAGCTAACGCTTCTTCACCTGTTTTTCTTTCTGAGAGTCTTGAGGTTCTCATGAAAGGTTTGGGTTCTTTCCTTGGAGAAAGAGGATATACATATACATACACACACGCCCCTTCCACTTTGTATTCCAGGGGTTTCAAGGATCTTTTGAATCCCATCTTTGGATTTCCTGGGACTCCATGGAGTCCAAGTTAAAAACCCTATGTGAAAACTATAATCCAGAAGACAGATAACAGCCACTCTTTGAGTGTTCACCATGTATCATGTGTAACAATCATTATTTTCCACTTGCCAGCCTTTTTTGTAAAGTATGTTATAGCTAACCAGTCCT
This sequence comes from Erethizon dorsatum, assembly GCA_028451465.1. NCBI lineage: Eukaryota > Metazoa > Chordata > Mammalia > Rodentia > Erethizontidae > Erethizon > Erethizon dorsatum. Next base: position 84,739,329 of record CM051838.1, on the reverse strand, counting down.
AAAAGATGCACCATGACCCTCTTTTAAGCTATAGAGAACATTAAGGAAGGAACTTGGACTCTTCCAGCTGGCACATGACAAAAATGGAATTAAATGCAGACTCCACACCTGTACCACCATCACATTTTCATCCTATCTTCGTGTTTATCCATCCTGCCAACTGAGGCATCAGACCTACACCAGGAAACTTTGGAGCCTGTGCTAGTCCTGATCTTCAGCCTTCAACATCCCTGTCAGCAGCAGGCTCAGTTCACCGCCCCCAGAGCCTTCTGCAGTGTGCTCAGAGCAGGGGCAGTCAGCTGTCAAGAGCTAGGAAGGTTTCGGCTCACTTCCCCTCACCTGTCGAAACTTGCACACGCAGAGCAGGTGTTACCAGACACACTGCCCGTCGATCACCTCCAGGGAGGTCTGCAGTAGGCTGCATTGCTGGGTGTCGTTTTCACACTTGAAAATTTCAACTCAGTAGATACTCAGCAACGAAACAATGACTGCAGGTCCTCTGTGTGCCTCCTTCCCTGCATGTTTACTGAGGCCTGTTGCACGCGGAGTCACTCAGTGAGCAGGCAGATGCCGAGCCGGAGCTTGTGGTATGGACATCTGGCTTATTTCTCGTCAGGAAGGGGGCTCATCATAGATTAATAAAGTGTGGTAAGTGTTGTGAAAAAGGAAGTATGAAGAAGTTATTTTACTCAAGTTTCTGTTTTTTGTAGCTGCAGAACTCTAGTCACAAACCATTGTCTACTTCTCTAGGTGTTTCTTCCCCCAGGACGTGTAGAGTGCTTCTGGTTTCTGGAGACTTAGTTGACAGAAGCGGAGGGACACACAAGCAGAGCAGTTAATCTCCGCCTGCCCTGCGAAGGCAAGAGTGCCCAGGTGGTTAACCAAAGACGGGGTAAGGTGGGGTAGCTAGCTGGTCTGATCCGCAGTGGAGCATTGTTCGCTCTAAGCCACAAGCTGCTTCTAATTTACTCGAGATGTTATTGTCGTGGTCTTTACATTCTGGGCTCTCTTTGCTGCAGATGAATCTGGCAGACAAACCATACTCAGAGAGCAAACACACCATGGGCTCTGTTCCGTCCTCGCAGCCCCTGATGGGGTCCCGGGCGTGTGCTCTTCCTCATGCCACAGATAGCTCTCCCCACCAGCCCACTTGCCCGAGGCAGCCTTCATGGGTACTTTCCCTGGATTTTCTCCCCAAGTGTTGTCTTGTGGCTGTTTAGGTACAGCACGGACAGAAATATAATAGACTCTGTGAATGCAAACCACATAGGTAATTTCACATTTTCTGGTAAGCACATTGTAAGTAAAAGAAAACAGGTGACATTAATTTTAATAATATGTTTTACTTAACCCAATTTAGGTAAAATATTAGCATTTCCACATGCAGTCAATATATAAAATTATTAACCAGATACTTTACATTCTTTTTTTTTTTAATAACAAGTCTTTGAAATTTGGTGTGTATTTCATACTTAGGTTGGACTATCCCAGTTTCCAATGCCCAGCAGCCTCTTTCGGCCAGTGGATCCTTAGGGCACTGCAGGCTTGGGCTCTTGAGTTCCCAGGCCGACTCAGAGACCACCTCTTCTGTCTTCTTCAACACTTAGCTCGAACCTGTGCTGCTGTCCCCACAGGAGGTGGACACAGGTGTCTGCTCTCCAACCTGGGCTTGAGAACGGGGAATGCATCTTTGTCAAGAGCAGTGTTCGGTAGGCCCTCGCCTGGCACTGAGTGCATGGTGAATGCATTAATGAATGAAAGAGGATTATTGTAACTGTAGGAATTGAAGGGATTGGTATGTGGGGGCTCACCTCTCCAGCCTCTGATTGCTACTCCCCCAGCCCAGAGCCTCCCGTTTCAAACTCCCAGCTCTGTCCAGAGCCACAGAACCTCATTTGGGTCACACTGAATGGACAGACTATAGTCACAGCCTAGGCCAGTATCCTGGCATTGTACTGCACGTACGCACATCTTGTTTAGCATTTGGTTTCACCTTTTTAATATCAAATACTAGAGGAACGTGTAAGCAATTTATTGTAAATTGCTAGAATTTTAAATAGTAATAGTCTTATTTAAAAGGATGAGGAAACAGGAAACACAAAAGCTCATCCACTGAACAAGCCTCCTACTGAGATTGCAAAACAGCCAAGACATTTATGACACTAACTACACAAAGCAAGAATTGGGCACCTCAGGGAGCTGTTGGCCTCATTATTATGAGCATGCTCTGTGTTTCTGGTCCTCTTAGAGTCGTCACTCCTGCCCTGAGAGAACAGATTTATATCCCTAATAAATTTACACATTTAAATTTTGCAAGTGCTTCTGAACAACTAATGGGCATGTTTTTGATTGTTTACTTTACCCTCAGTGACAAATGTCACTTAAAATAATTCATACAACCAAGTCTAAAAGTTGGTACTCCCATAAAATGCTACTAACCACATAGTCATATAAATCTAAAGTTTGAAAATGAGAGAAAATATTAGCATTTGACCTGTTAAGTCATATAAGCATTTTAAAAAGGGAAAAGAATATGATTAGCTCAGACCCACTTAAAAAAGGCATAGAAATAGAAAATAGAATTAGGCGTAACCTCAGTCTTACCATTGATTACCAGTTTCAATCTGGAAAGCTCATCGACCTGCTTAGGTTTTTGTTTTTGAGTGCATACAGGAAAAGTAAATCCTGCTGTCCCATGCTGTGTATTAGGATGAATGAAGTTAGAAAACGTTTTGAACAATTCCTTAAAAAACTATCTGGAACAGTTTTGAGGGTGAGGGAGCTTGCCAATGTTTTTGCAAAGTAAATTCTTAAGAGCTAGAAAAATCTTAGCATGTATTATATAATAGATAACTAAACATTAGCCATGTTTAAGTGATTTGGTGATCTTGTCTTTAAGGCAGAGATGGTTCAAGATAGACAAAGCTTTGCATCTGTTGGCTTCAGTTTTGGGAATGCTGTCATTTGTGTCTCAAAAAAGCTCGTTTCTCTGCAACTAACATATCGTTCAAACATGATGGCTCTGGTGTGCTGTGTTGGTGTAATTGAAAACCTATAAAAAGGCTGAGAGCTACTTTTGAATTGGCTCAGTGAACTTGGACTGGATTTGTCAAAGTGGTGAAAGGTTTAAAGGAATTTTCATAAATGAGGTCTCCAAGCTGTGTTTTGGCCTTCGAATTCCAATGAACCCCAAGGCCCATGAACTAGAGAACAGCGCCTCTGAGAAGAGCAGTCATATCAAGATGGAAATGATTCATTTTCATTCCCTGAGTTCTGCAGATGTAAGCACACTTAGCTGCTGATAATCATAATTTAGCAGTACTGTTGTGCTCTAAAAATACAATTGAAACGTCTAACCTTTAATTATATTGAGTACTCACAGATTAACGTGATTACAAATCTCAGGCACTGGATGCAGTACAATGTTTAGTCCTGTTGCTAGGAAATACAGCTGAGCTCTTCAGAAGTTACAGTTTGATTTGGTGAGAAGAGGGATGTAAGCTTCTCCCAGTAAAAGACTTGATCACTGTTTCTCTCTTTCATAATATATGTAAATGTATTTTATGCAACATAAATCCTCTGCTTGCAAAGCTTTTGTTTGCAGTGGGGGTACAGATGTGTGCACCTATGTAAACATCCAGAGGATATTTGGAAGAGTGATTTTACGTACAGCTCCTGCATGAAATAAGCATCATAAAGTATTTGGGATTTTAGTGAAATGAATTTTTTCATCTTTAGAATTATCGAGAAAATAGATAGCCCTTTGAAATCTAATTATCATGAAGCTAATTGGTGGTTTTGTATTCTTGCCCTTAGTGGGAAACTGTCAAATTAGTATAGAAATTTGATCCAGGTTGACAATTTTCCAAAATCATTAAAACTTGCATGTAGGAAACCAGCTCTGCTTTTCTTTCTTTCTGCCCCCTTTTGGCAAATCTGCCCATCTGATGCATTGTTCAATAGCTTTAAAAAATGCAAAGCTGACACTTGCACAGTGTGAAAGGGAGGAGTTATGCCAGCTCACTTGCCTTGTCCGTGAGAAAATTGAAGGATTTCTGTGTGTTTTTCAGTCAGGATGTGGCATGAAAGAGTGTCCTCCCCAAGCTCAAAAGCAGAACTAAGGAAAAACCCATGGGGAAAATTTCGTATCTGATCTGTTCGTGGCAAGTCATTCTACAAAGGGGCTGGTATTTCAAAGCAGAGTCCTTCTTAAGAGATAGAAAACTAGCAGAATACTTGAAACAGGATGACTTGTGCTTGTTACAAGATGATATCCTATGTCAAAGTTCAGAACAAGCTAGATAGAATCTAGATAGAATTAGGGAAAGGTATGCTGGGGCCATGTGTACCTGTGGCCTTCCTTAAAATTAACCCACTTCTATACACATTCTGGATAGTGTTGACTCATTCCTTGTAGAAAGCCAGTTTTTTCCTTGGTAAGGATTATTTTCTTGATCTGTGCAAGCACCTAGCACAGTGTCTAGTAGGTACTACATGCATCAGTATATTTTAGCTGAATACCTCCTGTCTTGCAAAGTAAATGCATTTGTAATTTAAAACCTAGGACTTACTGCAGTGCAGTTGAGATTAGAGGTGTATCTTTGCAAAAGATAATGCGTTACTTATATTATTTACATTCAGAACATCTGAGTCGGGATACTGTCAAATAAGTAGGCAAAATGTCGCACGACAGATTTCACTGCTTAGCCACTAGTTGGAATATGTGATGGAACTGTAAGAGGTTTAGGATCAGGTTTTGTAGAACTTTGGATGCTAGGGAAAATTTGGAGCTTTGATGGAAAAGTATGATAATAAAAACTGCCTCACAGATTACGAACTTCATGAGGGCGTTAATGCCACTCATTTTCAGTATCTCCTATAACACCCAGTAGCGTGTGAAGGGCATAGGGAAAGGTGAACAGCAGGTAGAAGAACTTGTGGTTCTGAGCATGGATTTCAACCCCAGAATCAAACCTAGCTCAGCTGCTTGTGTGTGTGATTTGGTGAGGCATATTAAACTTCTCAATATTTTGATATGGTTTCCTTCTTTTTTATTAATATTCATTGTTTATCTCATTAATTCAAGGTGAGTTTTTGAGTTTGGGATGAATTAGGAGTAGTGGACATTGGCTGATGGCATTTCTCTGAGCAGCTCTGAGTACCGAGATGCACGCCGAGCCTCTAGGAGGAATTGGCTGGCTCCTCTGTTGCCTGATTTCTTCAGGTTGGGTTTTGGCCAACAGGAGGCAACAGCAGGAGATTAGCAAAGAAGCGGGGAAGGAGCGTTTGGGCTCTGTAAGCCCCGAGCTTCTCATTGTCAGCCGCTGGCCCACACTGGGCTGCAGCGGTTGCCAGCAGCCTTCCCTCAAAGGTTGCTCTCCGGGCTCTGCTCCCTCCGTCCGGCACTCCAGGCTGACGACTGCCCGCTGTGGTCTTCCTAGCTCAGAGTGCTACAGTGTCCCTTGTATTTTCTCCAAACTCTGCTGCACATGAATGGTCTTCTTATCACAATGTCCTCAAATAGTGTTTGAGTGTCATTTGTTTGTCATGAACCTGACTGACACAAGTGACTGCCTATCTCAAAAGTCAATATAGGGCCGGTGAGATGGCTCAGCGGCATAAGCGCCTGCCCGGCAAGCACGAGGTCCTGAGTTCGACTCCCGGAACCCACATAAAGGAGAAAAAGGGCCGGTGATATCGCTCAGCGGCACAAGCGCCTGCCCTGCAAGCATGAGGTCCTGAGGTCGACTCCCGGTACCCACATTAAAAAAAAAAAAAAAAAAAAAGCCGTTATAAGAATAACATGATTTAGGTAGAATTTAGTACAGTAATTGGCTCACAATGTGCATTCAACAAAGGTAAGTACAGTCCTGTGTCTCAGATGGGGACACATACTGAGAAATGTGTTACTAGATCATTGCCTCCTTGTGTGAGCATCACAGAGCGTACTTAACAAACTGAGATGGCCAGATAGGCAGCGCAATCTTACGAGACCGCTGCTGTGTACGTAGTCGATCACGGACTGAAGTACTTGGTGGTACATGATGGTATTACTGTCATTAGCTTTCTCGTTGTTGTTACGGTGCTGGAGATCAAACCCAGGGCCTGACACATACTAAGCAAGTAACGTACCGCCGAGCTACAGCCCAAGCCCAGCCTGTTTAAAACTACAGTATTGAGTTTATAATATTGTTACATGGTTTGAAAAATTTAAATGTGGGTGGAAAACAATTTTTATTATCTTACAGATGTTAGACATGGGAACTGTAAAACAGAAAGGCCAAGGGCTAAGATCACACAGTGCTCCAGTGGCCAAAGTAAAAAGTGAAAAAAGGATTTTTAACCTTGATTCATAGTACAAGATATGCAGTTACAGAATGTCTAGAAAAGAAACTTTAATAAATTAAGGGCCAGTGAGATGGCTCGGCGGCGTAAGCGCCTGCCTGACAAGCACGAGGGCCCGAGTTCGACTCCCGGAACCCACATACGAAAAAAGGGCTGGTGATATTGCTCAGCAGCATGGGTGCCTGCTGGCGTGCGAGGTCCTGAGGTCAACCCCTGGTACCCACACAAAAAAAATAAATAAATAAATTAATTAATTAATTAAAACATAACCTACTTGGGACCACTGGGTATCTCTAAAGTAGTAAACCCTTATTTATGACCATTAAATAATCATGGGATGGGATCATACACAATTTATCATCCTCAGCGTAATTACTGTGAGGGCGGGGACTGAGCTCTTCCGTCTTCTTGGTAATTTCAAGACAGGTGGTCCTTAGGGCTGGATTTCTTATAGGTTCCCAGAGTAAATATGTTTATTCATAATTAATACTGAATATGAAAGCAGCATTCTCATGTTTGAGTAGTAGATTTTCTACTAAATAGACATTTGTCTGCTGTTTAAGAGTTCTCATTCTCTCTTTTTTTTTTTTCCTTTTGTGGGTACTGGGAACTGAACTCAGGACCTTGTGCTTGCCAGGCAAGCGCTTATGCCACTGAGCTATATCACTGGCCCAGAGTTCTCATTCTTGACCCACATAAAAGTGGTCATTCTGTGATATTTAACATCATTTCACCCTTAAATCACAGGACACTGTAACACAAGACACAAAATTAAAATGTTTATCAAGAATAAAAGCTAACATTTCCTAAAGTAATGGCCAGTTTAAAAAATAAAATATGCTACCAGTTCGTTCCATTTGACGTAAATTTGCCATAGTTATTGAAATTTCAGACCATATGAATGTATCTTTTTTTTTTTTTTTTGTGGGTACTGGGGTTTGACCTCAGGACCTCACGTGCCAGTAGGTACCTGTGCTGCTGAGCGATATCACTGGCCCTTTTTTCGTATGTGGGTTCCGGGAGTCGAACTCAGGACCTCGCACTTGCCAGGCAGGCGCTTACGCCACTGAGCCATCTCACTGGCCTTGGATGTATCTTTCAGTGTATTGGAAAAATTGTTAAAGTATTCTCTAGCAATCTTGAAAAAAGAAAGGAAATTTCAGAAATGTTGCTTTTTTTTTTTTTTTGTGGATACCGGGGGGTCGACCTCAGGACCTCGCGCGCCAACAGGCACCCGTGCCGCTGAGCGATATCACTGGCCCCTTTTTCGTATGTGGGTTCCGGGAGTCAAACTCGGGCCCTTGCGCTTGCAAGGCAGGCGCTTACGCCGCTGAGCCATCTCATCGGCCCTTTTTTTTTTTCCTTTTTACAGCTAAGTCAAGAAAGAAAGCAATTTGAAAGGTCTTTCGGTATCAGTCAGAATAAGGATTTATAGATTGTGCTTTCTGAGCGAAAACTGAGTGGACAAAAACAAATATTCTATTGCTAGAAGACATGTAGCATCTAGAATGAATTACTGTCATCTAAACATTTGTATCTGGGTTTTTCTTTCAGTATCATTTTCTTTAGGCTCAATCCCAAATAGGATTCCTTCATTTTGTCTTTGTAAAGAATATGTTTTCATATATTGAGCATAGAACAGATATCAACAAACTATATTTCTTTTAGTTTCCTTTCCTTTTTTTTTTTCTTTTCTTGTCTTTGAATTATCCTTTCTCGAAGATCGATTACATTAAAGGGTCATAGTAATCTCCCAGTTGATCCTCATGAAACCACCTTCTGTTTTGTCCAATCCTCTACTTCTGTTTAGATTTCATCTCTTTTTTTTTTTTTTTTGCCTTGAATGAAATACAGCCACATTTTCACTGAGAACTGGTACACACACTTATTAGTCTAAAATGATTGCACGGTTTTCACATCAGTTGTGTTGACACGAGTACCAGCAGTATGGGAGTAAAAAGAAGTTCTTAGTGGGTGCACTGAAGCCGTAACGTTATACACAAGAACTTCCATGGCTGCTTGCCACATAGGGTTCTTGAAGGTAAAGTAATCGGTGGTGTTTCTAGAGGGAAGACTACTACTTTATGCAGTCGTTCTGTAACCACACTTTGGTACCTTCCCTTGTGTGAAGACTCCTTTCCTTTTTAAGAATTTTCTATCTAGTGCAGAAGAAAAAGTGTGTATCAATAGTAGGGATCAAGTGCTGTAGTATGAAGAAGAGAGGGAGCAATGACCTCTTCCTAGAAGAGACGAAGATGGTCAGATTTCCAAACGCTTCCCAGAAGGAGCAACATTTGATTTAGAGTTAAGGGCCAAGTGAGTATTCACCAGGCAGGAGATGTAGGGGATAGTACTGGGGTCTGACAGAACTTGGGAAATGTATTTTGGTGAGACGTCACAATAAGATATATGGTGTGGACTGACAGGAGATAAAGTTAAAAGGATGCTTGGAGCCAAAACTTGGTCCATTTCCCACTGTGAAAGCGGGAGCTTTATCTTTTTCAGTGAATGATATTAATGAGTAATCCTGCAAAGATGTGTGTCATCCATTCTCAAGGCTTATCCTATCATTTCTGTGGTGGTTTCCAAATTTTTATCTCTAGTCCTGGGATGGAGATTCTTTTTGTCTTCTGGCAATCTGCATTTTGATATTTTATCAGTTTTCACAAAGTATACAACCTCAAAGTAAATTCATCACCTTTCCTTCAGAAGCTTGACTTTGTCCCAATGTCCTAGTGTAGTGAAATGGCTGCAGCTTTCAAGGAAATTATCCATAACACTCCCTTCTCTTCCACCCTCCCCTCCTCAATGTCTCTTAGCATCCAAAGACTCAATAAGTCTTGCCTTATTTATTTTTAAAACTACTGTCAACATTATTGTCTCCTTTCCATACTTCCCCCATTTCTAGCGTCTTTATTTAGGTTGTCATTCTTTTCTTTTTAGTTGCTGTAGCGACGTTTTAACTCAATTCAATTCTTTTCTGATCTGTTCCTGAACCATTTCTAAAATTGATTTCATCAATGATTTTACTAGTACATTTTTAATAAGTCCTCATTGGCTTTAGCATAAATCTAGAGTCCTTATCATGACATGTAAACCCTTACAATTTTAGTCTTGCTCACCTGTCCAGCTTTTTGGGACCCATGACCAACATCTTACCCTTCCCCTGCTTATTGAATAACTTGAAACTCCTTGAAATTCCCAGCATCTGTTAGTCACTTGTGTATTACCCTCATTTTGTTCCCAGCCTTTTTGCCCTGTCAGCTCATTTCTCCTGACCTCTGCCTCCATCCAGTCCGTTTGCTGATGGATTATTTACTTTTCTTTGCGTCCACTACACCACAGGCTACTCAGTGTCAGACATCAGTGTCTGCTGCACTCCCCATGCTTAACTTTAGGTCTGGCAGATAGCTATGGCAAAAATAACAGTATTTACTAAGTATTTATTATAGGCCAGACAAGGTACTAATTTATTTACATGCACTATGTCTTTTAAAGGGGAAAAACAAAGTCAAAGTATACTTTTAGAACATAATATGGCAAAAACATTTGAAAACTGGACATGATATGTGTTTTAGGGAGTCCAGTCACAACAGTATTTCATCAAAAAAGTGAGAATTTAGAAGAGATCTATAATAGAGTAAACCAATAGAAATAAAATGGAGAGAATTTATTATAGTGGTAATTAATGATATTTGATGGAAGGATGACAGGTGACTAGAGAACTCAGTTGTGTTTCTTAGGACTTAATGAGGTACTTATTAATTTAAAAATCTTAACATTGATGCAACAAGCTTATTTGCATTAGAGGAGCAACCAATTAAGGCAAATACAGAAGTAGTTTATATGGCAACAGCTTGAAAGGAGAAAAAGCAGAGACATCATGAAAGAGTAAAATGGTGTGCTTTTTAAACATAGACATTTAAATTTAGAAAGGTATATGTAAAATGATTAAATTAGGTTCAAAACTAATTGTTCAAATAAATATGTACTTTAGAATTCCTTTAATAAAAAATGAAGCTTCCAGTGGAATAATAATAAGCTTAGTGATTTATCAGTCAGTTAGTAGAGAGTAATGATTAAAAGAGTGGGTCTTAGAATCTGAGTGTCTCTTTTAGTTTGTTCAAGCTGCTATAACAAAATACCCTAGATTGGGTAGTTTATAAAGCACAGAAATTTATTTCTCGTACTCCCAGCGATTGGTAAGTTCAGATCAAAGCACCGGCAGAGTGTCTGTGAGACTCACTTTCTGGGTCCGAGGTGGCCTCCTCTCTGTAGCCTCACCCGGTAGACGGGACAAGCATTCTCTAAGCCTCTTTTACAAAGACATTATTTCTTCACGAGCCCCTCACCTCCCCACGCCCTTACTTCCTAACGTCCTCACGTTGGGGATTAGGTTTCAGCATACACATTTGTGGGACACACATGTTCAGATCATAGCATTGCTCAACAGGTGATGAGGGAACGATACGACCCGGAAGTGTTAACCTGGGAAGGTCTTCTGTGTGTTTCTAGCTTCTTTGCCGTCCTTGGTTTCTTTGATATGGACTCAGCAGATTGGGTGTCTCCTCTCAGCCCCTGTAATCCTCTGGACCTCTGCCTTGCATTATTTTTCTATCAGCACACTTTCCCCAGTTTAACGTATCCTGTGTTTCTTTGCTTATTGTCCATTTCCCCACAAGAATGTGAGCTGATAAGTTCAATACTTTACTTTTTCACTGTCGAATTCATGAAAGCTAGTACAGTCCCTGCCCCATAGCGTGAAATTCAGCAATATTTATGGAAAGAATAACTGTACAAATATAATTTAGTGCTTAATAAAGCATCCAAAATAGATTGTGCTACCCTATGAATGTGTTTTTGTAAACATTGCTAATTATAATGTAATCCTTGTTCACAGAAAACACACAAAAAATGGAAAATACAAAGACATATCCTATACAAAAATTAAAAATTATTTTCCAACTCTGAAATAATGATTTAACATTGTGATGTTTTCTTTTTTATGTATCTGATATCATGATTATGCATCTTCTCAGATATATTATTTATATCCCAAATCTTTTCACTCAATATTCAATCACTATTATCTTTTTATAATTTTATGAAGATCTTTATAATAACTTCTATTTAAAAATGAGATTTTTTTCTACCTTCCAGAATAACAGAAATAATGAAACACAGAGGAGGAAATACACATCATAGGCAGTCATTGGCAACATCCTTACAGTGCAGACCTTGCTGCACACCTGCCGAGTCTGTCATGTTTTAGTGTAGGTGAGAGAGGGAGGGAATGAGAACCTACACTTATCTCATCTCTTTGGATCTTGAGTGAGACATAGATTTTCTCCACTTTAATTGCACTGCCATAAAAGACATTTCCAGTGTTCCCTGATTTATGTGTCAAAACTTAGAACTGTAGCAAGACTGTGTGAGAAGTTTGGAGTGATTCTGTGAGCATCCAGGTTCACCATTAAAGGGCAGGCAAGATGAAGCTGGAGGAGAAGCCATTCTGATGAGCCGTTTCAGTGTTCTTTCCTTTAGCTTGCTGAGGGACCCTGCTGAGAGTGAAGTGGAGAAAGGAGGACAGGCAGCAATTGCTCTTAAGCGGTGTGCTGGGAGTCGCATTAACACAAGCATTGGAGGAACAGAGGGTAAGCAAGTGGAGGCTCCCTAAAAGAGCTAGCCAGGCTCTTTGGGAAGTGCCACATGCTAAGACATTAGTATTTGGTGAACTGAAAGGGCGAATACTTTCTTCCTAATGTATTTGGTGGAGAGATGTGGCCTCTATGGAGAAAATAACCCATTAAGATTAGAAATAAGAATGAAATACCTGAGCTTGTGCAAGCTGTGTAGTTTACAGAAAGAGGTTAGCACAAAGATAGTCATAAATCAAAGATGAGCAACATGGCACATGAGGGCATGTGTTTCTGTAATTTAAAATGAGCTTCTTAGCAAAAGGTGAAGCTGAGCTTTTCAAATTGCTGAAATGTCACTGTTTATTTATGAGCCCAGATAAAACCCATTTTTAGATAAATGACTAAATTGAAATACTATAATGCCTACCATTCAAGTGCTGTTACGGCTAAAAAATGTGACTATAAAAATGTCAAATTATTACAGAACCTATTTGTTGGTTAGGTATTTTCCAAGTCCTATCTACTTAGTTTATTGACTCCTACTAGGTTTTACGACTGCCTGCCTTGCATAGCCAGTACATGGTAGCTGTTGTAAAAGCAGGGTACCGGCCTTTCTACCTCACGCAGTCCTGAAGAATCTCAGAAACTCAGAGCAGAGCCGATCCTGTTGCTGATAGCAGTAGACGAGGTAGAAATAAAGGTACTTTGTTGGTAGACATCATACCTCATTTACAGAAGAGCTATGTGCTCTTTAAAGTTCAAATTCGCATACGATTTGAAACTACATCTTATATTCTACTTGTTCTGCCATTTCCCCTGGGAATTTAAGCTGTCATGGTGAATTTGGTGACCCAAAAAGATGATATTTTTTCCCTAATCTAAGTATTTGATAGGGAGATGTGGCCGCTGCAGCCACACTGTCAGACTGAGCCAAGGTGGAGCTTCCTGACTGCCTGCTGCAGACCGAGGACGGGACGCACAACAACAGCAGCCCTGCAGTTTGTGCCCCTGGAAGGTTATGAGTTGCAGTCTGCTATCAGTGTTGTAAATTACATTTTGGAAATTAACATGGTTCGGCCCACAGAGGGCCGAAACATTTGGTGATAGATGACAGTGAGTCATCAGAAAGTGAGGGAAGTGGAAATGCACCGTGCTAGATGGAGGAGATCAAGGCCTCTGGAAAGAATAGGCCAGGGTGGCAGGGTGTGCTTGTGCAAAGCAGAGAAGCGAATTAAATAATGAGTCGAAGAGCAACACGAGAGGGGGCACAGCAGACTTAAGTACTCCAAGGAGGCTGGAAATACGCAGGAAAGTAAAATTTTATTTATTTTCTTTGAGTACTCAGGAAAATAAAAATGAAGTGACAAACTAATAATTGCTGACACATAGCACATACAAGTGATCAAAAGATAGGGTGAATGCTTAAAATTACAGTAAAAACATTGATGGAATAAGTGTATTCAAAGCAAGGAGGGAGTATTCTGAGTATTTAGAGGGACATTAATGGCAATATGTCTTTTACTATAAGAAATACTTTTAAGCATTCACTTTATTTTTTGATCACATCTCATATTACCCTGTGCAGGCTCAGGTCTGTGCTATTTTACATGTGTCAAGCATTCCTCACAATAACCCAGCGAGATAAGAATGCTTAACATCCCTACCATACAGATGAAGAGGGGAAAAAAAAAGCACAGAAAATGTTAAAGTGAGCCAGACATGGGGTTGCAGGCCTGTAATCCCAGCACTGCAGGACACCGAGGCAGAAAGAGGCAGGAAGATGGCAAGTTCCAACTGTCCTGGGCAATTTATCGACTTAGTGAGACCTTGTCTCACGACTAAAGGAAAAAAAAAAAAACACTGTTTTAAAAAAGCCTGGGGGCCGGTGATGTAGCTCAGCGGCATAAGCGCCTGCCTGGCAAGCACAAGGTCCTGAGTTCGACTGCCAGTACCCTCATATTAAAAAAAAAAAAAAAGCTTGGGCTGCACCTCAGTGTGAAGGCCTGGGTTAAAAAAAAGTGTTTAGGTGACTCACCCATATCATACAGCTAAGATCGAAGCCCAGCTGAAATTTGAACTTCTGGTCCAAGTCCATGCTCTTAATAATTACGCTGCAGTGCCTCTTTCATGTATGGGAAACGGTAAGATAAGATGGGCTGCTGTTTAGAGGTTAGCCTCTTCCTGTACGGGAGAATGGATTGTCAGTCAGGTTGGTGTTCAGCATCAACACCTGAGCGATCTATTCAAGAGCATCACAACATGGGGCTGGTGAGATGGCTCAGCGGCTTAAGCACCTGCCCAGCAAGCGCGAGGGCCCGAGTTCGACTCCCAGAACCCACATACGAAAAAGGGGCCGGTGATATCGCTCAGCGGCATGGGCGCCTGCTGGCGCGCGAGGTCCTGAGGTCGACCCCCGGTACCCACAAAAAAAAAAAAAAAAAGCATCACAACAGAAAGGTGGTAAGTAAAAGAGACCGCAAGAGCTCAGCCAGTGGGTGTCGGCCCTGAAACAAAGGGAGGAGACTAGGGTGGATTAGAGAAACTACTTTAATAGCGGAGTCTAGTCTAGGAGCTATGGATTCATACCACAAGAAAAGTTTTTTCAAAATTTTAGAAGTGCCATGTTGCCATTGAAAAGTATCTTAGTGGAAAATGCACAAATTTTGTGCAACTTTACCATAGCCCTAGGTTAAATAGCATGTGAAATATTTCTTTGTCCCCGCTATACAAATAAACGACTGATTTTGGATGTTCAATAATTTGTGAATTATTTTAGGAAATGTGATTAAATTGCCAGAGATATTTTTAAGTCAGTGTAGATTTGGCTAGGGGATATTCTCAAATGCATTTGACAAATCGCCTTCACTTTTAATAACAGTGCAAAGAGTGGCAGGAAGATTTCTAGGCAATTTAAATACACATTTTTAAGCAGTTATCCCTCTTACCTTTTTCTTGATGTGCAAAATACTGTATAATCTTATTTTAAAGAAAAAAACTAATGTTTTAGCATTTATCTGTAGCAGAATATAATTGTTAGGGGAGAATACAGTTTTATTGCAAACACTGAGAGGAACAGTTGCCAGTGACCCAAAAGATAAGGTTTCTTCATGTGTCCTGTCCAAGTTTTATCTCTACAGTGTCAAACTAACTGCATAATTTGATTGACTATTAAATTCAGTGATCAAATAAGTTGGAGTAATAATTTGGCTAGGTTAAACTGTTTTTGTTTTCTGTCATTTTCCTTAACTGAACGTACACGTTTGTCGTTGTAGAACAAGCAGATACATCAGCTCTTACAAAACAGTGAAAGGTGAATCAGTTGTGTAGTACATTGAGCCTGACCAGTGTAACTTTGAAAGTTTTGGCAGATGGTTTCTCGGTCGTTCCTGTACATCAGGTGCTCCAGGAGACAGACTGTGCAGGAGGTTTACTAGGACGTGCTTTTGCATACAGTTCCTGTGCGAGGCAGGGAGCGAGAGTGGGCAGGAGAGCACTGGTTTCTGATGTGGCCTCACCTAAGGCCTCAGCTAACCCGTGGAGCGAGTGCTGAGGTTAGAAGAGGCCTGCAGCATTGTGTTGAGGTGGAACAACGAGGCCTGGCCTTTACAACTCTGTGCCGTCCTGTCATGGGACACAGGTCGCTCTGAGAAGCTGGCTTTCTATAGTCAACGGGCAGTTCTGTCAGAAGTGGATACTGAGGGTAGTCGGCAACATCCTGCCCCGCAGTTGCGGGGATAGATGCTTCAGTCTTAAGGAAATATGGGCGACACACAACAGTGTTCTCTGCAGTAAATGGCCAAAATACTTTGCAATTTTAAGGGAAAAGTGGAACTAGTAAATAGTACATACATTTTATTGTTGACATTTAAATGATAGTGTTATCTAGGAACTTATTAAGAGAATTAAGAGAAATTTTGTTATTTAAGCCTTTTGCGTAGAAAAGGAAAGGAAATAATATATTTAGCTATATAATAATATATACTGGTTGTCAAGAGACCGTATGTGTCTGAGCATTGTCTTAGAAACTTAACGTATGTTCTGTCATTTAATGTTTGTAACCTCCTTTCAGGGAAGTTCCTGTTGTCCCAATTCCACTGCTAAGTAAACAAAATTGGAGAGGTTGAGGAACTTGTCCAAATCATACAGTTAAGGGTATAGTCATGAATTTGAGCCAGATTTGCCCAAATTAAAGCTGTTTTCTTGGAACCACACTGGAGGAGAGCAGCCCCTCCCATTGCTACCGCCACGACTGAGGTGAACCGCATGGGAAGGCCCAGAGACCAGCGGGAGCGCCAGCGACACAGTAGGGTCCCAGCTAGGGCGCACAGGGTGGACAGGCGGGACTAGTGGCGTGAAAAGTCCGAAGTAACAACAACAATATGAGCCAACAGGTGACTGAGGCCTCCGCGGGACTCGCAACCAGCTCGGAAGAATCCAGGACTCAGTAACCGGCCCTTTTCTCTCAGTTTGTTTTTCTCTCTCCTTTTCTTTTTCTTCTTCTTCCTTCCTTTCTTCTTTCTTTCCTTCCTTCCTTCCTTCTTTCTTCTTTCTTTCTTTCTTTCTTTCTTTCTTTCTTTCTTTCTTTCTTTCTTTCTTTTTCTTTCTTCCTTTCCTTTCCTTTCTTGTTTTTTCTCTCTCTTCTAAACAGCTGGGGAGAACTCCAGCCACAGAAAGCTAATCCCATCCCCCAAACCCAGAGACCAAGTTCAGATAATCCCTCGAATACTCCTTCATTATTTATTTTCTACCCCCTTCTCTAGTTTCCCAAACCTTGTGCAATCATCCTTTGTTCTCCAGGCTTGCTTCTACTTCCTTTCCAGTTATCCTGGTTTTATACACTATCCTCCGTAAACTTCCCCACCACAGGGTAAAACCACTCTACCAAGGGGAAACATTTTGCATACAAACTCCTAATTTATGGTCAGTCCTGTTATATAGACTCTGCTTCTATGGTCTAAAGAACAAAATCAATAGTTACCACACTTTGTCATTTTCTAAATTGTGCTTGATTCTGTTGTTACTGCTAATTTTACTGCTTTAGCCAGGATGTTGTATCTGTTGTAATCAGTTGTTCTCCCTTCTGTAACAATACTGGGAAGCTCCAAGCTAATAACCTCACCAAAGCCCTACACCAAAGGACAGGGGACTGAGCCTAACAGATACCAACATCCCACTTGTAATTAATTGGGAAGGGAGGATCTTGGGACAGAAACCAAGGATATCCTACACATAGAAGACATCCCTGAAGAACAGACTTTTCCTAGAGAGGACATGATACTAGTGATACAGCCACCTCCAACAAAAATACACAAGGATCATCACAGAAAACAAAATAAAGAATGTTTTGAAGTAGAAAATGACAAGATGGAGAAGCAAAATGCAATCTCAGACCCCCAGCCCACCCAGAACAAGTCCAGGAGACATTGACATAGAAGAAATTGGAAGACACACACCTGAAATTTCTGAAATGATACCAACTGAAATAAACAAATCCATGAGGCTATAGAGGAAATCAGATCAGAAATAATCTGTCAGGTAAAAAAATGTCAACATTTAAAAAGGAATTGCTCACGAAATCTAGAGTAGAGATAGATAAAAAAAATAGTTGATCACAGGAAGAGGATGGAAACAGTGAATGAACAATATAGGAAAGAAATAGAATGCATGAAATGGATTCAAACAGATATCTAGGAAATTAAAAATTCCATTGAAAGCTGGCAAAACCACGTGAATGAAACGACAGACTTTCAGACCTTGAAGACAGGATCGCGGCTAGTGATCATGAAAGATCTCATGAAAATAACAAAAGATCAGGAAATAACAGTTCAACAGCTGCAAAATGACGCAAAGTAAATAATATAACTGGTATCAATGTAAAAGCATGAGTCAACACAAATGACACAAAAAAAACTATTTGCAGAAGAAATAGCAGAAAATGTCCCAAGAATGTGAAAAGAATCTGACATACAGATAAATGAGGCATATAGAACTTCCATGAGACAATACCAAAATAAAGCTACACCCAGACATATAATCAAGATCCCAGAAATTCAGCACAAGAACAGAATATTCAAAGCCGTTAGAGAAAAGACACAGATCACCTATGAAGGACAGCCCATCACAATCACGGCAGACTTCTCGACACAAACCCTCAAGTCAAGAAGAGCTTGGAGTGAAATATTTCAAGTCCTGAAAGAAAACAGCTTTCAACCCAGATTGATGTATCCTGCAGAACTATCTTTCAAAATTAATGGACAAATAAGATACTTTCATGACAAAGAACAACTGAAGAAATTCATGACCACCAAACCGACACTACAAAGGGTACTGCAAGATACTCTAGACAGAGACAAAAATGACCACAACTCCAAGAACAACAACAGGAAAAAACCACAAGACAGGGCAAGCAGTTAAACAGAGGGCAGAATTAGAGATCCAACAGCAGGAAAATATGACAAAGACAAGCCAATACATATCAATTATAACCATCAATGTAAATAGTCTCAGTTCACCCATCAAAAGAAACAGATTGGCAGAATGGATCAAGAAACAAGATCCAACAATATGCTATATACAAGAAACACATTTAACTCAAAAAGAAACTCATAGACTGAAAGTCAAAGGATGGAAAACAATACTCCATGCAACAGGAACCCAGAAAAAGGCAGGGGTAGCTATTCTGTTTGCAGACAATGTGAACTTCAAACCAAGAATGATCAAAAGAGATAAAGAAGGTCACTACATACTTGTTTGGGGGAAACTTCAAGGGGAAGAAGTAATAATCATAAATACATGTGCACCAAATACGGGAGCACCCGACTATGTAAGACAAATATTAATAGCCATGAAAAATCAAATAAGCAATAACACAATTGTAATGGGGGACCTTAATACCCCATTGTCACAAAGAGATAGATCAACTAGACAAAATATCAGCAAAGAAATAACAGAACTGAACCAAACCTGTGAACAAATGGACTTAGTAGACGTTTAGAGTGTTCCACACAACATCAGAATATACATTGTTCTCAGCTCCACACAAGATGGTCTCTAAAATACACCATATACTAGCACATAGAACATGCTTAAGTAAATGCAAAGGAATTGGAATTATCCCATGCATATTATCTGACCATAGTGCAATGAAATTGGAAATTAATGGCAAAAGAAACCACAAAAACTCCATAAACACATGAAAATTAAATAACACCCTCCTGAACAACCAATGAGTCACAGATGAAATTAAAAAATTAAGCAATATCTATAATCAAACAAAAATGCAAATACAACATACTAGAACCTGTGGGATGCAATGAAAGCAGTCGTAAGAGCAAAATTTATAGTGGTGAATTCTCACATCAGGAAAATTGAACGAGCACAAATAACCTAAAGTTGCACCTAAAGCTTCTAGAAAAAGAAGGGCAAGTCAAGCCCAAGCCCATACAAGGGAGGAAATTATAAAGTTCAGAGCAGAAATTAATGCAATGGAGACTAAGAAAACCATACAAAGGATGAATGGAAGAGTTGGTTCTTTGAAAGAATAAAATTGATAAACCCCTGGCTAACCTTATCAAAAAAAAGGAAAGAAAAAACTCAAATTGATGCAACAAGGAAATGAAAAGGGTGAAATCACTACAGATCCTGTGAAAATTCAGAAGATCATGAACATCTACTTCAAAAATCTTTACTCGCATAGGATGGAAAACAGAAGAAATGGACAGGTTCCTAGAAATGTATGAATTATCAAAGCTGAATCAAGAAGATGTAAAAATTCTGAATAACCCAGTATCAGTTAATAACATTGAAAATGTAATCAAAAACTTAACAACAAAGAAAAGCCCACATTCTGATGGATACATGGCTGAATTCTACAGGAAATTTACAGAAGATTTAATGCCAACAGTCCTCAGACTCTTTAATGAAATTGAAAGGGAAGTAGTTCTCCCTCATTCCTGGAGGCAGGTATTACCCTGATACCAAAACCAGGAAAAGACCCAACGAAGAAAGAGAACTACAGGCCAATCTCTTTAATGAACATAGATGCAAAAATCCTCAATAAAACACTGGCAAACAGAATGTAGCAAATCATCAAGATGATTATGTATCAGACCAAGTGGTGTTCATCCCAGGAATGCGGGGATGGTTCAACATACACAAATCAATATACATAATACACCACATCAACAGAGCCAAAGACAAAAATTACATGATCATCTCAATAGATGCAGAAAAAGCTTTTCACAAAGTCCAACACTCATTCATGATAAGAACCCCACAGAAAATCAGAATAGATGGTCTTTACCTCAACTTATAAAAGCCATCTATGACAAACCAATTGCTAACATCATACTAAATGGTCAGAAACTGAAAGCTTTCACTCTAAAATCAGCAACAAGACAAGGATGTCCACTGTCACCACTCCTAGTCAATATAGTTCTGGAAACATTAGCCAGAGCAATTAGAAAAGAGAAATAAAAGGAATAAGGATAGGAAAGGAAGTTAAATTATCATTATGCGCAGATGACATGATTCTCTACATAGAAGAGCCCAAAAACTCCACCAAAAGACTTCTAGAATTTTTTTGTTTTTTGTGGGTACCGGGGATCGAACTCAGGACCTCGCGTGCCAGCAGGCGCCCGTACCGCTGAGTGATATCACTAGCCCTTTTTTTGTATGTGGGTTCCAGGAGTCGAATTCGGGCCTTCGCGCTTGCCAGGCAGGCGCTTACACCGCTGAGCCGTCTCACCGGCCCAAGACTTCTAGAATTAATAACCAAATTCAGTAGCATAGGCGGATACAAAGTCAGTACTCAAAAATCAATAGCATTCCTGTACACAACAAATTCACTGAGAGAGAAAATATGGAAATAACACCTTTCATAATAGCATCCAAAAAAATGAAATACTTAGGAATCAGTCTAACAAAGGAAATAAAACATCTATACATTGAAAATTATAGTATTGTGAAAAAAGAGATTGAAGAGGATATCAGAAAATGGAAAGAGATCCCTTTCTCATGGATAGTAAGAACCAACATTGTGAAAATGGCCATACTCCCAAAACTGTTAAACAGATTTAATGCAATCCCAATCAAAATACCATTAATATACCTCATAGATGTAGAGAAAACATTTCTAAAATTCATTTGGAATAGAAGAGACCTAGAATAGCAATCCTGGGCAACGAAGGCAGGGCAGGAGGTATCACAATCCCTTACTTGAAATCATACTACAATGCTACTGTGATAAAATCAGCATAGTACTGGCAAAAAAACAGACTTGAGGATCAGTGGAACAGATTAGAAGATGCAGACACAACTCCAAACACACTCAGCCACCTTATCTTTGACAAAGGGGCCAAACATGTTCACTGGAAGAAAGATAGCCTCTTTAATAAATGGTGCTGGAAAAACTGGCTTTCCACATGCCGAAGACTAAACCTAGACCCATGTCTATCACCATGCACAAAACTAAAGTCAAAATGGATCAAAAATCTAAATATTAAAACAAACACTGAATCTACTGGAAGAGAAAGTAGGTAGAAATCTTGAAGACATAGGAGTAGGCAGAGAGTTCATGAGTGAAACCCAAATTGCACCGGAAGCACTTCAAAGAATCAACAACTGGGATCTCATCTTAGTAAAAAGTTTTTGCACATCAAAAGAAATCACCAACAGAGTGAAAAGAAAACGCACAGAGTGGGAAACAATTTTAGTCAACTGTCCCTCAGACAAAGGACTTCTATCTAGAACATATAAAGAATTGAAAAATATCAGCCCCCCAAATTCAAAGACCCGATCCAAAAATGGGCATCTGAGATGAATACACACTTCTCAGGTGAAGAAATACCAATAGCAAATAAATATATGAAAAAATGTTCAACATCATTGGTCATTTGAGAAATGCAAATTAAAACAACACTGAGATTCCATCTCATTCCAGAAAGAATGGCTATCATCAAGAAATCAACCAATAACAAATGCTGGTGGGTTTTGGGTAAAAGGAACCCTTCTCTACTGTTGGTGGGAGTGTAGACTGGTACAACCACTGTGAAAATCAGTATGGAGATTCCTCAAATAACTAAGAGTAGAGTTTGACCCAGCTATTCCCTTTCTTGTTGTCTTCCAAAAGAATTAAAAGCATCACACCACAGCGATATATGCCCACCCATGTTTATAGCAGCACAATTTGTAAGAGTTAAATCTTAGAAACAACCCAAATGCCCATCAACCAAGGAATGGATAAAAAAGATGTTGTATTCTTATATAATGGATTATTGCTCAGCTATAAAGAAGGATAAACTCGTGGCTTTTATAGGTAAAGGATGCAACTAGAGACCACACTCATAAGTGAAATAAATCAAACTCGCATGTGTAAACATCATATTGTCTCCCTAGGGTAAGAAACTAAAAAGGTAATTAAGATCCAAAATCTACAATAGATATTGTGAAAGGGAAAGAAACTACTCAGAAGGAAAGAACAACTGGGATTGGGGAAAGGATAAAAGAAGGAAGGGAAAAGAAAAAAATATATATATATGATAGCTAAGATAATTATACTGCTAATGTCTTTTAGTTTACTGAAAAGAACAGTTTGTGCTTATATTGTTTGATCAGTTTTGCATGCCTATATCTTGTAATCTGAGCACCTACTTCGAAGATAACAATACACAATATATTAACCATTGTTAATTTCCTATTGTTTTGAAATTCTATATCATTGTTTTTTTTTTTTTTCTGTTTAAAAAAAAACAAACTGTTTTTTGGTTCTGTCCTGTGCTATTCATCCTAGATCTTGAATTTTAGCCAGAAATTTTCTCCTTCAATAGTTAACTTTTTGCCTCAGTTTCAACAGTGTTTTCTCATCCAGCACTTTGACCTCACAGACCTTAGAAATCTGACATTTAAGCTGTTTATCTCATTTGACCCTTGCCAGCATCTCTGTTGGATAAAAAAGAAGTATTTTTACCCTTACGTAGCAGGACTGTAGCGCTGTTGACAGTGGCCCAGATCTTACGAGTCGTGGGCCATTCCAGGATGGCTGCAGCCATTAGTAAATGAGATTGCAGGTAAACCCATAATGCACAGCGTGATAGAAGTCAGAGGAGAGCACAGATCTACCGATTACAGATCCCATGCTAGTGTTAACATGGGAAAGAGAAAAACATGAGCACATGCATATGTTGTAAGTACAGAAACAAATCATTATAATTATTTAATTTATGGTGAAGATGTTCTGAAACCAATAGAAAAAAATTATTTAAAGGACTACTAGGAAAAATGTAAGCATATATGCTTTAAGTATGTAACATAAGTGAATTTTGAAATGAATATATACCTCCTTATTTCATTAGAATGCCTGAATTATGTGTCTCTTTCTGAGGCTGTCATTGACTGATCCTCTCAGTTGAATCATGTTACAAAGGATACAACACTTCCATTGCTGTGTGACAGTCCATTTCCTCTGGTTTGTTTCTGATGGCACAATTAAGGGAGACAAAATTCTCTTGTTCCTTTGTTTATCTTAATAGGGCACTGCTTGTGTCAAATAATTCAAGAGATTTTAAGACATTTGTCAGATTTTCATGTGTTTCATCTTGCATAATTAAAAAATGGAATCAAGAGAGTCATAATAGTTCGTAACATTCTCATATAAAAAGTACATGAAAGTAATCTTAGTCAAATACTTTATGTACTTTCTGAGGCATCTATTACTTTATTTATACACTTTTGATTCAGCTCAAATCTTAATAGAGGATTTTGAGGGCAGTTGGACAGAGCAGATATTTCTGTATGATTGATGCAGTGTCCCATTTATATTGTATAACTACATTATAAGTTATTTGGGACTTTAGTATTAAAAAACATGCCAATATTTTTGTTGAAATAAAGGGGATTTAGGTATATACAAATATGAAGATTAATACAACGTTACCACATGTGCTGTATGCGTGTTCATGAACAACCATAAGTCAATTTAAAAACATCCACAGTTTACCTACATCAATCTAAAGGGCTATAAATTGGATTATCACAATTCTGTAAAGACTTAAGAATTTATTTTTACTGTTCTGGGTATGAAAATGGTCACAGAATGATAGTAATACCATTGCATGTTTATACATTCTTGTGGTATGCTGACACACACAATTTATAAAGATTGATGCATGAAAACCAAATTAAGGCTTTCTTTGAATTCTCTTTGCCTCAAATGAGAATCAAGTACTAATATAATAAGTTGAGAATTAATATATAACACACAGTGATTTAATGATTTCAGATTTTGTTGTTTTCAATTTCCATAGTACTGTATTTGGAGGAAGTTCTGCCAGTCATTCCAGTCACTTGGCCCAAGTCTTGAAGGGAATGCTCCTGTCCTGAACTTCAGTGGGGCGTGAACCTGAGTTTACAGCAGGAGTCACGCGTACTTCCACTTCGGGGCAAGGGCCCCGCAGTCATTGCATGCAGAAGCTAGGAGGGTACTCGGGCACCGGGAGAGGGACTTGGGTGCTACTCAGTGGGAGTGGCGGAGACTGGCGAAGGGAATGAGGTAGGTCTGGTGGCCCTCGGGCTTGTGATCACTTGGACATATAGCGCAAGTTTCTTTGCATCTTCTGATTTTCAAAATAAGACAAAAATATAGGTGTTTTGGTGAGATTTTTTGAGTTTTGGAACACTTGAGTGGGCCAAATAAATCCCTTATGTGTGCTGTATGGGGCCCAAAAGCCTCCAGTATTCACATTCCATCTAAGCTCACGAGAGGCGGGTCCTGAGTCATCCTCCGCTTTACACGTGTGGGATGCCAGTGCATTTTGAGTAAGAAACTAATTATCTTAACAGAATCTTCAAAATAGAATCAAACCCAACTTTGGACAGCTTTAAATTTTCTTCAAGTATGAAAAATATCATGACTCTTCCAGTTTTCTAGTTTAAGCATGCATCTATAACTATTTAGCCAAAAACAGAGGGAGCTGTTGGAATCTTGCTTCATTTGGCATACTGTCTTTTATTATTGATTGGTCCAAATTGGATACCAAATTTCCTCTTTCCCATTTGTATCTCAGTATGAGACTTCCTGTCTTGATTCAAACCTTCATGATCAGTTTTTCTCTGATCATCTGTCTGTCTGATGTCCTTGATGTATTTTATAACATTTTAAACAGAAAGCGTAAGTGCTACTTGTTCTGCTGTGAAGGGTCTCTAGTGATTTCTCAAGTTGTTTTCACATTCAGCTGATACAGACTTCTAGAACAGAAGTCTGGGTACTACCAGCGAACGTTAGACCACTGAAAACAGGTTTTCCTGCTTTCCAAGTCTGCCTTTAGGGGCAGAGTGGAGAAATGAATGAGAATGAAAACTGGATAAGCATAGCTGAGCAGGGGGTTAATTTTATTAATTTCAGGCTCAACTCTACTTGAAGACAATATTAATAATTATAAAAAATGGAATACTAACAAGAAGCCAAACTACTACACTTTTTTCTTAAGGGCTCAATGTGTTATAGTAATCAGGAGCTCATAAATTGCTCTTACAAGCAGTTTAGAAAAAGATACCGTATGAAACATACTTAGAGTTGGAAACTGTAAAGAGATTCTTTTTCCCTGTTGCTTATGAGGTATTTTTTCCATGTGTTGGGTTTCAGTTTTGGTGGTTCTGTGGAGAACGTGGGGATTTCACTGTGCTTCTTGAACATGTGTGAGACGAGGAGGGGTCAAGATGCAGCTGAATTATTTTAAGTACCAAGGAGGCAAATGTAAGTAACACTGTAATACTGTCCCCTCGCTGTGTGTGAATACGGCAGATCCTCATGTCTTCCTCTTCACTTATGCTGAGTTACCTGTTCATAATTTTTGAGTGGTAGATGGGAAGGATAATAAATAGAAAGGAGTGACAAAAACAATCTAGTTTCTTCCAACCCAGGCCTTTCTCTCTTCCCTCAACAGGAAACTTTCAGTTCCTTTTTTTCATCAGCAAGCAGTACTATAAATCTCTAGCCAAAACACCATTGAGAACTGTTAACACCTCAGAGCAAACAAAAATTTAAAAAATTATTTACTATAGCATGAAAATCACTTAGAAAGTCAATGTGACCTTACTAGCTCTTGTCAATATCTGTAGTCTCCTCAATATTTACTATTACTTTGCCCTGCACACATAAAAAGGCTTTTCACTAACCCCTTTTGTTACTTCTACAAAAAGTCCATGGAAAAGTTAGGGAAAATTTTATTACCTTATCACCTGGGTCTAGACAAATTTATAAGGCACCTGCTGATGGTGGGTAATACCTGTTTATTAAGCTGATTTTCAGGCTCCTTACGTGAAAACGTCCATAAATTAGCTTTACATCTTAGAATCTAACCTTAAACAAGGATTAGGCATTCATAAATTGAATCAAGTGGTCACGGACTAAGAGAAAAGAAAAATGTTTTTTAATGCTTTCTGCACCACCCCTACTTGCTTTCTGCTTCAAGAGCCCTCTTTATGGTAAGAAAGGACACATTTAAACTCTCTAGTGCCAAAACTTTTCACTTTATGTCTTGGCTAACCAGTGAGGATAATCAGCACCTTGTCTTCCTTAAAACCGACAGAGTGCATTTTTAAAGCATTGAAAGAGAAGTGTACGGAACTTACAGGTTGTGCAGTTTCAATTCCCTTGGCAGAGATTTTGAAACTTAAGTTGTTTTCAGTTGTCAGAGTAAAGCACTGTGGTCAATTAAATCAGCTACTTCAATGATTGGTATTTGCTAGATAATATATAAAAATTTATATTCTGAAATATAAAAAAATCAACATTATTCTTAGCAATGTTCACTTTTTTATGGTTTTGTGTTACTTTTAACAAAGGAACCAATTTGTTCCTTTGTAAAGTCCATTTGGTAAGTCTATCAGCTGTTTTAGTGTATTAAAAAGGCAAACCCATTTAAAGACTCAGGTTTAATCCTTTGGAAATTAACCCAATCCCAGGTTTTAAGTGAACATTGCCTACATTCAAGACAAGTGTGGTGAATCTCCACCTTATTTTGACTGTTATTTGGAAAACCATATGATTTTCTGTGTCCTTGGCCACTGTTTAAAACCGTGGCTCCTCCAATGTTTCCTCAAAAGAGCACTGAGACCCTTTCCCTCTCAGGTTTGTAGGAAACTCTGTTGTCTTCAGGAAGGCTCCAACCATGTGAAATCGCCCATAATATTTCAGACATACTGGATACGAGAAGACACTTGGGGTGTGATTGGAGCAGCCAGAAGTTACATAAACAATAACCCGTCTTGAATCTAGCTTCTTCCAAGACCCTTTGTCTCCTACAAATTTGCTTCTTAATTATTTGATAGAATCAGAAGTTGAAGGACTGCAGAATAAACTTAAATGGAGTTTTAGCTGTTTGCCCACATCTCATGTTAGTTGCCAGACGTCAGCATTAATATACCCAACTTACAGCTTTTTGCTTGTTCCTTTCCTCTTTGTCTAATCCCCCTCAGTGGTCTATCCACTGTTGCCTTGTTACCCAGCTACTTGGAGCACAAGGGTGTTCAGCTGGAGAATAGGAAGGTGAACCAGAAGCTGCTCAGTTCACACTGCAGGTGCACAGGTGCTCAGGGAGTGTCCTGTGGGATACAACTGCAGGTGTTCAAGGGCCTCCCGTACACAGAGTTACAGCATCCTCCCCTCACGGGTCATCGCATTGTTGGATAAGGACATGTGTATGAAGAAAACACCACCACAGGATCATCTCAGTGCACATGCAGCTAATCACATTCTGCTGTAGCTGTCGTGACCAAATCCTCACGGAGTGCCCAATGAACTAGAAGAATTTCCATACATTGTCTCATTTAATCCTCATGACAGTCTGGGGGACCTTTGGTGACCATTACCCCTGACTTACAGATGAGGAAATGGCTTTATAAAGAGGCTAAGAAACCTTCCCTTTGTAATTCTTCAAGTGAGTGGTGGGGGAAGGAGCCCATGTCCCTAACAAAGCCTGAGGTCCTCCAGCTCACTGTCTTACTCAGCAGCACGTACTGTGTGTTCCACACCACCAGGTTCCTTTTTCTGCAGCTTGCTTTCATGGTGTCTGTGATCAGCAGGCTTTGCTCTTTTTCCAGTAGCAGAATGTTTGATAAATGGTGTTCTTATCTTAGACATGATTTACAGTTGACATATAAACTATCTTCATACTGGCTTTAAGTAAGAGACAAGATAGAATGCCTTTTCTCCTCCTCTGCTCTTAAACATGTGATTGCACTTGTATTGGAAGAGATGCCAAGGCAGATGGCATCTTAAAATAGTTTTAGAAAATATGTTCATTCATGAGTTAAAATTATAGAAGTCTTCATACCAATAAGATTTTCCGATAACATTAAAAATATCTTAATGTTGAAAATTATGTAGCTGTCAAACTAAATCAACTAGCTCTTTTCCTATCTCCCACTTCTTTGCTGTGGATGGCTGTACATTTGCTTAAAAGCTAAACTCTTGCCTATGCAGGAGTTTTCTGATGTTTCCTTTTCAACTCACTTTTTTCCTAAAAATACTTCCTGTCTGAAATCTTTTATTCAAATAGGAACACATCACACAAGTTGGATCACACTGTTAAAAATTAGTAATTTGAACTGGAGACAGTTGAAATTAGTGTGAATTTTAGTTACTGAGTATTTGAGACCACAGTAGTATGGCTTTTATATGTAAACAGTTTTTTAAAAACTAAAGTAATGAAATATTAGTAGTAACATCTCGCTTTAATGGATCACTAAGGATGTTTTGTAAATAAATCACCAGTGCTCTGCCTAACTGCTCAGCGGGTGACATTCTGTCCTTTGTTTTCTCCGAGGTATGGAGGGTTTGGGAAAGGCCACTTGTGCCTTAATTTCTTGGTCCTCCTTGGTCTTCGGGTCAGGTCATTTGTTGGGGTGTGGGGAGTCCTGTCCCTGTGCACTGTAGAATATGTAACACTGTCTCTGGATTCTGCCCCTTAGGTGTGAATAGCAACTTCCTTCCAGCTGTGATAATCAAAATCATCTCCAGGCCTTGCCCAGTATTTCTTAGTAGCAAAGTCACACTAGGTTAAGAACCAGTGTTCTGTGATTCAGTAGACATCAAAATGTCAGCTCTGTTGCTGGCCAAGCTGAAGTGTAGAACATGGCTAAGATCTAAGTCTAAGATGATGTCTCTTTTCTTTTCCTTTCTGACACTTCTGTCCATGTGGCATCTTACCAGGCCTTCCGTGACCGTTGTATTCAAAAATTGCTTAACCCTGTGACTGCTGCCCTCAACCCTATACCGCTGTATTTGTCCTCCCAGCCGCTATCTCTACCTGAAATTACATATTTAATTATCGAAGGTCATTCTCCTACACTAACGTACAGGCTTCACGAGACCAGAATATATCTCTTACTCAGTTCTGTCACCCAGCGCAGAGATCAATACCTGGCGCGTAATCTGCAACCCACAAGTAATTGTTGACTAAATGAGTAAATTATTCACAGACACTTGCTGTAATGAAGTAAAGAGGCTATTAAAGATCACAAATGTACCTGAAAATAAATTGTTATGAGAATTTTTATTGATGGAGCATAGCTTCAAGTATGATCATTCTACCTAATGGTTCTTATAATTAATTATTCCATGATTGAGATTTAAGTTTTTCCCTCATTTTATGTAATTAGTTTTACTAGTGTTTATTTTTCATGTCAAGCAAACATTGGATTCAGAGAAGAAAAGGCTTTGAGCCATCAGGAAATGAGAGAAAGCCGAGATGGTGCATGAAGTAAGAAAACAGTAGGAGAACAGCCACATTTCTCATACAATCAATCTCTGCAAATATACCAGTAAGCAAAGGGCCACCATGAGGTGGTTTCACTGGAAAGTACAGAAGGAGAAGCACAGCGTTCTTCTGAATGCTAGTTTGAGCTGTAGAACAACTAAATGTTTTGAAGCAGCAATGTATTCGTTCAGAGTTTAAAATTTTTCTATATTTTCAAATTTTTATTTTGTACTTATTTTTTCAGCTTTCCAAATTTAACCAATTATAAATATTTTAAGTACCTCTCCACTCAGTCTTTGAGTTAAAGTAGCTACCATTCATGGGAGGTCTATACTTCATCATAAAAATGGAACACGAAATCCTTGGCTTAGTTATAAGGGGCCCGAAAATGACTAGGTTAAAATGCTGTAAGCTTAGTAAATAAATAGCAAAGATACACATTCTTCCAAATGTGTTTTCGTCTTAACAAATTATGGGTATGTGTGCTGGTAGGGGAAGAACAGCCTCTTCAGACTATGTACTGAAACCTACTGAAATTTTATGTGACAGAAACGAACAACCTGGCCATGGACAGATGCCAGAATTCACTAATTGCATCAACAAGGGTCTGTGATGATTTATGTTTCAAAAAATGCTAATATCAAATTTGTTCTTATTGATTGGAGTGCTCACGTGTGTTTGTTTGTTTCTTTTTTTTTTTTTTTTTTTTTTTTTGTGGGTACCGGGGGTCGGACTCAGGGCCTCGCGCGCCAGCAGGCGCCCGTGCTTGCTGAGCGATATCACCAGCCCTTTTTCATATGTGGGTTCCGGGAGTCGAACTCAGGACCTCGCGCTTGCCAAGCAGATGGTTATGCCGCTGAGCTATCGCACCGGCCCTCACATGTGTTTCTTAATTCTAATGCCTAGTTTGCTCTTTAATGAACCTAATGTTTCTTACTTTTAAACTTAGGTTCAAAATAATAAGGATGCTAGATTTTTGTTCATTTCCTTGCCCTGTAACTGCTTCTTGGGATATATGTAAAGTTCTGGAGAGTCTAGAACAGTCCTGGAACTGTGGAGTTGGCACCTGCTTACTATGTATTAGTTATAGAACTGGAGTAACTAAAGTGAACGTTCTGTCCCATTTTTTTATTGACTGTATTTTGGAAAGGAATTGACACCCCCGACCTCACCACGTATCAGTGATAAATCCCTGCTTGACTTATCTCTGTTATCCTATCCTATCTCTATTATCTCTGTTATCCTATCTCCAGTTATGGTATAATATGATGGTATCTTATTCCTCCTAGATTCTAACATTGCTCAACACCCACAGTATGAGTGTGTGTGTGTGTGGGTGTGTGTGGGTGTGTGTGTGCGTGTAGTTTTATAATGATGGAGAGATGAGTGGATGTGGCAGTAAACAGAGGGAAAGGAAGGGAAGGTTCCTGTTCTTTAAATTCTAACTGGTAGCCTAACATTTTGTTCAGTCCCTAGGAGTGTTAAATTTTTGAATTATCATACCAGATTATACATATGGGGAATACAAAGATGAATACGATCTAGCCCTGCAGTCCAGGACACATGCCTTCTAATGATCTCCATCTTGAGATGGTCTAGTGCAACACATCTTCCTGGAAGTATTGCAGATTCAAGGAAATCATGGTTCTTTGACTTTTGAACACCCAATGGAATGTTTATGCCAATTGGTTTGACTAGTGACATTTTTATTATTATTTAGAATTTACCCTTTTGGAGATTTTTTTTCAAATAAAAAATGTTTTTCATTTATCTCATAAGTTGTTTTATGTGGTTTTATGTTTTCTAAGTACATGATCACTTAAATGAGGTTAAAAGTAGGATTCCAGTGTTAAAGATGAGAGAATAGAACTTGTCTCAAAGAGCTGATGATTTTTCCAAAGCCAGAAAACCTTTTTTGTTTAAGTAAAGACAGTTCAACCAATATATTCAATTAGATCATGCCTGTTGCAAAGAATAGATTTGTGGATTAATAGAATTTTAGGGCTGTAAAATAGAGATGATCTAGGCAGCTGAGCCAGGACACATCTTTCTCCTAGTCACTGAATAAACAGGACTCTTACATTCATTTCTAATGACTTATTGGAATTTTGGTAAGTGAAAATAGGGCTGAAATGATCTATTTGCAAATCTCGTGACATGTCCAGTTAATAATAGTATAAAGCCAGGAAGTCAATTTTAAAACCTTTTAGTAGCAACGTAGAAGTAATAATTTTGACTACTGAGATATTCGCAGTGTGAAGCTATGATGGTATGGATATAATTATAGACATAATGAAAGCAGTTGTCACTGGATTGCATAGAGCTTTTTTCAATCACATTAACTAAATTACCAAATAATTAAAACAGAGTTTGAGGGAAGCTTTGCAGGAATGATTCCCAGATGTTAGTGAGCTAATTATCACTAGATTAGAGATAACCCAGTGTTTTAATGCAGCTGGAACAAAAAGCATGTACTTCAGTAGAACCTTCAGGAAGCCAGCGTTTTTTTGCCTCTCTTCCTTTTACCCACAAATTATTTGAAAAGATAGACCATGAGTTCTTTGTCATCCATGATATGTTACAGCTTTCTGGAAGGTCTGTGTGAGAAATGCTTTTCAAAGCTGGCTGGGATAAAGTGGCCTTCATAACATCTTCACCACAAAGAACATCTGTTCGCCAGCTCTGCTTTCCTTGACCAGCTTTGGGAGAACTTCGGGGAATGACTTTTTCTCTCTTGACAGGCTTCTGTGCATGAGGCCAAACTGCAATGATAACAGTAGTGTGTTCATGTTTGTGTGTGTATGGTTAAGCAGGCTAAACCATAAGCATAGTCATTTAAGAATGTGTTCTGGGGGCCGGTGAGATGGCTCAGCGGCATAAGCGCCTGCCTTGCAAGCGCGAGGGCCCGAGTTCGACTCCCAGATCCCACATACGAAAAAGGGGCCGGTGATATCGCTCAGCGGCTCGGGTGCCTGTTGGCGTGCGAGGTCCTGAGGTCGACCCCCCGGTACCCACAAAAAAAAAAAAAAAAAAAAAAAAAAAAGAATGTGTTCTGTTACTTCAGGTAATTTTAAAGTCATCGACACTTCCACATGTGTAGACATGATTTTCCTTTGTGTCCCTTTTTACTCAATTTTCAATTTTTAGAAATCTTTATACTTTTAATTAAAATAATGCATTTGACATGGCACATTTGAAGAATGACAACTTGATTCAAACAGTGCTGCTTGTTTCTTATTTATGGACTGTTGTGAAATGAGGAAGTACCTTATGTATTTTCATCTTACATAGAATTGTGAAGTTATTCAACGGAGGGCACAGTTGAATTTGGGAAACACATCCCGATTCTCCCTCTGATGACATTTTTTATTTGAAAAAAATCAAAAGTGTTCTCCCTTCTATTTCCCATTTTTTTCTTGGCCTTTTTGTTAGATTTCCATTGCTATGACAAAATACCTGAGAAAGTAAACTTAAATGGAAAAGGATTATCGTAACTCACCATTTCCATCCATGGTCATTTGGCTCCTTTGCTTCTAGGCCTGTGAACACAGAAACATCATGGCAGAAGGGTATGGCACATGAAAGCCGCTCTCGCCATGGCAGCTAGAAAGCAGAGAAAGACCAAGAAAGGATTTGCTGCATGTCATTCTCCTCCTCCCACATTCAGGATGGGACCCCCTCCTCAGGTTGTCGTCCCACATGGCAGTCATTTCTGGTAGCTCCGTCACAAGTACACCCAGAAGATGTGTTTGGCATTTTTCAATCCAATCAAGTGGACAGTCAAAATTAACTAACGTAGCCTTTGTATGCTCAACATTACCATGCATGTTATGAGCAAACCAAGCAATTGATATTTAATTTTTAATCTCTTAAGTTAGTAGTAGTTTTTAAAGTTTAAAGACTGCTACAAATTCATTATATTTAAATTTTGTTGAAATTATTGGGATTTCCCTCTTTACTAGTTTAAATTTCAAAGCACATTTATCTTTCATGCAAAATATTGTAACAATTGAGAAATGACTTGAAAATGTTTTGTTCCCAAGATTTTTTATATTGCTTAAAAAATGGGAACCATAGAAACTACTGTTTATAAAGTTTACTCCTTCATGTTTGGTATCTTTTCCATTAAAGGAAAAAACATAAGTAAACCAGTGTTCACTTTGTGGGACAGTATGGTATGGGCAATTATTATTGTTTCTACCTTGATGTTCTTGAATAAACACTGTGGTAACAAGCACCCTTCCCACGTTGTCTGAGCCTCCACTGTTCATTTATAAGTGAATGACCCTCAGAGCAACGTACACATTCACTGAAGAAATAACTAGTTTAAAAGTAGTCTTATTTTAAAGCATGATCTGGTTAATGTTTCTGTTCGTCATTTGAGGATGATTATAAGAGACCTGGAATTTAATGCGAAAAATAGAGTACTAAATATATAATGTACGTACAATCCATATAACAAAGCAAATGGATGACAAGATCTTTAATTGAAAGAAATTAATATTGAAAAACTGCCTGAGTCACATACAAATCCACTGGTAAATGGGGAGTAAGCAGAGTTAGACAAATGAACAATTGAAGAGAGAACAAAAATGGCTGAGGACATAAGTAGATATTTTATATGAGAATGATTTCAGAACCAAAGGTTGAAAAGAAGCTCTTGGGAAAATCGATGACTTTTTTGAGTATTTTTGCAATGATCTAGTTTATGCTGACCTGTTACATAATTTTATACAAAAATTCATGTCCTGGAAAATCAACATTTGATCCAGTCTTTCTTCTAGTTTATAGGTGCAATTATAGTTTCAGTTTATAGCTGTAATTATAGTTGAAACTTTATTTCTAATATAATACCGCAACATGATCTTTCTCACTATTTTGATGAAGACTTCTTTTCTGTTACCAATTATTCTCTACTAATAAAGACCTCTGGAGTAAAGCTACAGCTGTGAGTTTTCTATCACTGTTAATTATGAATTGAGTGTGCCTCCTTTGGCCTCTCCATTTAAACAGAAATTATTGATTTGTCTCTTTTCAGAATATTTATTTAGCACAGATATTCTTAGTTATGGTCACACATTAAAATTACCTGAAGAGTCTCTAAAAATGCTGAAGCTAAGTCCCAGGCCCAGAACAATTAAATCAGAATCTCTGGGGGAGTAGAGCTTGAGATGAACTCTTCTAAGCTTCTCATGGGATCCTAGTGAGTGCCACTGATAGTACATGAAAAGGGCGTCAAAGCCAGGAGCATTAAGCTTTGCCGCTAAATAAATGAATGAAGATATGATGGTATCCTGACCACACTGCTTTGATGTGTTGAAAACTTTTATGTTTTTCCTTACATAAATCAATGTTTAAACACTAATAGCATATTAGATCTTTGTTGACAAGAAAAACTCTTATGCAAGACAATTTACTTCTATATCTCAAACTAGATGTTCCATTTTTTCTTCTATTTCCTATCTTTAGACAAATTGCAGGGTGCTGTTTGTGTTTCTGCATGGTTGAAGGCCTGACAGATAAGACCTCTACAGACTGATGACATTTCAGGCTTTCTGATCTCTTCATGGCCTCATCCCATTGTGCCCCCTATGCTAGCCACACAAATGTACCCTTTGTTTTCTAAATGAGTGGTACTTCATTAGGGCATGATGCTTTTGGTGGTGCTTCTCCCTGCCCTTGGCTGTCCTACTCATCTATTTGTCCCATTGTTGGGACAAAATACCTGCCACCTGCAACTTCCAAAAGAGGCAGGGTATATTTTGGCTTGTGGTTTCAGGGATTCAGTCCATGCTTGGCTGGCTCCAAGGCAGAAGCATCATGACAGAAGGGATGGGGCAAAGCCACTCAGTTCATGATGGCTGAGAAGCAAAGCAGGGGAACGGCACCAGAGAGGATGGGGCCAGGGACCAGAGAAAATAAACAAAGTCGAACCTTCTTGGTCTTGTCACATTTCTACATTTGGAATAAGCTAAGGATCCTAATATCTGAATTTGAGATCCATCCCAGCAGAGAAGATTAGTAAATACGTTAAAAAGTTACATTTGTATGAAAGAGACATCAGAGATAATTAAGGTGCATCCACTCATAGAAGATAACTTCTTTCATAATAGAGCTTCCCAGGATTAGTTTCAACTAATGAACATCTTTTTGTTGTGATGATATAATTTCTCATATTATTTAAGTACATACTAAGCAGACATTATATGTTAGATTTACACATTCCTTTTATGCACAAATAATGCCCCACAAAGGGTTTATAAGAATTAGAGTTTTGCATAAATCATTATTGATTACTAGAAAAGTCTTATTAATCACTTCTCTGGTTTTTAGCTTAGACTCTGACTCACAGCTCATTGCTGACCAACCTTACGTGCAGGGGTTGTGGGACAACAACCGTGTTATTTTACTTTTTTTATGTTTACGTAGATGACAAAACCTAAAGGTCACAGAATATGTATATGGTAGGATCATGAATTAGGTCTCCAAATCATCTGTGGGCTGCTTCCCAGCAAAGCTTGACAAAAAGGAAGCCCTGTCATAAAAGATGGAATGAAGAAAAGGTACAGGAAATCAGGGGGTTGGTTCATGATGGAGTGGGAAAAGTACACAAGGGTGTTACTAAAGGAATTTTTTAGGAGGGGTTTTAACAGAAACCTGTGGTGATGCACACCTCTAATCCCAGCACTTGGGAGGCTAAGGCAGGAGAATGTCCATGAGTTCGAGGCCAGCCTGGGCTACTTAAGGAGTTCAAGGCCAGCCTGAACTACATACTGAAACCTTGTCTCAAAAAAACAAAAACCAAACCAAACCAGAACAAAACAAAAAACAGCTAAGATATTCAGTATTTATTTTGCTGATAGTCTTGAGTGTTGTTAACTTTCCTTAATCATGAAGATCATTATTAAAATGTTAAATGTGTTTTGCATATCAGTTACATAACCCAGATCAGATTTTGCTGTATCTCTACTATACCTCCAACATTTTCCTGTTGATTCAGCATATTGAGTTTATATTCTTGTTATGGTTTGTGTCTAGATGTCCCCCCAAAGCCTCATAGGTGCGGCTTTTTCAGAGGTGGCTGAATCTAGAGTGTACGATTGATTCATGGTGCAGTGCTGGTATTGAGGGTGCTGGGATTAAGGGTGGGTGATTACTGGATCAGTCCGCTGATTTGGCACCACCCAAATCCTGGTAGCCTGGATTATGAAAGGGGCAGAGAGAAAGCTGCTAAGTTCCCTTGCTTGCTTGCTTTGCTACCTTCCACCTGCCATGAACTGTTTCTCCTCTGCGATGCCCCTCTGCCACGCCAGTCTGCCTTGGAGCCAGCTGATTATGGACTGAAACCTCTACAAACTATGAGCCAAATAAACCTTTCCCTCTTTAACTTTGGTTGTTGGGTATTTTGTCCCAGCAACGAGAGAAAAGTAACTCAGACAATTCTGTAACATACAAATGTGTTGTCCCTTCTCAGGCTTTTTCTGCCCTCTCTAAATTCTGTTTTGTAATAATCTCTCCTTGTCTTGGGTCCTTTTTCCTCCATTAATAGATGAGTGTATTTGATTGCAAAGGAAAGTTAAAAATATGAGCTGATTAAAGACATGTTTCTTCTGTAGTGGTTATATACTTAATGTAGCCAGTGAACAGCTTTTTTTGTTTTGCATTTAATGTTATTAGGACCCAGACAGTCTTCTACAAAGGGCACTAATCACCACATGCAACATCTTCTGTCTGCATTTGATTCCAGCTGTGCCTGGGATCTTTGTGCTGACCTCATCGGGAAGGCTAGCTGCCTAGCAAATTCAGCCAACTCTAATCTAAACCAAATGAGTTTGTATACAGTGTGTCAGCTGTATACTAGAAGACCAGATGATGATCATTTTTGAGAAGGAGGGGTCTGGCAGCCATGATGACCTCTAGTCTTCCAAAAATCAGGGTCTCTGAGCTCATCCACTGATTTCCTTGAAGAAGCAGGCCACATCTGATCCGTCTAACTCTCCTGAAAGCAACAAGGCTTACCAGTAAAGTGATCAGTAAAGTGCAGTTTCCAAAATCTTGGATGCTTAATGTTTGCAAGTGATGTTTTCACAAGTGAATTAAATAGGTAAATGTGGTATTTTCAGTGAAAGTCACTTATCTTTTTGTTTCTGCTCCTCTTACCAGATTTCCTCCAGACCCTCCCAGAAAATGAGCTGCTTGTGTGGTTAGTTCTACATTGTCATTAAAGGTTACACCCCCATTTGCCTCACTAACAATCGGAAAGGTCTTTACAAGCTCACAGTGATTTTTTTTTTTTTTTTTTTAATGTGAGTGCCGAGAGTCGACCTCAGGACCTCAAGCTTGCCAGCAGGTGCTTGTGCCACTGAGCGATATCACCAGCCCTCAGGACCTCGTGCTTACCAGGCAGGCGCTTAACGCCACTGAGCTATCTCACTGGCCCGCTCACAGTGATTTTTAAAATTATGTTTGAGTTAGTCCTTTTTAAAAGTGTCAGTATATTTAACAGTTTCTTGTATATTACTGGAGTTGCTTTAGCTTAGATAGTTTCTCTGATTACTAAGGTTTCTAATTCTGCTGAAGGACAAATGGCAAAGGTGGGATTCCAGTGATTTTTTTTTTTCTTTATGTGGGTACCGGGAACCAAACTCAGAACATTGTGCTTGCCAGGCAGGCTCTTATGCTGCTGAGTTGTATCACCGGCCCTCCAGTGATTTTTAAAATGTGCATTCTGTTGTTTCATAAATCTTCATTTGAAACCTTTTTTCATGTTTTTTTTTTTTTTTTATAGGCATGGAAAGTAGTTCCCCACTATAGAAAAGGTTCTTAGAGGTTTTTTGTTGTTGTTCATTTTTGTTTTCTAACCTA
The DNA here is from genome assembly GCA_028451465.1 of Erethizon dorsatum. NCBI lineage: Eukaryota > Metazoa > Chordata > Mammalia > Rodentia > Erethizontidae > Erethizon > Erethizon dorsatum. Next base: position 84,700,724 of record CM051838.1, on the reverse strand, counting down.
TTTAAAAGTTTAGATTTTCTTTACTTGTTAGGAACCGTGTAAAAAGAATCAAACTTTTTAATCCTCAGGGCTATAAGCCAAGAAAAAATCCTGAATTGTGCGGGCGAATGACACATCAGAAGACAACTTTGGGTTCTTTGGTTTAGTCCATTTGTTCAACAGATAATTACATTTTCTGTTCTTCATGCAAGTGACTTACAGGCTACTTGCAATCACCTTGTTTCACAGATAAATTTTTGGTTATTCACAGTTGATATGCTGTAGCTCTAAAAAAAAACACTGAAGTAGAACCTTAACTAAAACAGTTCTGGCATCATCATCAGCTTCCAGTTACTCATGAGTGGCAGATAAAGAACCCTATCTGCATGAGAAATCATTTACTGCACACATGGACAAAGATGACCTGGGTCTATGTGCTTAAGGTTGTTTAATACTGTTATGACTGCTTATATTGCCTTGAATGTTTTCAAAAGCATTTTTCTTATTTATTGGTTTTGTGCTTAGCATCAGTAGAATTTTAGAGCTGGAATAAATCAACAATCACAACAGTGTAGATAAGTCTTTCCACACGTTATGTCGAGCAAAAGAAAAAAAGAACAAGAATAGGGCCAGTGAGATGGCTCAGCGGTGTAAGCGCCTGCCTGGCAAGCGCGAGGTCCTGAGTTCGACTCCCGGAACCCACATATGAAAAAAGGGCCGGTGATGTCGCTCAGCGGCATGGGCGCCTGCTGGCGCGCGAGGTCCTGAGGTCGACTCCCGGTACCTACACACACAAAAAAAAACCCAAAAAACAAGAATACATCTAGTGTGGCTCCATTTATGTAAAGTTAACCAGGCAAGACAGTCTATTATGTTGGGATTCGGGATGATGGTCACTACCTAGGATTCTGGAAAGGGGGTTAGGGATTGAAATGGGACAGGAGGGGAACAGCTCCCATTTGTGGAAATCCATTAAGCTATACAATTATGATTTGTGTATTTTACAACAAAAAGCTTAAAGTAGGAACAGTTGACAGATAATTGGTAGGAGGAGAGCCAGCTGCTGTAGTTAAAGCAGGGCTTGCAGGGAGGACTCAAGATGGGGATGAGAATAGAGGTAACACAGGTCTAACCCAGTCACATCTGAGAGCTGAGGAGAGCTCTCCAGAGAATGAGAGCCGAAAATTACACAGCTACCTTAGCGTTTATTAACTTACATTATACATGTGTGTTGAGCACATACCATGCTGCAGAGATGGAACTAAGCACCAGCATATCCTGGGAGACACAGCGGCCAGGCCAACCTTGACCTCAGGGTGTGTAGAATCCAGGTCTTCAGACGACTCTCATATGCCCCGTCTACGCACAGTAGACATTTGAGGTTGCACTTCCTTGATTCACATTACTCTGCCTGTTTCAGAAAAACAAATATTTCATTTTTCTAGGGTGCAGAGTGAACTTACTTCTCCTTGTTGCACGTTTTGTGATGTTGAAGGAAGAGTGTGTTGAGAATTGAGTGTAGTTTGATATGCATTACGCAAGACCTCAGTCTTCCAGAAAGGCTGTGATGAGAGCAGAGAATTCCTGCGGAGGCTCCTCGGGTTTGTGGGCGGGAGTGCAGGGCATCTGTGCAAGGAGAATCATTCACATCACTTGACCCCAGGCCTGTCATTTGATCAGGCGCTCATCTGCATGTCAGTGAGGCTTAAAGCCGTGGAAAGAACTAACTGGCCTGGTGTGTTGATGCAACTTTTCAGCAAAGGCAATTGGAAAGAAAGTTGCCCTGACTGAGCTGATTGTCTTGGAGCAGATACCTAGTGAAGTAATCATGTTAATATTATGTGGCTTGGGTTATATGATATTTTCAATGATCAGCCTAGTAGGAGTTTAAACATGAAAAATACAAACTAATCAAAAACAGTAGATGAAGTGTCCCTTTTAAAGCAGATCAACTGGGCTTTTATTTATTTTTATACTTTTTATTTGGATTAAAGCACAGTACATATTCAGATTTCCTTCAGCAAATATGAGCCATGTTTTCTATTGCATTTTTAAACCAATAATATTAATTTCCAGTTGTGTTTCTTTCCTTTAGGACTAATTAAATATGTTGTTTTTCTAGGCATCACTCCCAAATCTGCAAGTGCCAGGATATAAATTCTAATTTTATGTTCCAAAAAAATACTTAGGCTTTGAGATCATATAATCTTTAGTAGGAAAAAGCTCGTATGTGAGAAGGTGCATGAGGTCTTTGTTTGAGAGGTTAGCTTCCTACCATAGACATTCTAGAAAACTAAGCAAATTCCAGTTAAGTTTACTGTTTCTTATCCCACAGGTTATATAAATAAACATCTAACAAACTCAACTTCAATTTAAAACAGTGTTTTAGTCAGGCGTGGTGGTGTACGCCTATAATCCCAGCACTTGAGGGGCTGAGGCAGGAGGATCGCCACGAGTTCAAGGCCAGCCTGAACTATAGAGCAAGACCACTGCCCCCGAAAAGGAAAACTGTTTCAGAGGACAGAAATGCAATAGATCAGACCCCTTAAAGTTTGCATATTTTCTTTCATTTGTGTTAATGTCCTTCATATATAAGATGACTTACCCCCCAAATATTATGGGATAGCTTGATTTTCAAGTTCTTTGAAACTGAACTATAGCAATATAATATCTTTCACCATTTTCCTTCTGAGTAAATCTGAAGCAATTCTGTGCTAGTAATGGTACACAGGGAACCCCCATCTCATAAGGTAATTAGGTTACAAACTCAGTACATGAGGCAAAAATTAAGTTGAGTCAAAATGACCCTTGAAAGCTGGTTAAATTGCCCATGAAATCCACCTCCCCATAAACTCAGCGCTGCCAGGTTTTCCTCTAGCACTGGAAACATCATTTTGAGCAACAGATGAGGTAAGACTACATTGAAAGGAAAAATACATTCTGAGTGCTAGAAAAGCCCCTGGCATGGTAAGATCTCCATAGCATGAAATAAATTGGAACCAAATCAACATAGGGAACAGCTAATTTGCTGTCTCATCTGCCATGTTTGTTATCAGGCCTAGACACACTGAGGGGAATGGCAGGTAGAATTTCCCATCCTGTGTCACTTGTTTTTATTTCTTCTTCCCCCTTTATGTGTGGTTGAATTTAAGTTAAAAACATACCTAGAGTGGTATCCATGTACCTGTGAAGGCCCTGAAGGTCTTTTCTGCCAACAAACATAAGAAAATATGTTGTCAACTCTAGGGCTAAACACTTGAAAACAACACTTGTAATGAAGAGAATTAAATGGTACCCCAACTCTCCTAGTGGATACATTTGATTATGGTTTAGAATAACTGTTATTGAAGGTAGATGTCAATCATGCATATTTAAATATATGCAGATCACGTTTAATACTATGCTGAAGTGTAGTTTGGTTAACAATATAATATTGCAAATTTACTTCCTCTTTAAAGAGTCATTACACAGTTGACAGTGATACTCTGGTATTTGTCACTAATTGGTTCTCATAGGCACAAAGAATACCAAAAATGACGTGTACCAAACAAATTGTTTTGTCTGGAAAAGGTAGAGAGCCATTAGGCAATCAACACCAAGTTTTAGCTTGTGTGACAAGTACTAAACGAACAACAAGTACTGGGACAAAGTTTTCACATCAAAATGCCTGAGTACCAAATTTGACAAGTTTCAAAGCAGTTGAGTACCCAGGTATGACTATATATGCCTAGAGTTAAAGAAATTGTTTTTGATCAGACTGAAATTATTGGGCACATTTTACTTAAAATTTAATTTAGTTACATACACATACCCAAATGCATGTATGCTGGCATGTTTCCTATCATATTTTTAAGGGTTTTTCTTGTTTGAGTACCTCTGGGAATTAGAAAGTTTTCTTTCCTGTGGTTCTGAGGTCAGTCCCTCCGTAGTGTCGATGGTGGTGGTGTTGGGATGAGTTCTACAGCTGACGGTGGACTCATTCTTGACTACTGTCTCTTCTTCCTCAGCTGTGCTCAGCACAGTTGGTTCTACCCTCATAATGTGTCCTAAGTCTCTCTGCTCATCTTGCTGTGCACAAACCACTAGAGCGTCAGGCCTGGGCTATGCAGAGTCCTTTTAACTGGCCACTGTTTTTACTCTTCTTTTCCAACCCCATTGCTGATCTTATTGAATACAAATCAGCTTGATACTCTTCCACTTGAAACCATTCACTGGCTTCCATCTACATCAGAAGCAACTCCAAACTCCTTTTCATGGGCCATTAAGGCCCTGCAGACTCACATCTCTGCTTTCTTCTCTTTTTTCCTGATAATCTTCCATTCTCCTGCACTGTGGCCTTCTTGCTGTGTCTCCTGTTCAACACACTCCTGTATTAGGGCTCTTGCCCTTGCAGGGCTTTCTACCTACAATCTTCTCCCCCCATATTTTTACATGCCCCGATCTCTGAGATCTTTGATGTAATTCACCTCCTATAAAAGGCCTTTCTTGACTTAACATATTTAAACAAACCCAAGAACCTAACCTACCCCACCTTTATATTTGTCAGCTTTCTCATTGCTGGAACAAATACCTGAAACCCACAAACTAAACAAAGACAGGTTTATTTTGCTTCACAGTTTCAGAGGGTTTAGTCCATGGTAAGCTGGCTTCAAGGCGTGAACGTCACAGCAAAACTGTTTGGGGGAGCAAAGCTGCTGACTTCATGGAAGTCAAGAAACAGAGACAGGGAAGGAGCACCAGCGAAAGATACACCCTCAAAAGGCTCGCTCCCAGTGACCACCCTCCAACTGGGATCTAACAAAACATTCTGCTGTGAACATCAGTGGTTTCATCCACTGATTAGTATGGCTCCCACAAGATCCTCTCCGGGAGACCCTTAATCCAGTCCATCTGACAATTAAGCTTAATTGGCACACCCTCCGAGCCCTGTTTCCCCCTCCCCATATTGCACTTATCCAAGCCTGAAAAGATTTTATATACTTATTTACTTGTTTATTGTCTGACTAATCCATTTAGTACTCTTCTGTCCAGTATTGCCACTAGCCATATGCAGCTACTTTAAATTTAAATATAATCAAAGTGAAATAAAATTTAAAATTCAGTTTCTCCACTGCAGTAGCCCGCATTTCACATGCTCAGTGGTCACAAGTGGCTAGCAGCTACCACATTGGACAGCACACATACAGAACATTCCCGTAAGCTGGAAAGTTCTGAGCAGTGCTGCATTAAAATAGGAGCGCCGGCTGGTGAGATAGCTCAGCAGCATAAGCACCTGCCTGGCAAGCGCGAGGTCCTGAGTTTGGTTCCCGGTACCCACATAAAGAAAAAAATAAAATAGGAGCACCTTGAGGGCTGAGAGCCACTTAGGCGGCTTCTGCTGGAGGTCCAGTGGCTGTGTCTGATGTGGCGCTCGATAAATATTGAGTGGAGGGAGTGAGAGAAAGAAAGAACAAAAGCCTTACATTCTCCAGAAAAAATTGCCCTCCTCGCTTTAGTATTTGTCTTTGATCCCTCTCTATCCCTAAATAGAGTTAAATTTCAGGATTAAAGAAATTAAAATTTGTTTCTTAATATGTAATGGGAGGCTTGGGAAATGTTTAATTTTTGGAGTGGAATCTCTTACAATGCCATCTTTCACCTTGTCTCCTTAGAGCCTCACTTGGGGCTACATCCTTCAAATAAAATCTTTGTCTCACTTCCAGGAAAATGGCAAATTTTCCTAGGTTCTCTTCAGCATGATAAACCATTTTTCTTTTTCTCCACAAGGTATGCACACATTTTTTTGCTAACATTCACTAAAGCTGCAGTTCCCCAAAGTTAGAAATATGGAATGCCTTTGCCTATGAGTTGTTATTTCTGCTGTATTTCTGAATTTACCTTGTGAAAAACCATACTTTTAGAGTCTTGACAGTGTATAAACTTCCAGTGCCCTATATCATACTGGATTGGTGAGATCTGCTGCTGTGTAGAATCATTGCTGAGTGCTGATTAAAAGCACAACTTTCCTTCTGGCTTGCTTCAGAGCTAATACCCTTATAAATTGTTACTGTGAACTTTTGAACTCACAGAAACTTCTGAATATATGTAATAAAAAGTAGCATAATCTAAGACTGAAAATTTGTGTCTTCCCTGAAACGAATCACATACATTTTTAAAATTTTTAATTCTTGGCTTTTTAATGATTTCTCATCATTTAATATTTCAAAATTATCTGGAACCTTTAAATACTTCCTGTGAAGTGCTTAACAATTCATATGTAATTGTCTAGATAAAAATCATTCCATAGAGGCCAGTGAGATAGCTCAGCGGCATAAGCGCCTGCCTGGCAAGCGCGAGGTCCTGAGTTCAACTCCCAGTACCCACATACAAAGGAAAAAAGGACCGGTGATATCGCTCAGCGGCACAAGCACCTGCTCGCAAGCGCGAGGTCCTAAGTTCGACCCCCGGTACCCATACACACACAAAAAAATCATTCCATAAGGTAGATATCAAATTATCTTCAAGTAAAAATATTTTTAAACAATAATATATTGTTTTAAGACAGAAAAATCATTTCAACCAAAAATAATTTATGAAATCATGTTGTAAAGTCTAGATCTAGAAATGTGTTGGTTTGAGCTACTAAAATAATGTCAAGACATTAAGTTTTTTAAAGTAGGTTTCATATCTAATGTCTTGCTGCTCTGAGAAGCATGAGATTTTTAGACCTGCAATAAAATGCAATTTACAGATCCATTATGCCTTTCTCCAGAAAGCTTAATGAATTAGTGAATACTTTTATTTAATAAGACATTATGAGAGAAATATAATAGCCATTAGTGGAAAGTCTCGTTCATTTTATTTTTAATTGACAAAGGTAAGGTGTAATATGTCTTTAAAAGCCAAGTGATAAGCAGCCCAGGAATCTGTAGGCTTGAAGATATTTTGTTCTGTAGCATGGGTTGCTGGCCACAAATAATACTGACCTCAGCTGCCCAAAAGGAGGATCTCATGTGCGAGATTCCTGTGTTCAGGGCATGTTACAGCCCAGAGACTGTGCTGCGTTTTAAGAACTCTTCTATGCAGTGAGAGTGGATTATCTGCACTCTTTCATGAAGAAGCAGGAAAGCATGGTTCCCGGGAGGATCTGAAGCCACTTTCCCACCACTCTTTCTTGGATGTTATGAACATTTCAATATCTGAATTGTTTTTGGCACATTGAGACCTAAATGTCTAGTAATATGGCCAGGCTTTTTGCTAAAAAAAAATCCACAACAAGCAAATATGTAGAAATGCTGATAAGTACTTCACATGTCTGTGGCAGCACCAGTTAAAATGAATGCACAGAGCCGTGTTGGAGCTGGGGATCTTCTTTTTTCCTGACAGTGTGCACAGCCTCCCAAGAAACTGTACAGTTGCTTTCTTGTGGAGGCTGGGGATGCATAGGGTTGTTCTAGCAACTGAGCTGAACCTACTGGTTCCCACCGATTCCAGTGTCTGGGACCACATTTACTGTGTTGTTGACATAAGGTGTTATTAGACTCTTCCCTGATGTGGATTGTGATCTTTTCTCCACTGGTTGCTTGCTCTGTAAATAAATGAATATCGTTTAATCTTTGTATCCATTTTCTTATGTCTAAAATGAGCATTAACTATACCAACTTTGAGAGTTGTAGGTTTTAGAAGTTGGGCATAAAAACTACTTGGCCCATGGTAATTGCTCAAAAAGCAGTCATGTCTCTTTACCTTCATGATATTTACTAGCTGGAACTCAACTTGGAAAAGAGAAGAACTCTGGTTTTTCATACTACATTCAGTTAGCACTTAAGTTTTACTTTATAATGTCTCTAAATATACTCCATGAGAAAAAAAGTATGATTGTATGTACCAGAAGTCCTCATTATCTATGAATATTTGGAAGAGGAAAAAAGACCACTTCAAAAAACGAAGCTAGTAAAACTTGGAACCATGTTTTCATAAATATTTAAAAAAAATAAAAATACAAATAAACAAATCACACAATTGGAATTTGTCTTGAAAAACAAACCTGAAATTATGAAAATAAGTTCAGTGTAATACCGTTGCTTAAAAATTTTAGGTTACATCTTTGGAATGAGTTGGCAAACAATTCTTTCACAAAATTATACCATCATATTATGTGACATGTTTGACTTCATTTTGTGTTTGACTTTGCAGTACACAATGAGTCAATTTTCAAAAAGTGTTCTTGGGCTTGATCAACTTACCAGTCTTCTTTTTTTGCCTTTGATAGTCAAATAATTCTCTTGTGAAGCATCTATCACACCATTATCTTTATTGATATCTTTCTGAAATTAGCTGTTCCAACTTTTCTAGTGGCCTGATATGTTTTTCAGTTATTCAATATCACTTTCTCTGACTTCATCAATCCTACATCTTTTGCAAACTTTCCACTTCCAACCTACTTGTATTTTATTTATGTTGCATTAAAGAGGGTTTGAAATCTCCCACACCAGTGAAATTCCAAAGATGTTAATTTAATGGATACAGAGAGATGCTGTTGTAAGCAGGAATGGGGGGGTGTCTTTAAAAACAAACAGTTCATGAATATTTTTATGTTATGATGACTTTTGTATCCCTGTGCAACCTAAAAACTGTGGGAAATTGGATAACCAGGACTCCCTGTGTAGAATTATTGCCATTCCCTTGTGAAGCATGGCATCCTGTCCCGAAGGTCCCCAGCGTGATCCTTTGCAGCATGTTTATTCATTCTGACCCGTGGGCTTTCCAGAACAGCTTCTCCGTCACCGTCATTTTGACCCTGTAGTTCTACATCATCAGTTCTTGGTGAAAGCCTAAATGTAGAAAAATGGGAAAATCCTTTGCACCCTGTATCAGCACAGTCAACTTTTAACTATCTATAAAACTGATTAAATAAATTTGGAGAAAAACATTTGTTTAGAAAAAGTGGCTAATAATACTACAAAAGAATGATCTGAGTAATTTTCTGCTGGAGAATGGGTTCAGGTAGAGGACAGTAAAAGAAGGAAGATAATATGTGTAAGTGTTCGAAATTCCAGCTGCAGGGTCCTGACTTCCTAATCATCACTGACCTGGATGTACTGAGTAATTTTGCTTATCAGTTATAACCAAAAGAGACTAATAATGAAAACTATAACAGCATCTAGTGAGCAGTTTGTTTCAGTCAGTATTCTAGACTTGGTCTATATTTTCTCACTTATCTTCCCAGGACCTCAAAGTGCTTGTCTTCCAGGTAAGGACACTCAGTGTCTGTTGCTTAAATGCCTGCGAGGCATGGGTGATAAAGTAGAAATCTGGGAAGAGTTTGAGATGTATATGGATATTGTTGCCCATTGAGCTACAAAGAACTAGAACTACAAAGACTGTCATTATGGCTCACCATGTGGAGTACACTGGAGATTTACGAATCTGTTTTCTGACCCAGGAATGGAGCAAATGGAAACGATGGTGAAGAGCCACGTTTTCTCCTGTTGAGCACAGAACTATTCAGAGAACTACAGTACCGACTTGAAGAGAATTATGGTGGATTAAAAGGGGAAATTCAAGGCTTACCGGTAGAGAGGCAATGTTTGAAGTTAGAGAACTCCCAAGAGTGTGTACTGGTTACTAAGTTCTGATTCAGATTAAGTAGGGAGGAGGGAACTGGAGAATGTCTACATTTCTCTAGATAACAAAAAGCAGAATGAGCCAAGAACTTAGTTGGGGTTTGATGGAGTGAAGCAGAGGCTCCGATGAAGTTGAACTGAGCATGAACCACACCAAGTGCCCTTGGCAATGTCCTCTTTCAGAATGATATCATGATAAAAAATACACACAAGTGAATTAATGCAGCAACATGTGATCCAGCTTGCTTCACTTTGGGGAATGGAGTTTTAGGAAAATTCTGTAAGGTCTCAGCAGCCATACCACCCTGAATGAACCTAATCTTGTCTGGAAAGTTTGATAAAGGTTGGCGTCCCAGACAAAAGATGTGGTCAAGGCCAAAGGTATCTGTGTTTAACACAGTAAATTGGGCTTTCAGGTACCATGGTCTCTTGCTTTTTTCACTGACTTGGTTGCACCTACTGCTGATAGTTCAAGAAGTTGCATACCTATGTTGTCCTGCCTTTCTTATACTGGCACTGCTCCCTGGAAGGAACTTAGTCTGGAAGTTGCAGAGCTCCTTCTCCTGAAGGCTCTGTGTGTAGTGGCTAGGCTTGAGATTGGCTACCTGTGCCATACCTCACCTGGGAGTGTTATGCCCAGAGGAAGGAAAACGTTGAGCTAGAAGTCAGCACATATGTACAACTGGAGGGGCCCATGTGACTTAGGTGTCAAAGATACAGAAAATGAAATTCTTATTTTCTGCAGCACCTAGAACAGAGCTAAAAACTGGTAAAGAGTTAAAAATATAGGATGGGAACTAAGAGATGTGGGGAGAGGGAGATGAGGGGAAGAGGAAGTAAAAAGAACTGAGGTGTATTACGTATGTGTACCAAGCCCCATGGTGAATGTAATCATTATGTACTGCAGATATATACTAATTTTTAAAAAATTTTTGATTGATTTTAAAACAATTTGAAAGTGGGAAAGTTCTTAAAAATACATACTGCATATAATATATCTGAAAAAATAAACATATTCAACGTTTTATTATTCAGATACTTGACAGGATTTTAGACGATTATTCAAAAAAATTGTATTCCAGACAGATAAGTTATTCGGGTTTTTTGTTGTTGTTGTTTGGGTTTTTTGAATCAGAATCTCACTGTATAGCCAGGCTGGCCTTGAACTCACTTTGTAACCCACACAGTGGTCCACCTGCCTCAGCCTATGGAGTGCCGGGACTATAGGCATGTGCCCGGGCCTATAGTGAAATTATTTGTACCAGTACGTCTGTTGTCTGCAAACAAGACACTCATTGTTTATGAATGTCATCTTTGAAAGTGCAGGTAGCCATCAACTCAAGATCAAGTTGTTTCTAATGTCAAAATTTTTTTCATTAAATTTATTTTACTTGATTTTTTTTTGTTTTTTGGTCTTCTTATTCGGGAAGCTCCAGAGCACTGAGACCCTTTCGTCCTCCTGGAACTCTGCCACAGGGGTGCCAAGTGTGAGGTTTGAGTTGATATAACACTGACCTTGACACCACTCTCCAGGAAAGCTCGCTGCACCCGTAGATGTTTGCTCTTTCTTTGCACAGCCTGGGGCCCTGCACAGACTGCACACTAACATTTCCTGCAAGGGCTGGGGAAGAGGGGGCAGTCCCTGTGCCCCAGGGTGACCAACTCTTATTTGACTTTACTTTCAATAAATTTTAAAAGTACAGTAGGCAGAACAACGCAGAAGAGCTATGTCTTTTACCCAGCTGTGCTATTAGAAAGCTGTGTGGCTTTAAGCAAGTCACAAGGACCTTCCATATCTTTTTTTATCATTTGTAAGCTGATACAAATGTACTAGACAATCTGTAATTTTGCAGATAGTGGTGCTCAGTGGCTTTTCCCAATGAAAGGAAACACAGGAGAATAATCATAAAAGAGACATATATAAAGCATTTGAGTAGGTTTAGAATTTGAACATAAAATGAATCTCAAAAGAGTCTACGGTTTGAATTGGTGGTTTTTCTTTCCTTTAGCATCCTGGCTACTCTGTTGCCCTCCTCTGGTCCTTGGTCAGTCTCATTTGGTTTATTTACCGTTGTAAAATGCTGTCGTCTTTCCTTCCTCAGTTCTCTGTCTGGACTCTTTAGAACCATGAGCAGCTAAATATTTTAGAATGATAACCAATTTTCTGATATATGATTTTCCGCATAATTCAATATGTCCTACATTTATTTTAAATTATTAAGCTATGATTTGTTTGCCACTTAGGAATTTTGCACAAAGGAAGAGACAGGTAAATGATCTAAACTTGAAATTAAATATAAACTTAGAATCTTCCTTAGTTGTTATTCTCTAAGCTCAGCTTAGAATTCAAAGAAGAAATTTAAAGGGTAAACAAGTGAATTAGGGTTAAATCAGAATAAACAGCAACCACTCTAGATATTTCAAACAATGGGAAATTAAAATAGAGAATTAATTACTTCAAAAGTGAAAGAGCTGAAAAACCAATTAAGTAACATAACTCTGTCCTCAGCTTAGTAAAAGCAGGGAAGCCATTGCCACTCCTAGGGCTAAAGAACAAAGGAAAGAGGTCTGTTATCACTGAAAGTCAGGGCCTTCTAACAAGGATAGAATGACGCTACAGCTGCCATATAAGAACTGATGATATATAGAAGTCATTGCCTAGATAGGGCAAGGTTGTATGAATTGTGACCAGACTATACAGTGAATGTTTAAATTTCAAAAGTGTTGTTATAGTAAAAGACACATTGCCATCCATCCCCCTCAAAATACTCCCGGCTGTCTTTAAACACATTTATCCCATTGGTCTTGCCACCTTCTGAAGCAGTTCTAGAAGCCCTCTTTCATGAAAGTCTATAATGAATGATCAAAAAAAAAGTGAATGCTGCTGCCGAATGCTATCCGATGAAAAGGCAAGCTCATGAAAACATTACAGTGCGTCTTCGTTCACCCTATTAGGATCCGGCACCGTGCCTGACTCTGGCTCTTCCCCAGAGTCAAAATGACCATGAAAGGGAAATGTTTTGAATCGATTCAGGACATTGAGGCAGCCATAACAGCACAACTAAAGACACTTAAGGAAGAAGACTTCCAGAACTGCTTCAGGAAGTGGCAAGAACAATGGGACAAGTGTGTTCAAAGTGAGGAGGAGTATTTTGAAGGAGATTAATGGAAATGTGTCTTTTATGCTAATACATTTTTTAAAATGTAAACATTTACTGTATATTTTGATCACACCGCGCACGTGTGTGTGTGTGTGTGTGTGTGTGTGTGTGTGTGTGAGAGAGAGAGAGAGAGAGAGAGAGGACTCTTCCTCCATGTCCTGCAGTTGCAAATCTTCTGCCGGAGTGTCCTTAGCCACACCTCCTCGGTGCTATTCAGTTGACGAAGTTTAGAAAATGTAGTTTCCTAAAAGAATGGATTTGAGAGTGTATAGGCAAATTGTACCACTGGCGAGGGAAAAAACCAGAGGGGCATGGGCGGAGGTCTTGGTGTAGTCGTGAGGAGAATGTGTGCAGAGGCATCAGCATAAACCAGAGCACCAGAACAAGAAACATCGTGAACATCCAAAAAGATCGTAGTCAGTGTTCTTCAAGTTCCCATGTGCGTCAGATCTGTAGGAGCTGAAGAGAAGACAGCACTGCCGGGAGGCATCCTGGCTCTCTTGGAGGAGCTGCCCACCTTCCTAAAGGCAGCAAGAGGCACTGCAAGGTTTTCAGTATGGAAGTAGCAAAGTGATGCTTGTATTTTAGGTCACTTTAGTAGTTCTTAGACTCAGAAAATGATTTTAAAGAAGTAAAAATACTAATTTCTTTGCCTTTAGTCTTTCTCAAATTTATTCAAGCAAAAAGTAATGAGAAGCAGCAAGTAAGAAAATGGTAGGAAGGATGGAAAGGATAAAAATGTGATTGACAAGGTGGGTAGATGTGCAGGTAAGAGAGAGACAGCACCCGGGGGTAACACCCATGTCTCTAACCTTAGCTGAGCAGAAGATGGTGATGTTTCCAAGGACGGTTAACTTGAGGTGGGGGACCCGTAAGATGCCAGGTGGTGATACCAAGAATAGATGGGATCTGTATGCCCAGGGATCAGTGGCTGAGTAAGAAGAGACGTAGACCAAGACTTTTGACCATAGGGGGAAAGGTAGTTACAGCCTAGAGGAAAAAGAATGTCCATCAGGTCCCAGTGTAGTTGGGTTTAGTGAGAGGAGGCGATGCTATTACAGATCATTTCAGAAGGAAAAGGTAGAAACTAAACTGCTGGATTAAGAAGTAAAAGGAAGACCAGAAAATAGCAGTGGTGAAGATAGACACCTCCTTTGAGAGTTTGAGTGACAGGGGAGAGAGGGATATTACTGTGTGTGTGGTTTTAAGAGAGAAACTAGCAGAAACTTCACAGTTGTATAGCACTCTGCAGCCTTCAAACTGGCTTCAGAGTTCAGTTTGAGCACCATTGTTGTCCTGTAGCTGTGTGTGTACATATAAAAACACACATATATAAATACACACATAAATAAAAGTATACACACAAACATACACATAAATTTATGTTTATTGATATTTCATTGTCTTTGAGAAACTCCTTGGAAACCTAAGACATAAAGTGGACTGGACTGGTCAGATCTTCCACAGTCAGTACAGGATTTAATCAGGACTTCTGGGCTCAAATTCCTCGGTCATCTTTACCAGACTTTGTCATTCTGGGAAATGTCAGATGTGTGGGCACTGCCCCGTCCACTTCCCTTCTGGCTCACCAGACCTTTCAGCCTCCAGCGTCCGGGGGCCTTCTCCACAGCACCTGCAGTCTCCAAGGTAGTAAATGGTTCCGCACACACTGTAGGACTCATCTGCTTGTGGTAGAGCCTCTCTGCTCCCGGCTCCCATGATTTGACCCAAGGCTGCTTAGATTCTGTCCACAAAGTTTTCTTCTCTAGGACTCTTCCTTTCCACACACAACGAGGAAAAGCACTTCTGAAGTCCTCATACGTACAGACTTTTTCATCATGGCTTAATTCTCAAGTTCTCTTATCTTTCTCTGCTACCAATTTCTTCCAGTTATTGAGTCTGGTGTATCTAGAAGTCCCAGATTTCTTTCTATATCCACTGAAGGCCCTGCCAGCCCACTACTTTTTGTAGTCACACAAACCTTATAGGACTCCTGACTCCGCCCCGAGCCAACTGGAGCTGATCAAGTTATTCAGCCTTATTGGACCTTGATAATACCTTGTAGGGTTACTGTAAGGCTTAGGAAGTCACGTATGGGAGGGATACAGCTCAGTGCCAGGCTTAATAACTCTCAGCTCCCTTCTCCCACCAGAGTGGCCTAGAGCTCTTACCCACATTTCCAAACACTTAGCACAGTAATACAATTAGCAGCATTGATATATATATAAAAGGCAATTACCATTTAATTGCCCTGGCCCTTGCCAGCCTAGAGTTCTTCATTCACTTCTAATTTGGGGCTGGGGGCTTTTAGTTCTACCCTGGCTGGTCACAAAATCACTGACTCCGGGAGGACTGAAAATAGCTTTAGGCAGTTACTGATTATGAAGTCAAAGATTTGCTTATTTCTTCCATTTGGTTTTATATAAAAATGCAGATAGGGGGTCGGTGAGATGGCTCAGCGGCATAAGCGCCTGCCTGGCAAGCGCGAGGGCCCGAGTTGGACTCCTGGAACCCACATACGAAAAAAGGTCTGGTGATATCGCTCAGCGGCACGGGCGCCTGCTGGCGTGCGAGGTCCTGAGGTCGACCCCCGGTACCCACAAAAAAAATAAATGCAGATAGTAATTTGCTCCTGGCCAGTGAACAAATCAGTTTCCAGCAGTGTCTTTCTGTGAGTCAGTGAATTGTCTTGCTTGGGTGAACCAGCTCTGTTCTCGAGAAGCAAGCCCTCCCTACATGCTCCATCCTGATCTTCGTTACAATAAATCAGTTTCTGCCTATGGATTTGACTTAGAATCCAAGGTCCAGGCATCTCTTCTTAAAAGACGCTTGTTTATATTACATATTCGATTCGAAGGAGTAAATGCCCTTCCTTCAGCCTGTGAAGTTTGTTTTTCTTAGTGCTACCCGTGAGAACATAATGCCCAAATGAAGACAGTGTGTTTTTTGTCTCCTCCTTCCAATCCACCACGTAAAGTAACAGCAGTCTCTAATCAAGAAGCGTCAAAGGTACTTTGAGATTTGAGTTGAAATCTTTAAAATTAAAATTGTACATATGCATTTGAGGAAATGTAGATCGCCCTAAGCCACACGGAAAGCCTTTACATCTGAACCACTTTACATGTGATTGCGAGTTAAATTCTAAATAACTTTTAGCAATTTGAGATTTGGAAAGTAGCCTGGCCGTATAAATTCTCCTTTAGTTCTCTTTCTGTTAAATCTTATGCCAAAGTAAATGGAGGCTGTAGAGAACCTTTGAACTCCTCAGTTCTCAAGTGACCTCAGTGAGGTTGGATTGGCAGAGCCCGTGTTTGATTTTCAAGGGAGGACTTTTTCATTGCCCCTTGACGTGTCCGCATCATGGTTACCATGGCGGAGGACGCAGCGTTGCTTCCTGGGCATGCATGGCTCCGGGTGGTGTGTGTGCCTCTGAGAAACAGGCTTTATGCCGTCAGGAGCTCACAGTGTGGCCGTGGAGATCGCCAGGGTTGGCATCAGGTTTCTCAGTCCCTCACAGCTTGGTCAGCCTTACTTTTCTCCTTCCATTTCTCTCTCAGAATCAGCACGGAAAGCAAGCGGCTTGGAGGTTAATGCCACAGCTTACTGCTGGCTGGGGAATTAAGTGTTTTACCTTCTTTTGGCTTCAGATTTCTGTTTCTGAAGTGGAGATTAAAATAGTACTACCCTCATGGGTCCCTTTCTTCCCTACACATTTTGTTCTTGTCCTCACAACCATGTGGCTTATTACATTGAATTACTCACTTTTTATTGATTATGAAAAAATGTTAAAATATGAAAATCCTATATTTTACACATATCTACAGAATATGATGTAAAATATAATATGTGTAATAGCATGTCCTTACGTCTAGTCTGTGCACCTTTAGAAGGCAGGAACAGTGACTTATTCTGTGTATCACATTTAAAGTTGAGGCCATGCTGGGGACATAGTAAGTTCCTAGGAAATAATTCTTTATCCTACTGTCTCATAGTTAACAAACGAGAGTCTTCAGCAGTCAAAAAAATATTCACAAAACTTAATTTCATTCCCCTGATACTTTAATGTATGCTGTTCCACTAGTGTAGAAATAACCTGATGGGAAAAAATGGTGCATATGTCTAGCGCTTTGGCAATGATATAAAACAGTGTATGAAGCACTTGATAAGCCTTTGAAAATTAAATGTTAATATAAGCTTTTTTTAATTTTGCAAACCATTTTTTTGTTGGTGGTGGTGCTGTTTTGGGAAAGAGTCTTGCTGTATAGTTCAGGCTGGCCTTGAACTCATGGCAGTCCTCTTGCCTCAGCATTCCAAGTGCTAGGATTACAGGTGTGTGCCACTATGACCAGAAAAACATGTTTTTACAATTAGCCTTCATCTGAAAATTCAGTGCTATTTTCCATAATTGTTGCTACTTGAGCATATTTAAGAAATAGCACCACATAGATGGTTTCCTAATTATCCCAGAATTAAATCTCAAATTAAGGTAGTTGTTATGGTTTTGATATGGTTTGAGTATGTGCACAAGGGTTCAATATTGGAAGCTTACTCCTCAGTAAGATGTTCAGGCATAGTAGAACAATTAAGGAATGGAGCTTAGTGGGAGGCAGTTGGAGGTGCTCTCCTCAGAAGGAATTAATGTAATTCTGTACAGCCATGGTTAGTTCTCTTGAAAATGTTGTCATAAAGACTTGTCCCCTCCCCACTGTTTCTCTCTGGCCACCTGTCTTACTGTGTGGCCTCTTCCCTTTAGTAGGCACTCTTGCCATTGTGATGCTGTCTTCCACAAGGTCCTCACCAAAGCTCAGAAGCTGATGGTGCCATGCCCTCGAGCCTCCAAAAACCTCTTTTCATTAAGCAGTACCAAGTCTTGGGTATTTTATTGTAGCAATGGAAAACAGACTACTACAGAAAATTGATGCCTCCAAAGGGAGTCGTTGTTGTAAATGTATTTGAATATGAAGAAGTGGCTTTAGAACTGAGTAGCAGGCAGAGGTCGGAAAAGTTTGGAAGAGTGGGCTAGAAAAAACCTAGAATTCCATATGTGAAGTGGGAGGGCTGAGAAGGCAAATGACTAGGAACTAGTCTCAGATGGAAATGAGGATTCTATTGGATATTGGAGTAAACGCCAATTGAAAGAACTGGTATCTATGACTAGAGCACTGATGGCACACCTGTGGCACCTGTGCCGCAGCAGGCTGTTATCATTGGAAGCTCTAAAAGATTCAGCATCACTGACCTAGAGCTTTATAGGTCGAATTTAAGACAAATGACCCAGGATGTTTAATGGAAAAAATTTCTAAACAGTAAAATATTCACCCTATGACATGGTATTATTGGCTGTTTTTAGTCAGATTTACAGTGAGATTTGGGAGCAAAAGGAAGATTCACAGCCTGGCCAGGGAAAGAGAGAAAACATATTCAGGAGAACAAAACAAGGGTATAATCCAGCTTGCTGAAGAGATTGTCACGGAGAAAAGGGAGCCATGTATTAAATTGTGAGGTAACTTGGAAAAGACCTTAAGGGTATCTCAGAAAGCTTTGAGGCTATGTTTCTCATCATCACCGGTAGCCTAAGACATGAAGATTCAGGGATCCATGATGTACTCTCCATGCACTTGTTGCCCAGGGTTCTCCATGGGGTCCTGTTCTCTGCCCTCTGGTGAAACTGTCTGGCCGCAGCTGTAGTTCCGGTGCCCTCAAGCACAGCTCATGCCTGCAGCACACTTTGGTGAAGTGTTCCTGTGGCACTGGTTCTACGGGTGCACAGAATGCAGGAGTTACAGAGTCATGGCAGCTTCCACTGAGATTTCAAAGGGAAGTCTGGGACGCCAGCCACAGAAGTGGGCCCAGTACAGAGATTCTCCGCTGGAAAAATGCCTAAGGGTGCTGCAGGAATAGAGGCACAGCTGGGATCCCAGGAAAGTCGTACAGCCAGCTGTGTGCAATGCCAGTTTAGGAAAACTGCAGACATTAGTCTGCATCTCAAGAAAGCAACCAGCTGGGCTGTGACCAGCAAAGCTGTGGGAGAAAGGCCCCTGAGAGCCTGGGGTACACGCAGTGCAGTGTTTACATGAAGTGTCAAACTTGGATCGTTGAGATTTAATGTCTGTCCTGCTGGATTTTGTCCTTGTAGGAGACCTGTGACCCCTTTCTTTATATGTATGTCTAGGAGTGTTTACTTTGTGCCTGTCTGGCCATTGTATCTTGAAAGTATGTAACTTGTTTTTGATTTTTCAGGCTCACACCTGGAAGTAGGTTTCCTTGAATTTTATGTGAGTCTTTAGACTTGGACTTTCGAGTGATGCTAGAATGAATTAAGACTTTGGGACTACTGGAGATGGAATGAAGGCATTTTGCCTTGTGAGGTGGACATAAACCTTGAAGGCCAGGGGCAGAATCTTATGGTTTGGATGTAGTATGAACACGTCTCCCAACGGTTCATATATTCAAAATAGGTCCTTAGTGTAGCCGCCATGTCCTCTTTTGTGCTGTAACGCTGTCCACCATGTAACATGGCCAGGCAGCCCTCAGCAAAGGCCAAAGAAACAGGGAAGCCTGACTGTGGAAGCCTCCAAAACTGACCTAAATAAGTCCAATTTATTTGTATATTAACCAGTATCTGGTATTTTCATTATAGTAATGGAAATGGGCTGAGACGGTGGGCTTTATGTTGCCTATCACTTAAGGTTGTTCACTGCTCTATAAGTTTACCCCAGGGAGTCATTGTGCCTCTGCTTAAATGGTGCCAGTACAGAGGACTTAGAGGTAGCCTTTTCCCATTTCAGGTAAGGCATCCTCAATTGGTATGCCAAACGGCTAGAGAACTCCATGAGGTACAGAAGTAAACACACCTATTCATTGAAAGAAAGGAGAAAAGAGTAATTGCCATTTGAAAATCTGCACGACTTGTATACAGTGAGTCCCTGACCTACAAACAAGTTCCATTCTGGGAGAATTGTTCCTAAGTTGCATTTGTTCGGAAGACAACAAAATGAGTCTCACACAGTACATCTGTGAAAGTTTGCAACTCAAATGTTCGTAAGTCGGGGACTTATTATATTATAAACCCAAGGAAACTCTTCTCAAAACAAGTTTATTTATAGACTCATGAATGTACCAATTGTGAATCATCAGGGGAGATGTAGTGACACAAAAAGGTAGGAGAATCAGTCATGTGTAGTTTTGATTCTTTCTTAGTGTACTCTCTGGTCTTTAAGTCATATTAAATTTGGGAGCAAAGTACCAACACAACATCTGGCTCAAGTTTGGTGTTAAATAAATTATAGCCAATATAAGCTTTATTTTTGTGTGATTACTCTTTATCATTATCATCATTATTATCATTAGAAGCACAGAGGTGCCTGCTTGACTGTAATTGACACTGAGTGGGTGTTTCTAAGGAAAGACAGATGTGGTATGTGGGGCTCTGAGTTAGTCTTAGTCTGTGTTTCTTGGTTAGGCCAGTGTGCTTAGAAAACATCTTTCTTCTAAAAAGCTCTGATTTGGAGTATTTGCCAGCTTCCATGGTATAAATATTTCAGGTATGGCCAGTTGCAAGCTCTCAACATGAAGTCATTGAACACAGAGTTAGGAGGAGGTGACCACAGCTGCTCGAGTCAGTGCACGGAAACTCCATTACACCAGTGGATCAAGTTATGTATGTATTTTGAAAGTAGAAGGATTGACATCAAAACTTAAAAGCAAATGCAGTAGAGGGAAAGTAGTGGCCGCCAAAGATTGTATTGCCTAGTAATGTCATAGCCAAATGATGTTCACAGAATGACAAAATCACAATACAAAGCATTTCTCAGAACATATGCCTGTTGTTAAGCATTGCATGACTGTGATTTGTCATTATGATATACCGGGAAAATAGGATTCGTCCAGAAAGTTAGTAAATGCCAGATAACTTGAGCAGTATATTTCAGTGCCATCTCTCTGCTCTTTCTCTGTACTCTCTAGCCTTACTTAAGAAAGAAATCTTTTTCCAGCTTCTTATGCTCTAGGAGGGAGAGAGTCCCTAATCACTCCCCAATTATTAAATGTTTCTTTAACCAACAACTTAGAGGTCAGCTCGTGGACATAATGCACATGTTTTGTAGAAGGGTCTTCTTTCCTTTTTTCCCTCCCTTCTCCTCCCTTCCATATGTTCTTCCTCCATTTTTTCCTGCCCCCCTCTTTATTCCCTTCCCTACTTTATTCACAAGTATTTTCTTTTACCTTCTTTTATATTCCTAACATTTCCATGAGTTCTTCAGAACAGGTAATAGTATTCTTGCTTTGCAAAAATGGAAGGGGAACTAGAAAATTACTGTACCTGTCATGTTTTAGCTTCATTCTTAATTTGATATTTTCTTTTATTTTGAATTCTTTACTGTTATTCAGAAAGCCCCTTACTTCCTTAACATTTTTTCCGTAATATGAGTGGGGTGTGTTCAATCTCTGGGCATCTTTCCCCTACTGCCATAGATTTAATTTTATTCTCTCCCACCCTACCCTAACGGTTGTTGAAGACTGTATCATATTGCATCTAGGAAATTGTATCACAGTAGTATAAATGCATTTCTGAGAACTTGTAATTAAGCGATGATACATAGAACTTTCTCATCATAGTTAAGTCCCTGGAGATGATAAAATGGGATTCTCTTGGGAAGCAGTTCTGTTTTCAGTAGCTGAGCACTGGAGCAAGCAGAATTCTGTTACAGACCATCTTCGAACTCTGAGGGTGATGCCAGTTGATGATTTTATCAACATACTAGATTAAAACAAAAAACAGGTCTTCCCACTAAAGACCGTTTAAATTTTTGTGAAGTCCTCATGACTTAAACTGTGGAGGAGAAGATATTTGAGATACTGATTGGCATTTACCATGAAGCTCTCTGCAGACCTGCTTGAGATCATCACTTGTGCCGTCCTAATCTTTGTGAGCTTTGTAGGAAATGTATGTTTATTTTATTCTACAAGGAAGTGTATCACTGGACGTTTACAGACATCGCTTCTTCTAATTTTCAGCCTTGTGTTTGTCCACCTTATTAAGAACTTGGTGGTAAATGTCATGAAAATTGTTTATTCTTCTGGTATCATGTTGGATTCAGCCGGCTGCAAAGTTCTACACTTCATGGCAGCCCTGACAACGTCACTGGCCATCTGGTTCGTGTTACACTTCGCAATGTTCTACCACCTGAAACTTTACCAAATTGTCCACCCCTTGAGTGGTGCTGCAAACCTAGACCAACAGGAACATTCCTTGAAGGGGATCTCTGCTCTTTGGGTGGCTGGTGTGGCTGTATACCTACCAGTTTTAATTTATACTAGAAAACCAGAATACCTGAACGCAGGAAATGACACAGACTCCTGGTCTACGAAGAGGATTTACATAGACTGCTTAATTGGCTTTGGAAACAAGCAGGTAGAGTTTTACTATGGGAAAATATTTTTAGTTCTGATTGATATTCTTCCCTTAGCCGTCTTAGTCTTTGTCTGTCTCTGGATGTCTTTCCTCCTTTCAACAAAAAAGAAGATGACATATGGTGACATCTGGATTGGAGATGATGATTCAGAAATTGAAATCCTTAGAGGGGCCAAGTTCAGTATTTTATTAATGTTGCTGATCACTCCACTTTGGATTTCTCACTTTATCTTAGTCTGTTTCTTGAACAGCTTGGCAGCGTATGTCTTCATTCCAGCTGTTCTCACAGCCCTGTCCTCCGGCTTCTCTGCTCTCAGTCCTTTCCTGCTTATGCTGGTTAATTACAGAGTGAAGTTGGTGTCATTCTGTGGTGCCAAAGAGGAAAAACCCACACTACAGCCGACAAATGTTATTCTTTCTCCATATGCTTAATGGCAATGAACTTGATTTAAATCCCTGGAAAGCAGACTGGGTGGTTGGAGGACACACTTAAGGGTTTCATAGCCCTCGTCAACAGGATTCCTGAAAGGACCACTAGAAAACTGACCGCTCTCCAGAGCAGACTTCTAGGGAAAGTAAGAAGGAAGAAAAACACTTACTATAAATTGAAGAAAAATGGTCATCACGAAGTTTGTTATTTAAGATAATGCTAAGATTTTTAATGTAAAATTTGTAAAGTAACTCAATAATCACCATCTGGAAATGAGCGCAGCGTAAACATTGTATTAAGTATTTTCTCTGTGCAGTGTGTTGTATAAAAAACAACATATTGTTGAAACTGAGGACAGCACTTCCTAGATGAATTCTAAGGATACTCCTGAGTAATCTTACGTTCTCATCTTGTGTTTTCCTTGAAATGCCTCCACACATGTTGGAAGCGCATTAGGTAGGTGTGCAGTTTTCAGTTTTTGCACTTTTAATCCTAGTTCCTCATGTAAGCTAGAAGGACATTTTGTTCACTGTCCTTACCTTAAGTGTCTTTAGTTAATTAGGGCAAGATAAAAGCATTAGATTAAAGAATTACTACTTGCTAAGTCTTACTCTATATAGACATGCAAATATTTGGTTGCTATAGACATGTAGTCTACTGTTCTTGTTTAATCATCGAAACATGTATCACACAATGTCCTCAGGAAAAAGGACATTTATTTTAATGATAATTTATTTGGTTATAAAATTGGTATGTTTACAAATTATAAATCCTTCATAATAATTTGGTTTCTGGACTTGGATTCAATAAAATAAGCACATTATAATTCCAATTAAAGAGTACATGGCCAGGTTCTTATTTTTCACAGTTAGCTAGAATAGCCATTTGGACTGATTTGAATACAGTGAGTAATAATTTTAAATATCTATGCATACACTCGTGTAATCGTTAAATTTTAAGTTTATTGTTAGATTCTTATATGTTTTCATTTTCCTTCTGTATTAATAGACTGAGATTTATTATACCATGGTTCTAGTGAATGAGTGCCTTGAAAGTGAGATTACCACTCTAAAAAGGCCATGCTGAATACTATCAATCTGGATCTCATTTACAGAAGAAACTTAGAACATCTTTGTTGCTACAAAGTGCTACAGAGAAAGGAAATTTTAAAGTAACCAAAGCTCAAATTTGTAGGGTTGTGGGCCAGTGTCTGTTCCTTGTATAGCACAGGGATTTTTCTTTAAAGACAGACTTAAGACCTTCTGAGATTTCCGGGTGGTCTTCATGGGAAATGCTTAGCTGAATCCACTGAGGCAGTTTAATCAGAAGGGTGCTAGGCATAATGAAGTTAACATCTGGGGAGATGGAGGATGTGGGGAAGAGGTCACCGTCTTTTAATTAAGTGCAGATGTAGCCAGAGCTGGAAATACCCACTGATCTTCAGTAGTGGTTCTCAAGTGTGGTTCTGGGACCAGAACAACCAGCATTGTCTGGGAACTCATTAGAAATGCAGATTCTTGGGCCCCACCTCAGGCCTATTGAATCAGTAATTCTGGGTTGAACCCAGAAATCTATTTTAATAAGCCTTCTGGGTGATTTTCATGCATGCTAAAGTTTGATAACCATAGTCTAGTGTTACTCCAAAGTTTAATTCCCACAAAAGATCAGAATGAAGCCGAGATACGTGATTCAGGATGTCATCTTCAGTGTCACCATCATCTGCCAGCGTGGTGTCTGCCTATCACTAACATGACAGTCAGGATTGCCATCTGTGTGCCATATATTCTGGACAGTAGTTGCCAAACAAATAAATCCACTGTAGAAATGAATCTTTACAGAATCAAAGATAAAGCATGACACTTCAGGTGTGCCAAAAATTTGGAACTTAGATTTGAATAGTTTCCTATACATGACTAAGGACCAAGCTCCCAGATAATCCCATGGTTACTTTCCAGAAGCCAGTGCAGGACATGGTTGGCTTAAGCCCATGCTTAACTTCCCAATACTAGAAATCTTTCCTTTTTCTTCCAGAAAAACAAATTTTTTTAGCTTGGGCCTCATTAGATCATAATTTGTCCCTGTGGAATTGATAAATTTTCATCTACAGCATAGAATCTTATGCTTACTGAATGAACAGTGTTCTAGTTCTCTTTTTAAAATTATTTCTCTTTCTTTTCTTTTTATTTTGTTTTTTGAGACAGGGTCTCCCTGTGTAGTTCAGGCTGGCCTTGAACTCACTGTGTAATCCAGACTAGCCTCGAACTAATGGCAGTCCTCCTGCCTCAGCCTCTCAAGTGCTGGGATTACAGGTGTGCACCATCATGCCTGGCTCTAAAATTATTTTTCTTCAATTCTCTTATGCACTCCCTTTTCCTACCCCTTAACCTCTCTATTTCATTCAGCTTCCTGGTGGGATCAGGACAGCAGATGACAAAGGAGATTTGACAAAATATTGTCTTACCTGAAGAGGGGTAAAAGTTGATCAGCAACTTTGGGTATGGTTTCAGAGGTCTTTCTTAGTGGCATCTCAGAGCACGTAGAAACACTGAGCTGGAAGGCTACCTATCTTCCTTCCCAATGCAGGAGTCTGACCTTCCTCTCTCAGAGACTCCTCCAAACTTCTGCTGAACAGCTTCTTGCTGGGGTGGTGGAAGTCTTTGCTGGGACTGACATCTCTGAAACTTCCTCCAGGATCAGCCCTTGAAATCTATTCCTCCTTTTACCTTCTGGATCTTTAGAGTCTTGACAGAGAGAAGGGAGTTTTTTCTCCTCCAGTTAGGTATTTCTTTAGCTGTACTACACAAGACAAGGTTCTCAACCCGTGGGGAGCTGTCCTGACTTCCAGCGTTGTCTCAGGATTACAGGTGTGCACCAGCATTCCAGTTGACCTGGAATGGATTGTTGAAAGTGATTCGAAAACAGAATATAACACAGATGCAGCATTGCTTTACCACTGTAATTGACCTAGAGTGTAGCCTTCTTAAAAAGTGGCACCCAGAGTTTAACACAGAGAGACAGAGACGGACAGAGACAGAGAGACAGAGAGACAGATTAGGAAGTAAATAAATATGTGTATCTACCCTAAGCTTAAAAACAGATCTTTCCAAGCTCTGAAGTTCTAGGATAAGTTAGTTTATTCTTTTTTTTTTTTTTTTTGTAGGTACCAGGGGGTCGACCTCAGGACCTTGCGCGCCAGCAGGCTCCCGTGCCGCTGAGCGATATCACCGGCCCCTTTTTCGTATGTGGGTTCCGGGAGTCGAACTCGGGCCCTCGCGCTTGCCGGGCAGGCACTTAAGCCGCTGAGCCATCTCACCGGCCCAGTTTATTCTTGATATGCAGTTTTAGAAATCATGAAACAACCTCCAGGTAACTTGCAAGAATTTTAAACTATAAATCAGGGCTCAAAAGATCAATTCTTACAGGGACTTGTTAGAGATATCTTGATTGCTAGCGTGAAGTTTTCTAGTACAGTGTTATCTTAATTACCTTTTTAATACAACATAAGGAAGGATGGTCATAATCCAACTTTTCCTTGAAGATAAAGTTGGAATATTAAACCAGTTGATTGTGCCATTTAATGATTGTCATAGACTACTCCAGGAATATCTGTAGGTACACAAGAGTTTATACGCTTTTCTTTATGATCATGTCTTCCATTTCTATTTAGGTTCTCTGGAAAGAAGAGTAATTCTTTTGGAGTTATAGTCTGTGAACGCCCAAAAGAATGCAGTGCAAGGACGAGGGTGTCTGTGGGGTTCTGACCTGATGGCTCGCAGACACGTTTCAGAGCAGTCCGGGATGATCAGAGCACCCTAGACGTGTCAGCAGAGGAGGGTTCCTGTTAGCTGGACTCGCCTCTACCAAGTAATACAAAACCTTTGCCAGAATGGAACCAAGTTCTGCTATGGATAAAATAGAAAGGACAGGAATACAAATTACAGATCTCTCCCTTCCTCCCAGAGTTATATCAAGAAAGTCAGATTAACTATATTGAAAGCGATTTGAAAACAGAAAATGACACAGATGCAGTGTTGCTTTACTGTTGCAGTTTTAGCAAGTTGAAATAAGAAAAGTATTAGACTGAATCTCTGGCTGTGTGTCTGCGAGGCAATTACAGAAACTCTTGGAGCCCTGATTTCCTTGTCTCAACGATGGAAAGTATAAAGGTGCTTGTCTCCCAGGGTCCTTATGAAACAAGGTAACAGAGAAAGTGTATGTTAGGGTACCCAGTTTTAGATCCTGGTAGAGAGTTTTCTCCACAGAATTTTCTCACTGTTCCCCTCAAAATAGCAAGGAGGAAATGTAGCAGCCTTCCCAAGAGCTGTAGCAGGCTCATTATATTGCACCGTAACCTCTATTTTGATGCCAGTCACTTGCATTTTTTTTCCAAATGTACCAGAAAACCTGGTATTCTGTTTACACTCAGGCTTTCAAAGTAGTGCCCTGTTCACCCATTTATCACCCCACTGTGGTCCTCACCCTTCAAAATTCTTTTCAGAAGCAAAATCAGCCATTTCTCTTTTAGAATTCTCACTCCAGGCCTTTAGCCATGCTGTCCCCAATCCTGGAGCCCTTCTCCTCCCTACGACTCCTTTCACGTCCCCCTCCTCTGTCCCCTCTTAGCGTGTCGCGGGAGATTTCCCTTGTCATCAGGGTGTGTCAGGCTCGTGTGCGTTTGTCTTAGTGAGAACCGCCTTCTCTGAGCGAGCTCAGGTTCTTGTTCGTCTCTCCTTGTACTCTATACCCGTCGTGGCGTGGAGCACATGTAGGTTGTATGTAGCGTGTGTGCCCCACTGCTGCATAAGTGAAGAAGCCGATGCCTGCACACCGTGTGCCTTCCCACTCCTTCTCTGTGTGTACTTTTTGGCTCCCCTGCAGTCTCCTCTTTTGAGTACACATTCCTTGGCTATATCATTTTTCTGCTTCAGGACTAGGCATTTAGCAACTGCTATGCTTCTGGCCACTGTTGAATCAGAGTGAAAGAAACTGAATCCAATATTTGGAATGAGTTGCTTCCTTGCCAGCCAAGCGACTGAGCCAACTGGGGACAACACTTCCACCCAAGCCTTCCAGTTCTTAGTTTATGATTTTGTTGAGTTCTTATATTGAAGAAAATAAGCCCAGTATCTACATACAGGCTTTCAAATTAGAAATTTATCCTGGAATACATTTGGCAGTGTGCATGTGTTGCACACACATGCTGGCATGTGTGCATGTATACGTGTGTGTATAGGGAGTGGCTATATTTTCCCAAGTGTTGGTGAATTAAAGAATAAAGAAATAAGCGGTAATGCAAATCAAAGTTACCTCATCACCAAATGTCCTTTGCTTATTTATTTTGACAAGCCCAGCTTATTTTTAATTACCAGGCCTCAGTAAACGGGTAAATGTAGGAACAGTGACTTTGGCAAGAAAGGAGAACAGTGTGTAACCTGAGCCCTGAGAATGAGTCCATACTGGCTCCTTGTAAAATGGAGTGAGGCAATACATTTTGAAAGGAATTTCAGTAGAGCAATTTATGTGATATGTGACTGTAGTCACAAATCAGTGAGCCTTTTATGAGCCAAGCACACCAGAATGTGTACATTAGAATGAATGCAGTTTCTCAGGGAAGTTTTGTTGGCCACGCCAAGCTTTTCCAGTGATGCTTCCATCACTCAGCAGCTTTTTGGAAGTCTTCATTTGGAATTATTTCTCAGAGTCAGTTTTCAAGTTACAACAACCAAAACATCTTTAAATATCACAAAATCGTAACACTGGGGTAGGAGAGGATATTGTTAATGGGTTCGCTAAGTTCTACGATCCCATTTGACCCTGTTACTGTTAGCTCTTTCCCAACTGAATCTTCCCATGAAGGAAGCATGGGGCCATCACTGAGGTCACCAGCAATACAGTGGCAGCACTGACAGACCCTTGGGGCATGTGCCCCTCACACGACTTTAATAGGCACTGGAGGAACTTCTGCTCTTGGCAGTTTATCCAAACTGAATAGTAAGAGCCCTACAGACATTGTGTGTGGTTAATACATTTTACTTAGGTCTTTATCTCCTTAAGCCAAGGATCACTTTGGAGATTGGGTTGGGTCAGTAATAGCAAACCTTTTAGAGCTTTCAGTGACAACATCCCGCTGTGGCATGCATACCGTAGGTTCGCCAGCACTGGTTTAGGTTTTGCCCTTGGGAATGTCCAAAGAAGGGATAACCGAGATGTCACCAGCAGCCTCTGCACAGCACAGAGCGCCCAGCAATCCAGGGCTTCATCCTCACATTCTAATATTTTTCTTCTTTCCCTACCTTCTACCCAAATTAGGAAGGCTAAACTACTGGAAAATGTTTTCTTTACCTTTCTCTGCTCACCCACCCCCTGCCTAACCTACACTTCTCTCCACACTTCAAAGAAAAAATTTTGACCACACAGTACACTTGCCTAAGTGAATAACAAATTAAAAATTGCCAGTGCAGTGAAAAGAAATGAAAAGCTCAAATGAGCTAGGAAGAGGATAGTTTTAACCAGTCACCAATACTTAAGGTAGACAGATCTTGAGAGGTATGCTGTGGAGAGAGAGCCTGCAGTACAAAAGAAAGCCCTCAGGAAGCCTCGGGGAACCCATGACAAGTGACCACAGTTTACAGGGTCATGGCTAATGGCTTGGGGGTGCGGTGACGAGGTCCTGAGATCCCAGAGGGGCTCAGGTGAAGTAAACTATGATACATACCAGTAGTGATCTCATGTAAAGGATTGTAAGCTGAATTGCCCTTTCTGGGGAGCCCAAAGACAAGTTTTCACTTAGGCATAAACTTATGCTTGTTGGCCTGAGGAGGGTCAGCCCTTTTGCCTCTACACTGCTGATCAGAGCCAGCCAGAGGATGGCGTGGGTCTGGCTCCCGCCCTTCCCTTCTCCACACCGCAGTGCACTGGCACCATGTAAACTCCCGCCAATCCCAGCAAAACAAGAACCCTTCCACCCTCCAGTTGTAAAGTGAAAGAAACATGATCCCCACCATGTAACATTTTACTGTTTGCAAAGGTTTTCTTTTTCGAGTGCTGAGATAAAATGGAGAATGTGGAAGCACAAATGGCGACATGGCAGTAGTTTATTTGTAAGAAATTTTATTTTGTTGTGGTGGTGGCATGAAAGTTTAAAATGATCGTTAAAGTACAGATTTAATCTCAGAATACAAATGAAGTCAACATTTTTGGCAGGAAGCTCGAATTAAAAAGAAGGGAGGGTATTGATGGTAGTAATTATTATTTAATACTGAATTCCTTAGACGGGCCAAACGCTGAAATGTCTCCGAGGCCGGGCAGGGCATGTGGCTGAGGGAAGCGTCGGCAAGCGGCCCCGGGGAACGGGGGTCTGCGTGTTTGCAGGTAGGAGCAGCTGCTGCTCAGCACTGGCCAGCTGTTGTCATGGGGAATGCAGACCTTTGCTGCCAGAGCTTCACAGATTTTTAAAGCAAAGCCAGAATTCCAGAATTTTATGTGAAATCACCCAAGTCTACAAGTTGGCAACTGATTGGATTTTTTAAAACACTGCTAGGGCCAAACAAATCACATCTGTGGGCCAGACTCAGGCTCGCGGGCCTCTGATGTGTGCCCTGTGTGGCTGGGCTTTCTGTTAAAGCACATGTGTTGTCGGTAGGAAAAGGGGGCGGGTTAGTTTCCATTACAGACTGGTGGGAGATGGCAGAGGAGCAGGATGAGAAGATCAGCCCGAGTCCATCCAGCTCGGTTTCCTGTCCAGCCCGTTTCATCATTTGCAGCAGCTGCCCTAATCTGACCTCACTCCTTCCCTTCTTATCCCAATGCCTCAGACAGAAGTGCCCAGAGGTGCCGCATGCTCGGTGGAAGGACAGCGCATGAAAAGAGGGGGACACAGTAACGACCACGGGCACAACTGCAGGCTCATCCTTGACTCTAAAGGAGCAGTTGGAAATGCGGCCGGCATTGGCGAACCACCGAGATTTCTCCACAGCATCGGTGACAGTATAAACCAGACCACAGGAGTTGTGCTGTAGACAGGAGAAGACATCTTAAAAGAGATGGCTGTGTCATGGAGGCCTGTTTGCAAGTAAAGTTCAGATGCCGTGGGCATTGGTCCGAGGCTGAATCGTCCAACCCGTACAGATAAAAGCAGAGGCTCAGGCCTTCCATACTGAGCTGCAGCTCCTGTAACTCGTGGCTTCTGGCCTCCAGAGTGAAGAGTATCACTGCCTTCCCCCCAGTGCAAATACAGAGAGACCGTGCTTTGATGCCGTGATTTATTTTGCCCCCGTTATGTTTCTTTAGAGGGTCTGCACTCAGGCGGATATTGCCCTCTATTGTCGCAGCATCTCAAATAGGAGTTTTTGGATGGGCTATACTATAAAGCTATGGCAAAAATGATACAAGTGTGTGGGAAGGAAAGGAGAGGAAACATGAAAATTAAATTAGGTGATGGGCTTGGGTTTTTTTTCTGTTTAACATAATTATACCATTTGCATGACTTTCAAAAGGAACAGCCAAAATTAGTGAATTTGGCATTTCTTGTTTAAAGGTAGGCCTTTTTACACTCTCGATCTTCTATTGGGAAACCCCTTTTCATCAGCCTGGGTGTACTTTCATTTTCAAGTCGTGGCTCCTTGCTGCTCAGAAGAGCATACCTTGATTAGAGAACAGACAGAGGGCAAAGTGAATCACGTCAGATGCTCAAGTCTGGGTACACGAGACAGTTTTTATAGGAAAGACGAGTTGCGGGAAATGGCTGTTCTTTCAGTGTGTGAGAGCTGGTGAGGCAGAAGATAGTTGCACACCAAAGCACAGCCAGGAGAGCAGCATTTCTGTTCTTGACATCTGTAGATGCCACTGTCACCACCAGTGGTGATGATGAAGTGATGGGAAAACGGAGTGGGAGGTGAAGTATCTTATTTTTTTTTAATTTTAAAGAGAAAAAAACAATGATAAAGAATTTCAAAACAACATAATAGATTAACAATGGTTAATATATTGCATATTGTTCTCTTCAAAGTAATTGCTCAGATCACAAGATATAAGCATGAAAAATTGGTCAGATGATATAAGCACAAACCGTTCTTTTCAATGAACTGAAAGACATTAGCAGTATAATTATCTTAGCTATCTTCTGTGTGTGTGTGTGTGTGTGTGTATATGTATATATATGTATATATATATATATATATATATATATATATAGTTTTTTTTCTTTTCCCTCCTTTTCTCTTTTCCCCCATCCCACTTGCTTTTTCCTTTTGAGCAGTTTCTTCCCCTTTCACAATATCTATTGTACATTTTGGAACATATTTATTCTTTCAGTTCTTACATTGGGGAGACAATACAATGTTTACATATGCTAGTCTGATTTATTTCATTTATGAGCATGGTCACAAGTTGCATCGTTTACCTATAAAAGCCTCTAGTTTATCCTTCTTTACTGCTGAGTAGTACTCCATTATATAAGAATACCACAGCTTTTTTATCCATTCCTCAGATGATGGGCATTTGGGTTGTTTCCAAGATTTAGCTATTACAAATAGTGCTGCTATAAACATGGGTGCACATATAGCACTGTGGTATGATGATTTTAATTCTTCTGGGAAAATACCCAGAAGGGAAATAGCCGGGTCGAATGGGACCTCTAATCCTAGTTTTTTGATGAATCTCCACACTGATTTCCACAGTGGCTGCACCAGTCAACACTCCCACCAACAGTGGAGAAGGGTTCCTTTTCCCCCACAGCCCTGCCAGCATTTGTTTTTGGTTGATTTCTTGATGATAGCTATTCTTTCTGGGGTGAGATGGACTCTCAGTGTTGTTTTAATTTGCATTTCTCAAATGACCACTGATGTTGAATATTTTTTCAAATATTTATTTGCCATTTGTATTTCTTCATCTGAGAAGTGTGTATTCATTTCAGATGCCCATTTTTGGATTGGGTCTTTGAATTTGGGAGACCTGTTTTTTTTCAATTCTTTGTATGTTCTAGATAAACAGTTGACTAAAATTGTCTGAGGGACAGTTGACTAAGATTGTTTCCCACTCTGTGGGTTTTCTTTTCACTCTTTTGGTGATTTCTTTTGATGTGCAAAAAGTTTTTACTAAGATGAGATCTCAGTTGTTGATTATTTAAAGTATTTCCTATGCAGTTTGTCTTGTTCATGAAGTCTCTGCCTACCCTTATGTCTTCAAGATTTCTACCTACTTTCTCTTCCAGTAGATTTAGTGTTTCTGTTTTAATATTTAGATCTTTGACCTGTGTTGACTTTAGTTTTGTACATGGTGATAGACATGGGTCTAGGTTTAGTCTTCGGCAAGTAGAAAGCCAGTTTTTCCAGCACTATTTATTAAAGAGGCTATCTTTCTTCCAGTGAACATGTTTGGCCCCTTTGTCAAAGATAAGGTGGCTGAGTGTGTTTGGAGTTGTGTCTACATCTTCCAGTCTGTTCCACTGATCCTCAGGTCTGTTTTTTTGCCAGTACTATGCTGATTTTATCACAGTAGCTTTGTAGTGTGATTTCAAGTCAGGGATTTGTCATACCTCCTGCCTTGCCTTTGTTGCCCAGGATTGCCTTTGTTATTCTAGGTCTCTTCTGTTTCCAAATAAATTTTAGAAATGTTTTCTCTAGATCTGTGAAGTATGCTTATGGTATTTTGATCAGGATTGCATTAAATCTGTATAAGAGTTTTGGGAGTATGGCCATTTTCACAATGTTGGTTCTTCCTATCCATGAGCAAGGGATATCTTTCCATTTTTTCTGATATCCTCTTCAATCTCTTTTTCAGAGTACTGTAATTTTCAATATATATACCTTTTACTTCCTTTATTAGATTGATTCGTAAGTATTTCATCTTTTTGGATGCTATTGTGAAAGATGTTGTTTCCCTAATTTCTCTCTCAGTGAGTTTGTTGTTTGTGTACAGGAATGCTATTGATTTTTGAGTGTTGATTTTGTATCCAGCTATGCTACTGAATTTGGTTTTTAAATCTAGAAGTCTTTCAGTGGAAATTTTGGGGTCTTCTATGTTGAGTATCATGTCATCTGCAAATAATGGTAATTTAACTTCTTCCTTTCCTATCCTTATTCCTTTTATTGCTTTCTCTTGTCTAATTGCTCTGACTAATGTTTCCAGAACTGTATTGACTAGGAGTGGTGATAGTGGTCATCCTTGTCTTGTTGCTGATTTTAGAGTGAAAGCTTTCAGTTTTTGACCATTTAAGTATGATGTTGATTATTGGTTTGTCATAGATGGCTTTTTTCAGATTCTTATCATGAATGAGTGTTGGACTTTGTCAAAAGCTTTTTCTGCATCTATTGAGATGATCATGTGATTTTTGTCTTTGGCTCTGTTGATATGGTGTATTACATTTATTGATTTGCATATGTTGAACCATCCCTGCATTCCTGGGATGGTTCCCACTTGGTCATGGTGTATAATCTTGATGATTTGCTGCATTCTGTTTGCTAGTACTTTATTGAGGATTTTTGCATCTATGTTCATTGGGGAGATTGGCCTATAGTTCTCTTTCTTGGTTAGTTCTTTCTCTGGTTCTGGTATCAGGGTAATATTTGCCTCCAGGAATGAGTTAGGAAGAATTGCTTCCTTTTCTATCTCATTAAAGAGGTAGAGGAGTATTGACATTAAATCTTCCCTAAATTTCTTATAGAATTCAGCCATGAATCCATCAGGATCTGGGCTTTTCCTTGTTGGTAAGTTTTTAATTATGTTTTCAATTTCATTAACTGATATTGGGTTATTCAGAATTTTTACATCTTGAGCTTTGCTAATTCATACATTTCTAGGAATCTCCATTTCTTATTTGTTTTCCATCCTATGAGAGTAAAGATTTTCAAAGTTGGTATTGATGATCTTCTGAATTTCCACAGGATCTATACTGATTTCACCCTTTTCATTCCTCATTGCATGAATTTGAGTTTTTTCTTTCCTTTTTTTGATAAGGTTGGCTAGGGCTTTATCAATTTTGTTTATTCTTTTGAAGAACCAACTCTTTGATTGATTAATTCCTTGTATTGTATTCTTAGTCTCTATTGCTTTAATTTCTGCTCTGATCTTTATAATTTCCTCCCTTGTCTGGGCTTTGGGCTTGACTTGCTTTTCTTTTTCTAGAAGCTTGAGGTGCAGCATTAGGTTGTTTATTTGTGCTTGTTCTGTTTTTCCTGATGTGAGAATTTACCACTCTGAATTTCGCTCTTAGGACTGCTTTCATTGTTTCCCATAGTTTCCGGTATGTTGTATTTGCATTTTGGTTTGATTGTAGATATTGCTTAATTTCTTCTTTAATTTCCTCTCTGACCCATTGGTTGTTCAGGAGGGTGTTAATTTCCATGTGTTTATGGAGTTTTTGCAGTATCTTTTGCCATTAATTTCCAATTTCATTGCACTATGATCAGATAATATGCATGAGATAATTTCAATTCCTTTGCATTTACTTAAGCATGTTCTATGGGCTAGTATATGGTGTATTTTGGAGAACATCCCTTGTGCAGCTGAGAAGAATGTGTATTCTAATGTTGTTGTGTGTAACACTCTATAAACATCTACTAAGTCCATTTGTTCACAGGTTTGGTTCAGTTCTGTTATTTCTTCGCTGAATTTTGTCTAGTTGATCTATCTCTTTGTGACAATGGGGTATTAAGGTCCCCCATTACAATTGTGTTATTGCTTATTTGATTTTTCATGGCTATTAATATTTGTCTTACATAGTTGGGTGCTTGTGCATATATATTTATGATTGTTATCTCTTCCTCTTGAATTTTTCCCCTAACAAGTATGTAGTGACCTTCTTTGTCTCTTTTAATCATTCTTGGTTTGAAGTTCACATTGTTTGCAAACAGAATAGCTACCCCTGCCTTTTTCTGGGTTCCTGTTGCATGGAGTATTGTTTTCCATCCTTTGACTTTCAGTCTATGAGTTTCTTTTTGATTTAAATGTGTTTCTTGTATACAGCATATTGTTGGATCTTTTTTCTTGATCCATTCTGGCAATGTGTTTCTTTTGATTGGTGAATGGAAGCCATTTACATTGATGGTTACAACTGATAAGTATTGGCTAGTCTTTGTCATGTTATTTTCCTGCTGTTGGATCTCTACTTTTCCCCTCTGTTTAATTTCTTGCCCTGTCTTGTGGTTTCTTTCTGTTGTTGTTCTTGGAATTGTGGTCATTTTTGTCTCTGTCTAGAGTATCTTGCAGTACCCTTTGTAGTGTCGGTTTGGTGGTCATGAATTTCTTCAGTTGTTCTTTGTCATGAAAGTATCTTATTTGTCCATTAATTTTGAAAGATAGTTTTGCAGGATACATCAATCTGGGTTGAAAGTTGTTTTCTTTCAGGACTTGAAATATTTCACTCCAATCTCTTCTTGACTTGAGGGTTTGTGTTGAGAAGTCTGCTGTGATTGTGATGGGCTGTCCTTTATAGGTGATCTGTTTCTTTTCTCTAGCAGCTTTTAATATTCTGTTCTTGTGCTGAATTTCTGGGATCTTGATTATTATATGTCTGTGTATAGATTTATTTTGGTTATGGCTAATTGGAGTTCTATATGCCTCACTTATCTGTATGTCAGATTCTGCTCTCATGTTTGGGAAATTTGCTGTTATTATTTCTGCAAATGGTCTTTTTATGTCATTTGTGTTGACTCCTGCTTTTTCATTGACACCAATTATTCTTACATTGTTTTTCTTTGCATCATCTTGCAGCTGTTGAATTGTTATTTCTTCGTCCCTTGTTATTTTTAAGAGATCTTTCCTTTCGTGATTACTAGCCACAATCCTGTCTTCAAGGTCTGAAAGTCCATCTTCAGTTTTGTTCAAGTGATTTTGCCAGCTTTCAGTGGAATTTCTAATTTCCTGGATATCTGTTTGAATCTGTTTCATGCATTCTATTTCTTTCCTATATTGATCGTTCACAGTTTCCATCATTTTCCTATCATCGTCAATTTTTTTAATCTATCTCTACTCTAGATTTGCTGAGCAATTCCTTTATGAATGTCGACATTTCTTTTTTTTACCTGAAAGATTATTTCTGATCTGATTTCCTCTGTAGCCTCTTGGATTTGTTTCTTTACTTTGGTTGCTATCATTTCAGAAATTTCAGGTGTATGTCTTTCATTTTCCTCTATCTCGTTGTCTCCTGAACTTGTTTTGGGTGGGCTGAAGGTCTGAGATTGCATCTTGCTTCTCTGTCTTGTCATTTTCTATTTCAAAAATTTTTATTTTGTTTTCTCTGTTGATCCTTGTATGGTTTTGTAGTAGGTAGCTATGTCACTAGTATCAGGTCCTCTCTAGGAAAAGTCTGTTCTTCTGGGGTGTCTTCTATGTGTGTGAGATTCTTGGCTTTTGTCTGTTCCAAGATCCTACCTTCCCAATTAATTAAGAGTGAGATGTTGGTATCTGTTTGGCTCAGTCCCCAGTTCTTTGGTGCTGGGCTGTGGTGAGGTTATTACCCTGGAGCCTCCCAGTATTGTTACAGAAGGGAGAACAACAGATTACAATATCCTAGCTAAAATAGTATATTAGCAGTAACAATAGCATCAAGCACAGTTTAGAAACTGACAAACTGTGGTAGCTATTAATTTTGTACCTTGAACCCTAGGAGCAAAATCTACAATTATATAACAGAACTGATTGTGAATTGGGAGCTTGTATTCAAAGTGCTTCCCCTTGGTAGAGTGGTTTTACCCTGTGTTGGGGTGATTTAAGAAGGAGAGTGGATAAAACAAAGATAACTGAAAAGAAAGTAGAAGTAAGGCTGGAGGACAAAGGACGATCATGCAAACTTTGGGAAACCAGAGGAGAGGGCAGAAGAGAAAGAATGGGGGAGTAAGCATGGGATTATCTGAACTTGGTCTCTGGGTTTGGGGGATGGGATTAGCTTTCTGTGGCTGGAGTTCTCCCCAGCTGTTTACAAAAGAGAGAAAAAGGAGAAGAAAAAAGAAAAATAAAACAAACAAAAAAATAACCAAATAAAGAGAGAACAGTGGCAGCCCCACCCGCCTGCCTCTACTCCGTGTCTTTGACCCCAAGCACAATGCTGGTTCACCCGACTTACCACTCTTGGCTAGTACTGTTACTGTTGCTTTGAACTTTTCATGCCACTAGTCCCACCTGTCCATCCTGTGCGCCTTAGTTGGGACCCTACTGTGTTGCTGGCGCTCCCTGTGGTCTCTGGGCCTTCCCATGCGGTTCACTTTGGTCATGGTAGCAGCGAGGGAAGGGGCCATTCTCTGGGCCTTCCGGCGAGCTTCACCTGGGTCGCACAGATGGCGATGGAAGAGGCCACCCTCCTCGCTCTTCACTTGAGTCATGGTGGCAGCGATGGTGATGAGCAATGCATCTTATGTTGACAGGCTTAAGGGATGGCCACAGGCAGCACTGAGGCAAGTGCTGACTGAGGACATCTGGCACCTGTGTCAGGTTGCTCTGGCAGTCAGGCAAAGCTGTTTAAGCAAAGGGCATTGCAGTAATTCTCTAGTTTATATTCTCTCTCTCTCTCTCTCTCTCTCTCTCTCTCTTTCTCTCTGTCTCTGTCTCGTTGAACTGGAGGTTGTGGTTACACTATAAATTCTAAAATATCTGTCACTTTTAATTAGTTAATATTTGCCTCATATGGTTACTGTGGAGTTTAGCTTCATGGCTCCATGCACAACATCCAAGGATGTGACAACAGGAAATATCCCAGTATGGTTTTCCTGAGATTTTTAGGCTGGTTCCCTTCCCCTGAAGCCCATGCTTTCACCTGGGTGGGATGAGAAGTGAGTGTGGGCTGAAATGAATCCTAATGTTGATCCTAGGGGGAAATTCTAGCCCAAGTTTCTGTTCTGACGAAAACAAGCAAGCGCAAGTAAAGCGCATGGCATAGGTGCTCAATGCAGAGCCTGGAGGAGTTGTGGCCAGTGTGCTGGAAAGCCCAGCTGGGACCATTTGGAGAGAGGAAATGTGCCCCAAGGCAACACTGAACACCAGTTACCTTCCACATTTTTGTGTAAATATACGTGATATTCTTAGTTATAAACAACTTTTTTGCCTTTCTTTTCTGCTTCTGTCTTGTCCAGGAAATCATAAATATTCGACCTTACTCAAAATGTGAAAAGAAGAATAATGGAAGCCCCTGAATACCTTGATTTGGATGAAATCGACTTCAGTGATGATATATCTGTAAGTATTACTACTAGTAAACAATGCTTTCAGGATATTCTGCCTTCAACTTCATGGGCTACTTTCTCTATTACAGTCTTTATATCCGTAACTCTTCCAATTATATTTAGGAATTGAAAGCAGAAATCCTGCGTGGCTCACAAAGTGTGCACTGGGGGGTCTCAGGGCCAAAAAGTGAGTCCTACCTCATTGTGTGTGAGATTGGGAGGGTGAGGCATTGACCTCAGTGAGGCTCTGAGTCCTGAACTGTTCCAGTGCGGTCAGAATTACTGGTGAGTAGTTTAGAAACTGACTGTATACACACAATTAACCCTGTGAATGTTAATTCCCGGTTTCCTTATATGGCTGGGTATTTCACAGCAGCCTTCTCTAGAATTCACAAGGACTCAGACAGAAACCAAGTTGAAATTAATCGACAAAAATAGAGTTTTTCCAGTCACTAAGTATCAGAACACAGAGTGGACATTCGTTGGGAACACTGAGGAGGAGTAATGTACTGGTCCAGCTGACCTCAGGGTGTCCTGCATGCTCTGATGCCACGGCTGCTGCTTCCCTGAGTTCCCGTAACAGTCACAAACTCTCTGCTGCTTCCGGGTTCATTCGGATTGTTCCGAGTGAATTGTCTGTGGGACCTCGCTTTACCACGGCCACACAGTCAGTGCCGCCTCAGCTGCAAACATGTTGTCATCTAGTGCCACAGCAGCATCGGGCTTTCAGAGTGTGTGGCGAGAAGGCAGTTGATTCTGAGTGGCTGCATAGCTTTTCTTCCCAGGATCTCACAGTTTCTTACTTGATCTTCTGTTGATCTGTCCGGGCCTAGAGCTTTGGGTCACCACTAGCGCGGTCCTGAAATGATGAGTTCGCTTTAACCTGCCTCTGGAGCATGTTAGTTTCATTCCTCTGCTTTACTCTTTACCTTGATGTAAAATATGCATACTGTAGACAAGAATTAGATTACAGGGATAATTTCTATGAATCACCTGTTTTGTATAATCTTGGATAACTCATTTTGTACAAGACAAATGTGAATCCATCCTTTCCCTATTTCCAGACATATTTTTCAGTTTTTAAAAATAAATTTTATTTTGTATACTTGATATTGTAGGATATGTTTGCACAGTAAAATGATTAGCTTAAAGAAGCAAATTAACATACCCATCATCTATTGCATAGTTATCATTTTAAAAGGAAATTCAGCCAAAATCTACTTATTTCACAGGAATCTCAAACACTGGACAGTTTTATTAGCTATAATCCTGTGTAGTACATTAGCCCTCTAGACTTGTTCATTTTACATAGCTATTACTTTGTATCTTCTGAGCTACATCCCTTTTTATTTTTTTTTACTGTTTTTATTTTATTCATGAGTGGCCATTTCTATTAGTCCTCATTCAGAGTCACGTGAAGCGAGCTTCCTCCTTACCATATCTTTCTGTCTTAGCCACTGTGCTTGACTTGAGAGAGGTCAGGGTGTGGTTTGTTTACAGGGTGTTTGGAGTTGAGCAGAGGAAAGCAAAGAGAGCAAAGGGTAGTGGAGGGGAGGACGGAAGGTATAATAGAAGAGGAAGCTTGTGTTATGATTAGGAGTTGCATGGCAGCTCTTTGGTTTGATAATAAGGTTTTTTTTTTTTTGGTACCAGAAATCAAACTCAGGACATTGTGCTTGCCAGGCAATAAGGTTGTCTTTGGAAGCACCGGCTTTGAGGGCAGCCAGGGGCCCTGCCTCGTCCTAGCCTTTGCTGGCTGGGTAGTGGGGTGGGCACACCAGCTGCCCCTCTCTGAGGTACTCACCAACTTGTAAGATTGCCTTGAGGACTGGGTGAAGTAGTAACACATGTGAAGCACCTAGCTTAGCACACAGTAATTACTCTTAAACATGGTAGCTTTTGTTGTTATTTCAGTAAATAATACAATAATATTTATATGACCAATGGTGAAGAAAGAACTCAAGGGAAAAGACTAGGCATGATGTCAAGATTTTTTTGAGTATAGCAGAGCAGTTGTATTTACAGAAGAATTGTCTGGCAGTAGCCCATAATTTTGATGAATTAGGAAGCCCTACTTGAAAGATAAAATATGTTAAGCAATGACTGAAGCTTAGACTATAGGATTATGCAACAGCTGAGCTTCTATAACTTGACCACTCTGAAACATAAAGATGTCCATCCGTAATAGTGTACTACACCCAAATTTCCCCCTTTAAATATGTTCTGTTGTTTGATCTTTAAACTGCACTTAAATTTAAATCTGATTTGAAAGCGCAATAATTTGTTGCGTACTTACTCTGGGACAGGCATTACCTTGTTTAATCCTCACAGCAATCCTGAGCAGATGGCACTGTTACCTTCTCCCACATCCCACCGCAAGAATATTTGGCGGTACTTGGAGACATTTTTCACTGTCATACTGAGAGGTGCTGCTGACAATCAGTGGGTGCAGGCCAGGTGTTAGTGACCCTTTGCATGGTGCCAGTTATCCGGGATACCTGCAGTGAGTCCCCAGTCTCCTGCCCAGGTTACATTGGTGCATGGTGGGAAAGAAAGAGCAAAAGACAAAAATGGTGGGTGGATAGCAGGGATCTGGGATGACCAGTTGTTCTCGGGGAACAAAAGGCCACGAGGTACCCAGACTCTTGGTATTTATTCATTACATCTGAGTCAGGGACAATGGGTGAAGGGCAGTGCATGTTTCCAGGAACAGTAATGGCAGCTATGGTGGGCTAGGAAGATCAAAACATTCTTACAAGGACAAGGACAAGACACGGGGGCAATGAGGCAACTGTAGTTTCCCCTGGTGCCTTATCATCTCCAGCAGGTTTTATCTTGCCCTGTGTGCCCCACAGCAGTCATTAGCCCCAGGGCTTCCAGCTGTGACCAGAAACAAACAGGAAGTTTCTGTGTTGCAATCTGGCCCAAAAAGGCAGGACAAGGACAAGCTTGCATGTCCCCTAGACTCAATTTATAATTTGTGGTCCCCAACAGCCAGGGATGCTTCTAAACATCCAACAACATACAGGGCAGTCTCCTACAACAAATAATCATCTGGCCCAAAGCTTGATAGTACCAAAGCTGAGAGCCCGGTCTCTTCTAACCTTGGAACTGAGGAAGCTCTGCTTCGACTTCAGACTGTAAGCGTAATAGATTTTACCAGCGTTCAGTGTTATCCAAGGTGAATACTTTAAATATGCCAGAATTGAACTGCTGTTATTTAAAGAGTTCATGGAGAAAAAAGTGGAGATTTGGAATATTGAAATGGAATATTGCAATGATAGCTCTGGAATATTGAAATGATTGCTCTCAACTTATTTAAGTAAACAAGGAACAACAAATATTACAGTTGCTTTACAGGCTAAATGGAGATTATTCAAATGCTAAAACTGAAAAATGAACATGTTTTCATTGTGCTAACTCAGTGGCATAAAAAGAAATTTAGTTTGTTTCCCATGAACGTGCTATTATTTTTCGGATTCTGTAAACCTCCATGTCTGACAGCCCTTCTGACTCTTTCCTGGTTAAGTGGCGGAGAGGGAAGGAAGATGCACTTTACATTTGGAAAAGATGTTTACAAAAATCATGCCAGAGTCCAGAACTCTTCTTACTTTCCAGCTGTAGCCCTATTACATAGGATAGGCTTTGTATTTCATGAGTTTTCCCTCTAGTCATGAGCCTGGTTCTTGTTTTAATTAAAACACAAGCTATATATTGGTTTAAAAAATACAACTTTTTTGCCTTTACCCAATGAGACAAAACACAGAAGGCAACCATATTATTTTGAAGTTTTCCAGACTTCAAAATAATGTGCATCCTTTGCAAAATGCAGAGCGTAAACTTCTTGTAACCCTGCCATGTAAAAAGGCAAAACATCGTGCAGCAGCGGCAGGTTTGTGAGAGACGCAACACACAAAACACGGAGGCTTTTCCAAA
This sequence comes from Erethizon dorsatum, assembly GCA_028451465.1. Lineage (NCBI taxonomy): Eukaryota > Metazoa > Chordata > Mammalia > Rodentia > Erethizontidae > Erethizon > Erethizon dorsatum. The sequence continues at coordinate 84,658,047 of CM051838.1, read as the reverse complement.
CAGGGCTTTTCTGTCACTTCAGATGGGTTTCCAGATTTCTTTCTTTATTCCTATGGGAACCAGATCCCTCTATTCTCCACCCCCCCCCCCGTTGTTAAAACAAAAACCTCTGGCATTCCTAGGAGCCATAGTGTATTTGTTTACTAAGAAAGTCCAATTTGCTGTTCTCAAAAATAGTATCGTATATAAGACGAGGGAAGCAGAGGCTGGGCCGTGGCTCTCTTGAAGAGCTTCGTTCACGGGGGCCACATGTCAAAGCTGGCTGTGCCACACACTGAGATAAATTCTTTAAGTCAAATTATCTTGATCAAGCCTCACATCAACTCTGGGAGACAGACTTTTTTTCTTCTGTTTCTCAGATGAGAAAATTGAGGCTTGCAAGGGGTGTGTGACTGCCACAGAATTATTGATAGATAAGTGACAGGGTGAGGACAGCATTGCTCTTCCCTCCTGAGCAGCTTAGTCGAGTAGAAATGTCTGTGGACTAGTCCGTTCACCCGTTACGCTCCCTGTTCGGCACTGACGTGATTACAGGTTACTTCTTGGCAGTAAAAAGAGTTGGTATACATTATAAATAAATAAAATAAAGGCAGCTAAAGGGAACTTAAGCAAATCTCTTAATTTTACTGTACCTCAGATTTCTTTTCTGCAAGTTGATAATCATCTTTACTTATTGTTTTAGATTTTTAATGAGGAAAACATAAAAATTTATGTATATGTGTTAAACATACACATATATGTGAATATACACATATGCGTAGAGATATACACATAGTACACATACCATGCATGAAAATATCTTCACACGAACAGAAATGGGTGAAGCACTCTGTCCGTCTGTATCAGTCTAACTTAAAACTTTGGTAAAAATTGACACTTTTTGGCAGTCACATAACTTATTTTTTGTGCAGACCAAATGTGATCAAGATAAATAAGTGTCCTTCATTTTACCCCTTTAGTCCAAATCTTTGCAATCTAGAGTAATAACATAAAATTATGTGGGCTCAGTTTTCTGAGGTGCTTGAACTGCCGCACTATCTGGTAGAAAAATAAATTCTTATGGCAAATTAACCTCACTTTTAATGAGTTTTCAGGTCCTCACATAAAAAAAAGTTTCCTTGCAGAATAGACTTTATTTTCACCGAAATACCTATCCTTCCTTGTGTTTTGTGTGGACTACCTTTTACTCAGTCCAGTTCACGAACACATCCCTGGCTTTTGTTACACTGCAGCACAGACCCATTTCACAGCCTTGGAAGACCTGAATAACGGGGTGGAAAGTGCACCAAGCGGACACCGGCAGTGAATGGGATGCGTAAGGGATATAGCTTTGCCCTGCCTTTAGGCGTGGAACAGAGTATAAAGACAGTCAAGGCTCTGGGAACCTGCCTTGCCCTTCCACTCTAGCAGGAAACCGGCCAGAGATACACGGATCCTACCGTACCTTCTTCCGCTCTTCCTAGGACGTGACCAAGACTTCCATGTGCCCTCTGGCTGCTTCCATCACCCCTCCACTGTCCCTGTCAGCCACGCCCTTTCAAGCAGTTGTGCTGTTCTTATCTAAATGAAAACTTTTCTTAGTGCTTTTCAATATGACCTATTTTCAGCAACTATTCAGAAGGCCCCACATTTTATAGTGTTCTTTGTAATATCCTGCATTTGAGCCCAGTTACCTCTCATTCCAGAAGACTCCAGCCCCACTTAATCAAGAGCCTCAAACCTTGTTCTAACATCATGTAACTTATATATTCTCTTGTTTTCTAAATACCTCCCAGAAAAATGAATTAGGAATCATCTATCCAGAAAAGATGAATTATGTGTTGATGTCCCATAGCTAGTGTTAGGTACCAGGACTGGGACCAAGTTCTTTGGACTCTAAGCCTTGGACCAGACACCTCTGATAAAGAGTTTAGAGAGGAACCTCAGGAAAGAGTGATTTTGAAGAAAAATAAGCGACTGCTAGATTTTTTTTTTTCCATTTGCCTTGTTTTACTCTGCAGATAACCCTTGCTTGATAGTCATCGGATTGAACAAGAGTTGTGGCTGCCATCTGCCCTACTGCAAGATAAAGTTTTTAAAAATTATTTTGTAATTTCTAATTTTGCTTCAGTAATTATGACTTCAACATCATTTTTCCTGATCATGTCAATATTTTAAAATGAAAATAATAATAACATTTGTTGAACACTTACTGTGTACTGCACATGATTTCCCATGTTTTACATTGTTATTATGCTTTATATCATCATCTTAACAGCCATACTCTCAAACAGGAACAGTTACCACCCTGTTTTACCAATGAGATTAAGAAACTAATATTAGCTGTACAGTGGTGAGGTCAGTATGTATTATGGGCAGTCTGGCTTCAGACTTCATGTGTGTAATCACTGAACTGAAAGTGACTTCTGTTTGACCTTCCCGATTCACCTAGATCTGTTTCCCAGCCATGTCTGCTACTTACAGTAGGAGGCAGTCATTTGACACTATGATTTCACTACCTTCGCCAGCGTGGAACATCATTTTATTAATTACATTATATGAAGTCCATCAGTAGTACATTAGAGTAGTTCCCAGTGTACTCTGAAGATTATCAAAAAGTTACTGAATATTCCTAAATACTAACCACAAACAATATCTAGCATTTAAATTTTTTATTAATGTTTTTTTAAAAACATCTAAGAAGATGTAATAAAACTAAAGAGCCAGAGCAATAGTCAAAGGCATTCGAAAATAGGATTGATCATAGTAACTTTCATTAATGGGGCCTAATTGGCAAAATGTATCTAGATAGTGGATGATACATGGAAGTGTGGATCTTCCGTGTCTACCGTGGAGAGGTGGTGGTCAAAACTGTGATAGCAGTTAAGTCACCTGTGAAAACATGGGACGTGGAAAGAAGAATGTCCCAAGAAAAGAATTGTATAGAAATATATCCCTTGGAATAGGGAGGAAAAAATAGGCTTTTATAAAAGAAACTGGAAAGAAGCTTTCAGAGATAAAACTAAATGAGCGAAAGAGGGGAGCAGGATTTAAGGGATTAAATGAAGGGATCATCTATACTGGCAAACAGATTATTATTAAAGATGAGGGTTGAGACTTGTCCACTGTTTTGAATTTAAGACCCTTGTGTAGCCAGGCACGGTGGCATCCACTGCTAATGCCAGCGCTCTGGGAGGCTGAGGCAGGAAGACCGAGAGGTCCAGTCCAGTGCAGGTGACTTAGAGACACAGGGAGATTCTGCCTCATATAAAGCAGTGGAATGAAGCTTAGGGCTGAGACCCTGAATTCAGTCCATCACTGAAAAACAAGACTCCTGGTGACTGTAGTAAGTACACTGTGGGCCATGTCACGTCACACTGGCTGGAGGAGTAAATGTAGAAATGAGGAAATAGGAACAGAGACAATTTTTTCAAAACAGCTCATGAACACAAGAGCAGGAATGCCCATGGACTGCTAGGAGAGTGGAGTGCCCTGAGGGGGCAGGAGTGCTTATTTTTATAGGATCTGAGAAGGCCAGTATTGAGAGAGTGGCCAAGGAGATGCAGAGAAGGGGGGATGCTGGCAGGACAAGAGTCTTAAAGAAATGAGGGGGAGGAAACCTGAGCACACGCAGGTGACTGGAGATGCAGGAGTGGACAGTGCCACATCCTCAGAGACGGGTGAGGGCAGGACAGCTCTCCTGAACTGAAAGAGCGAGCCTTGGGAGAGGAGGACAGTGTCTTATAAAATACTGTGCTCAGAAAGTATCACTTGGGCCGGTGAGATGGCTCAGCGGCATAAGCACCTGCCTGGCAAGCGCAAGGTCCTGAGTTCAACTCCCGGAACCCACATATGCAAAAAGGGCCAGTGATATCGCTCAGCGGCACGGGCGCCTGCTGGCGTGCGAGGTCCTGAGTTCGACCCCCGGTACCCACAAAAGAATAAATAAATAAAATATCACTTAAGCTGTGCCTTTGCCTTCACACATTGTTGCCATTATTTTTTATTGCGTGCCCATTGAGATGCCTGCCTGAATTTTGGAAAGCTCTGTGAAAAAACATGAATTTCACACGAGTTGTTTGGATGGGTGGCTTGTTTCTTTTGGAAACTTATTGGGATCCTAGTTACTTAATTTTCTAGCTTGAAAAGGTGCTTGGGATATTATTCTTTCATTTTCCATAGCTCATTACCATTTGAGTAATGTCTGCTTATTCACCCAACTGGCTTCAGTTTTTAGGAATAAAAGCCAAAGCTTTTCAGGCTCAAATAGTATGTGGGGTGGTCAGAGATCCTCCCGCCTGATGGAGAAATCACGTGCTGCCCTTAGGAATCCCACGCGTGGTCAGAACGCTTCGCGTGACAGGACGACAGGACTGACTGGTTCACACTGGGATGTGCAGGACTTTCCAGCGTCATATCGGCTGTGCAGTTTGTGAAGCTGAGTTTTCAGTGTCAGGCTTCACCCACAAACTCTGGTGGGTAAGGAGAGGATAAAAAGAAGCCAAATGACATCCTGGAACGGGCTGAGCCTTCTTTCCTTTCATTCCAGTCCCGGTTCAGCCCCTCTCATCCTCTCTCATTACTTTTCACGTCTTGTTCTACTGAGCTTAAAATCATGACTGTGATGAAGATGAGGAGGAAAGGGCTGTGAACACTCACCAAAAATAGGTTAGAGGCAAGAGACAACATTTAATGGCAGTTAACAGTTTATAAAATGACTACAGTTACTTCAAATAAGTATCCGTGTTTTGCAGATAAGGAAACTGAGTCTTATTTGTCCAGAACCAGAGCTAGTAAATGTCAGAACTGCAACTTGAATCTAGATCTTCTGTCCACAGATTCATTATCCATTGTTCAAAGGACATCAGCAAGTACTCATACCGTTACTCTGTTCAGTGTTTTTTTTCCTTTTAAATGCACCATGATTACATTGTTAGATTTGTAATTATGGGTTTCTCTAAGAAGATTAGTTCTATATAAACGTAAATTACTATTATAGTTAATGTTACTGCAACTAAAGTCATGGACAACCTAGAGGAATTCATGTAATTCAGCTTAATAAGTGCTGAGTATCTGAGGTAAATAAAGTACTGTCTGCATCCCCAGGAAACAGATAAAGCATTTATGTACAGACACAGATGAAATGTACTGTGACAGATTCTGTGATGCGTGCATGACGAAGTTGAGGAAACAACATAGAGCAGTCGTTTTTGAACTCTCATACATCAAAGTCGCTGGATAGCTTGGGATAAAACAGATTGCTGGACCCCACACTCAAGAGTTCTTGATTCAGAAGCTGTGGAATGACTTCCAAGGATTTGAATTCCTGAGAATTCCCTGGTGGTGTTGATACCACTGATCTAGAGATCATGCTTCGAAAGCTGGCAACTTCCATCTGGGAGAGTCAGGGAAGGTGTTGCAGAAGTGATAGCCAGGCAAATTTTGAAGAATCTAAAGGAGTTTTCCTAGTGAAGTGGGTACAGGGACATTTAGGTAGATAAAATAGCAGACACTAAAGGTAGAGACAGGCAAAATGATAGGGAAACACAGGAGATTTGTTGTTTTGCCAAGCGTGGTGGCACACACCTATAATCCCCGCTACTCAGAGACAGAGGTAAGAAGATCACAAGTTCGAGGCCAGCCTGGGCAACTTTATAAGATTCAGACTCTAAAAAGGGAAAGGAATATAGCTCAGTAGTGGAATACTTGCCTAGCATGCTCAGGAACTGGGTTCAATCACCAATACCACTAAATAAATTAAAAAAGATTTGTTACTGCCACAATCAAAAGAAAAGTTGACAATACTGAAAGATGAAGCTTGTGTGCATGGTCTTTGACCTAGAAGCTATGTGAAGCATTGAAGGATTTGAAACAACCACACACTTAGATAAAATTTGCATTTCAGAAAATAGTTAATTTTAGTGCCAGTATGGAGGCTCGGGAGAAATTCCCACTTAGTACCTAAACATGAAAAAGCTCCTTTGAATGTCTGTAGTATTATACCCAAGAGTTAGTAAAATGTGTGTACACAGTGGTATTTGTTCAGTCTCTGTGTGCCATGCACATGTGCAAGTCAAATCAAAACTCACTACACACCTCTGTGGTCAAACAGGGAGAGTTGGAACCACAGTAATAAATCAGACGTCCTAACGTGTCTGCCTCTGGGGTAGCAAGGATGCGCATGCCTGGAAATGCAGACAGCAATGCACCCATCTTAATCACAGCCCAGTTAGCAAACCTTACTGAATTTGTCATGAACTATATTTAATATAATCAATCTTAAGTTTCCTCTTTCTAAATTTTTTTCCTTAGAAGAAAAGCAAAAACAAAGAGCGGGGTGGGGGGGGGATATGGCAACCGGCACAGTAGTCCCAGTTTTAATTGAATTATAGACTGTATAATTGTTCACCCTCTACCAGCTGGTCTCAGTCATCTCCTAGACTCGTTAGAGAGCCTGTACTTGGCCAGAAATGTAAGGTACCTTGTTACCGGTAATACCAAAAAAAGTGTTCTCTGTCACCCCTGCCCCAGTAATGTCATATAACAGGGAAAAATGCTTTCATTTTTGCTTTAAGAGGCAGCCTCCCCTCTGTACATACAGTGAATTTGCTAAAGCACTGGTAGTCTCAGAGGGACAGCCGACGTAAACAGGCTGTTATTGCATCAGACAGGTAAGAGTCATTGCTCTAATTAGCCACTCGAGATTTCATTTTTCACTTGGAAATACTGGAATTTAATTTGTTTGTGATGTGTGGTTGACAAATAGACAATAGCCGCAACTGCTCTTCCCTCTATCTTGCCATGCGGGTACTCTGCGGAAAGCCCCGAAGGTCACGATACAGTTACCTCACTTCATCTGCCAACATCTAAAGTACCACAGCATTGAACAATGTGTCCAGGTTACACATTCATCACTTGCAAGGCGAGAATAATCCTAATAAGTTTCTCTTGATCACTTCTCTTAAATTTTTTTTTCTCAGTGCCCCCCAAATTTTGCAGTGAGAGGGAGTTCATGGTAAATGCTCATTTGCATGAGAACATTGTTCTCAGAAGTACAGAGCAAAATATTTTTAGCAAGCTCAATTTTATGAATTAAAGTGTGAGTGTGATGGAAGACAGTCCTGGCTTAGCCTTTGATTAAAGAAAGTGTTCATCCTATTTATTTTATTTGAAAACCACCTTCTCTGAAGAAAGATTGATTGGCATCAAATGTAGTCTCCATAAATCATACCCTATTGATTTTACATTTGTTTCATTTTTTCTGATTTTGTGCCTCCTTATATCATAATTTGTTGTCCTGAGCTAGCCCTGAGCTGGTGCTGGGACCAAGCTTGAAAGGTGGCTTCTTTCAATTCCAACTAATCTATATGAGAAGCAGATGAGCTTTCAAACATAGAACCGCCCTCCCCTCCCTTTCTGACGTTATGCTGGTATTTCCCAGGGACACACAGATGCTGCATTCAGATCTATGGCAAGTGGCAACACTGGGGACTTGCTCATGGTCCAGGCAGCATCAGCACGGACTTGTCTCCTCACTGCCCTGGATGTTCCGGAAGCCCGGTGCTCCTCCACTTGGCTTTTCCCACTGACTCGGGGACTCAGCATCCAAATATATGGCCGACTCGTGGAAACTCTCAAAGTCAGATAGTTTTTACATCTTCCTCAAGTAGCAGACGTGATGAGAATATCTGCTGGGTACTTCCCACCTTAGTAGCTAGGGAAGGGCTGCTAGACCTCTTCTCAATCTGCATCTGCTTACATGCTTTTAGGTAGAACTTAGGATGCTGCCTGATCACCAGGCAGCCCATTTGGGGTACACCAATATAGACTTCCCGCAAATAAACGTTGTGCTCAGGTATCTCTTGTGTTTATTTTTTCTGGCCAATTTGAGTGAATGCTCTCATATTACATTGCCACCTTACTTTCTCTTCCGACTTTCCATTCAGTATTCAGTCACGTCACTCAAGACCATCCCTGAACTGTGCCGAAGGTGTGACTCCCAGAATGAAGACAGAGCAGGTAAGTTTTGCTCCTCACCTTTCCCCCTTATCAGGACCTAATGTCGAGGGCTCAGAAAACAGTGGGCTGCTCCTGCTGTTTTCATTTCCCTTTATGCTTTTTCCACTCACATCCCCTCCCGACACCTTCAACAAACAGATGTTTGGTCATCCACAAGAGGATAACAGGACAGAGAAGCCCTAATAGGGACCCAGCTGCATACAAATAAACATAGGCGATCATCTTAGCATCTCCAAACCACAATATATGCAGCAATTTACTGAAAACCCAAGAAACCATTGGTGACAAAATATAATGGTGCAGGCGCCAATGCAAAGATGTTGGGTGCATTTACTACCCATATGGCAAGTACCGGCTTGGGGGATAGAGCTTTGCCAAAGTCTGAAACACTATCAGGGATGCGACATGATGAACTCTGCAGCAAGGCGTACTATAACAGTTAAGATTAAAGCAGAGCGTGGAGTTTAAAGGTATAAACTAAACAGAATTATGGCACATAGATGAAAACCAGCTGCTTGACCTTTCCTCCTTGCACTCCCCTCCCCCAATAAAAAGTACATTTAGGGTGGTTTTTCCTTCTGTAAATCAAATTAGCATTTCTGCTTTTCTCTCTGTGATGGGCAAAAATGAAAATAAGAAAAAGATATTGGTGGGAATGATATCATGGTATTAAACTATGAACCGATGCTTATTTTTTCCAGGTAATTACTGTAAACCATCGCCATTAACCTTGCTGAAACTAGACCTCCCCTCATAGTAATGAGAGTCCTGAGAACCATGGTTGGTGGCCGACTTACGATGATCCTCTTAATTATGTGTCCTGTGTTTTAAAATAAATAGGTGTGCCACACCTATACAGCTTCTAGAATTCTAGGTCTTTCCAGCTGAGAGGACTTTTATGAAGTGAATCTACCTTTCTTCTGGACGGCTTGTTTTCTTTTGACATTGTGCTTAGCTGAGACGGGAATAGTAATTAGTCTTTCTCGGTGTGTGTGTGTGTGTGCGCGCGCGCGCAAGTAGTGCATTGGTATTTGTGCACGGAAGACATTTTTAAATTTAAATAACAGTTTTCACTTACTCTTAGTTTTTTCTTTTTATTTCAGAGCACTCTAGTTTCTGTAGGGCTTCACAGGGGCTTTTGGACGTGGGTCTTCATTGTTTCAAAGTCGAGCCGATGCCTGTGGTCAGTGACACAGGACACACATGCAGCAGCGTGGTTGCTAGTCCCGGAGTCCAGTCATAGCGATGTGTGGAAGTGAAGAAAACCAGTGTGACTGCTGCCCGGTGACGCAGACGAGGGCTGGCAGGAGGAGAGAGGAGGTCGGGTGTGCAGAGACTGGGTCCCCGTAGGAGTCAGCTGTTTATCAGCTGTATGATCTTGAGCCTGTGGCTAATTATCTATAAAATAAGAAACTTCTTCCAAGCTGGATGTGGGGTCTGATTGCAGGAAGCTCAAGAGTTCAAGGCCAAGCCTAGGTAACTGAGCAAGACCCTGTCTCAAAATTTAAAAAAAGGAACTTCTACCAATGACCACAGCTATTGTTAGGATCAGAATTAGGTGATGTATCTGAAGGCACTTTGCAGATAAAAAATTTTCTTTCTTTAACTGGAGGCGGGGAGTAAGAAAGAAAAGTAATAGCAACTATTTCATTAGTGATAATGTAGTTACTATTAATGTACTAGGTAGTGTTGTGTGAACTTTACTTACCTATCATGGCTGTGAGTTAAGTACTATTAGGATGTTCATGTTACAGACAGGCAGGCTGAGAAACATCAATTAAACATCTTGCCTAGAGTCACATAGCAGTCAACTTATAGAGCTGGGGTTCAGACCTCAGGAATTCTTCCTCTAGATTTTGTTCTTATCTGTTACACATCCTACCTTGCAAGAGAGCTGCATTTAGCAGCAGCAGTTTAACTTTAGTATGTTGTCATTTGAAAACTTTTTAAATCAACATTTTCCCCCATTAAGGGTTAATTTCTGTTCTCTGTTAAGTAACTACATTTAAGTGAATAAACTGAAGCTTTTAGCAGTCATTCTCCCTGAGGCTGGTCTATTCCATTCTCTTCAGGTCGTGGGACTTGTGCCCTTTCACATTAAGTGATGTTAGATTTTTCTTCTGTAGTGGAGGAGGAGGCCAGCTTCAAGTTCAGACACTTTTAAACTTCCCCCAAAGCAAGGGCCCAGTGCTCAAGGTGGTCAGCTGTATTTAGATTTGGCAGGACATTGGTGTACAAGGGAAAGACTTGGGCATCTTAATAAAATCACATATACTCCTCCAATTTGATGGCCCATTTGGAGGCCAGGAAACTGCATTCTAATAGATCTAGAGTGATTCTAGAAAAAGGAACAAGTGGAAAAATTCGCCTGTACACAGCATCACTTTATCTGTGGACTTTGAAAGAAATCTTGTGGTAATGCTTGGAAAGGAAAACAAGGTAGAATTTACAGAGCCAATTTCTAAGAGAATGGAAATATTCTCAATCATTGCCGTGGGCATCAAGATGGAGAATTAATCCTATCCAGCCTGTCTTTATTTTATCAACCATCTAGGGAGAGTCTGTCCCAGGGGTGCTAGCAAATTTCTGTCTTTACAGGTAGATGGCAGCAGAAAGAACTTTGGTCTCTGAGAAAAATCTGCATCATCTTTAGCACAGAGTACCCTACAAGAAAACATCTTCCAAACCTCTGTCCCTTACACCTCACATTTCTCTTTACTTTTCTAGAATACATTAAGCACATGCTATTTGAGATAGTTTGTCAGGTCCTAACATCTATCCTTGTATTAATAAGTCTTTCACCAGTTATTCTTATTTGTTCTCTTATTTATTCATTCAACACGTATTTGTTGAGTGTTCTCTGACCCAAGCACTGAGGACTTGGCAAAGAACAAGAGAGTCCCTGTGTTCATGGAGCTTAGTCTAGTGGGGGTGACAGTTGAAAAGCAAGCAAATCAATAAATAACGAAGGTCATTACAGAGAGTTATATGGGGTAACATGAGTAATGTGACAAAATATCGTGTGGGAATGAGGAAGGGAGGGCTTAACAGTGGTGGCCACCCTATGACACGCATGCTGCAGCCGGTTTGTTATGGAAAGCTATCACTGCTTAGGAGGTCAAGGAATGTTAGAACTACCCACTATTTCAGAAGGAGGACTGAAGGTAAAGGAACTAGCATTCCTTGGCCTGGAATGAACCTAGCAATGTGAGGAAGTAAAGAAACCCAGTGTAACTGCTGCATGGTGAGCCAGAGAGGGGAGGTCAGGGACACGACCCAGGCCAAACTCTGGAGAGTTGGGATTTTCTGTGAAGTGCAGCAACAGCACTGCCAGCAGGCCCCCCATTTTCTAAAATCCCATCACAGGTTGGGTATCCCTCATACAAAATGCCGAGGAACAGAACTGTTTCAGATTTTGGAGCCTGTTGGATTTCGGATTTTCAGATTAGGGATGCTCTACCTGTACCTAAAAAGAGGCCTCAGCTTGTAGAATCTGAATTCTCAGTAAGGCAAGGGACTTTAAAAATCATCTAATCCAAGAGAGGAAACAAGAAAGTTCAAATAATAGATTGGTGAAATGTTGACAGCTCATGAATGGGGATGAGGCTGTACAGTTGTCTGGGATAAAATTATCTACAAACAAAAAGTTTTCCAGAAGTTTAAAAACTATATAATCCAAGCTAATGTAACCTTCGAAGGTTATTCTTGCTGTCCCGTCCCTGGGGTCATCCAGCCTGTGCCCCTTCAGTGACAAGGAGGGCACAGTCTTGTGACACGTCCATCCATGAAAGGCTGGCTGTGCTACTCAGCCAAAATCAATATCCCCTGAGTTCCCAGCCACCAGCCCTGGCTCTGCCTCGAATCAGGTTCATCTCTGCGCCTGGGTAGAGAAGGAGGGCACCCCCTCCAGGAAACACACCAGGTGCTGAGTGCATGAGGATAGCAGTCACCCCGTTCTGGTCTTGTCAGGGTTAACCGTTCCCGCCACAGTTTCAGGTGCATCTTTGTTACTCTTCTTTCTCTCTTGTGTGCACATTGCAGTCTTCCAGCACCCCTCTTCCAGTGGACCCTGAGTTGAATTTGAGGTCTCCTTGTGTATAGTCTGATTGGAACTGGTCAGCCAATGGAACAGCTCCTGGGGGTATCATGGACCTTTCCTGCCTGTGTAAGAGGGCCCTTTCTTTCTGCCTGTTTCCTCAACGATCTGAGAGGAACAAGAGTGAAAAATGAGCGTGGCCTCTGGCAGCCCTCTGGGAAATGTACAGCCCACAGCTCACACACTTCGTCTCTGCTCCCTGGGTCAGCTTTAGCCAAGAGCCCTGAGGATGGCGAATGACAGTGCTAGAGATTGGGGGCCTCCCCTGCACTCCCACCAGCTCCCCACTGCCTGTAAGTTTATCCGGGGAGTGCCCTTCATTTAGCCAAGGCTAAAGAATCTTGTCGATTCCTCTAACAGGAATAATATTTTAAACTGTCACCCCCATTACACTACCCTGTGACTGGGGCATTGAGCTTTAGAGAGAGAAGAGGTTTTGCAAGGAAGGAAGGTGGGGGAATTGCAGATATCACAAAAAGGTAGAAGGACCAAGGAGAGGCAGGGAGCCCAGGAGCACACTGTGCCTGGAGCTGCGCAGGTGCTGGGGAGGGTTCTGAGTTATCCTGAGCTGTTCAGGGTGCCAGGCAATGCCAGGTAAACAGCTTCCTTAGCCTCAGAATAGTTCTCTGATTATTATGCACATGTTCTTGATGAGAAAACAGAGGCCAATCAAGAATAAGTAATTGGCTCAAAGTTCTGGAGCTAGCAAGTGAATCTGAAACCATCCCTGCTATCTCTGGGGCTCTTAGGAATTTGAGTCAGCTGAGTAATTTAGGGAAGAAACCGTGTGCAGCAAGTAGCACAGCATAAGGATTAGCATCAGAGGAAATCATGTGTGAAAATCTTGCATCTGAAGACAGAAGTTATTTGTGAAATGTTTGCACTCATTCTTTTTAATACCTGCTACTTATGTAGGAAAAGACAACAAGACAGTGAATGTTAACTCTACTCTATGGTTTTCTGTAAATGAAGCGAAAAATACATTATGGCAACATACGGTATTCAAATAAAAACATATTCAATTTCATTGACTTGGAGTTTTTAAATTAGGTATTCAAATATACATTTGTTTCAGTTCATGATGCTTTAAATATCTTGTGATTATTTTAAAATATGTATCTGCTAAGCTCATTGTAAAATTTTCTCATGGAAGAAATCAAATATTGATGCAGCTTTGCATCTGAGATGTTAAATGCGTTGAGGTTAAAAACTCAGTTATATAACAGTAATAAGTGATCTTGTGATATCTTTGTGAATAGATTATGAAAGAATATCAATACCTAAATAATATAAAATGTTACTTGTATTATAATGAGTAAAGGAAACCATATTTTTTTAAACTCGGTATCTTATAAAACTCATTTTGGATGTGTATTTAAAAGCATTGCAAATTTGCTATATTTTTAGGCATTGTGCATGTAAATTTTGTGACATACCCTTGGCCTGTAAAAACAAACACTTATGTAGTGTCCTAAGATTTTCAAGGATTTCATCCATAACCTAAAAGAATAGATTGGCATGAAATTTATCCTGTAGACATTGCTGTGGTGAGGTTGTAAATCTCCTGTTTTCAGTTTGTATTAAGGTTTAATGCTAAAAGCATGAAAGTAAATTGAAAAGCTTACCGATTAATCCATTTCACATGGTGTGATATAAATGAGACTCCAAAGAGTAGAGAAACACATTTTCTTATGATCTCAGTCTAGAAAATGAACACCTCACCATGAGGCAGCAAAGAATCTAGTATTTGTAACAAAACACCCAGTTTATTTAACAATTAAAAATTTAAAAGTGATAAAACATCTAGATGAGAAGGCTCATGATGTAAAACAATTATTTTAATTTTTAACAAAATTATAAAGATGATATAATTCTTTAAATGATGGAAAGTTAAAAATTGTAATTAAACTTGCCATGAAAATAAAATTACTATATTTTTTCCTGAGCCATATTTTTTGTATAGCTTTAATCATAAAATTGAGGACAGTTTCATCAGTGCTTTTTTTTACTGTTGCTATAGAATGCACATGGCTATGATTGTGAATGGATCACAGAACTTACCATGAAAGTAAATTTGTTTCTGAGAGAAAGAATGTAAATCAATGTGCATGAAGATGAAATGGGGGTTGATAGAAAAATTAGAATAAGGCTCTTGATACTGAAATGGAAAAAGGGGCTGAAAGTAGCGGCACTTAAACACATTAATCTTTGCCACTTCTCTTTTCTTGAGCATTTTTTCTCCGTGCCCAGCCATAAGTGCAGTCACCACGGCAGCCTTGTCTTGTGAAAGTTAATAGCAGTGTTAATGTTTAGGAGTTAAGAAAGTCATAATTAAGAAAGAATTTGCAGAAGGGAAAACTTAGAGGAAGGTTCTCCCAGTCTCCTCTTCCGCGTCTTGGTTTCTTTTTTTTTTCTTTTTTTTTTTAATTTTTATTTTAAAGAAAAAATAGAACAAACAAAATTTCAAAACAACATAACAGGAGGGTAACAATGGTTAATACATTGTGTATTGTTATCTTTAAATTAGTTATTCAGAGTACAAGATATCAGCATTCAATTGTCCAAACAATATTAGCACAAACCTTTCCTTTCAATGAACTAAGAGAAATTAGTAGTATATCTACCTTACCTATCTTGTATATATATTTTTTTTTCCTTTTCCCTTCCTTCTTTTCTCCATTTCCCCATCCAGTTTCTCTTTCCTTTTAAACAGTTTCTTTGTGTTTTACAATATCTATTGTACATTTTGGATCTTATTTACTCTTTCAGCTTCTCACACTAGGGAGACAATAGGATGTTTACACATGTACATCTGGTTTATTTCACTTACGAGTATGGTCTCAAGTTGCATCCATTTACCTATAAAAGTCTCCAGTTTATTCTTCTTTATGGCTGAGTAGTACTCCATTGTATAAAAATACCACATTCTTTTTCATCCATTCCTCGGTTGATGGGCATTTGATTTCTTCTTATTCAACTCTAAGGAACGTATCTTTCACTTCTAAAACAGATCATTAAAGAAACGTCCTCGTGGTAGAAATGAGTCTGAGGAAGTACAACATAAAGGAGGAGGAAGAACCAGAAATGCAGAGAGAAGCATCATGGAGGCAGAGAAGGGAAGAACTGAACCGCCAGGACAGGAAAAACCCTAAACAAAAGCACAGAATCTTCTTCCTGTTGGCTGTGGCTTCTCAGTTACCTTCTCAGGAGCCTGAGACCTTCCTCAGGGAGAGAGGATTTCCTCTGCCCCATCTTCCCAATGCAGTGCGAGCGTACTGGATGAGTGTGTGTTGCTGAAAGTTCCAGTTTGGGAACTCCAGACCATCCCTGCTAGCACCTCACTCCTTGCTGAAGATGATTTTTTCTTTCGTCTCCCCACATTAAATGGCCTCTGTCTTCCCATTTCGAATGACCCTTCTTTGTCTGCGTAGCTCTTTTGCTCTGACTCTTCCCTCAGTAGAAGGGGTTAGGGCTGAACTGTGGATCATTGACGGAGTCCTTGCCTCGCGTGTGCAAACCCTGAATTCAATCCCCAGTGCAGCCAGTCAGTCAAGTAAGTGAATAAGTAATAAACTCAGGGAACAGGGAATCCTACAGTCTTGCAGCTCGGTCGTTCGCACACGCCGCGTTCTTCACGGGAGGTGTCTTTCCTGTCCCTTTCCACCTCCAAAGCCCTTTCAGAGCCCCTTCGTGTGACTTCTAGATAGACTGTCCAATAAAAACATATAACCTGAGCCACACATACAACCTACCATCTTCCAGGACCACATTAAATAAATACGATTAAACAGACGGGTTATTTTATTTACTGAGTGAAGACCATCATCGTGTCCGTGTGCCACCAGCCGTATTTTAAATGCTCATTAGTCTCTAGTGTCCTCTGTATTGGACAGTGAAGGTCTGCTTTCTACCAGCACCACCCCAGCTCATTATTTTCTAGTTCTCTATACTTTTCCTCCTCTTTATATATTTGTTTTGAAATTTATTAATAGTATGATAGTGGTTTAATATCAGTTTTCCCTAGTAGACTAAAAACTCATTTGGGCAGTTGTGTCCGTGATGGCGTCTCTTGAGCTTTGCTGCTAGCGGTAATGTCGGAGTTGTGGGTGGTGGATGGACGGATGGATACGGGAAGAGGTGGAAAGAAGCCTGGTGCTTTGGTTTAGTATCGTGACGGAAGTGTGGACAGCCGGTGTTTTGCTTCTCTCCATTTGGTTTGATGCCCCTTCTTTCATCTGTGCCATCAATCTCTCTTGTTTTCCTATGGGGCCATTGCCCTCATAATGCGCTCTTTACCTTCCATCTTTAAAGAAAAACTAATAAAACCCCCTCTAGGAGCTCCCATCCTGTTTCTCTGCTCCTCTCTCCACCCCATTTAGAGCCAACCTGCTTTAAAGAGTTATGGAAAACTCCATCTCCAGCCTTCTACTTCCATTCACCTGAAGCGTCTGCAGTCTGACTCGCTTGTCTGGGAAGGTCACCACTTCCGGATTGTCAGACCCACTGACGTTTTGATATGCTTGTCTTTCTTGGCTTCTGGGCAGTATTTGAGACTATTGGCCATTCCTTTCTGGTCTCCTGTCTTGGTTTTTGTAAGACCTTCCCTCTCCTCATTTTCCTCCTAACACTCTGAAATTACCTTTTCTACTTTATAGTTCCTCTCCTTTCTTTATTTGAGCTTTAAATCATCAATCGGATTAAATATTTAATAGGATCCTCTCTCTTTCCTCTAAGTCTCTCTCACCCGTTCTCACAGTTGTTGATATATACCATCTACAAGCTGCTGCAGATCTCCACATTCCAGTGTCCTTGTCAGAGACCCACTCGTATCTACGTTGGATGTCTTGTGGAATTCTAAAGAGGAGTTCTTCAACCCCCTCCACAATACGCTCCTCCTCAGATTTGCCCCTCAAAAAACAGTGCTCAGCTTGCTGAAAAAGCTACTCTGTTTCTGAAGCCAGAATTCTCCCCCCTTCAGACCCCACATCAGTTCATCACTAGGGCCTGAGTCTTCTGTGCGCCTGCAAAATTTATATATTGACACTTGACTCCCAAGGTGAGTTATGCAGAGGTGAAGCCTTCAGGGATGTTATTAGGTCATGAGGGTGGAGCCTCACGAATGAGATTAGTGCCCTTCTAAAAGAGACCCTCAAGAGCTTCCTCACCCCCTTCCACCCTGTGAGAACACACATTTCTTTGTGAACCCCCCCTCAGGGATACCTTATTTCAGTTAAAACAAAAACAACATCTTTTTGTGGCCAATAAAACTCCCCAATGCATCGGCCCCTGATAGCCTCCCTCCTCTTCATGTTCAGTCCCTGGCACTCTGGCTCACTTTGCTCTAGCAATGAGAGCTACAGGATCTGCCAGATTCTCTTCTCTTTAGGCATTTGTGCATGTGTTTCCCTCTACCCCAAATTATCTTTCCTTTAATTTTCCCCCTGAAACTCACATCTTGTCATCACCCTGGTCTTAGTTTAAAGGTCATCTTGGTAAGGTTTCTTAGCTCTTCTCTATCCCAGAACCCTGCTTGTTTCCTTCAAGCGCTCTGCATTGTTCATCTGTGTACTTGCATTGTTGTTTAGGCATTTCATTCCCCACTGTACCCTAGGACCATGGACACAGAAGCTACTCAACAAATATTTGTTTATTGAATGAACCCAGTGGAAGTATTTTATTCTTCCGTCGATTGCTTTAACACTTCTGAACATGCTGCATTATAGTCCGACATCTCTTGATTATATTAAAGAGATCACCAGCTGGAAGAACAGGTTCTTGTAATAAGATGAGTCTAAATTTAAGATAACATCACTAAAGATAAACAGAGAAATTCTTCTACCCTAATGTTTTCAAGAGTAGTTTTTATTAAGAACTATTTTCCCAAAACTTGCTCCTAAACGACAGCTTGTTAGTAAATGATTACCAAACTGTATGCAGAGAGCACAGTTTGGGGTTCAGGTTAAAGTGAATCTAAAATGAGTATGACCAGGTGTTGCCGCTGGTTTCTGGGATTCCGTGTGCTACATGTGACCCAAATAGAGGAACTGTGAATTGCATGTCTAGGGGATAAGTTCAATTGTGATAAAGTGGTCCTCTAGTTTTTTGGAAAGTTGGAATCAGGGAATGCAATCCTGGTTGGGAAGTCAGTATGCTAGGTAGTTCTCCACATGATACTTAAGTTTCCCTGAGCCGTCATTTATTTTCAGCTGAGAATACACGAGAACTGCCCATCCACCCTCCAGACTCATGAAAAATCTCTGATGGAATCATACACTTGCTTTGTGCCCAGAAACATAGAAAGCCTTTCACAAATATGTTTAAAGTATTAGAGGAAATTTTAGAAAAATTCCAATTAAGAAATATTTTGCGGAATTTTTTAAATGCCTTCGCATCTTTCTCTCACCCTTTATCTCTCCTGCAAAGCGCACACTGCCCCGCACTTGAGGACAGCGGCACAGCAAGGGCCGCCCCCCTCCTCCTCCCACTCTGCTCTGTCCGTGCACCTGCCTGTCCTCTCCCCAGCCTGGTAACTCAGGGCTGGAGAAGCGGCGGTGAAGGAGGACACAGGCTGCAGGGCAGCGCCAGTTCTCCCGTTTCTCCTCCCCTGACCCTAAAGTGCACCCTTTCAAAGCAAGACCGGGCTTCACACTCTCCATCGCTTCTCACAGGAAGCAGGAGGGAAAAGTAGTGGACACTCTTGTACCCTAAAGAGATGCCCACACACCCCCCTTTGTCTTTTTTGGTATCTAAAGCATTTTTTAATGTGAACACATACTTCTTATTTAGAAATAAAATAAATGGGCATTTGATGGGCTACCCATGGTGAGATAGGAGTAGAAGGTAGAGGTTTTTCACCCTCCCACCTACCTGCTCCATCTGCTTCTTGTTCTGTCTCACAAGGTGCAGTCACTTGATGTTCCTTGTCCTTGACAGTCAACTCTGTAAAACATCGCCACCTTCAGTCAGAATTGCTAAGTGTGTGTCTGAGGGCCAGAAGCCACGCTAATGTGAATAGATAGTTGACTGGCATCATTGAAAAATAAAGTCCTCTATACTTTCCCTACAACTTCAAGATACTGTCACAAAGGGTCTGTGGCATCAAAATGAAGGAATGAGCAAGCAACCCCGTGGGCCATTCCAGAAATATATTTCTCTCACACACATTTGCTCTTTCCATTATAATGCCCTAGTACAATACTCTAAGCCGGGAGTGGACTTCTTGAATCAGGTTACACTCTAACCTCTAAGTACAGAGAAGAACCCGGCAAGTATCCTTCACTCAGACCCCTAACTGGTCTTCTGTCATCATGAGGTGGTAGAAGGCGCCTGCCATCACTTCTTACAGAGCCTGGAGTGTTTGCAGTAAGCGGTGCACTGTAGATTTCAGTTTACGTAGGATAAAGGGAACCTATGACTCTACCACTGACATTCCTAAATGTTCATAATGCTCCTCCTTTTGGTGTAAAAGATGGAAGGAAATGGAAGGTTGGAGAACGCAGAAGGTATGCTCTTGAACCAGCAGGGTCTCCGCTGGCTGTAGATGCATAGTGTATTGCCATGTGCACTTTAAAGCAATGCTGTCTAAATCTGACCATTTTGTTTCTCAGGGAAAATAGAACGCATTTAACTTTTAATAAAAAACAAGTGTTTCACTCTAAGACATAACCCTTTTCTTTCTTGGTGTCTCAAGCTAACTTTCTAGTATGGACATAACATCACTATTTGGAAGCAAAATAGTCATTTTAGGAGCCAGTGTTAATGTTCAGTCTTAAAAGGGGGATCTGCTGTTGTAACAGCAAACTGTACATTATCATTTCAAGAAATACTAATTTGTCAGACCTGGGAGCCAAAAGTGGCTCTGTGTCAGCAGTCAGCTTAGCCGCATAATTATAAATTTGTGAGACTCTGGTAAAATACATGGATCCAGAAGAATTACAGTGTTTCACAATGAGTCATTCAGAATAAAACCCCCGTTATTTGTAGACATCACATACAGTCATAGGAATTCAGGGGTGGATCAGATCTTAGCAACCATATGTTCTCACCCCTTCATTTTACAGATGAGGAAACTGAGACTTAGAACTTACTGCAGGAAATAGATGGAAGTATTCCAATATGCAGCACGTCTTCTGAATGTCTCAGCACCTTCCATAGCTTACTAATGCTATCCTTGAAATATTCAGCACAGCATGCTCACAATGTGGCAAGACGGTCTTATTTTGACAAAACTCATATTTATATACTTCCTTTTGCATCTTGTGTGAGATATACTCCTTTCTCTCCGTCCTTTCTTCCTGCATCCACTCATTCAAAGATGTACACGTAAGCCCTGCTATCTTCAAGGCACTGTGCTAGACAGTGGGCTGATACCAAGCACCAATAGATTCTTGAGCAGTATGTGGCTGGAGGAATTCTTAGAGAAAAGATGAGGCCAGTGCACCAGTGAATAGGTGTATCAACTTCAGAAATCCCCAACTCCAGGTACGTGCAAGTGTTGTCCGGGCGCTGCGAGGTGGGAGCAGCTGTTCTGGGGAGAGGCAGAGGAAGCGCGTCGGTTGGGTAATGTCTGACAGAACCTGTGCAGTGTCCCTGAGTGTCAGGCAGAGAAGACAGCAAGGCATTGCAGGAAAGAGAAAACAAGCCCAAGTGCAGGAGCAGTGAAAGAAGAACACAGCATACCAGAAAGGGTAAATTTAGCAGTGGAGGGGCAGGAAAAATGAGGGATTTGGAATCATGAGTGCTGAAATGAGAAGGTAAATTAGTAAATGAATTAAGAACAGCCACATACAGTGCTTAAAAATTTAGCTATTGGGCTGGTGAGATGGCTCAGCGGCATAAACGCCTGCCTGGCAAGCGCGAGGGCCCGAGTTCGACTCCCGGAACCCACATAAAAAAAGGGCCGGTGATATCACTCAGCGGCACAGGCGCCTACTGGCCCGCGAGGTCCTGAGGTCGACCCCCGGAACCCACAAAAAAAAAAAAAAAAAAAAAAAAAGAATTTAGCTATTAACTGGAAGGCAGGATTTCCCAAACCTAATAATTTATCATTCCCACAATATGTTTGTTATATCCAAGGTCTACCTTTGTTATTTTTGCTTTACCTGTATACTGCTAGTACTATTATTTAATATATTTTTCTTGAACATTATACTTCGAACATACCTGGTTTAAAAGAAACTTTATGTCACTATTGTAAATAGAAACCAATGCTACTTGCAATAAACTTAAGGTCATAATTAAAATGAATGTGATGAACATAGAACATTCCCATTAATTCTTTAAGGAAGCTGCTGAGCCTGAGGCCTGCAGTCTCTTTTTCTAAAGGAAAATTTTAAGTTTTGAAGAGGAACTAAATTCTTCCGGCACCAAACAGACTCCTTAAAGGAATTAGGAGGAAGAAAGAGGACTGAAAGATGAATGGCATTCTTACTCTGTACATCAGGGGACTTTATATGGTTCCTTTTTTTTTTTTTTTTTTTTTTTGGTGGGTACCGGGGGGTCGACCTCAGGACCTCGCGCGCCAGCAGGCGCCCGTGCCGCTGAGCGATATCACCGGCCCCTTTTTCGTATGTGGGTTCCGGGAGTCGAACTCGGGCCCTCGCGCTTGCCAGGCAGGCGCTTATGCCGCTGAGCCATCTCACCGGCCCTGTGGTTCCATTTAGAGTGCAGGGATGTGCGCGTAACACACAGGAAACACTGTTTTAGGAAGTACCAGGTCATCTGAGGTTTTGGGTGACTCAGGACCTGAAAGGGAGACCAATCCAAGTGGGGAAATTATTGCAAAGGGTGTAAGAGCCCAGTGTGGCCCAGTCAGTGCAGTGAGGATGAAGAAAATAGAGATTTAAGAGGGACTTGGGACTCAAGCCAGAAGATGGTGTCTGGGGCGTGTGAGGGAGAGGTAAGAAGTGGATCATCGGTGCAATGGAAATTCCTTACTTGAGAGACTGAATAAATAGTCGTCCTGTTACCCAGGCAGAATCTAGAGGAAAATGGGGAAGAAGAAAGGGTGTGTGTGTGTGTGTGTGTGTGTGTGTGTGTGTGCGCGCGCGCGCGCGCATGCACGACTGTGGGGGGGAGCAGACAAGGGTACACAGAGATGAGACCTTTGGAGTGGAACACACCGCCCTTTTTAAACGCTTGTACACCCCAGGCCCACGTTAATGCCTGTTGAAAAACACTTGTGGAGAGATGGCTTAGCAGGCAGTTGAGAATTCCTTGCTGATGTTCAGAGGGATTTCAAATGCCAGCTAGATTAGAAGAGATTGTTATAGCCTGTAAATCAGCATTAAATACACACATCCAGTTACCTTCTGGCCACTTTAGAAAATTTGTGACATACGCAGGTAGACAGGTTTAAAGCGTATTAGATATATGTTTACTTCATAAGATGTTAAAAATGAACACATTCAACCAAAAAGTCATTAAGAACCTGTTTAGCTGAAGCAATTTGCTGTATGTTTTGAGGGACAGAGAGATAAATTAGACACAGAGCCTGTTCGCCTGCAGCTTGTAAAAATCTAAGATAAAATGCTCAGGGATTTAAACTTTATTAGTATGTAAAGAATTTATTCATAATTTCCAAAAAGCAAATTTAGCCTCAAAAATATTCTTAGTAACCATAGTTACTGTGAAATTTGTTTCCAAGGATAATAAGAAATCTACTACAGTATCAGGGTAGAGGAATAATGTAACTGAAATTCTTGGAACGCTTGAAGAATTGGAAGTGAAAGTCTTGCCAATCATTAGTAGCCCTTTCCCTTATCCTATGTTTAAAGACCCATTTACCTAGCTTAAATAAATTAACTAGTTGAATTTTGTCTTTTGTATATACATAAAACTGCCTTTCCTCTCAACCAAATATATGATATAGCAATAAATTGGGGCATTTGCATGAACGCCTGTTAAAGCCATTTTTCATGGCTGAATTTTTTTTTCTGGCAGTCAAGATACAGACTAGAAAACACAGAATACACCCCACCCCCCAAAAAAGTGAGATTTGAATAAGAGGAAGGACAGTGAGCCTAAATGTTGATGCTCCTTCTTCAGTTTCTAGACCCTTCTGTGGAAAGAAGTATTTTCATAAGATTCAGACAGAATTCATTTCCACAGAGCGTTAATGGCTGCTGTCAGAACAAAACAGCTGGGAAACATATGGTATCCATTTCCCTGTATCACTTGGAAAAAATTTCACATGTAAATAAAGCCAACATAAAAGAGTAGCCCTTTGAACCCATGACCTTATACAATACATAAATATATTGGTACAATGCACTCATTGTATTGACCTACTAAGTCATGTGGCTTTACATTTTTTAATATATTTTGAGATGCATATTTTTAGAAGGCCCAAAGAAATCAAGGTAATTGGCAAAATATTAGCAAATACCATGCCTAACAATAAGTATGTATCTCAGAAATGCCTTTGAGTGTATATTTTCCTACTATATTAAAAGTTTTTCAAAAGGATGATGAGTAAAACTAAAGGCATATTATACCTTACAAGTTCTATGTTCACTATCTTTTGTTTTATGTAAGTAAGTAACCATGTGTTCTTAAGGAAGAGAGAGAGTCTTGGCATAAATTTCTGGTGAATATTAGTTTCTCATAGTTTCACATTTTTAGAGAGAAAAGGACATATAAAAGATAGAAAACTTCTAAATTTATAGGGGACTAACTGGAATTCACCTTTGCCTTTACATATTTACATGTCATAAATAACTTCGGAAAATCTAGCTCTTACTGGTGATTGTGCCTCCTCTGAGTTTATTAACAGAACTTTTGTCCTTTGGGAGATTAAGCTGTAAATCCCTCAGGAGGATGCACTGTGTGCACTTTTAAAGACTTAATGAATTGGACAGGGTGAGATTCAAATTCACATACTTGCATCTGTTAATTGTCTGCTCTAGGCCAAGCACTGTATCCGACCAAGAGCTCAAACCAAGAAAAGGGGAGAGAAGCAGCAGTCTGAAGCAGCAAGAGACCATCCTTCCCTTCTGGACATTGTCTGTTGTACATTACTAACTGGAAAAAAAACAGTTATCCCTTCACATCTCCTCGTATTTTCTTCTTCGGTTCTAGAATGCCAGAGCCAGAAAGGCCTTAGGAGTGGACAGCAAATTGCAGGTTATCTGAAATAGCATTCCAAATTGTCACTTTTAGGGACAGAACTCGGTTATATAGCAGTGGGGCTCAGAAAGCTCACTCTTACCCCTTTGTCTGGCCCAGGGACTGTTGTTAAATTTGCAGACCTGAGAGACCACACCCGTCTCCGTCTCCAGTTCTTTGATTCCTTGGCTGTGCTCCATGGCGAAGAACGCACAAGCATAAACTCTTTCCCACCTGCAGTCGTCCAGAGCAGGAGATAGATAGGTGGAGGGCGAGCCTTGAGATCTCCTCTGTGGTGGGGGAAGGTACCAACTAACATCAGGAGAGCAGCAACCTATGGATGAGCGGCCTGCGAGCTTCCTGGGATGCTGGGTTATCCTTCATCCAGCGGAGGAGGAGTATCCCAGAGGGAAGTGGCGCCATCGCACATGACACGGGGGCTCCTCCACCTCCCTGCCCCGGGAAGGGGCACCAAGTGGCCTCACAGGAGCCTTGCTCGGAAGGCAGTGGTTCTTATCTTTCACCTCTCATTGTTTCGCTTTACGCTCCATGTCAAGCAGACACTACAGTCTTTCCTTGAACTTTGCACAGAAAAGAGAAAAATCTAGTCTGCCTACCCCATCCTCTCTATAAATTTCTCTTCCGTTTGTTTTCCAGCTTTTCCAACTATGTCGAGCAGCGTTAAATCTTAGAATGCATGCTCTGTTGTGAAGAATGAGTGCACCGCGTTGCTGCGTCCTATGCCAGAGAGCACTGTGACGTGCTGCACCCTGGGGGTTGACTGGGATGCCGTCTAGGCTGGGGTTGATTCTATCTTGACTTGTCTCTCCTGGTCCACACAACTCCTGACCACTTCATTCTTTAATGTTTTTCCTTAACCACCAAATGGAAAGCTACTGAGTCACCCAGTAGGTCACAGTTTGAGCCTGTATAACTTTAAATAACTTACCCTTTCTTTGTATGGGGCTTCTTAAGCATAGAGGTGTGTGAGTGTGGGTTTACATGACTCTGTTTGTGCATATGTATGCATACATCCCTTTCCTCCCTAATTTAGTTTGGAGGTTTAATACAGCATTCCATCCTCTAGTCCCGTTTTTTCAGGGTAGTAGCAAATACTGATATACTGCCAGGGATAGAGATCTATCCAGTGAGTATATCTTAGCAACTGAATTTGTTTTCTTTAGCATTCTTTTTACCATTACTGCTACTTTAATTAATTCATGGTCTGAATATCATGACTGTTTTTAGCATTCACTGTTTTTAGTGGTAAGTGTGAATCCTATATGCTATGGACGTGTATCCCCTTTAAGACATCCCCTTACACAGGGCTTAATTTGAGCATAACTTGAGTGGATCGTGTGTGCCTGCATGCCCAAGATGTGTTCAGCATTCTGGTTTAATAGTCTCCTCTTTCAATTTTTTTAAAACACAGTTTCGAGCTCTAGCTGGAATTGTGGCATCTCAACTCTTATTACAAACACGCAAAAGCCCACAGGAATCGCTGATGTATACAGTAAGTTCCGCCCAGTGAAGCGGGTTTCCCCACTGAAACATCAGCCAGAGACTCTGGAGAACAATGAAAGTGATGACCAAAAGAACCATAAGATGGAGCACCACAAAGGGGGTGAGTCTGACCAGGGCCCCCAGTCTGAGGAGCTCAGCCCCAACGATGGAGGGGGTGGCTTGCCAGGTAAGAGCTCTGAGCCCAGCACTGTGCTGGGCGAACTGGAACATTATGACCTCGACATGGATGAGATTCTGGATGTGCCTTACATTAAGTCCAGTCAACAGCTTGCCTCTTTTACCAAGGTGACTTCAGAAAAAAGAATTTTGGGTTTATGTACAACCCTCAATGGCCTTTCTGGCAAAGCCTGCTCTCCAGGAAGCACTGAGAACTCTCCCTCCACCATGACGCCATTTTGTGTTCTTTCTCCTGTGAAAAGCCCTCACTTGAGAAAAGCATCCACTGTCCTTCGTGACCCGCACAAGTTGTCCACCGAAGAATCTGCGAGTTCACCTCCTGGTAAATGTGGCTCTGCATATGAGCCTGAAAACCAGAATAAAGACTTCTTAAACAAGCCCTTTAGTGATGCACCTAATCGAAAAATTGAGAGGACAGCACCTGACTGCCACCTCAGGGCCTTCACAGAACCCGCACTGGAGGAGCAGGTCAGTGGCATGACCTGGACCAGCTCCCAAGGCCCAGAAGAAAGGAACGAGCATTTGAAAAAAGTAAAAAGCATCTTGAACATCGTTAAAGAAGGACAGATATCTCTCCTGGTGAGTATGCTCTAGTTCAGTGTATATATTAATAATCTAAAGACCCCATTTTTATCAGCTTCATTCATAGAATAAAGGTGCGCTTATTTTGCTTACTGCTTAATCTTACTTACAGTTGTAGTTGGGATATGTGAGCTTTTCAGCTTTGAAACAAAGAGTTAGGAGATTAAGACAGGAAAAGCAAATGGCCATAGGAGGAGCTAGGAGGTTAACAGAGGGAAAACAAATGGCCATAAAAGTTGTGTTAGTTCGTTTTAACTTTGTATGAATTCAACCGGAATAAAAACATTTAATCTAAAACTAAAACACAAAAAAGAGAGAACCCAATATTTTCCCTCAAATGTTAATAGCACTCTTCCTGCTTTTCACATGGTTCGCAGTGCTCCTGTTCATTTATTTTCTAGGTGTCCGTTCTCTGTCAATGGCACACCCTACCAGATATGTGAACAGAGAGTCTTCTGTTTTATCTTTATCATTATTCAGAAAAGTTGGACCAGAATATTTGAAAAGCATTTGCAAATAGCAGCTTACCCTAGAGCTTGACTGCCCTGTGACCTACTTGGAGTTTTTACTTAGTTCCAGCTCTGCATGTGTAAAGAGCACGAAGAAGCATTTCCAAAGACCCTGGACATAGAGTAACATGATGTAAGAAAAGTCTGTTCTGCTTAGGCACAGAGAGCGCTTTACCAAAGTAGTGCCCCATCTGCCTGCATTGTTTTCTGGCTTCCAGACATGAATCGAACAGTAGCAAGCCGGGCTCATACTGTGATGCTAATTAAACTCATTCAAGAAAATCACTGCATGTTGGCAGTGTGACTGTACTTATGTGAAACTACACATAGATAAAATGCAGTGCTCTTGATCTGTAATCACAAATATTGTTATAATAGGACAATATGTTTAAACAATTTTACCAAATATAAGTAGTAAATTTTTTTCTCCTGAAAACATCTTTTCCATGTTTTCCTTGTTCTTCTAATTCCGTTTGCTTATGTTTTTCTTCTTTTTTTGCCCTGTTTTTATATTTCCCTAATGCTAATACTGCTCACTTTACGCAGCAGACTCAACAGCTTCGTCTTCAGGGGACCACATTTCACTAGAAGTGAGAAAAGACAGAGCCAAGTAGCCTTCACATGTCCCCAGGAGTTGTTGGGGGTGATGGTGTCTAGAGATACCTGTGAGGGCACTAGTAGCTGCAGTCTTGTAGTTTGTAGTCAAAGCCAATTCTTAACAATTCTGCACCAAGAAAGCAGGTCCAAACAAGTATTTTGTTCATTCTGCAAACCTACAACAGGAAGTAAAGTGTATCGCCAGCCCCCGAGGACTTAGCAGGCAGGTGGAGGAGTCAGACGGCAAACCTTCCTGTTGCCGTGTCACTGCAGTCTAGAAAGCCACCTGGAAAGCTCCACCGTTATGGGTCCCAGCCCTGCTGCTCACAGGGAGAGCTGTCCCTGGAGAGACTGTGTTCTAAAGCACATGGTAACGTGGAATTACAGATCAGAGCTCGGACTTTCTAGATTCCCACACCGCCACCAGAGCTTCTATAAGCGCATTTCTTCCTCCCGTTGCCCAGAGCAAAATCCCGGCGGTGTATTGTTCTGAGTGATTGACTTAAATTTTCTGACATTACTATTTGTACAGCCACACCTAGCTGCGGACAATCTAGACAGAATTCATGATGAAAATGGAAACAATCTGCTACACATCGCCGCATCACAAGGGCACACAGAATGTCTGCAGCACCTCACCTCTTTGGTGGGCGAAGATTGTCTCAGCGAGCGCAACACAGAGACGCTGACCCCAGCAGGCCTGGCCATCAAGGTGACTGACTGGGGCCAACATTAGATTTCCGTGTGTGAGGATTGCACGTGAGCTGAAGTGTTGGGAGGGAGGGATGGGAGAGTGGTCTACCAAGCAGACGGCAGATGGACGTGTTCCATGTAAGACCTGAGTCACCAGGCACTAACTGCATTCCAGCTGATGGTGCAAGGAGAGCGAGCCAGAGCAGCCAGTAACGAGAAGGGCAAACGACATGTCACATGCAGTTATTCATGACTTAGCTCATCATTTAGATGATCTGTCAGGGGCCGTGTTGCCTTTTCCCCAACATGAGAACAATGAGCAAGACAAATGAGAACAAAGTGTGTTTGAAGGGATGATAGCATGGGGGAGTATCTCGAATAGTAAAGCGGGCTTTTAATGGGTCAGGTCTGAAGTGTAAATGTCCTTCGAAGCACTGTTCAGAGTATCAGTGTGGAGTTCACAGTTAGCTCTTGCAGAGAACAGTGTGCTGTGGAAACTGCACAACTTAGTGCAAACTGCGTTATAGCACAGCGCTGAGTTCCTCTGCAAATGTAATGTGTCGCTGGAAGGTTAGGTGGTGACCCAAAGTCACTTTGAGATCTTTGGAAAATAAGTAAAATGTCATGTTAATTAAAAAGCCAAGGTGATGTTCGGAGAATAGAATGCATCTCACACTTTTGCATATATACTGGCTTTATGTAATAGTTGTATCTTCCCAAAGCTGAATATTCGTAGTTTTTTATAAATGGACTTATACTGGTACCGAGTAGGGGAACTTGCTAAAGAATCCTCCTGTGATTTCACAGAACATGTTACATTCAAAAAATGATCAGTTATTGTTCTTAGTATATGTTTAATGCAAAGGTGAATTCATATATCTTTAATTTGTTTACCATTTGGTAAAGTTTTATGTATTAAAAACATTATTCTATCTTATTTAATTTTACTCAGTAGTAAAGTATGACTTCAAAAATAGTATGGAAAATATCCCTTTTATAAAATAAGAAACTGTGACCCTGGTAGATATTATTTTCCTCTGGTTGTGTATGGTGTCTGTCACATCAGGAGCTGAACTGCAACTGTCATGAAGAAAGAGAACAAATGTGAAGGGAAGGTTCAGTAGATTAGAGTTCAGCAGTGTGTACCACATCCCCTCGTCCTGTGTTAGGTGCTGGCAGTAGACATTTGAGTGAGACGTAGTCCCTTTTCTTAAGGAGCTGGGGGCCTGTGGAAAAGACGGGCCTGTTAGCAGTAGGACTCGATCTAGTCCTATGACAGAGTCCTGTGGGAAGGCAGGGGTAGGGCGTAGTCATCAGTGAACATACATCAGTGACAAATAAAATACTCTTACAGTCAATGAATGTGACATTTGCATTGATATTTTATTTGATATTTGTATTATAAAATACGGTTCGCATTGGTTTTTCTGACTAAGGATAGCTCATTGACTATCTCCTTACTATGAAGTAGTTGGATGAAAGCATTTTTTCTTCATTTATATGCCCTATCTAGTGCCTGTTTTGCTAGGTTAAAAATCCCTGAGTAGGAAGGTACATAAACATAGTGGCCATTAAGCAACCCTCAGAATAACACATTTTACTCTATCTGTATATAGGTATTAATTCAGACCAGAATTCCTGCAGCCAACAGTATTGCCACCATACCAGAAGTCTGCAAGCTTAAGTATCATTTTTAAGAAGTTGTTTGAGTGAAAAACACATATCAGACCCATAAGACTTGAAGCCTTCACAGATTTGTGGTCTCAGGCTTCTCCTACTTTGCTTGTGAACAGTAATTTGAGAAACAGAAGTGTCCCTCTGTTCCATTATTTAATCTAGAGTTTGTAAAAGTAGTAAGTGCAAATATTTTGTAACAAGCGCCACTCCCTTTAGAAATCTATTCTGATCCGTACCACTTCAGTCCATTCAGTGAACTTCGACAGACATTGAGAAGCCGAAAGCGTTCTAAGGAGGCATCATTCTTCCATTTTAAGACCTTGTTTTGAACACCAGTAACCAACTGGTGGTGTTTCAGCTCATTAAACAGTGTTCCGAGAGCCCTGATGTCATTAAAGACAAACATACTTGGTGCAAACGCGAGAAGGCTTCCGGGATAGGATGACTCAGCTGACAGGAAACAGAGGCAGAGCTCAGGTATCAGCTAAGATTACCTGAGAAAGGGAGCCATAAAGTCATACCAGAACTTAAGAACATCTCTCCCCCACTCGTAAACTCTTTAAATGGAGCAGTAAATAGTGTCAGTTACATGCAGAATTTGTCACATGTTTCCTAGGGACTCAGCAGTAGAGACTTTAGGAGTCCAGGACGTTACTGAGCACCCTTTGGAAATGGTTAAGCAAACAAATGGAAAAGAAACATTTCTAAAATACCTGCCTTCTAAAGCAGTCTGTTTTCCAAAATGAAATTAGCAGAAGAAATTATTTTAGTAGCTAAACAGACTCGGAATGAAGTAACTTTAATTTCTTTTTATTTTTCATTCAGTTGTTTGATTAAGTCCAAAGGCAAATGATTGGTCTGATGATAACATGACTTCAAACACATAAACTTAGTAACATTCCTTCTTAATATGTAATAAATGAACCCATGATTATAGACTTTGGCAGGCAAACTCCTGCTAGAATTTAATAATTTGTCTTTTGTGTGTTTTCTTGGTATGTATATTAATGGCAAGTGTTACTGGTTTCATAGTAACAGTAGCAATATATTATTTCCTGTGTTTTTAACAGCATATTATTTTAAATATTGTCTCATTGAATAACTACATCTAACATTCTTCTGAAAGAATAACCAACAACTGCAGAATATATATTTTCATGAAATGCATGTGGAACACTTTGAGTACAGATCATGCGTTAGAGTACAAAACAAATCTCAGTAAATTTGAAAGGACTGAAATACAAATTTATGTCCTTCAATCATAGTAGAATTAGAAATCATTAACAGAAGGAGATTTAGAATACTCAGTGTGTGAAATTAACACTTTCTAATACAAACAAATGTCAGAGAAAAAATAAGATAGGAAATTAGAAAGTACTTGCAGATGAATAAAAAATACAACATATCCACACTTCAGGATGCGGCCAAAGCGGTGCTTAGTGGGTGACTCATACAGAAGGGAGGAAGGGAAAAGACCAAAATGTCAAATCAATAGCCCTTAGGAAACTAGAAAAAGAAGACCAAACGAAATCCAAAGCAAACAGCAGGAAGGAAATACTAAAAATTAGAATGGAAATAAGTGAGATAGAGAATAGCAAAAATAATAAAATCAACAGACCAAATTTGGTATTGAAAAGATAAGGAAAAAATAAGCTAATTTAGTTAGACTGCACTGCATTCCCTTGAATTTCTTTCTCTTTTTCTTTTTTAAAATCTAGAATGGCCAGTTGGAGTGTGTACGTTGGATGGTGAGTGAAACTGAAGCCATTGCAGAATTGAGTTGTTCTAAGGATTTTCCAAGCCTTATTCATTATGCAGGTTGCTATGGCCAGGTATGGAGTTTTTAAGTATTTTACCTTTGTGTGCCATATACTCTACTCTTTTTATTATTAGTTCATCACAATGCAAACTTTAAAAAAATCATCAAATAAAATCCAAAATTTTATAAGCAATGATGTTCATCGTAGCACATTTTAATGAAGAAATATTTTAAAGAACCTAATTTATTTACTAAATAATGAAGCTACATTCAAATGATAGAATTTTACTGGAAAATAGTCATTACACAATATTAATGAAAATATATAATAGAAAACTATTTTTTAATTTGATAACAACTGAATTTAGAAAAATAGAGAAACAAAGCTTACGACTAGGAAAACCTAAGGTACCACATGTTTACAGTCATTATCACTCAGGATAGAATTACAAGAGGCTTCTATGCACATGTATTTTTGAATTTTTTTACATTACATTTGATCTTTATGAAAAGGAAAAATATTTTTATTGAACCCAAAGTTTAAATCTTTAGATTAATCAAGGCAGTCTCACTCTAATGAAGATGGGCAAGCGCACTAACCTGATGACTCTTAATTACAACTAATTTTATATTAGAAAATCCTGACATTGATAATTAATGTATACAGATCACAGTCCAGTAAATGGGATAAAGAAATCCCTGCTACTCTTTGAAGAGTATGAATGTAAATTTTCTATTAAAAGCATGGGAACCACAAAATGCCACTTTCAGTCTTAAAAAATAATGAAGGCATCACTGTATTAAAATAGATTTAATCATATTTGTTTGTGGCAAAGAAAATTGTTTCTCATGCATATAAATGTATCCACTTCGGCTTCATAAACTTTCCCAGTGACAGTAAATTGTGTTACTGTCAATAAGAGATTATGCTTTTTCAAGCATGACAATCTCAACTTCAAAAAATTGGCTGAAGGACATTACTGTGGTCTGTCTTTAGTGGGAGTCGTCCCGCACCAGAGTAACTTCAGTTAACACAGATGTAAGTATACATCTGAAACAGTGTAAACTACACGTACACATGTGTTCTGTATGTGTGCCAGCTCCACATCACTGGATTTGGTGTACACTATCTGATCTTCAAAACAATCCTATGAGATTGTGTTGTTTTTAATCCGCATTTTATAGCTGAGGAGACTGGGGGAATTAAATGACGAACGCAATTAGTGGCAAAGACTAGATTTCCACTCAGGTCCTCTGACTTCAGGGCCAAATTCTGTTTTGTCCCCATCTGTATAAATAATTTGTACAAAGTATTACAGTGGCATTGATATAGTTGAAAACTTTTTTTACAATTTTATCTAACAATACATTGTGCTATTCAGAGCACCTCATACCTGTCACTGAAGGGAACAGGTAACTCTGAAATTTCATGAAATGGAAGGGGAAGGAACATTTAAAACTCATGTAAGCCACTGTTTCTGAAATACTACAATTACCATATTTTCTTTGTGTATTATACTTAGTCTCCATCCTGTGTCCTAAAAACAATCAATAGTTAATAAGCATTTGCTAAGGATACACTTTTTTGCTTAGACTGGCAAAGGGAAAATAAAAATTTCAAAGGATTGGTAGAATTTGATCACCGTTAATCTTTGTAATTTATTTGTAGTTTAAGACAGAATTTCATTAAGTCGTATAAATAACAATTTCACAACCCTATCTTCATTTGCTTATTTAAAGCCTAACAGGGACTTGTAGAGATGTTGGTGGAAAAGCTGCCTGAACTTGTAAGAGAGTCTACCAGAGCCGGTGAGATGGCTCAGCAGCTTAAGCGCCTGCCTGGCAAGCGCGAGGGCCCGAGTTCGACTCCCGGAACCCACATACGGAAAAGGGGCCGGTGATATCGCTCAGCGGCACGAGTGCCTCCTGGCGCGCGAGGTCCTGAGGTCGACCCCCTGGTACCCACACAAAAAAAAAAAAAAAAGAGAGTCTACCAAAGGAGAGGAGTAAGGGATTGCAAGACTGCTTGGAGACTCTAAGTAAATTGATTCAGCATTCGGCGTTCTTTTTCTTGAGCAATTGTATATGGCAGTTTCTTTATTCAACTCTCACAGCAGGTTTCTGGTAATTTTGAAGCCGTTGAGCTAGAACAAAAGATAGTGCCCTTTCTAGGACTGGCTGGGCGATATTGCGGCTTACTCGACTGAACTAGAGGAAAATGTGGAAATTAGCGACCTATTTGAAGAGCTGGGTTGTTTCTTATTAGTATTAATCTTTAGTTTATTGCAAGCTGATAAGCATTTTTATGACCTAAAATTCAGCTTCGAGGGGGGCATTCCCCAACACTCTTAGGAGAGCATTCCTACCCAAGTGGAAAATGTAGAAGCCCATTAACTTTGAGAATGCTGTCCAGCCACCCTACATCCACCCTGCCACTTATGTAACAGATAAACTGCGGAGATGCTGAACTTGGAACCCTTACAAGGCTAATATTTTCACAAGGAAGACTGTTATTGAACAGTTTTCTAATGGATTCAGCACATGCAAGTTTTCCTACATCAAGCACACACTTGAGTGTGTCTTGGTTTTGTTTCTTCAGTAAATACCTCTGGCAAGGATAGTACTGAGGAAAATTCCTCTAGGTTTATTTTAGTTGCCCTATGCCCCTCATATAGATTCTTAAAGAATGGGCTGTACTTGGCTCCCAATTTGTGTCTTTCTCTTGTAAAAATTACCTTTAAAGGCTCCAGTACCACAGGGTAGCCAGCAGTTTTTAGTGGTCTCCTGGAGTGATAGATCTTCCACTGATAGGAATTGATTTTCCTCTTCTTGACATTTGAAATCTCAGAGGGTGCAATTATTTCATTGCCCGATTGTACCTAGTAAAACTAGCTAGAGAGAGCGTGAAGGTGAAAGCCTCCGGGAGATTCGGGGACGCAGGCGTCCTGGGATAGGCCTGCCTTCCCTCCCTTGAGAGGGATGTTTCTGCCCGCAGTTGCTGCAGAGCCACGTGGATTGAGAGCCGCTGCCTGTGTGACTTGAGCTGCCTTGTGTAAGCGCTCAGGTTCCAAGTGCTGGGCGGGCTGTCCCGTGGGCAGATCCACGGCCGTCACTGGCTCTTTGTGGCTCTCGGCAGCACGCCTGCAGCTCTTTTTGTTTCTGAATCATTCATGTGACTTTTAGTCAAGATACTCGTCTACAGAAATGAGCTACATCATTACACTGAGCATTCTCCAAGAGCACCTTTGCCTACACTATGTTTATTTTCTTTTTAAATGTTTCCTGATACAGATTTTGTAAAGAGCATTTTTGAATCAGAAAGTATTCTTTAATCTTTTTATTTTATTCATGTTATTGTTATTAGTACATACAAATTATACTGAATATTAGGCCGCACAGGACATTTTCCTATATGCATATAACATACTTTATCTTATCCATCCCCTCTGTTACCCTCCCTTACACTCCCCTTCCCCTTGCCCTCATCTAATTAATGCCCCAAAAGAGTACTTTTTGAAAAAAAAAAAAAAAAAAAAAAAAAAAACAGCTCAACAGTTCCCGTGAATGGTTATAAGCCAGTGATAGGCATGCTGGTAAGGGTACTTCTACAGGTGTTGTTGTAGTTTTCCACTGCACTTTACTTTAAAAAGGAGAAATATTCCCACCTTGTCTTTACTGCCTCACTGTCACGGGGCAGAAGGAAGTAAAAGATCTGAAAGTGCTGCTATTGCAGATGAAAGAAGAAAAGAAAACTCTGTGATTAGTGTGCACATCTGTATGCTCTCCAGCTACTGATCTTGAAAATCGCAGCTGACCCAGAGCTCTGCAGACGCACAGACCAACGGGCAGCTGATGTGATTCTTGGACCCAGGGCT
This sequence comes from Erethizon dorsatum, assembly GCA_028451465.1. Taxonomy (NCBI): domain Eukaryota; kingdom Metazoa; phylum Chordata; class Mammalia; order Rodentia; family Erethizontidae; genus Erethizon; species Erethizon dorsatum. The sequence goes on along the minus strand of CM051838.1, from coordinate 84,622,455 downwards.
GCAGAGGGTGTCAGTTAGAGTCCGGCCTCTGGGGACAAGAAGTTGTACGAATGCGTACTCGGAAGACAGGAAATAGTCATAAATAATATTGGTCCCTATCTCAGTTTTCTGGATTTTAATCCTAGCCCTTCCAGTTACTAGTGGCGTTGGATGCATTCATTTAAAAAAAGAAAGTGAAGAAAAGTTCCCTTGAACCTCGGTTTCCTCATTTATACAATAGCAATAATAGAATCTTCCTCAGAGGGTGGTTCCAAGGACTGAGAGAAATCACTTTGCCCAGCATATTTTGATGCCTTTGAATTTGTTGTTTATATTGCTATTGGTATTATTTACTTATTTCACCATAAGTAAAGAGGAGCATGCAAAGAATTATTTAGGCCTTAACCTATTTAATCAATTTTTATAATGCAGTGGCTTCTTTTTTTTTTTTTACATCTTACCATCTCAGGATCCTACATTTATCTCACAATAAATTGTATCATGAAATTATTGCTGGTCTTTTATTTACATTTTAACATCTCAAAAATTGGAATGAGGGCCGGTGAGATGGCTCAGCGGCATAAGTGCCTGCCTGACAAGCGCGAGGGCCCAAGTTCGACTCCTGGAACCCACATACGAAAAAAGGGCCGGTGATATCGCTCAGCGGCACGGGCGCCTGCTGGTGCACAAGGTCCTGAGGTCGACCCCCGGTACCCACAAAAAAAAAAAGAAAAAAATTAGAATGAATCTTAAAAGGGTTGTTGTATTTGATTTGATGATCTATGACTGCAAACAAAGCTGACTGCTTCAGAACTTATGCTTATACCACAAACTATAGAGATTTTATTGATACCGGCAATAAAACTGTGACATGCTTTTCAATCAAATTTTTATTAGACTTTGTTCAGCAAATCTCATAAATTACATGTATTAATTGCCTCTTTAAGCAACTTGCATTGCCTTTGGGAACACATAAAATACCACACTAAAACAGGTCACCAGAAAATCCCCAGAAGAAGCAACTAGTACATGAAAGAGGTTTTCAGTCAGTAGATGCAAGCTGAGTATGTAGATGGGAGTGTGTGGGTGGATGAAAGGTAAGTTAGAGAGACATTCTGGAATAAAAGAGAAATGGTACAGAAGGGCTTCTCCGTGCATGGGTGACCACATGGGTATTCTCTGAAAGCAGTTCTCATGGGGAAGTGGAAGTCTGAAGTTACATTCTTCCTTTAACATCTCAACCTGGGGAGGGTGGAGGAGGAGACGCAACTTTCACTGAAGGGCTAAGGGAAGTGGGAGACACGTTGCACGTGGATAAGGGCTTTCCAGCTGGAGAGTAACTAGCCACGTGTATGTGTCCTCCTTATAAGGTATTTGTCAAATAAGTTACTGTTTGTTTGTGGTGCCATGTGTTTCCACGGGCGTGTTCTCCAGAATCAGCAGAATTTCCGAGACTGGATGCTGAATATGCTTTTACCAAAAGCATGGATGTTAGCCATCTTCACATCTATCTCAGAAATCGGGATTGTTAGAAGACCAAGTGTATGTCGGCCTATCCCTTTTGCTAGTACTTCTCTGCATGGTATGATAGGGAAGACTAACCCCCGGATTTCAACAACAGCAGCATTCCTGCTATTACAAAGTACACTATTTCATTGCCTATGACCCCACCACTAAAAACCAGCATACTGTATGCTATCAAGGTGTCTTTGTGCAGATGGAGTAGATATAACCACTATAATATTTGTGTCTGAAAAAAGGAAAATTTGCATGACAAGAAGTATAGGTAAAACATTTCTAAATATCTTGAACTCCTCTGAGCTCTACTTGCTGGAGGAAGCCCGTAGGAATCAGAGAACCCACAGTTGTATTCTCCCTCAGTTTTCAAGTTTATAAAATAAGGCTGTTTGAATTGGATAATTACCTGAAATTCCTTCCAGTCTGCAGTTTTAAGAGTGCATGAGTTAATATCATGAGGCAAGTCAGGTCACCACAAGCTTGTAAATGCCCTTTTGAAGATGGTGTGATCCACGTGTGGCAGGGTCGTCTTTTTCACCAGTAGAGCAAAGCAGCCTGCCCTCATGTAGTTTTGATGTATCTTACCCATGAGTTTCAAACCAATGGTTAACATAATCCAACAGGATTTTGATCCTGGGATACTTCCACTCATTGAGATTTTTAAGGAGTTAATGTCACATGGTGCAATCATCTGTTTCCACTTAAAAGTAATCCGGTATTTTTCCTCTACCTAATTGGAAAAGGTAAAGAAAGTAGTTTTACTTCAAGCTTGTGAAAACCTTACCTGTTCTAGTTAAAGTATCAGCTACAACTTTCTCTGAGAGAGCAAAAGAGGCTACGGATATCAGAATATCTTCATCTAGCTTTCGACTCCCAGCCCTGGCCTCTAGCCTCTTTCCATCTCATTCTCTAGGGACCTTGGAGAGTTTCGCTTTGTACAAGGTCTGTCTGCTTTTGCAAGTAAGACTCACCTTGCTCTCCCAGGTTCATACTTGGGGAGGTTACAGGCATTTATTATATTTTGGTCGTTTTGCCCTTTAGAAGTCTTACTTCCTGCTTGCTCATGTGGAAAAAGTGTGGCACCAATGTTCGGTCTGTCCCTAATGTCTGATACCTTCATGAATAGTGCCCCGTTCCCGGTGTAAGGGGTGAAACATGAAAGGAGCTCGCTGCTTTTATCCAAATTCCTTTAGCAGATTACTTGGCATGTTCAGAAGATGAAGGCAAATTTAATACAGAAAAGTATAAAGTTCATGACCAGTACGAGCAAATAACTGGAAAAAAAAATCCTTTAAAAGGCTAAGAAAAAAAACTTCAAGGCTATTTCAAACACATGATCATCTTTTTAAATGTCAAATTCCACTCACTAAACCTCATGCTGTTGTTTTTACCACTCTTGTATTTTTCTAACTTTATATTTAATTATTCTATTTTAAAACAGTGAAATCCCATCCCCCTGCTTTCTTGAAAAGCCAAACATAACATGAAAATACCACAAAACATTCAGTGGGTAAAATGCAAACAGATTATGATGAAACATACTGCCTGGTTTACGACTTTGCCTTTGAAATGCTTGTGTTTAGAGCTTTTGGTTCCCTCCCTTTAACATGAAAGAAGAAAAAGTTTTACTTTATAACGCTACCACCACTTGGTCAGAAAAAACAAAAGGCTCCTGGTTTTAGTTCAGGGAGTTTATCTTGTACTTGACGATATAAAGTGTTGCTTCTTTATGTAGGTCTGTTAATTGCAAAAGGTTAGGAGGTTTCAGAATTATAACTGGTTTCAGAATTACAAATTTAAAACTAGAAGTAACATCTCAGTAGTTTAAGGATTTCTGATAATATGATTGAAGCCTATACACAGTTGAACACAGTGGTAAAAACATTTTCTCAGGAGCCTTGGAATCAAAAAACCAGAATTCTGATTCCGACTTGGAATCTGTCTAGCTGTGGGACTTGGAAGTACTCATACTTCCTGTGCCTCTGTCTTCCTCTCTGTGGGTGAGTAAAACAGAAGTATTTCCAAGCTAACTCCCTGCTCTTAAAATCCTCCACTTGGTCTTCCTTCACTTCAGTTAGAGTCACGAGTTTTCCGTTACTGTTGAGTGAGAGTTTTCCTTTGATACGATTATCTTGGTTTGATGTACTCTTCACAAGTTAGAGGACGGTTTTCTGCTGTCTTTATATTTGACTTCTCTGCATGATTTTCTGTTAATTCCAAGTGTTGTCGTGTGTGTAGGAAAAGATTCTTTTGTGGCTTCTTCAGTTCATGCAAGAACAAGGCATCTCCCTGGACGAAGTGGACCAAGATGGCAACAGTGCTGTTCACGTCGCCTCGCGGCGTGGGTACCTTGGGTGCATACAGGTACACAGCCCGCTGCTCTGCGGGAAGAGAGGACTGATTCAAGTAATAAAAAATAAAAAATAAATTTTTTTTTGTTCATCAGAATGCCTGAATTAAAGCACCTTTTGTATTATAGTAGACATAAGAAATTATAATGATATATTTCTATTTCTAAAAATCCACACAAATGTAGGCATAAGTAGCCCTTAGAGTTTTTGCTTCAGTGTCTGAGGTGTGGAAAGGGACTGTGCCTGCTCTCCCAGTGTTATTCTAAGGCCCCAGTGCTGAGGACAGTCGTTGTGAAGCACGCCGTGTCCTCAGGACGGCAGGGAAACCACCACCAGACTGACCTCTCAGTCCCTCTGGCGGTGGACTGTTGTTGCCCTCAGGAGTACATCTTTACTCCCCAGGTGTATGAAAAGCAAGACAGATTTTCTAAGAATGGATCAGAAGAATTCTTCAGAGTAGGCTATAGTTTCCCCTTTTGTCTGTAGTAGGTCTGAGCTTCTCAAAGGCATCCAGTAAAGCCCAGCATTAGTTGGGGGAAGAAGGTAGATGCTGTTGCCCTCAGGCCTCAAGCAAGTGCAGCAGGCCCCGCTTGCCAGCCCTCCCACCCCACAGCCTCAAGTGGCCCCGAGCACTTGGCCCAGCAGACCTTCTTGGCGTCCTCATTTTCTATGTGTGCAGTCACTGCACCAGAGCTCGTGAGCTGCTCTCTGAGACCACGGGCTTCTGCACGAGGAGGAGATAGCCTCTCCTCTGTCACTCAGAGGCAGAGTCGCACAAGCTGAACTAAACCTGGTGCCACCATCGGAACAGCATATGATGGGAGGGCCCCCGGTGGTCCCCAGAAGTTTGGGGGTAGTGAACATAAAAGCATTATCTACCCTTTCACCTACAAAATGTTGAAAACCCTCAGAGCAAGAGAGGAATGCTCAAAAGAGGAGGAGGAGGGTCTGTCAGGTGAGGAGAGACCAAACTAAACACTGAAGAGTAGAAAACGGAGTCAAAGTTTAGGTTTGACTTGGAATTCTATTTTTGATACTAAAATATAGTTAACAGAATCAGGCCAATCAAAGCATTCTTGCTGAAAATGCCCCAACATTTATGGATTTGTTCCCACGTCTCAGAGAAAAGGAAATTCACAGCATATGCTCGAAGGCTATTACTTTAGAAATACTTCTACCTCAGTGATGTCATACAGTTCCACGTGTTTTGTGTATATAACACATTTTCCACCCCTGCAAAGCAACACTCCTTTTGGCTTGTGTGTGTGTTGTTTCCTTTGTTGCCAACCCAGCGTGCTCAGTCAGTCAGCAGGTACTGAGGTCCTACTGTGCACAAGGCAGACTGTACCCGAAACAGAAAAGGGCTCCACGAGAACTAGCTGCTTAGGGAGGTAGAGAGCAGTCAGGAATTAAGGGAGAATATATAAAAGACAAGATGTAAGTGGAAAGGACAGCACAGACAGCAGCAGAAGGCTCTCTGTTCACACGAAACTGTTCTTTAAGAGCTGTCTCAGTAGGAAATATTCAGAATACATATACCCGAATGTTTTCCCATTGTCGGAAAGCGTGCATCTTCTAACTTAAGAATCTGCAGAAAGATTAAGGAGCAGCATTATTTCTTGTGCAGGAACGATAACACAGAAATTATAATTTTCCATTTACCAAACACCCCAGTATTTAATAGTCTTGAAATAATTTTTATCAGCTACTAGACGACTGAAAGCCAGAAGACAGTTGATATCACTAGTTCTGATTAAGATTTTAGTTATTTTCCTTCTAATGTGTGAAGAGCGACGGTTTCTCCTTCCAGAGCGTTCCTCACTCCGCTTAACACAAGTGATATTTTTGGCACTAGATAACCCTAGGAAAGGGTCTGTCCGCTGGGCGTGAGGTTAAAAAATAAAAATTGGAAGAGACAGAGGAGCAAGGGACCTTATGAGGTGAGGAGAGGACGGAGTAAGGAAAACAGTGCCAAGAAGACCATGGAGGCCAGCGGGAAGGGGAGCAGTAACTGTGTGTGTTCACACTGAGTCTCCGGGAGGGAGCTCCGAGGCCCCTGCGAGGGAGGCGCGAGGTGTCATGGTAAAGGGACCTTCCCTGGTGAGTGGTCATAAACCAGAAAGAAAATGAGCTCCTTTATGACCTCTGACTCTAAGTAGTCTAAGAATACAAGTATTATTTGTGGAACAAAATCATTACTACCGAAATAACCTTAAGGTGTGCAGTCTCATCATGAGACCGTCAAGAACACGTCAGACTGCGGTTGTTGATCAGTAGCGACGTAAACAGCTTTTTGTGGAATCTTACAACATCTCATAGAAATACAGAATAGTTTCGATGTTTCTAAATTACTGATTTCAGACATCATCAGATCTCCCTCTCCTCTACTTATGGCCAGATTCTATGACTTTCTGCATGCTTTAGCTATTCAAATTTACTCCAAAGCGATTTAAAATTTCAGTCTTATTTCTGGTCCAAAGCATTCTTCCCACCCGTACCCCAGGTTGGGGACTTAGAGTGAGGAGCAAGGTGTGATTGGCCATCACCACACCCGGCGGCTCTTGCTCCCCTCTCCCTTCTGGGCTTCGGTGTTGGAGCCAAGGAGGACGTACTAAGAAACAAAGTCAGAAGCCTCTGCTGACGGGAGACACCGCAGCCCCCCCGGAAGGGGGCACTGCTGGCTTGTGGTGGCCGTAGTCGCTGACAGTTCTGTGGCATCCTCCCAGCACACACTGTGGCAGGTGCTGCGAATGGGGCCCATGTGAGCTCTGGGGCCTCCCCCTTTGTACCTCACATGGCACCTTCCCCTTCCACCAGAGTCCCGTAACCTGTAGTGCACTCTGCTTCCCGCTGTTGCTGGAGACCTTTCTCCTTTTGTGGGAATAGGGACACATCGTTGACACCAACTTCCCTGCTGCAAAGTCTGCTCAATCCACAAACATAGCCTTGCCATGGCATATGGTGGGTGTGTTGGTTGCTTCATAGCCATCCCACTCCCTGCCTTGCCCTTTGTCTTCTGTCCATTTTATTCCTGATCAAGTAGACTCAGCAAGAAACCAGCAAGTATTATTCCAAAACCAGTTACCAGGGCCCAAGCAAGTAGGTCCAGGTAAACACAGTTGCACTGTCCCCGTCACACAGGCCTCTCTGACTCTGACTGACCATTTGGAGTCCAGCTGTCAGAAGGACAACACCTCACCACAGACACTGAGCTGCACATCTCAGAAAGGAAAGGACTTGGCAGGAGCAGCATCTGTCCTGTCCTGGGCACCTCCCTGTGTGGGCTGCGGATGGGGACAGGTAGTGACAGACTGGCTCAGCTCCACCTTTGTAGGCTCTGAAGGGAGGTGCCTGACATCTCTGGTAACCTGCTTCCCGACCCTGTGGGCTCTGATGACTGCCTTTAGAATAACAAGAAAAGTCTCGTTCACCATTCCATTACATTTCATTCAAAATACAGTGTTTAGAGGGAGATCCTGATGCAATCATGTATCTCTCCACTTTCTGACAGACCTTGGTTGAGTATGGAGCAAACGTCACCATGCAGAACCACGCGGGAGAGAAGCCCTCCCAGAGCGCAGAGCGGCACGGGCACACCCTGTGCTCGCGGTACCTGGTGGTGGTGGAGACCTGCATGTCGCTGGCCTCGCAGGTGGTGAAGCTGACCAAGCAGCTGAAGGAGTAAGTGGCCTGTTGGTTCTGTGCGAACGAAGTCCAACTGTCATTGCTGTGCTGAGGTTTCAGCTCCAGGGCTTAGGTAGGCTCCCTTCCTTCCAGGTGTAGAGGGAATTCTAGCGTTATCTTTTCCTCCATCCTAGTGCTCAAGCCAGGGTTATGCTGAACTTTCCGTCTCCGCAGAGGCAAAATGATACTGTATTTAAACCAGGTGGAGGGCCAGCTCCCTGGGCAGGGAATTCAAGCCTCAGTGGGTCAGGAGCGAGCCTTTGTCTGTGTTCACGTCTTGGGTGGGTTACAGAGCAGAGCACTGAAGCACATTTAGGCATCATCTCTGATTTTCTGTCCTTAGTATTCTAGGGATCATACAGCATGGGAGTGAACAAAAGACTATAAATGGACCAGTTTCTCAGTTTTCCTAAAAAATAAAATGTGTATTTGGGAAATTATAAGCAGCTTCAATGCCAGGCATGGTGGCGCACGCCTGTAATCCCAGCACTCGGGAGGCTGAGGCAGGAGGATCACTGTGTGTTGGAAGCCAGCTTGGGCTACATACTGAGTTCAAGCCAGCCTGAACTGCATAGTGAAACCCTGTCTCAAAAAAGAAAAAAAAAAAAAAAAAAAGGATATTTCCTAGTAAATAAAATAAAATTTAGGGCCGGTGAGATGGCTCAGCGGCATAAGCGCCTGCCTGGCAAGTGCAAGGGCCCGAGTTCAACTCCTGGAACCCACATATGAAAAAAGGGCTGGTGATATCGCTCAGTGGCACGGGTGCCTGCTGGCGCACAAGGTCCTGAGTTCGACCCCCGGTACCCACAGAAAAATAAATAAATAAATAAATAAAACTTAAAAACTTAAAAAATACATGTTTACCTCTGCACATGCTCTGCTCAGCTGAACAAAACTTCCTCAAGACAGGTGAGCTTGTTGAGCCTAAAGGTCTCAGTGTAGCTGAAGGAAAAATGTACTAAGATTAACGACTCGGTAACCTAGCTTTCCACAGGAAACATAATTCTGCATGTCTTCACGTCTCTATTTTTCTATTCCTAAAAGTAAGTTGCCATGAGAAGGAATTGCTAGAACAAGAGGCATACACATTTAAATGTGGGCAGATATTACCTAATGTATTTCCGAGAAAGCTGTACCAATGTCTGCTCCCTCTAGTAGTGCATGAGCACATCCATAAAGAGTTGTGAAACATCCAGTTGAATGTTTTCTAAAGGTGCATACTCAGAAAAGATCAGAAAACTTTCTCCTCAGTCTCCAATGGGCGCCTGGAAAGCTTCCATGAGCTACAATAGCCATTTAGTTGGTGAACTGTTTACAGCAATGTCTGTTTATAGCTTGCCACTTTGTTGATGATCCTGGGGTAAAATATAAATATGCACTCATACACGACAGTTCTCCAGGTGTCTCCAAAGCTAAATGCTATGGACAGTTGTAGGTAAAGCAATGGCCAGACAAAATCTGAGAGGTGCAATAATCCTGTAGACCCTAATCTTTCACTTCCTTTAATCTCAGCGAAGTTGGCAAAACTGGAAGTGAATAGAGATGTATTCGGTCTGGCCACAGGACTCTGCCCTTCGGCCTGTTTAGACACCAGTAATGCAGAGAAGTGCAGGCTTAGAAATTTTTTTCCAAGAATGTAAAACACTGGTCTACAAAGTTAGTAGCTTAAAAATAGCACAAATTTATCTTTACACTTCTCAGGTCAGAAAGCCGTAGGGGTCTTGCCAGGCTAAAATCCAGGTGTTGGCAGGCTCCGTCCCTTCTGGGAGCTCTGAGCTGAGTCTGTCCTGCTCGTCCGGGCTGTGGGTAGAATCGGTCCCTTAGCTGTGGGATGTGACATCTCACCGCCCCACTGGCCACCAGCTGAGGGTCAGTCCCAGCTGCGTTCCATGGCTCTCGGTTTCTCTCTTCCATCTTCAACACCAGCCACGTCAGGACCGATGCCTTCCCATATTTTTAATCTCTCTTGCCTTCTCTTCTGCCTCCTCTTCTGCTGTTACAGACTCATGTGATTAGATTGGACCCATCCCAGCGATCCAGGATAACCTTCCTATGTTAACATCAGTTGATGTACAGTGTTCCTTCCCTTTTGTCTTGTGAGGTAACACAGTCACGTCTCCTGGGAATTAGGACACAGATGGAAATCTCTGGGGACTTCGCTAGTATGCCAGGGTTGTAAAAATCAGTTTTGTTTACTTATGTCAACCTCTGTAATAATACTGTGTTTTCTAAGTGGGTTGTACTTGTAGCCTGTGACTTCTGTACTATTTTCTTAACTCTTATGTAATATTCCGAGACGCACGCTCCTAGGTCCAGAGGAGGTGTAGTGTTGCTACGCATCTTTTCCCCTGGTATCTGAAAACACTTAGTAATTTAATCACTACCCAAACTGGAAATAGTTTTCTTATTTTGTTCAATTATTTTTTTCTGATCAGTACATGGATAAAATTACAAATTTAAACAATTTAGAAAGAGTAAGTATCATTTTGAGTACATCCTTCTAGATTTTGTTATATAGTTTCCTTAAAAACAAGATTGCATATAGTATTTGTAATATTCTGTTTTAAGGCAAGTAAACATATATATATATATATATATATATATATCACATATTAGACAAACATTTTGTATGTCTGTAAGTATTCTAGTATATTATCATTTATCATTTCTAATAGCTGCCATTATAGAAATAATTATAAATTATTTCCAATCTTATTCATGAGCATTTAGATTACTCTGTTTTTCATTAATATGAGCAACAAGCATCTTTTTGGTACTTTTGACTCTTAGGAAAATTTCTAAACTGTTAAGATAAAGATTATGCAGAATTTGAAAACTTTTGAGGGCCGGTGAGATGGCTCAACGGCGTAAGCGCCTGCCTGGCAAGCGCAAGGGCCCGAGTTCAACTCCCGGAACCCACATACGAAAAAAAGCCCTGGTGATATCGCTCAGCGGCATGGGCGCCTGCTGGCACACGAGGTTCTGAGGTCGACCCCCGGTACCCACAAAAAAAAAAAAACTTTTGAATTCATTGCAATTTACGCAAATTGTCATAAAAAACAACTTTTACCTCCCAGTGTATAGCAGCAGCCGCATGTCAGAGAGCATGTGTGTTGGTTGTTTTCCCACAGACAGACCATGGAGCGTGTGACGCTGCAGAACCAACTCCAGCAACTCCTAGAAGCCCAGAAATCCGAGGGCAAGTCCCTGCCTTCTTCACCCAGGTAATGCCAGGCTTGTTGGTATAAAGAGCTCTTAAGTATTTTAAATCGCTGAGCCTTCTTCTGGATTTCCTTTTAATAAAATGATGGTCAGACATGGCTGCACATGTGTGTAATCCCAGCCCTCTGGGAGGCCGAGACAAGAGGATCACGAGTTTGACTCTAACCTCCATGATGTCCCAACTTAAGGAGACTTTGTTTCAAAAAGGCAGGTGGGGGGCCGGTGAGATGGCTCAGCGGCTTAAGCGCCTGCCTGGCAAGCGCGAGGGCCTGAGTTCGACTCCCGGAACCCACATACGAAAAAGGGGCCGGTGATATCGCTCAGCGGCACGGGCGCCTGCTGGCGCGTGAGGTCCTGAGGTCGACCCCCCGGTACCCACCAAAAAAAAAAGGCAGGTGGGGGATGTAGCCCAGTGCAAAAGCCCTGGGTTCAACCCCCAATACAGAAAGAAAGAAAGAAAGAAAGAAAGAAAGAAAGAAAGAAAGAAAGAAAGAAAGAAAGAAAGAAAGAAAGAACAATGAATAAAAATAAGCTATCACATTCAAAAACTGTGGGTCAAAGACCTGGACTGATCTCCAGCTCTACTATTTCTTTGTTCCATGGCTATAAACAAATAACTTTCTTTTTCATTTCTTGACCTATGAAACGAGAGTAAGGATATATAGCTCAATATGGTTGTTTAAAGTGGAATCATGAGAAAATTCATATGAACTTGATGTGTAAACAGTAAGACAAGCAAGTGCAGTAGGCAGAGGGTGTGAGGCACTCTATACTTTGGCTATAGTTGCTTCTGTGGAGTATTTGCAAATTGCCATGAAAAGTGATTAAGTGATTATTCTTAATTCCATTCTTATTTGTAAGTTAGTTAGTTTGTTTGAGACAGGGTCTTGCTATGTCTTTCAGACTGACCTTGAACTCACTTTGTAGCCCACGCTGGCCTGAACTTGCAGCAATCCTCCTGCCTCAGCCTCCCAAGTGCTGGGATTACTGGGGTGTGCCACCATGCCCAGCTGTAACTTATCAGTGCTAATAAAAGCCACTTGTGTCTGGTTCAGTTTAGCCAAGTAAGAAATCATCTCATCTCCTTCATCCTTTTTCAGTTCACCTTCTTCACCAGCTTCCAGAAAGTCCCACTGGGGAGTTCCAGATGCAAGTGATGAGTCTGTAGCCAAAAGCAAAGCAGGCATCCAGGAAGGGATTCACGTTCTCGGGAACCTGTCAGCCTCCAGCCGGGTCAGAGCCAAAACAAAAGATGAAGATTCCGATAAAATTCTACGCCAGTTATTGGGAAAAGAAATCTCAGAGAATGTCTGCACTCAGGAAAAGCTGACTTTGGAATTCCAGGATGCTCAGGCATGTTCTAGAAATTCGAAAAAGATCCCTCTGGAGAAGAGGGAACTGAAGTTAGCCAGGCTGAGGCAGCTGATGCAGAGGTCACTGAGCGAGTCTGACACCGACTCCAACAACCCTGAGGACCCCAAGCTCACCCCTGTGAGAAAGGCTGACAGGCCCCGGCCACAGCCCATCGTGGAGAGCGTGGAGAACATGGACAGCACAGAAAGCTTACACCTAATGATAAAGAAACACTCCCTGGCATCAGGACGTAGGTTTCCTTTTAGTACCAAGACCTCCAAACCCCTGGATGGCCATAGCCCATCTCCCACCTCAGAGGGCAGTGAACCAGACTTGGAATCCCAGTACCCAGGCTCGGGGAACATTCCTCCAAGCCAGCCCTCTGGAGACCCCACGCAGTCCAGCCCTGACAGCACCACTGCCCAGAAAGTCACCACAAGTCCCAAGAGTGCCCTCAAGTCCCCGTCTTCCAAGCGCCGGACATCTCAGAACTTGAAACTCAGAGTTACCTTCGAGGAGCCTGTGGTGCAGATGGAGCAAAGCGGCCTTGAACTAAATGGAGACAAAGACAAAGGTAGGGCCCTCCCACGGAACCCCACAAGTAGTGAATCCGGGGAACAACTGAAAAGGCCTTTTGGAACCTTCCGGTCCATCATGGAGACCCTGAGCGGCAACCAGAACAATAATAATAACTATCCGGCAGCCAACCAGCTGAAGACGTCCACGTTGCCCTTAACCTCACTTGGAAGGAAGACAGCGGACGCAAAGGGAAACCCCGCAAGCTCTGCTAGCAAAGGAAAGAATAAGGCTGTGAGTGTTATTTGGAGAACATCCTTTTTCCCCCTTAAATTGACTAGGTTGTACCTAACACTTCTGACACCTTGAGAGAATTCCCGCAAAAATTCCTAAAGTGTGCGTTGAAAGCCTAATTCATATGTTTCTAATGAAATGTATCATGTTAGAGTACATATCCACTGCCCTTTCTTTGTAAAATGATCTGAGCCAGGTCAGGAAATCACCAGAGATTATATTCTCTCCCTGTGTTTCGCTCAATGACCTGATCTTTGGGTGCTAGGGCTCCTGGGCCAGGAGGTGTTTCTACAAGATGAAACCACCAGTTGGTGCAAAATCAGTCCTTCATTGGTTCTGATTCTGCTTCAGGAAGCATCTGTCCTCTTCATGTTACTGGATAATTTATTCTCAAGCCCAGTTGAAAGGCACACAAATAGAAACTCCATTTCTAAAACTTTTAACTACTCAACTTTGGAGTGACCTTTGAAATGAGTATACCGCAGGGGCCTCCGCACGATAATCGTGTGCACAGACTCTGGCATGTTGATGGGAGGCTGTAGGATCTGAAGTGCTTGCCCGTACACAAGGGGTGGCAGAATGCGCCATCCACTACGTTTTATAATTACATTTATTGGAAACCCATGCACTGTAATTTGTGATTTCTATCTAGTGAATAAGAAATGTAAACATCTCTTTAGGCAACATTTTTTGCATGCTCCATGCTTGCCATGCCATCAAAAACAGCATGGCAGCCAAAATGCAAAACTCGGGGAAGGAATGATGGAGATCACCCACCTTTCCATGAAAATGGACCTCCCAGTGGAGTGTCAGAATCTTCATAATTTATTATTTATATTTATTATTATTTATTATGTTAAAATCCTATTATAGTGAAGTCTAAGAACTGTCCCAATTCTTTGTGGAATCAAACTTTTAATTAGTATCCCTTTAATTGCTAGAATACCAATTTTAAAATTACATACCAATTCCATCTGTAAATTACCCTAGTTAAAAAGAACATCCGTATGTGTTTGTTTCATCTAGAAAAGGTATACTTGTTTCCAAGACACCAGACTTTAAATATTTCAAAACTTAAATTGTTCCAATGAAACTTTTCCAAGTAACTTAGTAGATCATATCAGTAGTGAAAGACTCATTGCAACAGTTTCCCATGCTCCTTAAAGTGGATTCTAAGCTGCCGTCATCCAATCTGTCTCCAGCATGCTTCGTATTTATTGGAACGTGTGCATGTGCTGAGCTTGTTGCATGTTTTCAGATGGTTTTTTAATCGCACCTCTCTAGGAGATGTACAGCAGCTGCATCAGCCTTTCCTCTAACACGCTGATTGGAGGGCATCTGCATAACTGTGCATGGTGTGTGGTGCCCGGAGACGCATCGTGCAGCATTGCCATGCCTTTGCTTAGAATTGCATGAGCTTTTAAGTTACGGACATGTGGCATATTTGAGTGTGGGATGACAACAAGGAAGAAAAATCTGCAAGTCTTTGCCCAGAGTAGCAGGCACAGAGGGTAACTAGGCCGTAGAAAGGTAGCTGCCTCTCACTGCAGGAACTTCATGCCAGCACTGTTCAGAACAGTCTATTCAGTTCACAGACCGCTATGTTTCTTAGTTGACTTTGGCATTCAGTCTTTATTTTAATGGATTCAAGTACCAAGTAAGTATTAGAATTAAATTTCCTGTCATGGGTAGAAGGAGTCCGTCTCTGATCAGAATCAGAACTTTGAAACAGAGCTGGAGCTCTGTTTCAGTGCTGATTATCGACTGAAAGCTCCTTTCGTCACCATTCTGCTGATCTCCGAAAGAGTGAGGCCCTGCCGTGGGAAACTCCATTAGCTTAGCATTATGGAGCACAATTCCACTCCGGAAGCCAGTCCTTGGGGTACTCACCGATAGACAGGGTCTCTCTCAAACAAAATGTTTTCAGCTTCAAGTCCATGGACTGCGTTCCTAAGAGAGAGGATAAGGTGCCCAGTTCCTGGGACACCTTGGACAAAGTCCTTCTGCATCATAGTGTTCATCTTCCCACCAGGAAGACATGCAATTTCCTGACCAGACAGAAATGGGAGGAGGAAAAAGAGCAGCCCAAGGGGAGATAATACGGTCAGTGTCCACTTTAAAGGTGACTGTCACTTTTAAATCATTGAAAAATTATGACATGCCTTTTAGCACTCTTCCAAAATTCCCCAAAGAATGTGAACGCATGTATTGTACTTATGAATCTTAGTTCAGAATACGAAGGTGCAAGAAAGTCACTGTCCTTTTTCTGCTTTCTAAATCAGATTTGATCTGCTGTAGGTCTGTTCTCAGGTTGGAGGGAAATTAAATCCCAGTCGGGAAGGTGGGGGCTGCTATGGGGGTCTCATTAGTTGAGTGCATTCAAGAAAGAGCTTTGGAGCGTCCTGCTTACTGAACGCCAGTGGTCTGCTCGGGTCTGGCTCCCATGTGGCCGAGGCAGTCGTCTACACTGTGTCCAGTGCTAGTGGGGCAGATACCTGGGCTGGTGCAGACAGCCAGTGCCTGAGGGGAGGAGGGAGTGGGAAGAAGTACCGTTCCCCTCCCAAACATCGGCACTAGCCCACTTCTGTGCCCTTTTTCTGTCCCCATTTTGGGCTCAGTGGGTCTTCTGTTACTTGGAAAATTCTGCTTTTGTCCTTAAACAGAAGTCACCGGAAACACCCTGAGGCAAGGAAGCACAAAGGCTTGGCAAACTCTCTGGGAGTGGGAAGGATACTTCTCATTTCTTCCAGGCTTCTACACCAATTGGAAATAAGGCAATCGTTATCACAATAGATTCTCCTGCCAGGAATACTTCATCCTGTCTTTTTGCATGCAAGGGAACAAAACTGAACAATTTACTATGATAGGATTATAAAAATCAGAGCACAAAATAACGTTGTGGGGCCACTAGGTCTGCACTTTCCCACTCAGTTTAAGGAACAGTCCTTCCAAAGTCTCAGTTCTAAACCTGCTAGAGTCACTGATTTTCTGTATTAGTAGAGTTTGGTTTTAGCACTGCGTTAGAAACCCAGAAATAAAAATAATCATATCAAATAAATAGCCTAACCCCTTGTCTTCACTGCCCTCTGAATCAACCTATACTTAACCATAGTTCTGGTTTGGCAGGTATTTCCATATAAAGTAGAAAGTCTAGTTTTTCTCATACCGGAGAGAAAAGGTTTCTCTGCTTTTCTTATAGTGATAATGAGGAAAGGAGAACTGGCCTGGTATGCTCTTTAGGTAAATCAAGATGGGTATCTACTTGAAATAAAGATTCCTCAGAGAAATTAAGACTAGAGTGAAATGCCTAGCATGAAAATTACCTAATTGACTTTATTACCAGCCTCATTTTGCCTGTGGGACCCAACTGCACGAAGGAAAGGAACCCAAGTATTTGTCTATCAGTGATGGCTTCAAATCTTGGTCCAGAAATTTGCTTGAGGACCAGGTGGCCCCTCTCAGGCAGCAGAATTGCCAGGAGGTCAGTGGCTGTCATTGAGTGGAAGTTGGCACCGGAAGTCACTGCTCCTGAATGGTCCTGCCAGGACAGCCCTGGGAAAAAGAGTAAGACAGTGGGTCTTAGTGCCAAGAGTACACTTTTGCTGGTCTAGGAAAAATATGAAAAATAAATACAGCATTGTAAAGAATGTCAGTTCTGTGAGAGGGTTCTGTTGCTATTTATTTTTCTAAATTGGTCACAGCTTGATAGCAAGGAATCTAAATCTCTCTTCAGTGCCCTTTAAAATTAGATTCCACCCTATAAATAGCTTTCCCAGTGTACTTCAACTGCATAGATGACTTGATTTATAACAAGTACATTTATCTTTAATTTTCTTACAAAGTTTGAGTTATTACAACTCCAAAGGAATGTTTGTGGTTACAGGTCTTAAAATGACAATGAAACGTTCATTTCCCAGAGATTAGGTCCGTTTGAGATCTGTAACACATGAGGTACTCATCGATTCCGGTTACCAATAGGAAGAGGGCAGTAACTCCTGGTCACCACCAGTACCCCCCTCTGAGCACGGTGGCACTGTGGCTTGGGAGGTTAGCACCAGGAAACTCCTAATCCCACTGCCAGCATTAGAAGAAACTCCGTTAAAAAGACAATAAGCAATAAACACCATTGGTATGGATTTTACTGTCAAGAAATAGGCCACTCTTGTAATTATATATCTAAAGCCGAGAGCTAGTATCACATACTTTGCATAGATTTCAAGGTTGTTCAGCAACCCTTAAAATCCAGTGATCTGTTTAGCCCACGGTGATGTGACATCAGCTATGAGAGTGGTGGCTGTTTGCTGTGCCCTATGAAGGGTACGGAGGGAAGACCTGCTTTGGAAACCAGAACCATCCCACCATGACATATTCTTTCAGCATACTGGATTAATGGTAGCCAGAAAACCTACAAACAGATCATTCATTTCTCCATCTCCTGCTTCCATTGCTCACCCTCCAAAGATCCAACTGTGAATTGTGTAGACTTGGAGGAGACACGTTCTGTTAGTATCGCCTTCACACCATGTCTGCCACCACTAGCAGCAGAGTTGTCTATTTACAAACTTTCTTCAGGCTGAAATTTTAAAGAAGCAATAGGTTGGTGGGAGTCTAAAAACACCCAATAGACACTTGACCTAGACCTGTCCTCATGCATTCACCAAGCATTGCTGCCCTGTCCAGTCATTTGGGCTTTTTCTTGCTATGCTGGGGCCTCCCTGGATACCGCATACCTGAGTTGGCAGGCCGATCGTGTCACATCTTTAGCTCTGAGCCGCACATTTTGCTGTAACAGAAAAAGGCATCTTCCGTGTGCTCAGGGAGGTCATAATTGAGAAAATTAAAGGCAAGCACCTCCAAGTTACAAGATGAAAGCAGTGACCCTCCGTAGCTCGTTGTATCCCTTCGTTCTAGTGTCTAGCCTGGTGCCTGGCACATGGGATGGATTTCTTAAATATTTAGAAAGAAGCAGAGGTAGAGCGATAAAGAGGTGAAAGAAAATAGAAAAGACAAATACGTGAGAGGAAATAACTGAGCATATCGTCCCACGGGGGGAAACATGCTATCTTCTGTATCCATCTTTTTAGGGTCATACAGTCCACCATCCCACAGGACATTTCAGTTTTGGTTCTTCATGTACAAGCTTTCATATTTTGAACCAGAATCCCATTTTCAGTAGATGAGATGTATGACAGCTATACGCTAAGGGAAATCACAGAGTATCAAGATCTCCCTTCTTTGGCCATCAGTGGACACGTGTTGGGACCATTTCACACTGATCCTGTAAGTTACTCTCTGGTCACAGGATATGGAAATACGGAATCTGTGCCTAGATGAGTCAGCATATTAGATTACTTGAAAAACTGCTATTTAAATGTAAGCCTTTTCTCCTTTCCAATTTTGGTCATTCAGAATGTTATATCCAAAAATAAAATCAAGGCACAGCAAATTATCTGAATAATTCATGCCAGAATTACCCAGACATTTTCCTTCTCTTGAATACTGGTAATTCAGGACAAGGCAATTGAAGGGTTTGGAAGGGAATGAATTTTTCTTATATTGTGCCAATAAATGTCCCAGTTAACATTGTACTTGGTGTAAATGCAGTTGTAATCATGCTAGTTTCTGTCCTGCAGAAACACTGCTTCAGAACCCGGTACCCCTAGCATTAAAGCAGAAATGTCCCATCAAAGTCAGAACTATACCCTATCCTCTCTAGTCTACAACCTAAGCTTGCTTTTTAGTTTCTATTTCATTTAGTTTTTTGTCAAGATAATATAAGTACATATAATAGTAACACTAGCATTCTAAAAACACTGGCTGTCTTCCATGCCTAAACCATTCATGCCTTATTCCTACTTCTCTGAATCAAACGCTTGCTTTGCCTCCAGATGTTTTCTCTAGTATTATTCCTAAATTCATGTTCATATAGATTCTCAGTTTTAAATATTACCCATATTATCTATTGTCATCCTGCTGCATTTAAAATATCCAAGAGAACATTCTGGATGCTTTGCATATATTTGCTATTTTAATCTTCACAATGACATATGTGGCAGATACTATTATTATCTAAATTTTGCACATTGGAAACAGGCATAGATGACTATGTATTTTGCCCAAGATTACACAGTAATGGTATAAATCATGGAGCCAGGATTTGAATTTGATATTTGATTAGTCTGGCACCAAAGTCTATGTTCCTAACAATGAACCAAATTTGTCTACTTTTATTTCTCAAGTTCTATTTCAGCAGCCAACACTCTCTCTCCCCATCTCTCTCTCTCTCTCTGTCTCTCTCTCTCATACATACACACACACACACACACACACACACACACACACTACTTTTACCTCTTCCCTCACTGACACATAAATCTATATATAGAGAGAGAGTTCTCTCTTTGGGGTTAAATCAGTATTCAGTGTTCATTATTTTTTCAATTTTTATTTTGTTATTAGTACATGTTTACAGTACACAATGATCACATTCCTCGTGGGGAGGTGGTACGCATATGTAACATATCTTAATTCTCTTTGTATCCCCTTCCCCTCTTTTCCTGCCCCCCCATCTATTGGTCCCCTTCCCATTTGCAGGAGATCTGTCTCCCTTTTTCCTATTACCTTTTATTTTGCTCTTTATATTTTGGGTTTCTCATACAAGAGAAACCATGTGATATTTAAGTTTGTGTATGTAGTTTATTTCAGTTAACATTATGGTCTCAAAACAGAAACAGTTAATCTGCTGGAAGGTAAAATAGGTAAAACTCTTTTTTTTTTTTTTTTGTGGGTACCGGGGTTCGACCTCAGGACCTCGCGCGCCAGGAGGCGCCCGTGCCGCTGAGCGATATCACCGGCCCCTTTTTCGTATGTGGGTTCCGGGAGTCGAACTCGGGCCCCGCGCTTGCCGGGCAGGCGCTTAAGCTGCTGAGCCATCTCACTGGCCCGGTAAAACTCTTGAAGACAGGCATAGGCAAGGATTTTCTGAACAGAACTTTATGTTTATTATTAATGCTATGCAAATACCAAGACAGATCCATGTGGTGTGCTATACTATATTTTCTTCCTCATAAAACTGTTTTCCCAAAAAATAATTATGTTGATCTCAGTTTACAGTTCATTTCCAAGCACTTTGCTTAAGACAAAACTGTCTTTCATTGCATTCTGGCAACTCAGTGGTCTCTTGTTTTCTCTCCTGCCCCAGCGTGCACTGCTGCCTGGCATCATCCTGGAATCCCATCTCCACTGTCCTGGGAACCGCTTTTGTTTCTTTCCTGTAGACCCTATTTACTGAACACTTGTCATTTTTTTTTCTAGTGTGGTAAACATGCCTCCCCTGAAAGCATCTTCAATTCTGTGGATTATTAGGAGTGTTTGGCTGGGTATAGAATGTTATATAACTTTATAGAACTTATTTTCTCTTCAATTCTAGAACACATTGCTTAGTCGTCTTTCGCTCCCATTGTGTCTGTTGAGAAACCCCATTTCTCTCTGACACTGATGCCTTAGAAATCTTATGATTTCTCTTTGTCCCCGCTGTTGATTTTTCGATGCTGTGCTGTGATGTGGGTCTGTCTTCATTCCTCAGCTGTGGGCACACAGCAGGCTTTTTCAGTCCAGAACCCTACGTGCTTCCATTCTGGAAAATGTCTTATATAATTTATTTCAAAATATTTCCTCCAGTTTCTCTCACTCATTCTGGAAGTCCCTTTATTATAATGTTGGACACAAAAGCCTGAACCTTAGATTTTCTAACTAGTCTTCCCCCTTTATCCATACTTTGGCTTTTTCTAATTCTACTTTCTAGGGTATTTACAGAAATTTACCTTCCAATCCTGTTACTGTTTTCTTTTTATTTCTGCAATAATAATGTTAATTTTCAGTAGCACTTTATTGATTTTTTTCTTGGTTACCTTTTTAATAGCATTACATCTGCAAATCTTATTTTATCTTCTTTTTTTCCAGTAAAGGCAGTGTAGTGTACACATGCTTTTCAGAACACTGACACGGTCCTGATGAGTGTATTAGTGTGTTTTGCATTACTATAACAGAATACCTGAAGTCAGTAAGTTGATTTTCTTAAAAACATTTGTTTTGACTCATGTTCTAGGTGTCCAAGGTCTAGGGCCAACATCTGGTGATGCCTTTCTTAGCTACGGCAGCACTCGGCATCCCGTGGTGAGAGAGAGGGCGCGCACATGTGTGCCCTATGGTCTCTGTCTCTTCCTTTTTTTTTTTTTTTTTAATAGAAAAGTAAATCAAAATTTTGTAGCAAGATAATAGGAGTATAACAATAGTTAACACACTGCATATTGTTATCTTTAAATAAGTTACTCACCTTTACTCAGAGTAAAAGATAAGGGCATAAAAAATTCTCCAATCAATATTTTTTTCACCGATCAATACTAGCACAAACCTACCTTTTCTATGAACTAAGAGACACAGAAAGCCACCTGGACTCAACAGTGAGCGCCCACCGTGTTAATCTTATCTAGTCCTAATGACCTCCCCAAGCCCTGCCTCTGAGCACGAGAGTTGAAGTAAATTTCCATCCTCCTAATACCACATAGTGGAGATTAAATTTCAACATATGAACCCTTGGAGACACTCAAACCATATCGAAGCCATAACAGTGAGCAAGCAGATTTTGAGGCCATAAGCCACACTTGGGATTCTCCTGCATCCAAGTGTATCCTCCTCGTGTTACTGAGAAATATGCCAGAAGCAGTTTGGTTTTTTCTCGTACAGCAATGCAAAGTAAGTAGTATGTAGGCTTATTCACCTTCAGGAGATAGCTCCCTTTTGGAAGCTTTAAAACTCAGAATGGGACCAACATCTCATGAAAATGAAGACCTCTGTCTAGAGGAAAATTCATTGTAAAAAGCAAAGCTGTTCCAAGATTTTGAGTCTGTCCTCTTTTTCCACAGGCTTACTAGGTGTTGAGTATTGAAAAGAAAACAGCATTATCATTCCCTAGTTTATTTTTCCCATAGATTTACCTACTTGTGGTCTTTTAACACACTATTTACTGAAATGCACAACCAAATAAAAAGCATTCTTCAAACTGTTAAGATTCAAGCTTAGAGCTGGTGAGATGGCTCAGCGGCGTAAGTGCCTGCCTGGCAAGCGCGAGGGCCTGAGTTTGACTCCTGGAACCCACATAGGAAAAAAGGGCCGGTGATATCGCTCAGCGGCACGGGCGCCTGCTGCCACGCGAGGTCCTGAGGTTGACCCACGGTACCCACAAAAAAAAAGATTCAAGCTTATTGGAGAATAAAAATGTCACTAATGATTCCATGTAAGTGAAATATTAAAATCTCTTGCTTCCATTTGACCGCCCACCCCTGTACTGTACAGCCTATATCAAACCCCCTTGGCTGTAGAATGTCCATTCCAATCAGTATGATTGAGAAATTACTTCTGGAGTAGGACTCAAACGTGTTTAGTAAGTGTGTGTTACTATATGACTATTGCTTTTATTGTTTAAAGAGTGGTTTATATGAAAAGAGAATAATTTGCCTTTTGGAATGAAGTATTCTTCAGTGTGGCTTGTGTGTGGATAATTTCCATTTTTGGTGAGCTGTTCAGTGACACTGTCTTGTAACTTGACCATGGTTTTATCTAATTTTGACATGTGGTTTCTCTTTTACTTAGGCATAATGACATCAATAGAAAAATGAAGAAATCCTACAGCATAAAGCACATTGCTGAGCCGGAGTCGAAAGAACTGTTTCTGTAAATCACTTTTTAATATCTCTCACTGATGCCGTGTGGACACCATTGGAAATTACTGGACTCTTCTGTGGAAGTAGAATGATGAGAACAGTGCCTCACCAGCAGATGAACAGAATATCAGGATGCCTTAAATTTATAGGATTAGACTAGAAGATACATTTTGGGGTGATATTTGTATATATAATTTGTTTTTTTAAAGGTGCTGTTTAAAAGAATGGATGGGCAAATGTATGTTTTTTAACATTGGATTGATTCAAGCGACTCACCGGGCCTTCGCCAAGCCACTGATGCCATTTCGTATTCCATGGACTGTGTGAGTGTTTGCTAATGCTGGTTGAGCTTCCTTTCCCCATCACAGACAGCTTTGACTCAGCCCCTCAGTGAGACCAGGTCAGTGGTATTGTTTTCTGTCCAGTGTTTTTCTGTCATTTCTACTTTTTGTATAGAGGAAATAAAACAATGTTAACAGCCATCTATAAGCTCGGGGCACCTACTTTCTAATAAATCTGTGATATTCTGATTTCTAAGGGACTTTGAAGGTATTTTGATGGCCGATATTTGATTTCAAGAACCAACTGCCGCATTTAGTTGTTTTCGCATAGGGGTCAAGTAAAACATTCTATATTTCATTAAGTACTAAAGATCATACAAGTGTATAAAGTAAGCCAATCCTCTGCTTTCTCAGACCTCAGCGTTGACATGAAAAAATACCAATGACAACTAAGGATTTAGTCCTTTGTGGGTCACCTTTTTTTCTGGCTCTAACATATGAGGAGGTTTGTCTGATCCCTTTAGGAGACGATGTGGAGCCCACATTCATAACAGCCTTATTGTTGATGCAGCTTTCAGTCCGTGTAAGCAGTTAAGTTCCAGAAGGTTTCATCTTACCATGTATTTCTGTTGAAACTTCAAGAGTTGTATTTTCAAAGTGTTGGCACGGTCTGTAAGAGGCCTGTCAAGTTTCAGTTGGAAAGCAGAATGTATTCTTAGCCGGGGGAGGGAGCGCTGTGTGCTGTTATGGTGACGAGCAATGTTACTGTAGGCAGATGTGTGCCATTCTGCTTCCTGGGGCACAAAGCGGGCCGAACACCTGGGTCTGGACGAAATCTCACATGCGGGTCAACTCGACTCGATGAGATGCAGGGAAGTAGTGAAGAAAGATTTGGATGTCTTTTATGTACCAGACACTACTGTATGGTGCTATCGCTATTCCTATTTTATAAATTAGGAAACTAAACTTCAGGAAGTTTAAATCCCATGTCCAACGTAACACCAGTAAGTAGCAGGAATAGGTTTTGGCCCATGTTTGCTCACAGTCACCACTGTACTCCCCTAGCCATCCTCTACCGTGCTGTTTCCTCAGTTTATCAACCACTGGGCTACCACACAGGAGGCGCGAGTGCAGGTGTTGGTTGTACTCTTGGACAACTCCTTGATCTTGGGCAGGGGACATTTACTCCCTGAGAAATCTGGAGAAGGGCAGTGTTAGCCTACAGACACATCTCACGGTGGGTTCCTTCCGACTTACAGAGCTACACGCATATGAACCTCCGTCCGTATCCTCGGGCCTCACTGGGGTCCTGTGAGCTGCTGCAATTATTAGAGCCTGGTGCTATGTGTAGCGCTGCCTCTCCCATACTGTCTTAGCCTCAGAGGAGCTGCCCTATCTGCCCTTTTCCGTTGCCCACTCACTCTTCACCACCTTCCTATTGCTTGAGATTCTAATAGAAAATACACGACACGCACATACGAGATGTAGATTGTCTGTGTGTTCGGCCTGGCTCAGATGAGTGATATGAATCACATGATGAGGCAGCCTTTGGCACTTGGCCCAAAATGGGGTCTATAAAAAAAGGGGACCCCAAGAGTGCTGCCTTTCTCTGGCCCCAGAGGTCCTAGTTTTGTCCTGAAACAGTGCTTTTTTAATATCAAGAAGTTTTGGCATCCTGTGGAGAATTTTTTTTAAGCAAAACAGAGCAACCAATTAAACATAACAAAGAAAATATCCAGAGTTTGAAAGAAAAAGATCACTTTTTCTAGAAAACTTTGGCAATTCAACTGTGTAGTGCTGGTAACATTTCAGCTCTCACAGTACTAAGTACAAAAGAACAAAGAACACAATAGGTGAAATATGAAAGCCGAGCAAATGCAAATCAGCCAAACTATAAGACAGTGCATTGTGTGTTTAATGATGTGGCCAGGACACTGAAAATGCTGGCCCTCAAATCACACATTTACATATCTGTACCATCCAAGTTCCCCAGAAATGTTACGATTGCTGGAAATTAGTAGATGATATTTTCTTTACCACAAACTTACGTACAGCATTTTAAAAATGAAAACAGAAACTTCTATTTTTCTGTAAGAATTGAGGCACATTTACAGGCTAGAGAAAGAATTTGTTTCCTTTTAGTAAGCAGAGCTTGGGGGCCCCTGCCCCAAGTCCTTCCCATTGGACTAGTAAAATGAGTAAAGCTCTATCTCCATGCCTAATTACAAGCAGCAGAATAGGAAACTCAGCGCCATTGTAAAAAATCACAACATCTGTCAGCATCTTTCAAATACTGGGTTCTTTTATGCCTCTAAAGGGACTTGTATTGCCAAAGTTTAACACATCAAATTAAAAACATTTTTTAGAGACAATAACAAGATACTAAACCATCGCCACTTTGAATGGATTGTTTGTGTTTGGTTCTTAAACTGACTTGAACAACAGAGGATTTTTAAGAACACTTTTTACATCCCCCAGAATGGTTTCCTCTTGGTATTTTTGAGACATGTTGGAATCAATTTTAGATCATTATACATGTAAGGAATTTAGACTGTTCTACCATCATAGGTCCATTGTCAAACAAAAATATGTGTGCAAGGACAGAGCTATTCAGTCAAATTTCTAAGAAATGCAGCCAAAGTCGTATTCTGTTTGAGCACAGTTTCATTCGTTCACTAATGATGTCAAATGGATACTTCACACAGTAGCCTGTGTCATTATTAGCGCCCTCCCAGGCTATGCGTACAGATGTAATCCATCAACTTCACTTAGTTGCTGATAGTTAAACTATATCCCACGTCGCCATAGAAATATCTCTGCACTATTGCATTTATCAAAAACCAATGTAAGAAATAGCCATAGAGAAAACGTTTCCATATTTTTTATAAAACTGTTATTGAAAACATCAAATGTTTCAAAAGCCAATGGCTCTATAAGGGGCCATAAAATAAATTCTTCCTAGAGTTAGTGCTAGGGGAAAAATCTGCTTCTATAGAAAAACTGGCATGTTTGTTTTTATTAACTAATAAGAACCTTATATAATTTGTGCTTTTCTTTTCATCTTGCTGCCAGGAAAAGGTCAAATGTAAAGTTTACATTCAATCTCAGTAGCAATCCTTAGCCTAGGTTTTTCTAGCATACCCGTCTCTCCAACTCCACCTCCTTCCTTTGTTCTTATGTTGTTTCCTTTTTTAATGATTGGAACATATGTATGTCTTCCATTGTAAGCCACCTTTAGACATTCTGAAAGTAAGTAACCTTAAATAAATGTAAATGTCCCAGTCATTTTTTTGTCGTACTCCCCTTCCTGCCTAGTCTTGCTCATTCATTGTATTTAACTGATGTTGAAGCCCAAAGCGTGTGTACCAGGCAGTGCTGATTCAAGGCACAGTGTAAGACAAGTTGCTTATTATCTATGAAGAATGGGAAAAATCATATACACGTGTATGTCAAGGAATAATTATGTGCGGTGGGGACTCAGGGGCGATGTTTCTGAGAGGACGGAGAAATCACTTTAGATTTGGCTCAGACCAGGAAGATTTGGAGGTTGGCACTTCCTAGAACAGGCAGAAATACTTGGATACAGTGGTTGACTACCTGTGTGTTCATGTATTGTGATTAAACATCAAAATGAGGTTACAGAGAGAAACAGTAGTACATGTCCTCCATCAAATGGCCTTAGCAGTAGCTTGTCAAACTCAGAGAAACTGGGAAGTTTTCCTGTCAGCCCTTGACTTGACCAAACACTGTTTCTCAACCACAGACAGGTGGCAGAGATTCAGCAGTGAATCCTCTGTGCTACTCAGTTTGTCTCCTTGCTGTAACTCATTTCCGAGACCTGAGTCCCAGACTCTGAGAGCCTTCACTGTGACCACTCCTTTGGTCAGCACCACGCATCCCTCCTGGTGGTGGCTGAGAATTACTCTGCTCTCAAGTGATCCTGCTGGGAGGAACACCTGCTCTGCTGAGGAAGTCACCCCATCTCCTCTGTTTTCTTAGCATGGCAAAGGTATTAAGGCCAGGACTCATTTTCCCACCACAGGACTCTTCTAAAGGACAGCTGTGGCCTGAGACTTCCCTTGACCTGGCCAAAATTTTCTCCAACATGTGCCGCAGTCTGAGATTCTTCTTACCCAGGCCTTCCTGACGTTCTCACAGCACCACAGTGTGGCGTCTTGGAGGCTCTCTGGCTCCTCCTGCTCTCCACTCTTTGCCCTTCTCAGGGACATGTCCCCCAATAAATCTTTGCACATCTAACCCTTTTCTTGCCTGCTTCTTCAAAAACCTGAGCTGAGACTCTGCTTGACGCTCCTCCTGTGCCCTCTTAAGTTAAGCATTCAGCTTGGACTCTCCTTCTCTTTCTACTTTCTCCCCGTCCCTTGTTAGGT
Organism: Erethizon dorsatum; assembly: GCA_028451465.1. Classification (NCBI taxonomy): domain Eukaryota; kingdom Metazoa; phylum Chordata; class Mammalia; order Rodentia; family Erethizontidae; genus Erethizon; species Erethizon dorsatum. The sequence continues at coordinate 84,595,147 of CM051838.1, read as the reverse complement.
CGTAAGGTGGGATGGGGATTAGGATTCTGCAAGTGGAACTGGGTAGGGGTACAGGCCTGTGTTCTCCATGGCAAAGATGAACTTGATACTTTTAAAAATAGTCATACTTAAAACTTAGTAAATTTGTTACAGCCAGTAACAGGGAGTAAAAAATGAAGTTTGAGAAGTTTCTAGTCATTATGTTATTGATAGTGGTGGCCTTTTGGGGCCCACATGCAAGATTTATTGTCATAGCAATTTCCAAAACCTGTGAAGACTTCAAGAAGAAAGGGACCATTCTGTGCGTGGAGTGTCTAACTAGATTACGCGTGGCATCATGACTGCAAATGACCACATTTATCTGGATGTGCAGACACGTCTGTGAGAAAAAAGAATCCTGTGATGTCACGTTCCCAACAGTTGACAGATTGTGACGTCTCTAGAAAAAACAATTCATTGTTGAACTTTAGAGGGAAAAGAGAATGCACAGTCCTGCCTGCCTGTACAGCAGAATTCCAGTACCTGGTTGCTGTTCCTTAAATTCTGACATGTAAGAATAATCACACCTCGGATTTTAGGACCATTTTGCTGGAATTTACTGTAGCCTGACGGAACTCAGAAATAGTTACTTCATCTGAATGTCCTTAAGCATCCTTCTAGACACGTTTAAAAAGCCGAGCTTCCTCTCCCGTGCTTCTTTTGTTTTCCAGACACACCACAAACCATAAGGATCACATGGCCTGCACTATACGAAATGTTTAGTAACAGGGTTATTTGATTTGCTACCAAATTAAGTAAATCTCCTTGCCTGGAAGAAACTAGGTTAAAATAACACTGAGGTCTGTCCTTAAACCCACAAAACAGAAGAAAATTAAAAACCAAGGCTGAAAATTTCCTCTGTTGTGCAATGAGTATTGCAGAATGGCTGTCAGATGAAATTTCAAATAAGTATAAACACTTTCCTAAACAGAAATTCAGGCCTCCACAATCCCCTCAACTTTCCAGGCCATGCTGATGTTAGTTTCTGGAAGATTACACTATTAGAAACCGTCAGCAAGGAAGAGATGCTACCAAGTCTGCTTGCTCTTATATTTCCTTATTCTAAGGTAAAGAGACCCCCTCTTCTGCTTTTTAGTAACAAACATGGAAAATCCAGAAGATTAAAAACTATTGAAAGTATAAGAAGCAGTAAGAACCAATGTGAGAGGGGCCGGTGAGATGGCTCAGCGGCTTAAGCGCCTGCCCGGCAAGCGCGAGGGCCCGAGTTCGACTCCCGGAACCCACATATGAAAAAGGGGCCAGTGATATCGCTCAGTGGCACGGGTGCCTGCTGGCGCGTGAGGTCCTGAGGTCAACCCCCCCGGTACCCACAAAAAAAAAAAAAAGAACCAATGTGAGAATAGAATATCAGATCCAGAAGACAGTATTGCAGTTAGCAATCGTGAAAAGAAAAATTTCTTAAAAATAGCAAGGGACCACAAAATATCAATCCAACAGCTGCTAGATGATACAAAGAAGAATAACATAAGAGTGATCAGAGTCAATCAAAAAACGGGAGATAATGAAAATGACATAAAATACCAGTTCACAAAAGTAATGGCAGAAAACTTCCCAAGCAGGGAAAAAGAATTTGACATACAGATAAGTGAGGCACATAGAACTCCAATTAGCCATGATTGAAAAAAACACCAAGGCATATAATGGTCAAGATTCCAGAAATCCAACACAAGAACAGAATATTAAAAGCTGTTAGAAGCCAAAAATGGTGGTGCGTACCTGTAATTCCAGCACGTGGGAGGAGGCAGGAGGATCACCATGAATTCAAGGCCAGCCTGGGCTACATAGTGAGTTCAAGACCAGCCTGAACTACATAGCAAGACCCTGTCTCAAAAAAGAAAAAAAAGCTTTTAGAGAAAAGAAACAAATCACTATAAAGGAACCCATTAGAATCACAACAGACTTCTCACCACAAAACCTCAAGTCAAAGAGAGATTGAAGTATTTCAAGCTCTAAAAGAAAACAACCTCCAACCCAGATTGATGTACCCTGCAAAACTATCTTTCAAAATTGATGGAGAAAAAAACACTTCCATGATAAAGAACACCTGAAGAAATTCATGACCACCAAACCAGCACTCCAAAATGTTCTGAAGGACATTCTAGAAAGAGATAAAGAGGACTACAACTCCATGAACTCCAACAGAATAAATCCACCAGGCAAGGCAATCAACTAAACACAGGGAAAAAAAAGAAATGAACAACAGGAAAATAACATGACAAGGATAAGTCAATACATATCAGTTACAACTATCAATGTAAATGGTATCAATTCACCAATCAAAAGAAACAGACTAGCAGAATGGATCAAGAAGCAAGATCCAACAATATGCTGCATACAAGAAACACATTTAACTCAAAAAGAAATTCATAGACTGAAAATCAAAGGATGGAAAACAATACTCCATGCTACAGGAACCCAGAAAGAAGCAGGGGTAGCAGACAAAGTGAATTTAAAGCCAAGACCAATCAAAAGACACAAAGAAGGTCCCTACATACTTATTAAGGGAAAATTCCAAGAGGAAGAGATAACAATCATAAATATATATGCACCAATACCAGTATACCCAACTATATAAAACAAATATTAATAGACATGAAAAATGAAGCATTAACACGATTGTAATGAGGGAACTCAATACCCCACTTTCACAAATAGATCAACTAGACAAAAATTCAACAAAGAAATATCAGAACTGAACCAAACTTTTGAGCAAATGGACTTAGTCTACAGAGTGTTCCACCCCACAACATCAGAATACACATTCTTCTCAGCTGCACTTGGACAGTCTTCAAAATAGACCACATACTAGCTCACAGGACATGCTTAAGTAAATGCAAAGGAATTGAAATTATCCCATGCATATTATCAGGCTATAGTGCAATAAAATTGGAAATCAATGGCAAAAAAACAAAAACTTCATAAACACATGGAAATTACATAACACCCTCCTGAACAACCAATGGCTCACAGATGATGTTAAAGAAGAACTTAGTTCCTACAATTAAACAATAATGTCAGTACAACATACTGGAACTTCTGGGACAGAATGAAAGCAGACCTATAAGGGAAATTTATAGCAGCAAATACCAATATCAGGAAAACAGAGCTCAAATAAACAACCTAATGTTGAACCTGAAGCTTCTAGAAAAAGAAGAGTAAGTCAAGCCCAAAGTGCATACAAGGGAGGAAATTATAACGATCAGAGCAGAAATTAGTGCAACAGAGACTAAGAAAACAATATAAAGAATCAATGAATCAAAGAGTTGATTCTTCGAAAGATGAAATAAAACAGACAAACCCCTAGCCAACATTATCAAAAAAAGAAAAGAAAAGACTCAAATCCATGCAGTTAGGAATGAAAAGTGTGAAATCACAACAGGTCCTGCAAAAATCCAGAAGGTCCTACTTTGAGAACCTACATTCTAATAAAATGGAAAACACAGAAGAAACGAGCAGATTCCTAGATATATATGAATTACCACAGCTGAATCAAGATATAAAAATTCTAAATAACCCAATATCAGTGAAATTGAAGATGTAATTAAAAACCTACCAACAAAGAAAAGCCCAGGCCCTGACAGATTCACTGCCAAATTCTACAAGAAATTTAGAGAAGACCGAGAGCCACTACTTCTCAAACTCTTTAATGAAACTGACAGGGAAGCAATACTCCCAAATTCATTTCTAGAAGCAAGCATGGAGAACTATGGGCCAATCTCCCTAATCAACACAGATGCAAAAATCCTCAATAAGATACTGGCAAACAGAACATAGCAAATCATCAAGATTATACACCATGACCAAGTGGGATTCATCCCAGGGATGCAGGGATGGTTCAACAATGCAAATCAATTAATGTAATACACCATATTAAGAGAGCCAAGGATGAAAACCATGGGATCATCTCAATAGATGCAGAAAAAGCATTTGACAAAGTCCAACACTCATTCATGATAAAAACCCTACAGAAAATTGGAATAGATGGCCTTTAGCTCAATCTGATAAAAGCCATCTATGGCAAACTAAAACCCCAGAGAACGAGATCCCACAGTCCTTCACAGTAACTGTTTTAGGTTGCAACCATTAATGGCAGTCACTTCCTCCAGGCCGAAGCATTCCCATGGGCCTGCTCCTCAGAAATGCTCCTATTTGGACTGACTTGGCCATGACAAGTACCCGATCCAGTACAAATACTGAAAGGAGGAAAAGGGTCAATTCTACAAGCAGAGAATAGTAAAAGAAAGATTGAATAACTTTTCATGTGTGAGAATTGGCACTCCATTTTTAACCATAAAAAGAACTAAAATATATCCCCTTATAAAGCCATGTTTTATAGGTATGTGCATGGTTCAGTAAGGTGAAAATCACTTTGGAGGCAATAAATAGTTCATATTCCCCTTGACCCATGGAATAAATAACCATAAAGGACAAACTTCTTAGGGTTATGCATCTTCCTGTTGGAACATTTGTAATTATTTAATGTTTAAGGCATTCTGCCAATACACCCAGTTCTTGATGACAAATTTGTATCTAGCAGCAGCAGCATCAGACCACTACTAATAGATGTCTTTGAATTAATTTAGTATTGCAAATCTAAAATCTAGTTTATGTTCATCTCCTCCTTATAGCCCCCACAGAGGTCTATCGCATGAGAATTACCTGGTTTATTTCCATAGTAGCGTGTGATATCTAATACGGCTTGTTAGCACAGCTTGCCATATTTTATGGGCATAAGTGTTTATGGGAAAAACTTCAGCTTTATACAAGGTTTTGGACATGTGACTCATAAACTAGAATCAGAGCATTGTTGCTAAAACCTGGGCTTGCTTTGAAACCTCATCATACCGTTCTTGGGAAACCATTAAGCGAAATGCCCTGAAGGGTAGGAGAAATTGCATTGAGCAATAAAACGTCAACAAACTTCAGAATTTGAACATCAAGCACTTTCATCTAAACATGCCCGTCTCTCCTTTCACTTGGCAGGGTTTTGGTTTTGAAAAGTAATAAACTCTAACCCTCTGGTTGACCTGGGACATGTTTAAGAAATCAAATCCTAGAGCCAGAAGCAGCATGACATTTAACGTGGACTCCCCACCTCTGAAAAACCATAGGAGGAGAAATATAAACAGGAAAAGAGAACAGAAAGGTCTGTCTCAATTGTCTAGCTCTTGAATTTTTAAAAGAGGGTACAAACCTCGGTCACAAGGAACAACCTTAAATCTTTTTTAACAGGTGTTTGGGACTCACTACCTCATGAACAGCAAGTGAACATAATCGTAGCGCAACCCAAGAAGGATATCAACCAGGAAAACCTATTCATAAGCGTTTAGAGACCGGGTATAGACAGTCAGTCTCAGAGGAGGTTTGCAATGAGGAAACAGCTTCCCTTAGCCAAAAGTGATTTCAAAATAATACAAAACCTTTACTTACGTTTCTAAAGAACTATAAAGGAGATCCCAATTCAAAACCCATAACAAGATTTATTAAAACCCTTTCATCTTCTACCCTTCACCCTCATACTTGTGCCAACACAGAGCATTTCAATTTACAATTCCCCATAACTTCCCTCAACACATCATCCTCTGTTCTGTGTCTCTCCTCACCTTCTCACGTCTCACTTTATCATGTCAATTGATGTCACTGCTCTCCTAGCAATAAAGAGTACTATGTATACGAAGAAAAGAAATCAGGAAATTGATCTGATAATTAGAGAGTTCTCTTTGGCTGACTGGGTAGGGTAGGGAAATAAGTGGCAAACCTCCCATTTAAAGTTTAACCCCAAACATATATATTTGACTATGTTGTAAAAAAACAACTATTAAAAACTGAGAGGGCCGGTGAGATGGCTCAGCGGCATAAGCGCCTGCCTGGCAAGCACGAGGTCCTGAGTTCAACTCCCAGAACCCACATACAAAAAAGAGCCGGTGATATTGCTCAGCGGCATGGGCACCTGCTGGCATGCAAGATCCTGAGGTCGACCCCTGGTACCCACGAAAAAAAAAAAAACTGAGAGGTAGCCAGCTGTGGTGGTACACACCTGTAATCCTAGCACTCGGGAGGCTGAGGCAGGAGGATCACTGTGAGTTTGAGGCCAGCCTGGGCTACGTAGCAAGTTCAAGTCCAGCCTGGACTACATAGTGAAACCCTGTCTCAGAAAAACAAAACAAAACAAAACAAAACAACAAACAAAAAACTGAACGGTAAGAGCTATTAACTTCAATAAGTGTTAACTTCTGACATAAAAAATCTGAAACCATTATATGAAGATATTATTGAAGATATTATATGAAGATATATGAAGATATTATTTGCATAGTTCTAGAAATAATATTTGACTAGAAAAACTCATTATTATAAAAGCATAGAAAAGGAGATCTCTGTTGTATATCTCAAAAAAAATTGTCCCCCCAAAGTGTCATGTGTTTGGAAGGTGACTGGATGTGGAGGTGCGGTGCGGTACTCATCAGGGAATCATTAGTCCATTGATGAGTTCATAGCCCACTGTGACATTCAGAGATGGGGACCAGTCTGAAGAGACGAGTCACTGCTGTGCTGGAGTGACCCGCAAGGGCGCATTCTGGTGCCAGCCCCCCACCAGCCCCTCTTCCCGGCTGCTGTGCCTTCCTCCCCCTTGCCATCTGGCACGTAGTTTGTGCCCCGGAGCTGCCCAGCCATGGACTGAACCCACTGAAACTGAGCTAAATTAACCTCTAAGTTGTGGTTGTCGGGTGTTTTGTCCCAGGAACAGGAAAGTAACTCTTACAAGCATGGAAAAGAAGATCTCTGTGGTGTAACTCAAAAAAGTTAAGTTTCTTTTGAAAGTATAAATCTGATAGGTTGTCAGATGAAGGTCTAGAATTTCCTGGAGAAGAAAGGGGAGGTAGCCATAATAGGATGCCAGCCATGAGCATTAGGAAATTTTATGCCCCATATAGAGACTCTCTGACATGGTATGGAATGGTGAATTAAGGATTGCTTATGCCTGACTGACATAATCTTCTAGTAGATTCTGTCCTAAAACATCAGCGGTTGTGAAGAATCAGGCTATGTTTTAACCCAGTGGCAATGGCCCAGTGAAAACTGTGGCAAATTGAAAGAGCACACACCCATCTACACTGGAGTAATTACCTCATTCCCATTAATTCTTATCACCAGGAACGCCGGCCCAATATTGCCGGATTCTTAATTTTCCAAGAGAGCATGAAAATCCAAATGGTGTGTGTGTGATATCACCCCCGTTATACACGCTGACAGATCCCTGTGAAGGCCTAGCTGTTCCTATGGGTTGATGTAGCTCACAAACCACATCACCTCTGGGGGAAATGGGGCCTTCAAGAAGCAATGAACATAACACACGAATATTTGGTCCCTTAATTCAGTATGAATATTCAGTAGAAAGAAATTTTTACAAAAGCCATTCACCAACAAGTAGAAAGGCGTAGAGGAAATCATCAAGCAATGGGCAATTTTGCCAAATAAATGGATTCGATTAGCCATGTAAAAAATGTACGTTCAGGCCAAGAAGTCAGTACGAAATGGAAAACCATTTTGGAAAAGGATACACCTACCCAACCATTTCACTTACAGAAAATTATACAGAGACAAATTCTTAATTAACAAAAATTAATGTATAAGCATAATTACAGTAATTTATAACTAAAATTTTGGAAATAACCAAGTTATGCAATAATAGGAGATTGGTTTAAAGAAATTTTGTATGCTATCTATGTATATAATGCACAAAACTATACATTAATTAAGTGATGGTACAGAAAAGTAGTAGGAAGGTGTTATTATTGCTAAGTAAAAAGTCAGGTTGCAAATACAAATAAAGAATGCTTCCATTTTCTTACATGTTACATTTTTGGGGCAAAGAAGACATTACAAAGAAAATTAGAAAATAGTTTGAAGTGAATGACAGTGGAAACAAAATAGAACTTAGATGTTATTAAAGCAGTGCAAAGTGGTAAACTTTTAGATTTTAATGCTTATATTAGAAAGGGACAAAAGCTTGAAATCAATTGTGTAAGTTTCCACATTAAGAAGTTATTTTTAAAAAACAAAATTAAATCCAAAGTAAGTAGAATTAAGGACATAATGAAAGTAAGAGATGGAATCAATAAAAAATAAACAATAGTGGAAAGTCAATGAAAATAAAATCTACTTATTTGAAAAGATCTGTGAAAATATGATAAACCCTAGACCGCTCAAGGAAGAAAAAAAAAAAAAAAAAAAAAAAACAGGAACGACATAAAGCGTCACTATCAAGAAAAAATAGTCATTGGCACTACAGATTCTAGGCCACTTCAAAAAGGCAGGAAACATATAATGAACATTTCTATGACAGATTTAACAATTTAAAAGAAATAAATTCCTTGGAAGTCATAAATTACCAAAATTGACACAAAAATGACATATGGTTTAAAAGAAAACCCAGGGCCGGTGAGATGGCTCAGCGGCATAAGCGCCTGCCTGGCAAGCGCGAGGTCCTGAGTTCGACTCCCGTACCCACATATAAAAATAAAAATAAATAAAAAAAAGAAAACCCAAAACCTTCTTTACAAGAAAACCTCAGGTCAAGATGACTTCACTGGTGAACTCTATCAAACACTTCAGAAAGACACAATACCAATGCCACACAAACTCAGAAAATATCGTAGTAGGGAAGATTTCCCAACTCACTTCGTTGCCCTGATACAAAAACTGACATACACAGTAAAAGGAAGGAAAATAAAAGCCAAAATCTTTTAAGAAAATCTTAAACAAACAAAAGCTAGCAATATGGATAAAGAAAACAACGCATCATGACCATGTGGGGTTTACTCCAAGTGCACGGCTGATTTTATCACCGGTGAAACACACTGTACTGCGGCGCCGGAGAAGCCGGAGAAAATCCCATGCCTGTACTAACGGGCACAGCAAAAGCCCCTGACGAAACTCAATAGCATTCACGACTGAAAGCTTCGAGCCAGCTGGGCAGACGGGACACATTCTGAGCAGGGCGAAGGGCGTCAAAGTCAGGTTTCCAGCGCCCCGAGGGCCCGCCGACCCACGGAAGGGGGAGCCCCGGCCCGGCGGAGCCCCGCGGCCCGGCCCAGCGCGGCGCGGCCTCGAGCGACCTCGGGAGAAGCTTCGAGAAGAGCTGAGCAGCGCCTGTCCTTCCCCAGACGCGAGAGTCCACGAAGAAGCAGCGTCGAGAAGAGATGGCGGCTCGGCTGACGAAGCCGACGCTGAATGAGCGGGAAACCAGAAGGCGGGGGCGGCCGAGGGGCGGAGCGGCCGGGGGCGGGGCGGCCGGGGGCGGGGCGGCCGGGGGCGGGGCGGCCGGGGGCGGGGCGGCCGGGGGCGGGGCGGCCGGGGGCGGGGCGGCCGGGGGTTGGGGCGGCCGAGGGGCGGGGCGGCCGAGGGGCGGGGCGGCCGAGGGGCGGGGCGGCCGAGGGGCGGGGCGGCCGAGGGGCGGGGCGGCCGAGGGGCGGGGCGGCCGAGGGGCGGGGCGGTCGAGGGGCGGGGCGGCCGAGGGGCGGGGCGGCCGAGGGGCGGGGCGGCCGAGGGGCGGGGCGGCCGAGGGGCGGGGCGGCCGAGGGGCGGGGCGGCCGAGGGGCGGGGCGGCCGAGGGGCGGGGCGGCCGAGGGGCGGGGCGGCCGAGGGGCGGGGCGGCCGAGGGGCGGGGCGGCCGGGCACGCTAGGCGGGCGTCTTCAGAGCACAGCAGCGGTGCCGGAGGAGGGGGAACAGGGAACCCCAGAAGGAAGACAAGGGGACGCCCCGGGAGAGAGCGGGATGATGACCCGTCTGCCTCTCCACGCCCAGGAAAAGCCGTCTTTTTCCAGGTAAGACTTGGCGAGCAGCGGTCTCAGAGAGACGGCGGGGGCAGCACAGGCGCACCCAGGAGGAAGACGCCTTCACCCGGGGACAGCGGCGAACCAGCAGGGCCGGCAGCAGGGCGTCCCCAGGCCCGAGGACGCTGCGGGCACCAAGGCAGTGCCAGGAAACGGCTCCAGAGAGCATCCCAGGGGTATGGACACTGGGGGCGGGGTCCCCAAGGTGACACTTCCCATCCCGTGTCCTAAACCCAGTCGTAAAAACAAAATCACAAAAATGGGGTGGGGGGGGCTGCAGCTAACATTCTATATTACAGCGACTTCCTGCCTTCCCCGAGACGAACATTTGGAACAGGCAAATGCGTCCATTTTCACCACTACAGTTCAAACTGTAATGAAGTCCTAGCTCGTATACTAAAGCCAAGAGAGCAGTAAAAGACCTGTAGATTGGAACACAAGTAGTAAAATTGCCTTTACTCATAGATGGCGTGATCATGTACATTGAAAATCTTAAGGAATTTACACAATAAGCTACTAGAACTAAAGGTAAGTACTTTGCAATGTCTCAGTAGACAATATTAGAAAATAAATTGCCTATATATATTAGCAATGAATAATTGGAAAATAAAGTTTTTATCTGGGTGTGGATTACCCCCTATAATCTCAGCAGTCGGGGAGATGAGTCAGAAGGATTTCAAATCCAAGCCTCCTAGAACCTGAGCAACTTAGCAAGACCCAGTCTCAAAATTAAAAAAAAAAAACGATTTTAAAGGGCTGGAGTGTAGCTCAGTACAAAGACCTGGGGCCTAGCTGGGCATAGTGGCACATACCTGTAATCCCAGCACTCAGGAGGCTGAGGCAGAAGGATCACTGCAAGTTTGAGACCAGCCTGGGCTACATGGTGAGTTCAAAGTCAGCCTGAACTACATGGTGAGAATGTCTCAAAAAAAAAAAAAAAAAAAAAAAGTCTTGGGGCTTAATACTCTGATCTGGAAAAAAAATGCAAAAATGTTTTACAATTGCACCTGAAAACAAACACCTCAGAAGCAAATTCTCCATTGTGTCAGTCTACTATGGGATACGAACGCACTTTTAAAACAACTACTTTTTCAAATTTAAGCAGCTCAGGAGACCAATGATGTCACTCATCATTTACACACCAAATTATGAGAACTCTGAGACAAATAAACAGAAACCCTAGCCTTTTGCTAGGATGGTCTCCCCTTCGTAAACTGAAGAATCCCCGGAAAAGGCGGGACACATAAAGGAATCAGTGTCACTCGTTTTCACCGCTTGTTAGAGGGAGTAGGAACTCAGACTTTTCCCTGAAGTTTAGGATTAAGGATAAAATCCTTTCCTGCATAGTGAGACCGAGGTCTCTGCTCTGGTTCCACAAATCACAGAGTCGATTTCTGTAGTCTGTGCCACAAGAACATAAAAATCGCGGTGGTTAGGAAATCCCTTTGTCTGCAAACCATGATTTGCTGGTTCGGTCTGGTTACAAACACGGTGCCGAAGATTGTGCCTCTAGACCCATGCGGGTCAGGGTGTGCATGAGGTTCCGGGCACGTAGCGGGCCGCGGCTGCTGACTCGCGACTTCCCCGACGCTGTTTACCCCTCAGCTTCCTGGGCAGACTTACATGTGCGTGAGACCGCAGTCGTGACTCTGCAGGCCCTGAAGACTCGGTCAGGGAGGCACTGGGCCCTTTCTCCGGACGGCCTCATCACCCTGTAATGTGAATGTTCTGATCAGTCGGGCCACACCGCGGTGGATGAGAACTCGGGGACTGGAACACCAGCTCAGTGAAGAAGAAACAAGATAAATCTCTGTGCAATCAGTAGAGCAGCCAGGAGAGGAGAGGGTCTAGAAGGCAGATGGCGACCAGAGGAAATTCAATAGCTGGAGTGCAATAAATGGGGCGAAAAACGGAGGCAGAGAGCAGGGGTGGTTTGGAATGCAGGCTGCAAGCTTGACCTTCTCTGTAGCTTTGCCTGGGGCCCTGGTGACAGCTGTTAACTCCCAAACTTCTCTACGTTTTTGCCAACAAAGGCTACTTTGGAATGTAGAAAGTGCATATGCCATGTTTCAGTCCAATTGCCGCTAGTGAAATATTCTCTTCAGTGAAAAAGGAAAAAAGAAAAAAGCGGAGACACACTCATTACTCCCCCTAACACTCTCTCTTGTCAATATGATATTGATAGGATTTTCCTAGTCCAGGATCCCAGAGGAAGACTAAAGGCTTTTCCTAAATTGATGAAATTTTTAGGATTTCTAAAGACCTAAGATTTTATTTATTTATTTATTTATTTATTTATTTATTTATTTGTGGGTGCCGGGGGTTGACCTCAGGACCTCGCGTGCCAGCAGGCGCCCGTGCCGCTGAGCGATATCACCGGCCCTTTTTTCGTACGTGGGTTCCGGGAGTTGAACTCAGGACCTCGTGCTTGCCAGGCAGGCGCTTATGCCGCTGAGCCATCTCACCAGCCCAAGACCTAAGATTTTAGAACCAAAGAAAACATTGGATATTGTCTACTCCCAACTCTTAATTTGAGGTATTTAATCACGCATGTAAAACTACATATCATTAAGCTCCTATTGTGAGTCAGGAGTCGGAGCTGGGGGAGGCCCTCAAACACCACAATCTTCCTTTTGTTTACCCATTCTAAGCTCCAGTCATGAATTTCCCTCAGTGTGGGGTTGCAAGTTCTCTAATCCCTACTTGCTGTGGAAGCAGTAATTCTTCATATTGTCTCTAAGTTTAATTGTTTTACACTGCTAGAGATACATTGCTATATAAAACAGGGCCAGTGAGATAGCTGAGCTGCATAAGCACCTGCCTGGCAAGCGCAAGGTCCTGAGTTCGATTCCCGGTACCCGCATAAAAAAAAAAAAAAAAAAAAAAAAAAAACAGGTAAAAATCCTACCCCAAGTAAGCTTATATTCTAGAGAAGAAAGTAATCAACAGTGTTACAGCTTGTGTCTAGCTGCCCCCCTCATGGGTGGGGCTTTTGGGAGGTGGCTGGATCATGGGTGAGTGACGCTGGACTAGGAATGTGTGATCACTAAGTTGGTTTAGCATAGATCTGGGTGTGGATAATGGGCCCACTCTGGGTGTGAGTGGCACCACCCAAAAGGCTTTAGCCTGGATGGGATAAAAGGAAGGAGGCCTTCTGCCTGCCCTGCCATGGACTGTTTATCTTTGGTGACACCCCTCTGCTCTGCCACTCCACCTTGGAACCAGCCAACCATGCACTGAAACCTCTGCAAACCGTGAGCCAAAATAAACCTTTCCTGCTTTAACTTTGGGTGTTGGGTATTTTGTCTCAGCAACACAAAAAGTAATCAAGACAAGCACAGATACATATGTCAGTGATTTTTAAAAAATGAAAAAAGTTAAATGAGATGATAAATGCTATAGCTGGTGATTTATTTAAATGGTGTGGCTGTAACAGGCTTCTCTGAGGGGGTTATACTTGAATAGATATGTAAATGAAGGGAGAAAATAAACCAGATGGAAATCTAGAAACAATATTCCAGATCCTGTGTAATTTAAACAATTTTCCAAAATCAGGGATGTCGTTTGTCCACCCCCCACCACACTCCACAGAAGCTTCTAAAAGTAACTTAGAATCACTGTAGGTTTCTGAAATCAAACTCTATCCTTATGAAAGCATATAATCCTGATCGTACGTGACAAACCAGGCCACAAAATAAGGGCATGGAGAGAAGAACTCGTAATCCCCCAAAGGAATGGGATGACTAACAAAATTGTGAAAGGAAAGCTACACACTGGGAGATTTAGCTGGAAATGTTTAAGTCATGGAAGACGAGATAGGATCCAAAGGGAATTATCTTCATCCTTCTCGTGTGGAGTCAGTGTTATTTTCACAATCTGTAGAGAGAAGGCTCTGGGGTCCACAGCTCCCCTACAGTGAGTCCTCAAAGAGTGGCCAGAGAGCAGTCCCTGGCTAAGGGCACTGGGGCGTTGCAGAGCCAGTGCCCAGCTGGCCGTCCAGAGTGGACCCTGCGCCTGTCCAGCTCAGAAGACTAGATCAGAGACACGGCACCTGCTACCGTGGGCCTCCATCTAGACTACAGACCACGCTGCTGACATAAATGCAGACCCTGCTTTCGACAAGCGGACCACGCAGGTGGAGCCACGAAAGCCATTTTCTCCAATGGGCTGTCCGGCCAGTACAAGCCTAGAAACCAGTCCGTTAACAGCTTTCTGAAGGGAACAAACAAAAAATAGCATGGTAGAGTGCTACTTAATGAGAATAAGTGATTATTTTATTACCTACAGTTTAGTTACTTTAATATGCTCCCAAGATATTAGTCCAGAATAGGAAAATTCCTAGACAATTACAAAGAAATAAAGAGAAAAAAAGTAATTTTATAACTTTACATGTAATAAAGTCTTAATCATTAGGAAAGAGGTATAAAGCATTAGGAAAAATGTATAAAACTTTTACTAATAAAAAGTTAATGTCTCCTCACCTCTATGAAACCAAGGTCAAAGATACAAATGACCAGGTGGAAGGTATACCAGTTATTCACCTGGCACAGCCTTTTATTTTTGGGTTCAGAACTGCTGAGCTCTCACTTTCTCAAATGAGCCAAGATCTGGGAACCTTTTGCCCTGAACAGAGGTAAACGCCTGACCCCTGTTGATCCCAAGTCCATATTTGGGCAAAAACCAATAGCACTGACCAATAGCTGAATGAAAGATGTGGAACTGGATCTCATACGAGAAATGCTCCTCATATGAGAAATGAAATATTTAGTGATTCAGCTGTGAATCTGGGGTCCACAAGAGGTACACTTAGGAGCAATACAAGGAATTACTGCTTACCTACCAGGTAGTGACTTTAGAAACTTCCAGCCCCACACAGAGAGACAGTTTAAGTGGGTGAACAAGGACAAGTCTCTGGTTCTTTTTGGTGCCCTTAGGGCAGACAGCTGTGTCTTTTTCTAGATGCGCCTTACAGATGCAAAATATCTACAATATAGGCTAATCTTATGCTCACATGCTCTAAAAACACATGGTTTAAGACACTAAAAGGCAATGAGTTTTATTTTCCTACGTTATCTTGCAAGGAGCTCAGAAAAGAATTCTAGCAATTCATAATAGTTCGTGTTTTGCAGAATGTTGTCTGATGAGTGTTTATCTCTTGGAAATATTTAAACTATTGTCTAAACAAAGGCCTCTGTTTTTACTCAATTAGATATTTTGTATGTCTCTCCATGTTTACCTCATTTCCATACCCTAGAATATTCTCCAAATTACTAAAGAATTTTTTTTCATTTTTTAACATATACTGTCCTATAGAATTCTTCCTTCTTTTCTTCCTTCCTTCCTTGCTTCCTTCCTCCTCTCCTAAAACTTTGAGCAGTTTTCCAATCAATTTCTAGTTTAATTTCAGTTAATTTTTTGATTTAACCTTCCCCACAGTTCTGTGATATATTTTCTCCATTTAAGACTCTGTATCTTGGATATAGAGAGTGCCTTTCTCCTCTCCGGACCCTAGGTACTCGACGCTCTTATCCTACCAAAGAATTAAAACCGACCAAAATCTTTGTACAAACGACACATACACATACATTTGACATGTGGCTCACTCAGTATACTGGAAAAATTAATTTGTCATTACTGGGTATGGCAGGTCCTGAAACAGTGAGAAGAGAGAGGCGAGAAGGCAAGAGGAGAAGAGAGGAGAGGAGGAGAAGGAGGGGAAGATACAAGGGAAGGGAGGGGAAGGGAGGGGAAGAGAAGGGAGGAGTACCGTGCTACCTCACAATTTGGATAAACTAAAATTTGTCTGCTTTTCTAGGCTTCTTCTTCTCCATTCTTATAAACAAAACAAAAGTACGTTAATTTCTTGAGCAACATTTGTCATTGTAATAATACAAAAGTGTACATATTTTCAGAATGAGTAAAAGGAGAGTATGTGTGTTAGGGTAGTAGAGAGAAGATATTCTTTAAACCCTGATCAGGGATTGCAAATGGCCTTTCTTTTTTCCAAAATCTCAATTTATTTTAAGAAATAGTTCTTTCTTTTCAAACCATCTAAACTCCTACTGCTACATTGGTTTGGACCTGTTTTAAATACTGAATCTCAAAGGCCGAGGAATTCAAATCTGGGCTTGAGAAACCACCGGTGACCCACCTGCCCATAATGAGAAAGGCAGACAGACCCAGCCCAGAGCCTCGGTCATGAGCGGAGGAGAAGTCTCTTCGCGCTCCCAGGGCAGCTGACCCCGCCCTGCAGGAACGTGGAAAACAGCAGCTCTCCCAGACAGAGAGCCCCAGTTATATTTTTAGGTGATGTAATCCCAGCCGCACTTCCTTACGTGGCAGGCTACAAAGCCAAAGAAATTCTCCCAGCTCCACAATCCTGGAACTGTTTTGTTGCCAGAAAGCTGGAGTTACAAAAAATAAGAATTATCTAGGAAAATCACAGATTACTAAAGTAGTAATAATAGCTGTACTTTGGAGGCATGCTACATGCCAAAAATGAAACTTTTTTCTAATTTTTATAATGAGCGTTGGAAGATACTTTAGGACGAGAAAATTAGGGCTCAGAGAGGCAAAGTAACCTAATAAGTGGCAAAGCCAGAATTAGAACTCAGGTCTGTCTCAGTTTCTCAACAAGGGGCAATGTTGCCCACTAGGGCACATTTAGTAAGATCTGGCGACATCACTCGTAGCTACGACTGGGAGAGGTGCTACTGGCGTCCAGTGTGTAGAGGCTGGGGACGCTGCTGTGCCATTCAATGCCCAAAACAGCACTCATGACGCTCATGTCAGCAGGGCCAGGGTTGATCCCAGGCTGAGTGCGCTTTGCATCCAGCATCTAATGTTCAGGAAAACAGACGAGGCCGTGGAGGCGGGGATCCGAAAGAACCAAAAGCAAGCCTTTGGCTTGAGGTTGAGGTTTCCATTAATTTATGATAGGGATGGGGGAGGTGAGAAGCAAAAAGTGTAAACCAATAAATTTCCAATTGTTTCAATTAACTGTATCGGTCAGTGTTTTACTAGAGAAACAGATACAACACAAGTTATACAAATGTATACGAAATTACAGGATTGGCTTACGATGGCCACACACAGAGTCGGATGAGGAAGCGCGCAGAGGGTCTGACTGCGCACTGGGGACTGAAGGTTTCCGTCCAGGGTCCAGAGCGCACTGCAGGCTCGGTGCGAGTCCATCGGGAGGTGGTGGGTCTGCGACAGAAGGCCGAAGGGTCTGCGCCAGTGCTACTGCAGACAGCAACACCGAAAAGACACCCAGGATTTCGGGGCAGATTTATTGACATCGACTGGCACTGACCGGGGTCATTCCCGGAATTAGGCCCTGACCTCTGGCGGCCCAGGGCTTACGTGGAGTTTGCAAGCGGGGAGTACAGAAGCAGAGTACTTGGCTGTCCTTGATTGGTTCTTACAAGGTGCATCACAGTGACCAGCCGTTTCTAAGAAACAGAAGTAACAGGAACTGGAACAGGAACTCAAGTAAACTGGAGGTTGCCTGGGCAACTAACAGAAACTGAAGTATACTGGCGGGGGGGCAAAAATGAGACGACCAGGCCAGTGGACCTAGACAAAACCAGGCATTCCAGCCCAAGCTGTCCCTCCCTCCGGCTGCCTCTGACCGTCGCTTCCTCCCTTGAGGTGGAGAGAGCGACCGGTTCGTCTCAGCTCTGGAGGTGGCTGGCTGGAAAGGGGCCCCAGCGTCTCTTTCATCCCAGGCACAGCCTCGGCTGTCAGCACCTGGGGCTGGGCCAGCAGAGTCTAGTACCAGACCCCAGCCCTGTTCTCTGTCCTCTCCTTATTAAAAAATGGTTTTCTGGGCACTATCGCCAATGAATCGGTAGCAACAAAGACTCCCCCTCGGCAAGACAGCCACTTCTCTATGCCTGACTGGAGCAGGAAAAACAGAAGCTTTCTTGGCTGCCAGCATTTATAGATGCTCTCTCACACATTTCCTCCGTCATTAACCAGTCATCAGTCAGTCTACTAAGCAACCTCTTCACCCCTCTGTGAAGTTTTCCTTAATCCCTTCTAGAACTGGGCCACGCTGCAGGAATCACACAGGGAACTCGGGAGCCTTCACGCCGTGCTCGCCACGTCCTCCCCTCTACTGGAGTCTAAGAAGTTCTGCCCAGCACCCCGTGAACATGGGGCTCCCACACACAGCCCCAGTCTCTGTCCTTCCCCAGCAGAGAGCCCACCTCTGCACCTGTCTGCCTCCTCCATCTCCCCACCAGGGCTGTGCGCCCGGGCTCTCTCACCCACAGCTCTGCTGCACATACATCCGGGGCCTGGTATGGCTGGGTGGACCAGATGATGTCAATCAAGTGAATACACGGGGGTGACGTGGGTGCAGCTGTCCTTTCCAACTGCTACCTCACTATGTTCTCACTCGGGTTTCTGGCTTCTCTACACAACTACACGCTCCTTGAAGACAGGGCCAGGTCTCCTCTGCATTCCCAGTTCCCGGTACATGAATAGGAACTGAAATGACTCAATGAGTGTGAAGAATAATTTGGAGCAATCAGTGAACCTAAGTTTGAGAATGCCATTATATATATTTTATTTCATTGTCAAAACTGAGCACCTGGGTACTACCAAAAATGAATTAATCGACTTCCCAGAATTCAGCATCCTACCCCTCTTACATATCCTTTTTTGAAAGATGGGAGTTGAAACAGCAATATCTTTGCAATGTCAACATAATCCTACTTTCTACACAAGTTTTTGGTAAAAATAAAGCATTTCCACTTCCTTAGGGCAACATTCAGCTGCAGGTATGTCTTTAGAGATTAAATGTTCTTTTAGCCAAGTATCACTCTATTCAATTTTTTAAATGATATGTGTTAGAATTCCTAGGTTTTAAAAATTGTTTTGTCTGGGGGATTTACCTCTCTTTCCTAAGATATCACATCATAAATTGCATATTTGAAGAGCCAGAGAATCTTTCAAGGGACATATGGCACTGTATTAACAGAACACATTCATATTTGAAACACTTCATAGTTTCAAAAAATTGCCAATTTTTGAACGGCAAAAAGTAATAGAGAAAGCACCAAATATCATATGTTTGGTGCAAAGCATAACCGCCATGGTCCTTCTTGTAGTCAGTGATTCAGCACTCGTACCTAAATCACCTTTAAAGCACCCTCTTGAAATTCTTTCAGTATTTCTGTTTACATTTTTTGAGACTGGGATCACCAGCCTAAAGTAGATTCAGTCCAGGACACATATAAAACGAACATAGTATGAGTTTTATATGTGTGTTGTTTCATTTAACTTGCAGCTTTTTAAGGATTTCAGTTTGTTGTTAACATTTTCAAAACTGGTAATTTCATGTACAAATGCAGAGTTCTGGTTTCTCTTAAAAAAAATAAAAATAAAAAAATTCTGCCAGTGCTAGTTTCACTTTCCAACATGTCTGGAGCCAAACGGCGGCTGCTTTCTGAAGAAGGAGCTTGTACCCCTGGTTTCCCAGTGTCCTTGCACTTCTGCATCCCCCTCACCAGCCTATGTGGACTTTGACTGGCGAGCCGTGGCCTAAGGAATGGCCAGGTGGACGTGGTACTGGTGCGAACGCTCTTGACATAGTTAAGTGGGCTGAGGCAATGACTGAGACGTCCTGGTCACCACTGGACTAACGTATCTGGTGACAAGCGGGCCAGTGCTGCCGAGCTGAAGCCATGCAGGCTTGAGAAACAGGACATGTCTCTGAGCTTGCAGGTGGCCGTGTGATGGTCTGGCTGACAGAGGACAGACATTCCCCGAGAGTGCAATGAGAATCGCATTAACAACACCCTGGTGTTATCTGTGACTCACAGGTGACGACCCGACAGGCCACGCATGGTCACGTTCTTCTCCAAAGGGATCAGAACCACGTGGAAGCAGGGGTCCCATCGGAGCGTCTGTACTGCTTCAGTAGCTACGAGTTCTCATCTATAGCTGTAGTACTGTGCCCAGTACTTAGCATGCCCTAAGGCTTCTAAGGCTGGGGTGGGGGCTCTGTCTTCAAAAACCTTCATGGGGACCTCAATTTTGGGGTGAGTTGGCAACTACTTATATCCTGTCTTATACTAACTTTCAGTGCATATTTGATTTTATCAATTACTTTTGTGTGGACAGGTGACATGCCTTACATGTCACCTGTTACCTTCCATGACAAATTGATGTGCATTAACCGTGCAGCTCACTCTCTTTATTTGAACCTACAGTAAATGAGTAGGTTGTTTCCAGCGCCTAAGTAAGATGATAAAGATAAATGGAAGAGCAGTAATGATGGGACCTGCAGCTCGGGCCCTGTAAGAGGAAGTGTGGCCCCTCTCTTGCTGTCCATGGGCACTTGGATGAACTGCTCCAGCCAGGCCAGCCTGAGGGCTCCGCCGAGAGCCCTGTAAGACAAGTGAGCTACAACGCTCCAAAATGTAGCTGTGGGACAACTGCGGAAGCGGTGCGAGGCTTCGCCCGGTTATACCGACAGCAGGTACGGGATGGCTGCACTGCTCTCCACTGGACTTTGAACTAGAAGACACCTTCTCTCTAAAGATTGTATAGTTTCAAACAACCCCACTGCACTATAAAGGGATTTGTGCCCACACGAGACACTAATAGAAATGAGCCCCGAGGACAAGAGGAGGGGATCCTTCCGTGCTGTAAACACTGGTTTATCAGCCTCGCTGCTCGTTACTCAACACCCTGCCTCCTAATTACGCCCTCGTTTGCACTGTGCAGACATCGAACCACTCCTCCGCCAACAGCTTTTCTAATTAGTGAGAAAATCAGTGGCAGATGTGAAATTCGTGGGATGCCGAAAGTAAGATGTTAATTAATTTTTAGAGGTTTGAAGCCTTTGAAAAATCTTTTATGGGAAAAATAGTAGAGGATGTCCTCATCAACAGAACCCCACAAATAGCTTTTGACTTTATTATGCTACTTTCTGAATCTGATTATTGCCGTTTCTAGACTTCCCCGGACTGGAGCTATTTGAGGAGTCATGAGCCCTTATATATCGTAAGTGAAATTGTGATTTAAGTGGACACAGAATTAATTAACACCCTTAACAAAATATCTAACTGTCCTTTCCAAGCCTGGGAGTCAGTGACATCCACAGGCCTCACCCTCCCAGGGCTGCAGAACGAGCCACAAAGTTCACGTCCGTCACAGCACACGACGAGGACCTGGGTCCGCACTCACTGGCTTCATCTTATCTCACATTTTGAAAGCTCCGCAAACCCTACAGGTCGCTCATGAGAGTCTGTGCATACCCCTCACTGCAGCACATTTTCCCCCAAAGATGGTCCCGTGGAGCCCTCTGCCTCCCGGCTTGGCAGGCCTCACACTTCAGGGATGAGCGACTCGGCTACTCACGTCCACCCGAGTGAAAGGGAGGCGAAAGGCCGAGCAAGGGAGAGAATTAGTGTTAGTCACCCTGTCAACAGAAGTGCTCAAAACTGCTTCCTGACCTGGAATGCAGGGTGCCCTGGCCTTCTCCACGGAGGACCCAGTTCTCTAAGGCAGAGGGTAACAGCCCTGCCTGCATTTTCTCCTGCAGCATCCCTTGCTGTCACTTTGGAGGACACCGCTGACTTGGGCCTGACACTGGTGTTTTTTCATAGCTTGACCTCAGCCATCATCTCCTTCCAACACCTCTACTGCCGAAGTTAAAGGAAAGTCTCCATTCCATGAGTGTAAGAATGCTCCCACGCCAAAGATCTCTCTCTTAATATTGTACAGCTCCTCTCATTTGAGTCACTTTTGTTTTAATAAACTTCATTTTTGGAGACCTAAATGTGGTTCTTCAGTACTAGATCAAAAATAATATTAATAATGAATATGGTCTTCAGTATGTGCCAGGCACTATTCAGAGCACTTGACATTGATTATATTTAATTCCATTGCACTTAATAAAACATTGATTGAGTTGGGTATGTTGGCACACGCTCGTAATCCCAGCACTGAGGAGGCTGAGGCAGGAGGGTTACCAGGAGTTTGAGGCCAACCTGGGCTCCATAGTGAGTTCAAGGCCAGCCTAGAATATGTAGTGAGACTCTGTTTCAAAAAAAACTAAAAAAAAATTAAAAGCTAAAACATTGATTGACATTTAAATTTTTTTTCTTTTTTTTTATTTTAAAGAGAAAAAATAGAACAAAATTTCAGAACAACATAATAGGAGGGTAACAATGGTTAATACATTGCATATTGTTATCTTTGAATTAGTTACTCAGAGTACAAGATATCGGCATTCAATTGTCCAAACAATATTAGCACGAAACTTTCTTTTCAATGAAGTTATAGAAATTAGTAGTGTATCTATCTTAACTATCTCTTATATATATATATTTTTTTTCTTTTTTGGCTTTTCCCTTCCCTCTTTTCTCCATTCCCCCATCCCAGTTTCTCTTTCCTTTTGAACAGTTTCTTCCCAACATTTAAAAAATTTTAAGAACTCTGTGAGCTGTGTGCTATCATCACCATTGTACAGATGGGGAAACTGAGGCATTGAGAGGTTAAGTGACATACTTGGCCAAGTAGAAAGTCGTAAAGCTGGGATTCAAATCCAGATAATCTATCTCCAGATGGAAAATGAGACAATTTACCTGCAGAGTTGTCCTCGAAAGTCCCTCTAATTACGTTACTGTCCTCAGACTGACCAGACATGTCCCACATCTCTCCCCTCCTGGTGACTTCTTTCTGTATACCTGTCTCTCCTCTGCTAAAAAAGGAGTCCTTAGCCGGGCATGGTGGCACACACCTGTAATCCCAGCACTTGGAAGGCTGAGGCAGGATTGCCGAGAGTTCAAGGCCAGCCTGAAATACAAAGTGGGACCCTGTCTCAAAAACAAAACGAGGAGTCCTTGGCTTCTCTGCTTGCCGTACTCCTAAATATCACCCTCAAATCCCACTCTGTCCTCTGCTAAGCTTATCCTGGACTGGCCAGTAGTCACTGCCTGACCCCTAAGTTATCCCCAGAGGGCTGTGACAAATGTAACACTGGTGGCTTCCCTCTAGGGTCCCTTGACAGAAAAGGCGGTGGAATCTGCTCACAGCCCATTCCTCCCCTAAGGGTTCCTCCAATCTTTGTCTTCTAATGCTCCCCTTGATATTGACTGTTGGCGGGGTTCGTGTGCGTCCTGGTGCATATAATGATCCAGGTCCTAGACATCTGACTTATGGCACAGGCCTTCCGTCCCCAAACACGTGGAGACGCAGTGAGTGCGGGATGGTAGCACTCGCCTGCAAGCCCAGCACTGGACAGGCTGAGGCAGGAGGATCAGGAGTTAGGGGCAGCATAGTGAGTTCAAGGCCAGCTTAGACTAAATAGGGGGTTCAAGGCCAGTCGGAGGTCGTGAGGTCCTGTCTCAAACGAACAAAAAATTACATGGTGAAACTTAAATCTCTCTACCCATTGTTTTCCTGCCCCTTAAAAAAAAATTAAACTGCTCTGATTGCAAGTACACTCTGTTCTTAAATTGCTTTCTGCCTTGTGTATTTCAGCAGATCTTGCCTGACACTGCAGCAAAAAAGCCATCTAACCTCCCGCCTGGCGTGGAAGGTGCTCTGAAGGAGGTCCCCGAGCTCGGCCGCAGGTTCGCATCATCTGGAGAGCTTTTGTGAATTTCACCGCCAGATCACACCTTGAACCCTTACAGCAGAACCCTAGAGGGCGGAGCCCAGGGTTTGACATTTTTAAAGCTCCTCAGGCAATTCCGATACTCAGCCAATTCTGAAAAACACTTTTCTTACCGCTTTTTTTTTTTTTTAAGGAAGCAGACTTCCTCCTGCTACGCCCATTTTTTCAGCAATTGCTGTATGTTTAGCAAGCGTTCCTCGTGACCCTGCTGTTTCCCCCTGAGCGAGGAGCTCCGCTCGCGCTGGAGCTGACACCGAGGTTTTGCGAGGCGCTGGGGCGCGCGGTCTCACTGAACCCGCGCGGGAGCGTTGTGGGGGTGGGGAGCAGCTCGATCCCATTTTGCAGATGAGACGTCTAAGGCTCAGAAAAGCCACATAATTTGCTCATAGTCAAACAGCTGAACAATGGTGGAATCGGGATTTGACCCAGAGAATCAGACTCTGGGGTCTCCCTGTGACGGAAACTTCACAATTCTTCTGGTGATCAGAATCTGATTTTTTTTCGTATGTGGGTTCCGGAGTCGAACTCAGGACCTCGTGCTTGTCAGGCAGGCGCTTACTCCGCTGAGCCATCTCACCGGCCCAGAATCTGAATTTTTACAAGTGTTTTTCTTATGTTTTGTGCTCTGTGGGCTCTGATTTGTAAGCAGCACCCCTGAATACTTAGGTGGAAACTGACGCCTGATGCATGGGCCCCGCCTTCCTCGGGCAGCGCCGTCTCTCCCGATGCCTCAGCCTTGCTGGAAAAGCTGCTCGCCCTGGAGGCCGGGGTCGTCGTGACCCCGGCTGCGGAGCTGCGGACGCTGGCGCAGCCCCGACAGGACGCGAAGCGAGCAGCGGTGCGCACCGCTCCGGCCGGAGGCGGAGAAAGGCGTTCGCACCCGCAACGACCTGTGCGGTGTGGGCCGCGTCCTCCTCGGCGGCCGGCAGGACCCAGGCTTTGTGCCCTCCAGGAAAGAAGCCAAAGCGCACGTCCGTACGGCAGTGAGGCGGACAGAGGGCAACCGCCCCTCACAGCGAGCGGGCAGGCTGGGCCAGCGCGCGTGGGTTCGCTTTCACGTACGCGAAAGCTACCCATGGTGTCAGGGAACTAGGGCGATCGTGATGCCATCAATAATTTCACTTAGAAGTTACTTCAGAATGCCGCTATCTCAAACAGGCCTTCCCTGTTGCTTTCACACGGCCAGGGCTCCCTCGGGGACTGTAACCGCATGAAAATCGAAATCGGCTCTCAGATCGGAGTGGTATTCAGAGAGGGCTGGCTCCCTTTTCTGTCACTGGAAATAGACGGCCTAGGCACAATTTACGACCTTAAAATATCATTGTAGCAGAGTGTGGCAGCATACGCCTGTAATCCCAGCACCCGGGAGGCTGAGGCAGGAGGATCGCCTCGAGTTCGAAGCCAGACTGGGCTACATAGTGAGTTAAAGGCCAGCCTGAACTGCATAGTGAGATCCTGTCTCAAAAAGACAAAAAAGAAGTCTCTGGAATTGCTTTAGGCCTGAGAACTAACCAATGATTATAAATGTGTTATACATCGAAGCCTGTGTTTCTTTACTTAATATATCTGGCAAAGCGTGTTATCCCCTTCCTCCCTCAGGCCTGCGAATGTCTATCTGTCTGCCTAGCAATCCCACTGAAAAATGTCTTTTTAAAAAGTCCGTGGAGGTGTCGGCGTGTCAGAAAAGCGGGCGGCTCTGTCTGGAGTCCACAGGCAGAGCGAGCGGTCGCCAGGGGGAGACAGAGCTTGCGACATCAGGCTCGCCGCTCCCCACTGCGGAGCCACCAAGGGCCCAGCCTGGAGCGAACAGCTGTCTGCGGAGTCGCACATTTCTTCTGTGGCGGCTGCTCCTCCTCCCGTCCTCCAGCCGTCCCTCCTTCCCCCTTGCACCCTTTCCCTTGCTTGTTTCAACCACTTAGCTGAAATACGCAATCCAGAGAAAAAGGCGTGGAGCAAATCCGCCTGGCCGACTCCACACCCGATTCCAGCAGAACGCTCTCTGTTCGGAGTTAAAAGGTGTAAGTTACATCGAGAAGCCACGTCCTGCTGTTCTTGACAAAAACACAAAAGCAACACAAGGTAAACGTACACCTACAAGGAAAGAACGTGTACACTGCCAAGACGAGGGAGCTTTGTCGCCTCTTTCTGAGAAGTCCCATCTATTCCACTGTGTCCGCGGGAGAAAATGGTTTCCCCGGCAGCCCTACCCGTCCTTGAACGCGAGGTACTGACCGTCACTGAGTTCCGAATTCAGTTTCCCTAAACTAAGAATCCGGCCCAGGCTGGGTCAGGTGTTAACCTTGGATCTAGGTTCCCGTCTACTCGTTCAGCAGCTGTGGCCCTACCCGCTGAGGGACAGCTCCCCTAGTAAATGAGCCTCCGCTGTAGAAGCTGCTGGCTGATGGGCCAGAGGGTACCCCAGCTCACCCCAGTTCACCCTGCTCCATCTTGCTGGGATAGGGTTAAAACACTGAGCAAATGGGGTCGGTGATTCGGTCACCAAGCTGGGTGTGCTGGTGCTTATCTGTAATCCCAGCGCTCTGGGAGGCTGAGCCCAGCCTGGCCAACTCAGAGAGACCCTGCTTCAAAAATAAAAAATAAAAAAGGGTTGGGGATGGAGCTCAGCGAAAAGACTCGGGGTTCAATCCCCAGTACCAAAAACATTTTTAAAAAAATGTGTGACCAATTGAAGTTCCTGTATTTAAAATAGCAAGGTTGGCTCAAAAATTCTTTCCTGTAAGCACGATGGTGCTTCTGCATACGAACACATTTGACAACATTTGGAGCCAGGTTTCAAGTTGCCTGTGACTGTACGTCTTTCGTGTGTATTTCATTTCTGCAGCACTCAGAATGTGTGATCACGAAATTGCATTTAAGAATGTGTGCATTTCTTTCTAGGAAAGAAAAGGTCTTGAGTGAAGGTAAAGGTGTGATCAAAGCCAAACGGAATGGTGCTTCACCCCTGGCTCAGGTGCTTTGGGACCAAGGTAGCGCACGTTTCCTTAGCACCAAAGGAACTCAGTGCTTCCGAGCTTTTCCAGATGGCGGTACCCGAAAATCTCAGGGAACACCGAGAACAGTAACACACAAGAGTCCTAAGGAATCATCATCTAATTGGATACATACACACAAATCCAGTGACAATGACCTAGATCACTGAACATCTGATGACCTATAATTTATATGAAATCTCATTGCACTGTTGTTTTATTTATCACACACTAACCCATAATCTTATGAGAACATAGAACTTTTGAGACCCTTCGTTAAGTTTTACTTAAGCATTTATACTTCTAGGCATTTTTTTAATCCTGACTTAATCATCACAACAGCCCTGTTATTATTATGCACACTTAATAGATGAGAAAACTGAAGAACAGAGAAGTTAGGAATACACTCGAGGTCACCAGCTAAAGAGTGGTTTGATAAACAATGGAATTGGAATATGTTTTATCATTTTTTTTTTGTATATGCAGGTACCGGGAGTCGAACTCAGGACCTCACGCTTGCCAGGCAGGCGCTTATGCTGCTGAGCCATCTCACCGGTCCCCAAACGATCCTCTTTAATATCATATTACAATTGTTAAAATCTTTTCTTGTTGTCCTGTTTGACTCTCAGAACCCCATGAGGTTGGCCTTAGGTGACCTCTTCTCCTCTTTACAGAAAAGGAAATTAAATCCTGGATAGTAAATGATATCCCCAGGCTCTGGAGCCGGTAAGGTTTGTAGTTAGGACTCCAGCTGGGCCTTCTCCCTCCTCCTGGTTCCATTTCTTGCTGCAAACCCAGAAATCCAATAAGACACTCTGCTCATTAGCTTGCTAAAGTGAGCAGGCCGTCCTTAGCCTGGAGTTTCCTTCCTAAATAAACGCAGCTCTTACTACATATAAAACCAACACTCATCTGGCTCTCTCGAGTTCATTCCTGTTGGGGAAAGGGGCCTCTATCAGCAACTGAATTATTTTTTTGGCAGAGGCAAGTCTCACCATTACAATACCTTGTTTTCTGTGATGGTCGGAAATGCGAGCCACGCTACATCCCCCTCCCTCCCATCACTGTCGTGTCAGGGAATAAAGCGCCTGTCCCACCAACTCATCCAACGGTGCCACCCGTAGTCCCCTGAGCCTTGGAATGCAAACCCAAACGCTCGGGAAGGCGGCAAGATGAAAGTCGTAGGGGCTTTGTCATTGATTTTAGTTTTATTGTGATTGCTTATTTAACATTATTCTCCAACTTGGTATCAAGAATTTTCTAGTTTCATGGAATAACATGGAAACTTTCCATTTTTCTCTTTCTCTAAAATAGTTTTTAAAATATCTGTGTGATAAGATCTCTTCTACTAGGAGTTGGACTACATTTTTCAACTATTTCCAAAATTGCTGGCTGATTCACAAGTTCACTTCTCAGTTTTAGTCCTTTATGTTTTTCAGATATATCCTTTAAGCCAAGAGCCTAGAGCCTATCATAAAATGCTTCATGATGAAAACGCTTATGTGGTTTTATAAGACGGGATTCCTAGAATGGAATGGGATTCACAAGTTCACAGAATGAAGATTCCCATCCAAAGAGGAGACACTTAGGTCTGTGACAGGTGACGGTTCTTTGGGAGGCAGCGAAGGTCCAGTGAGGCCGTCCTCTGACGAGAGGTTACGGTCCCGAGGCTTCCACAAGTTCTTTGTGCTCACTTCTCCACTTCCCTTTTGTTCAACTAGAAGCGTTTGATTAACTACTATGTGCCAGTAACTGGACTAGTTGGGAATTTAAAAAAGGAATTAATTTGCTCTCAAGATGTCCTCGTTTAAGCAAAAGTAAAAAGAACACGTATGTGGTAAATGCTCCAGGAAGGTAATGGAGGTCCCCTAAGTAAGAAATCTGTAGTACTGTGACATCACACAGGCTAGGAGCTGAAACTAGAGATAAACAAGTATTTATTATGAGCATTGGTTTTCCAAACAAATTTTATGACTCTAAAAGCAAGTTTTAAGGACATCTTAGCCAGCATATCTGGTTTAATTCTAGCCTCGTTTATTTCCTGACTATTCAGCTAAGCCTTAGCAATATTGCACTCACATGTAGCTAAGTGAGTATAATTTGTAGAAATCCACTTCTCTTTATGTGAAAAGTGCTCATGATTATGTCAGTGCTTCTTATTTCGGGTTTGTTTATTTATGTGTTTATCTGAGGCTTTCTTCCTTCCATAAACAGAGCTATTTGCTTTGCTGCCCTTTCTGTGTTTCAGGGGATATTTTTTGGTTTACCTCCAGCTGTTTATCAGTAGGCAAATGCCTGCTCTGGAGTAAACCGTTCTCTATAGGCCTACATAATTACTCAGTTGTGCAATCTTAAACAATATTTATAACTCCTTCATACCTGGTAGAATCTTTTGGGTAATGGTAGGGATGATTTCTCAGTCTTTCTTTGTTTCAGATCCGTATTATAGACCCAATTCATGATTTATCATTCGACTTGTCTGGATTTTTATAAGAGCAATTGCCAATACCAGAATTTTCATCTAAACTGGAGGAAAATTCTACAGGGATTCAAAAACTTTTGCCAGGCCTGTAAAATAATGGTGTAAATACCGTGGAAATGGCTGATAGTGACCACTTTGAGCTGACTGCAGGACACCGGAGGCTGCGTGCTGTCACCCCCTCCTTCACATCTAACCACACGTCAGACACAGAGTAAAGCGCCGATGTGCACAAAATGGGATGCAGCCTGTGATCACGTTTCTAACATACTTCAGAGCAGAGAATGATAATGGAAAGAGGTCAAATGCATCCATCTCATCGTATCAGTTCTGCATGGTTTCATTACTTGTCTTTCAGTTTCTGTGGTAAGAGAACCTAGACCTTCAGTCTTTGAGCTTATGTTATTTGAGTCATCTTACAAACCTAGCAAAAGGGCCGGAGATATCGTTCAGTGGCACAAGCGCCTGCTGGCAAGCATGAGGTCCTGAGTTCAACTCCCGATACCCACATTAAAAAAAAAAAAAAACTAGCAAAAGCAAACCCAGTGCCTTAGTAAGCTTTATATTCCTAAAGTATTTTTTGAGCCAGGATATTGAAAAAGGCTAAAAGAAAATATTTCGTCTATGGGTTATGTATTAGTTCTCAATTACAGAGTAACAAATTCTTACCAAAGTTTTAGTGACTTCAAACAAACATTATCATAGATTCTCTTGGTCAGGAATCCAGAAACAGCTCGGCATCCCCCCAAAAAAGATTCTGCCTCTGATCAGAAAGATAGTTCTTATAGCTTTATCTTTCTGTTACATGTCATCGAACACATTCTTGATAGACAGGCTGATGTTTTCCGGAAGATTTTTTTGCTTCATGGTATTTCTCAAGTTCGAAAATAAAGCACTTTTCTCTGTTTCCTGAAGGATACAGGCTATCAATAAGTTT
Organism: Erethizon dorsatum; assembly: GCA_028451465.1. NCBI lineage: Eukaryota > Metazoa > Chordata > Mammalia > Rodentia > Erethizontidae > Erethizon > Erethizon dorsatum. The sequence continues at coordinate 84,565,226 of CM051838.1, read as the reverse complement.
AGTTCTTGCTCCTTGAAAAGGTAAATGTGACCTTCATATTTGTTGGATAAGCACACAGTGGGAGTTCATTTTCAGGCTAACCAGTGTTTTTCAAATGAAAAACTTTCCTAAGCAGTAAAATCAGACTATTGTCAGGAAGCACTTAATATTAATAATATTAACAACACTGAATAGAGAAGGCAGAATGAGTGGGCTCTGGGATGGACTTTATTTATTTTGTTTTGTTTTGTTTTTGTCTTTTTGAGACACGATCTCCTTGTGTAGTTCAGGCTAGCCTCAAACCCTCAGCAATCTTCCTGCATCAGCCTCCCGAGTGCGGGGTTCACAAGCACGCGCCACCACGCCTGGTGGACTTTCTTAATATCTTCTCCAAACTGGATACTTCAAGCACCAGCTCTCTTGAGTCTGCAGTCTCCCTTGGAATGGAGGAGAGGTCACAGGATGGTCACAAAATGGAATGATTTTCAGGCGGGTTCTGGGTATACGTAGCTGCCGGGGACACCAGGTGCCAAGCACGGGAACACGAAGGAGCCGAGGGCGGACGGAGCTGGCGTCCTCACGCCGTCCCCATCAGCGCCCGCTGGCCGGGCTGCACTCGGGCTCTTCCCAAGCGCTGTTTCCCCTTCGTTCTGTCAGAACCAGCACCGGGACCGCGTCGCTCCTCGACTCTGCCGTGCTCGTCTTCACGTGCTCGGCTTTCCAGATGACCCCTAGTGCCCCCGCTGCACCGCGGGCTCCCGGGAGCCGAGATCTTTTCTGCACTCTGAGTCCCCAGCCTGCGGCCGGCCTGGCACATGGTAAGCGCTCAGCCGATTACGGGCCAGGGAGGGGACGCGGCGCTGCTCTGTGCCCGACGCGGGGCCCAGAGGTTCCGTGCTGTCACCTGCGGGACAGACTTCCCCACTCTCCCCCTTTTGGGGCTGAGGAACTCAGCGGAGTTCACAGATTCTCCAGCACTGCCTGGCAAGTAGGGGGCTGACCCGGACCTTGAGGCCAAAACAGCCTTATTCTGCGATCTTAACCGATCGACCTCTGTAAATGACACGATTGCACACAGTAAGCCCGGACACAGCAGCAGGGACGAGGACTGCCCGGTGCCTCCTGGTGGAAAAGCCACGTACGGAGACCGAAAGCCACCTCCGGGCCACGCGGACGGACCCGCCGGGGCGGTGACTGAGCTCCCGGCCGCCCAGAGCCCATTGTCTCTCTGCGGAGAAGGCGAGCCGTCGAGGAAAAGTTCTGATGAATTTTCTCTTATTTGAAGTTAAGGAGCGGAAAAGCCAATTCTGTTAACTGCAGGAGCACTGAAGGGGAGAATATTTTTTAAAAGACCGAATTTGCTTCCCTCCAGGACGAGGCCGGCGGGCTGTGGCCTAACCGAGGCGGAGAGTGATCCCCGAGATGGATGCCTGGCAGACAGCTCCTCGGCCCCAAAGCCTGCCGGCGCGAGCGGTGCAGGAAGGCGGGAGCCCGGAGCCCATACAGTCCTGGGAATGCGCGGCTGTCCTCTGGCCTAGCAGATCTTCGTTAATTATTCCCGTGTGCCAGGAACCATGCAGTGCGCATCACGCGCAGTGTCTCCTTAAATTCTTATGAGAGCAGCGACTTCACTATCCGTGTGTTCATCGTTTAGAAACGCCGACGTTTGCTCGCAGTACGAGTAACTCAGCTTGCAGAGGTCGCTGCCAGCCTGTTTGACCTCTGGATTTAGTGCCAGGAAAGTCTGCTTTGTCCTTTACAACGAATCTCTAAACTTTTCTCCTGTCCTTACGCGGTCTCCGTGCGGTGAGAGGGAGCAGAGCAGGTAAGACACAGAGGCAGTTAGCTCTTTTTGAAACTGCAATTAATTTAGCATTTACTTATTACTAAGAAGTCCTTTCTAAAGCTGTGCCTCCGGCCCGTGGGTGTAAGTCTGCTGCCACGCACAGCTGCTGCCGTGAGCTCGGCGCCCCCCGAGGCGTCGGCTCGGCCGGGTGGCGCGGGGCGTCCGGGCCGCAGCCGGGGCTCCGGCAGACGCAAGGCTGTGTGCGCGGGTCGGTTCTCCCACGCGATCTCCGCCACGGGAAGCGGAGGGACAGGGAGACCCCCGCGCAGAGGGCCTTTCTGTAAGAGGACACGGGTGAACGTGGCTGCCCGCCGGCCTCTACCACGTTCCCGGACGCGACCTCCAGGGAGGCGGGGAGCCGCGGCCTGGGTCCGTCCTCTGGGAAGAGTCGGGATTTCACAGACCAAGGACGGCTTCCTAGTAAAATGTAAGTAGAAGACTTAAGGCTACAGAGGCGTCTGTCTTTGCGAAGAGGAGGGCGCCCTCCGCGAGACCGGCTAGCGGCACGCAGGGCGGGAAGGGGCCGCCGTCATCTCCCGCGGAGCCGGCAGAGGGCGTGGGCGTCACGCGCTCGCGGTCGTTCTCCCCGCACCTGTGGCGTCCGGCGTTGATGCTGCGAGACAGACGGGGAAGTCCAAAGCACAAGACCCGTGGTCAGAAGTTTAGGCTTTAACCCGAGCTCTTTCCCCTTGGCAAATCACTCTCTGTAAATCAGGTCGAGGTCTATCGTACGAGGGGAACTGGGCTACTAAAAAATATCATTTTCCATCTATTATTTCCTGCGTGCCAGACTTCCATTAGCTGGGTTCAAATTCTGCATCTGCAACACACTGAGTATCTGCACGATCTAGGGAAAATTAATCTCTTCGGGCTTCAGTTTTCCTATCTACAGATCAGAGGTAATAAATCCTCATAGGATTACTCTGGGAACCCAATTCCGTAAATGTATGTACAGCATTCAGCACCGCATCTGGCACCGCTGTGTCGACGAATGGCAGCTCTCGTCATTTAGTAATTTCATTTAATCCTCACAACAATCCCGCAAAGTAGTTAGTACATTTTCCCTGCTACATAAAAGAAACTAAGACTCGTCTCAAAAGAAGCACAACTCGGATTGAAGTCCGTCTGTTATCGCTCTGCTCTGCCACGCTGAGCCTTCTTAAAGATAAGGGAGTGCATCTAAATCGCTCCGTCTTTCAGACTCGAACTCCAGCCTGGACATGACCAGTTGGAAGGGGACAGCCTGGGGTTCATTCACAGGACGTCTGAGGGTGAGCGAGCCTCTCGTGCCACCCGAGCAAGTCCTAAGGAGGAGAGTCAGCTTTGAAATTGCACTTCGGAATGAGCTGCTGTAAACCAAGCTCTTAGCAGCTTTTCTTTCCAGGAAGAGGCCCACTTTCTTTCTCTTTTCAGTACTGTTTTTTTTTGTTGTTGTTGTTGTTGTTTTGTTTTGTTTGTTTGTTTTTGTTTTTGGTACTAGGAATCGAACTCAGGACCTTGCGCTTGCCAGGAAGGCTCTTGTGCCGCTGAGCCACATCCCCTGCCTTCAGTACTGTTGAAACCGACTCTCTGCAAAGATACTAAGCCGCCTTTCACCTAAAGGAGCAGCTTTAAATCAAGGACTATTGAACAAAGTCCGACGGAAGGCCACGAGGACGTTCCTGCTCCCCCAGCGCATTTGCATTCGTGCTCTTCTCCAGCGATGCAGGTGGAAACGCCGTGGGCAGGGACGTCCCTCTGAATGAGTGTCGCCCCTTCCCGCCCCGGGAGGAGTAAGAGCCGCCGCTTTCCTCTGCCTTCATGTCTGGTCTGGGTGCCGGGCACCCGGCTTCCTGTCCCGACCTCCCAGCAGCACCGCGGTGCCTGTGCGAGCACTGACTGGGGCTGAGAAAGGAAACCTGGCAGAATGGTGAGCTCTGCAAGTAAAACTGAGTCTGGGATTTGAACTCAGAATTGTTGGACCCCTAAATCCACTGCCTTCTCACCCTTCAGTTTCACTTCTTGGCTTAACCTTAGAGGTCAACTCCATTCCACACCTCCAGGCGCCCCGTTTCTTTGGAAAGGCATTGGGCTGGATTTTGGTTTTGTCTGATGTGGGTTTTGTAATCAGCATTCTTTCTCATCCCCTTTCATGCTTTCTTCCAAAGGAAGCCTGGCAGACATTTCCTGATATTCCCTTGCTCTGCATTCTGGGTGAAATTTGCATTTAGGATGTGATAAGGTGCATTACGTTAGATTTGGAGAATGGGAGTTATTCTTCCCCCCCTTAGACTTGGTGACGGAGACGTGGGCTGCTTAGAGACGTTTTTACAGTGCCCCCCGCCCTGCCAGCCTAGTGCTCAGGAGCGTCTGGGGATGGCAGCCTCCTGCTAGCTCTCTACCACAGCTACCGCAGTGAACTTGAAAGCTAGCAGCAACATACATACAACCTTCCAATAATTTTGCAAGTATCTAAATCTCTGCTTCAAATACTTCAGTGTCAGCTGGGTGTGGTGGCACATGCCTGTAACCCCAACTACTCAGGAGGATGAGGCAGAAAGGTCACAAGTTCAAGGCCAACCTGGCGACTTAGTGATATCCCGTCTTTAACACAAATTTTAAAAGCCTGAGCATGTAGCTCAGTAGCAAAGTGCTTTCTTGGAATGGGCAAGGCCCTAGGTTCAATTCCAACACTGTACACACATTCTTGACGTTGTTTCTGGCTTCCTGTCTGAATGTTGGCCAGCGTTTTTCTTACCTTCTTCACGCTTCTCTTCTAAATGCTTATTTTTATTCTGCAGTGCTGGGGTCAAACCCGGGTCCTCCCTCATGCATGCCCAGGGAGCGCTCTACCACTGAGCCTTAGCCTCAGTCCTAAAACCTTATATTTAGTGTAAGTATATTCCTAAGCCAACGGTCCTCTTTTTTTTGTTGAGACTTTGTAGATGTGATCAAGTTAAGACTCTTGAGATGGGAAAATTGCCCAGGGTTATCCAGAGCACCCAGAGTCACTGTGAGTATCTCTAGGAGAGTGTGTGCGGCGTGTCAGCAGGGTGAGAGAGACCTGGAGATGGAGGCAGAGGCCGCGGGCAGGAACACAGGCGACCTCTCCATGCAAAGCCCAGGTCCCCCTGTATCTTCCGGAAGGAGCAAGTCCTGCGATCTTAACCCAGTGAAATGCAGTTTGGACTTTCAACCTCCAGGACTGTAAAATAATACGTGTGTTGCTTTAAGCTACCAAGATCGTGGAAAGGTGTTAGAGCTGCAGTAGCAAACAAGTGTAAGCAGGAATGCTGATATAATGTGGGTGACATAAAAAAGTATGGGGCCTGGAGAAGTGAGGGGGCCTGGAAAGAAGGTTCCCTGAGAGGCGGTACGGGTGGAAGGAGGGGGAGCAGAGACTCCGCTCACGGCTGACACCACCAGCACGTTCGGGGGTCCTCAAAACCCCCCGTAGGTTTGCCAGCTCTCCGGAAAGACTCGCGGGGCTCCCTGGGAGTCATTCCCCCATGTTGCAGTTAGTTATAAGGACAGGGTCCAGGTCAAAGTCAGCCAAGGAGGAAGCACGGGGGGCAGTGTCTGGGCAGCGCCAAACACGGGGCTCTGCTGCCCCGTGAGTCCCGGCAGCCTGGCTTCCCCGGCGCTGACGCAGGACTGTGTAGGTGCGGCCTCGGCAGAGTGTTTACGGGGACTGCGTCACACGGGCACACGGAACTGACTGACTGCCGTGTGTTGATGTCAGTTTCCAAGTCAGCTAACGCTGCGTGATTCGAGGCCTCCACCTTAGCGCATGCTGTGGTTTCTCTGCTCACTCCCCAGTCTGCGTACAACCCGGAGAGCTTGGTCTGTGCCCTGAACCAGATCGCGAGGCCATCAGTGTGTTCGCTGCGCGCCCGTGGCCCCAGCAAACAGAGACGAGCCGGTGAGGCATCAGTAGGAATCCAGGGTCACAGGGACCGTGTCCTGGAGACCAGAGGTGCAGCGCAGGCCTTCTCCTCGGGCCGGGTAACTTATTCATCACACGCACACGCACGCACACACGCACGCGCGTTCACACGCTCACACACACACACACACACACACACACGCACACACGCGCGCGCACACGCACACACATGCACGCGTGCGGCTGGATTTAAGGCAGGAGAGAAGGGCATCCAGGAATCCAAGACATAGAAAACGACAGCGTAAATATTTGTGGTGCATCCATGGAAAGCACTGGTCATCAGCGGCAATTAGAATGCAGGGTGTGAGTGTGTGTGTGTGTGTGTGTGTGTGTGTGATAAAGTGGAAGTGGCTGGAGACACCGGAGTGAAAGGCTCTGGTGCTATCAAGAGCAATGCGCACTTGGAAGATTTTTTTTTTTTTTTTTTTTTTGTGGGTACCGGGGGGACGACCTCAGGACCTCGCGCGCCAACAGGCACCCGTGCCGCTGAGCGATATCACCGGCCCCTTTTTCGTATGTGGGTTCCGGGAGTCGAACTCGGGCCCTCGCGCTTGCAAGGCAGGCGCTTACGCCGCTGAGCCATCTCACCGGCCCTGAAGATTTTTTAAAAGGAAAGCTATTTGAACATAATTTCTTTGTAACGTGAGTAGCCGCATTGCCCTCTTTTCTTCAAGAGTCCGTGCTTTGGTGTATTGGGTTTACTTTTCAATAGGGCAATGTATATTCATAAGGAAGGAGGAAATTCTCTTTTTCTATATCAGCGCCAACAGAAGAGTTAAACGATCTTCTCAGAGCAGCCCGGGCTCCATCCCATCGTGCTACCAGGAGCTCCACGGGTGGGCAAGGAGGGTCACTCTCTTGACTTCTCCACATCTTCTAGAAAACACAGCAAAACTGGTTTGAAACCAAGGATGCTGGGACAGAACTGGTTTGGCAGTGGATTCCTGGCCACAGCCCAGTCATCCCACGGCTGGAATAAAAGCAAGTTAGTTATTTAATCTTCATTTTATTCTCAAGAAAGCTCCCAGGCCAAAACACTGTGATGGTCAGCAGAGGTCATCAGAAATCCACCACTTGTCTCCATGCAGCTGGGAAATACTCAGGGAGCTGCCCACACAAAGGGACACGGTTGTCTGTCATTTTATTTTAACAACAGGGTTGATTCTAAGCAAAAACAGACTCGAGGGCATCCTCCAGCTTGGGAAAATTATCTTTTGCGCTTCCTGTAGAGAAGAAGGAAAGTAGGATTTCAGTCCCTGAGAATACGGCTCAAGTCCTTGGTTCACCTTTTGTATGATCGTGAGCATACTGGCTAAGTTTAAATTATAAAATGTGAATAACAGTGTTTTTTCAAATGGGGCTTACTTCACATTTCTATGAGGACCAAGGACTTTTGAGCTAGTTGGAAACAATTGTGCACATGTGAATTGCACCTCGATGACACAAAATGTTGCTTGCATTTCCTTTGAGGTTTGGGGCAGTGCTGTCCCCTACTCCTTAGGAGGCGCTGGCCTCTCCACAGCCTCCAGCAAAGCAGTGAACTGACCTGGGCGCAAAGATTCAGCTACATTCACCAGATGAAAACATAGAATTCTCAGCTAAATTTTAATTTTAGATAAATAATAAATGCTTTCTTTAGTACAAGTTATGTCCCAACTGTTGCATGGGATATACTTATACTTAAAAATCATTTGTTCATCTGAAATTCAAGTTTAGCTCACTATCTTACCTGGCAACCCTACTTATAGTCAACTTGGAAAAGGTGCTCTTTCGGTGTTAATAAGAGAAGGGGGTGCTCTGCGCAGGCAGTTAGGAGGCCGAGAGGCCTCATCGCATGTAAGACCTGTGGAAGGAGATGGAGGAAGAAGCGTTGGACGGGAGGAGCCCTTGGCAGTGACAATGTCCTGATGCATCTGTGCTCCCCGGCCAGGAACTCGGGACACACCACGCGTGGAGCAGTCCACACTGGGCCTCTTTACCATCGGGTCACATAGTCCTCCTGGCTCCCTCCCGAAGTGGCCTCCTCCTTGGCCAGCCATTGATGCTAAAAATTCTATCATTAAAAAGACATTGTCATCCAGCAACAGAAAATTGATTTTCTCTACCTTTTATACCATGTAAAGCATAATGCTTTCATTAAATGTATAAAAATACTCATTAAAATGGATTATAGCATTACCTTTCATACATATGTATTGAAATGTCACATGGTACCCCATAAATACGTACAATTATTGTGTGATAAATAGTTTAAATGAGTTAAAGCTCAGGTTAATGAATAATATATAGAGTATCATCTCATTTTATTAACACTTATGTTTGAGTCTGTGTTTATAAACACATATGCACACACACGGGGAGGGAGGGAGGAAAGGAAATCTGAGAACTACGCATTATATTTATTTCTGGATGGTAGGATGAAGGTTTTGTTTTGTTCTGTTTATTTGAAATAAGATCTTGCTCTGTATTTCAGTCTGGCCTTGAATTCACTATGTAGCCCAGGCTGGCCTGAAACTCCAGTGATCTTCCTGTCTCGGCCTCCCAAGTGCCAGGATTACAGGTGTGCGCCAACATGCCCGGCAGGGAAGGTTTTTATTTTGTTGTTATTAAACAATGTTTTCTAAATTTTCTACACTGATGTCATTTTATATTCTGAAGTATAAATTATTATGATTTTCTAAAGCCACTGTTATATTTCTTGGCCTTCCCATAGCTTCTCACAAGAATTAAATATTTTTCTACACATTATTTTTAAAACGTGGTTGGAACTCACCCTAGGAAAAGATGCCACTCCTACATCATTGTGCTGGAGAAAGCAATCTAAGCAGTTACTTGGGATTTTTCTCTTTAGTGACAGCAAGTGGACCTGATCAATTGTTTCTGGTCACAGAGAGAGTCTTGGGTTTTTCTTTTGTATAGAAGTGGCAGAGAGTTGGAAACAGTAGCTTTTTTGATACTATTTTCCCTCTTTATTTTAAATATTTAATTTTTTCCTTCTGAAGAGCAAAAAATCACTTCCCTATTTCAACATCTTGCCTTTGTCAAGACAGTTTTTATTTATTCATTTATTTATTTATTTTCGGTTTTTTTGAGACAGGTTCTCACTATGTAGTTCAGGCTGGCCTTGAACTCACTTTGTAGCCCAGGCTGGCCTTGAACTCATGGCAATCCTCCTGCCTCAGCCTCCCGAGTGCTGGGATCACCATTCTCGGCAAGACAGCTTTTAGATGAAAGAGCTAAATGTAAAATTTAAAAGCTTGTAAATTGGATAGCTAATTCATAAAAATAAAAACACGTAAATTTATCTTGAAAATGTGCTCGGGTTTTTGTTTTTGTTTTGTTTTTTTGAGACAGGGTCTCTCTCTGTAGCCCAGGCTGGCCTTGAACTCACAGCGATTCTCCTGCCTCAGCCTCCTGAGTGCTGGAATTACAGGCATGTGACATCATGCTCAGCTTTGGGTTTTCTGGATCCATAAAACAATACTACTTTCAGCAACATTATAAGAAGGAATTAAATACTCCTGAGAAGAGGAAAGAGAAAATAATGCCTTATTTGGCTTGGAATTTTGGACTGACTTCCTTGTTACCATGAATCCTGTGAAAAGTTTCTCATTTTAAGAAGAATATATAAAACAAAGCTGGGGCCTGGTGAGATGGTTTAGCGGCATAAGTGCCTGCTTGGCAAGCACAAGATCCTGAGTTCGATTCCCGGTACCCACAAAAAAAAAAAAAGAAAAGTTGGAAAAAAATTAGGTAGAGCCAGAAAACACTTGAATCATTCATAATATGTTCACTGGAGAAACCAGTAAAACAGAATATCTTTTAAAAAACGAGAAGTCTGTTGCTGGGGGCGGGGCGGGGAGGCCTCCCTAGATGCCGATGGAGAAAGCGCGCTCTACCCGCCCACTTCCCGTGCTGCGCTGGAACCAGGGCGGCAACCACGTGTGGGTAGAAGGTCACCCTCTGGGCGTGGGCGAAGAGACCCGGAAAAGGCCTGGGGGACAGCAAGTCACACAGCGGGGCCTTGAAGAGCAGGGAGAAGGTGGAGGAAGGAAAGCAGCCGAAGGGCCCGCAGCAGTTGACGAGTCCGCGGCGCGGCGGGGCACACGGGTGAATCCGCCAGAGCGAGGCGCGAACTCGGGCAGCGAGGAGGCCGCGGAGCGGGAGGCGCGGGGCCGATGCCGCGGGGGAGCGGGAGGCGCGGGGCCGACGCCGCGGGGGAGCGGGAGGCGCGAGCCCGACGCCGCGGGGGAGCGGGAGGCGCGGGGCCGACGACGCGGGGCAGCGGGAGGCGCGGGCCGACGCGGGGACGCGCGCCTGGAGTCCCAGCGTTCACAGCTGGGGAGTTAGGACGCAGCTGCCTGCGGGCGGGCTATTACTATATTTACTGCCATGCTTGACTGTTTTATCTAAAATTCAGCTCAGGCTTTATGTATCATAAACTCTTGACTTGCACTAAAGTAACGAACAAGAATTACAGTGCCTTACTGAGGAGTTTAATGCTGGGATCGCTTAATCTATTGATGATGGGATACTACAGCGTCGCCGCGAGGATCCGCCGAAATGCTTCATCTAAGTCGCTTAGAACATGCTCGTGCATAGAAACTACACAAATACTGTCAGTTCATTGTTGTTATTGTATCATTGCTATTATTATTACTATTACACACCTCTTATAGGTGAAGATGGGCAAAGTATGGCAAAGGTAAAAACATCTCCCTAAAGAAAAAAAGCATCAAGTGTTTATTGGATTTTAAGAGGATACAAGAAGCAAGAAAGAGCTAGGAGAAGGGAAGAATGACAAAAATTGAGACATTTTACTCAGTTAAGAATTTTAGGGCCAGTGAGATAGCTCAGCAGCATAAGCGCCTGCCTGGCAAGCGTGAGGTCCTGAAGTCAACTTCCGGTACTTGCATATACAAAAAAAAAAAGAATTTCACTTCTAAAAAAAAAGGAGGTAGGGAATAAGGGTAGGGAGAAAGGGGTGTAAGGAAGGGTAATGGGGGGTGAATACGATCGACATACGTTACATGCATGTAGGACAGTACCACATTGAAATGCAATATTTTGTAAAATTAATAGGCCCTAATAAAAATATATTGTTAAAAAATCTCATCTTTCGGTACTACCCAAGCTCAGGAGATATAGATTATTCAGAGCACTTTGGGGCCAACCCTGAAGGGAAGTAAGGAGAGCGGATGGAGTGATGGAGAGCACCTCTCCTTACCATCCTCGAGGGCCTCAGCCTGGCCTGGAGGCGCCCGCCCGTGTGAGGAGGTGACCCAGTGGCGCGACAGCTCCCTCAGCACCTCGGAGCCACGCGGCCCCCAGGACACTGCTTGCCCCGCCGCCTGTGCAAAGTCTAGGGGCAAAGTGAACGAGGACAATGATTTGAGAGTAAATATGACACACTGGTAATTATTCCTGGGTTTTGCCCTTTCACAAAATCTCATAAAATCGTACTTTAAATGTCTATCTTCATAATGCAGCTGTGATATGTTTGTTCTGCTATTATTTCTTGTCTGTCTTGAATTTTAAAAAAGGTGCATTTCATTGGAAAACAGTACATTTTTTATTTTAAGTGGAATAGAAAAAAATTGATTTTTTTCTAAGCCCTAATTGCAAACATGTCAAATAACATGTCACGTTTAAAGGCCGTCATGGGAGCGAAGCGGTGTAATTGTATGCGGACAGTGCCGTCTAATTCCGCCGGCTTAGCGTGATTTACGGGAAGGTTTTGCTATTGGCTGCATTATTTAGATCTTTGATAATCTCCTTTTCTCTAGTAATCTCACTCTGAAAATATTCACTTTTTTTTTGCCTCTGGAGGTCATGTTTGTCAATCAAATTATGTGGATGCACCAGGAACTGGGCCCAAAAAAAGAGATGAGGAAAGGAGAGACCCAAAAGTCCATAGTTTACTGGTGTGACAGGCACCGGGGAATGAGCTGGTCAGGACTTTCCAGAGTTTGTCTGCAGTGTTTTATGGAACTCTGCAATTGGTGGAAAATTCATAACCAATCTTACCTCCCATACTTTCAAAATTTCCTAATATTTCTTACTATAATATTAATTCAGGTCAAAGCACTAACTCGCCAAACTTGGACTGGGTTGTGGCAGGTTCATCACAGTTTGTCTTCTGTAAGAATTGAGAGCCAGCTATTTCCTTGTCGCTTCCATGTGGTACACCAGATAAATTTTTAAATCTTTGAACCTAGTTAGTGTGAATGTGTCACTGTGTTTATGGGCCCGCTGGCCTGTTGCGAGAACCTCCGGGCCTGTAAAGTTAAAGCCCCTTCGCTGCAGCCGAGGCGCTCAGGAACGCGCAGCACTGATGCTGCGGTGGGGAACGCTCCACGGGAGGCCTCCGCGGCCCCTGCCTCAATTCGGGGCTCCCAGTGGGACCCTCAATACCAAGGGTCAGAGGAAAAAGCAGCAGCTCGAAGATAGCTGGTGCTTCATGAAAAGCTCTGGAAAAACACCTCACACGTAATTGCATTACACTATATACTGCGGTGACTAAAGCCTTTATTATTTTTTTAAACAAGTGCATTTAAAAGTTTATTCATCAGGAAAAATCTGATTCCTTAAAATCAATTTACAGAAAATGTCTCACAAACAAATCACTATACTTTTGGCCTAAAGTACATAGACTTACTTTTCTTTCTTCTTCTGATGACAGATGAATATAGCCAAATCTGTGAACGAGTGCGCTTACCCCAGATATGCAGCGCAACTGCAGAAGCGATGAACGAAGGATTCGTAGCCAGTACAGGGGGACAACTTTGAGCCCCACGAATCGCCCATACAGAGTCACCGCCTCGCAGCTGCCTGCTGAGGTCCCACGGTCTGCACCCCGTCCCACAGCTGACGTCTGTCCTCTGCTAGGAAGTGGCCCCTGCCCGCAAGGCAGTGCGCTTTGCTGGGGGAGCACCCTTAGGAGACCGGGTCGGTGCCACTGCACTGGGGATGGGCTGGCAGGCCGAGGGCACAGGGCACCGAAGCAGAGGACAGTTTTCCAGCACATTGGGGACTGGCGGCTGGAGGGACTCATTTTAATTTGTAGTGGAGAGCCATCATGTTGTTAACAAACGCCTTCTTACGAGTTTGCTTTTATCTACAACCTGAAAAGGTACTATTTTTTCCCCGAGAGAGAAGGAAAATGGCCTGTGAAAGGAAATGCCTTGGAGACTCAGGTAGGGTGGCTCTGGACACCGTACACAGCCATCACGGCCTCTGTTGCAACAGGACTTTGCAAAACGGGGTAGTTGAGGTCTACGCCGCCACTGTCACTAGCCCAATATCACCATTTGATGAGAAACAGCTCTTGAAAAAGAAGAAAAGTAGAGCAGTTATAATTTGGATCTGGACCATTCCCCACAGGCTATTGGGAGGTGGCGGAAACTTTAGGAGGCAGTAGGCTACTGGGGCTGCATTTAAAGGCATATTTTGTTTTCCCCTTCCCACCCCCTCCCCTCCCTCCCCCTCCCCCTCCCCACCACCACGAACTGAGCCGCTTTGCTCCACCAGGAGCTCCTGGCCACGACGCCCTGCTCTGCCCCGCCACCGGCCCAGGAGCAGTGGAGCCGGGGATCACGGGCTGAAACCATGAGCCAAAGTAAGCTTTCCCTCCTTTATTCCCATTGTGTTGTTTTGTTTTTTGGGTTTTTTGGTTGTTTCAGCCACAGGAAGAAAAAGCTAACACAGACTGTGCTACAATTAACGGGAAAGTGGGTTAAAGAACCAAGTTAGACGCATGTAATTGTATGTACCTTCCTTAAACATTTTAAAATTAAGACATGAATATGGATTCATTATTTGCTATGTAATGTTTTAATTTTATGTGAAAATAAAAACTTTCATAACAAAATAGAGAAGAATAGTCAATACACTGTGTATTGTTATCTTCGAAGTAGTTACACAGAGCACAAGACATGGGCCATAGACATAAAAAATTCACTCTTCACCTGTCGATCTTTTCATCTACTGCAGTTCGTTTATACTACGTACTCATCGCAATTCTTTGTTGACTTCATTTCACACTTCCAGCCCAGGATGCATCATCCGTAATTTCTGTCTCCATTTTCTTTAGAATTCTGTGAGAGCTTTAAGAACTTGTGATATGATCTTAGTGGAAGAACCATCTAGATTTTCATGAAATACTTTTCCCATCTTTTAATTATCTTGCCTATATCACATTTTTAACAATTTCATGCATCAATACTGCAAAAGCCTAACTGCTCTTTTGTTCAGATCAGGGATTATATGCAGCAACTTTGGGGGACGTAACATCTCTCTCTAGACAAAAAGTGGGCTTATAAAAGAGATCCCTCAGATCCAATGTTCCTTGGCTGCAACGCAAACCATCTACATTTACGCCATATTCTGGGCCACCACACCGCCCTCCTGAGACTTGGGAGCAAGGGGAGGCTATGTGGACATGCAGATGCTCCTCCTAGTTGCCAGTTCATGAGTAATAAAGTCATTTGTCTCTGACCCAGGAGTCTTTCATCTTCTGCCCAAATCCATGAAATAATAACAGGCTAACTTACTAGCTAATAAGTAGGGTAAAAACCAAATCTAAGCTTCAACAACCCTCGGTAAGCATACAGATCAACCCACGGTTCTGAAAATATATAAATGTGCTGGAACATAACCTGTCAACTACACACACTTAACATACGCTGAATTTCAATCACAATACTGGTCTTTCAGTGGAAAGAACATATTTATTCTGGTTAGGTTGGTTATGTCCAAGTCACTAAGATAGCATGTCTTATGCAAAAAAGGATAATATTCATCTAGCTTTAAGAAAAGTAAATGAGTTAAAGCTCATTGCATAGCACAAATAATTACCATCATAAAAGGGTTGATAACCACATAGTTGGTCTTAAAATTTTAAAAAAATTGGATATGCTCTTCTGTCTTTAAATTAGTCCCCAAATGATGGTTGAGTTTTCGTATTTCCCAGGGCGGTTAGCTCATGACTCATGATTTTTAAGAATGTTGAAAATGCAGTCAGGCTACAGTCATCTGCTTGATCAAGTTGAGAACTGATTTCTGTTAGATATCACAATAACCTCACAAGAAAATAAAAACTTTCTTTTTTTCAGACAGGGTCTCACTGTGTAGCTGAGGCTGGCCTTGAACTTGCTGTAGTCCTCCTGCTTCAGCCTCCTGAGTGCTAGAATTAGATGCATGCACCACCACCTGGCAAAAATTAAAACTTTTAAGAGTGTGTATGTGACTAAGCCACCTTATCTTTGACAAAGGTGCCAAACACATTCGCTGGAAGAAAGATAGCCTCTTTAATAAATGGTGCTGGAAAAACTGGCTCTACACATGCCGAAGATTAAAACTAGACCCATATCTTTCACCATGCACTAAACTAAATTCAAAATGGATCAGAGATCTAAATATTAAAACAGAAACATTAAATCTGCTGGAAGGTAGGATAGGTAAAACCCTTGGAGACATTGGTGTAGGCAAAGACTTTATGAATAAAAACTCAACCGCACGGGAACTATCCCAAAGAATCAATAACTGGGATCTCATCTTATTAAAAAGCTTTTGCACAGCAAGAGAAACCACCAACAGAGTGAAGAGACAACCCACAATGTGGGAAAAAATGTTTGCCAGCTGTTCCTCAGACAAAGGATTACTATCGAGAACATATAAAGAACTCAAAAAAATCAGACCTCCCAAATTTAAAGACCCACTCCAAAAATGGGCATCTGAGATGAATACACATTTCTCAGATGAAGAAATACTAATGGCGAACAAATATACAAAAAAATGTGCAACATCACTAGTCATTCGAGAGATGCAAATTAAAACAACACTGAGATACCATCTCACCCCAGAAAGAATGGCTACTATTAAGAAATCAACTAACAACAAATGCTGGAGGGGCTGTGGGGAAAAAGGAACCCTTCTTCACTGTTGGTGGGAGTGTCGACTGGTACAGCCACTGTGGAAGTCAGTGTGGAGATTCCTCAGAAAACTAGGGTTGGAGGTCCCATTTGACCCAGCTATTCCCCTTCTGGGCATCTTCCAAGAAGAATTAAAAACATCGTACCACAGCGATATATGTGCACCCATGTTTATAGCAGCACAATTTGTAATAGCCAGATCTTGGAAACAACCCAAATGCCCATCAACTGAGGAATGGATAAGAAAGATGTGGTATTTTTATACAATGGAGTACTATTCAGCCATAAAGAAGGATAAACTGGAGACTTTTATATGTAAATGGATGCAACTCGAGAAAATACTCATAAGTGAAATAAACCAGAAGCACATGTGTAAGCATCGTATTATCTCTCTAGTATGAGAAACTGAAAGAGTAAATAAGATCCAAAATGTACAATAGATATGGTGAATCAAAAAGAAACTGGTAAAAAGGAAAGAGAGACTGGAATAGGGAAAAGAAAGAAGGGAAAGGGAAAAAAATGTATATATATATATAAGATGGTTAAGATAGATACACTACCATTTTTACTTAGTTCATTGAAGAGTAAGGTTTGTGCCAATAATGTTTGGACAATTGAATGCTAATGTCTGGTGTCCTGAATAACTAACTTAAAGATAGTAATACGTAATGTATTAACCATTGTTACCCTCCTATTATGTTGTTTTGAAAATTTGTTCTTCTTTTGATTTGTTTTGTTTTTTCTTCTCTTTAAAATAAAAAAAAAAAGAGTGTGTATGTGGAAGTTGGCCTATAACATTCCTTCAACATAAAATCACCAGTTTTTCATTAAATATAATCAAATTAAGCTGTGAGGAAAAATGTCCTGCCCAACTATTTACCACATTTTAGAGCATAAAATATTTTCTGCTGTTAAACGTTTCCATCATTTCTGGATGTGATCAATATGGTACACCACCAAACTGCCATGTTTATTTTATTTTTATGTATTAATTACAAATCCTGTATGTATGTGCTACAGAAAATAAAGACTATACAGTACAGTGCAAGAAAGAAAATTAAAACTCTCAGTGGTCTCTACCATAACAGAACAGTCACTGTAAATTTGTTAGATACTTGTTTCCAGTTTTTTGCTACTGTGAAGTAAGCTGTATGTTAACATAACTCTTAGATAAACCCCTAAAATCTCAACAAGTTTACACAGTAGAGCTTTCTTTATTGTTCATGTATGGTACAAACGAGCTACCTGACCCCAGGTGGCTTTCTTTCAAATGGTTATTTAGGGACAGAAAAGTCTTTCCTTGTTATGGTTTCACCATCTTTAACATGGTTTCCAAGGTTGCCACGGAAAGCAAAAGAGCATAAACCATCCCCGCTGTGACGGGAGGAGGAACACGGCTCGTCTCGCTGCACTTGCATTGCGCTGACAGAGCCCGATGGGATGATTACCTCTAAGTGCAAGGGAGGCTGGGAAATTGTGTTGGTTCTCAGTCCTGAGAGAAGAAATAGGAAGGGCGATTCCCTCCCAGTTCCTGCTGCAGACTGATTGTGGATAAGTTCATGGGTAAATCTCACATCTGTGATTATTTCCTCAAGAGGAATTTCCAGAAATGGAGAATAACTTTATAATTTTACAAGTATGTTGAATACAGATCAGACTTCTAACTTGTCATCCTAGTCCTAATAAGTAAATTAAGTGTGTAAGTTTTGGTTTTTTTTGTTTTTTGTTTTTTGTTTTTTTGTCTTTTTGAGACAGGGTTTCGCTATGTAGTTCAGGCTGGCCTTGAACTCACTGTGTAGCCCAGTGATCCTCCTGCCTCAGCCTCCCGAGAGCCAGGAAGACAGACATGTGCCACTGCACCCTGCTAAGTGTGTAAGTATTCCTATCAGGAGTCCTGTTTTGCATGAAGCTTTTTGAAAAAATCCTGGCTTGGAAGATGCCATAACCTGCGATCCTTCCCCAGTGACAATGCCATGGATAAGAAGCTAGATTTCCTTAGGTAAATATGTATGCATATATAATATATGTTTGCTTATATCACAGCATACTTAAATATAACATGTAAATTTATTTTAGTTATTTTCAGGGTCACATGCATATTTCTATACCACAAAAGACATTTTATAATTATAATTTTAGATGTTAGAGAATTACTTCCTCAAATATGAACTTTTTAAAACTATCAAAATTTTTAATTTGCCTAGAACAACTTAAAAATCTAAATAATGTATTTCTGAACTTAGTAGTTTCTCATTCATACAAGACCAAAACTTACTCTAAAATTATGTTCTGTTCACTACATTTTCTCTACCATTCATAATCAACAAAAAAAAAAAAAAAAACAGCAAATAAGGGAAAGTATAACAAGGATGATTGTAATTGTCTAGAGTCCAAATTATAAATTGGGACTGTGTTTAATACAAATTTGCTTCCTGTTTTGTCTACTATGGATCCTGTTCCCCATGCCTTCTCAGTTAGTTGCATATACAATTCTTGCATTTGCTTCTTTTTCTTCTTCATTACTCCTTTTTTATTTTATTACCACTTTACTATCATTACTATTATGCCCCTCTTGCTAAGAAGGCTACAACAGGTAAAGGAGTCTGTGTTTCAGTCTGGTCCCTTTTAAACTCACAGAAATTTACTATGTGTGGCCATCTCACTTGGTTCTTTCTATATATATATATATATATATATATATATATATATATATATATTTTTTTTTTTTTTTAGAAAGCAGGGGATTGTTGGGATTATGACATGTACTTTAAAGTGCAGACTTTTAAAAGTGTTTATTAGTTTTGACAATGTGGAAATCAAGCCATTGAGAGCTGATGAGAAATAATTTCTGTCAAATTCTAAAGCACCTGCCTTTTAATTTCTTCTCCCCACTCCTATAACTGGGAGATTGAACCCAGAGCCTGAAGCGTACCAGGCAGCACACTGGCGTGGAGCTGCATCCCTTGCCTCCCTGCCTACATTCATTCATTTATTTTTATTTTGAGGCACCATCTCGCTAAGTTGCCCAGGCTGACCTGAAACTCGTAACCCCACTGCCTCAGCCTCCTGAGTACCTGAGGTTATAGGCATCGCGTTTGCTTCTTTCTGATGATTTTTTTCCAGGCTTCTCTTTGAATGATTGTATGTTTACTAGAAATATTTATAAAAAGATATTTTTTACATGGTTTATTGCATACTTTTCTTATTTATACTCAGTACTAAATACGGTCTTAACTTCTCTTCTGCATTTCTCTTTAAAGTGATGGCTAGCACTTAACAGTAATCCCGTCTTGAAATAGAAAATATGGTTCAGAGGCTTGGACCAAATGAAATATCGATTCAGGTTGGAGAATATTTTGATGTTTTAGTTTTGTTACAGTTCAGTTGTTTTAGAAAATATGTAGGTTTGGATTTAGTTCAGACTGGTTCACTGGGTTTTTTGTTTTTAATGGATTTGATTTATAGTTCTGTAAAAAGTTTAATATTGGTTTTAGGTCAGAGAGGACACATTCAGCAAAATAGTTGTTTGTTTCCAATTTTGGTTCTCGGGTCATTAGGAGGCCTCGGTGTCGTAGTTATTTCCAGAGCCACAGCGTGAAGTTTGCCCCTCACTGTGGAGTCTTCCTCTCTGAAAACGACAGATGCCATCAGTCCCAGCAGAACGGCGATCCTCGCGACCATGCCATTACAAACACCCTCACGTGACCTGTGAGGACATCAAATGCTGCGTGGTGGAGTTCTATTTGAGTTTTAACTAGGATAGGATTTTCTTTCTTTTTTTTTCTACATGCAAATGAAGTTTCCTGAAATCTCAAATCTTAAAACTTTACAAAAGCCTAAGTTTCAAGTTGATTTCATCTTTTTGATGCATTTATCCTTGCTATTTAGCGGGCTTTCATTTCCAAATTATTGCAAACTTAAAGGAGATTCCACTGAAAGACTAGTGCTGTAGTCAGTTCTGGTTTTTGGCTCCTATTTTAATGGCTTAGTGTGGCAAAAGATTATCAAGATATTGGGTAAAGAGGTCATTGTAGTAATAGACTCCAGCCTAGAAATATTTTATACAAAACTATACCTTTAAAATATTGGTGGGGTTGTCACTGAGTATAATAACATCGAAGGTGAAGAAAGAGGCCAAAAAATCTTCTCACCAGAAAAACTCTTTAAAGGCTGGATAAATAGGAAGGAGTGTGTTTAATACAACTAATTTATAGATAAATGTGGTGCCAGGCTAGAATACATTAACAAGGTAAGGCTTCAGGGTCTCTAGGTAAGATAATATATTGCTTTCATTAAAAAGCAATCTGCATGGACGATATCCACCACCACTGGAAACTGCAGCTGTCACCTTTATCAGGGGAACAAGAGCAAGCCACTACATTTTAATCACTGGAGTTTGTCAGGAACGAAAAACAGCCAGCTTCCCACAAATCAACAGCCATGTATCCTGATAAGGGAAGGGCATGGAAGGACAGCTACACGCCGCAGGATACCACCTGTTCTGGGGTGATCAAAGCTCTGTAATTGTAGATAAGTCTGCTGCACTGGGCTTTAGGATGAAACAGTTGTCTCTGAACAAAGCAGACACATATTTATACAGATTACCAGGACTTAGAACCTGTTTAGAGCTGAGTTATTTTGCAACGTGAGAAGGAATGGGCAATGGAATGGCAAAGCTTGAGGCATCTTCGCACTACACTAGTTCCAATAACTCCTTTCTGGCTGTGCTGTGCTTTAATCAAACTGAGAAGCCATCAGGAAAAAACTGCAATAGGCCGGTCAGCGTGAGATATCTGAGTGGAAATTTGAAAACTGCACAGATGAAACAGGAATGAAGAGTTATTTCTTGAATGCTCACACTTCTCTTAGCTTCACTTAAAGAAACAGAGACCACCCGGCCTCAACACCAGCAACCCAGCTTGCTCCGGCTCCCCTGGATAGGCTTCCTGTCCAAGGCAACTCGAGGCACTCTATACCGTCAACATAAGAACTTTTAAAAAAAGAGTATGAACAAGCAAAACTAGACATGGATGAATACCACATTTTTACAAGCTGATTCATCATAATGGAAAAGATGACCACGTAACTGAAATGTAGAGTTGGCCAGAGGTCGTGATTTACCAATGAGAGTACCTCGAAATCAACAACAGCTCACAGATCGCTGACATGTAGGAAGATGAAGTACAAGGATACAACATGGTGGGAAAAGGGGCACCATTTACTCACAGAAGGAAAAATCAGTGAACCGATTTCTGGCTTTGGAAGCCATCAAGAGTCATCAAGAATTACAATCATCAAGAATGTGATATATTTACAAAACCCCAAAAGAGCCAGGAGTGGTGGCGCACGCCTGTAATCCCAGCACCAAAGAGGCTGAGGCAGAAGGATCGCTGCAAGTTTGAGGCCAGCCTGAGCTACATAGTGAGTTCAAGCCCAGCTTGAGCTACATGGTGAGACCCTGTCTCAAAACACAAAAAACAAAAAGCAAAACAACCACCACCAAAGGAAAAAAAAAAAAAAAAAAAAAAAAAACCCAAAGGACCATGGTCTCTGGCTTAAATTATGCGTGTTGAATTCTGGCTACCTGGACACCACTAAGACAAACTGTTAACTAGACAAAGCTGAGTTTATTATTTATTAAGGTGAAAGAGAATACCAAGTCAAAGGACTTTCTAAACATTTTCTAATTGAAGTGAAATTCAAATAACTAAAGTTAACCATTTTAAAGTCCAGCAGCATTTAGTATGGTGACAATATCGTGCACCATCATCTCCCTCAGGTTATTGTGAATTCCACAGACTTGAAGCAAGAGCAGGTTGTGATTTATTGGAATTTCAAAGCTGGGTTTAAGGTTACTCTTTCAAAACAGAGCGTTGAATAGGGTTGGGTAAGGATCGTGATGTGAGTTTAGGATTTTACAAACACAAGCATTTTGGGCAAGAGGTCAGGCTCAGAAGTGAACTGCCTATTGATATTTTCTACTGAAGAGTTACAGGTCTCTTGAGAAATTCCTGTAATGAACAGTCAAGTTATTGAACTGCGTAAGAGACTGGAAATACTAAAGTTAGGCTGCGTGAGACAATGGAATGGTAAAATGGGACTCGACAGTACGCTGTGTGGGAGAAGATGGACTGGATTCTTACAGCAAGACGGAGCGATATAAAAGATACTTTCGATCATAATATTGGGGGCAGGACTGCTCCTGAATCATTCAAATCATAAAATTCTGTGGAATGAGTTCAGCAGCATCTACCCATATGGTACCTTCATGACATGGGAAGATTCTTTGGGGGCAAGGGTCACACCTGTCGGCCCTTTACATCATGGCAGCGTAGTACAGAGCTGAACACACGACGGCAGCTTCTTAAAATCTGCAAGATTAACAATAATGTCTTACAATAGTGACTAACATTCATCTAAAGACACAGCGTATTTTGCTAATGAAAATGAGCACTATTTTAAATATCTTAAAGTAGTTGCTTCATGCTATCTATACTTATGGAAAGATATTTTATCATTTAATAAATAATGATTTTTTTGCAGTTTGGCTATTAACAAATCTCTAAAAGAATATGGGAGAAATTGGAACACCTTTGTAAAGTAGGAGATGTAAAGACTAAAATAAACTTGGCATCTAAATATCCAATAGCCGATGCTGCTTCATAATACAGAGCATGTTTATAATGAGGGTTTTCTGTAATTAAAGAAAAACTAACGGTAAAAGAGTAGAAAAGCAAATATTTCATTCCCACTGCATTTGGATCGATCAGAAAGAGTATTGCAAATATACTTGGCTATTTATTTTTGAATAGGCATAATCAAAGCAAACATTGTACTGCAGAAGGGAAAAATATTTTGGCTCCATGGAGTGTATAATTCTGAGATCCTCAAAACATTTTGCAATCTGGAAAGCATGCAGTAGTTTACCTGCTACTAAAAACTTCCAGTGGGGATGGGAAACACAATTATTCCCAAATTACTTGTCTTTGAAAAATGGTTGCTTCTTTTGAAAACAAAAATAATCACCTTTGCTGAAAATAATATTACTTCAGAGAAAGTTTAAAGATGCATATTGAGAGTATACATTTTTTCATTTTATAAATTTTCCCCATACTCTTAAAAATTATGCAATGTAAAAATTATCATCTTAACTACTTTTAAGATACAGGTCAGTGGCATAAAAGTCAGTCACACTGTTGCCATCATCACCTTCCAACCCTAGTAATTTTTGATCTTAACCAAATGAAATTCTGTCCCCATAAAGCAATCACTTCCTCTATCCAGCCTCTGGCAACCACCTCTCTGGTTTCTGTCCCAATGAATTTGACTACTCTAACTGTATCATGTAAGTGGAATCGTGTGTCTTTTTGTGACTAGCTTATTTCATGAGCATAGTGTTTTCAAGGTTGATTCATATTGCAGCATGTGTCAGCATTTCCTTTTTATGGCTAAATAATATTCCATTGTGTGGGTATACCTGTCAGTAAAGAAGTGGGTTACCTTTACTTTTCAGCCATAGTAAATAATGCTGCTATTAACATGGGTGTATGAACATCTGAGTCTTTGATTTCACTTCTTTGGGGTATACATCCAGAAATTGAATTGCTGGACCACGTCGCAATTCTGTGTTTAATTATTTGAAGAATTTATACCATTTTATACAGTGGCTGTACAATTTTATATCCCTACTAACAGTGCACAAGGGTTCCAATTTCTTCACATCCTCACCAACACTTGTTATTTTTTGTTTTTTTGTAACAGTCTCCTGGTGTGTGATGGGGTTTCCCCTGATACTCTGAGGTTAAACATCTCATTCTCTCCTGTCTTCCTCTGCACCCCTTTCACCTCTTTCCTTTGTTCTTTGACCTTCTCAATACTTCCTCCACACCCGTTATGTTTGCTGTAGCTGAATAAAGACATAAGCTGGTCAAATGCAGTGGGCATATTTTGCTTTAAAGGGGAAAAGGCGAATGGTCATTCATTAGCTCCACAGCCTTGGATAAGCGGGGTGACGACAACTGTCACTGATGGCTGAGAATTGTACTTGGGGAATAACTTAAGTTTGATCTTGGTCTTTCTGGGCAAGGATTAGTCTGTGATTCCCGAAGAGGAAAATGCAAAAGAAAACTCCAGGGTCTAATCGAGCTCACAGAATGTTTTAAGGAAAGCAAATACAATTCTCTATTTCTTGTTTACACTAATTTTGACGTTTAAAATCATGACCCAGGAACATCGCTGATTCGATCGGGTGTATAGTTCCCAAGGTTCCGTCCTGATTTGCCACATGAATGGCCTTGGGAAAGTCATTTGACTTTCAAAGTTTCAGTTTCCAGATTTGTAAAATGATGAGACTAGAGTTTATTATCTTTGAGGTCACTTCCAGTTCTCAGATTCCCTTTAATATGCAATAATCCTCAGTAGTTAACTAACTACAAGGACAACATTTCAGAAGTTGAAGCATGAAGTAGCAGTCTTATAAGTAGGAAAAATGTAATTAATGTAAAAAATGGATGCCTCAGTCCAGAAAAATTACTCCATTTCATGTAGTTTTCTGTGAACTGAAAAAGAGATTATATTAACTGAATGCATTGAAACACTGCCCATGACGTTCTCTCCTATAAAACCATACAAGAGTTTTGTGACATTTTTTTGACAGGCATGAAAAAAGTCTGCATTTCTTCATGTCTCAGCTGGCCCTTAGACATCTGAAACCCGATTTGTCTGGATCGGTCATGGGGTTTGAGTAATTTCTACATAGCCTGAAATTCTTGGTTAAAACTGGAAACCTGGATAATTCTAGGAAAGTCATAGAAATTTAAAGGCAAAGGTGGGCCAGTGAGGTGGCTCAGGGGCATAAGCGCCTGCCCGGCAAGCAGGAGGTCCTGAGTTCGACTCCTGGTACCCACATACAAGAAAAAGGGCCAGTGATATTGCTCAGTGGCACGGGCGCCTACTGGCGCACGAGGTCCTGAGGTCGACCCCCGGTACCCACAAAAATAAATAAATAAATAAATAAATAAATAAATAAATAAATAAAGGCAAAGGTGTATTTCATTTCTCAAGTGTCTGGGCGCTGATTCTTAACTACGAACGCAAGCCTGCTAACAAGTAGGGTGCCACTGGCCTAGAAATATGATGTGATGTGATTAAAATCTGTGGTTGAAATAGTTCAGAAGTATCTCAATCATCAATTAATAGAACTTTTCACTAGTTTTCACTTTAATTCGCTAAGCCATGAAATCCAATGTTACTTTATTTGAGCTATTTTCATATAAACTAAAACACTGTTTACAAAGTAGGATTTGGGAGTGAATTAGATAATTCCAACACTACTACCCATTCTGTGCTCTGTGCAAGACACTCGCCTTTCCACGCTTGCCCTTGCTGGCCTGAATTCCATAAGGACGAGAAAGTAGTACAGTAGCTGGACTACAATAGACACTCAATAAATATTTATGGGATGAGCGAAAATTTGTGTCTCCTGGACATCATGTCCTCTCCATGACCCATCACTGATAAATGGTTCTGGGTAAAATTTGGTCTCCGCCGGGCCATTTTGCTTTGTAGGATGTCACACACGTGCTACACGACCTTTTTCTAGGCTACTGTTTCCCCTCGTGGAGACTTTGTAACTAATAAATACTTCAGAAGTAGGAACCCTGTACTTACCAGCACACTACTAGCTATAGTCACTATTTTAGGGTACAGACTCGTTTTGTAAACTGCTCAATCAGATCTTGACTGGAGCTTATGTGGTTAAAGAAAAGGGACGTTCCAACCAAACACCATGTTAATCACATATTCATTTCCCAAGATCACGCTCACTAAAACATATGTGAGTTCTTGTGTGGGCTACTTGTTCAGTTTAAATCTTTCCATTGATGTTATTAACTTGGGATATTTTCTAGGATATGGAGAAATACTTTTCTGCTAAAGCCTAGGAAAGTCAGTTAAGGGAAATTGTGTATCACAAACTTATATTTAAGGGGAGCGTTAGACTCTGCCATCCTGAATGGAACCAAAATTAAATGGTTTTCTTTGACTGTCATTTTCCCTTGGAATAAAAATCTCCATAATCCATCATCCAGAAAACTACTTAAATAGCATCACCAATCGTCCGTTGGCCAGGGAAGGTAGCGGCATTGTCTTTTCTGTGTTCTTGTACTTTTCAAGAGAGAATCTGAGTATTTCATGTTGATTGCTTGATTGGCTGCAGAGGGACTCTAAAAATACTAAAAAAAAAATCAGGAATCCAGTACAAATCAAACATAAACTGCTATCAATCATGTGCTCAGAGCATTATGTGAGGTTTTTACTCAGAAAGATGTCATTAAAAGTTGCAGAAATTAATTGGTGCTATTGAATGTAATGGCCTTTCCTGCCGTAGTTTCTCAAATGTAAAGACAAATTATGGATGACGTAAATTCCTCGTGGGATTCTCACAGATGTCCGCTTCGTTCTGTGATTGTTCATTGCAAATGTTATTACGGTGATCTATGGCCCCATCGTGCTTCGTCTATACCAGCCCGCTGTTCTGCAGCCCACGACAGCGGAGGGTTTTACTCACAAGCTACAACTGTGTTTATCTGGAAATTCTTTGCCTTATATATTCCAAAAGTGTCTCAAGGTGTTCATTTTGAGTGTTTAAATTTTTATACAAAAACAGATTTGTTCTGATTGATTAAATATTGACTTACACCATTTTTAGAACAACTCTGAATCTTATTTAAGTTCTGGGTTTGTGTTTTGCTTTCCCAGAAGGTTTGGATTCAGAGTAATAACGGCTACTACTTTGTGTGAATCAGTGCATTGGGGTCTGCAATCTTTCTCAGTAACAACATCGGTTTAATTAGCAGTGGTTTAAAAATTTGACTCTTAATTAAGGAGCAATTTTGTATCTCTAAAAAAGTTTAAAGGAAAGGAACTTTTTTCCATACTAAATGTTATTTTATAATGCATAGTCTGTATGTCTAAATTATATCACATTTTTATGCAAAATCACTAAAGAATTAAACCTTTTGTTTCCAGATTTCTGAAGGCATTTGTGGGTGCCTAATTATGCTTCTCTGGTTATGTGATACAAGAGTGTAGAAATTCATAAGGAGGCACAAGATGACCTGTGGAAACTATAATGAATTAAATTTTAAATTCTAGTTTCTTCATTATCTTTTAGTTGTGTTTTGTGGAATTCAGAGTATTTCTGGATGAAACATTTTACAACTTGAGAATCTTAATTACTTGGGATTGTGTCAAATGTTGAAATAAATAATGAAAATATAAATTAAATGCAAGCCAAGATGACCTCTTATGTTTACACACTCCCTTGGCTCTGATGCATAGAAATGGTAGCAAAAATGATTATTTACTCACTCAGGAGGCTGAGGCAGGAGGAACACCATGAGTTCAAGGCCACCTGGTCTACATAGTGAGT
Organism: Erethizon dorsatum; assembly: GCA_028451465.1. Lineage (NCBI taxonomy): Eukaryota > Metazoa > Chordata > Mammalia > Rodentia > Erethizontidae > Erethizon > Erethizon dorsatum. The sequence goes on along the minus strand of CM051838.1, from coordinate 84,538,113 downwards.
TCAAGGCCAGCCTGAGCTACATAGTGAGACCCTGTCTCAAAAAAAATTATTATTTATTATAAAAATAAGCCAAAACTAATTTTCAGGTATAAAAAAGAGTCAAACTAAGCTCTAGAAAATTATGACATTTTCTTTGGGGCCGTTTGATGATGTTTAAAATCTGTTAAATTCCATGGTATGTGTGGGAAGAGACTACAAATCCTGCATAAACTTTGTATTTGTTGTGAAAAACATAAATGTTTTAAAAAGTGACTAGTAGGGCCGGTGAGATGGCTGAGCGGCATAAGCGCCTGCCTGGCAAGCACGAGGTCCTGAGTTTGACTTCTGGTACCCACATAAAAAGGGCCGGTGACATCGCTCAGTGGCCTCGAGGTCCTGAGTTCGACCTCCGGTATCATTAAAAAAGAAAAAAAAAAAGGGACTACTAAAATAACATAGATGCTTTTAAAGTTTCAAATCAACAAAGAGAAACAGTGAAAGATGTTTTGAAAGTTTTAACAACTGATAAAATGCAGGAAAAGAGGAAAAACACAAATAAATAACGACTCTGGTAGAAAAAAACTCTCCTCTTAATTTTAGTTTGAAAAAATACACATTCCGAGCTATTTCCTATAAAATGAGCACAAAATAAATGATAATTTCTTTTCTAGTAACTCGAGACTACTACTAAGAAGGTGAAAATATTAGGCAAGTAACTATTGGGGATAAAATGAGTTATGAACCTTACCGACTACTAGAAAGACGTTGCCTGCGTACTACGTCTTGATAGGGCAAAAAGAAATGTGTGAAAACTTCAAACCAAAATTGGAGTTTGCAATTAAAATGCCTAATTTTATAGTGATAAACAAAATAAAGTTTTCTAGATTTCAGTTAATTTTGCTTGTAAAGCAGCTAAAATTGATGATAACGAGCTTTTAAAAAATTTTAAAAATACATGTATGTGTTATTTCACAGTGGTCCATGATAATCATAAAAAGTGTCATTTTGCTGGGCATAATCTTCCCAGTGGGCACCATGGTGGCTTTGTCAGCCTTAAGAACAGAGGCCTAAGGAATATATAATAAGCCACAGTGATTTCCCTAAAGGTAAACTTTCAGTACACATTTAACAGATGTTGACTCTTTCAGTTGGAACTAAGGCAAAGGGATTCCAAGTCAGGCAACTCTGAAATGGTTCCTTTTGTAATTCCATAAGAACGAAATCCAAACCCCCTGTGATCCTTTGGACTCCCTCTCCGACTCTGCTCTTTGGCTAGAGGCTGGGGGAGTGTGTGTCTCCCGGCACAGGGGTCAGGTTTGACGTGCCTGAGCCTCTATGCTTGGTAGGTGTCCCGAGGAGAACTAGAAACTGAACTCCTGTGTTTGCGGAAGAGCCTCTTTTGCCCAGATGAGCGAACCACGCTTTCCTCCTTTCCAGGTCACTCTGTCCATCTGTCTCTCTGCTGCTGCTCTGGTTTCTTAGACCCTCTGTCCTCCTCGGGGAAGAAACGGAGCTGCAGGTTGGACTCTTTCCAGTTTCATTTCCCTTTCAGTCCCTTCTTTGCTGCCTCATTCCTTCAGCCACTGTAGTAAGATTTCTAAAATTAACAGCTGCTCTTCTGATTTACTAACATCGCGGGTTATACACATCCTCCACCGACAGTCTGGGTCAGCTTCACATTTCCAGTCACCTGAAGAAAAGCTCTTCTTGGGCTCCTTCTGCTAAGTAAATTCCAGAGTCAAATACTTCTCCACAGAGAAATGAGTCTCCAACTGCCTGCCCACTTTTACATATTGTCATTTTAACTTAAAATAACTTTAGAGTTTTATAAATCTTGGATTTTAGAAGGTTAGAAGCATTTAATCCATGTTACCCCATACTATCATATATCAACAAGATAGAGAGCCATACATCTGATAGTACTTTTTTCTGGGTATTCTTAACATTTTATATTTCTGGACAGAAATTTTTGTGTAAAAACTCGGAATTCTGGATCTTGTTGAAAACCTGGAAAATCTGGTGACACTGGACATGGAGTCCATTTGGCGAGTGGAGCTGAGTGACAGCCGCCCCCTGGTGATGCCCCATAGCCCCTTGAGTGTCCCTGAGAGTGAGCATCCCTCCCCTCTACCATTTTATGCCTTGCCCTGTTGGCTCACTTCCGCAAGCTACCTGGCCCCCACAGGCATTTGGGTTTGCAACCTCTGCCTGTAACAGTTTGTACCCAGGTGGAACTAAGCTTCGTCAGGGAAGTTCAGTAAAGAGGTTGCTTGCCTGATCTTGTAGATTCAGGATCAAACTGTCGGTCCCCGTAACTAGGAAAGAGCTGCCCTTTTTCATCTAGCAGTATGGCAGGACTTTCGTGTATCTCTGAACTCATGTCTTTATGAAAATCAAATCAATAAAATACGTGCTGAGAATGACATACTGAGTTATGACTAACCTATCCTAAATAAGAGCAACGTACACACACACTTATACATGTATTTATATATTCAAGAGTATTTATATATGCTATATAAAAATACGTATGTACATATGTAATATGTATTGAAACAATGCTCACACTTTTTTCAGTTCTGGATACGTTTTAGAATTCTTTCCCCCAGGAAAAAAATGCATATGTATACACGTATACAACAATATCATAAATTTTTGAAGTAGCTTCAGAAAGTTCCTGGTCCCCTGAGGCCAGGCAAGAAACATCAATGTTCATAGCTCCCGGGTACAGACCCCGTGCTCTGAAAACGGCGTAGATGGGCGCTGTCAGGCTCCCTTCCCTTCCCATTAAAGCACCCGCCGCTTTGCCTAGCATGATGAAGTGGATGGTTCTGGGTTAGTCTGGTTCAGTCCAGATCTTCCCACAGGTCCTCCAGTGCTTGGTCTCCCACCTCCCATTTCTTACCCCTCACCTTTCTTGTGCACCTGAGCGAGACCGCGTCTCAGCTGCTCCAGGAGTCATCCATCCCCACGTAGGGTTTTTTCCATGGTGCCTGCAAACGTGGCGGTGCCGTGCTGCTGCGGATCGCCAGCCGTCCCGTCTGCAAGGCTCTGTCCACCACCGCCTCCCACAGTGAGAGGGCTCCTCACGGACCAGAGAGGAGGGAAGGGCTACAATTCCTGCCGAGGGAGGTGATTTCCGCTCGGAGCAGCAGCTAGGGATGGATCTGTGGACCTCGGTGCGCTTCCTGTGCAATGCTACGGAATGTTCTTTTGCTAGCAAGAACTCAAATGTGGCTGGGAATTTACTTTCTACTCAGTATCCATCTGGATGATACACAGATAATCTTAGATAAGTGTTCCCTGCAATTAAAGCCAAGAATAACATCTAAGAACCTATTGGTTTCTGTGAAATTCATTGACACTGGGCTCCGCTTGAGACTCTGAAATTATGTAATGATGTACCCAATGTGGGGCCGTAGGTCTCCATTCTGTGTCTCCGTGCTTCCCATCAGGAAATTCTCAGCCCTCCTCAGTCTGGTGTTATTTTTTGGAAGGTCAGCATTCCAGCTGGGCAGATAGGACACGAGATCCGAGGAAAAATAATGGAAATAAATAACCCTTTAAATTTTCAACAACGTACTTTTCCCTTAAACTCTTTCATTCATTAAACTATGGCCAAGCAGTTTGGTATAAAGTGGGTTGAAGAGAGCCATCATGAAAAGAACTCCAAACAAAGGAGGAGATTTATCTCATTTTTAAAATTTTAGCTTCCCTGCTTTCCTTGGTAACATCGAGTCTTTACTCTTTGGCTTTACGACCTCCTGCCACGTGAGAGAGCTGACATAACTTCTGTTGGTGGCGATAACTCTGGAGAATTGCGTCCAAGTTCTCAGTTTTCCCATGGGTTTCGGACTGTTGTGCTTTTTGGTGTTTTACCTCACACGGGCCTGATAGGCTGAGATGGCCATGATAAATGAGTGCAACGGGAAAGTGACACGAATTCAGAGGGGTGGCGCAAGTTATATCCTCCACAGAAGTGAATTCTCCTATTTTTCCTCTTTAATTTCTTTCTTACAAAACAGTATTCCTAACAAAACAGAATCTTCTAAACATTTTGTGGCTTTTGTTTGAGACCAGAATGTTTTGCTCTAGGACCTTTTTCTTACTTAAGATTTTTGTTGTTTTGTTCATTTCATTGTTGATGATAGAGTTTTTAATAAAAGATAACATTCCCTATTAAATATTCAAGTTGTTTTCCTTTAATAGAAAACACTTTGTAACTGAAACAGAGAACAAGCAAAAATTATCACCTGTGTGGGCCTCAGTAATATATTTTACATGTATGAGGACTCCAGCCCCATTTCCCTTTTCCTTCCAGCCCGGCCTAACCACAGAAAGTTCATGACTTATCGCCTCACTGCCCAAGGCCTCAGCTTGCACACAAATGTGGATTCTAACTCCAACCTATCCCTCATGAATCCCTCTGCCTGCTCCAGAAGGAAAAGGCTCGAATCCACCTTTACCCACCCGTACATTCAAGTAGCAGATGCCTCCTGGCACAGGGGCCTTAGTGGAGAGTATGGAAACAGGCAGCACATGGTCAGTAACAGTGTTGGTGCCCTTGGGTGCCATCCAATGCCTCAATCCTTTTTTCTGTTCGCCACTGGCCAAAATCATAGCTGTGTGCTGCTCCCTTCTTTGTGAAAGGTCTTCCCTTCTCTTTGGTTGAAGTGAGCCATTTCCTTCTCGGTTCTCTGTCATGCTGTCCTTTGGCAATGGGATGAAGGGAAGCGTGGCTGCTGTAAAATGGGTATAGTAACAATCATTACAGGAATGCAGCAATGGACACGTGAGCCATAATGTATCAAAGGACCTGTGGCGATGCCTGCACACGGTAGTGTTTGATCAATGTTAGATTCCCCGTCCCATAAACATTGCCTTGCCAACAAATTCCCACCAAGGAGGAATAAAACTATTACATGTATATTAAATTGGCCACTTATATTGTAAAATATAAGAAAACAATGGGACTGGTTAGCTCAGCAGCATGGCGCCTGCCTAGCAAGCATGAGGTCCTGAGTTTAATCCCTGGTTCAAAAAAAAAAAAAAAAGAAAACAATGGACCCATTTTTTTCTTATCCATATAAATTGCACTTTCTCTTTTCCTCCGAGTTGGGGGAAAAAAGCAAGCACTCATGTAACTCAACTGTCAGTGTTACCTGAATTATGTCATCTCAGTCTGCATATGTTACCAATAGATAATCCTGCATAGTTAATATTCACTAACAAAGACAAATTTTATGTCCAAATAAATACTTCAAAAATACTTCCCAGTAAATACCCCGCTCCCTTGTTTTATTTGACTTTGCACTCTGGACAGTCATTTACACATCCGTGTCATCCACTTGACAGTAAGCTGCATTTTTTTTTTTTTTTTTCCTTTCAAACTGGGTCTTGCTGTATAGCTCAGGCTGGCCTTGAATTTGTGATGATCCTCCTGCCTCAGCCTCCCGAGTACTGACATTACGAGGTGTGCCACCATACCCAGCTAACAATACGCTTCTGAGTTACACCATGGTCTTCTCTGTTTGTCCAAAGCTCCTGGCATAGTGATTCACACACAGTGATTAAGTAATTGTCTGCCACTCTGAAAGAAAACACTCAAAGCAAGCATATTCATAGCCGAGTCTACACGTGGGAGTAGAGAAGCAACTCCTCTAACCAGAAAAGAGTAAAGTTTCTTTTAACATTTTAAAACTTCTTCTCTGTAAATGTTTCTCCAGGTTGCATCATTATTCTATCCACAGGGGGCTCTAAGGAGTCTAGAGCCAGTCCTCTCGGTTTCAGAGGCCCAAGTCCCTACCTTGGCTCTCATCTTATCTACCACTATGACTGTAGGAACGGCCTTCAACCTTTCTGGATCATAGTGTCCCCCCCTTGTATCCTAGTCACTCATTTTAGAGATGGTTCCTAAAGTCCCTTAATTCTAACACTTTATGACGAACATGGGAATCCATCTTGCGGCTCTGAGAGACGCTGCTAACCTTGGACCGATAAGGGGCCCTTCCCGGAGACTCCCAGGGATCGCATCAGACGCGTTCCTGGTAGGCACCAAGTGAGCGCTGTGACTTCCACAGACCCCAAGGTCTTTAGAGACTGTCTTCCTCTTATTCAAGCAAGAATGATAGAGGCCGCCTGCCACATCTACCAATTGCCACCCCACAGTTGTTGACAAAGCCGGCCAGCTTGTCTCTGGCATCTTTCAAAGGCTCAGACGCAGAATCTTTCTTAGCTAGCTGAAGAGAGAAACAATAGAGAAGCCCAATTCACTCTGTGTTCAGAGGAAAAAAAGTAATTAAAAGATTTTAACCATAATCACCCTGGTTTAGTGTGTTTTCTGACATGGAGGTGATATTTCATGTATAAAAACACATGTATAAAAAGCAGCTTAATGACAGGCTCCTGAATAAAAAGGAACGTTGCCAGAACTCAGCACATTTTGGCACACAGTAGGCTCATTATGACGTTTACTGTTGAGATAAAGAACACGCTTTTAACACTGTTCTCATCTCCTAAGAGTTTATGTGTTTAAAAAACTCACATGGGTGGAGCTTTTGTCTCCATTTTAAACTGTCTCGTCTTAGTATCCCATGAAAGTCACTTCTCCCGGACCCTTTGTCAGAGTGGGCTCGTACACTGAAGAAGTTTGGGTCTTTCGCTTTTATACTGAACAGGTGCTGAACTGTGTGAATAAAAATACTGCATGCAGCGCTGGGTTCTAATTTGGAAATAGGACACATCTTCAAAGATAAGGAAAGAAGGATAGCGGTAAGAGGGAAGAGAGCAAACCTGTATATAAATGCTATCTTTTAAAATGCAAATAGAAAGCATTTGTACTCATAATCATTCAGATTTCTTTAGTCGCCTTTCAAACCAGGATTTGTTTACTAGCGGCATTGCAATCTAGTGAGACAAATTAGGCTAAACTTTTTTATCTCGGGTGGTTTGCACAAGCGCTGATTGAACTAGTATTTCTTCTGAAGATTGCCCAGGAAGATAAATGAACAGGAGGAGCAATTAGGGTAAGGAAAAACTAAAGATTGGCTGACATGATTTAAGTTTACCGCTAAGGCAGTTTGTCATTTTGTCTTTATAATCTCTATCAGAATTGACTAAAACAGTAAACATAAATCATTATACTAATTTATTTCACTACACTGTGGCCTGGGAAAAGATTTTATTTTTTTCTCAGAGACTTTGGGGATCTAAGCCACTTTGAAATTATTTTCATTTGTATATTGGGAGAAAAAAACAGAGAATCAAAGATGAGTATTTTGTGTTCCTCAAACACAACATTTTCTGGTGTCAAGGCAAGTTATTTTTATTACACTATGCTAAAATAACTACGGGTTGTGCATTAAAAGCATCTCAACATTGATCGTATTCTTTTAAAAAAACCAAAACTTAATTCCTAAGGTAGAGGTGTAATCAAATGTACTGCCAAAGGTGATTTTTCATACCGTAGTTAATAAGCCTTTAAGTTTCTTCTCTGAAGAAACCGCTGTGACTGACCACAGAGAGTCAGAATCCAGTAAATTGTCTGGGCTCCTTTCTGGAACATCGACACCCTTGGAAATTAGGCCCCCAACTCTGCAGCAACGGTGACTCACCAGAATAGAGGCGTCCTCGCAGGCCTCAGCCTGTGCACCTGAGGACAGTGGCAGGGCAGTGACGGGAGCTCAGTGGTGGCACACAGGCTTGCATGTGTGAGGGCCTGGGGTTCTTTCCCGGAACCCCAGTAAAAGGAGTCACTGATTTCTTGGAGGTACACACACACACACACACACACACACACTTCCAGCTAAAATAAATATTAAATTAAGATAATCATTAGAAGCAAGATTGTTATATTTTTTCAGGGTTTCGAAATGTCTCAAAGCTATATAATATGGAGAAGCTTCCTCCTCTCATGGATTGTTTTGTGTAAGAGGAACAGCCAGTTACGTTTTAAAAATTTAAACTTCTTATTCTAAGATAAGTTACAATCTAGGATATAACGTAAGAGATAAAAATAAAGGACTGTGTATAGGGCGGCTACGCATAACGCAGGAGCTAATGTGTCTTTGGGCCACTGTGGGCAGATGGTGACCAGACACGCTGGAGACCTCGCCTGAGTGGGGAGAGCAGCAGAAGTAATGGGACGGGGCGGGCATTCACGACACGCCGGGACATGGCGGGAAGCGCTGATTGTACCAAAGCTCAAATGATTCGTCAAAAGTATGTTGAAAAATAGACTATATCAAAGACAAATCTGCTCTGCAAAAGAAACAACAGGATGAAAAGGCAGCCGACAGAACCATAGGAAATGTTTACCAACCGCACATCTGATGAGCGGCCAGTATCCAAAACACTTAAGCAATTCCTGCAACCCAATATCTAAAAAACTAAGTAACCCGATTGCAAAATGAGCAAAGAACTTGAATGACATTTTTCCAAAGGAGACACACGCATGCCCAGCCAGTGTATAAAAGACGCTCCATTCACTGATCTTCAGGGAAATGTGTATCGAAACCACAGTGAGATACCGCTTCACACTGGTTAACGTGGCCATTATCCAAAAACAAGACAAATAACAAGCATGGCAAGAACGTGCAGAAACTGAGGTCCTTGAACACTGGCGGTGGGAATGTAAACTAACGTGGCCACCATGGAAAGCAATACAGAGGTTCCTCACAAAATTAAAAGTAGAATGAAATATGATCTACTGAGTCCACTTGTGAGCATTTATCCAAAAGAATTGAAATCAAGGGCTCATAGAAATATGTGCGCTCCCCCTTTCACTGCAGCAATAGTCACACAACCTAAATTTTCATCAGTAGACGGGAGGACAAAAGCCCAAATATTGATACACTTGAGAAAGCGTGGAATTCGTCTCCTACTTAACATTTTTATCACCTTGAATTTCTGTCTCTTCCAAATATTCAACATCGTTCCCAATCCTTTGGACCTCAAAATCATTTAAAAACCGAACGTGTGAAAAGATGTAACTTATACATACAATGAATTATTGTTCAGCCATAAGAAAAGAAACCCTGCCCTATGGGACGAGATGGACGAGTCCTGAGAACATCGTGCTCAGTGCGTGAGCTGCACAGTTCCGTGTGCGAGGCGTCTAAAATGGTCAAACTAAGAGAAGAAAAAGTAGAATTGCAGTTGCCAGACCTGAGGAAAAGGAGAAGGGAGGTGTTGCTGTTGAGCAGCGACAAGGTTTCAGTTGGGAAAAATGAGTAAATCCTAAAGACACGCTCTACAGCGTTGTACGGATGACTAACAGTACGGTACCGTATACTCCAGATTTGTTAAGAGGTTAGGTCTTATGTTATTTGTTCTCCCACAACAAGAAACACAGACTGCAATCTTTAGAATTAAACAGTGATCAGGACATATCAAAACCTGAGAGATGCAACCAAGATGCCACTCGGAGGTAAATTTATACTCTTTTTTTTTTTTTTTTTTTTTTTTTTGGTACCAGGAATTGAACTCAGGATCTTGTGCTTGCCAGGCAAGTGCTATGCCACTGAACTATCTCCCTGGCTCTAAATTTATAGTCTTAAATGTATCTACTAAGGACTATAATTCCTTTTTTGTGTGTGTGGGTACCAGGGGTCGAACTCAGGACCTTGCGCTAGCCAGGCAGGCGCTTATGCCGCTGAGCTATCTCACCAGCCCCAAGAATATAATTCTTGCAAAGAATGTTTAGCAGTAAAACTCTCATCATTTTCAAATAAATTCACTGATGCTATAGAACACTTAATAAAATAAGTCAGTAAGATTTAGAACCTCTAGAGTCATGAAGGCAGGTATTATATATACGTATATACACACACATATGTATATGTATTATGAACAATATAAAAAATAGCTTTGCTAGCCAGGCATGGTGATCCACGCCTATAATTCTAGCACTCTGGGAGGCTGAGGCAGGAGGATAGTAAGTTTGAGCCCAGCCTGGGCAACTTAGCAACTTAGAGAGATCCTACCTCACAGTAAGGGGATAGGGATATAGCTCAGTGGGAAGGCTCTGGGTTCAACCTCTAGTACCACAAAAAAAGCTTTCTTATATTCAGTAATAACCCATTAGAAAATGTAATAGAAAAAATAATTACATTCACCATATCAACAACTACAAATACTTGATACCAAACCTATAATTATGTCAAAAACACCTATTAAGCTTTACTGAGATCTTTATGTAAGACCTGAAAAATAGAACAATAAGGCGTGATCCAGGGACATTTTGTTAAGTAAAATAAGCCAGGCACACAAAGACAAATACCACATGATCTCATTTACGTGTGGAATCTCAAAAAGCTGAACTGATAGAAATAAAATAAAAATAAAATATAAAATAAAATGGGGGTCAGGGACAGAAGGACATTGAGCAGAGGACATAAAATTTCAGTTAAACAAGAAGAATAAGTTCAGGAGAGTTATTATACAACATGGTGATTACTGTTAATAACATACCATATTTGAAAATAGATAAAAGGCTAGATTTTAAGTATTCCCACCACAAAACATGTTAAGTTTGCACATATTAATTAAGTTGTACAAGTGGTGATCAAAATATATGGTTGAATGTTTTAAAAAACGATTACAGTAGGGCCGGTGAGATGGCTCAGCGGCGTAAGCGCCTGCCTTGCAAGCGCGAGGGCCCAAGTTCGACTCCCGGAACCCACATACGAAAAAAGGGCCGGTGATTTTGCTCAGCAGCACGGGTGCCTGTTGGCGCGCGAGGTCCTGAGGTCGACCCCCCGGTACCCACAAGAAAAAAAAGATTACAGTAAAAGACACATTGCCATTAATCACCCTCAAAATACTCAAACACACTTATCCCATCATTCTTCCACTTTCTGGAGCAGTTCTGGAACTCTTCTTTTGTGTCTTTAGAGGTGTGACCCAAAATATGGTGACTGCTGCTGCCAAGTGCCACCCAACAGAAAGGCAGGCGGGGAAAAACTTAGGGTGCGTCCACATCCTCCTTATGCACCAATCCGGCACTGTGTCACTTCTGGCTCTATCCCAAAGTCAAAAGGAACATGAAAGATGAATGTTCTCATTGATTCAGGAAATGTAGGCCTCCGTGACAGCACAACTAAAGCCTCTCCCAAGAGAAGGCTTCCGGAACTGCTTCAGAGAGTGGCGAGAACAATGGTGTGTGCAAAGTGACCAGAGAATTGTGAGAAAGGATTAATGGTAATGTGTCTTTTACTCAATAAATTTTTTGCAATTTAAATATTCACCATCTGTTTTTAATCACACCTCTTACATGGTAAATATGTACAATTTTTACTTGTCCAATAAAAATACAATAAAATCCATGTTCCAGGATGGAAAGATTAAATATGGTGAAGATACCAATATCACTAGGGAGCTCATCTTTAGCCAACAATGTAATCATATGAAAACCCCAAAGCATCTGAGAGAGAAAGAGAGATAGAGAAGAAAACTACAACCAATTGTATTTCTTTAGCTACCACGAATGCATATATAGGCACATAAGAAGTAGCAAAAATCATTAAGTAAATGAGCAACGGTAGTTACTTCTGGGAAGACTGAGATGCGGCAGAAGGTGGAAAAGAGACTTTAGATTTATCTGTAGTCTCTTCTATGTGAATATATTTATATGCCTGTGTTACTTCTGCAGTTAAAGATGCCTTTATTATAGTTTACAGTGAACATCATAGAGTGTTTCAGCTCTCCTGTGTAAGAAGACTACGTGGTGTGATTAAATGAAGTATCTTGAAACGGGGAGATCACCCTGGATTTTCCCCCGGAGCTCACTGTAATCAGGAGTCCTGAAAAGTGAGAGAGGGAGACAGGAGACCAGTGACAGGTAGAAAGGTGCTGAGCTGCGGACTCTGAAGATGCGGGAAGCGGCCAGGAAACGCAAAACAAGGAGGCCTGTGCAAGACAGGGGACAGGGGACGGGTCCGCCCCGGAGTCCACATGCTGATGCTGTCCACGTGAGGCCCATTTGGAATCCTTGCTTCCAGAATTGTGACATAATAAATGTGTGTTGTTTTAAGCCACAAAATTTGTGGTAATTTGTTATAGCACCAATCGGCAAGTAAGCCAACCCCTTCCTAATCGTTGAGTACTTTGTGTGTGTGTGGTGGTGGCTGTTTTGTTTTAGTGTTTTTATTTGGTTGTTTTGTTTTGGTTTCTTATGTGTTGTTTTGTGTCGGTGCTGGAAGTGAAACCCTGGGCCCTGTGCACGCGAGGCAAACTCTCTACCACAGAGCCGCCTTCCCAGTCCCACTTTCAAACTCCAAACAGAAGACCTTACGATGGCGGATCTGGACTAAAACGCCAGCATCATCAGAGGACTTACTCCCAGCCTGTGTGGGTACCAGAAGTGAAAGAGAAAAAAGACAAATCCCCAATATTTGGGTCAACTTAGTTTTATATGTAAAACCATATTCCTCGAACTGCTACAGTTATTTCACGAGCAACACTGAGACTTAAATATTTTGGCACTGGGCTAGTCATTAACCTTTTTTAAATACAAAATGGAAGATTGATAACCAATTAAAAACACAAAGACTGGAGAATATTAGCCAGGTGGTAAGAAGATTTGGTTTAAGTTAAATATATTTCATGTTTATCACCAAATGGACCAAATTTTGTCTTCATTTACTCTGTTTGCTGAGGATTACAGGCTCTCTTTTCTGTTTTTCAGAATAGAAAGTGTTCATCTTATTTCTCATGAGGAGTAACCTGAGACTTGATGCCCACAACACACGAATTGTACTAATGCACTTAGTGTTTCTGTAGAAAATTATTCTACCATCCTTCTAACAGGAAGTTACATAGTTTCCAGTGATGTTTACTTTCCAAGTCTATGCTGTGGTTTCCTCTTTCCACAATAAATGTCCTACTCTGTTACTAGTAAAGTGAGCCTCTGGGTTTTATTTTAATTGTATTTGTCTTGTTCAAACTGGCCAGAAAAACAAAACACCTCAATCTTTTCTTTTTTTTTTTTTTATGTGGGTACCGGGAGTTGAACTCAGGACCTCGCACTTGCCAGGCAGGTGCTTATGCCGCTGGGCCATCTCACCGGCCCACACCTCAATCTTTTCTTCATTGTTTTTTTGTTTGTTTGTTTGTTTGTTTGTTTGTTTTTGTGGGTATCGGAGGAGTCGACCTCAGGACCTCGCGCACCAGCAGGCGCCCGTGCCGCTGAGATATATCACCGGCCCCTTTTTCGTATGTGGGTTCCGGGAGTCGAACTCGGGCCCTCGCGCTTGCCGGGCAGGCGCTTAAGCCGCTGAGCCATCTCACCGGCCTTGTTTTGTTTTTTTGAGACAGGGTCTCACTATGTAGTTCAGGCTCTTGAACTCACTATGTATCCCAGGCTGGCCTCGATCACACAGTGATCCTACTGACTCAGCTTCCTGAGTGCAGGGATTACAGGCGTGCACCACCACACCTAGCTACATCTCAACTTTTTGAAAGTTATAAATCCTTGTGAGAATCTGATGGAAGCCAAGGGACCTAGTACTAGGAACCCCCCCCAACCGTGTGTTTATTACAGTGACATAGCCGTAGTTCGAAGCTTAAACTGTGAAGATTTTAATTTCAAGCTATATCCTCAACAAGCTATAATTTCATTACTTGCTAAATCAGGATATTACACCTGTTCAAAAATTCTCTTTGGGCCCATGAGTTAGTTATATTTTTCATAAATGAGAGCTTTTTACATGTTGTTCCCGGTAAGAGTATGCTGTAGACTAAAAAATAAGACCTCATAAACGGGACCTAATCCTAGAGAGGGAGAAAGAAGGAGACATTTTAGTTGCAAGTTGGTCATGATTTACTAAATAATTCCTTCATGATTTTCTATAATTCCAGAATAATTTCTTCTATATAATTCTAGCCAAAATTTTAGAAATTTCTATCAATCTAGTTCTAGACACTGATTATCTCTAATGAGGGGAGGAATTATCAGATGCCTAATTGAATGCAGTCTCCGAGCAGTATGAAGATTGTCATCCATCCTTGGCTGGGGAAATTAGCAAATGTCACCTACATAAAACTGTCGTGTTTTTAAAATGTGCTTGTACCGTAGAGTTCTCTGTTTCACGGCTAGACTTTCCAGACTTTCCTTGTGTTCTCTGTATGTGTACTGTACAACTATAAAACTTAGTATCTTAAAGATAGGAGAAATGTGAATTTCTGATAATTCCCTTTTAAAACGTAGTTTAGATCACAATAAGATAAGTATGGCTCCAGTAACAGACTCGTTAAAACAAAAGCATCAGGGCCGGTGAGATGGCTCAGCGGCATAAGCGCCTGCCTGGCAAGCGCGAGGGCCTGAGTTCGACTCCCGGATCCCACATATGAAAAAGGGGCCGGTGATATCGCTCAGCGGCACGGACGCCTGCTGCCACGCGAGGTCCTGAGGTCGACCCCCGGTACCCACAAAAAAAAAAAAAAAAAAAAAAAAAAAAAAAAGCATCACCGAGTCCTGGCCAATGACAGAGTTAAAGTGGCTTTCACTCTTAAAAGTCTCAGCCTGTACCCAAATAGTATTGTCTGTAGCCGTTCTTTTCAACTTCACTGCAACCGTGAGCCACCTGAGGAGTACGACACACACCTGACACCACAGCGGTGACCTTCGCTGGCCGGAAGAGAGTGGGGAGAAGGGGAGGGAGCCACAGGTGAGACGCACCGCCCTGGAGCAACACAGCCTCTTGCTGTGGTCCGCGTTGTATTGCAAGAAGTAACTTAGACATCTACTGCTCAGAGAAGAAAGTTCAGTTCATGACAAAAACGTGGAAAATGAGTCCAAGTATTCCTGCAACTAAAGCAGAAAACGTATGTGGCAGAGGGGAGAAATATATCTCCTTTAAAAAAATTGTTTGTTCACATATTCAAAAGCTGATCATGCTAAAGAACACACCATGTCTTCATAATCATTGAGTAATTTTGGGGGAAAGGAGCGCACAGGGCCCTCTAGTTTTCAAACAGCGCGCACCTTACGGAGCCTGGAAATCAGCCTCAGACCCAAAATGTCTGAGTCGCAGTAAAGATGAGCTCCCTAGAAGTTCCACCCTGGGAAAATGATACGTAGATCTGCACCTGAAGGAGGTAGATGTCTTCCAATATGATACAGTCTTTGAAACCAGGAGCTAACTTAATTACCCAGATATTCGGTAGCATGTCAGGCATGAGGAGGTGATAAATGTGAACGAGGCGGGGAAAATTGATGAGCTTCTCTCTCCATCCCGGCTACTGCAAAGCTCAGACTCTGCGAAGCAGAAGGATCTCGCGCCTCTGCCCCTGCCCCACGTGTTCTTCATGGATCTCATGTTCTCATTTCACATTTTAAAAAGTTTATCACGCTAAAATTATAAGTGTCCGTGCTTACCTGGCACTGTACAGGGGAAAGGTTTCCAAAGAGCACACGTGACTACTTCTGCGGGTGACGCTCCCGGTACCCGGGTGACTCACAGCCCTGGGGGCCTCGATTCCGACACTGGGACCTATACCCGCCTGGCTCACCCGTCCTAAGCAGGCTTTGCCACACCGCACTGCTCACCAGGCGATTTTGCTGGCCCATCGACGTAATCATCTGGTATGTTTGGCCTAAGTTTCTTTATAAATTTTGAAGTTGTCAGTCCAGTCTAGTACTCACTCTCCTCTGAGGTTAATTCATGAGTCTGTCCTCCAAAAGCTGACAAATTTAGTAATGCAGTAGAATTTTACTGCTGGTCACACACAGGTGCTGAAAACCCCAGGAAGCTTCATGCTGTGCCCAAATCCCTGCTCCGGGGCAATCAGAAAACCACTCTTTCACCCCACTCTACTTGAAAAGATAAAACACTCTGCGATGCTTTTTGCATCCACTACTGTTTCAGTGTGTCATGTCATTAAAACCTGAAGGCTTCTTAGCACAAAATTTGCTATTTGATGAGGAAAATGATGGAACCTACTCCAAATACCAAAAATTTTAAAGTGGCTGTGTTTCAGCCTGAAATCTACCATAGTAGCATAATGTCTAGCACTTTTTTCTTTCCTTATTTTGAGATGTTCTTGCATATCAGTCAAATAGATACCTTTGAATAGTAGGCTTCTTTATCCCTTCAGCTAACAATGATTTACTGAGCACCTACTAGGTGGTAAACGTTATGCTAGGTATTACATACTGCCTTATGGAACAAAAAGTCTAATGAGAGATGCAGTTATTTTAGAAGCACATAAATAAATGCGTTCTTACACATTGTGATAATAGATGTGAAAAGCGATAATTGGAAGCTGAAGTAAAAAATAATAATGGCGAGTTTCCAACAAGTGACACCTTTTAACTGGGTGAGTACGTGTGCCTGTTTGTTTGGGGGACACCAGTTATCCAAGTGTAATTATTAATAGAGACTCCTTTCCCACTAAACGTATCTTGATGCAAATGATAAATTATATGGCAAACAAATATAAACAAAGTGGAAACTCAGTGAAGTGCTAGGTCCTATGAGGGATAATGACTTATAAGTACTTTGGAAAACATCCCGAGGTGAAGATAAGCATTAGCAGTGTAATGGGCTGAGATTAACTTCATTCCTGGATTGATTTCAGGGGAAAAAATCACAGCTTCTAACATAATGTATTTAAGGGCATGGAATCAATATTACGTGAAAAAAGAAGGGAGTCTTAGCAAATAAAACTTGAATCACTTCTCCACTGTGAAGACAAAATTAACACAAGACAAAAATTCTAGGCCTTCAGCATAATGGAAGACTATAAACTTCTTTTATATGAAAGCAGATGGAAGAATATATTCATAAAATATGTAGGCTGAAGGAACCTGGGAAATGAGCTCGCACACATCCCACTTCTTAGAGAAAAGGATGCCAGGGCGCATAGAAGTGCGCTTGGAGGTTGAAAATCTCTTTTTTACACAATGCAGAAAACATGGAACTCGGCCACATGTGCTACTGTCCTAGCCTTTTAGGCACATTGCTTATTTACTTTGTGCCTTGGTTTCTTCAAATGAAATCCCAGACTGGCAATATTCTCCACACTATCTCCCAAGGTTAGTGTGAATATTAAATAAAGTCATATGCGCTATAAATAGCTTTGAATATTTAGTAACATATTCATTAACTTCACCTGTGTTCTAAGCAAAAAGGTCTAATACTACCAAGAAATTACGGCAAGACATTTCCATGTCCTTTGCTGTTGGATAAAGTAGATTCTGATTTGGGTTTTGTAGTTCTCACATTTCTTCTTTCTCTGAACCTTTAAAATACGTCAAGTCAAACACAGATACAAGATGGTAGTTAGGCAATTGACAAGAACGAAGGCTTCATATCACTGTGGTTTGGGCTGAGGAGGCCACACCTAGAAAAGATACACGAGTGTCTCCCCTGTTAGGCCTGGGTTACTACAGAACCCCCCAGGTTCCACAACAGAAACAACCAAGCAAATTACAAATGAGAAATACAAAGCTGGAAATGAAATACAAACTTTTAAAATAAGAAGCATGTTCCAGCATGAGTACTGTGAATGAAAAGAGCTGGAGCTTTTAAAAAGGGTCTTCTCCACAGATGGGCCAGCGTTTATTCAACTGGACAAAATATTCTTGAGCAAATATAAGAGGCTCAGTAAAACCTTTATAAAATGTTACGCCAATCTGCCAACCTTTTCAATGAGCTAGGTAGGGTAAGCTGGGCCAAAGAAGCAATAATGTGGAAGTGAAAAAAGTTCTGGCTTTTGGGATTGCTCCTGCAGTTGGTGACTGGGAGACCCCTTCTCTGGGTCTGCCCTCCCCCAGCCTCCTCCGTGGCACCCCATGATCACTCGAATCCAGCCAGCGAAAAGGTGGGAAGGCTGGAGGAACACAGCTTCTTTTAAAGCCATGGCCCAGAAATACAGCACGCCCTCTAATTTTACTGGCTGGAACTCAAGCTTATGGCCATGCCCAACTTCGAATAAGTCTGGGAAAGACCTTCTAGCAGGGAAGATCAGAAAAGCCTGAGTTCTGATAAACACTCAGCATTCTTCGCTGCAGATAAGATTTCTAGTTACGTGAATTCTGTGCCAGGACAAGCCATGGACTGAGAAGGGAAGAAGTCTAGGAAATGGCGTACCTTCCATCTGTAGCTTTCCCTAGCCTGTATGGTTCCCATGGTGGCCCCAGTTTCTTGCAGAGCTCATAAACTACTTATGTAGCCAGTCCTTTGTGTACAGTGCTTTAAAAGGAATCAGTTGAAGGCACACTGGCCTTGTAAGAGCATTAGAGAAACATCTTTGGCCAGAAGATGACAAATCCATTCACAGTAACCTACACAGTGCCCTGAAAGCCAATGGTGTCCTAGAACTTTCCATTTGAGAACCTTTATACGCGTTGGCCATGACATGCAGTGAATAAGATTTTCAAGCACAGAACTTTAGGAACTCTACACGCTGCAGCCCCTGGGCCCCAAACCAATCTACGTTATGCTCCTACTTTTCTCATCCTTCTGGAAAGTGGTCTCTGTCTTGCCCACAAGCTCTGAAAGTAGAGAAACCATTGGGAAAGAAGTAAAGCTTGGCTGCAGAGCTTGCTGCTCAGCTGAAAGGCAATACTCAGGAAATTGTGAAACCACGTGTGGTTAGGCAAAGGGTGAGAAGACGGAGAACATGACCTAAAAACACAAGGCTGGCAGAAAAGTTACTTTGCTCCTACTATTTACACTCTTCATTGCCTGCCTGCGCACTTCTCTCTCAAAGTGAGGGAGAAATTGAATTCCTAGATTTCATCTTTCCTTGGCTAGATAAAATAAATTTATCATTTTGTTCAAGTTATATTTTTAATGCAAGAGACAGGGTATTTTCAAGAGAATTTACACGCAAGAAATATAACGCTGTGCCAGCTTTAGGCAGAACGAGAAGAGAAGCGAGGCCCGACATGGGCTGAGGGCAGAGGGAGCACGTGGGGCGGAAGAGGGATGCCAGTGGGCTGGCTGTTCTCGCTGGCCTCTCCGAGATGCCAGCTGTAACCCTTCCCTGACGCAGGGAACCAGAAATGTTAACCTCAAATATTAGAATAATTTCTGAAAAGCTAGATTTGAAGATGCAGTTTGGAGCTACAGCCACAGTGAGGCTGCTTAAAACCTCACACATCCTGACTTGGCCTGACTTGTAATGTGGCTGATGGGAAAGATAATTCCCAAGAACACGGGGGAGCATTTGGAAGGAGGGGAGGGCAGGGGCAGGGATTGAAGGAGAAGAAGGTCAGAGGCAATTGTGGGACATGCGAGACTGTGGCCAACAGTGGGAAGAAGGAACAGAGGCGGAATGGATTTGGTCCTAATGACGATGGTTCTCAAGACTGAGAGGGTCCAGCGGAGGGCAGGAGGAGGTTTTGATGCCAGGGAGAGGAAAGTAAGTTGCCGCAGGGAGCGATTAAGCCGCGGCTGCATGATTTGCACCAGGCCCACGGCTGCACAGCACCTCCGTCTGTGCCGGGTCGTCTCTCACGAACAGCGAGCCCACCCTCCTTCATCTCAGGGTGCGGGAACACTGGAAACCAGGGAACCCTCACCTCCTCCAGCCGAAGAGGCTACCTGCAGCTATCTCTACGCATTTGCCTCCAAATTCATTTTTTCAAAATATTGGAGGCTCTCTCCATATAAAAATTATTAGAATGAACCAAGTAAAATTTAAAATTTTAATTTTTTCAAAAAATGTGTCAGAATCAGCAATTTCATGTGATTCAACTTAATACGGAAGTGAAGAATAACTTCCACGAGCCTTTGGCATTTCAGTGTGTCACAGTAAATACTTCATGGTTGGGGACCCCCGGTGCTCCTAAAGGCCTTAGGGGCCAGCTTGTCCTTACGGGGCCGGAGGGTAACCCTGAGGTCATGGTCCTCAAGTCACGGATGATTCCGTTACCACGGAGGGCAGAATGCTTTCCCGGTGTCATTCATCCCATGACCCACCCAGAACGCTAAACTTCAAACTAAGAACCAAATCCAGCCTGTCCCACTCTCATTAAGACGTCCCTGACTACACCGCAGGGATGGAGGCCGTCAGGTGAGAATCCCCTTCCCCCAGACGTGGTGCTGTGCGCCTCCAGATGAGCTCTGGCAGAATCCCTGGATGTCTCCGGAATGCTGCGAAAGAGGCAGCGTGGAAACCTCCCTCCCGGTCGCTTCTACTGAAGCACAGACACGAAACTGTTACTGTGCCGGAGTGACAGCAACAACCTGCGCGCCACAGGGCGATCTGACCAAAATGCCCATCAGAACGTGTCACTCTGTAATCTGAAGACCTCAGGCACCTGGCTAGGTCCAGGGATCACACTGCTTGATACTTGGGTTTTACCCCCACCGAGAGCCTTTCCTTCACTGTTCTTTAACTACGGCTGGCCTCAGACTCCTACCTCAGCCTCCCGAGTGCTGGGATTACAGGTGTGTGCCACCACGCCCAGCTCTTGAGTTTATTTTTATATGTTAGTGCACTTAGAAAGTCTACAATTCAAATTAATACTTTTCTAACTATCTGTGCACTAACATGGTCTTTCTAAATATTAGCTTTGATTTTAGCTTTCTCTGAGCTAGGCACCATAGTAAGTGCTGTATGTGCCTAACTAAATCCTTAAAACTATCTTTAGCATTTTCAACTTATTTTCAAAATAAGAAAAAGAGTACAGTTTTTTCTACTTATTTAATTGATTAATATGGATTTTACATATCCAGTGTAACTTACTGGTTTTCACATGCACTAAAACATATGATATCTTTTGATAAAAGTACAAATATCGTGGTCTTCTAGTAATTCAAAGTAAAGTAATTTTTTATTTTTGTCCCAACTACTATAATTTTTCTATTTTTCTTCTCCCACTACTATTTCCGTTTGCTCCAGTAACTATCTGGTGGTATTTCTCCTAATTCCAGTACCCCTTGGAGCTTTCTTTTCCTCCACTTTCATTAAGAGCCACAGTGCTTAGAGCCACTGAACAGAGACTGGACCCCCAGTGCCATCCGGATCGCTCAAAAGGAAAATCCCCACCTGGTGGATTTTCAATTGAAATAAAATACGATGACACGGAAGTATAGAGAAGATGAATGGCTTGAGCTGATGGGCAGGATTTGGAATTGGGTTTTGTTTTCTTTGGGAATGATGGTGTCATTTTTCTTCGTCTTATCCTGTCTCTACTGATTCTATCTAGGGGATGTCTTTTAATGTGAAAAATTGAGTAACAGCTGCACAAGAAGTCTCCCCCAAAATACTTGCTTGATCTTGACTTATCCTCAGTCCACGTAACCCTCTCCCACACAGTAAAATATTTATTCAAGTAGGCCTCAATCATGTTCTAGGAAATCAGCTCTGGACTAACGGGAATAAGTAGCAGGTAAAAAAACAAACAAGACATGTCATGTTATCACCTTGCGTGTCTTTGAATCAGTTGTTTCTTCTTTAAAGAGTTAGTAAAGGTACCTTCTGAGTTTTCAAAATTTTTTTCTTTCTTTTTTTTTTTTTTTTTTGTGGGTACCGGGGGGTCGACCTCAGGACCTCGCGCGCCAGCAGGCGCCCGTGCCGCTGAGCAATATCACCGGCCCCTTTTTCGTATGTGGGTTCTGGGAGTCGAACTCGGGCCCTCGCGCTTGCCAGGCAGGCGCTTAAGCCGCTGAGCCATCTCACCAGCCCCTCAAAATTTTTTTCTTAAGCTATAAATCAGAAGATTCTAGCATCTTTTTTGCTAGGACTGCAAATTGGACATGAATGAGACTATGGCATACACACATAGCAGCCAAGGGCTAAAGGCGACTAAAATGACCAATACTAATTCTGAAAACTCAATAAAACCCAAATGAGACACTAATTATTTTGTAGACATTAAATGGTAGCAGGCGTAACGTAAAATTACAAAATAAACATGAAAATACCAAGCCCCCTCATTTCTTTTACTGGCGCAGCAGCCCAGCTCAGCTGTCTCCACTCAAGCGGGGCTGAGCTGGTGCAGCCCGGCTGACCACCAGACACATGTGGACCTGGGCAATAGGTGTGTCCACCCGATTACAACAGACTCTCAGTCTTATGTAAGAGAATCTGTACTTATGAAATCTCCACATATAGTTCATCCCGCCAGCAAAATACAGAAAGAAACTGAAAAAACTTCTCTCTTCCACCAACCCCTACTCTCTACATAAAAACAAAACAAAATAAAACAAGACAAGACAAGACAAGACAAAACAAACTCTCCAGGATCCCTGAGCAAATCTGGGCAAGGGTCTTTCACTGAGGATTCCTAGCCAGTTTTCTCTGACATTCTAATGTCCAATTTGCATTGTGAATTAAGGCAAATTGAGTAAATCAGGCTTCCTGAAGCTGTTGCATGAGTCTTACCTAGCGCTCCTCAACAGGCATGGTATCACCAGCACATCTGGTAGCTTATTCAACATAGGAAACCATGGGTTCCACTCACTATCGAGTCCAAATCTGCTTTTTGTTTTTGTTTTCTTGTGTTTTGGGTTTTTTGTTTGTTTGTTTTTGGTTGCTTTTGGGTTTTTTTTGTTTTTGGTTGTTTTTTTTTTTTTTTAATGCGGGTACCAGGAGTTGAACTCAGGACCTCGCACTTGCCAGGCAGGTGCTTATGCCACTGAGCTGTATCACCAGCCCAGTTGGTTGGTTTTTGAGACACTATGTAATTCAGGCTGACCTTGAATTCACTTTGTAGCCCAGGCTGGCCTTGAACTTGCAGCCACCCTTCTGCCTCAGCCTCCCAAGTGCTGGAATTACAGGCATGCGCCACCATGAATGGCTTCAAATCTGCATTTTAATAAGATCTCCATGCTATATGAATGCACATTAAAGTTGAGAGAGCTCTTGTTTATCTGACCATGTCTGAGTTGAATTTTGTAAATTGGTCACAGACATTTCTTTTTTTTCTTTTTTTTTTTTTTAATGCAGGTACTGGGAGTCGACCTCAAGACCTTGCGCTTGCCAGCAAGCGCTTGTGCTGCTGAGTGATATCACCGGCCCTTTTTTTCCTTTATGTGGGTATCAGGAGTCGAACTCAGGACCTCACGCTTGCCAGGCAGGCGCTTATGCCTCTGAGCTATCTCACTGGCCTGCCATTTCTTTCTAGGCTACAGGCTTTGCTTGAAAATCTGTCCAGTTGAATCCCTCTGGACTCAGAGCCTACATAATTCTACCAGAGAAAAAAATGTACGCTGAACCTGAAAGCCGAGCTAATGGAGGCTGCAGCCTGCATGCAAAAAATCCCTGATGCCAATTACAGACCTCTTCAAACCTCGCCTCTAACCTGATCAGCTAAAGCCAGGTTCCACGGGCATTGCAGCAGACGTGTGGTGTTACATTCTCGGAAGATCTCCGAAGACACTATTAGCCTAAAATCCCACCTGTTCACAGAGGGGATACTCTATGAAATGAAAGACATGGTACCAAGTCGTTCAAGAAAGGCATGAGAATTGATGAAGACCTTTGTCATTGTATATGACAGTTTTCAGTCCAGTGCTAACAAATACTCAATCTTATCCATGGAGACAGGATACAGAGAACCACGACACCAAAAATTACTCAATTTCAAACGAGTTATGTGTTTGATTAGCAAGCTGGGTCCTATAAGTACTCAAGTAGGAGGATCAGTTCGGTCTTGGGGAAGCTGCAGTTTCCCAGAGGCAATTCTTAAAAGGCTTTTCCAGGCAGAAGAATAACTAAAAAGAATGGAGGCGTGGAACAGCCTGTCACATTCGCCGTCCTGCAGAAAGTTTAACACGCTTAGCTTTTGTTTTGTGAGGAGAGGCAGACAAAAATGCAGCTGTAGATAGGGATGTGTGCCCATGGGTTGGACACACCTATGTAATAAAAAATATTTTTAAAAGCTGGGCACAGTGGCACATACCTGTAATCCTAGGAATCTGGGCAGCTGAAGGCAAGAAGATCAGAAGTTCAAGCCCAGCCTGGGCTATGTAGCAACTTAGCAAGATTCTGTCTCAAAATTTAAAAAATAAAAATAAAAAGAACTGGGGATATACTTAATGCAAAGACCCTGGGTTCAATACCAAATACTGCAAAAAAGTAAATAGATAAAAAATAAGAAATGGAAGTTATTATATGTTTCCTCTTGACTCAGTGTGGCCCCGGCAGCAAGGCCCACAGGACAGAAGTGCTAGGCCATGCGTGTTAATACGTGGGCCAGGGCGAAGCTATCAGACAGATTCTGAACCGGAAACAGTGTCAGTTCCTGGATTAAGTCTACTGCATAGACTTAAATTAAGTCACATGATTCTCAAAACACTTCTGTGGGAAGAGTATTATCCCAATTTTCAGATGAGGATGCCAGTTTAAGTTTCATAGCTAACAAGCATCAGATACTTCAAATTTTCGGTATAGCTTTATTGTGCAAAAATCCCAACATTCTTAAAGGATTTTGATTTGGCTTAGGACTTGGGTTTTTGTTTTGTTTTGTTTTGTTTCTTATTTTTCTTTTTTTCTTTTTGTTTTGGTTTGGATTGTTTTTGTTTTGCCTTGGTTTTGGGTTTTTTTTTCCCTGTCTTATTGAATCTCCATCTAACTCTGTCCAAATCTATACAGAAATATTTTTCACCTATCTTACTCAAATATCTGACTCCAGTAGACTATGATTTTACGTAAAAGAATAAAACACCTGACATCAGTAAATTAGCAAGCTAGCTAGACACTCAGGTCTACCTGAGAAAGCAAATGGAAAATAACCAGGCCCCACACTATGTACACTGACTGTAAGAGCAAGAAGAGGTAGTGAGTGGGAGGAGCAGGGGGAATCTTTAAAGTTTGGAAACAGCTAGAAGCAGGCATGGGACTGAAGTTGGAAAGTGAAGCCAACTTGAGAACCTCAGTGTCAAGAGAACTAAATGCCTCCCAGTGACCCTGATGCCCACCCCGCTCAACTTGAACCAAGAGATGCTCCAGTCCCACACACTTCTCTCCCTCTCCTAGCCAGAGCCTGGAGAAGGAGAAACGCCTCCTTTTCAGTTTTCCTCTTTCTCTCACGGTTTCTCTAATGACGCAGAAAGAAAGGCAGGGAGGAACATACCTGTCTTTTCCCGTGTATACTACCATAGAGTGTTTCTAGCCATCATGGGAAGCAGGAATCTTCTCTATATTATGAGAAAACTTAAAGGACTTGATCCTGGCTTTTTATATGCTAAAGGGGAAACAATGGAATCTGTGAATGATCGTTCCAAGTCTGGCTTATATTATTATTATTCCTGCTGTAAAAGTCTATTATTCATGGGCTGGGGACGCTGCTCAGCAGGGCAGCACCTGCCTAGCAAGCTCAATGCCCTGTTTCAATTCCTGGTACCAAAAAAAGAAAAAAGAAGAAGAAAAGACCAAAAAAAAAAAAAGGTCTATTATTCATATCAAGGGTTTAAGAAGGTATTCTGTCTACTGGCTTTCTTTCTGAAACAAAATCCTAATTTTCCTCTGGTCAAGTGGATTAGG
The DNA here is from genome assembly GCA_028451465.1 of Erethizon dorsatum. Taxonomy (NCBI): domain Eukaryota; kingdom Metazoa; phylum Chordata; class Mammalia; order Rodentia; family Erethizontidae; genus Erethizon; species Erethizon dorsatum. The sequence continues at coordinate 84,512,694 of CM051838.1, read as the reverse complement.
GCAAAGTTAATGTGCTCATAAAGGCAAGAGAGAACAAATTCACAATGAAATACTGCCCTTGGTACATACCATTTGTGGGTGTTTATATAAATATTCAGTCATGGAAAATATTAAGACTCCAAAGTGATGGAAATTTACTTACAATTACGATTTTTATCCAAATTCCAATATACTCCTTGGCCAAAATAGAACTGCAAATTTGAGAGTGTTTGTAAACATTATGTCTTCCCATTGAAATAAAACCTCTCTCATCTAGTTGCTCCTCAGTCTCTTGGCTGAGATCAAGTGTAGAATCAACAATGCTCATTTGCCTCAGCCCAAGTTTCACACAGCGTAACTCTGCAAGTGAATCAATATTACAAGGGCTTTTGTTTGGCTGGTTGACTTGGTTTGGGGTGTGTGTGTTCGCCATCTAACTCTGTCCAAATCTATCAAGAAATATTTTTATGTATCTTGTTCATGGTCTTTATTTTATATGTAGATGTGTCAAATATAAATAATTAAAATAGGTACCGTGTTTGAGCTTTAAATTACAGTGCTTTTTGTCTCATCAATGGATTCGAATGATTTTTTACTCATGAATTGTTAATTAAAATTTCTGGCCTACTTATTTCTAAGACTTTACACTAAACTAAGTCTTTGTGCCAAATCAGTACCTGTTTAATTTATTTAGAAACGAAAGCTTATACATTCATTTTCATCCTAAGAATCTAAGCACACTTCAAATCCTGTTCTGCTGCCGAAGTTAACCTCCTGGACTGTATCTTAAAAATGCGAGTCTCTACATAGCTACAACAGAGGGGTGCGCATGACAAGAGGGGGGTCCTGCTTCTCCAGGCTGTTGTTAAAACTCCCTGGTCCCAAAGGTTGTCCAGAGTCAGCATTCTGCTGGCCTGTGTGTGTATGTGTGCAAGTTACGTGAAAGAAGTACAGAGCTGGAGAATGCACACTGAAATTAAGAGAAGGGGTAAAAATGTGCCCAACGAAATATTCCCTTGTTGGGAGATGCGCCATACTTTCTCCCACACGCGACAATGTAGGGGAAAGGAGCCCAGCACTGTAAAGCGTTAGGTTTTTAGAAGTGAAGTTAAACTGATAAATTAGACCTCATTTATTGAACAGCCGTTGGAGCGGGTTGCCTAGGGAGTCGTTTGACACCTTTGAAGACCCTGCTAACTTAATTGGTGATAGTTTGGGGGCTGAAGGAAACATTTAAGCCGAGAGCAGCAGGACACCGTGCCGCATGAAAATGGAGGAGACAAGCGTTCTCTCTGACAAGAGGAGTCATATATAGATTTTTGTGTCCATTGTTTTCGCTTATTTGTGTGTGTGCTTTACTCAGTCAATCAAATATAATTGACACCACTGGGTTCTGTTGTTTTGTAGATGACAGGAGCTAATGCAAGGGAAAAAAGCTGGACGTAAACTTCCTCCTGAAAGGCTGTGGAAAGGTTTTTCCACAGGGTCTGTGACATTTTTTGCTCAATTCTATTAATTGATGTAGTGACAAGGCACTTGAGAAGATGATGGATACTGATCACTACAGCCTTTTTAAGGTCGGCTTATATCTTGCTATTAGCATAAGCACTTGTTTGGGCAAGGAGGGAACACAAGCAGATAGAACAAAAGGAGAATCCACGGAGCAGCTCCTCTGCACTGCCTGACTGCAGAGCCGCAAAGGTTTCCTGCGCAGGGGGCCGAGGCTGTGCTGGGAGACAGGCGATCGCTCCAAGACAAGCTCCCGGCTTCACACTCAACACTATTCCCCTTGCCCTGTGACCTTGGAGGAGGACCTGCCCTGGTTTCTTACTGATTTGCTCAAAGCGGTAAATGATTCTGAGAGTTTTCATAAAGTCCTAAGTCTTAAGTGCCAAGGCAGAAAACTGGGGAAAACTTACCAGCATTAGAATATACCAGAACCGGGGCTGGTGAGATAGCTCAGAGGCATAAGCGCCTGCCTGGCAAGTGTGAGGTCCTGAGGTCGATTCCTGGTACCCACATAGAATATACCAGAACTAAGAGCCAAATTATTCACACTAAGGGAGCTATGGGTCTTAGAACCATCATCGCTCACAGAAAGTGACAGTGGCAATGATGCGTTAGCGTAGGCCACACAGCTCAACAAGAAAGTGCCAAGCTGAAATCACTGCCTACTCAGGAGAAATCTACCCAAAAGAACTTGACTACTCAAAGGAGAGGGCGCAGAGTGAGGAGCCCTTCTTCGTCTGCGGAAGTCCACCCGAAAGTGCAGGAATGTAATCTGTGGTTTATTTTGGTTACTAATATCATGCAAAATCATCTTGCTTTTTCTTTGGGTCATTTCTGGGGTTTAAATGACCTCAAGTTGCCTGAACTTATCTGAAATTCACAGTGGAAATGCGTTTTCAATCACACTAGAAAAACTCTATTAATTAAAATACTCAATTCCATTGGTTTATGAAGATCTTTCTTCCTTTATCTAACATCAAATGTTTTCTGTAACTTCTATTTCGCATTTAAATCTTGAATTGGATCATTTAATATTATGAAGTGTAGAAGGAGAACTGGCATGGGGTAAAAGAAAAATTTCCATTTCCCAAATCCTTGAGAGAAAACCAGTAGCACAGTTCAAGTTGAAGGGACCGAACTACAAAGCACAGACTTCACTTCTGTTCCGCACATATTTCAGGAAAGCATTTGATAAGCCTCATCAAGAAAAATTTCCACAATGTATCCTGAATCAAAAATAAAATCCCGTTTTCCACAGACCCAGATATACTTCTCATTTGTCGGGAATCATTTGTAACTGTCTTGGCAAGTTTACAAGAAAAATTTCTAGAAGATCTAATCAGAGTCAGTATCTCATGGACTTTCTCACAGAAAATCCCTCAATTCATTAATTCATTTTATATATATTTATTGAGCACTTGCTGTGTGCCAAGTACAGGGGATGTCACAGGACCAAAAAGCAGACACGCCTCAGCTCTCGTGGATCATTCGGTCCATTCGGTCTAACGTAAGAGCAAGATATCAAACGATAAACGCAAATAAATTCAAAACTGAAAATGTGGTGAAGTGCTCTGAGTAAGAAGTAATGATACTGCAAGAATTCATAACTGGGAACTTTTACCCTAACTGAAGTTTCAAAGAAAGTTTCACTAAGGAAATAATTATTAAGCTAATAAGCTAAGATTTAGAATCCAGAACCAAGTTAGTGACAGGAAGTAGGGCGGGGAGGGAGGCTACCGCAGCCGCATGCACGTGACAGACAAGAGCGGGCCTAGGGATTCACAAGAGCCAAGTGCGGAGACACGGAGAGGACCGGGATGCTGGGGGGACCAAGCTACACGTGGGGTGGCCTGGGGCAAACGTGTTTTAAACAGGCCATGTGACTACGCTTTCCTCCACCAGATTTACTTCCTCGTTAACCTTTGCCATTTTTGTTGTTGAGATTTCAAGCAGTTATCAAATAATGGCAAAAGTCCGGAGACTGCCACTCCCACAGACACCTGGAAACCCTGCCCGGGGCAGGAGGCAGAGCAAGAGGAAAAGGGTGGAAAGAATGGCACAGGCCACTGGTGTCTAGGAAAATTCCACATTGCAATTCTAGCGGCTCTCCCTGTTTACACTTGCAGCCAAGTGCATCCTAAATATGGGAAAATATTGACCCACTACATTAATATAAACTTGGGAAAAGATTCAGATTAGCCAATGAAGAAATTTGTTAGAGTGCCGGGATTATACCTCAGTGCCATCAGCGCCACCTTAGGATGTGTTTCTAATCTGATTAAAGAACAAAACACTTTGTTTCTAAAAAGTATGAGAAGTTAGACTTCTGGAATCCTTCTTACCAAGATGCTACTAGAGCAGATCCACTAGCAGAGAACAAGCCTCGGCCGTCCCAGATCACTAGTACCATGGCTTTGGTGACAGCGGTAACAGCAGTGACAGGTGCAGAGCAGGTGCAGTAGGCACCCCAGTGCCTTCTAGAGAAGCCGTTTGTTAGCACAGGCAGCCTTTTGCCTGTTTCCACCTCTGAAATCCTACAGAAAATCATAGTATAAAAGCATCAGCGTCATCTGTGACTTACAACTAGATCCAAACAAGAATCTTCATGGAGTAGATGAGTCTGGCACAAAGGCCACGGCTACCTTGGAGAGATGGCACAGAGCACCAGCCCAGAGTGACATCTTCCATAACCCTGAGAGAACACAGCCAACGGCTGGCCATTTGCCAGAGCTCTTGGTGAGAGATTTCAGAAACGGATTTCAGAAAGCACTGTCAACAGAGATGAGACCTGTGGTTCACTTTGGATGATGAGCCGCATGGTGTTAGATGACTGGTCAAGCTTCCCTGCATACCACACCACACACACACACACACACACCCTACCATACACACCCCAGGGTACTCTGAACTCACCCACTTCAGGGAAGCTTACCTTGTCACTGGTCACCCCCACACTGCTCTCATCCCCTTTCCACCTTTACATGCCATTTTTCTCTGCCTAGAATAGCGTACACCACACATGCATCTTAATCCACCCAACACCTGATCTACCCAACGAAACTGCAAGGTTCACAAGGAGCACACACGAATAGTGGTCAGTTATTTATTGCTGTATTTTTAAAAAGACACCGAAGCTTGAAGGCTTCCACAACCACCTTGTGTCGTGGCACAGGGCTTCAAGTCAGGTGTGTGATTCTGCTGCTCTGGCCCAGGGCTGGCTGGATCCAGCTGTGCTCATAAGAGCCAGCTGTGGGTTGGGCGGACAAACCCGGTGACACTGGCTGCGCTCACTCACATCCCTGTGGCTCTCACTGAGACAACTGTCAATGGTGACATAAAGTGTTACAAGTCTCTTTCTGTCCCTAACCTTTGTCCACATCATCTGCCATCCACTGTTACGTTTCAGGCCAGTCCAAGAAATGCCGATTCATATGGAGCCACATCAAAATGATCGTTCCTTATAAAAACTGAGTTCAGTCTCTACACGAGATCCTCACCTCATTAGCCATGATACCTTCTCATTACTATGGTACAAATGTGCTAATGAAAAGCAACCAAGAGCATGGCTCCTGTCACGTACACAGATCCGCCTGCTCTGAGTCCACGCACACCTACCATCTGATCGTTGGATTATCTGATTTTCTCAACGGAGGCAAAGTTTTACAGACCACGCTAGCTTTTAATTAAAGGAGGAGGAAGGAAGGAGAAAGGGAGGAAAAAGGAAAAGATTTCTAGCCTGGGAGCTGCTCGAAGGCTTTCCGTGCACGCGCGATCCATCAGCCCCGTCCACGGCCACTCTTCGGCACCGCGGCTGAGGTCGCCCGTTTACTGTTTTATGGAGACTTCGCTGCATAACTTCTTAATTCCTAGGTATGTTCTGGCAGGGACTTTTTTTGTGTGTGTGTGGGTACCGGGGGTTGACCTCAGGACCTCGTGCACCAGCAGGCGCCCGTGCCGCTGAGCGATATCACCGGCCCCTTTTTTGTATGCGGGATCCGGGAGTCGAACTCGGGCCCTCGCGCTTGCCGGGCAGGCGCTTAAGCCGCTGAGCCATCTCACCGGCCCTTGGCAGGGATTGTTTTATGTTTGTTTGTTTGCTTGCCTGTTTGTCTGTGACAGGCTCTCACTATGAAGCCCAGGCTGGCCTTAGGCTCCTGGGAACCCAAGTGCTGGGCTTACAGGTGGGCACCACCACCCCCAGCCAAGGACCTGTGTCCAGTGCCTTTGTCCAGTGCTGTGAAACAGGCTGAGTTCTCAGTAAGCAGGTGGTTCATTCACAACCAAATACAACTCACTGGTAGTTACTGCCCTGTGTAACTTTAGGGTCCAGAAAAATAGACCATCTCATTTCCGGCTCCTCATTCCCTTGTCTTCAATGACTTTATCTCTCAAAGCTAGCTGATTTTGTTTCCTGGCCCCAGCCACATCTAGGCCTTCGCACCAGTGAAGTTAAGCACTCGCATTCTCCTCTGTTCCCAGTCTTCTTTCCTCCCACTTCTCTCATCGGCTGCTCCAATAACACCCGTTCCTCCACTCACGGGGACATCCAACTCATTGAACCTCTGCTTTCATCTTCAGCTCTGGGCTTTCTTTCCCTGTCGCCTCAAACCCAACTCCCTCATCTGTTGTCTTTCCATTCTTTACTCTGGAATTGGAATTTACTATCAAGATCTGTGGTGTTTCCTGAGGCCATTTACCTGGCAGAAGAAAAACTTTTTACTCCTAACCGGGTCTCGGGGATGCCTGGCAATTCTGCTTTCTTGTTCCTTCTCTCCCAGAACTTTGGAATTTCCTCCCCATTTTTTCAGTCCCTACTGTAGACACTGGAAACGTAATGTTGAACAAGATATACAGATCTCTAGCTGTGAGGAAGTATTCTAAAGGAGCAAAACAGATATACCCCAAAAATCAACAACAACGAAATGCTGTGGTGGAAAATCAAACCAGGTGTTATGATGGATACCGACTGGAGGCTGTTTTAGCTTGAATGTTAGGAAAAGCTCTGCTAAGGATTAACGTTTAATCTGAGACCTGAGGGACAGAAGTGCTACACAAAGAGCCACGAAAAGCACCTTTCACAAAGCAGAAACTGCTTTTGCAAAGACGCTGCTGTGGATACTGTTTCAGAGCGTTTGGGGAAACAGCAAGAAGACAAGATTGCTGACTGCCATGAATGAGGGGGCCCTGTGGCAGGAAATGAGAGAGGCGGGGAGAGGGCAGATCCCACTGAACTTCGTTGGCCAGGGGAAGGGAACTGAATTCTGTTTCTTACATACAAGCGCAAGCCTGGAGAAAGGTTTATTTATTATTTTTAATTTAAAGAGAGACATGATTTAACTTTGAGTTTTCAGAAGATCACCCACTTTAAAGTCTTGTTTTGTCTCTCCCATACCTTCAGCTGCTTCGCCATTCTGGAGACATTTCCACCTCTGTTTAACCATATTTAATTCACTTCCATCTCTTGGGAAAATAATTCTTCGACATCACCTCGCTCACAGCCAGGCTGACGCTCCTCATAGCTGCCCTTGCTGTCCCACTATTCATGCCCTCCCGCGGCCACCTCCCCGCGCAGTCCTGGTGGAAGTCACCGCGGTGCTCGGGAAACGACCTCCCTAGCCACATCCTACCTGGCCTCCTTCGAGGTCCTACCGAGGGCCCTTCCCGCGGCCACCGGGCCCCACTCCCGGGGTCTCTCACTCTTCTCCGCCTGCTCCTTTTGGTCTCCCGTGTAAGCTTCATTCTGCCCGGCCCGTCGGTCCGCTCTTCTTTCTGGTCCGCACACTCTCACACTGCAGTTTCTGTTCACACCCTGCGTCCGCAAACCACACGCCCGCGCCCTCCACCCCCACCTGCATTTCGCTGTCTTGAAACCAAGTTTCCGGTGTATCTCTTCTGGGCTCCATTTAGGCTTGGTTGTCAGGAAGGCTCCTAAATCCCGACCTGTCACAAATCGGCTTTCCATTATTTCTCAGAATGTTACCTCTTTCTGTGTTCTCAATCTCGGTTGTCATCTAGCCATCTATTGGTTCTCTTTTGCCATCCTTTATAACCAAAATTGTCAGCACCGTTCCCCACAGTGAAACCAGTGTCCCCAGCCACAGGCATATCCGACTTGGAGACTGCCTTCGTCACCCACAACTTACCGGATGAGAGGTTGATGCGGGCCTCAGTTTCCCACAGCCATGGAGCAGAGAAACCAGTGAGGAGCCGGGGAGGGGACACGGCCCTCCGGGTCATTCCCAGTGACTCGCGCTCAGACGCCATCTCGGCACTGTCAGCTCTAAGCACCCCGCGATCCAATCAATTTCCACAAGCCGCGCCTCTGGATCCATGAGATTTGGGGGGACATTCTGGATCTGCATCAAAATAGAGAATCACCAGTGTGTGAACAAGGGCAACCGAGACCATTGCTATCTCTGGCACTGTCTACTTCAGCTCTCCTCACTGCAACTAGAGGGTTTTCTCTAAACCCGAAGCTTCATTGGTTCTCCATTACTCTCAAAACCAAGCACAAACTGTTTCTTGTGGCTTACCTAGGTCTTCCTCCTCAACATCTTGCCCCACCTTATTTATCCCAGCCACAGTAGTTATTTTTGCGTTTAGCAACATGAGCTCTCATAAACCTTTTTAAACATGGTGCATACTATGAATGCAGAATGATGGGGTCTGTTTTGTTACACCGGTACATGCATGCACCATATTTAGATTCTTTTTTTTTTTTTTTTGTGGGTACCAGGGGTCGAACTCAGAACCTTGCGTGCCAGTAGGCACCCATGCCGCTGAGTGATATCACTGGCCCTTTTTTCATATGTGGGTGCCAGAAGTCGAACTCAGGACCTCGCACTTGCCAGGCAGGCGCTTATGCCTCTGAGCCATCTCACTGGCCCCATATTTAGATACTTTCATCCCCATTACATCTCTCCCTTTCCTACTCCCTTCCCCTCATCTCCTTCCAGTTTACCTGTCACTTCTCCTTAGTTAATTAAGAAATTATTATTTATTTCTAGATTGCTCATATAAGAGAAATTATCTGATATTTAGCTGAGACTAATTTATTTTGCTTAGCATTTATGGGCTCCAGTTCCATTTATTTTCCTGTAAAAGACATGATTTTGCTCTTCTTTCTGGCTAAATAATACTCCATTGTGCACGGACACCACATTTTCTTTACCCATTCATCTGTTGATGAGCATCTCGGTTGTTTCCACAGGTTAGCAATTGCAGATTATGCTGCTGCAGACAGGTACCACTATAGCACGCTGTCCTTAATTCTGTCAGGAATACACCGAGGAGTGGTATAGCTGAATCAAATAATATATCTATTGTAGTTTTTTGCATGCTCTCCATCTTTATTTCCACAGCAGTTGTACTAGTACCTCTACACCTCTGGATACACTGTTTCCTTTCTTTGAAATCTCTCCCCTTTACTGTTTTGCCTCTGCAACGATCTATTCTTCAGCTCTAAATTCAGAGGTTGCTCCCTGGATCCCATGTGTTTCCTGTGTGTTCTTACAATATTTACTCTTACAGTTCCTTTGAAGGTTACTTATCACAAGGAGATGGAAATGCTAATCACCCTGACTTGGTTATTACATATTGGATACATGTATCAAACTCTCATACATATAAATATCTCATATAAATATCTACAACTATTGTGTCAATTAAAAATAAATTTTAAAAAGATCATTTACCAAACTGAATTGTAGTTGTTTTGGTTTTTATTCTCCACTAAAATTTAAATTCTAGAAGAAAACATACCCCGTTTGTTCCCTTCATGTCTCTCAATTTTTAATTAGCAGAATTTAGCATATTAATACAAATACAGTGGTACCTCGGTTCACAACTTAATTTTTTCCATGATTCTTGTTACAAACCAAATTGGATGAGAACCAAGTCAAATTCAATGGTTAGGCCGGGCATGGTGGCACATGCCTATAATCGCAGCACTTGGGAGGCTGAGGCAGGAGGATTGCTGCAAGTTTGAGGCCAGTCTGAGCTACATAGTGAATTCAAGGCCAGCCTAAATTAGAGTGAGATCCCGTCTCAAAAAAAACTAAACAAACAAACAAAAAAATTCAATGGTTAGGTTCAGTGCTGACCTTATGGGGAAATATGATTCAGTTCTCATCCAATTCAGTGTGTGACCAGTATCGTGGAAAGAATTGAGTTTGTGAGCTGAGGTGCCACTGCAATGGGCTTTAAACAAAGAATGTAATGCCTTCACAAAATAATTTATCTTTGTTCAAAATAGTGATTTATTGTCTCGTAAGTAGGCTACAATCTTCCTTCTTCCTAATGGTAGATGTATTCTAACTGGGAGGGGGATGAGGGAGGCAACTCACAGCTTGGTGAAAGAGAAGCAAAAGGTCTTACCTTCTCCCTTCTCTCTTCCTCATCCTCTTCTGCTTCCCTGGACTTTCTATAACCCTTCATTTGATTTTTCAGTGGGAATCCTCTCGCATTTCCAAATAAAAAATTGCAAATTAGAGTTCAGGCAACTGTGTTAAATTTTTTTTCCTAATCCACATTAAAATTTGATAAAACCTGGGGCCGGTGAGATGGCTCAGCGGCATAAGCGCCTGCCTTGCAAGCGCGAGGGCCCGAGTTCGACTCCCAGATCCCACATACGAAAAAGGGGCCGGTGATATCGCTCAGCGGCACGGGTGCCTGTTGGCGCGCGAGGTCCTGAGGTCGACCCCCCGGTAACCACAAAAAAAAAAAAAATTTGATAAAACCTGGAGAATACAAAAGTAAATATTACAAACATGTAACAGCAAAGACAGACTTACTTGATCATTTTTGCGTCGTACACCGTGGGGCTCCTCAGCCTCCTCCCCTCCTTCGCAATGATCGGGGACAGCGCGGCCTCTGAGAGCTGGGAGCCGGGCACCCGCAGGCGGGCGGGAAGCCTGGACGAGGAGCGAGGAGCGTCCTCGGCCTCGTCCACCTGCTTTCATGCAACCGCGCTCCACGATCCAGAGACCGGCGAAAGGGAGAAAGCAGCACTGGTGCAATGGCAGCTGCGGCGGGTGGGGCAGTCCTGGAAGCAGAGCCAAAAGCAAGTAAGAAACACAAGTGATTCTTGGGAAAATGTCAGTGACACATCGAGGGGACAAGAAGCAGGTGGAAACTATTAGATTCCCCAGCCCGGGTGTGGTTCCGACACCTGGGAAAGAAGGAGAAGGAAAGAGGATTGGGTAGAGAAAGACCCAGATGGCAGTGCAACTCAGGAAGCTTCTGCCAAGCCAAAGGGCAGTGCCACTCAAGGGGTCCCAGGCAACAGAAACGGACCAACTCCACCTGCTGCACTGTGCTATTGGCTAGGAGTGGTCTGGGGGAGGCATGGCCTCAATGTGACTGCTGTGACAGCTGCAGACGTCCCCAGCACGTTCTTCTCAGAAGGGAGAGTGCACAGGTGCACGTCTATGGCTGACACGTGGCTTCAGAACTTCTAAGAGTGACCCAAATTGCCAGTGTGCTAGGAATAAGGAACTTTAAAGTCAATGTCATGCATTTCTTTATCTCGGTGGTTCTCAATTTCCCACCATCTTGTCCCCCAAAGATATTTGGCAGTGTCTGATGACATTTTGGATTACCGCTTGTGTCAGGGGTTTTGGGAGAGGCTGAGGAGAGATGTATGACTGACATCTAGTTAGAGGACACCAGAGATGCTGCAGGGCACAGAACAGCCCTCTACAGCAAAGAGTGGAGGAATAATCGGGTTTAAAATCTCAGTGATGCTCAGTTGAGGAATCTTGCTTTGAAAAATGTATCAAGTACATTTCCACGACTGTATGTAGTTCTCCTTATATCAAGGAAGGCGAAGTAGTGGGATGGTGAGCATGGAGAAGCTAACACACGTGGCACGTCATTGTACGAACACACGGCATTGCAGACCCCAATTCTACCTTCATCCTCGCTCATTTCTGATCTCAGTGTGTGCAGTTTATAAAATAATTCACACGCGCTGAGTAACATGATGACAGAATGCCACAGCCCCCTGGAGCCCTGGTCCATACTAGCTGTCGGTAATGTGTTCTCATTGACTACAAGGTTGAGGGAAGACTGTCTTTTTTGTCCAAAGAGAAGAAAATGGCCTAAAACTGTAGCTTTTTATGTAGCACATAGCATGTTCTTCACAGAGTCACCACTCTAATTTAAAACATAATTGTTTAACAAGTTTAACTCATGGGTGGGGACAAAAAAAAACCCCTATTTTCTATTCTTTCAGTGCCCAAACACTGTCTTCTTTATTCCACGTCTTCATGAAACTGTAGCTTTGAAAATGTACTTGGACCAGTCCACTGACAGATCACTCTCAGGGCCAAGACTGGAATTTCTCAGAGCAGATAGGAGAATAAGAGTCTTGGAAATAATGTATCTGAAAATATGAAAGTAGCCCAGAACATGAGCTCACACTTGGCAGCTTAGAAAAAGAAATGGAATTGGCTATTGTGCACCCAATATGAGAAAACATGGTCTCCCTTTTGAGAGCTCAGTTGAAGGTTGCAAGAAAAAAATCGGGCACAGAAATTTTTGGAAGAAAAACAGAAAAACCTGCTGGATCCCCTGCCTCTGGCCTCCCGTCATGCCGTCTGAGACACAGTAACGTTGCTACCACTAACGGTCCTGGGGAAAGGTGAACTGGAAAGTGTCACCTAAGTGGAAGGGTCGAGGTGCCCGTTTCACTCTTGTTCCACTTTATTGCAAATAATTATTGACAGAAAAGTTTTAAAGAAGTGTCTAAGGGAGTAGACAAAGAGAGTAGGCAGAGTTATAAGACAAATTTCTTGGGTCATAAACTTATACAAAAACCAGGCATAGTCTTATCCTTAGCATGGTATGAAGGCCAGCGAAGCTATTACAACCTGATAATGAAACTAGAGAATGTCTTTCTCCTCTGCAGCTAACGTAGGACTTGCTCCCAAGAGGGGAAAAGACTGGTATCGGTTTCCAGCAGGAACCTGGCTCCCACTCGAGGCAGACATCCAAGGGGGAGCCTCTCGCTTCGAGCTTCTCGCCTCAGGTAAGGAGTCCACAGAGCGAAGGTGTGTGCCGAGTCTCTGGAGGCTGAGAATGAAGGATGGGTTTTTAAACTTACCTGGGCCATTTATAAGATTCATAAGAATCTTTACGAGATTCAGGAAAAGGAGTTGCCTTGGCTTTTTTAAGTCTATTGGAGAAGGGACCAGTTGGAAGTCAGAAAACTTGGCGACCATCGTTCTACTGATGCGATGGCCTTGACGAGCGGGCCGTCACTGAGCCGAGGCTTCTTTCCGCCTTCTGCCTTGCCTTGCCTAGCAGGAAATAAGTGCAATAACAGAAGCAAAATCCTTATGCTCTGTGAGAAGCAATATGCACCGGAAGAAAGACTTTTTTGGATAATTTCATCTGCTGTAAAAGCTTAGCTCTGAAAGGCCGTGGTTCCCCCTTGCTGCGCGTCTGCCCACATTCCCATTTTGATTGCTCCCCTTGAGCAGAAAACACAGGGCGCAAACGTGCGCTCTCAGATGCCGCAAAAACAAACACCCTCCGGCTTCGGGGGCCCCCCGAGCCCGCGAAGCTACAGCCTCGAGTAATAGACCGCGCTGTTTCCATGATTCTCCGCGGCTTCTGGCGCTTCACAAATCAGGTCTGATTGGGTTTCTCACTGAAGCGGTCTGACAGCCTAACCGGAGGCCTCCGGGCCGCTCTGGTTTTTCTTAGTAATGGATAAAAACAAGCCCAGAAAGCAGCCCGTCTGCAAGTGGTGGTAGCCAAACTTAGTTTTCTTTTTTATTTATTGTCATGCAATTGCTTCTTTGACCCCTCTATTGATCTCGAGTGGGAACCGGAGGGGCCTGCGGCCGGCCGAGGGACAGGAATGAGCAGCGTCGGCCCAGAAGACCGGGGAGAGGCGTTCAAAAAAGCCGAGGATTGACTGGTCCGCGAGGGGTCCCAGCGGAGCCCCGCTTACACCGGAGCATCATTTAAGCTATGTTCTTCCAGCTACCGCGTTCGCAGTAAACAGCCGCCCATCATGTGGGTCAGGCCAGCGCGGACGTCACAGCTCAGCGGTCGCGATCCGTGCAGGGCAGCAGGGAAGGGGCCCCGAGAGGCGGCGTGGAGCTCCGGAGCCGCGGGGGTTCTAAGCGACGCCTATGCCGTCCGTGCTGGCTTCTCCCCCAGCCCACCCGCCTCTCCCTCCTTCCCCAACCTCCCCACTCACCGCCCGCCCCCAGGCCTTCTGCTCTTGGCAGTCTGTTTGAAAGAAGACAGATGCTGGAGCAGTTTTCCTTAAGTTGGCTCTAATTCCACGAGGTGCAATCCACCAAACTCAGCTCTGTCCATCTTGTGGAAAGGAGAAGATCCTCAGGCAGCCCCATTTATTATTTGTCTTGACACTAACACAAATATTTTCAGGTGGGCTGGAGGCTGTCACTTTACTATCCTATGTTCTTTGCCCTCCATAAATAAGACGCATTGAAGTTCTTAAAGGCAAACAAAGAACTGTGTCCTGGGTACCGTTTGTCCTGCAGTTGCCATGTTTAATTGAACATTTTATAGCACTCTAATGTCACGTCAGGTTCTTAACGTGACATGTGTTCTTCTCTTACATTATCAGGGGCCGAGAACATCACGGAATCTTCCTTGGATCGTGTGCATGAGAAATAAGATTTACCCTGTGAGCTTCGCTGAATCATTTATGAGCTGCCTTATCTCACCCAGGCAGTTTTATAACTTGTAAATGGCCCTTCTGATCTGATGTCTGGATTTTTGTTTACTGTAAAATCCCAAAATACTATGACTATTTTCAAGATAGCAAGCTAAATTTTGCTGCAGTGTAGAATTACCCTGTATCTGTCCTTCATTTTCCCATTTATTGGTCCCAGATATGAGACATGGAACCAATTTAGGGGTGGAGGCATGAATGTATGACATTTTAGAATATGTACTCCCATAGGGCCAGGGTAACAGCCAGCGTCTGCTGAACCTCATAAAGTAATGATAGTGCTGGGCAATTGTCATTAGAGAACATGGCCCTGCACAGAGCCAACCCGTGGAGGACCCACTGGCTGCTCACCTACTAACAGAAATTAGCTGTGCTGCAAGAAAACACACACCCCACACTGAAAAAGTACAAGACACTGACTAAACCAATAAGAGATTAATTCTACTTCAATAAGAAAAAGAAGGGTGAAGGTTAAAGGTGAGTAATGAAAGAAGAATTGCAGGAAGCCGTGTTTTTATTGTGTCATTTTCAATGAGGGAGACTTCGTGAAGTAGATGGATGGGCAATGAGTGCTCGAATGAGAGAGAGCCAGCTCCCTGGGCACTGAGCCCCTGCATGTGCGAAGTCCTCAGCCCCGTACGGAGTTCTGGAAGTGGTTAGCCAGACAACACAATTTTCTTCAGCATAGATATGGACTAAACTTAAACATATACAGGGGAGTCTTACACAGACAAAGTGGTTTTCACTAGCACACAGCCATAGAGTAATATTTTCCCTGGAGTAATCTGAATTCTTCTATTTTTCTGGCAATAAATATAACTTAATATTTATTTCTGATGTCTGTTTATTGTAGGGTGACTTCTTGAACTTTTAAATGTTCCATGTAATGTGTAAGATGTAAGAATGTTTGCTTTTTATCAAAAGAATATACTTAATTTTTCAAAAATTATTTTAAAAATCCAATCATAATCCAAACATTGAGAGGGATGTTCTTTTGCATAGGAAGTGGTCCAATACATTTAATTGCATCTGGATTTCATGGCTGCTGTTGTCATTTATCTCTCAAGTCTCAACTTATGTGTCTGTAAAGAGGAAATAATGATACATAATAGTACTTACACTTTCTGTAAAGATTAAATAGGAAGTGTCTAATCTAGTTCCTAGAACATTCATAGATGCTGAATAAATACCTACTGTTATTGTTTTCCTTATAATCAGGTACATGTAAATTTGATTTGTACAACACTAGAAAAGACTGTATATAAAACTTTCCTGACAGCACTTCTTTTTTTTCTTTCTATCATAGATCATGATAGTGGCAGGGTAAGAGTGGACAGTAAGCTACATTTTTTTCACAAGTATTTATTGAGTGTTTACCATGCACTAGCACTATGAAAAATTGCAAAGGAGATAACAAATACTCGGAATTGAAAAATCTCAAGCTTCAAGTTCATGCAATATGTGAGGATGTGGGGACGGTGGGCTTTCAGGATGCGGGGATGTTCTGGATTCCATTCCTCTATAATCCACCCTTCGTGGGAAATCAAACAAATCTAATGATTCCAACTTTTGGGTCCAAGGGTTCACTCCATTCCTTCAGAGTTCCTTAAATTTCCACTAATACTGTCTTTACATAAAACCCACGTTTCCTTAATTGAATTCATCGTAAAGGGAGGCTGACCGACTCATTCTTATTTTTTTATCCCTTCTAGTCATTGTAGAAACCTCCGTTGTTAAAATATTTTTTACACATGAACAATTCATATCATGCCTATAATAAATTTTCTGTTTTCCCCAAGATGCAAATGTGAGAAACACCAAAGAAATTCAATTATAAAAACCTATTCTCATTCAGTTAAGGACAGGAAAATTTATTATGAGTTTCTATTCGCCATGTTTCACATGAGCATAAATGAATTCAATTTCAAAGTATCAGTCTGTCCTAATAGGTTTTGACTGGACTAAACATAGCATCTTGACTTATATTTCCAGTCATTTTCTTGTATATTGAGAAGATACAGCTCTACAAACATGCCCAAAAGATGAAGATTTTATAAGAAGAATTTAATACCTAGACACATTAAGAAATCTGATTCTAACTGTATTTATTTAGGCAGGGAATATATGAAAGAACAATTAAGGTTTTGGTGGGTGATGTTATGTTGTCCAACTAAGAAAGAAGCACAAGGAGATGCCTCCCACCATTGTACTGGGATCTATCTGTCGCTCAAAGATTTCTTCATGGTCCCTCTACTCCAGCTGCTGTGTGAGGAATACTGGGCATCTGCATGTGTAGACACCAGGCTTTCTTTGTAATGGGCTGTATTATAAGTGGGCCCTTAGCACATCTTTTCTCTAAAAGGCTTTCCCTCCACCCACATTGCAGGAGGAAGCATGAGGTACAAATTTTATTATTTCTTTCAGCCATAGGATCTGAGGAAAGTGTAAAGGGCAGCTGCTCCAAATAAAGCACGGGCAGGTTACCACAGCACCTCCCCACCCCAGGGGGTGAAGAATAGGTGTCAGCTGGGAGGAATGGAGTGAACCCTTGGATTCAAAAGTTGGAATCATTAGATTTGTTTGATTTCCCACGAAGGGTGGATTATTGGAAGAACTCCTGTGAAATAACTTGGCTTTGCTTTATTATCATCCAAATTCGTATGACTTAAGTCCCACTCCCAGGCACATACTACAGAGGCATCGTCGCCTACGTGCCCTAGAAGAATTGTACAAGAATCTTCTCAGCAGCACTGCCTGGAATAACAAAACCTGAAAATGCTCCAAATATCTCCTAACAGGAGAATGAATAAATAAAATGTGGTACTTTTATACAATTGATGATTATAAAGCAGTGAAAATAAATGAATCATTTCTCCATGTAGCAAGAACATTAAAAACATAATGGGATATGAAAACAACCAGAAATACACACACACACACACACACATACAATATTTCTAAAAGGCTCAAAATAAAGCAGACATAAAATCGAAGATAGTATTTACCTCTGAGAGTTTTACATGGGGGGTGTGAGTGGGACCAGCATCTATGCCGTGACCGTGGTGCTCGTATTTCCATGATCTCAGCTGAGTAGGATGCACGCTCATCTTTATTTTATTACTATGCATCATGGTTTACATATATTCTTTCTTATGTATGAAATAGCACATGATTTTTTTTTGTGGGTACCGGGGGGTCGACCTCAGGACCTCGCGCGCCAACAGGCGCCCGTGCCACTGAGCGATATCACCAGCCCCTTTTTCGTATGTGGGTTCTGGGAGTCGAACTCGGGCCCTCGCGCTTGCCAGGCAGGCACTTAAGCCGCTGAGCCATCTCACCGGCCCAGCACATGATTAAAGAGTCAATTTCTAAAGAATCTTACCTAAACAAAAGGCCAGGGGACCCCAAACCAAACAACATATGTATAGGCCTAATCCTGATAGATAATGTCCGATAGTAGGTAGATCCATGTGAAGATGTGATTTGGATACAACACCCAATATTAATTTGGAGTTCATCAAAAGCCTTGCTTTAAATTTTCCAATGCTATTTATAGGTCTTTTCCACATCTGTCATAGCTCCTGAGTGAAACTTTAAGGGTCACATTTAATGATAAAGTTTCCAGGAACTGTCTAAACTCATCATGCTTAAAATAGCAAATGGAGCTGTGCACATTTCCATTTGGGATCTCCGCGATGTGTTCTTCCTCTTTCTAAGGGATTCCATGGAGCTTTGCATGTAGACTCACATCTAAAGGGCCATTTACAGTAACTACCCTACAACCCACATTCCTGCTAAATACCCACAGTAGCTCTATTGTGAAAGATCTTTATTTTTTTCTACTTTAAAATAGAATACTGCAGCTTATCTTTATTTCTCAATTAAGTGGGAAACTTATAGAAGTTATATGTGTTTAGGATTTGAACGTCAGAGAAAGGCACTATTCAAAGTCATGAGAAAGTAATAATGACATCCCTGTCCCTCATACTTGTTGAAAATACATAAATGTTAAAAAGTGAAAAGTACGGGAAAAGAAATATAAATTGGCTATGCTTATTTTGTGGCTGAAAATGTTTTATTCTTTCAGTCTGAAACACCAGAAGTTGTTTTCATTGCAGTATAACCAAAAAATGCCCAAGCAGAAAGAAAATGTTAAGGTCAAAGTTCCAGTGAGGATTGTAAAGATTCTGATGGAGTCCAATTACTGCATCTGAAGTTATTCTCACCTCGTGGTTACGAAATGTCATTATGAGAGCAATTATTAGTGCTACAACCACAGTAAAATGTGTTGACCTACTGGCCTCTGACGAAGGTAAGTGGAAACATTCCGTGAGCTCCCTGTGGTACACTGCCCTCGAGGAACAGGATGGCAAAGAAACGTTTTGATCAGAGAAAGGGTGACCTTTTCTTCGGAAGTGATTCAATGCTTGGATAGGCTGAAATAACTAACTGAGAGGCTAACAAAAGGACGGGGGGAACCTTATTACTGTGCAATCCATGGGGAAATAGGCATTTTTATACTTTTCTACAAAATCAAGGCTCTGGTAAAAATTCTGAGGTTGGATCTGAGATGCTGCGCTCTTGATCGGCGCGAGGTTGAACAGACGCTCGTAACCAGCGAGGGCGCCTTCCCGTGGGCGCCGCACGGTGACAGCAGCGGCCTTCGGAGACGCGCCCGGCGCCTGCATCTCCGCGGACGGCGCGCCCGCAGCCTTGAGCAGCCCTCGCGGTGCTTGCTTTGCAGCTGCGGAGTCTCAGGCCCAGGCCATTTCCGTAACTTGTGTCAGTCTCCAGAAGTGTGTGGCAGAATCTGATTTTATGCTATAAGGAGCGCTTCCAACGAGAACTGCAGGTCGGTGCTCAGAGGGCTGCGGCTTATTTTTCAGAAGGATCGTCACGTCTGAAGACCACCTAGTACTACGAGCTCCTTAATACAGTAAGAATCACTTTCCACGTTAAACCACTTGCGATGGTTAAAAACGAAAGTAAGGACGTGCGCTAAAGGTTTTTCTTAGCAATTTTTTGCTTGAGCTCAGCACTTTGATTAAAATCTGGCATTCTTTTGCCTTGTGTGGAGATCTTATATTTTCAGGATAAGAAACCTTTCTCGATATTTGTAGCTTGCTCTATTTCCCAACAATTTCATTCAACATATTTCCATACATAAAGCAATCAGAGCATAAAACTATGGCAAATAGCTCTAGGAAAAACATTTTTTCAAAGCTAGGATTCAAACCCAGGGCCTTGTATACACTAAGCCAGCACTTTGCCAATGAGCTATACCCGCAGCCTCGGAACTCTTAATTTATGAGACAAGCTGAGTATACGCGAGCCTGTCACTGTCAGGAGCAAGTCACACACAGCGAGTCCTTGGTGTCATCGGTATGAGTCACAAAGAGAGAACACAAGGAAAGACATAAGGTACTAATTTCCACAATTAATGTCTAAAAGTTATCATCATCCTCGAGAATAGATTTTTTAATTCTTTGGACATTGAGGAATAGCTTAGTAACTCAAATGGGTAATCAGACCTATAGAAAAGAGTTCGGAAGAAGACGCTACGTGTCTGAAAGGCAGCGAGTAAATGTCTCTCAGAATTCAACGGACCTCGGGTTAGAATGTCACAGGAGTGAAGGGCAGGGACCCTGGAACCAGACTCGCTCAGTGAAAATACCAGTTTTGTTGTTTCTAATCTGCATGATTTTGGTAAACAGCTTAACCTTTCGGGCCCCAGATTGTTTATCTGTAAAATGGAAAAAATAATATTCCCTATCTTCTAGGGTTCTCATGTTAATGTATAATTTAATCTACAGTTAGCACTTGTGTTGGCGCAGGGCACCTGTTAAATAGTGCACACGTTTGCTACTATTAATAACACGTCCAAACATGGCTGTATTCAGAGAATGAAATTCATGAAACCAACTTTTTCAGCAAAGTGGAAATTGCAAAGATAGTGATAATCAAAGATTCTATTCTACATGATTTGATGAAGGTAGAGTCAAGAATTTTCTAAAACATAAAATGAAGTTTGCCTTCAGCATTTTAACTTTCTGATCTTCAACTTATCTTCTTCTATGTGCCTGCCTTATTTTAATAGACCAGTATTTTCCAAAACTTTAAAATAATAAACACTTTCATTCATCTATTCAACCAGTATTTTTGGAGTCCCTACTATGGCCAAAGCATGTTCTAGATGTCGGGAGACAATGGTGACTGAGATAATAAAATGCTTGCTCTCTTGGGACCTAATTAGAAATCTGTGTGGAGCAGCAAGAGGAGGATATATAAATAAATAAACAATCATAGATTGAGACGAGTTATAGGATGGAAGTGACAGATTGAGGAGTATGGAAGAGCAAGATGGGTTACTCTAGTTGAGATACATGAGTGTCTCCAAAAAAGTAAGACAGTATTTAACAGAAATCGGAAGGAAGACAGGAAGACCTTAAGGCCTTAGACTCAGGGGTAGGGCGCAGCAAGGGTTTCAAGGAACCAGAATCACTCGGAGGTAAGAACCAATGCAAGTCTGGACAGAGAAACAAGGGCATTCCGCTTAGAGATGGTGAGTCCAAGATCAGGAGACGGGGCGTTTAGTTCCACTCTAAATACTGTAAAGAAGCCATTGGAGGGCTTTTTGTGGGGAGTTAATAAAATATGTTTTATATTTTAAAATTATTATTCTTGATGCTCCATGACGAATGGGTAAAGAACTCAGTCTAAACATTACCACTTCCAGGAATTTACATTTATGTCTCAGCCCGAACTCCTTTGAACAGAATTTCTAGCCTCAGAACATAAGCAGACTGCGCGTTGTTCCTGAAGTCCCTACCAGTGCATACAATCCCTTAGGATTCCTTGGTGGCTGAAGTTTTCCTCACTTGGTTAATATTTATTCCGAGACAGGAAGTGGGTCCATCTCCCCGTTGCAACTTCCTAGGCCCATTGCTAGAAGGAATGGCGATTGATTAGGTCTGGAACGCCTTACTTTTCATTTGAAGTCCACAGATGGGAGATCGCGATGACCACTCCCTCGGGCCCAGCCCCCCACCCAATGCTTTTCTCTTCCTTTCTTTCGTCTGCTGCAATATCACCAGCTGCTGCGGGTTTGAGTTCACCTCTGCTACTCTTCTTTCTCCTCGCTGTGTCCCTCATAGAAGGACACATGATAGTCATTATGCAGTGCTTTGCTCCCCAGTACCCACTTAGTAGGCCACCCCCAGGTGGCCCACGCTGTAAGGAGGACTTCTGAGGAAAGGCCACTACTCTGGGCGTAAACCCGCAAGTGAGGCTGGTCATCTGTCAGCTGATGTCTGCGGTGGCGATAGTAGTCAAGGTCACTTACTGACAAGTGCTCCTGGGAGATGTGTTATCTGTCTTTTTCCAAAGCTGGCCTTGCAGGTCATTGTCACCTAAGCCAAGCCAACAACATTCCCATTACTTTTCATTTCACTATCACCAAAATTCTATATCCCCAAATCCATATTACTAGACTCACAAAAGGGTAATACTGAGCGGAAAGCTAGAAAAGAAAGTACGTCCGATCTCACATCACTGCCTTTCGGAGACCTGCGAGCCACTGGAAGCTCTATGTGTCCTGCTGAGCTACTCCGTAACTTAAATTTACTTTGTGTGTAGTTTTGGCTAGGTATTTGTTTTAGTAAGTATGTTTTGACACCTTGGCTTCGGCACTTCAAAGTACAACTCACAGACCTTCGCAGTTTTTCAGAGTTTACTTTCCCACAGGCCAGCTCTAAGTGGCTGCCTAAGAAATCCACAAGGCAACAGCCAGAAGATGCTGCGTGAGCTTTAGAAAGTATCCGGCATCACTAAATACATAAGTCCACATCTCTTAGGTCTTCAAAGATCCACAAAAAGAGAAACTTTCAAAAACAGTTCTGCCATTTTAGTAAATAGTGATAATCATAACGACACAAGAATCTTGCCTGCATGCCGTCTTATCTGCTCTGGTAGCTAGATTCGGCATATTAATAGGTGCTAAGACTTTAAAAAATAGTGGCGTTCTGTAATCTAGCATGACGTGATCTTATCGTGGTGCCACTGTAGGGCCAAATGCAAGATGGCTCTGGAAAGCGTGCCTCTCCTTCAAACAGGAGCCAGTATGAATTGGACCATGTCAAACCTAGGAGAACGATGGGCTCTATGTATTGCTTGTTTATTCGTTTTTGAAGAGTAAGCCAAAGTCAACTTGCTGGAAGGATAGAAGGGCTCCGTTGGCCATATTTATTTCTATACAGTGAGGAGAGCCTCACTGTGGTTCTTACTGTGATGTACAACTGCCTTTCCTCTCACTTTCTAAACTTTCATTTTGCAAAAAACCACTCTATTTCATTAATCCTAGACACTACAGTTTACATTTGCAAAAGCTTTTGCTGACTAAATCTTAAATCTCTCTTAAGACTCGCTTCAGGCATTCCTCCTTCTAGAAAGTCAGCTTTGACTTTGGACAAGCGTTCTCGAGTGTGGTAAATAGAGTGGATGGGTAATAATTTCAACAAGCACTGCAGTGGGAAAGGACAGTGGGAAAGGACAAAGTTGAATAAGACACAGTTCATAGTCAAAAATATCACATTTTTCACATTCTCTCTAGGTCTTCTACTTCTGCAAAGCATTCAATATCATTTCCTAATGGTAATGCCATATAATTTTGTACAGAACTTTATAGTGTTCTGCTCCTCCTGAATATGTGATCCCCTACCATGGGTCATAAGCCTGGGTAGAAAAAAGGCAGCAATCTTGGCAGGGGTGGGAGGCTGGCACCTATGAAGAACTGGGATCTTCCAGATGGCCCGTGGGTCCAAAAACTGTGTGCCTGACAGCTGCGTCTAAGATACTCTTGAGGGCACTGTCCTTTCCTTATTCTCTGACTTATGCTTTTACCTCCCTTCCCCAACTTGGTAAGCATTATTTTGGACACCAGCACACTCCGAGTACTGTAGGATAGTAAAGAGGAGCATAAGTGTTCTTTCTTGGTGATACCATTGTTCAGTGTCTTCATATCCTCTAAATATTTGCCCAGCACATATTTAAGGATGACCTTCCTGCTCGCACACTTTTTGTCTCCCCCGATGTCCCCAGGAAGGGGATGCCACTGCTCTGTGGGCTGTAGGTAATGCATTTCCCCTGACTGTTGCTCTCCTTTCTCCCTAAATTTCCAGCATTCCACTCCATGCAGAAAACTGGGATCCCATGGATTTTCCACGCAATATTTTAAAGTATATATTATCTTTTTAATTAACAAATAAAAATTGTAAATATTTATGGTATTCAGTAAGACGTCTTCATATGTGTATAAATTGTATATGGTTCAAACAAGCTAATCAACATCTCCATTACCTCACACGTGTCATTTTTTGTTTGCATGGTGAGAGCATTTAAAATCTACTCCTGAAAGCTAGCAATTTTCAAATATCCAATACATTGATAGTAACTGTAATCTACCCTATTGTGTAGTAGGTCTCCTAAGCTTATTTCTCCTCTCTGAGATTTTGTATCTCAGACAAACAACTTCCCAGTCCCCATCTCCACCCCACACAACCGGCCCAGGCCCTGGTACTCACCATTCTACTCTCCCAGGCAGAATTCTTTGACACGATATGAAAGAACTTCACCTAGCTCTCTTTCTGTCTGACCCAACCCTGGCCCATAAGAAAGCATAAACAGTCTTGCCGCCCACCATTGTTTCTTCTTCTGACACCACTGGCACCAGTCACACACACACACACACACACACACACACACACAGCCATCTCACTGAGCTGCATCCCACCCCTGCTTTTTAGTTTTTATTTTGAGACCCGCTAAGGGTCTCACTAAATTGCTAAGTTGCCCAGGCTTGGTTTGAACTCCCGGTCCTGCTACCTCAGCTCCCAAGGGTGTGCCCTGCATGGCCGGTCACAGACTTTCGCCCTTGATTTCCCATGCTATGATAAGTAGCAAGGCAGATAAGGTCCTCCAGTGATTGGATGACGCAAAAAGATGAACAGCTGTTCCCATGGCAGACCGCCTTCATGAGAGGGAAGGAAACCAGATGAGAGGCCGCGCAGCCCGCTTTTTTTGTTCAGAACAGAAAGACATGCTGAAGCAGGCTGGAGGCAAAGTTGCCTGTGACACTCCTCCCCCAGCTCCAAGCAGCTCAGTGTAGAAAGAGGCCTCCCGCCTTGGGGACAGACACCTGTGCCTTACACTAGAAACTCAGCGTTCAGCAAAGCCCACAGCCAGCGGCCCAGGCATACCACAGAAATCAGAGCCGTGTGGACGGAAAACCGACGCAGCCACCACCCGCGTCCGCCCCTTCGCAGCACAGCAAGGGTTCCCACAAAAAGCAGGCACTCGAGAAGTATGGGGCTTGTTCCTCCTCCTCCTCCTCCTCCTCTTCCTCCTCTTTCTCCTCCTCCTCTTCCTCCTCTTTCTCCTCCTCCTCCTCTACTTCTTCTTCTCCTTCTTCTTCTCTTCTTTTAGCTGTCAATTAAAAAAGTGTTGACATTACCATCTTTTTGCTGCCACTGAGCATTTTAGGGGAAGAAGTATTCATTTCGTTTATGTACAGATCGAAACATCATTCATCTGACCCCAAAGCTTCAGAATTCATCTTAAATCCATATTTGTATGCAAGATTTTACTGAGGGAGGGATGCAGTTTATGGCACTGTTGTAAGAAATTTCCCCACTGAAAGAACACAGAAATTCTGCACAGAGTAAAATGCCGATAATAGCTGAAGCTGAATAAAAAGGGAACTCATGGTGTACCTGAAATGAAAAGGAATACAGTGCTTTTAAGACTCCGTGGATGGCCAGGGAAGGTATCAGACTGACCTGGGTCCTATTGCTTGGGGAATTCCAGGAGGAGGCTACAATTTTAATTGCAAAAGGATGGTGGGAATTATGTGCGTTCCACACAGAGCACATAGCTTGTAAGGACATCCCCATTCCTCACAAACATACATGAAGCATTAACAAATATTGACCATATGCTAGGCCATAAAACAATTCTCAGTGAATTCCAAAGTGTTTAAAGCTGATAAAATATATTCTCTGAATACAGCAGAATTAAGCGAGGAATCTATAACACACACACACACACACACACACACACACACTCAGTATGGAATCCTCATATTTTTCAATAATAAGAAAAAGACTTCTAAGTGATCAATGGGTCAAAGATGGATTCACAAGAGAAATTGGGCAATATTTTTTGATGAATAGTAATAAATTTTACATACCAAAACTTGCAGATGCAACTAAAACGCTGCTTAAAGAGAAATTTATAGTCTTAAGTTTAAAATATTAAAAATGTGGGAAAAGAAGAAAAGCCAAAAACCAATTATTTAAAGATCCACCTCAAAGAAGTCAGAAAAAGAGCAGGAAATGAAACCCAAAGATGGAGAAGGAAAGAAATAATAAAGACAAGGTAAATAAATAAAATGTAAAGCAAATATAGAATAGAGGGACTCAGCAAAGCCAAAGTCAGCTCTTTGAAAAGACCAATAAATTTTTTAAATCCTTGTCAAAAATATCAAGAGAAATGAGAAAATAGTAAGTTACCAATATTAGGGATAAAATGACATCTATATTGTTTCACATCCTGCACATATTTTAAAAATTATGGGTGGGTAGCTTGTCTTCTTAATATGAGTGATAAAATGACAAAACCTCAATCTAACCGTGAGAAAAACATCAGAAATCCAAAAAGAGGAACATTCTGTAAAATACCTGACCAGTACTTCGCAAAACTGTCAAAGTTCTCAAAAACAAGGAAAGTTGGAAGTGATAACTAGATGTGATACTCAGGATGAGGTCCTAAACCAAAAAGACCTGAGCTGTAGTGTGAATAATACTGTATCGTATATTTAAAAATTGATTAAGAGAGAAGATTTTGTGTTAAATGTTCTTTTTTGTTTTTGTTTGTTTGGTTGGTTGGCTTTTTTTTTTTTTTTTTTTTTTTTTTTTTTGGTTTTTGGAGACAGGGTCTCACTCCACAGTTCATGCTGGCCTTGAGCTCTTTATGTAGCCCTGGCTGCCCTTAAATTTGTGGCAATCCTCCTGCCTCAGCCTCCTGAGTGCTGGGATTACACCTGGCTTGTGTTAAATGTTCTTATAACAACAACGAAAAAAAAACATGGAGGGAAGAAATTCTCTTTAGAGGTTATAGCCATGTTTACGGAATTGTTTATGGTTATGGTTTCATAAGGATGCACTTACCTTCAAACTCATCAAGACGTAGATATTAAATATGAGCACCTTTTCATATGTCAATCATACCTCAGTTTTTTAAATGTGTTCTAAAAAAGAATTAAAATTCAAATAAAGTGTGGATTTAGTTAATAATAATGCATCAGTATTTGTTCATTAGTTGTGACATATGTACAATAATAATATAAATTGTTAGCCGTGGGAAGAAATGGGAAATACAATATTATGGGAACTTTCTATACTATCTCTCAATTTTTTTTTTTTTTTTGTGGGTACCGGAGGGTCGACCTCAGGACCTCACGCGCCAGCAGGCGCCCATGCCACTGAGCGATATCACCGGCCCCTTTTTCGTATGTGGGTTTCGGGAGTCGAACTTGGGCCCTCACGCTTGCCGGGCTGGCGCTTACGCCGCTGAGCCATCTCACCGGCCCTATCTCTCAATTTTTTAATTTAAAAATTTTCAACTTGTCAATTTAAAACCATTTAAAATAAAAGTTTTATTTTAAAAAGATTATAGATATTATTATGAATTATGATACGACTAGAATGTCAGTAAATGACAAATTTAAATGAAATGGATGAATCCTTAGAAAAGCTCAATTTATATAAACTGACATGAGGGAAAATAAGATATACAACTAATCTTGTAACACAACTATTTTTAAAATTAAACTTGTAATTTAAAACCTTCCTACTAAAGCCTTGGGCCCAAAGGATCTTATTGATAAGTTTTACCAAATGAATGCCATTTTGCACAGTCACAAACTATTTCAAAGAATTAAAACAGAAGGAATACTTTCTACCTCATTTGCTGTCTTTCTTTTTTTTTTTTTTTTGGTACCGGGGATCAAGCTCAGGACCTTGAGCTTGACAGGCAGGCAATGTGCTGCTGAGCTATATCCCCAGCCCTCATCTGCTTTCTTTAAAGCTTGAGAAGAACATTACAAAAAAGATAATGGCAGGCCCATCTCACTAATAACACAGACACACAAAGAAATCTTAAATGTTAGCAAACCAAATCCAATGATACACAAAGATTACCATCACATGACAAAACCAAATTGAGCTTGAGAATGCAAAGTTGGTTTAAAATGTAAAAGTCAGCCTATATAACTCATCATATTAAAAGAATAAAGAAGGCAATAGATGCTAGAAAGTCCCTGTTTATAATAAAATAATTAGAAAACTAGAAATGGAAGGAAACTTTTTAACCTGATGGCAAAATTGTATACATAGAAATAAAAATAAACCTATAAATAAAGTATAGAATTAATAAGTTTGAAAAGTCCTTAGATAGAAGATTAATGTATGTAATGCAACAATATTTCTATGGACCAAGAACAAGAAATCAGAAATTTTTAAAAATTTAAGGACATCATGGATAATACCATTAAAATTCTGAGATACCTGGAAATATAGTGAAAGATTTAAAAGTCCTATGCACAGAAGGCATAAAATATTATTGAAGAAAATTTTTAAAACTTCTTGAATCCATCTGGAATTAATTTTGGTATAGTATGCGAGGTAGAGATTTAACTTAATATTTTTCCAATTACAGAAGCAACTGTTTCAGCACAAACTGAGTATTCTTCTGCTGCTTTGAAATGTCCCATTTCTCATACATTAAAATTTATTTTGGGTGCCCTTTCTGTGGCTTGTGCCACTGATTAATCTAATCTTACACAAATACAAACTAGTCTAAATATGATGGCTGTTAAAAAACATTTCAACAACTTTAAAGACCATTGTAATTGGCTTTTGTTAGCAATTCATGCATTAGGCAGCATCCTGTCTTTAAAAAAATATATATATATCTATATCTATATCTATATCTATATCTATATAGATATAGATATATATGAGTTCCATTGGACCTGGAAGAGCAGTTGATTTTTGTAAGGTAGCATGAAATGAGGAAATAGCATAATACAAAAAAGCAGATTGGTTAACATCAGGCTACTTCGTGTAACCTTCCTTGTAAGGAATTCTTATCATGCTATTAATAAGGCTACTGGCTACTTTGTTGCTATGACTTTCTTCTTGTTGCTGTTTTGTAAAACTGATCTATTTGGGGATTTTCCTTTTTTTAAAGTTTCACATTAGGGCTCCATTTTTGTTTGGTATGTTGGAACCTAAGCTCAAAACAATGGTCTCGTAAATTCCATTTAACATAATTTATAATGCATTTCATTATCAAATTAGACAGTCATTAATGCATTATTTAACTTCCTGTCCACATCTGCGCGCTTTTTCTTTAACATGGGTTTTATAATTCTATTGTTTCTCCCTCAAACTACCAATAGAAATTTTATCAGAACTGCAATAAAAACCAATCCGTCAAGTTGAAGAAGGGAGGAATCGAGGCTTGTTTGTGTTGAGTTTTCCCATAGGGTAATATACAGTACAACTTTCTATTCTTGGCAGGCCAATAGAAGCCATGTTAAAGCATGAATTTCAAATTGTTAAATCTTTCTTTGTTATAAGAATGTTAAGAATGGTATGCTCTGATATGATGACGTGCAGGATTTTGATTTAGAAAGCACTAGATTCAAATGGTCAGTTCAGTATTGCTAGCTATGCATCCATGGACTGTATGGCTCCATTCCTCACAGAAAATCCTTTTTACAGGACTTTTCTGAGAACTCAGACTATGTACCAAATAATCTTAGCACATTACCTAGCACATAGTGCACACTTAAATTACATTAGTTTCCACTTTTCTGTTATTCTTCGCTACAGCTCCCTCAACTTCTTTTATAGGAAGTCAGTTTTCAAGTGAGTGTATGTAATGCAACAATATGCATATGATTTGATCAGCAACATTTGAAATAAAGAATTTAAGTGCTTTCTACTCCCCTGGGGACTGTACTGGAAATGACGCAGGGCAGAAACTGCTTTCTTGACATATTGAAAGATGTACCACCCTTCCATCTCCTCTCCTGGTCGGTGTTTCCAGTCACCCAAACGGGGCTCAGAGCAGGCAAAATAAGTTCAGGGCTTAAAAAAGAGCAGCAAAAGCCCACTTACTTTTCTAAGAATTAACTTTCTAAAGATATTTAAAGGGAAACTATTTCTGGGACTGTTTTGGAGAAATACAATTCACTCATTTCAAACAGTGAGTACCAGGAGAGACCCATTTAATTTTGTCTAAATACCGGTAGTTAGGCCTTACTTATTAACACACGCACAGACACAAAAATTTCAGACACTGAAAAATACACGAAGAAGATCCAAAGACGTTCAAGCAACAGAAATGAGATGAAAATGGAGATCTGCCGCAGCGCCCCTGCCCCGTGTGCACAGAGAGCGCGGGGTCTTCGATGGGCGGGCGGCGGTAACAGCAAGGCCGTCAGGCTCATCGTGTATTCAAGGTGGGCTGCTGTAGAACAATTTGTTTCACAACCAAAAGTTGACAGAACAAATCCAAACCATTTCTGTGTACATGTTTACACGGGCAGCAATTGACATCCGCCGCGGGTCTGAAGGTGGGTCTGAAGTCCCTCATGCTTTTTGTAACATTTTCAAATTCACTGCTGTCTTCTAGATGACAGGAAATCCAGGTCTGCCTTCCTCCTGGGAGATCTTTATTCACAGACAAGTCAAAAACCCTTGACAAAAGGCAACCAAGGGAACTTGCTGACCTTTTAACTGTCTGCCTAACATCAATGCAAGTATTGTTCCCTGATAAAACAAGAAATTCAATTTAAGGGGAAATTTAGAAGGCATTGGAGTCACTCTCATTTTATTTTACCTCTCGGGCTGTCTTTCAAACTGAGAACACATGTAAATAAACAAGAGCTGACTCTCATTCCAAGGATTCAATAACAAATATCTGCTCTCACAGCTTGATGTAAATGAGACATTGTCTCCTTGTTTATCTCTCCTTGCAGCCATTTGCTCATTTCCCCTCACCCTTTCACACGTACACACGTGTGCGCGCATACACACATGCACAATTACTGAGAATTAAAGCTTCATGTCTTTCGACAGAGCATTAATTTTTTCCATCCCATGTCCTACATCTTGAAATGCTGTATTCTTTTATAATTGGGGGGAAAAAACAAATCGTATCCCAATGAGATCTTCGTTATTTGCATGATGTATCCAAAGTGAAACTATTCAAGTGAAGACGTTATTAATCTTTTAATTACATAGAGTCTTACTTAGGTTGTAATAATTTTTGTCTTGGCATATACTAATGAAAATATAGTTTTTCCTCTTACAGTTGATGAAACGTTCATTCACCAAACAGTGATTGAGTGTCAAAAGTTGTACCGGGAGTACAGTCAAATGTGACAGTCACTGCCTGAGGGGACGTGGCTAAGGGGCACAGGTGAAGGACTGGCTCTGGGTTACCAAAGTGCAGGAATCACATCAATGACCATAAAAGAGAACACTCCTACGTGAAACACTGGCAAAGTATTCTATTTCTGCCCCATAGAATCTCATATCCCCATAATTTCTCACCTTCGAGTCCCCTCCCCACTAAACTCAGCCCTTCTGAGTAACATAATAGTTCAGTGCACTACTGAGGTGCCTTGGAAGGGGCTGGAAGGAAGGAAAAAGAAGACTTTCTTAGATCTATCAAGTCATACTTTTTAAAAGCTGGCGTGAAGTATTTATATAATGTAGCACAGAACACTCAGCGCCTCTTAACGTCTGCAGAATTCTCAGCTACCCAAAGGAATGTGCTGCAGCCCCCACGCTGCAGGATTCCTGGCTTCTGAAGAGCAAAGACGACCGAGGGTGTAAATGGGAGGAATTCTGTCATCTTCTCTTTCGCCTTTATACTCTTTCTGCCATGCCTACTAGGATAGTATCATTTATCATTAATTTCCAAGCAAAAACAAAATCTTAGAAACACACAGGGTTAACTGCTAAGCTAGCAAACGAAGAACTTTTTTGGTTTGGCCCTTCCTGTAAACCTAATTCCTTGCCAGTAAGCAGGTGGCTGCAGGGAGTGGCCACACTGCTGCCCTACTTGGCTCCTCTGCAAATCATCCGCTAAGAGCAGGCTTCTGTTCCAGTGCATTAACCCAAGGACACATCATTTGGACTGACTGGGATGGAGAGCACGGGCCACTGCAGAGCTTTGCCAATAAGTGGTTTCCAAGGGCCTTCCATGCAGCCAGGAGCCCGGGCCTCAGAACCAGCAGTCCCACTGCAACTTGGCAAATGAGAAAGTGGGCAGAAACCCCTAAGCATCACTGTGTACATATGCCTGTCCCTAATAAAAATATAATTCTCAAAACACCACAGTAAATCACCCTTACTCTCCTTGCAAATTTCTAGAATTCTGAAGTGTAATTCTCAAAGACTCACAGAGTTGGAATTCAAATGTTTACAGAGTACCCCAGTCACGACTTTCATCTCAGCTTAGTCTAAAGCCTGCAGCAGCAATTGTGGGCTGTGTTTGGCATTGCCTGACAACGAGGCCAGGCACCGCGCAGAGTGAAGCCCGAGCGTCCTCCGGGGCCCTTACCAAGTGGACTGACACCAAAGGCTTTCCGTTTGATTTTATGACTGAGCCGGAAATACTTCACATCGCGTTTCAGTGTACGCGTATACTCACGGACAGACACGTGGATCGCAATAAAACTGAAACAAAAGTTTGACCCAACAAATAGGGATAACACTTCTAACATGCACTGTACTCCAAGTGTTTTCCACTTTATTCTGATTATTACGTTTCCAGTTTTGACTCAGGAGTTCATCTCAAGACCCAGTGATTCAGCCCTAGTAGTTTAAAAGCTAGCCCTGCTGTATGCACTGCTCCCACTTCCACGCCACAGCACGCGCACGCGCATGCGCACGCGCACTTAGCTTGCTTGGTACAGCTTTGAGGCTGCCGACGGTACATTAAGTCCGGGGAATGGAGTAAAGCTGTGTGATAGAAACAATGCGATGCCTACCGCAGGTGAGGTTTATACGACTGTTTAGAGGATCTTTGTAATGAGAAATGCCTAGGTAATAAATGGAAGGTAGCTGGGCGTTGCTCTCCAGCTCTCTCTATTGTCTACCCATACTTGTGAATATAGCAAAGGTAGGAATTATGCCCCATTCATCTTTGCAGCTCTTGCGTACAGCTTAGAGTCTTGGATGTAGCAGTTGCTCAATAAATATTTATTGAGGAAATGGAAAGAAAGGTGAGTGACATCCAAAGCCCTCTCTAAGCCAGGCATAGTGGCACACCCCTGTAATCCCAGCACTCGGGAGGCTGAGGCACGAGGATCACTGCAAGTTTGAGGCCGGCCTGGGCTTCACAGTGAATTCAAGTCAGCCTGAGCTACACAGCAAGACCATGTCTCCACAGACAAACAAGCCCTTTCTGAGTGTTTTCCACCACAGCAAATCTAAGAGTCATGTGAAAGTTTATCATGAGGGGGGCTCTGCCTGAAGAGAAGTTGTTTTGTTTAGCTGTAATTGTTTGGACTTCTTTGTGATTATTCGTTCTTGGAAAGCAGGACAGGCAGGACTGGAGACATGCATTTGTTTACTGTAACTGTTCTACACTATATGCGTGGCCAGGGCTAGAAAACACCTTCCGTGTGCCCATAATGTCCACCTGAAATCAATCAAAAAATTAGTCTTGTGAAATCCATGCATGAGATCTCTACAAAGTAGATATTAACACTGCTTAATTCACCCTGCATCTTGTTCAGCACCAAATCCATCACAGAAGAATTTTTCTAATTCTGTTCATATTCCAGCCAACTTCTATTTGAAGAACTCAGGATAACAGTAGGATTCAAGTTTAAGGACAATTCTTCCCTTTCGTCTTCTCCCCTAGCCCTTTAAACATGTTCCAGGCTTAGGCAATTAAAACATCTAACTTTTAAACAAAGGTTTATAGTGTTCATGTAGTCACATAGATGATCTCAATTAATCCTCATTATGATCCTGCGATGTAAGGGATTCCGCAGATTCAGAATGGCCTTGTCCTGCTTTTATCCTCCCGTCTTTAATTCCAATCATTCACTTCGGTGAAGCACGGCTTCTTTCCCTGTACTCCACCAGGCTGGTTTAGTACCAGTGAATTGTTGCATAATCTCAACATCAGCTAGCTTCTGATGTTAGCCAGAATTTACCCCTGACAGTATTTTATAACTTCTAAGAGTATTAATTTCCCTTACCGCCAACATGGCCCTGATCCTGTTTTTGAATGTAGACTATTGATATTGTTCATCTCTAAAGTGCTAAGATATGGTACTTAATGTATAATGTCAGAACAGTAATTCAATTCTTGTAGGGTTTTATTTTAATTCTTCCAGGAGATATTTATATATTAATAAAAAGGGGTATTCACACATATATTTTGTTGAGTATTTTATAAGCAATATCAAGTGATTAAGATGGATTTGTGTAAAAGAGCCCCCCTAAGAGGCAGTAAATGGACACGAAGTGTGGATGAAAGAACTGAAAACGTGGGCCTGTCGAGTTCTGTGAGCCATCAGGGGGCTGGTGAAATGAGGGTGAATAGAACTCTTTCTTCCTGCAAGAATGCCCTGCTTCTGACCCTGTCCTGGCCGACATTAGTATACTCTATATCTACCAATTCTGGAAAATAGTTCCACCACTTTGGAGCAATGACTCAACTTGAGCTGAAAACTTTATTTAGATTTTGTGATTTTTAGTTGATCATAGTGGAGTCTGAGAATGTTGTGCTCTGATGAAACTTACTGCCCTCGCCAGGAGAAGGATCCCTCGCCACTGAGCCCCTGGTCATGGAGGGGAGCAATGTCGCACTTTTGCAGTGATCACTGGAGTAATTGTAGATGCGCCGTCAACCAGCAATGATCAAATTTAACTACCTGCTTCCAATTCAGTTCACAGCTCTGTAGCTAAAATTGGGATCATCCTTTCAGGTTAGAGTAGCTGGTTAGTACAGAAGGAAAAGATAAATCATGTGGTCTTGTAGTTGATGAAGAAGGGCCAAATGCCCTTTCAGAACTGTTTCCTTGGCTTTACAGACTTTGAAAGTAGAGATAGTATAGGAAGAAATAAAAATCTAGTGATTTATTCATCCTTGGTGGGTGACTCTACACTTCCGTAAGCGTTATCTTCTCTGGCTTGCACTGTCCTTCTATGGCGAAGGAGCCACGCAGTCTTCCCCATATCCAAAGGCGTCTCAGGCAGACGAAACCCTCTCCACGCTCTCACCAGTGTGACACACGGTCTGGCCATGGCGCTGCCTGCTTAGTGAGGCTCATGCAATGGTTAAGACCTCGAGTGGATTTACCAGGAAGCTAATGAAGAGCGTGCTCCAGTACCTCAAGGCCCTGAACTGATCTTTTCCTTTGCAATTCTGCAGTGTTTTGCTGAAATAACACTCCCATTATTGCATAAACTGCAAGTTCCACAAAACCTAGACTCACCCATGGCAAGAACAAAGTTACTGCAGCAAGCAGGCAGATATTCTCACCCCAGCCAGGCTCGGGAGTCATTATTCGTGTTCATCTTTTGGGGGTATTTACACACTGGGTTCAGAGCCTCTCCGGAAGAGGACAGGGGCTGAGGTCTGAGCTAAGACCTTGCTTTCTGCATTTGCCAGGAGAGAGAGCGCTATTTCCCCAATTTGCGTGTGAGGTCTCACAAAATGTACTTCTTCCGTCATCACTATTCTTGCATTCAATAACATTGCAAGTACAGGATGAAAACTCCAATTAGTTGCTAAGGTTCTAAGCAAATTAAGAAAACCACTTTTAGGGGGGCTATCTTCAAAAGTCACATCATTTAAATTTTATTCTTCTATTTCAAGGTACCCACATGCCCAGTTTTGTTTTTGTTTTGTTTTTAGAGAGAGATAATTGTTTTTTAATCAGATTTTATTGGTACACTTTAGATATACATAATGATCACATTCATCATAGAGAATTTGTACCTGTACCTGATATATCTTATTTTTTTCCCATTCCCCTTCCCTCCCTTCAACCCCTCCTCCCCTCCCCATTTTCAAAAGCTTTGTTTCCATGTTTTCCCTCTTTTTTCTTTTTTTTTTTTTTACTTTTCCCTTCTTTCTTCTCCCCCTCCCCTTAGAGAGAGCTAATTGTTAATGGTATGTTATTAAATGTATTTGAAAAGAGCATCATCAACTAGAGATTTTTAAAAATGTGGATGTAAGTTCTTATCTAGCTTCAGACACATCATGCAAGCAGTGCCTTGATTCTCCAAGGTGTTCTCACTTAACTGAAAATCTGTAAGCCAAGGCGACTTTCAAATTATTTTAAAGACCCCTTGGGTGAAATATGCAATGCACTTTTGAAATATGCCGCTGTCACAGCTGCCGTCTGATCAGGCGTGGGTGCCAAGCTGTGCCTGCCGGCAGTCTGTGTGCCCGCTGCTGCCAGGTGGCATCGGCGTCCTCGCAGCATCCTCCTCCCGCCTGCCAGGAGGGAACAGAGCCGCCTCTCCCTGGGGAGCTCCCGCTGGTGACCCGAAGAATCTGTCTGCGGGAAAGAGATGGCAAGCGTACTTGGAAATCTGAATTATTGCTGTCATCAGCACTTTGCTTTCCCATGGGGCTGAACCTTTGACATTGAGACAGTTTGCTTCTACATAGTTACAATTTTGTAATTTACAGAAATACGAAGATTGGTAGTTAGTTGTTCCTGGCTGCGTAGGAAGCAGAAAATCTTTCTTTGTAAACTTAATGAAAAGAAAATGAAGAAATGATACTCAAGGAAGTTGCCTTAAAACTTTTGTAGTTGCCAGTTTATTATTTAAGAGAGCACCTGAGGTATCCATTCTAATGATGCTAAGCCTAAAACGTAAAGCAAACAAAAATTATACACTTTGGTGTATAATTATACACTTTTGCCTTCTCCGATGAAAAGTAGATCATCTTTGGTTTAAGACTAAGCATCCCCCCAAAGAATAATAGGACAGGAAATGAAAATACTGTGTGTCTGTAGACTTGGGGCTGCATCTCTCTATGCAAAGGACAGTAGCGGCAATCGTGCAGATGAGAGAAAAGTGTGGGTTTAAGCCACTTGTGCCAGCTGGCTCTGGTGCACAGCAGTGGGTGAAAATGACTACAGAGCCAACCATGTGCAAAAAAGCATTTTTTGGGCAGGTGAGATGGCTCAGCGACATAAGCGCCTGCCTGGCAAGCGCGAGGGCCTGAGTTCGACTCCTGGTACCCACATACGAAAAAAGGGCCGGTGATATCGCTCAGCGGCATGGGTGCCTGCTGGCGCGCAAGGTCCTGAGGTCAACACTGGTACCCACAAAAAACAGAAAAAAAAGCATTTTTCACTTCAAAACTCCTCAGATACCTTCCATCAGCTGTTCACTGCTAATCCATAGCTATCTCACTTGGGTTTGTTTTTGACTTGTTTTTGTTTTTGTTTTTCTCTTTCAGCACTCAGGATTGAACCCACACACATGCTAGGCAAGAGCTCTATCACTGAGTCATGATCACAACCCCACTTTTTTCTTTTTAGACCATTGAAAAAACATTGATAAATTGATCCTCGATCAATTTATATCTGAATATGATAGGACATTAACGAAGAAATTTTCAATCACTTAAAACTTATTTCTTAAGCAACTAACTTGCTTATACTAGTATGGCAAAAATTTATGAAGCAAACTAAATAAATTTATAACTACAAAAATATGACTTGAAGTCAACTTACTCCCTACCCACAATACATGACCATTAAAGAACAGCTAGCAAATTAGCTTTGTGGTAGAAAAAAGCTATCATAAAGTCATTTTTCCCCCATAAGTTTGTATCATCTCTCCTAAAACAGCATTGTTTTATTTTTCTTAAATATTTTATTTATTTACCACAGTGATATATGTGCACCCATGTTTATAGTAGCACAGTTTGTAATAGTCAAATCCTGGAAACAACCCAAATACCCATCAAGCAAGGAATGGATAAAAATGATGTGGTCCTTTTAATGGAGTACTACTCTGCCATAAAGAAGGATAAACTTGAGACTTTTGTAGGTAAATGGAAGCAACTTGAGACCACGCTCATAAGTGAAATAAATCAGACTCACATGTGTAAACACTGGATTGTTTCCCTGGTGTGAGAAACTGAAAGAGTAAATGAGGACCAAAATGCACAATAGATATTGTGAAATGGGAAGAAATTGTTTAAAACAAAAGAGGAACTAGGGTGGGGGAAAGGCGAAAGGAAGGAAAGGAAAAGGGAAAAAAAATACAAGATGGTGGTACTACAAGTTTCTCTTAGTTCATTGCAAAGAAAGGTTTGTGCTAATGCTGTGTAAGCCTGTATTTTGTACTTGGAGTAACTACTTTGAAGATAGCAGTATACAGTGTATTAACTATTGTTATTCTGCTGTTATTTTGTTACAAAATTTTGTTTTATTTTTTCCATAAAATAAAAAAACATTTATTTAACCAGAGACCCTTTTTGTTTTACATGGTGAAGAAGAAAATTTAATATTAAGTGCAGGGTAATAAAAATTAATTAATTAATGTTCAAGGCTGTGCTTTTAGTTTTTAGATCTCGGCATAAGGTTAATCTTCAATGCAGTACAATCTTCAGTGCAGTGTAATCCTCAACTCAGACCACTGATACTCATTTCCGGGGCTGGAAGTGAGAGGCCACTGGGCTTCCTGGGGGGCAGCCTTCAGGAGACAGCTTCCCTCCGGGCTGCGGAGTGTGCCAGGCTTGCGCCCTGCGTGTGCACCTGCCTCACTCTCGCTCCGGCCCTGGCGCTCCCTGCCCCACGCGAGTGACAGCAAACCCGCTGAGCTCGCCGCCAAGTATCTGTGACTTTGGCCAGCACGGGTATCTGCGCCTTGATGCTCTCAGCCCACATCCATCACCGAGGACGCCCTTCAGATATGAATCCCGAATAAGAACTGCAGGAATAATCTCTACTTCGTATCTGCAGAAAATGCGTGCCATCTTATTAACACACATTTCTTAATTTTTGCATGGAAAATATTTTGAACGTAAACTGTACGATCCTGTCATCCTCATGACTTGGGGAATTCTATGGCGATGTCAAAAACTGAATCTTTGACCAAAAAACTTAATAATCTTTTTTTCTCATCACTGATTGTAATTGAAACAAATAGTAACTTGGCTTTCAAAGACTTCCACATCCTTATAAATTTTTTCATTGATTCATATTCAGGAATGCTTACTTTTAATGCTGAAAACATTAAAAGAAACATACTTTTTAGATTCATCCCCACCTCTGACTTACCTCAATTTACAATTTGGTACTTTATTTCTGTTATCTGAACAGAGATGAGTCTATAAAAGAATAAAATCTTTTGCTGTAACAAGATGTTGAGTAATATTGAGAGAATTTAAAAAATATTACTAAATCCTAAAACATTTTATTTTAATAATTCAAATTAAAATTTAATAATATCAAATTATGGTTAGTAAAATATAGTGGTAAATCGTTGTGGGGGCCTCGAATGGGCTCCTAGTAATTACTTCTACGGGAATCATCACCGCTCTTCAGTCAAAGGGGAAGGCTCACCGCAGGCACAGACATGGCTGCCGCATCGTCCTGCTCCACACCGGGTTTATTAGAGCAGGACCCCGTGAAGAGAAACGTTTGGAAGTTTGTTTCTGAAGCATTCGTAAAAGACTAAATTGGGGAGTATCGGAGTATTTTCCAACAGAAAAGAATTTAGAATCGCAGTTCGCAGGACAGGCCCGACGCGCGGCCGGAGGGTGTTTATCCCTGCCGTTTCTGAGGACCCCGACTCTCCAGTCATCTGTCCGCTCTACGGAGTCCAGCTGGCCAGCCTGCCTTGCCCACGTTGCACCCTTCCAAGTGACCAGCGGATGCCGAAAAACAGCAGTGCGTCCCATTCACTCGGCGTCGCCTCTGGCTTGAGTGGTTGTAGACTCAGTCACACCAGTGACACCGGGATTCCAGGCCGGCGCAGGGACGCCGGGGCTGTCGCGAGGCTCCTCGCACCGCAGGGCTGCAGAGGCGGCGGCCCTCTCCGCTCCCTCCCATGCCGGGCGCGGCCCCGCCAGCGCGCGGCTCTCTGGGGACCTGCTGGAGCCCTGGCCTGGAGAGACCGGAGGGACGCACGCGTCCTAATAGCGAGTCTGGCGGAAACCTCGCCGCTCCTGCCGGACGGCCTCGTCAAGCCGTCGTCTGCCCGCGGCGAGCAGCACACGGCCGGGCGCCGGACTCGGGGGCGGCGGGGCGGCTGAGCTACTGCGTCCTCGGCGCCCGCCCGCCCCGGAGTCGCACATGACGGAAAAGGAGGCGACGAGGAATTGAATACCTGTGTCTCCTTCTTCCGTCCTCTGATTACACCACTATTTTATTTATGATTCCCCGAAGAGAAGAAAACTGCCGGATGCGCCGTCGCTCCTGCAAACCGTTAGAGAATCTCAGAAGCGAAGCGCTGCGGGCGGGCCCCCCGCGCCTCTCCCCCGCCGCGTCCCCGCGCTCCCTGCGCACCTGCCCCGCGAGCCAGCTCCGACTGCGCGCCTCTGACTCGCCGGGAGGCCGGACCGTCTGACGTCCGCGCCGCGCTCGGCGTCGTGTCGCCGGCGCAGTCCCGGTTCTGCTTTGCGGAGCATCAGCTCGCCGCCAGGGGCCGGCGCCCGGCGGACTCCGCGCTCTTCGCTTCTTCTCTGCCTGAGGATTCAGGGCCCAGCTGCACGGGGGCGCCGTGGCTGGGGAAAGCCAAGCCTCCCGGCGGGACTTGGTTTGAAATACTGTTCTTCATAGCCTGGGGGGCCGGGATGTGGGGAGTTTACCTAAATTACCCCAAGGTTTCGCTTTTCTTCACTGAAGTAGAATTTGATACAGGGCTAATTTTGAATCAGTTCCGAGGTCTCCAGCATTGGGTTCGTTCTTCTAAGCGAAATTTCAGGTGTTCTGTTTTACCACAACACTACCACCAAGAAATTAAAAAGACTGGGGATATGGGTTATTTTTTGTGTTATCTTTCAGCTGGAGGAAATGCTTTCTACTAGAAAGGATTTGAAGTGTGACTACAGGATAGATGATGTTAACAGAGAACAACATGATACCGGAATGGTGGAGCCTTCATGTAATAATTCACAGCAAATTTAAAGGGCAAAATGCAATGGAAAATAGTATCTACCACCAGGGCAGGCAGGATTCTTGTTTGATTCATGGTTACCAAATATTCTAATTTTCTACCCTTTGAGATTTATTGTACGCACTAGACACAAGTATGCCTGAGGAAGAAATAAAATCCAAAGTACAAGAAAAGTTATACTGGAATTGCAAAAGGAGCATTTTATTCATAAGAATGTAATTATGTGAATTCAGAGAAATTAGAAGTGGACAAATTTATCTTTCTTCATTCATTCTGTTCACCTCAAGCTCAGCAGTTTGCCTACAGAAAAGCCCCTCTGTGAGTCTGGGCTCTATACAGTGTGCACACTGTATTTTTTCACAGAAACTATTTTATACCATGTATTATTATGTATCTGTCTTAGTTACTTTTCTCTCATTGTTGAGACAAAATATCCAACAGCCACAAATTAAGGGAGGAAAAGTTTATTTGGCTCACAGTTTGTAGAGGTGCACTCCACAGTCAGCTGGCTCCAAGGCAGGGTGGCATGGCAAGGAAAAACAGTTCATGGTGGGCAGAAGGTAGCAAAGCAAGCAAGGGACAACCACAGCTCTTTCTATCCCTTTATATCTTACCAGGCTACTTAGGGTGGGTGGCACTCACACCCTTAATCTTAGTGCACTTGATCCTAGCATTGCACCATGAATTGATCCCAGCATCACGCACTCTAGATCCAGCCACCTTTGAAAAGGCCCCACCTAGGACTGTGTGAGGCTTTGGCAGGACATCTAGACACAAGCCATAACAGTATACTATATATCTATTCATCTCAAATGCATACAAATTCCACACTGACATCATCTTCTATGTGGGCAATTTAAGAGTACTGGCTGTACACAAGTTTCACTTTCTACACGGATTACAAATTAACCTCCATGCATAACCTGTAATAATTCAGCTGTTTTGACTAAGTTTAGATGACTAAGCTCAGACAAATCATGGCTGCAGTAATTGAAAGACCCTTCGGGTGCATTTGTGCAGTGTCTGTCAGCGATTCCTGAGGAATCACAGAACCTGGGAGAGATGTCATAAGAGTTGGAACTGGAAAAATGTACCAAGTTTCTAAAGCAAGATAAAAATATATCACAGGAATGCTTTTAAAAAATAATCTAAAACTAGCAAAAAAAATTTAGTATATTTGAAGTAATTTGAAAGCAAATAATGAGAACTAGCCAGAAAGGTTGTACTAAGAATAATTCATGAGAAACAAGGCTAATTTAATTTTCAATAGTAGTATTCACTTGTTTTTAAAGAAAAAGCCA
Source organism: Erethizon dorsatum (assembly GCA_028451465.1). NCBI lineage: Eukaryota > Metazoa > Chordata > Mammalia > Rodentia > Erethizontidae > Erethizon > Erethizon dorsatum. The sequence continues at coordinate 84,470,947 of CM051838.1, read as the reverse complement.
TGGACATGGTATACCTTAATTTTGTGGTATTTTAATAGACAAAATGGAGAACAGTAATTTAGAGTTTCATTAAGTGGCTGGGAGCCCTTCATTATCTTGCACATACAAGGTCCCATCTTGCTCAGAATTTCTCCTCAACAACTTGGATGGAAAATACAGAGGAATTATGCCTTATCTGAGATTACAAAAAGCTAAACTGGAGAAATATAGACGACTACTATTACAAAACCAAATAAATAAATAAATTCCTCACTGGACTAAAACTGAAGAGCAAAGATAATAAAAATACACTTAAAAAGGGAAATATAAGCTTTTCACTAAGGTACTAATTTTAACTTTCCCTTCACAGAATTGCACAGCTCTATCTTGAAAACAAATCCTGAGGAAAGAATTGAACTTTTCATTTTTTGAGATGTGACATGATCCAATCGTGTGATGTAACTGTCTAAAAGCAACTTCAATTTTTGGCTTACATTTCCAGTCCTCCCGAATAAGCAGGTTATCTTCCCACTAAGCTCTATAGTAGCTGACTCCATGTGGCGTATCGCACGGACTTGAGGAGGACACATCTTCAGTCTGCTCTGTCTTCAACAGGACGGCCTTTCAAAGATTCGACGATAACTGGCAAGCTGCCTTTTCCAAGCTAAGCATGCCTCTCCTTGGTAGAACAGGGTGTTACACTGCCAGGACAATTTCTTATGAATAGCACTGCCCTATGTACATTTGTCAACAGCTCTTTGTAAATATGTTGCATAGCGCTGGACAGGATGCTCCAGACGTGGAAAGACTAGCATGAGAGAGTACAGGAGCTTCACCTGTCCCGGAAATTCATCCTTACATGAATGAATCTGAAATTACAGTGGAGGTGCATCATGTATGCATTTAATTTTCACCAATTCCACCCTACATTTCAGTAAGAATGAATAAAGAGGGATGGCGCCCACTCAGTGAACACATGCCCCAGAGTAAACATGAAGTGAGATTGTGAATCCGAGCATCTGTGGATTATAAATCAATATTTCTTATAGTAAAGGCTGAGTTGAGATTTTAAAGGTGGGGGCTGTTGTTGTTGGTCTATTTGTTTAGTCTTATCCCTACAACCATTGCTGTTCTTTATGGGAAATTTTAGATTTTCAGGATATTTTTAGTGCAGTGAGTGTTACGGTTTGTGTCTGGATGTCCCCCCAAAGCCTCATGTAGTCATGAAGGGCAGGCTTTTCAGAGGTGGCTGAATCTAGAGTTTGTGATTAATTCATGGTCCAATGCTGGAATTAAGGGCGTGAGTGCTACACCCACCCTAGGGCGGGCAGCCTGCATACAGTATAAAAGACGGAAAGAGGCTTGTCTCATGCTCGCTTTAGGTTTGCTGTCTTCTGCCGCCATGCACTGCTGCCCTCTGCCACACCACCCTGCCTTGGAGCCAGCGATTATGGGCTGAAACCTCCACAAACCGTGAGCTAAATAAACCTTTCCTCCTTTAACCTTGAGTGTTGGGCATTTTGTCTCAGCAACAAGAAAGTAACTAAGACAGTGAGAATTTTCTCTTTTTGTGATTTTGATTACCACAGAAGACAGGATTGTTCTGGGTTTTTTCTTTTTTTCTTTCCTTTTACCTCTTGGCAGTAACCCCATGTTGTTGATTTATGGCTAATTTTTTTAACAATACTCTTTTATACAAATGCATAACAAATTAGTTCTGCTCTATCTTATACTTTGAGACTTATTTTGTTTTGAGCTTGGCAGAGCTTTATGTTTATTCCTATTATATTTCTTCCTGTTATAGGTGGCTCATAATTTCAGATGAATGATTTGGGAAATTGAATTACTATTACACTAAGCCTGTGTCATCCAATTTCTGTCATAAACCAAAGGCTAAACTCTTCCTCTTGTTCACTCTTGCTGATTCATCAAGACTTTTGTATAAATTAATATATTTCACTGATTGTAAAATGCACATGTTTTAATATTATTATGAAAATGTAGGATCACATATTTGAAATTTAGGTTTAAAATCTGTGGAAATTCCATGAAAGAGTGAGAAAAAAGACATAGTTTTGTTTGTTTTTTTAAATTAATTCTGTGGTACTTTTTTTTTTTTGTGGGTACCGGGGGTTGACCTCAGGACCTCACGTGCCAGCAGGCGCCCGTGCTGCTGAGCGATATCACCGGCCCTTTTTTCATATGTGGGTACCGGGAGTCGAACTCAGGACCTTGCGCTTGCCAGGCAGGCGCTTACACTGCCGAGCCATCTCACTGGCCCCTGTGGCACATTTTAGATGTACATAATGATAACATTCAACTTAGGGAATTTGTATCTGTACACAATATATCTTCATTCTTCTTTTTTTCCCATTCCCCTTCCATCACTTCAACCCCTCCTGCCCTCCTTAGTTACAAAAGTTTGTTTCCGTTTTCCTCCTATTCTCTTTTTTCTTCTTTTCCTTCCTTTCCCCTCCCCCCTCCCTTGTTCCTCTTCCCATTCAGCACTTCCTTCCCATTTCCCAATATCTATTATACATTTTGGTCCTTATTTACACTGTCGGTTTCTCACACCAGAGGCACAATGTGGTGTTTACACATGTGTGTCCAATTTATTTCACTTGAGTATGGTCTCAAGGTACATCCACTTACCTAGAAATGTCTCAAGCTTATCCTTTTTTTTATGACAGAGTAGTACTCTAATTTATAAAAAAAACAAAACAAAAAATCCACGTCTTCTTTACACATTCATTGGTCGAAGGGCATTCAGACTGTTTCCAAGATTTACCTGTTACAAACTGTGCTGCTATAAACATGGGTGTGCCTATATCACTGTGATATGATGCATTCATTCTTTCGGGAAGATACAAAACAGGGGAATAGCTAGGTCAAATGGAACCTCTAGTTTTAGTTTTTTGAGGAATCTCCACACTGATTTCCACAGTGGTTGCACCAGTCTACACTCCCACTGACAGTGGAGAAGGGTTCCTTTTCCTCCACAGCCCCACCAGCATTTGTTCTTTTTTTTTTCTTTGGTATCATTAATTGAACTCAGGGCCTTGCACTTGCCAGGCAGGCACTTGTGCCACTGAGCTACATCCCCAGTCCCCAGCATTTGTTCTTGATTAATATCTTGATGATAGTTATTCTTTCTGAGGTGAGATGGAATCTCATAGTTGTTTTAATTTACATCACTTGAATGACCAGTGATGTTGAACATTTTTTCATATATTTATTTGCTGTTACTGCTTTTTCATCTGAGAAGTGTGTATTCATTTCAGATACTCACTTTTGGACTGGGTCTTTAATTTGGTAGGTCTGATTTTTTTCTTTACATATCCTAGATATTAGTCCTTTGTCTGAACAACAGCTGGCAAAAAATTTTCCCACTCTGTAGGTTGTCTATTCACTCTGTTGGTAGATTGGGTTTTTTGTTTTGTTTTGTTGTTTTTTTTTTGTTTTCATGTGTAAAATTTCTTAATAAGATGAGATCCCAGTTGTTGATTCTTTGTGATATTTCCTGTGCAGTCAGGGTTTTGTTCATGAGGTCTTTGTCTAAACCTATATCTTGACAAGTTCTACTTATTCTATCTTCCAGCAGATTTAACATTTAGATTTAACATTTAGATCGTTGATCCATTTCAACTTTATTTTAGTGCATGATGAAAGAAATATGACGATATTCAATCTTCAGCATGTGCAAAGCCAGTTTTTCCAGCACCATTTATTAAAGAGGCTATCTATCTTCCAGTGAATGTATTTGGCACCTTTGCCAAAGATAAGGGGGCTAAGTATGTCTAGAGTTGTTTCTGCATCTTCTAATCTGTTCCATTGATCACCGGTTCTGTATTTTTGGCATTACCATGCTGTTTTTATCACGGTAGCTTTGTTATATAATTTTAAGTCGGGAATTGTGATGCCTCCTGCCTTGCCTTTGTTGCCCAGAATTGCTTTTGCTAGTCTAGGTCCCTTCTGGTTCTAAATGAATTTCAGGATTGTTTTCTCTAATTCTGTGAGGTATGCTATTCGTATTTTGATCAGAATTGCATGAAATCTGTATAACAGTTTTGGAAGTATGGTCACTTTCACTATATTGGTTCTTCCTACCCAAGAACAAGGGTTATCTGTCCATTTTCTGATATCCTCTTCGATCTCCTTTTTCAGAGTACCGTAGTTTTCAATGTAAAGGTCTTCTACTTCCTTTGTTACATTGACTCTTAGGTATTTCATTTTTCTTGATGCTATTGTGAAAGGTGTTATTTCCCTCTCAGTGAGTTTGTTATTTGTGTACAGGAATGCTATTGATTTTTGAGTGTTGACTTTGTATCCAGCTATGCTACTGAATTTGATTATTAAATGTGGAAGTCTTCTGGTGGAGTTTTTAGGGCCTTCTATATAGAATATCATGTCATCCACAAATAATGATAATTTGACTTCTTCCTTTCCTATCCATGTTCCTTTTATTTCTTTCTCTTGTCTAATTGCACTGGATAATGTTTTTGGAACTATATCAACTAAGAGTGGTGACAGTGGACAAAAGCTTTCAGTTTTTGAACATTTAGTATGATGTTGGCAATTGTTTTGTCATAGATGGCTTTTATCAGATTGAGATAAAGACAATCTATTCCAATTTTCTGTAGGGTTTTTAATCATGAATAGGTATTGGACTTTGTAAAATACTTTTTCTGCATCTATTGAGATGATTATGTGGTTTTATCCTTGGTTCTGTTAATGTGGTGTACTATATTTATTGATTTGCATATGTTGAACCATCCATGCATTCCTGGGATAAATCCTACTTGGTCATGGTGTATAATCTTCTTAATGATTTGCTGCATTCTGTTTGCCAGTATCTTATTGAGGATTTTTGCATCTATGTTGATTAGGGAGATTGGCCTTTAGTTCTCTTTTTTGGTTGGATCCTTCTCTGGTTTTGGTATCAGGGTAATGCTTGTTTCCAGGAATGAGTTTGGGAGAATAGCTTCCCTGTCAATTTACTTAAAGAGTTTGAGCACTTAGATCTTCTGTGTTTCTTGTAGAATTAGCAGTGAATCCATCAGGACCTGGGGTTTTCTAGATTGGTAGGTTTTTAGTTACATACTTCTTCAATTTCTTTGATATTCAATTATTTAGAATTTTTATATCTACTTGACTCAGACTTGGTAATTCATATGTATCTAGGAATCTGTCCATTTCTTCTGTGTTTTTCATCTTATTAGAGTACATGTTCTCCAAGTAGGTATTGATGAATTTCTGAATTTCTACAGGATCCACTGTGATTGCACCTTTTTCATTCCTAAGTGCTTATATTTGAGTCTTTTCTTTCCTGTTTTTGATAATGTTTCCTAAGCATTTGTTAATTTTATTTAATATTTCAAAGAACCGACTGTTCAGTTCATTGATTCTGTGTATTGCTTTTTTAGTCTCCATTACACTAGTTTCTGCTCTGATCTTTATAATTTCCTCCTTCTTACAAGCTTTGAGCTTTACTTGCTCTTCTTTTTCTAGAGGCTTGAGGTTCAACATTAGGTTATTTATTTGACCTTGTTCTGTTTTCCTCACATGGAAATTTATTGCTATAAATTTCCCACATAGGACAGCTTTCATACCCACAAGTTCTGGTATGTTGTATTGGCATTATTGTTTAACTGTAGAAAGTGTCTAATTTCTTCTTTAATTTTATCTGTGAGCCGTTGGTTGTTCAGGAGGGTGTTATTTAATTTCTATGAGTTTATCAAATTTTTGTGGGTTTTCTTGCCATTGATTTCCAATTTTGTTGCACCATGTTTTGATAATATGCACAGGATAATTTAAATTCCTTTGCATTTACTTAAGCAGGTTCTATGAGCTAGTGTGTGGTCCATTTTGGAGAATGTCCCATGTGCAGCTGAGAAGAATGTGTACTCTGATGTTGTGGGGTAGAGCACTCTCTAGACACCTACTAAGTGCATTTGTTCAAAAGTTTGGTTCAGTTCTGATATTGGCTTTTTTTCTAGTTCATCTGTCTGTTTGTGAAAGTGGGGTATCGAGGTCCCCCATTACAATTGCATTAGTTCTTATTTCACTTTTATGTCTGTTTTATATAGTTGGGTGCACTGGTATTTGGTGCATATATATTTATGATTGCTATCTTTTCCTCTTGGATTGTTCTCTTTTCAAGGATGTACTGACTTTCTTTGTCTCTCCTGATCCATCTTAGCATGAAATCCACTTTGTCTACTAATAGTATAGCTTCTCCTGCCTTTTTCAGGGCTCCTGTCACATGGGGTATTGTTTTCTACCCTTTTCTTTCAGTCTGTCAATTTACTTTTGAGTTAAATATGTTTCTTGTATTCAGCATATTGTTGGATCTTGCTTCTTGATCCATTCTGCCAGTCTGTTTCTTTTGACTGGTGAATTGAGACCATTAACATTAATGGCTATAACTCATATGTATTGACCTTTCCTTGTCATGTTATTTTCCTGTTGTTTGCTCGTTTTTTTCCACTCTGTTTACTTGTTTGCCTTGCCTGGAGGATTCATTCTGTTGGGGTTCCTACAGTTGTAGTCCTTATTATCTCTTTCTAGAATGTCCTTAAGAACATTGTAGAGTGCTGGCTTGGTGGTCATGAATTGCCTCAGGTTTTCTTTGTCATGGAAGTATTTTATTTCTCCATCAATTTTGAAAGATAGTTTTGCAGAGTACATCAATCTGGGTTGGAGGTTGTTTTCTTTAAGGGCTTGAAATACTTCACTCCAAACTCTCCTTAACTTGAGGTTTTGTGGTGAGAAGTCTGCTGTGAGTCTGATTCTGATGGGCTTTCCTTTATAGGTGATTTGTTTCTTTTCTTTAACAGCTTTTTTGTTTGTTTTTTGAGAAAAGTTCTCAATATATATTACAGGCTGGCCTTGAGCTCACTATGTAGCCCAGGCTGGCCTCAAACTCATGGCAATCCTCCTGCCTCAGCCTCCCAAGTGCTGGGATTCTAGCATGCACCACCACATTAGGCTTTTAACAGCTTTTAATATTCTTTTTCTTGTGTTGAATATCTGGAATATTGACTATCATATGCCTTGGTGTAGATTTTTTTTTATCATGCATAATTGGAGTTCTATATGCCTCACTTATCTATATGTCAAATTCTTTCCCCTGCTTGGGAAGTTTTCTGCCATTACTTTTGTGAACTGGTTTTTTATGTCATTTGCAAATTGTCTCTGATCAATCTTATTTTATTCTTCTTTGCATCATCTAACAACTGTTGGATCAATTTTTTGTGGTCTGGATTTTTAGGGTTTTTAAATTTTTTTATTTTTATTTTTTGGTCTTTTTGAGACAGGGTTTAACTATGTAGTTCAGGCTGGCTTTGAACTCACTTTGTATCCCAGGCTGGCCTCAAACTCATGATGATCCTCCTGCCTCAGCCTCCTGAGTGCTGGGATTACAAGTGTGCATCATCATGCGTGGCCATTCCCTTGTTATTTTTAAGAAATCTTTCTTTTCACAATCGCTAACTGAAATACTGTCTTCTGGATCTGATATTCTGTCCTCCCATTGGTTCCTTCTGCTTTCTATACTTTCAATAGAGTTTTCAATATTCTGGATATCTGATTGAATCATGGATTGTTTCTTTCCTATATTGGGCATTCATGGTTTCCATCATTTTCCTAAGCTCCTCTATTTTTTTTTTATCTGTATCTTCTCTAGATTCACTAATCATGCCCTTCATTATGGCCATAATCTCTGAAGTTATCTGAGAAATTATATCTGATTTGATTTTTTTCTAGAGCCTCATTCATCTGCTTTTTTATTTCTGCTGTTACCACTCAGAGAGTCCAGCTGGGTGGCTTTCAGATTGTTCCTCCTCATTGCCCCCTGGGTTTGCCTCTGGTGAACTGAAAGTCTGGGATTGTATCTTGCTTAAGTGTCCTCTCATTTCCTCTTCTTTTTTAGTTTAATTCTTGCATTCATGCTTGTAAATTTTTTATGGCAGGTAGCTTCACTGCTAGCATTAGAACACTCAAGAAATGACTACTTCTCAGGGATGTCTTCCAGATGTATCTGGCTTTGGGGTTTTGAGTCTTTTGCAAGATCCTACCTCTTCAATTGCTTATTTGGCCCAGCCCCTAGTTCTTTGGCACTGGCCTGTGTCTTGGCACACCAGGAAGAACAACTGATTAGAACAATTGTGTCACCTTGGTTAAAGTAGAACAATCAATAAAAAAAAAAATAGCATCAAACACACCCTAGAAAATGACAAACTGAGGTAACCATTAATTTGCCACCTTTAACCATATGAACAAGATTTGTAGTTATATAACAAAATCTAAAACAAACCAGAAAATTGTATACAGTAAATATCCCCTCAGTATGGTGATTTTACCCTCAGGAGAAAAAAAATTTAAAAGAGGTTAGGGGACAAAATAGAGAAACGGAAGAAGAGAAAGGGATTAGAAGCAAGGCTGAGGGACTAAGGAAGATTATGCAAGCTTTGGGAACTGGTGAAAAAGACAGGAGGGAAAGAAAGAAGGAAGCAACAGAAACAAGAACAGAACAAAACAACAACAACAAAACTAGAAACAATGTTCACACTCATATAAAAACAAGGACAGGGCTGGTGAGATGGCTCAGTGGCATAAGCGCCTGCCCGGCAAGCGCGAGGTCCTGAGTTCAACTCCCGATACCCACATACGAAAAAAGGGCCGGTGATATCGCTCAGCAACACAGGCACCTGCTGGCACGTGAGGTCCTGAGGTCAACCCCCAGTACCCCCAAAAAATAAAATAAAATGAAAACAAGGACAAACAATCAAGGAAAAGACAAAAAAATAAAAAATAAAAAGCAAAGAAAGGAAGAAAACCAGGAAAAAAATATCCACTTGAGGGTGCGTCTCTGCTGTCAGTGGTAGGCGGAGTGGGCAGATGGAGCCCAGAACCATGATGATGGAGCCCAGCAGGCCTGCAGTAGAATTACAGCACGGTGGACAATCCCGGCAAGCCTGAGCCTTTAGTCCCACTAAAGTTGTGGCCGTGAAGTTCGGGCTGGGACCCTAGGTGTTCAGCCTGTAGCACTCCAAGCACCTCCTGCCAGCTTGAACTCAGCTCCTGCCAACCTGACCTTGGCTCCCTGGCACTGGGAGCTGCTAGATGGCACCAACTCACAGCTGCCCTGAGTTCTGAGTTCGGTTGGCCTCTTCCCAAAATGGCGACCAGCCAATCGCCCTTTCCTAGGGGACATCTGAACCGGATAACTCACCAGCCACTGCAATCCATGGCATCCACTGCTCCATTCCACTGGCATGTTTCTCCATGGAGGTCTCTGGGGTCTCCACAGTCACTGTGGGTCTGCAGGTTCGAGCCTCTCCTTCCATGCTTCAAGTTGGGGCTCAGGGTGAAAGAGCCGCTTGCCACCTCCCTCCTTGCATTGTGGTCCCTCTCTTTGCCCTCCCCATGGGCTTCAATTCTTGCTTTAGATCCTTGCTGGATCCCAGGGACCTACTTACCTCCTCCTTCTCTTCCTCACATTACTATATTCTAGCATCTGATTCCAAATATCCAAAGGCTATTTCTCTGCTGCTCACCATTCTGACATCTGTGCAGAATTCCCTGCAAGACACAGTTTTAGAGAAAATATTTTCACAAAAATATATGATAGAAAACTATCATTCAAAATATATAATGAACTCTTAAAACTCAAAAATAATGAACAACTGAATGACACAAATGTCTGGAGATTTAGCTCAGTGGTAGAGCACTTGCCTAGCATGTAGGAGACCCTTGGTTCAATCCTCAGCACCACAAAAGGAAAAATAAATAAATACAAAGGCAAAAATTTTGAGTAAATATCTCACCAAAGAAAATACAAAAATAGCAAATAAGTATACAAAAAGATGTTCACCATATGTCATTAGAAAACTGCAAGTTAAAACAACAATGAGAAACCACTGTATACCCATTAGAGTGTCCAAAACACAAAACACTGATGATGCTAGGTGGTAGCAGAATATGAAGCAACAAGAACTGTCACTCACTGCTGGTGTGAATGTACAATGGTCCAGTGACACTGGAAAGCAGTCTGGCAGTTTTTTACAAAACTAAACATACTCTCACCGTATGATCCAACATCATATTTCTTGATATTACCCTAAGTTGCTAAGAATATATGCCCACAGAAAAACCTATATATGGCTATTTATTGCAGTTTTACTCATAATTGTCAAAACTTGGAAGCAACCAAGATGTCCTTCAGTAGATGAAGAGATAAATAAATAGTAATATACCCAGAAAAATGGAATATTATTCAGTGCTGAACAGAAATGAGCTATCAACCCACGAAAAGACATGGTGACAACTTAATCTCATATTACTAATTGAGAAGACTACACATTGTAAAATCCTAGCCACATAACATTCTTTAAAAAGACAAAATTATGGGGATAACAAAAGGAGTAGTGGTTGCCAAGGGTTAGAGACAGAGATAAAGAGGCAGAGCAGGGTGGCTTTTTCTAGGGCAGTGAATCTATGCTGTGTGATATTATAATGGTGGACGCATGTTATATATTTGTCCACACCTATAGAATGTACACCAGGGTAAACCCTAATGCAAATGATGAACTCTGGATGATGAAGATATGTCAGTGTAATTTCATCAATTGTAACAAGTGTACCACTCTTAAGCAGGATATCAATAGTGGGAGAGTTTGAGGGCATGTGGGGTCCGGGGATAGATGGGAATTCTCTGTATTTGCTGCTCAATTTTACTGTGAATTTAAAACTGTTCTAAACACTAAAGTATGTTGATTTTTTTCTATTCATTGTGGTCTTAAAATCTGGGTCAGGCCAGGCATGGTGGTACACACCTGTAATCCCAACACTCAGAAGGCCGAAGCAAAAGGATCAGAGTTCGAGGCCAGTCTGAACTGCATAGTGAAACCTGTCTCAAAAAGACAAAAAAAAAAAAAAAAAAAAAAATCTCCGGTGGCCAGTGGCAGCCTTGGTGTAGCAGCTGCCATCTGTGACGCACGAACATGCCATTGCTACTCAGCATCAGCACTTCACACGAGTTAGGTCCACTGCCGGGCTTCTCAAGTTAACTTTGAAATGCCTTCAAAAATTAAGCCACGATTCTACACAGCATCCAAACATTGTTACAGACGTGGGACAGCACAGAAATAAACCAGCGAAGTGTACACTTGATATTAGTTCACCCCATACTTGCCAATAGAGCAGTGGCCTCAATCAATATCTTCCTGAGACATAAGGAAAGGATAGCCACAGATGCACATAGCAAACATACCACATTTGATTCCTGAGATAAGTACAGAAGGACCATCACGGGGCAAATAATATGTATAAGGGAAATTAACAAACCCTTCAGAATACATCAAAGAAATTTTATGCAGTGAGAAAAAGCTGGTAAGACAAAGTCTTGTGACTCAGAAGATAAAAATACAAAACCAAATATAGCCAAATAGAAAATGTCTACAAAGACCAAGGGTTCTAATGTCAATGCTAAAGGTACTAAACACTGACTTAAGAACAGAAATAAGGGGACAGGGATTTAGCTCAGTGGTGCAGCACCTGCTTGGCAAACCTGAGGTCCTGAGTTCTGTTCCCAGTACCAAAAAAAAAAAAAAAAAAGGATAGAAATAAGTCTAAAGTCCCTCCCAATAAGTACACAATAGAAAACCTAAGTGATTAGAAAGCAGCATAGTAGTTTAATAGACGGTACTTTCAAAAAATGATGAATTCTACAATCAACAGCATCCTCAAGTCGAAGAAATATGATCCCTCTTTCACCCTTAAATTCATACGTGTGTAAAGACAAACTCTCCCGGTCTGTAAGCGCAATCGCTAAGTGATCCGGGTCGGGAGCGCCATCTCCCGGCAGACGTGGCGGTAGAGAGAAAGCCACTGTAGATTTAAGGTCCATGAGGATAACGGAAGAGCTCGGCGCGTGGCTGTTAGAAGGGGAATTCAGCCGAGGGAGACGGCCCAGTTAGAGAGCAGGGAAATGAAACTATGGAGCTGTACCAGATGACGTGTCTTAACGTTTTGGCAAACTTTGTGTGCATGAGTTTGCACACTTTGAAATGTATGATAAATTCAAAGAAGAGCCTAAAATCCTGAATTTGGAGGCATGATGTTTTTCAACCAAGTCAACAGTTCCAGAGCACCCTATTTTAGGGTAACTTGGCCAAGCACTCTTGCTTCTTTGATAGCTTACTAACTTGTCTTCCTTCAGTCTACCTCCATGCTTTCTAAATGTAAATGCACACGTACAAGGCTTAAACCTCTGTTGATTTTCTACTGTTCCTAGGAAAAATTCAAACTGCACATGGCCTGGTCTTGACCGGCTCTCCAGCCGCATCGCATGGCGTGATGGCCTTCCTGGCTCCTCTACGAGCTGTTGTTGGCTCCGAGCTGGCCCATGCTCCCAGTGATGGGCGGTTTCTCTGCCCGAGATCAGCTCACTGGTCACCTTATTTGGCAGCGCCGTTCACCCTGCAGCACCAGCTCGGTTGTCACTTCTCCAGAGAGGCCTGCAGCCTCCTTGCTAGGTCAGGCTCATTGTCATGCGCACAGCACCATGTTCTTTTCCCTTTATTTCAGCTAACGTGGCTGAAACTTTCGCTTATCTGCGTGATCATCTGATCAATCTGCTTCCTCCATAACACACACGATCGACGCACGCGCAACAGTATAGAGGCCGCCTTTCCGCCCACCACTGTAGCTCCTGAGTCCTGCTCTGTTTCAGGTATTAGACACGTGGCTATAAGAGGCCGCGTAGGAAATGTAGCTAATGTATTTTGTTTTATGTGCAAACCTACTTAAAATGTTTGCATCGGGACTTGTGAAAACCTATAATAAAATACCTTAAGCTGTTAACTGTAAAGCATGAACTAGGAGTCGCTCAGAGGATTATAATATATTATAGACTACTTATGTCTGCATTTGTTTCTGTGCTAATAAACCGTATTAAAATTACTTAATTAATTAAATTATCAAGCTGGGCATATGGTACATGCCCTCTGGGAGGCTGAGGCAGGAAGATCACAAGTTGGAGCCCAAGCTGGGCAACTCTGCAATTTAGCGAGACTCTGTCTCAAATTTTTAAAAAATTTAAAAAGCTGGGGATATAGTTCTGAGCAAAGGCCCTAGGTTCAATCTCGGTTGCCACAAAATAAATAAATAAATTATAGAGATAGATACATAGGTAGCTAATAGCGTCTTGGTTACTTTTCTCATTGCTGAGACAAAATACCCAACACCCAAAGTTAAAGGAGGAAAGGTTTAATTGGCTCACAGTTTGGAGAGGTTTCAGTTCATAGTTGGCTGCTCCAAGGCAGGGTAGCATGGAAGAGGGGCATCGCAGAGGAGAAACAGTTTATGGCAAAGCAGGACAAGCGAAAGGCAGCAAGCAACAAGTAGCAACCCTCTTTCTGTCCCTTATATCCTATCCAGGCTACACACCTTAGGGTACCTTTAGGATGGGGCAGCCTTAATACTAGCATTGAACCATGAATCAATCCCAGCATCACATCCTTGTGTGTGTTTTTTGTTTTGTTTTGTTTTTTGTTTTTTGTTTTTTTGGTACCGGGAGTCAAACTCAGGACCTCACACTTGCCAGGCAGGCGACTGTGCCGCTGAGCTATATCCCCGGCCATATCCTTGATGCCACCGTCACACACTCTAGATCCAGCCACCTCCGAAAAGCCCCACCTACGACCGCATGAGGCTTTGGGAAGACATCTAGACGTAAGTCATAGCAGATGGATAGATGATAGATACATAACAGATAGATAGATAGATTTTATCCTATTGGTTCTGTTTCTCTGAGGACCTTGACTAACATACAGACCTATAGTAAAAATTCATCTAGTAAATATTATACTTTGATAAGAAAAAAACTGAACTAAGACCAAAGGGATGGATTATAAGAAGCAATAATGAGCAAAGAAATTGATAACATGCTGACAACATAAATACTGTAAATATTGGCTATAAAGGAGAGACATTAAAACAACAAATTTGGTTTTTTTGTGTGTGTGGGTTTTTTTTTTTTTTTTGTGGGTACTGGGGGTCGAACTCAGGACCTCACACCTGCCAGCAAGCCCTTGTGCCGCTAAGCCATATCACCAGCCCTTTTTTTCCTTTGTGTGTGGGTACCAGGAGTCAAACTCAGGACCTCGTGCTTGCCAGGCAGGTGCTTATGCTGCTGAGCTATTTCACCTGTCCTAAAACAACAAATTTTGGGTTGCTTCTGAAACAGTATACTAAAAAAATGAATGAAGAAAACTTACACTAAGGCATAAAAATTAAAAGAAGTAAAGCAAAGAAAAAATGATAGGAGACTTGACAGCCACAATATAATAATTCAAAAATCAATAATATTAATAAATATAAAGAGATTAAATTTACTTATTAAAACACCAAGAGTCCCAGAGTGAGTGAAATACAAACCAACATGCATAGATCTTAAACATACGATGATAAATAAAAAGAGCAAGTTGCACAAAGAGAATGAACCCTAATGTAAAAATTTTGAATTCACGAAACAATTCTATCTGTAGTATACAAATACATACACACACATTGGAAGTACGAGATGCGAGCACGGCTACTTTGGGACAGTGATTACCTCTGGGGAGGGTAGAAATGTGATTTGAGAAGCAGAAAAGAAAAATGCTATCTGTGATGAAGGGTAGGTTCTTCTCTGGTTATCGCCTGCCATGGCAAGTGTGTCCTATCCAGATGGCACCTGTCAGAGTGGAATGGGTTGCCAGGCCTGGTGGCGCACATTTGTAATCCCAACACTCAGGAGGCTGAGGCAGGAGGATCTCTGAGTTTGAGGCCAGCCTGGACTGCATAGTGAGGTCCTATCTCAAAAAAACCAAAACAACAACAACAGCAGCAATGGAATAGGTTAACAAATGGCTTTATGAGGCAAAGGGAAAACTCTTGTGTACATAGCCAGGATCAGCAAGAGAAGCGAAGACATAGGGTCTCCATCTCTCCACCATCCCACAGCGTGGTGTGTGAGGCTGCATCTATGTGTGCAACGGCAAGCAGAAACACCGAAACGACACCCAGGATTTGGAGGCAGATTTATTTACATCGATAGGCACTGACCAGGATCGTTCCCAGAATATCAGGCCATGATCTCTGGTGGTCTAGGGCTTTTATGGGATAAGAGAGCAGGAAGACAGAGGCAGGATGGCTTGTCAGTCAGGGACTGGTTTACACAATGCCCATCACAGTGACCAGCTACGCATCACAGTGACCAGCCATTTCTAAGAGACAGAAGCCATTTCTAAGAGATGGAACTGGAACAGGAACGATTACCTTGGCAGCTAAGAAACTGAAGTACACTGGCTGGGTGGGCGACTTCTGTTACAAGTCTAAGAACCTGTGAAAGGATTTCGTCCTCCTGTTTTCTACCTTTTTTTATAGGATAAGCCTGAAGAAATACGCAGGCTGTCTAGTGCCCGAAGTTCCAATTTTAGACATCAGCTGTTCACAGAGTTGTCTGGGGAAGCCAGCTGTCATTGCTTGTGTCTTGGGGGCCCCCCACCCCCGGGGTAGGGATTAGAGAGGCGCCGGCGGCTGGGGAAATGCAGCCCGGGGAAGGAGCAGCCTGCTCCCCGCTGGAACCTTACCCGCACAACTGAGGGGTGAGTTTCGGTCCTTTTCGGAGACACAGATCGCTGCACCACATCGTCTTTAAAAGTTCTACTTCTTTAAAAGGGGAGGGGACCTAAAGCAAAGGCCACAACACGACCGCTGTGAAGTGTGAGTGGCACACGCACGAGTGCCACACACTACATCTGAAAGAAGACGTGCGAAGTAATATTCAGAAGCCCCCTTCCCTCCCCCCCACCTCTGCTTCCCTGAAGGGTCATCCCAGTGAAGATGCTGGAGTGTGTTATCTAGGCCATATTTCACCACCGATTATGACTGCATACAAATACAGAGTTTGTGTGTTTGGTGGAGAGGGTCATTTTTGCTGCCATGCTGAGTTTGATATCGAGGTTTTTTTCTTGTGTTTTTACTACAAACTTTGGAGACTCTGGATTGCTTTATATTCTCCCCTTTTGTGATCGTGAGAGGATGGGAATTAGACTCTCAAAAATAATAAAAATAAAAGTCAGTCTAATTTGTAAAATGTAAAAAAATGGCATGGAATTTTTTTGGGGGGATTGCTGAATAACCTATCTCATTATGTATGTTTCACAGAACCCATTAGATAAACATATCCTTTAAAAGATTTTATTTTTTTCACATTGAATTTAGTTTTGATCAAAAAAAAGAAAGTAGGTCTTAGCTAAGTGTGGTGGCACATGGCTGTGATCCCAGCACTCAGGAGGCTGAGGCAGGAGGATTGCAAGTTCAGGACTAGCCTGGGCTACATAGGGAAACTCTTGCCTCACAAAAAAAAAAAAAAAAAGGAAGTAGGTGTTATCAGTTTGTTTCTTGAAATGTCACCTTTACTTTAACCTTTTTACCAAATGAAGTGAGTGTGTTTTGAGTAAATCTCTTACCCTCTTAACTTCTGGTTTCCTTTTCTTCGTTTAACTTTGAGGGCAAGAAAAAGGCTCCTTTCCTCGCTGGTTGAAACACTAGCAATCTGTCGCTTCCCAGCAAGTTCTAGAATATATCCTCCTTCCTCTCCACGGAAGAGGGATAATAAAACACTTCACCTTCTATATATTAAAAGTAGCTTTTATTTATTCCACAATTGCTAAACTTTGAGTCAACTATTTCTTTCAAGAGAGCTTCCACTCCATGCTCCCCTGTCCTTGCAAGGCCACTGTTTGACCCAGTTACATTTTTATGTGGAAAACATTTTAAGCAGCACCAGTTGCTGGCTTTAGAAAGAATAAAAACAGGAATGATGGGAGCATTTGGCAGGCACCCTTAGACCCAAGCAGCAAGCCACCAATAGATTCCTGCTGCCGAAGTGATTTGTTCTGTTTTAAACTTGTACAAGCAACTCTTTCTTCCTCAGTGTAAACGTAGTCACAAAGGGGGAAAAGATCAGCACACCAGGAGGGGACATGTATTGTGTTCTTTAACCAACTTTCTAAAATACGTTTTATGTCCACATCTAAATTACACAGAGCAGGCTGACACGCTCTCGTTCTTTCGCTCACGAACTCTACTCTGAAAATGGGTCCGAAATACTCTTTTTGCTTTCATTTCTGGATTGGCCTTGAGGAGTTGGATATTAACAATGACTGGTTTAGATGTCACCTATCGATGCAAGGCACGAGTGTCAGCGTTTGGATCGGGAATAATTGGATTCATATCTGTGTTATGTTTTCAAATTGCTGGGTCAGTTCTGGGTCTCCCGCTGTAAATTCTTCATTGCTGACCCAAGTAAAAGGAATGTGACAGATTTAATGCCTAGAATAAGTTATTAGCTGTAAGGACACATAAAGCAGTGGCACCACTGTGCGGAGACCGTTACACTGCTTGTGATTCTGTAAATTAAAATTAAAATGTTTTTTTATTTCGGTGAAGTATTTTCCTTCATTAACTTTCTTGTTTTACTCAAGTAAATTCTTTATATTCTACCTAATATACAACAATCACTTTTATTTGGCCATTTAATTAATGAATGCCTAAACTCTTAACACCCGAGTGCGAGAGAATGAATTTGATAACAGAGGGGAGTCATTCACAATGTTTTGCTTCCCAAAATGTCAAGTGGCTCCTGCAGCCTGAAACTGTGATCTTCCTTCAGAAGGGCGTCTAGGCCAAATCACGTTAGACAGACGCCATGAACTGTCCCCATTTTTGGCCATAACACACTTGCCTTTCTGTCATGGTCAAAAGAAAGGGATATTTTCTTTTCTTTTTCTTTTCTTTTCTTTTTTTTTTTTTTTTTTTTTTGTGAGACCGGGTCTCGCTATGTAGTCCAGGCTGGCCTTGAACTTGCAGTGATCCTCCTGCCTCAGCCTCTTCAGTGCTGGAACTACAGGTGTGCACCACCACACCTGACCAAAGGAAAGATTTGAAGTTCTAATCCCACCCATTACAGTTTGTTTTGGTTTTTTTAAGAAACAAACAAATGAAAGCCAGGAATCCAGGAGGAATAGAGGAGGACATTTTCCCCGTGTTCCACAGACGACAGCCTCTTTAGTGACCGCTGGCGCTGGCCATAGCTTGGATGTTTCTGTGCTAAAACGTCAGCAGCGACTTGCTTGTGGCCATACTGCAGGCCATCTCTGCCCTGGCCAATTCTGCATCTCCGCAGCACTTTCTATCCTACCAGCCCGGGGAGAATGAGGAAACTGAGTCCCACAGCGACCCCCACTCAGATCCTCATTTTCTGAAACATGGATGGAGCATCCACTGTAGAAAAAGCCAGGCCCTGCTGAGAAAGAGCTGGAATACAAGTTAGGCAAGAGCTTTGCAAACTTGAATCACTCAACACTGCCTTCTCTACTTATCAAGCACACACAGCCGCTGTGTCGAGTGCTCTGTGAATACCAGACCAGCCCAGTTCATCATCACGAGACTTCTATGTCCTCTTTTATTACAAGTGAAGAAATTTGGGCTCAGAGAAATAAACTTGCCAAGACCACACTCTCACAAAATTTGCTATATCCACATTTCCTCCATACACATGTGCATAATTTTACAAAATGGAAAATAACAAGCATTGGGGAGGATATAAGAAATTGGAGCCCTCATACACTGCTAATGGGGGTATAAAATGATATAGCTACTGTAGAAAAGAGTCCGGCAGTTCCTCAAAAAGTTCAGCACAGAGTTGTCAAACTCAGCAATCTCACTCATAGGTCTTTTACCCAAAAGATTTGAAATAGGGACTTACACAAATACTTGTACATGGATGTTCACAGTAGCATAATTCGTAATAGCCAAAAATGTAAAAAAACTCAAATGTCTATCAACTGCTCAGTGGAGATAAACAAAATGTGGTACATCCACACTGTGAAATATTATTTGACCATAAAGAAGGAAGTAAATACTGACACATGATATAAAGCAGATGAACCTAAAAGCAGCATGCTAAATGCAAAAAGCCAGACCCAAAAAGCCACATGTTGTATGATTTCATTTATAAGAAATATTCATAATAAGAAAATCCACAGATCCAGAAAGTAGTTTAGTGGCTGACAAGAGATGGAGAGAGGGAAAAATGGGAATTACTGCCTAATGCATATGGGGTTTCTTTTTCAGGAGATGAAAATGCTGTGCTTAGCTAGTTGTGATCAATGTATAGTTTGTAAATATACTAAAAACCACTAAAATGCATATATTAAAAGGGGTAACTTGATATGTGAACTATATCTTAATAAAGCTATTTTTTAAAAAAGAAAACTTTGCAAAACTGCTTCCGTGATATTGCAAATATTCTGTTTTCCTTTTGTAAAGCAACTACTTCTCTTGGTGAAAAAGGATTTTCCCAGGTACTATACCACTAAAAGAAACCATAGAAAAAATGAAGAGGCTAGTAAAAAAAAATACATATACTCATACACACTTTACATTTAAAAGATGTTTGTGCTCCACCTAAAATAATTTCATACACATGACCAGAGGCAAAGGTGAACTACCTTTTGGGAACCCTTGCTGACAAATACTGCAGTGAGAAAGTTCCAGTGTCCACAGTCTGGATTTGAAGCACAGTTCTATCTCCTGCTGACTGCGTGAGTTGAGAAAGTTCCTTAGTTTCTGAACCTTGGTTTCTTCGTTTGTAAAATGGGGATAATTCCTGAGGAAGCCAGTATCAGGAAAGCCTGGGTTATCAAGACAGTAACATTTCCTCAGCCCCTACTATTTGGTAATTTGGCAATATGCTAGAAACATTCTGTAACATTTCAATAAATACTCACAAACCCCTCCGCATACAATACAGGCATCGTAATCAGGTGAACAGCCCTCCCGGTGCATGGCCTCACTGCGGACTTTTGGGAACCAAGCGTCTCCCAACTGAGGGAATCACTGATGCAAAATCATCACCTGCTTCAAATACTGTACATTCAGGTTCTTCTGTCTGAAAACTCTTACTTTTTTAAAAAAATCTTAAAACATCAATGTAAAGTAAAAATTTATGTTGCTCTAGTCTCTAGTAAAGCTGTACAAAAATTTATATTTTATTTATACTTACTTATAATTCATATTTTGCAGTTGCTGGTATCAGACACATACCCTCAAAAATATCTTAGAATGCTGAAAGAATTTGCCCAAAAATCTATACAATTTGCTGGAAAGAAAAGATAAATAATGCACTGAAACCGTTACTCAACTCCTAATTGACACTAAGGTCTTGGTGTATCTTTTTGGCATCTGAGAGGCCCATGCATTTCCAACAGCATTCATTAACTAAGAATAAATTGTAAATGTGCAAATTCAGTGACAATAATAATAAACAAATGCCAAATTACTAAAATATATTATACCCTTGCACCAGCCCTTGAAATGAGCTTGGAGTCTCCGAAAGTCCACGCGGCAATAAAAGTACGGCCCCCAGCTGGATCAGAAATGTGAGTGTGAAAACCCTTTTTCTTGTAAAGAGTCTATATAACATGTCCTGAAGTAATAACTCAAATAGTAAACATGCCATTACTCGTCTCTCAGTCTTGTATTTGATCAAATGCTTAAGAGCCTACCTCACAGGGAGATGCCACGTCAATCAGTCAACTCTGCAAAGCAATCAAGGTTACTAAAACAAGCTATGTTTATACGACAAGGTCACAAAAGAACTTAAATAACTCTTAGTGCATCTGAGTTAATCCCTAGTTTAATTTTTTCAAGAGTTCCCAATTTGTCCTTAATTATTTCCATTGAACTCAACTTTTACACACACAGAGCCAAGTAGGGAGAATTGGGCCCATGGGTTTTACATTTTCATTAAAAGCCAGAGGTGACATTTAACCAACTTGAACTGTGGGCGGCAACTCGCTCGCCTCATGACTGCTCCAGAGGAAATCTGCCTGAGCTGCCTGTGCGTCGAGATCACTACTCGCCAGTGGGTGCCTGTAGAACGGTATGCAGCGAGCGTTCACCAAAAACCGTTACACTGGCTTATATCTAAATTATTGTCCTTCCTGCTACTTTTCAGTTACCAAAGTAAAAACATCAGATTCATGACACTTTTTAAAAAGTGCAAATGTGAGTTACGTTAGCAGTAACTGTCCCAACAAACTCCATTTCTATTAACCACGCTAAGAGAGTGATATTTTCCTAGGTACACTCTGTGAGTTCAATAAAAGCTCTCTGACAATGCTGAGCTATAATATACGAATGTACCGTATATAAATATATGCAAATTTCCAAGTTGTATGTACTGTATATAAATATATGCAAATTTCCAAGTCATATGTACTGTATATAAATATATGCAATTTCCAAGTTGCTAAATGTCTATGTGTTTCTACATAAGGTAACCCTTCACAAATACCTAAAATGTAAAGATACAGAGATAAATATATTAATGACAAATATGAAAAGTATAAAATTGTGTGTGTCTTAAAGTATATACATATATATATATTATATATATTACATGGGAAAAAAATTCTAGTTCAAACTTTAATAGTTATACACATAGAGAATATCATCTACTTTCAATTACAAAATACAAAATATATTTATAGTTCAACCTAGATAAGTACTCCCATATTTTATTCATAGTCTTACATTACATTTGTTTTCTGTAAATTGAATCAGTAAAGAAAAATAACAGTAAACAAGAACTCCTTGAGGAAACTTTTCTCTACTTAATTGCTTGAAAAATTAGAGTTAAAAGTTCTTTATGAAAAAGAAGAAAGAAAAAACACATAAAGGTGTAAAATGAACAGGAAAAGTTTTGTAGCATCTGACAAATAAAAAAGTAATATAATCAATATATATAGAATACTTTAAAATCCATAAGAAAAATATAAATATCTCAACTGAAACTAGGCAAAGGCCATGAGCAGGCAAGTCGCAGAAGAAAGAATAAAAGGATAAAAATATTTACTATACGTGCAAAACTATTCAGCCTTACTTTTAAAAGAGGAGCTGCACTGGGGACAGCTCAGTGGTGAAGTATTTGCCTGGCATGTGAGGGCCTAGGTTCAAGAACACCCAACAACCTGACCAGAGAAGCCGACCCACCTAAGACTGGACCTCCAGATTGTCGCCTGTCCCCCTAACGGTTCCCTCTGTCTATTGGAAATATGTGATTTCTATCTTTCCCTTGATTTGTAGAACTCGAGACACTAATGTCAGTGCTGGAACAGTGACAGGTGTTCATGTTTCTTTTCCTTCCAACGCTTTCAGCCCAGCATCCTAGAAACACATGTAATATTTATGCAACAAATACTGTTTCCGTTGCAGCGTCACAAGGGCCTGGAAAACGTCCAGTGCTGTAGATGGCAATCCGATATCGGTTAAAAGGCTAAGTCGTTGAGTTATCTAAAAGAATGAAATAAATTATACTTCCCTTAGATCACTTCTAGATCGAATTGATTAACACAAAACAAAGTTAATCTATAATAAACAGGAAAGAAGGATTTCTCTAACTTGAAAATGATAATTTATAAGCCAAGCATCATTCTACATTACTAATCAATCATGAAGCTTAGCAATGTGACTTTTTTAAGAGCCTCTGTGAACCAATGTGAGTTTTATAAGAACCTCTTACTAAAGCTGATACACCACTCCAGCGCAGAGCGCCTCTGCAGATCTCCCCCTCCTCCTCCCCGGAAGCCCACGGCAGGTGAGACGGAAGGCAGCATTTCCAGGTGTGCAGGTGAGCGGAGCGTGCGCGTGCTCATCTAGGGGACTTGGGCCCTCTGACTTTTCGGCATAATAAAATATACAAGTGTTGTCCATTCGGCATCACCCAGTGTTTACAATTGAATGTACTGGATTGTAGGGCTGTGGGGAGCGCGGAGCTGCAGCGATCTCCTCGGGTAGAGCAAAGCCAGTCCCAGGAGCGCGGCAGGCCGGAGGCGGCCGCGGAGACGTGCACCGCTGCTCGGCCGCTCCCCAGCAGGTGTCCGGCCCCTCGCGCCTCCCGGACCGCACAGACGGCTCTGAGGCCCTTCCGCCTTCCGCTCCCAGCAAAACCCCGGACCTGGCGCTTTCAGCCCCCGCCCCGTGTACAAGAAAGATGCGGCCGCGCTGGGCTGTCTCTGTGGCTCCCTCGGAGGCCCCGTCCCACCCCGCCCCAGCTTCCTTTTCTTATGCGTCTCATCTTTTCTTAATCTCCTATAAATCATTAGATATACTGGGCTGTAGGGTCCACAAGTCACTGATACCAGGGATGACACTGCCGGTTCTTTGCAAATGACACGTCTTTGAATAGAACTCACCACTTACAGTTTTTATATCCTTACCTGCAATGCTGAGAAAATGCCTAGTCTTTAAAGAGTGTAGTTTAAACTGCTGGACTTAACCCTAAGTACTGTACGGGAGTGTGATGTCTGAAGTTCTGTTGCATTTATTATTGTGTTCCTCAAGCAAGTGAGGAATCGTGGTTTGTTTTTTATTTATTTATTTTCCATTTACACTCAAAGTTTTCTCTTCTAAGTGGGAAGGAATCCATGTTGAAGGAGAAGCTGGTTAGGAAGGCGGGCTGTGGAGCTAGAGTGCGTGGGTTTGTGTCTACATCTGCAGTTATTAGCTCTGTGGCTCTCAGCAAGAGACTTAATGAAATCTCTGTGTTTTAGGTTCTTAAAGGTGAGGAACGAGTGGGAGAAAGAGCTTTAAAAGGTAATTATGAGAGCTGAAAATGTTGGTACATATAAAGTGCCCGGCCTGTGCTCTCAGGTTAATACGTGTTAGCTATCATTTCCTTTTCGGATTTATAGATGAAGTATGTGTAATCTAAACACACAGAATTCTACAGCTTGGCGTCCTGCTTTTCACTTAACAACAGACTTAAGCAAATGTTTCTTTCTTTCTTTTTTTTTTTTTTGTTCAATGGATCTTTCTAGGTAAACTCGTAAGAAAATGTATTATCACTTTTGATTGCCAAAAGTACTCAATCATGTCAATGTACCAAATTATTTAGTAACCAGACAAAATAGCTTTAAAGGCTGTATTCCTTAATGTAAGTCATGAAGTTCAAATTAGGTTATGAAACCAAAAAAGTGCTAGGCATGGTGATGCACACTTGGAATCCCAGTACTCGGGAAGCTGAGGCAGGAGGATCGCTGCAAGTTCGAGGACAGCCCAGGCTACATAGTGAGTTCAAGGCCAGGCTGCACTACATGGCAAGACTCTGTCTCCAAAAAAAAATAAGAAAAAAAGTGAGAGGCTGCTTAAACTAGTGTCAAAAGGAAGAAGGAGAAGGAGGAAGATGAGACAGGCAGAGAAGGAGGAGGCATGGAGTGATTTAAAAAAGAGAAAAGATATTTTATAAACAAAAACCAAAAAAATCTAGTGTACAATCTTTAGAATTCCTGGTTGGTTAGCCTCAGGAAATATCGAAGGCTCATCTAAATATTTTAAGTTAGTACCACTTGTTTTGGTTGATTTGAACACATAAAAGACCTTTCTTTAGATTATTTCAAAGGCTGAACTATATACCAGTTAACTCTGATTATCTGCAGTATGTGGAAAATACCAGTGAAACAGATGCTAAAACCGAATTTTAATAAAAGGAAGACTGGGACCAGGGATGTAGCTCAGCAACATGGCATCTGCCTGGCAAGTGTGAGGTCCTGAGTTCAATTCCCTATTCCACCAAAAAATAAATAAATAAAAAATAAAAGGAAGACTAAATCAAGACTGACCTCAGTTATTTGTGGTATAAAATATAGATTGCTTCAGAACATATTTTTATATAGAAACTTTTTGTCATAAGAGACTATGGAGTTTATAAACTTAGAGAAATTTTCATTGCTGTTGTATAGTATTTACAATACTGATGCAGAAAAAAATGTTTGCCTCATCTGATCACCCCAGATTTGAGTTCATGAGCATATTTCCAGACAAACCTTCCAAGTTTTAAAGCCACCTTTTTATAGTCTGGGGATTTATATGGCCAACAATATTATATTGAGACACTCTTGAAGACCAGTCCAAAAAAAAAAACACCTCTCAAACTCCAAAAATATTTCAAATCTCTTTTTTACTAGTTTTTACATAAATCTATTACTTAGACACTTTGTTTTTTCTCAGTCTGGCCCATATTCAAAATATGGCTATTTTGCTGAAAATGAAAAAGAAAAAGATGCTATTTTTTTTTCCTGTACATGAGAACAACCGTATTGATCTACCTTGAGGCCCTGTGCTTTGGACTTCACTGAGTTCATTCGTATTGTGGCTGGATTACAATGGACGTGTTGTTAAAGCTAGAATTTAGTTTGTAATCATGGAATAGAGAAGCTTGATCAAAGGATGGCAGCTGTTCAGCTCTTGCCTTGTTTGTTTTGTCATAGTCAGCCAATCATTCCTAAGCTATTTTTGACAGAGAATCACCTAGCAATAGTCTGTTACATATTTTCATGCCCAAACTCAAACCTTTTAAGTCAGAAACACCTACACTGGAACCCAGGAATCTACATTTGTAACATAGCCCCAAGAAATACTAATGCAGACAGGGTGTGACAGAAAATTTAAATTTTAGAATTTTAGCAAACTAACAAACAGCTTAATATCATACGGGGACAGAATGTGCTCACCCAGCCCAGCACACAGTTAGCCTCAGTCGGCCTTGACTGATAACGCAGCTGCGACTCAGAGACGGGCTGACCTGGCTCTGTCTGACTGCACCCAGCTGCGCTGCCTACACCCCAATCCCATAACATGTCCTGTCTCTCTAGCCTGTTTCAGGGACTCTTTGCCCAAGATGGACCAGCCTAGTCAAGGACACGCTTGATTTTACTCACCCGCTCAGCTCAGCTCCCTCCCTAAACTTTCCCACCTTATGATAAACAACTCCCCCTAACAAAACCTGCCCAAAACAAAACTGCCTAACAACAAGTGACCAAATGTATGTAATCAATTATAAAATAACCCGTTATCAGCTCTTATATTTTGTATATAAATCTTTGTTTTACTCTGACCCAGGGCTGGTGATTTGGACTCGGTTCCCACCAGCCCGCTAGTGTAATAAAAGTTGCCTTCCAACTCCTTGGTGTGGAGTGTCTTCCTTTTGGTCAAGTGCCGGGTTCTGCTACAAAGGGACACAAGTCTATGGACTGGAATTCGAGAGACACTGCTCTAACTTCCTGGGTTGGACAGTATATCCACTTAATCAAATATTTCTAAAAACTTGTGGATATTTCTCTGGACAATACTAATGAAATGAGTATATAATCTTGGTAAATAAGCTCACAAGGCTAGCACTCCTCAAATACTCATATATTGTAAGAGATGTTTATAGGTTTTACATGAAAAAAGGGGATCCACAATCAAATAAATTTAGTAAACTTGTGGTTAAACCAATTTAACACCTTTCTTTACTTCACATTTTCTCATAGCCTTGAATATGTTGTACATTTCCCAAGATGGGAGTCAAACGTATAGTACATGGAATTCGTTTTTCACAGAGCATGTCTCAGAATTAAGTTTCCAAATAATAATGTTTTAGAAATGTTGAACTAGATTAATAATGGACAATGACTTTATACATTTTTAACCCCTCACAGTACCTGAAATGAGACTTAATAATACATGTAAGGTTAGCTTATTGAATTAATTCTCATAATCTAAAAAGTAGGATTATCACCCAAGATGTCAAGGAAATATGTTCCCCATGGAATAAATCTGTCATTTATTCCATTATTTACTTGAGTTTCATTTCTCCTTCTGGAGTATGGCTCACATTTGCGTCACCACTGGAGCAATGGCTCCCTTGTGAACCGCCAACCAACTTGTCTCCTACTAATATTAAAAAATTAGGCTTCATAGACACTGGTAATTACACTGAGAAGAAGGCCGTAGCTATGGAGTAGTGCTGGAACTGTGACAGCAGAAACATCCTAGGAGCCAAGGAACTTAGCAGGCCCTGGGAGGTGAGAGCGGTCACACACACACCAATCTCTCTAATCGAAACATCAGAACTGTACAGGAACAGGAGGGACAGCACGCAGGACAATGATCACAGCCCAGGAGAAGGAGCTTGCTAGTTCCATGGCCAGCTCCAGCGCGAGGAGCTGGAGGGCATCATCTGCAGGAAGCCGTCACGCCGCCTGGAAATGAGAGCTTGGCAAACGAAGGCGAAGAGGAAAATCGAAAGAACAGTTGCTGTCATCAGTTTTCCTGTTGCAGGACTGAAGCAAACTTGTTTGATATTTTTAGTTTGCTTGACTCTAAATGGCACGAAAATGCTTCTATTTCAGCTGGGGGAAGGCCAGCCGGAGTGAAAACTGAATGGCTGAGAACTGAGGGTTTACATTTTACATTTTAATGTACGAAAGAAGGGGAAAGGCCATGTCTCAGAGAGGTTTGAAACCAAGTTGCTCTTCACAGTACGTATCACGCTTTGATAAAACAGTGGTGGTTTCCATGATGTCATCTACGTGGTTTAAATAAACAGTGTACTGGGGTTAACAAGCTGCAGTCCTAACAAAACTAGTGGGGGATTAGAGTTGGGCTAATTTGATCAATTACTTTAGTTCCAGAGGTCTCTAGATGAGACAGAAGCCAGTGTACACATTTCGGCAGATGAAAAATCAGTTTAATCCACATACGCCCTGATAGCGATGAACATTCTTTTAAACTTCATTTTTCATCTGTGACAGAGGAGAATCCCACTAATGCCAGTTACTGCCACTCAAAAGCAGCCAAAAAGATAATTGTAAATAATTTTAGGAGCCAAAAACGTGCATTCCATGGGGTAAACTAAGACAAGACGTTTAGCTTCTCCCTTGTACATTTAAACGTTGTCATTTACATTTCCTCTCCCTAGATCCCTATTAAAATTTATAGAAACTAGGAGTAACTATGTAAAGTTTTTAGTTGTCGTATCCCATACCTTCTTGAAAAGACAATATTTCTAATTATAAAAATCATTCAACAACATGGAGCTAGTTTCATACACATAGAATATACAAGCTGAGGAATGAGCTGTGGGTACATGGGTTCAGCTTTATAAGATGACAAATGTGAGAAAGTGTAGAGTTTGGGGTATGTAAATATAAAGTGGATGATACAAAAGAAAAGCAGATCTTTAAATTCCAAAGAAAACTTAAATACATAAACAGAGGCTTTAATGAGTTTAGAATGTAGTAGCTTCTTATTCTGGTTCTATCACTTATGTTGTACAAACTAGATCAGTTAACATTTCCAGGTTTCTTCAGCTCGTTTATATCCTGAAAATATTGCAGTGCGTATGTACAGCCGCTTAGCTGGTGATATTAGGTTTGCCACGTGTAAGATTGTTAGGGACCATGAGGGACTCTGTGGGAAATGTTAATATGAACAGTCATAAGGTCTCATCCAGGCAAGGAAAGAGGTGATAGCTAAAATCCCCGTCAGAGTGAGCACAACACAATCTCGGAGAGATGGCTCTGAGATTAGAACCCAAGCCAGCGCTTTCCAGGAGTGTGTCACCGGCTCACAGTGCCGGCCAGCAGTGGCCCTGAGGTGCTCCGAGGCTGGGTTTCAGGGCTGGGTCCAGAAGCAGAGGAATAATATGTACATTTTTAATGGGGTCGCTGAGCAGTAGGGAGCAGTAGAGAGGTGTGCCGTCTTGAGAGCTTTCTACATACAGGTAGAATCCACAGGGGCGGGAAAGTGGAGAGAGTGGGAAGGGGCCTTACAGCACTTGCCTGGCTTGGGACCCCGCCAAGCCAGAGTCTGGCCCAGGGCGAGAGTGAGCGCAAACACCCTTCCCTCTCTGATCTCACACTCAACTCTAAACCTTGTCATCTGAGGCTTCCAGAGGGACCATGAGGGGGCAACCCCAGAAATAGGAAGAGAAAGTGAGTTCTACCACCCTGGAAATACTGCAGTTTTAGAAAAGTGACTTACTTTCTCAAGTCCGGGTATTACTCACTGAAAATTAAAGGTAACAACACATGCTCTACCTGCTGTGCAAGGTTTTTGTGAAACATGTAAACATCACATTGTTTCTCTGGTGTGAGAAACTGAAAGTCTTAATAAGGACCAAAATGTATAATAGATATTATGACATAGGAATAAGATGTTCAAATGGGAAGGGGAAAGGAAGGAAGGGAAAAGAAAAAAAATGATGGGGCCGGTGAGATGGCTCAGCGGCTTAAGCGCCTGCCCGGCAAGTGCGAGGGCCCGAGTTCGACTCCCGGATCCCACATACGAAAAAGGGGCCGGTGATATCGCTCAGCGGCACGGGCGCCTGCTGGCGCACGAGGTCCTGAGGTCGACCCCCCGGTACCCACAAAAAAAAAAAAAAGAAAGAAAAAAAATGATGAGAAAAGAAGGAAAAAATGGAAACAAAGCTTTTGTAATTAAGGAGGGGAAGAGGGGTTGAAGGGAGGGGAGGGGAATGGAAAAAAAAGAATCAAGTTATATCACGTACGGGTACAAATTCCCTACAATGAATGTGATCACTATGTATATCTAAATTTTACCAATAGACATCATTAATCAAAAAAAATTTTGGGGCCAGGGATACAGCTCAGCGGCACAAGTGCCTGCCTGGCAAGCATGAGGTCTCAGGACCTTCGATTACCGGTACCAAAAAAAGAAAAAAAAATTTTTTTGTATGAAAATAAAATGCACTAACGTATGCCAAAGGGCCTTGCAAAATATCGTATACATGGAAGTGCTGTTACTTGGGAATAAGAACGCCCTTCTGTGTAACATCACAGTTGTAGTCAAATACTACATGTAGTTTGTATGTGCATAGTTTTTCATTTAGAGTTTTGTTTTGTGTTTGTTTGTTTGTTTGTTTGTTTGTTTGTTTGTTGAGACAGGGTCTCACTATGTACTCCAGGCTGGCCTCAAATGCACATCAATCCTCCTGCCTCAGCTTCCCGTGTGCTGGGATTACAGGTGTGCACCACCACACAAGGCCCGGAGTATTGTTTTATTGAGTAAATCTTAGTTATTTATTTGCAAAGACTTTATTCAAAAATGACTAATGTAAAACCTCAATTCCACTCATTTACACATAGACATGTTCAGTAAGAACTTCTCATTTCTCATCTCAGATATTTTATCCCCAAACTAAGCTAAATATTCAGGACTATATACTTTAAATATTTTAGGATCTGGACTAGGATTGTTATCTAATTTATTTTGAGCATTTAAATAGTCTAAATGCTTAAGCATTGCATCATATAATCCTTGCTACATCAAATGAGGGAGTGGTAATTATTCTGTCTGTCTTCGCGACTTTTCTCTTGTTGAGACAAAATACCCAACATGCACAAGTTAAGGGAGGAAAGGTTTATTTAGCTCACAGTTTGTAGAGGTTTCAGTTCATAATAAGCTGGCTCCAAGGCAGGGTGGCACATGGCAGAGGGGCAACAGTTCATGGCAGGTGAAGACAGCAAAAGCAACAAGGGGACCGGTGAGATGGCTCAGCGGCTTAAGCGCCTGCCCGGCAAGCGCGAGGGCCCGAGTTCGACTCCCGGAACCCACATACAAAAAAGGGGCCGGTGATATCACTCAGCGGCACGGGCGCCTGCTGGCGTGCAAGGTCCTGAGGTCGACCCCCTGGTACCCACAAAAAAAAAAAAAAAAAAAAGCAACAAGGAAGAGGAGGAGACGAGCCTCTTTCTGTCCCTTACACTGTATCCAGTCTACCGGGATTAGGGCGGTGCAAATCCAATCAGTGGACTGATGCAGCAGTCACCCACCCTTAATCCCAGCATTGCACCATGAATCAATCACACACTCTAGATCCAGCCACCTCTGAAAAAACCCTATGACCACGTGAGGCTTTGGGGGGACATCTGGACACAAATCATAACGTGGCCATTTTCCAGATGAGAAAATTACACTAAATAAAACTAAGGTATTTTACCTAGTAAAAAAACTAAGACAGGATTGGAAAAACAGTCTGTATGAACACAGTTCCTGCGCTCTTAAACGCGCTGATACACTGAGAGAAAGGCGCACTGGGGAACTGCAGGAGGGGGCTTCAGTGCATCTGGTACGCATCGGAAAATGAAGGGTTACCTTGGGTAGAATACACAGAAGAAAAGAACAGAAAAGAGAACCGACTTATGGGCAAGGGCTGATTCCCATTTGGGACTTACATAAGAAATGAAGAATCTAATGAGAATGAGAATTTTTAAACAAAGCTATGAATTATTAAAAGGAATTACAATATCCACTTTTGTGAGGAATGTTAAGCAAAGTAAACCTTATCTTTTATGGCCTCTGCTAAATTCAGTTAGGAAACTAGTATCAAAGAAATGAATTATTACTTAAATTATAGCCAACATAAAAATAATATGACATATGGACATTCAGGTTAAAATTAATAAATCAACACATATGTGCCCATATGCACAAGTTTAATCAAAGTCAGTTTTAAAATACCATGAATATTTGATTTATGTAATGATGTGCATACATTTTAGTATAGGAATTAAATATACATTCATGTGGTAAATATGAATATATATAAAATTTTTATTGGTACATTTTAGATACACATAATAACATTCATTA
The DNA here is from genome assembly GCA_028451465.1 of Erethizon dorsatum. NCBI lineage: Eukaryota > Metazoa > Chordata > Mammalia > Rodentia > Erethizontidae > Erethizon > Erethizon dorsatum. The sequence goes on along the minus strand of CM051838.1, from coordinate 84,439,417 downwards.
TAGCAAATTTGTACCTGTACATGATATACATATATTTCCCTTTTTATTATTTAAGTTTATTGGTACATTTTAGGTATACATAATGGTCACATTCATCATAGAGAATTTGTACTCGTACATGATATAACTTCATTCTTTTTTTCCCATTCCTCTCCCCTCCCTTCAACCCCTCTTTCCCTCCTTCTTTAAAAAATATTTGTTTCCATTTTTTTCTTCTATTATCTTATTTTGTCATTTCCCCCTCCTGCCCACCGTTGTTCTCCCTTTCATTTGAATTTTTCCTTCCCATTTCCCAATATCAATTATACATTTTGGTCCTTATTTAAACTTTCAGTTTCTCACACCAGAGAAACTATGCAGTACTTAAACATGTGTGTCCAATTTATTTCACATGAGTATGGTCTCAAGGTGCATCCATTCAGCTAGAATTTTCTCAAGTTTACCCTTCTTTTTTTTTTTTTTTGTGGGTACCGGGGGTCGACCTCAGGACCTTGCGTGCCAGCAGGCGCCCGTGCCGCTGAGTGATATCACCGGCCCTTTTTTCGTATGTGGATTCTGGGAGTTGAACTCGGGCCCTCGTGCTTGCCAGGCAGGCACATACACCGCTGAGCCATCTCACCAGCCCCAAGTTTACCCTTCTTTATGGCAGAGTAGTACTCCATTGTATTAAAAAAATCTTTTGTATCTATTCATTGGTCAAAGGGCATTTGGGCTGTCTCTACGGCTTAGCTATTACAAACTGTGCTGCTATAAACATGGGTGCGCATGCATCACTGTAGTATGATGCTTTTAATTCTTTCAGGAAGATACCAAGAAGAGGAAGAGCTGAGTCAAATGGAAGCTCTAGTTTTCATTTTTTGAGGAATCTCCACACTGATTGCCACAGTGGCTGCACCAGTCTGCACTCCCACCAGCAGTGAAGAAGGCTTCCTTTTCCACACAGCTGTGCCAGCAGTTGTTATGGTTGGTTTCTTGATGACAGCCATTCTTTCTGGGGTGAGGTAGAATCTCAGTGTTGTCTTAATTTGCATCTGTCCAATGACCAGTGATACTGAACATGTTTTCATATATTTATTTGCTGTTTCTATTTCTTCATTTGAGAAGTGTCTACTCTTTTCAGATGACCATTTTTTAATGGGGGGTCATTCAATTTGGGGGGGTCTAATTTTTTTTTAGTTCTTCATATATTCTAGATAGTAGTCCTTTATCTAAGGAACAGCTGACAAATATTTTTTTCCCACTCTGTGGGTTGTCTTTTCACTCTGTTGGTTTCTTTTGCTGTGCAAAACTTTTTAATAAGATGAGATCCCAGTTGCTGATTCTTTGTGATAGTTCCTGTGTGATTGGGGTTTTGTTAATAAAGTCTTGCCTACACCAATGTCTTCAAGAGTTCTAGCTATTCTATCTTCCAGAAGATTTAGTGTTTCTGTTTTAATATTTAGATCTTTGATCCATTTTGATTTTAGTTTAGTGCATAGTGAAAGGTATGAGTCTAGTTTTAATCTTTGACATATGGAAAGCCAGTTTTTCAGGCACCATTTATTAAGGAGGCTGTCTTTCTTCCAGTGAATGTGTTTGGCCCCTTTGTCAAAGATAAGGTGGCTGAGCATATTTGGCATTACTTTGCATCTTCTAATCTGTTCCATTGATCACTGGTTCTGGTTTTTTGCCAGTACCATGCTGTTTTTTTCACAGTAGCTTTGTAGTATAATTTCAAGACAGGGATTCTGATGCCCCCTGCCTTGCCTTTGTTGCCCAGAATTGCCTTTGCTATTCTAGATCTCTTCTGGTTCCAAATGAATTTTAGGATTGTTTTCTCTGATTCTGTGAGGTATACTATTGGTTTTTTTATCAGGCTTGCATTAAATTAATTTGGGAGGTATGGCCTCCCATTATAACAATTTGGGAGGTATGGCCATTTTCACTATATTGGTTCTTGCTACCCAAGAGTAAGGAATGTCTTTCCATTTTCTGATATCCTCTTCAATCTCCCTTTTCAAAATCCTGCAGTTTTCAATGTAAAGATCTTCTACTCCCTTTGTTACATTGACTCTTAGGAATTTCATTTTTTGGATGCTATTGTGAAAGGTGTTATTTCCCTAATTTCTCTCTCAGTGAGTTTGTTATTTGTGTACAGGAATGCTACTGATTTTTATGTGTTCATTTTGTATCCAGCTGTGCTACTAAATTTGGTTATTAAATCTAGACATCTTCTGGTGGAGTTTTTGGGGTCTTCTATATAGAGTATCATGTCATCCACAAATAATGATAATTCAACTTCTCCCTTTCCTATCCATATTGCTTTTATTTCTTTCTCTTGTCTAATTGTTCTAGATAATGTTTCCAGAACTATATTGAAGAAGACTGGTGACAGTGGACATTATTGTCTTGTTCCTGATTTTAGAGTGAAAGGTTTCAGTTTTTGTCCATTAGTATAAGGTTGACTGTTGGTTTGTCACAGATGGATTTTATCAGATCGAGATAAAGACAATCTACTCCAAATTTCTGGAGGGTCTTTATCATCACTGGGCGTTGGACTTTGTCAAATACTTTCTCTGCATCTATTAAGAAGATCATATGATTTTTGTCCTTGGCTCTGTTAATACGGTGTATTACATTTATTGATTTGCATATGTTGAACCATCCCTGCATTGCTGGGATGAATCCCACTTGGCTATGGTGTATAATCTTCTTGATGATTTGCTACATTCTGTTTGTCAGTATCTTATTGAGGATTTTTGCATCTATATGTTCATTAGGGCGATTGTCCTGGAGTTCTCCTTCTTAGTTGATCTTTCTCTGGTTTTAGTATCAGGGTAATTCTTACATTCAGGAATGAATTTGGGAGTATTGCTTCTCTTTCAATTTAATTAAAGATTTTGGGGACTACTGGCATTAGGTCTTCTCTAAATTTCATGTAGAATTTGGCAATGAATCCATCAGGGTCTGTGCTTTTGTTTGTTAGAAGTTTTTTAATTACTTCTTCAATTTCACTGACTGATATTGGTTTATGTAGAATTTTTATATTGTCTTGGTTCAGCTTTAGAAATTCATACATATCTAGGAATCCATTTCTTCTCCATTTTCCATCTTATTAGAATACAAGTTCTTGAAGTAGGTATAGATGATCTTTTGGATTTCCAAAAAAAGATGATCTTTTGGGACCAGTTGTGATTTCATCCTTTTCATTCCTACTTGTGTATATTTGAGTCTTTTCTTTCTTTTTTTGGTAAGGTTGGATAAGTGTTTGTCAACTTTATTTAATCTTTCAAAGAACCAACTGTTCAATTCATTGATTCTGTGTATTGTTTTCTTAGTCTCCATTGCATTAACTTCTGCTCTAATCTTTATAATTTCCTCCCTCATACCAACTTTCAGCTTTACTTGCTCTTCTCTTTCTAGAAGTTTGAGGGTCAACATTAGCTTGTTTATTTGAGCTTGCTCTGTTTTTCTGATATGGGAATTCACTGCTACAAATTTCCCTTGTAGGACTGCTTTCATCGTATCCCCTAAGTTCAGGTATATTGTACTGGCATTATCATTTACAAGAAACTGTCTTATTTCTTCTTTAATTTCATCTGTGACCCATTGGTTGTTTGGGAGGTTTTAAAATAATTTTCAAGTGTTTATGAAGTTCTTGTGGTTTCTTTTGCCATTGATTTCCAATTTCATTGCACTATGTTCTCATAATATGCATGGGATGATTTCAATTCCTTGGCATTTACTTAAACGTTCTACGAGCTGGTATGTGGTCTATTTTGGAGAATGTGCTATGTGCAGCTGAGAAGAATGTGTATTCTGATGTTGTGGGATGAAACACTCTCTACACATCTACTAAGTCCATTTGTTCAAAAGTTTGGTTCAGTTCTGATATTTCTTTGTTGATTTTTTGTCTAGTTGATCTGTCTATTTGTGAAAGTGGGGTATTGAGGTCTCCTGTTACAAATGTATTAGTTTTTATTTGATTTATCATGTCCATCAATATTTGTTTTATATAGTTGGATGCACTGGTATTGGTGCATATGTATTTATGATCATTATCTCTTCCTCTTGGATTATTTCCTTTACAAGGATGTTGCGACCTTCATTATCTGTCTTAATCAGTCTTGGCTTGAAATCCATTTTGTCTGCAAATAGAATAGCTAGTCCTGCTTTTTTGGGGGGTTCCTGTCACATGTAGTATTGTTTTTCTTCCCTTGACACTCAGTCTGTCAATTTATTTTTGAGTTAAATGTGTTTCTTGTATGCAGCATACTGTTGGATCTTGCTTCTTGATCCATTGTTCCAGTCTGTTTCTTTTGATTGGTGAATTGAGACCACTTACATTGATGGTTATAACTAATATAGACTGACTTATTGTTGTAGTATTTTTTTCCTGTTGTTTGTTCCCTCCTCCCCCTCCCCTTTGTTTAATAGCTTGCCTTGCCTGGCAGATTCATTCTGTTGGGGATCATGGAGTTGTACTCTAGAATTGTCTAGTTGTCTTTCTAGAATGTCCTTAAGAACATTTTGGAGTGTTGGTTCAGTATTCATGAGTTTCCTCAGGTGTTCTTTGTCAATGGAAGTATTTTATTTCTCCATCAGTTTTGAAAGCAGTTTTGTGGGTTACATCAATCTGGGTTGGAGGCTGTTTTCTTTTAGAGCTTGAAATACTTCACTCCAAGCTCTCCTTGATTTTTGTGTTGAGAAATCTGCTGTGATTCTGATGGGCTTTCCTTTATAGGTGATTTGTTTCTTTTCTCTAACAGCTTTTAATATTCTGTTCCTGTTTTGAATATCCAGAACCTTGACTATTATATGCCTTAGTGTAGATGTTTTTTATCATGGCTAACTGGAATTCTATATGCCTCAATTATCTGTATGTCAAATTCTTTTTCCCTGCTTGGGAAGTTTTCTGCCATTATTTCTGTGAACCGGTTTTTTATGTCATTTGTGCTATCTGCTGTTTTTTCATTGACTCTGGTTGACTTTATTTTATTCTTCTTCCCATCATCTAGCAGCTGTTGGATTGATTTTTCATGGTCCCTTGATATTTTTAAGAAATCTTTCTTTCCATGATCGTTGGCTGCAATCCTGTCTTCTATATGTGAGATTCTGTCCTCACGTTGACTCATTCTTCTGTGCATACTTTCAATGGAATTTTTAATCTTCTGGATATCTGATTGAATCTGTTTCATGGATTCAATTTCTTTTCTATGTTGGGCATTCATGATTTCCATCATTTTCCTAAGCTCCTGTATTGTTTTTATCTGTATCTGCTCTAGCGTTGCTAAGTATGTCTTTCATTATGGTCACCATCTCTGTAGTTGTCTGAGAAATTATTTCCAATTTGATTTTTTTCTTGAGTTTCCTTCATCTGTTTTGTTATTTCTGCTTCAAAGAATCCAGGTGGGTGGATTTTGGATTGTTCCACCTTATTGCACTGTAGGTTTGCCTTTGGTGAGCTGAAAGCCTGGGATTGTGTCTTGCTTAAGTGTCTTCTCATTTTCTATTTTTTTTTTTAGTTTAATTTCCACAGTGATGCTTGTAAATTGTTTATGGCTGGTAGCTCCATTGCTAGTCTTTAGAACCATTAGGAAATGACTACTTCTCAGAGATGTCTTCCAGGTGTAGCTGGCTTTTGAGTTTTGAGTGTGTTGTAAGGTCCTACCTCTTCAATTTATTGTGGATGAGAAGTTGCTGCCTATTTGGCCCAGCCCCTGGTCTTCAGCACTGGCCTATACTATTGTTTGTGAAACTTAGGCAATCTCAGTCTTAGCATTCCAGGATGAACTACTGATTAGAGCAATGATATCACCTGGGATAAAGTAGTACAATTAGCTATAACAGGAACATCAACACACAGCCTAGAAAAGGACAAATTGTGGTAACTATTAATTTGCCACTTTTACCCATACGAACTAGATTTTGTTAGTTAACAAAATCTGAAAAAAAACAGAAAATTTTACAATAAATATGCTCTCAATATGGCAATTTTACCCTCATGGGAGAAAATTTTAAAGAAGGTGGGGGAAAAAAGGAGAAATAGAAGAAGATGAAGAGATTAGAAGCAAGACTGGAGGACAAAGGAAGATTACACAAACATTGGGAAACTATTGCTGAAGACAGGAGGGAAAGAATGAAGGAAGGAAAAAAACAAGGACGAAACAGAACTACAACAAAAAAACTAGTTATAATATTCACAGTTATATAAAAAACAAGAACAAACAATCAAGAAAAAAAAACAAAACAAAACCAGAAAAGAAGGAAAAAAATGTACATTTCAGAGCCTGTCTCTGCTGTCACTGGTAGACACAGTGGGCAGAGAGATCCCAGATCTGTGTTGATTAATCCCAGAAAGCCAGCCGTAGATTTATGGCAGGGTAGTGGATAATTCCAGCAAGCCTGCACCTTTAGTTCCACTGAAGTTCAGGCTGGTTTGTGGCTGTGTAGCTGGAACCCAATTTGTTCAGCCTGCAGCACTCTGTGTGCCTCCTGCCAGCTTGAACTCAGCTCCTTGACCTCCTGCTGACTTGAATTCAGTTCTACTTCACCCTGACCCTGGGAGCTGCTAGATGGAGCCAGCCCATAGCTGCTCTGAATCTCTCCAAGATGGCTACTGGCCAACTGCCCTCTCTTGGGGGACGTCTGAACCCGAATAACAGCAATCAGCTGTGTCCATTGCTCTGTTCCGCAGGTGCATTTCTCTGTGGAGGCCTCTGGAGTCGCCAGTAGTCACTGTGCATCTGCAGGTTCGAGTCGCCCTTCCATGCAGTGAGTCAGGCTCAGGGAGAAAGTGTCACTTTTCACCTCCTTCTTCTGCACTGAGCTCTCTTTCTTCACTCTCCCCACGGGCTTCAATTCTTGCTATAGATCCTTGCTGGGTCCCAGCGACCCACTTCCCTCCTTCTTTTCCTCACATTGCTAAATTCTACCGTCTGGACACCAATCTCAGAGAGGCTGTTTCTTTGCTGTTCACCACTCTGCCGTCTTCCCAGGAGTCCAGTGCCCAAATTTATAAATAGTTCTCAGCAATGATTGTGGAAATTTTGTTGTAGAGTTAATCAAATCAATCCGAACCAAGTTCTGCAAATATATTTGGGCGTCATGCTCACGCGATACTAACTCTGCATATTGTACCACTCTCATCTTTTATAGTCTTGATTTTGCTCTTGTTACTTTATGTCTCATCATCCTGCCAATCACAGTTTTTAATTATCCGTTTGGTTCAGCCTTCAAAAGTGAGTAAATGGGGGCCGGTGAGATGGCTCAGCAGCTTAAGCGCCTGCCTGGCAAGCACGAGGGCCCGAGTTCGACTCCCGGAACCCACATACAAAAAAGGGGCCGGTGATATCGCTCAGAGGCACGGGCGCCTGCTGGCGCGCGAGGTCCTGAGGTCGACCCCCCAGTACCCACAAAAAAAAAAAAAAGTGAGTAAATGACCTCTACTTTTACAAAGTATAAAATTAAAATATTTATTGGTTCCAAATCACCATTTTAAAATGGAATTTGGCAATGAGAGCTTTTTGATTAAAACTTTGCTTCATTTCTCTTACCTGTTTCATGTACAATGCAGGACACAACATAGATTCTAGTGTTTCAAGTTGTGAATGAATAATGATTGTATAATTGAACCTCTAATGAGCTAGTTCTTTTTCCAGAAGCTTAGAATAAAATATTGCCTAGCAAGCTATAAAGAGGACTTTTAAGAAATCCTTCCAACTCAATACTTCCTTTGTATCAGATGTAGTGACTTATTTCCACTCGAGTTGGAGAATTAAATTTGAAATATTGTCTGGAATATTCTGGCTCAAAATGTGATGTCCTATGTTGTTTGATGGATGTCAGGAGCCTATTAAACATAATCACACAATAATGTATTTACTATGGAAGTAGTTGAATCATTTGAATAGTTCCAACAAACCAAATGCTTCTGTGAATAAGATCTGAGTTCATACAAATCTAGCTCGATTTAATATGCCAAATTCACCAGGTGTAACTATGAGTTCAAGGCCAACCTGAACTACATAGTGAGACCCTGTCTCAAAAACAAAACAAAACAAAACAGACAGAAAGAGAAAGAAATATGCCAAAATTCAGGTTCTTCATGACTAATTATCAAAAGGTAGAAGACATTGTCGCAAATGGTTTTCACTATACAAAATGGTGCCTTTTGGGACCCACAGACATACCTAAGTGTTAAGGACTTGAATCAGGAATAAATCTATTATAAAACTGTCTGATTCAATGACCCTTTCAGATATCTAGTGTGGAAACAAAAGTCTAATGCCAAAATTTATGTGGACATATTCCACCCAAATAAATTATAGTAAAATAAAGTTGATGCAAATGAAAATAAATTTTATATCTAGAATTTAGAAAAAATAAACCATAAATTCTTTTAAGAAAATCAGTTGGGTGTGGTGGCATGGGGTGTATACCTGTAACCCCAGCACTCAGGAGGCTGGGGCAGGAGGATCGCCGCAAGTTCAAGGCCAGCCTGGACTACATAGTGAGTTCAAGACCAGCCTGAACTACTAACCCTGTCTCAAAAAACAAAAGAAAGGAAAACACTTATCATCCTTGTTTTGTCTACAATTTTTTTTACTCTTCATTTGCAGGGAAGGGAAAGAAAGTATGTCATATCAAAAGTATTCATTAAGCACATGCTGACATGGACACCTAGAATAAGATTCTAAGTAACTTTCAGTGGGAAAATATTAATGTCATTGCTCTTTTCCCTTCCATGTCCAAGACAGGCCTCATAGGTATTATAACTCTTGGTTTCCAATTTGCTCATTTGAGATAAATGATGCCAGAACTCTGAGAATCATTTAGGGTGACTAAAACATTTATAAAAAGAGTTTATAGTTAACAAATTTTGTCATCACAAAGTTTAATCAGAATGAATGAAAGAACAAGGCTTTTGGACAGACAAAGATAAACAGACTTGAAAATTGGCTTTGCTGCTTGATAACTTTGCTTTGATGCTTTGTGAGGAAGGGGAGAATTAGGCTAGAAACCAAAGGACCTAGATTCTTGTCCTGGCTTCACTACCTATGAGCTCAGTAGACTTGAAAAATTATTCATTCCTTCTAAGCCTCCATTTCTTAATTTGAAAGAAGAAATAAATGTGAATGACACTCCAGAACCACCAAACACTCTGAAATCCAGAGTCTCCTCTCCCAGCGCTCCCTTTACTACTCACTCTAAAGGAAGCCTGGATCTCAGATGAGAAAATCCTGAGTCTGGCAACGTTAGGCTCTTTCATCTTCTACTTCTGTCTTTACTATTGTCATCAACATCCTTTCTTGTTCTCTCTCAATCACCACAGACTTGCCTCTAGTTCCCCATCTTGTTCTCTAACACGAGTCATCCCATCATCCTGGTGACTTCAGTTGTGTTCAAGTTCAATCAGGCTTTCCAAGATGGTGATGGGGAGGAGGAAAGCAGATGAACACAATTAAGACCCAATTCACCAATGAGGAGGGCTGCTGACTTGAGTAAACTAACAGATAAAAAGAACGTAGCCATTATCATGACTTCAACCACCTACAGCCACAGCAGAGAGCACCTCTGTCCTAGTGGGCTTCTCTGCAGGCCACGTCTAGCTTAAGATTCAACTCAAAAACAAACTAGCAAACTACTTAATGAGGAAGTAGAGGAGAGTGTGACGGAAGGGGAAGGGATGGACCCATGTGCAGGGCTGTTGGTGAACAAGATCCCAAGGTAGCTCTGGCTGAGGATGGTGCAGAATCCCAGTTGAAGAGCAACAAAGAACTCCTGTCAGCACCTGTGGAGGTTAGATTTGAATGAAGGAAGAAAGAATAAAAGCAGCATAACCAGTGAAGGGCCGCTACGATTGTCCAGAAGCTAATGGGCAAGACACACATAGCCTGAGTTAAATGGGTGCCCAGTTCAGAAAGCCTTTTCCCAGAAGGCCATTTGAGTGGGAACACACACTTGTGTAATGTGGAGCGCACTTGGGGCACCACAGCCCCAGACTCCAGCTCCTGAAGCAGAGAGAGAGCTTTGCTGCGCACACACGCAAGAGCCAGTCCACGAGGAACCCTCTCCTTCACTGGACAGTGGGCGAGGGGCCCTCAACGAGTTTGCTTTCTCCCCAGATGGCAAATTCTTAGGGTGCATGCACCATGATGAGTTGCCATGGTCTCAGGGAGCTTCACGGTATGATGAAAAGCTACATCATAGCTTTGGAGGGTTTGGCATATGTGTGCTGGAGCCCAGCAAGTACAGTGACAGGTAGAGAGGGCAATATGGTGACAATCTGGTCCTTTGTAGACTGCCAGGTAATAGCTAGAGGCACAAATTCTGGATCAACATTGCAGCATTCGATTCCCACCCCACGCGTGTAGCAGAAAGTGATCCTGTGGGAGTTCAGTGGCAGTGCTGAGGACTTCACGGTCCTTCCTCACTTTGGCAGTGAGCCCGCAAACAGTGCACAGCCCAGGTTGTCTACATGGAGCCCCACGGACAGCAGCCCCACATGTGTTGCACGTGGGTTTGGGTCAGTGGGCCAGGACACACAGCTGTCCTTCAGAAGATGTCTTGTTCCCTCACCAAAGACTCTCAAGAGCAAGGACACACACAAATGTCATGAATGCCACAAGCCCTCCTACAGAAGCAATGAGAACAGTGTCCAAGCTTGGGAACTCTGTGCCCCTCTATGGCCACGATCCATCAGCCTTCCCCACTTGGCAGTCTCACATGCCGGCAGCAGAAGCAGCATCATGGATGGGGCCATTGCATCTGGAATCAGCAGCACTGTGACTCCCTCGCTGCACAACCTGCAAAAGAGGCACCACAAGAAAGACCACGCGCAGAACCACAGCACGGGGCATGCTGTGTTTCCAGCAAGAGCACCAGCTTCAGTTTGGACCCAGCCAAAATTCTGGGAACACCCTTGTATCCTTGGATGGAAAGTGTTCCCTTGTTAGAGCCACTGGTCTACAGAAAGATAGCACATGACACACCTGTAATCCCACCACTCAGGAGGCTGAGGCAGGAGGATTGCCATGAGTTCAACACAGCCTGGGCTACATAGCATGTTCAAGACCAGCCTGAACTACATAGCGAGACCCTACCTCAAAAAAAGACATCACACAAAAGACTGACTGTGCTAATTTTTCATGAAGGCTGTATAGTCACTTCTTGTCAGGAGGAATTTATTTTCACATGGGAAAGGCCTGGTAAAATGGTACATTTTAATCCTTAATGCTGCACCAGATCTAAAACTTGAATAGGTGAGGATTTTCTTTTTCTTGCAGGAGGGGCGAGGTGTACAGTGAGTGTGAATGATGCTTCTTATTCTTAATGCAAATCTAGACGCATCAAAGACAAAATTTTGGATACTGCATGCCAAGTAAGTCTGAATGATTTGATAATTCATCTTAGAGCATTTAAAAATATACATGTCATTAAACTAACTGCCGGATGAGTCGGTCATTCTTTGGGGGGTTCCAGCAGCTCCGAGGTCAGCCTTCCTGTATCAAACTATGTCAACTTTAGGAAACTCGTGACAGTGCGGGGAATCAATGACTAAAACATTAAATTTATGCTTTAACTGGTATACTTTTTGTAACTATTCAACTAGAATATGGTATACCTGATAAGAATAAATATTCAGTACGGACAGCCATTAATTGTCATTTATAGTCCATTTTTCTTAATCACAAAATATTTAGGAAGCTATGAAGTTTAATTTTAAGAACAAAGCACTCAGCAGGGTTGATGATATTATTTTTACATTGTTCTGGCAATCCATAGGAAGAGAAGAGCCTTAATTTTTAAAATCTGCTTTAGTAATTTTATGACAATTAAAATTCCTTCATGAACATCTTTTTTCCACAAGGAGGAAAAACAGTACATTCAACATGTTAAATCAGGGACAAGACAAATTTGCTAACTATCACCACTTCTATTCCACATAGAACTGGAAGTCCTAGCCAGAGAAATTAGGCAAAAGTAAGAAATGGCATCAAATTGGACACAAAGAAATTAAACTTTCTCTGTTTGCAATTGACATAATCTTATATACAGAAAACCCTAAAGATGACCCCAGAACTGCCAGAACTAACCCGGAAATTCATAAACTTGGGAGATAAAAAAATCAACGCACAAAATCAGTAGCATTTCTATACACTAACAATGAATTATACAAAAACAAATCAAGAAAATGATCCCATTGACAGTGGCATCCAAAAATAAAATACTTAAGAATAAATTTAGTCAAAGAGGTGAATGGAAACTGTAAATAACTATGAGATGAATTAAAGACACAAATAAATGGGAAAATACCCCATACTCGTGGACTGGAAGAGTTCGTATTGTTAAGAAATCCACACTACCAGTTGCGGTTTGGATCTGGAACACCCCGCCAGGGCCTCACGCTCTCACAGGCAGGGTTTGCGGAAGTGAGGGGACTGCGGAGAGGACAGCTGGCCGCTGACTTGCTGTCAGGAGGTGCGAGTGGTCAGAAAAGGGGTTCACTGGGGAGAGGGTGCATCTTCCCCGGCTCCTCCGTTCCCTCTCTGCTTCCTGGCCACCATGATGTCAGCACTTGTCCTCCTGCATGCCCCTCCTTCATAGCCAAGCCAACTGTGGACTAAACCATGAGCCCAAGTAATCCTCTCATCCTTTACATTGTGGGAGAAAAGTGATAAGCCACTGCCCAAAGCATTTTACACATTCAAGGCCATTTCTATAAAAATGCCCTTGAAATTTTTCACAGAAACTGGAAAAAAATACTTAAGACTCTGGTCCTCGGACTCTAGTGGAACCACAAAAGACCCCAAGTAGCAAAGGTGATCTCAAGCAAAAAGAATGAAGCAGGAAGCATCATGTTACCTGATTTCAAAATACATTGCAAAGCTCTAATACTCACAGTGTAGGAAACCAGATACATAGACTACTAGAACAGAATAGAAAGCCCCAAAATAAACCCATGTGTTTACAGTTAATTAATTTTCAACTAATGTGTTGAAACCATACAACAGGGGGAAACCAGTCTAACAAATGTAGCCAGGCAAATGAAATATCTACATGCATGGATTATCTTAACCATCTACAAAACTCAGCTTGAAAACTACTGAAGACTTAAATACAGCACCAGACTGGGTGTGGTGGTGCATGCCTGTATTCCCAGCACTCGGGAGGCTGAAACAGGAGGACTGCAAGTTCCAGTCCAGCCTGGGAACTCAGGTACTTAGCAAGACACTGTCTAAAAACTGAAAAACAGAATATAAGTGGGGAGCTGGGATGTAGCTCAGTGCAAAGGCCCTGGATTCAATTTCTAGTAGTGGGGAAAAAAATATAAGATGAGAAACTATAAAGTTACTGAAGAAAACATAGGTCAAAAACTTGCTATTGATCTGGGCAGTGTAGGCAACACAAGAAAAATCAATGAAATTGTATCAAGCTAAAGAGTTTCTGCACAGCAAAGCAAACAATCAAAAGGCTTAAGAGGCACCCTATGAAAGAGGAGAAAATAACTGCAAACCATATAGCTGATAAGATATTTTTGTACTTTTTTTTTTCTTTTTTTTTGTCTTTTTGAGATAGGGTTTCACTATGCAGTTTAGGAGGGCCTTGAACTCACTCTGTAACCCAGGCTGGCTTCAAACTCACAGCGATCCTCCTGCCTCAGCCTCCCGATTGCTGGGATTACAGGTGTGTGCCACCACGTCCTGCTCTGATAAGATATTTTGATATCCAAAACACATAAGAGAGTTACACAAATCATAGCAAGAAAACACATGAACCAATTTAAAATTGGGTAAAGGACCCAAACAAATATTTATCAAATGAAGATGCACATATATTCGACAGGTAAATGAAAAAATACTCGACATCTCTAAAGATCAAAGAAATGCAACTTTTTTAAAAAAATCAGGCATCACCTCACACCTGTTAGAATTGCAATTATTAAAAAGACAAAAATGACAAGTTTGATAAAGACATATAGAAAAAAGAAATGATGTGCATTGTTGGTGGAATGTAAATTAATATAGCTGCTAAGGAAAACAGCATGTAAGTTCCTCAAAAACTAAAAACAGAACTACCATATGATCCAGCAGCCCCGCTTCCGGGTGTACATCCAAAGGAAAGGAAATCAGTGTGTGAGAGACAGCTGCGTTCCCACGCGCACCACGGCGTTGTTCACAGCAGCCGAGGTATGGAATCAACATAAGCGTAAATGAACATAAGTATGGACTTTAAAAATACAAGATACATGTATATGTGTATCTTACACACACACACACACACACCACACATGCACGTGAGGAGGGGGCACTGGAACGTTACTCAGCCTTTAAAAAAGAAGGAAATTCTGTCATTCACAAAAACACTAACAAATCTAGAGGACATTATGCTAAATGAAATAAGCCATGCGCAGAATGATAAATACCACATGATTCTGCTTATACGTGGAACCTTAAAAAGTTGCATTCATAGAGCATGGAATAAAATGGTGTTTAATAGGGTAGGGGAGATGGGAGATGTTGGTCAAAGAGTACAAAGTTTCGGTTAGATGGGATTAATAAATTCTGGAGATCTATTTACAGCGTGGAGAATATAATTAATAATGTATTATGTACCTGAAAATTGCTAAGAAAGCAGATTTTAAATATTCTCACCACGAAAAGTAATAACTGTGTAAATTAATGGATATGTTAATCAGCTGGATTGTGCTGATCATACCACGATGTCCTCACATATGAAAACATTACATCATACACTGTAAATACATGAAATTTTTATTTGTCAATTATACTTCAGTAGAGCTGAAAAGAAAAAGTACACTGGCCTCCTAGTTCCTTAGAGTCACTTTTTTCTCAAACACAGGGTCCCTTTAGCATCACCCCTAGTCATTGCACCTTCATAATCCTTAACCAATGCATTCCACTCTCTGAACACAAGTTTCCATTCTTCCAGTGTCCGTGTTTGTCACGTCCCACTAAAACTAACTTTCGGCCTCACTGCTGCCTCCATGCCACTGTATCTCTACTTTTGCCCAGCCCATCAGTCCTCCCACTTTCCTCTACACCCAGCTTGGATTGCCTTATCCATCGTTTCAGCAATTCTAAAAACTTTTGCCAACTACCTTGCACCCCTCTGTTTTCATCATACACGTACTACAAAATGCCAACCTGGACGGAATCAACGATTCGTCAAGCCTGCATCTGAGTGGCGCATTGTGATGCAGACACACACACACACACACACACACGGCAGATGGCAATCATAAACCGGTGATCACCGCGCTCAAGATGGCAGTAATTCTATTGTATTTCTCAGACCAACTCGCTCTCCCGCACTTCACAAAGGATATTTCACAATTCCCTGCTCTCCTCAGCCCCCAGTTTCCCTGCTTTGTTTTACTTTCTGCAAAGGACATTTTCTCCTCCTTCAAAATGATTACAGCACTTTTCAGAACTCCTTGGACTATCTGAACGAAACATAAGAAATTGTCTAGTACTGCACTGAACCAGATGTCCAGTTGATACAGGCAAATGAGGTGCTTGGACCAACAGCATTGGCATCGCCTGGGGACTTATAGGAAGGCAAATTCTCAGTTTGCACTCTGGCCCTGAAGAATCACAAATTCTGAAAGTAGAGGAAAAATCTTTGTTTTAACAAGCCTTCTGGGTAACTCTGTAATAAACTAAAATTTGAGAACTACTGTTATAAGGGACGTTCCTCATTCTCTCCAGAGCCAACCTCCAACTTAAACTTTAGATTTCTTCCCTGCTAATCTCAGGAAGTTTCCACTGCTCTTTCTCTGTACCCGTACCGAGTCTTTCTCTCTCAAGCCCTTTACTGACAGGAGACGTGGTTAAATCTCTTCCGTTCACAAGGCGACCTTACTGGGAACGCTTCGCCTTGTTGGCCTTTTCTCAAAACACTTCATATCTTTGACTTGCAAGACATTGTACTCTTTTGATTTTTCTCCTACCTCTCTGGCTAGTTTTTCTCTGGCTCCTTTGTTGATTATCCTCTTCTCTGCCATTAACAGTCGGGAATTTCCCCTTTCACCTTATACTAGTGATTACTCTAAGGAAGTTTTTCAACTTTTATTGCTTTGAAGGTTATCTATACACAAATTTATATTAATAGTCCAGAATCTGCCCTGGTCACATCATTTCTTAAGTATATCTAAGAATTTCTACTTCTTTGAAATTCAATTCATGATCTTCTCCTACCAATAGTAGCTGTTCCATTGTATTCCTTTCTTTTTCTTCAGCAAGAAGGTACCATCTTTCTCTTCATCCTGCTGAACTACTCTCTCTTTCCCTTTCACCTAATTAATCCTACTGTTTCTACCAATTTCAATTCAAACATGTCTTTTTAAAGGCTTCCTAAACCCATTTAATACCCATCACATTATAATTTTATGTTTATTTCTATGATAATGTAATTAGATGCCCATCTCTCCCATTATAATCTAAGTTACATGAAAACAAAAACTAAATCTGATTTGCTAAGAGCAATACCCCTGCCCTTAGCTCTGGTACATGATAGCAGTCAAAGCAATACACTGAATGCCTAATTTATTCTTGTAATTTACATATATGTGGTAAATTTTGTTTCCCCATGTGAAAACTGATCACCCTAAATGTTTTTGAATAAACCCAAATGCCTCTAAAAACTTAGAAGTGACCTATATGTTCATTCCTAAAGCATAAACTACTGCAAACTAGACATTTCTACATAGGAATCATAGCCTTAACAAGAAGCCAATCTCCAAGGAAAATGGTGGTCATCGGTCGAGTACAAGAAGGTAGGAGAGAGAAACAAGAATAAAACCACACAAAAAATAAAGTTTAATTAAAAAGGATAGAACCACATGGTCCCTCTGATGTCCCACACTAACAATGCAGGCACTGTGCAAAGGGAGACATAATGCTCACAACAAGCTCCAGAGCTCGGTGGCACTGCTGTGCGCCCCTTCAAGGCCAAGCTCCCCAGGCCCCGTCCAGTCAAAGCTTTCAGCCACAAAAAGATCACAGCATCACTCTTGGATCTTGCCATTCTCATCCTGAAATGCTTTTTCATATTTTATATACCAGAGAGATCACAAAGCACATGAGAAAGCACAAAATGCGGAAGGGGAAGAACTACGTAAGCTTAGAGGTGCAAATCACAATTTGCCAGTTACTTATTTCTGCAATATTTCAAATGATGAGCCTTTATATGCCACTACCATTAAAAATTGCACTGTTTGTCAATATAAAAATAAAACTTTATGGGTATAGATAGAAACTAGATAGATTTGGTTAGCCTGCATGAATAACAAGTCAGAAATCTTTCTAACACTGTCAGGTAATCAGTATGTCACAGCTTTCCCCCATGAGGGGAAACAAAACTTAACGATCATTGACTCTATCTGAAAACAGCCAAAATCTCATCAACAGATGGGTGACTGTCGATTAGCCATTTGTTACCCAGTGTGGATTTCTTGGCAGCTCTCATGAAACTGCAACAAAATGGGAGGGAGGAGAGAGGATACAGGAGCAGGGATGGAAGGATGAGTTCTCCTGAATCTCATTTTTAATTTTTCATGACATTTTATATGCTCGATAGAAAAACAATTTGGTGGGAAAATAACATGAGAAAAAGAGAATTTTATTCAACATAAATTGGAGCCCTTTCTCTAGGACCTTTATGGGTTGTTATGCTTCCAAGACAAAGTTCTCCATCTTTAAAGTGTATAAGAATCAACAAGATGCTTGTTAAAGAGTCACACACTAGGATGTTTTTATTTAGTAGAACTGAGGTATGGTCGAAGAATATGAATGTTAATACTCTGGAGGATTCATCTGCCGGGCACACTTCAAGAAAAATTGTTATGGAAAAAGAAATTTAGGTTACTCTTATCCTTAAGATCCATAAGATTAAGAAAAAACACAACCTGAGCTACTAAAACCATAGCGCAAATACAAGACGGAATATTTCAACATCTACTTTCTCACATGACAATCTAAGAAGGTTCTAGACCAAGTGTTTCTCAGAGTTTCATAAAAATCCTTCGGAGGTCTTATTAAATTGCTTCTGATTCAGTAGCTCTGAGGTGGGGCCCATAATTCTGCAGTTCTAAAAGGGCCGTAGGCTTCGCTGATGCCACCGTACCTCCGACTCACATTGTGAGCACCGTGATTCTGGACACTGCTACAGGAACATCAGCATGCGTCGGTGTCACCTGAAGGGCCGGCTGGTGTACGAACTGCTGCCCCCACCCAAGGCTCCGATTCATGTGACCACCGAGGTAGAGTTTGGACTGCTGCAACTGCCAGCTTAGGAACATTGGCAGCCACCAAAACCCTGAGAAAGTAAAAACAAAAAAAACCAGTCTCTTGCCGGGCGTGGTAGTGCATGCCTGTAATCCCCATACTCGGGAGGAAGAGGCAGGAGGATTGCTGAGTGTTCGAGGTGTGAGCTCAAGGCCAGCCTGAACTACATAGCAAGACCCTATCTCAAAAAAACAAGAAAAAGAAAAAAACCACAGATTCTGCCTTGGCAGCTGCAGAGAACCCAGCCCTTCAGGCACATGCCTCGAGTCTGGGGTGCTGCCTGAGAACTCGCATTTCTGACAGGTTCCTTCACGGGGGCACTGATGCCGTTGGCCCTGGGAGCGCACTCTGTATTATAACCCCAGACTGTATTTTGAGGAGGTGCTATGACTGAGAAATAAGTATCTTTCAGAATTTTGGATGTCTCTTTTCAAACTCGTTAGAGTGCTAGCAAACAGCAAAAATTTGATACCACTACAAATCCTGGAAAAGATTACAATCACTGTCTTCTGTTATTTCCCTCCCTTGTTCTTTTGGGGAACAGAAAGGATATAGAAGATAAAGGATAATATCACGTTTCGATTTTTTAAAAATGGATAAGGACTGTTTTGGCAAAGATACATAGACTCCATGTATTGAAATTTAAACTTTATTTTACCTAAGCACAGGGCTTTGAAATAACGTACCGCTTCCCTCTAAAATCTGTTACCTAGTGATAGGTGATGGTTGTCAGAAAAAACCCCTACAGGACGGGGAGGGCACATTTGGGCTAAGACTGTCTTCCCACCAACTTGATGGGCCAGCTAGGCGTCAAACACTCCAGGGACCTCCTCCAAGAACGCGAAGCTCCCACGCGCTGCGTTCCTTTGAGTCGAGGAGCTAAGGGTCTTTCTAAAACGCGTCCTACCCTGCAGGATCGACCCATAAGACGTCGCCTCCGCCGGGCTGGAGCCACCCGCGGACGGCGGTTCTCCCGGGCAGCCGGTGGCGGCGGGCGCGGGCCCGGGCGCTCTGCTGGGAGCCGGGGCCGCGAGAGCGCAGGGGCCGCAGGTGGTGCGGCGCCAACCGAGCACGCGGTTGGGAAGAAGAGGCAATTTCTGACCACGGAGGACGTGGAAAAATGAGACTGCGCCGTGGGATCCACGCAGGAGGAAAAGCCGGAGGGGCGCGGAGGCCGCGCTGGGCTCGCGCGTGGGGTGCGGCGGCCTGCGCCTGTAATCCCAGCACTCGCGAGGCTTAGAAGAATGAGAGAGAGAGAGAGGACGAGGAGGGCTGGAAAAGGTAGAGTGAGATAAAAAGTCATACATAGATGGCAACTGTCGGTCCCAGGGTTGTGGATGAGGCGCCCTCCATCTGCCTTCATCTGCCATTCCTTATTCTTATCCATACTCTCACCGCTTGCATTTGCTTTCTCTGAATTTTTTCTCATTGGCCTTTCTGCATCACAGCGTACTATCCTTATTCTCATCTCCTCAAATCCCCACAAAGTAACTAGTTCATTTGAAATTTTCACTCTAGCTGGGCGTGGTAGCACACGCGTGTAATCCCAGCACTCGGGAGGCTGAAGCAGGAGGATCGCAAGTTCGAGGCCAGCCTGGGCTACAAAGTGAGTTCAAGGCCAGCCTGAATTACATAGTGAGACCCTGTCTCAAAAAAATAAAAAGGAAAAGAAAAAGAAATTTTAACTCTAAAACGGTGCTACTCAACATACGAGCAGCATCAGCATAACACGGGAGTTTATAGAAATGTAAATCCTCTGCCACCCACAACTCAAAGATCTGTGCCTTTGCACGCCCTTCAGATGATTCTTCGCATACTGAACATTGAGAAAAGATGTTGTGGGGCATAAATGAGAGGGAAGGGATGATTGTCACTTCCAGATGTTTTATGTCTGCTTTTAAAGGAACTTCGCATCTGGGCATGGTGGCACATGCCTAAAATCTCAGTCTGGACGGCTGAGGCAGGAGGATTGCAAGTTCAAGCCCACCCTGGGCAACTTAGAGCCTGTCTCGAAGTAAAAATAAAAGAGGGGCTGGAGATGTAGCTCAGTGTGAAGGCCCTGCCTTCAACCCCCAGTACTGGGAAAAAATAAAGAGATCTTTGAAACCTTTTTCTCAAAACACGACTATGTGAACACTGCAGAGAGCACTGTGTAGGAAGAGGATGTCCCGTCGTGTACCACAGAGTAAACCTCTCGCACCACTCCGAGAGCATCGCTGACCACCAGGACGCTAGTTTCAGACAAGGGCTTCCGGGTTTCATTCAGAAGCCATCAGAGCTCCCGCCCGAGGGAGGCGCCAGGGAGAGTAGAGCAGTGCGGCACGCAGCGCTCAGGGAGAGAAAAAGTCCTCCCAACAAATCCTCCCGCGGGATGGTCACGCCCGCCTCTAATCGCACATCATTTATTGAATGAGAAAGGAGGTCTGACGCGGGCAAGGTGTAATGACTTGGCAATTCATTTTACTTTTTGCAGTCACAGACAGGTTTCTTTGGGTTCAGAGGAGTCAAAGAGCTTAAAATGTTATCTAGGGTAAGACAAATATGTAATTTCGCTCTTGCTTTATTCTTCTATTTTTTTCTCAATGATTAATTAGGAGACATTCCTTTACTCAAGAAATGTGGGATGAGATTGTACAACACTTACGGTGATTCATAAGCGCTGTCTACTAAATTAAGCTCGGGAACCCGCAGGCCAGAATTTCCAGCTGAGGAATAACTGTTACCAAACCTCCCGCACACCGGCGTCCTCTCGGGCTCAGTGTTCCGCCGGACTCCGCCTGCTGGTGAAAGCCTGCAGAGCCATGTGTCTCCTGGCCGGCAGCATTTGAAAGTCAAGCAAACAAGCCTTCCAGGGCTCACATGGAGTTAAGAAAACATTTTCTGCATGACATTTAGGACTAAATTAGGGACCAAAGTCTTCATTCTTTTACTCAAGACTAGGTCTATGTCTCCACAGGCAATGTGAAATGGAGCGTGGAGAGATGACCTCATGAAATAAATTAGTCCCGACAGGATGCCTGGTTTGTTCATACTTCACAGGGTGTGTGTGTCTGTGTGTGTGTCTGTGTGCTTGTGCGTTTAACAACGGGCTAAGGAAATGATAACACCGAAGCGTCCACAGAAAGAGCTCTGAACCAGCACTCGAATCAGGACTTTCCTCTAGGTTCTGCCGCTCACCAACCAGGTGACCTCAGCAAACCTCCCTAAGCCTCCATCTCCTCTTCTGTGAGGTGGATAATGAAAGAGAACACCCTGTACTGACACATCGGGGTTCAACATGACTGCCACTAAATGTCCCTGCTAATATTCGCACCCAGTTATCCGTAGACACGTGCTTGTTTTTCTTGGGCACACGCAGACACACCGCAGCTCTGACTTTTCAGTCTCTCCCAGCAGGACCACAGAACCACACATTTGCCAGCGGTAGATGAACCCGCTGTCTCCATAATGACCCACACATAGCTGCCCCTAGAACAAGATAGCAGAATAGGAAATCGAATCCGAGGTTTTCACATGGAAGTCCAGGGCATCAATCATGGTGAGCGCACTGGGGGTTTTCATCTGAGCTGACTGGCTGGTTTCATAAAATCGCTTTCATTTTTCATCAGGAGATTCCAAGTTTTATATATTTATTATCCCTCTCATTATTTCACAGCCAGCACCATATTTTACTTGTAGCAGTGCCTAACATGGAATAATTTTGGAAACCACAATGCTTACGAGGCATGGCTTATGAGGGCACCAGCAAGCAAACCTTGCTCTTTATTAACAGGCCGGGCTGCATATTGCTTACATTTGCACCCCAGTGTGCTCTGCTATTTCAACTTTTTTTCCTAATGGCAACTATAGAACATGGGAATAATTCAACCTGGGCTTCCCGCCCCCTGCCTCCACCTTGTTCACGGTTTCAAGGAGCCTGGTATAAACATAATTTATATAACTCCCCATATTCATACTGAAAGGCATTGACCATTGAGTGGCAACAGCAATAACAGTTATTTTCATGGCCAATGTGCCTTCGAGAAATATAGTCCAGGATCGACTCTGCCTCCTTCCAGCCACAGTCTCCCCTTCAAAAATTAGTGTCCATGGGTGGTTGTCAATATAGATCAAGCTAAGAGGAAAAATATGTTCACTGAGAAGTTCTTTGGCCCGGACTATAATACACAAGGAACATGGTGATTACAGATGGATTTTTGCCTCCCTAAATGTTTCCGTTCTTTTCCTGCACTGTGACCTCTGTGAGTTCATTTGGCTCATGTTTGATTGATTTGACCATGAAGGAGTGAGTTTAGCTCACTCAATTTATTTAATAAAACACAATTTGAGTCTCTACCAGTAGAAGTGAAATGTTTATATATTTCCTGAGCATTGTTTTCATAAATTCTATGAGATTATTAAATTAACACATTTCTCTCTAGAAGGGAAGATTTATTCATTCTGCGTTCTCACTCAGATGAGAAGAAAACAGATGGGCAGAGAGAAACAGGAGAGGCGGAGAGGTGCTAGTAGAAGAAGAGTAGGAAGAGAAAAAAGGGTACAAGGAAGAAGGCAAGATTTATGCTTTTGTGTTTTGGGATCCAGAGAGTAACAGTCGTACTGCAAGGAGTATTTAGAGTTCTGTGACTCACTCCCCAGCAGGGCTCCTGCGCCCCAGGACACAAATCAGCCAGACCATCTCCTTTCCTCAGGTCTCTCCAGAAATTCATAACAACGCGCCATTTAAAACCTCATGAAAAGACAATGTCACAGCACTCTCAGTGTAAACAGAGCCAAAAACTGGGTTATGGAGCCATTTTACTCCAGAACCCAGCACAGCAGCCAGAACACTCAAAACACCATTGTGGGTGAGCAGTGCAGAGAGCTCCCTGGGGCTGACCTGTCCTCCAGGGGCAGGACCTTCTGGTCCTCATGAGCCCTGCTCGGAAGCCAGATCTGCTCTCAAATCTTGCTTCTGCCATTGCTTTGACCTTGAACTTACTTTATACCCAGTTTCCTTATTTGTTAAATAAGGATATGAGGATCTACTTGAAAGGATCGTGGTAAAGATTACCACACATCGTAGAGGCCATAGGTGAAGGCCAGGGATGCAGAGTGGGAAGATGGGAGGGTTTTGATGAACCTCGTGCACCACCCTGGAGAGCTCATCTATTTTCTGTCATTTGCTGCACAAAGCAGTCCATATAACGCCACGTATTATTTCCCTTTCCTGCCCTTCCTCTTTCCCTCCATTTACCCCTCTCGCCCCTCTTATTCTCATTTACAGGACTGCAAGCAACAGAAACCTGAGATCATCCCAGGATTTAATGTTCGGATCTAACTTGGTCCTTAAAGTGATGCACGTACTCCAGTGGACAGGGACCAAGGAGTGTGTGTGACACAGTAAATGCTAGTGTGTGCCATGTGGCATAACCCTAAGAAGCAGTCACATCGACACCTGTGGGAATGACACACCCCTTAGAATTGTGAGAGTACAACCTGCAAAATCAAATGATAGCCCTGACCTTTTGTCCTTATTATTATTATTATTATCACTATTACTACACTACACCCTTCTTGGGCTCATTTTTATCCCTTTCTGTTCCAATATTCAAAAGTTAAGTGGAGGGCTGGGGATGTAGCTCAGTGGCACAGGGCCTGCCTGGCAAGTGTGAGGTCCTGAGTTCGATTCCCGGTACCCCCCCAAAAAAAGAGTCAAGTGGAGAGAAATGAATATGTGTTACATGAAGTAAAGCATTTTAAAACATTTTCCTTAACCAAAAAGAAGCCGTTGCATCCCTGAGAATAAAGGCGTATCCATTCGAGCAGCTGACCATGCACTTGATCCAGGGCCAAGTGAGTCCCTTGAGATAAAGAGCCTCGTGCCTGCCAGCCCGAACACTATTCTCTGATACCCTGGAAGAAACGAGCAGTGTTAGGAGGGATGTAAGCGCAGCTACCCAGAAATATGCCTGCTGGAATGTCCAGACTCCATCTCAAAAACCCAAGGACCTCTGAGCACATGACAGAAAAAGGAGAGAAACCAGAGCCGTGCCACTCCCTCTGATGAAGCAGGACTCGCATCAGAAACGCACAAGGGCTGGGTGTGACCTGACAGCTTGAGGCCAAGACACGAGGGGGGCAAGCACAAGGCCAGAATGAGCAACACTGCAAGGCCCTCTCTCAAAATGAAAAAATAAAAAGGGTGGCAGATACAGTATGGAACCACACTAAAAATAAATACATAAATAAAAGTAAATTTGAAAAGAAAAGGAAAGGAGGGAGGGAAGGAATTAAGAGAAAAGGGGAAACGGAGGAAGAGAGAAAGTGGGATGGAAGGAAGGAAGAAAGGAAGGCAGGCAGGAAGGAAGGCACTTGTATTGCCTGTTTGTTGACCGTTTTTGTTGTTGCTGCCGTTTCCCCTGCTACCGATGGAAATCAGAGCCTCCCACCCGCTGGGAAAGCATCCAGCCCGAGCTCAAAGACCGCAGCCTGGAGAGCAAGGAACTCAAGTCCAACCCCGCGAGTTCTACGGCTCCTTCCTGCTCAGTCCTCGCCGGGGGCCCCTGCCTGGCTTAGGGGACAGCTTCACAAACAGAAAGTAAGACACATTAAAAACAAAAAAGGAACTAAGTTAACTTTACAAGCCCCAGTGACCCTTCTTTTCAAATGGAGACTTTCCTTCCTTCCAGAAATTTAGTCTGTAGAACTTCTTTCAACAGAAGTCCTTTCACAAGGTGAGGTTCTTTTTTCACGTTTACCTCAGTGTAATCAAATAGCTACTCACAAAACTCTAGTGAGGAAAAGAAACTGTTTCAACCAGAGAAATAATTCTCTCTCTCTTTCTCTCTCTCTCTCTTTTTGTTTTTTTGTTTGTTTGTTTGTTTGTTTGTTTTTTGTTTTGTTTTGTTTTGGTACCAGGAATCGAACTCAGGACTTTGTGCTTGCCAGGCAGGGGCTGTGCCGCTGAGCTTTTTATCTCCATTCTTAGAGCTTAAAATAAAAAGTTCCTTCCCCAAATAATTATACATAATTACATGTAATATGGGAATTCTCACCCCAGGAATGGAAAAAAAGGAGAGTGGGAACGGTTTCGTTGAGCCCCTCCTTGGTCCCTGTCCACTGGACTACGCGCATCACTTTAAGGACAAAGTTAGATCCAAACGCTAAATCCTGGGATGTTCTCAGGTTTCTGTTGTTTGCAGTCCTGTAAATGAGAATAAGACGGGCGAGAGGGGTAAATGGAGGGAAAGAGGAAGGGCAGGAAAGGGAAATAATACGTGGCGTTACATGGACTGCTTTGTGCAGCAAACAGTAAAAAATAGATGAGCCCTCCAGGGTGCTGCCCGAGGTCCATCGACACCGTCCGGTCCTCGCGCTCCGCAGCCCGGCGCGCCTCCGTCTCCGGGGTGGCGAGCTGGCCAGCGCGCCCCGAAACCACGGGTGAACCTCAGGGGCACTGCCCGAAGCCCGCCGCAGGGGCCTCGTCCTTTCTTCTGCGAGAGGAAGCCGCTCTTGCACTTCTCTACGGTCATCGGCAGATCTGCATTTGGCGACTTACCACGGGATGAAATGGGGCCGAAGAATCCAATATTTGCGCTTCTGAGATCAAGGAAAGCGGGGAAAAGGTGCTGGAATGCGTTGTGGACTCAGCCGTCCTAACCCTTCAAAACGGTTACGACAAACGCACTCGAATTAAAGGAACCGCTTATTAGAGAACTCCCGAAGGCCCTGGACTATTCTAGAGAAGCGTCCGTGGCGGTAACGGGACCTGAGGACTAAGCGTCCAGTCCAGCCACGCGCCGTCATCTATTCTTTGCAGAGCACAGGCGTCCCGGCTGCGCGGGACATCCGTCTTGAAATATTTACAGTTCACCGAGCTCAGCCGGCTGCCCGCGCTGTTAACGCTGTGCGGCACAGAAACTAGGAACGTGAGCTTCCATCAAACAAGCCTAGGTCAAATCATGACTCTGACGCTTAACAACTGCATAACCAGCCAGGCATGGGGGTGCAGGCCTAAAACCCCAACCCTGGGAGGCCAAGGCGGGAGGGTCTCAAGTTCAAGGCCAGCCTCAGGAGCAAAGTGAAACCCTGCCTCAGAAAGAAAAAGTTGGGTGGAGAAGACAGAGGAGAGGACGGAGGAGGGAGGGGAAGCAAGAGGGGGGAGAGAAAGAAAAGAGGAAGGAAAGAAAAGGAAAGGAGGAAGGGAAGGGAAGGGAGGGAGGGGAAGGGAAGGGAAAGGAAAGGAGGGGAGGGGAGGGGAGGGCAGGGAAGGGAAGCTGTATAACCTTAGAAAAATAGCCTCTAAGCCTTGGTTACTCATTCTATAAAACCCTATTTGTTCAGAGCAGTAATTAAACCAGGTAATTGTGGGGCTGGGGTTTTAGCTCAGTGGTAGTGTTCTAACCTAGCATTCATGGGTTCAATCTCCAGCACTGCAAAAAAACAAAATAAAAAATCAGATAACTGTACAATACTAGAGCAGAACCTGCGCTCGCCTTCTGTCACGATGGTAGTCGCCGTTGGACCCAGCTGCCCAGCGAGACCAGAGCTCCCAGTCTCTCTGCAGCTGTGTGTAGCCATGCTGTGAAGCTCCAGCCAGTGCAAGGCTGGCACAGCGACACTTCCTGGACCCTGACCCCTGCACACACCATCTTCTACACACGCCCGCTCCTGCTCGCTGGAGTGGCATCCGGCGCGACCCAGCAGAGCGCTGTGAGCCTGGGTGCTGCAAACTCCGAAGCGTCCAGCCCGGACTCTTACCAGCGAGGAATAAATTTCTACGTTCCGGAGCCACTGCTTACTGGTCAGGCTCCTGTCACAGTAGCTGACCCCACCCTAACACTGTCCTGGCACACAGCGTGATCTCAGTAAATTACAGGCGTTGTTCAAATAATCAAGAAGAAAGAAGCATCATTATATATTTTTTCATTTACAATGAAATAATGGCATTGACACGAATATGTTACTGAATCCCTTGGTCCTA
Organism: Erethizon dorsatum; assembly: GCA_028451465.1. Lineage (NCBI taxonomy): Eukaryota > Metazoa > Chordata > Mammalia > Rodentia > Erethizontidae > Erethizon > Erethizon dorsatum. The sequence continues at coordinate 84,412,162 of CM051838.1, read as the reverse complement.
AAATCAATAATATTATTACTTTACAGAGATTATGGGAATTTATTAAATTAATACTTTTCAAAGAGCTTCCAGAGTCTAAGACCAAAATCTAATAGTTTAGTGAAAATAACATAGTAGTGAGTACACAGATACCATATTGCACTTACATAAGAATTCTTAAGCAAAGACTTATTAGTAAGGAAATTATAAGAATGCACCAATCTAAGGGCCGGTGAGATGGCTCAGCGGCTTAAGCGCCTGCCCGGCAAGTGCGAGGGCCCGAGTTCGACTCCCGGAACCCACATACGAAAAAGGGGCCAGTGATATCGCTCAGCGGCACGGGTGCCTGCTGGCGCGCGAGGTCCTGAGGTCGACCCCCGGTACCCACAAAAAAAAAAAAAAAAGAATGCACCAATCTAAGAAAAATCTAAGAATGAAATCTTTCGAGGAGCTCTAGTCAGATTTTATTTTTTTAAAAAGTTCTGATGATTTAATTAAAGCCATATTGACTTTAAGAAAATAGTACTTTAAGTAATCATAACTGGATTCCATGTAAGTAAAAATATTTAACATGTTCAAAGTTCAAATATTTTAAATCATAAAAGTAAATTACCCAGCTACACAGTGATAGATAATTTGAAGATTTGTACATCTTTTACTGGTTAGTTTTTTGTTTTGTTTTTCTCTTTTTGGTGCAAGATCTCTCACTACGTAGTTCAGGCTGGACTTGAAGTCACTATGTAGCCCAGGCTGGCCACAAACTTGTAGTCCTCTTGCCAAGTGCTGGGATTACAGGTGTGCCCCACCACACCTGGCAGTGTTTTAAGTTTCTGAAGCCTTTCCTTGTAGTTAAAAATATATATATATATTTTTTGCAAGGTTTGTGTTTTCTTTTAATCTCACAAAAAAGTAGGTGTTTTAGACAAGACTAAGTTGTTCATACATGCATACACATTCCTTTTGTCCCCTCACAATTTATAATTCTAAATTTGGCCCTTCTACCCCACCTGTGGAAAGCATTTCACAGCAATCTTAAAAGAATTCTTCTAACTGAAACAATTTCATGGATTCTCTTGCCGTGCAGCACTGGGGTACTTAACAAAACTGATATTATATATCCCCTGCCTTCCTATTAAAATCAATATTTAAATCTAAAAGAATAAAGGAAGTTAAGATAATTATACTGCTGGCTTCTCTTGGTTCATTGAGGGGAAGGTTTTTGTGCTAGTAATTTTCTAGACAACATTCCATGCCTATATCTTGTACTCTGAACAATTACTGTGAATATAAAAATATGTAATATGTTAATTTTTGTTACTCTCCTACTAGCCTGTTTTGCAACTCTGTTTTACTATTATTTGCTACTTTTTTGTTTAAAATAAAAAAAAGAATAAAGGAAATACTCAATAAAAAATTTATTGTCTCAGGTCCAATGTAATAGATTTTTCTTTTTTAAAAAAATAGGAATTTAATCACAGATTCCTTACTATAAAGAAGTATAATAATTCTTTAAGAAATAATTACCAGGTTAATTTACCCCTTACACACTCAGATCTATGTTTTCTGCCTTTAATATTTAAGATTAATACCTAAGGTGCCAGGCATGGTAGGACACACCTGTCATCCCAGCACTCAGGAGTCTGAAGCAAGAACGTCTCAAGTTTGATGAATTCATAGGGAGACCTCGTCTCAAAACAAGCCCTCCGCCAAAAAAAAAAAAAAAAATTGGTATCTAGATTAATCAATATGTTATTTTACTATGACAGACTGATACAAGGGAAATAATATAACCCCCAACCTGCTGAATGTCAGATACGCCGAGTTCGTGGTCCCCAAAATCAAAGAATGAATTCCGAGGAACAAAGGAGGTTAAGAGTAGGAAATTTTATTGAGGGCGAGACAGCGCCTGAGAGAGACAGGAGGAGACCCAGAAAGTGGGTTGCCAACGAGCCCACTTCTCAAAGGGAGTTTTATAGAGCAAAATCACGAGGTGGGTACAACGTGGGTCAAAACTATGATCAACCAATAAGATTACAGGTACAGCCGCCTAGGTAATGTTGATCCAGTGGGGAAGCGGGTCAGGTAGCAAGTGCGCATGGAAAGAACAAGGACCTTTCTAGGAAGGGATGGATCCGGAGGTCCTGGTCACCCACCTGGGTGACTGATGTCTATCAAGACTTTATTGGACCAGGTGATGCCAATTATAGTATAATCTTCAACAACCACAGTTGTGATGTGTTCTTATCTTCGGCACTGACTCCCGCGAGGGCCCAGCCCTGTCTAACTGCCTAGAATATTTCCACCTAACTTAGCCATCTGTAATAAAACTGCTTCAACCTCTGACTTCATTTAACCCACAGTTTTGAGATGAACTTATAAACATATATTTAAATTTTTTCTACGTTCCAATTCTGTGAAAATTAGATAAAATTATGGCATAATCTAATTATTTTCTCCCTTTTTTATTAGTGCATATTAATTTTATTAGTGCACATTAATTACACAGAATAATGGGTTTTGCTGTGACATTTTCTAACATTTCTTTAGCATCTAGTAGGTGTATAGCACTCTTTACTCAACTGCCTCCCCCAAAAATCAGAACCTTGAAGGAGAGCAATGAGCAAGACCCCTGACCTCCCTGGTGGACCACCTCCTGTTTCTTAAGAGGAAATAAAAGCCAGACACAATTTTTATTTCATCTAAGATCAAAAAACCAATTCACAAAGTCTTGCCTCCTCTCATTTCCAGTGCAGTTCTTTCTTTATCCCCAAAATATATTATTTATTTATTTATTCAACAAAACTATGTATCAAATATCAACTCTTTGTTATTCTGAGTGCCGAACACTGAAGAAATAAAACAACATGAAAAGTTTTTAAATTACTTAATTTTTTTTTAAAGAAATTACTTTAACAGTTGTCCTTAAAATGCTGCTTGGGGAGGAAATGACCTTTGTTCTGTAAAATGCCATGATCAGAGGCTTAGGGTAAAAGTCATACCTTAGGATGCTTCGAACTGGCTGGTGGAGAAGCGTCAAAAAAGCAGGTAAGGCTGTTCAGGCAGCCAGTCGCCTTGACCGAAGTAAGTTTACTGCAGAATTCTTTGTCACTTTACAAAAGTGGAAACAACCTTAGTGTCTATCAAAAGTAGAATAAAAAATAAAATTTAACAGGTGTTCAATAAAGTATTAAGCACAGCAGCAGTTTAAAATAATTGTTGGGCCGGTGAGATAGCTCAGCGGCATAAGTACCTGCCTGGCAAGTGCGAGGGCCCGAGTTCAACTCCTGGAACCCACATATGAAAAAAGTGCCGGTGATATTGCTCAGCAGCATGGGCGCCTCCTGGCACGCGAGGTCCTGAGGTCGACCCCCATTACCCACAAATAAAATAAAATAAAATAAAATAATTGTTAATTATATGTAGCAACAGGGAAAACTCAAGATATATTATTTAGTGAAAAAAGAAAACTATGAAGTAACAGCCACTTATGCACAGGCACCAATTCTCTATGATGAACATAATCGTTATGTATATCTAAAATGTACCAATAAAATATAATGTAAGAAAAAAAAAAGAAAGAAAGAACAGCCACTTTCATTAAACACACTCCCAAAGTACTCTGTATTTGCTAAGGAAAAGAAATACATAGGCAGTGATTGGTAGGAGCTAGAGTAAGCAGATAGCAGTGAGGCCTGGATTCCAGGTGCCCTTCAAACAAGACTTCGTCCATATTTTTAGTTTCAATTTTTACCCGAAGAATGTATTTGTTTACTTCTTCTCTAATCCAAAAATTGAACATTTTAACACCTTTAATGCAAAAGATCAAGGACTCTGACATACTAGTTGAATTTTTATATCATAATATAATGAACAAGGATGACTAAAGTGGAGTTATTTGATATCCTCAAATTATCCTAAAATACTATTTCAGAAAATGACTCTCGTGAGTTTCATTTTCATATTTAGTGGATTTATTAATATTTTCTAAAGGAACATTTATAATCTAAGACATCATTGATCACTAAAAAGCATTAGTACTGTGGACCCAAGTTTTTGCAGGTAAGACATTGGCTCTGAGCCCATTTCTAGCTTTAACAAAAAGCAATGGACAAAGAAGATGAACTAATATGCATATGAGAATCAAAAAAATTATACCTAATTTATATAGTAAGTCCTTATGTTTTGGCAAGAATATATTAAAATAAGATTGCAATGGGAATTTTCTAAGCTACTTGGGGTTCTTTCCTTACTGTAGTTGTAAAGATACAACTGCAAGCACTGACTGAAAACTCCTGAGTTTCTGCTCACCTCAGCACCACTTATCTAAGTACTGTCCTAGTTTCACCTACAATCTTATCTAAATGAGGTTGTTTTGACTCAAGGCTTAAGAATGCTGTATTTAAAATTCTGAGGCAGCAATCTCCAGAAGTCACCTTTCACCATGAGGGAGGGAGACAACTCTAGACCGAGCCTGTGAAGATGCGAACACATCGGATCTGAACCTAACGATTATACACATGAGCAGATGGGAGCGGCCAAAAGTCATTTCTATTTTAACGCGGGGGCATTAGATAATTTATGAAGTAAATCTGCCTCCTTAATTATGTTTGTTTACACTGCTCTAAAGCGAGTCTGGTTTGCGTTCCCGAGCGTGTGTGGACTGATTTCAGAGAGGGGCTCAGGAGTGAGACTGGGCTACACATGGCTTTAATAAGGACCGTGGATACCCTACGAGGTGCGTCATCCACACCAGGACAAAAAGGACCTTTTAGCTCCTCGGTTATCTGTTAGATAAATAGAAACCCTGGCCAGGCCTCCCTTGCCCTTAGTGTGCCTCGCAGGTGGGGCACAGGGGCGCTGCTTCGGGCTCCGGATTAGACCCCCGCTGCTACCCCAGGTAAAACGTGTTCTAATCACTGAGTCACCAAGCCCACGGAGGTCACTCATGCTGTGGACGTTCTCCTGCAGATGCTCTCACACAGCCCCAGAAAGTGGATTTATATATGGCCAGAGCCAGATGAGAACCGGAAACCCACCTCATGCCGACAGGGAGTAGAGGCCCAGAGAGAACCAGCCTCTGCCTCGGTGCAGAAAGAGCCGACGCCCAAGCTTGGACCAGAAGCCACTGGGCACCCTGAGTCTAAGCCTCAGGAGTGTCACAGACACCCCAGCAAAAATAAAATAAGGAAGTTAAATCTCCTTTAGAAAATATTATGTATTTCAATACAAACCTTAAGAGAATTAATGTAAGAATTATGTCTGTGTGGGATAATGTTGCCCAACTCTACTTAAATGAAAACAATTCGGGGTACCTCAGAGTTTCTTTCCTAACTATGAGTATCTATTTACCTGGATGACCTAATCTCTTAATTTACAGTATGTTTAAAATTGAGTGTGTGAATCTTTGCAAAAGTCATATTTCTTGAGCTATTTTTGCAGGCCCCTTTGGCGATCCCGCTGTGTGACTATGAGCTAGGATATGATAATAAGGAGCGGGACTCTTTCCGTGGTGATATGGTTTCCATTAGAGCCTCGTCCACATTTACGGTTGCAGACTTTATTAGTCGAGTTACCATAGGATGGTCAAAAATACTTCACAATTATAAAATGAAAAGCATTAGAGTGAGGTCAGTTTGACAGAAGTGTGATATTTGCAGAGAAAGCCAATGGTTGTCCATGTAAAAGGCCAAGTTAAATAAGACACAGTCAGACCTCGCCGGCCCGGACCTCTCAGGGTTCACAAACGCGCAGGCCCGCACACTCGGAGGGCCGTTCTTCACCCTCACCGCGTCCTGCTTCCCTCGGCCCATCTGCAGCACCCAGGCTCTTCCCGCCGGCGCACTCAGTAAATACCACACGTCCTTGTGTCTTGCTGACCTTTTCCCCAAACTGGCTTTTCCTTTTCCTTTTCCTTGTTAAATGTTTTTGAACAGATATTATATTTGTTCGAGATCTGCTCTTGAACTACTGCTCTCCGTTCTTTCACCACCTGCTTCACGCTCATTGCAGCGATGTGAAGGGTTAGCAACCAGGATGCCATATGTATATATGTAGCGAGAATGTGACGATTGAACCCCCAGCCTCACACTGAACTACCTCCCCAGCCATTTTTGATGTTTTCTTTTTTTGAGACAGGGTCTTGCTAAGTCACTGAGTTGCCCAGGTTAAGCCCAAACTCGAGATCCTTCTGCCTCAGCCTCTCCAGAGTTCTGAAATTTGAGGTGTGCTCCACCACTAGCTGTTTGTCCTTTGACAAATAAACCTTTCTATACCATTTCCTTTGTAAGACTGGGGAAATAGTGTTGTTCTGAAGATTAAATAAGTTAGTTCCTCTAACCACTTTTTAAAGTGAGTACACAGTGCTCAGTAAATGTGAGGTGTTAGCGGGGTGTGGTGGCGCACATCTGGGATCCCAGCATTTGGGAGGCCGAGGCAGGAGGATCGCTGTGAGTTCAAGGCCAGCCTGAGCTACACTGTGAGTTCAAGGCCAGCCTGAACTACAAAGCAAAACTCTGTCTCAAAAAAAACAAATTAATAAATGTGAAGTGTTAAACATCCTCCTCTACCTCTTGCACTCCTCTTGCCTCTCCTTCTTCACCCTCACTCTACTGCACGTTTGGATTTTATTTCTTAGATATACTAACGGCCTTCTCATCTCCAAATGAAGGGCTGCTTCTCTTCTTTACCCCATCCTCCTCAAGTTTCTGCAGCTTTGACAAAACCGACATCCTCACTACTGAGACATTCGCTGTGCTGGAGGGTAGGGGACGGCGACAAAGGAAAAACTCACTGGTAGGTTTTCCCACGACCCTTCCCACCAGGCCGTGAGAGCGACAGCACTGCTCCGAGGAGGCACGAGGGAGGGACGGGAAGGACCGGGGACAGGCGCTCTCACTTTTGGCCTTTGCTCAGAAGCCTCCCTTCCCCGCACCTGCCAGGGTCCTGGGTGGGGACGAGGCGACCACGAGGGAGCCGGGGACAGCAGGGGCGGAAGGAGACGTGGACGGTGTCCCCGGCTACGCCCCCGAGGCTGCGGCTCCGGACGCGGGGCAAGCAGAAATGGGGCGCTGTGAGGCCTGCGGGAAGGGGCGCGGACGGAAGGTCGGGGGGCCCGCGGTGCAGCCGCCTGGGGAAGCTCCTGTGACCCCACGGCCCTGCCGCAGCCGGGGGACTCGGCCCTGCGGAGCGGCCGCCCCGGCCTTCGTTCTTAGCAGTGTTGAACTGAGTTCATGGATTACCTTGTTTCCTTTTCTGTCAAACTGAAACAGCGCACAAATCACACCCCACCTTCTGTTTTGTTCGGGGGTTTTTTGTTTGTTTTTGTCTCTTTCTTCGGTTTGTTTTTGTTTTTGTTTTTTGAGGGAGTCGTGCCATAGAGTCCAGACTCATCTGAACGTGCGATTCTCCTGCCTCGGCCTCCAGAGTGCCCGGATTACAGGTGCGCGCCGCCATGCCTATCTTTTCCTTGTTGTTGTTGTTTTACTCTTATCTTAAATAATGCATTAAAAAGCAGGGCCGGTGAGATAGCTCAGCGCATAAGCGCCTGCCTGGCAAGCGCGCGGTCCCGTGTTCGACTCCCGGAAGCCACATAAAGGAAGAAAAGGGCCGGTGATATCGTTCAGCGGCACAAGCGCGAGGTCCTGAGGTCGAACCCCGGTACCCACAAAAAAGAAAAACAACAGTGATTCTGGAGAGGTGAGGAAAGACTACGAAAGTGCAGATTTAAGTATGCATACAGGACAGCTAGAAACATAAATATTTAAAATAATTTGAACCACTAGAGGGAGTATGTACAGGTACAAATAAAATAGGATAAAATTGCATTGCAATGTTCAATTGTCAAACGTAAGTCTTATGACCAAGAGTAATTCTATGTTAAAAACATATAAACACTTTTAAAAGATAGGAGCTGTGAGGAATATGTAAAATCAAGTTATATCTCATCAAACAAAGGCTAAGCGAAGTCACTAGTTTACGCAGGCATTGTGAACTTTCATCAGCACGCATTTGCAGTACATAGTGATTAGGGCACATAAGAAGTTAGTACACATTCATAACACAGCTTAACTTTTATACCCCCACCCACTCCCCCTCAAAGCATTGCGAACTTTTAAAAATATTAAATATATTAAATGTAGGAATTTGCAGTGGTTCTGTACTATTTATTCTTTTTTTTTTTTTTTTTTTTTTTTTGAAGCAGGGTCTCGCTATGTAGCGTAGCCTGGCCTCAAACTCGCTTATGTAGCCCAGGCTGGCCTCGAACTTGCAGCAATCTTCCTGCCTCAGCCTCCTGAGTGCTGGGATTACAGGCATGCACCATCACACCTGGCTATTTATTCTTAAATAGCAATTTAAGATGCATTAGGTCAAAAGTTCAATCTTGATGTTATATTTTAGAATTTTCCAATAAAAATCATAAATTAGAGCTAGGCATGGTGGCACATGCCTGTAATCTCAGCTACTCAAGAGGCTGAGGAAAGAGGATTCTGAGATCGAAGCTAGTCTGAACAACATAGCAAGATCCCACCTCAATAAGAATCACATATTAAATGCATCATAGCTCAGAATTTCAGGAGAAATTTTAGTGACTTTTTTTTTTTTTTTTTTTTTGGTGTTTTTGAGACAGGGTCTCACTGTGTAGTTCAGGCTGGCCTTGAACTTACTATGTAGTCAGGCTGGCCTCAAACACAGCAATCCTCCTGCCTCAGCCTCCCAAGTACTGGGATTACAGGTATGTGTCACCATGCCCAGGTTATTGATTATTGTTTTATAGTCAAAGAAAAAAGTCCCAGAGTAGGTCATTAAATTACCCAATGCCACATACTTAGTTAGCAGCTAGACCTGTACAAACAACTTTAGGTCTAAATAAATAGAAAACATTTTAATAATCTGAAAGAGGAGTAACTCATCAAATAGCCTATGTAAGATATCAACTATCAAAATTGGAATTTAGTACAAAACTACAAAATAAAATAATTCCATTCTTTGCTACTCACACTGAAAAATATTTAGAATTTTTTAAATGAAAATGTATAGTACTAAACCAGGTGTAGTGGCAGACGCCCATAATCCCAGCACTCAGGAGGCTGAGGCAGGAGAATTGCTGTGAGTTTGAGGCCAGCCTGGGCTACAGAGTAAGTTCAAGGCCAGCACTATATAGCAAGACCCTGTCTCAAAACAAAACAAAACAACAACAACAAAAAAAAAACCCGAAAAAAGAAAATATATAGTATTGACAAAGGAGCAAGGAAATGGTCTTTCACATCTATTTTGACAGGCATATAAGCTGGTGCAAAAATTTTGGAACGTAATTTAGCAAGAAGAATTAAAAGCCCTTAAATAAAGACATTCACCAAAGATTAATATTTAATCTTGTTCACTGCTACACTGTAGTAACAGACACCCTCTAAATGTCCAAAAATCAGAGAGTATTTAAGTAGAAAATTTGCATGAGAATTGTGAAAACTAAGCACATAGGGAAATATATGCAGTGTAAATAAGGTCCGGGATGCAGCTCAGTGGTAAAGCACTTACCTAGCATGTGTGAGGCCTTGGGTTCAATCCCCAGCTCTACAAAAAGTGAAAAATAAAATACACTACTTCTACAGAAACACAAGCATGTGGGGGGAAGATTGGGAGAAAAAAGAGATTTCTAGCAACAGAATTCCAAATAATTACATTATAACTTTTTTTGCAGCACTGAAAATTGAACTACCAGGCCTTTGAACCTAGCCCTTTTTAATTTATTTGAGACAAGGTCTTGCTGAATTGCCCATGCTGGGCTTGAACATTTGATCCTCCTGCCTCAGCCTCCCAGAGTGCTAGAATTGCAGATGTGCACCACCATGCCCAGCTTGCTCTATATAAAGCACCCAGTTTTCTGGGTGACTGTGAGCAAGCTATATAAATTCTCAGATTTTCAATTAGGGGAGGGGACGCCAGTGACTGCCACCTGATTACTTCTCATTACTCTTGCCGAAATCATAACCAGCTTTCCCCATCTATGTCTGACGTGCTCCCTAATCCTCCCCAAATCCATGTTCGGAGGCGGGACTTTCCGCCCACGGCGGATCATAGCATTATACTCACCGGTGGTTTAGCGCGCTGATGATTCCGTAGCGCAGCATGCTTTTAGGAGGTGGGGCTCTGATAGAGGGGGTGCGACACTGGGGACCCACCTCGGAGGCTCTCTCCTTTTCTCCCCTCCTCTCCCCCCTCCTCTCCTCGTCTCTTTTCTTCTTCCCTTCCTCCTGCTCCTCCTCCTCGTCTTTTTCCTCTTCTTCCTCCACTCTCTCCCCTCCCTCCCCCGTCTCTCTGGCCCTTGCTGCTGTCCCCCTTCCCTGGCTGCCGCGAGCAGCCTCCCCCACCACGCTCCTGCACCCTTCATTTCCGCCTCACAGTCAGCCGACCACGGCCCTCCGGCACAGGTGCCAAAATAAACCTCTGCTCCTGACACTGTGGGTGTCGAGTATTTTGTCCCGGTGACGGGAAAGTGACTAATACACTCAGCAGTAATGACTTCGGGTTGGACCACGGTGCCACCGGCTGGGAAGCAGTTAATACTGCTACAAGGGGACCCAAGGAAAATTCCGTTTTTTCACCCGTCCTGGCATAGGTGGCTTCAGAGCAGCACAACGCCCATTCGTTGTCCCCAGCACTATGTCTCATCGGGGCAATGCCAAGCAAAACAGGCGCCTTCTCACCGACAAAACTCATCTCTTCCAAACCGCCGCCCCCAGCCAGCCTCCCTTCCCGTGCCCCGTTCCTTTCTCTCCAGGGCAGTTTAAGCTACTCTGTCCCGCGCTCGCTCACTACATTTCAGGAGCTTTGTTAAGTGACAGGGCACCAGCACCTAGGACAAAACACAACGGATGGTCAGCAATTAGTTCTGAGTGCAGAGGTGGGGGAAGAAGGCCAACAAAATGAGCGGGCAGTATCTCTTCCTGCACTGAAGAATCACCTTATACACTAAAAGTTATAGGGAAAACTTTTTTTTTTTTGTAAATGAACTGGGCAAGGAGCCCAGGGCCTTCACTCTGAGCTGCACCTCCAGCCCTTTTCATTTTTTATTTTGAGACAGACTCTTGCTAAGTTGCTAAGTTTCCAGTCTAGGCTTGAACTTGCACCCTCCTGTCTCTGCTTCCCGGAATGCTGGGATTACAAGCATGTGCCACCATGCCTGGCTTAAGTGAAAACTTGTGTCTCAATCATATATTTCAGTCCCGGTAATATTACTTTTACATTCTTATTTAGAAATAACTTTTGGTCACAAGAAATTTCGGTGATCATGCAGTGGATTCCTTTGCACACTTCCCCAAGGTTCCCCAGCTTCTGCCCCCGTAACATCTTACATAAACATAATCCCTGCAATATTTAAATCAGAATTGATTCCTACATTTATTTTTTTTTTCAATACTGGGGGTTGAACCCAGGAATTTTGCACTGAGCTATATCCCCAGCCCTTTTTATTTATCTTTGTTCATTTGTTCGTTTGTTTGTTACAGAGTCTTGCTGTGTAGTTCAGGCTGCCTTGAACTCACTACGCAGCCCAGGCTGGCCTCGAACTCACAGTGATCCTCCTGCCTCAGCCTCCTGAGTCCTGGAATTACAGGCGTGTGCCACCACACCCAGCAGTTCCTACACTTGGAAATCAGAAAACTGAACACAAAATCATGGACTACAACTTCTCTTTAGAACTCGGTAGGTCTAGTAACACTGGGTCGCCTTCCTGCTCGCAACGATTACCTGCGCTGACCATGGTTTGACTTGGCCCAGACAGCATCACTTTCTGTTTTATTGTCAGCCCAAAGATTGTTAGTTGACATTTACCTTCGTACAACCCAACCATACACAGTTGGCTCTCCATACCCACAGGTTTCACATCCATGTGTGCAAGCAACTGCAGATCAAACATATTAGGCAAAAAATTACATCTGTGCTGAGCATGCAAAGACTTTCTTTCTGTCATTATTCCCTAAACAATGCAGTATTATAAGTATTTACGTAGCATAACATCTAATTGCACTAGAAATTACAAGAATTCTAGGCATGATTTAAAGTATAAGAGAAGTTGTGCACAGTTTATATGCAAATGTTTTGCCATTTTATATAAGTGATTTGAACATCCACATATTTGGGTATCCGTGGGGGATGGGGGGCTGAACCAATCCCCCAAGGAAACTAAAAATTGTTTCTTTTGGGGGGAGGTTGAGTTGGGTGAGATTGGGTTTTCTCACTGATGTATTCCAAGTGCTTAAAACAATGCCTGACAAATAGCAGTTGACTCAATCAATTAATCATAATGGATGGTTGCATCAAGACAACTAATTTAAGTTTCCTGCTGGACCCTCGTAGGCATTTACATTTGAAAGCCCTGGTACCCAGCAAATAGGTTTCTCCCCAGTGGAGGAATTCATCTTGGTAAAGATGAATTTCAAAGGGATCCCTTTCAAAGGGATCGGCTAGGTTTGATATGGTGGGTGCCTCTCCTATTGCCCTTTGTCCAGGTACAAGTTCTCTGTAATTTTTCATGAGAAGAAAAGCACATTCTTTACTGTTTTGCTAGATCAAAATAACCCCACACCACCATAGGCAGAGGCCACAAAGTTACAGAGACTGATTTGGTTACCTAGCTACCACCGATCAGGAGGGACAGGCCCTAGGGTAGATGGATGCAAGAGTGAACAAATAAAATGAGTGGATATTATAGCGGATGGATAGATCACCAATCCCCTTTATTTTCCTCTTAATTCTGGACCCAATCAGTTTTGTCCATTTTAAACACATGGCCAGTTTATTCTAGAGCCCATTACAATCCTTACTTTTGTGCCTTGACAAGAGACACCTTAGTTCATCCAAAAAGTCTCAGCCAAAAAGTTGAGGTCTTGATACCTCCCCTCTCAGAAAACTTCTGAACTCCTTAGGCAATGTATTTGTTTGAAAATTGAACATATAACAATATGTAATAATAACTATTAAAAAGCAAATTTATACTTGGAAATAAGCAAATGGTGTGTGAATATGTCATACTTGGTGAACTGACCAGAAGTGTCCTTGTCATGCATGCTGTATTAGTCAGCTTTCCCATTGCTGGGACAAAATACCCTACCCCTGCAACTTAAAGGAGGAGAGGTTTATTTTGGCTCACAGTTTCAGTGGGTTCAGTCCATGGTTAGCTAGCTCCAAAGCAGAAACAGCATGGTAGAAGGGCCTGGCAGAGAAAAGCTGTTCATGTCATGGTGGCTGGAAGCAGAGAGAAAAAAAGCACCTTGAATGAAAATACACTTCAGCTTCCAGGTCGTGCCCCAGTAATCCACCTCCAACCAGTGCCCACCCCTAACCAAATATTCAGCTACTAAGCTCATCAATGAATAAGGCCACCAATAAGTATAGCATCCCGTGATCCGCTCACCCTCCACACACATGAAACTTTGGGGGACATTTTAGATCTAAACCATAATACATGCACACCTTTAAGAATATTATGTTTATTGATACATAGAAGAATCCTGTGAAAATACTAAATAATGTTAATTTCAAAATGTGAATCCCCCCCTAAAGCCCTTATACTGGCTGTGAACCATTTGATAGGCCACTAAGGGCCCCAGTGACCCACGGGCACTTAGGGAACATGAACAAAGATTTGGGCTACAGTTGTTCCAGTCATAGAAAGAAGAATGAGAACCCCAAATCCATGATCGTCTCTGACTTAGAAGTTCTACATCACTTATTCAATTTCACTTAAAGGAAAACATTTCCTATAGCAAATAGCAAAGGATGTTATCAAATTAATGAACTGCCAACTTTTGCCAATGTCTCACATTTTTATTTCCTCTTTCTTTACTCAAGGGCCCAATATCAATTCAAAAAGGTGTCAAAATAATTTTCCAAAACCTGTCCAAGTTTAGAATGCATTAGTTAGTCTTGATTAGAGTTCATCACAAATGATCCAGACAAGGAGACAGAAAGAAAGAGACCAGTAGGCAGCAGTGACGGGTGTTTTGTTGGCGCTTTTGCAAAAGTGCAGAGAAGAAGATGCAATGTGGAGGTCAGCAAATCCCAGAGCTCTCTAGGAGTGACAAGGAGGGTCCTTTAGGAGGAATTTGATAAAGTCATCCATGGTGACTTGTGTAGAGCTCCACAGAAGAGATTCCACTCTGAGAAGAAAGGTAGGCTGACCTGCAAAACCCTTTCCAACTCTAATCCATTACAAGTAGAAAACAAAATGTAAGACCTTTCTGGTAACACTGGACGCTACAGTTTCCATAAATAATGGAATATCACACTAGAAGGATTGTAACTGAACCAGCAAAGTACTATCATTTCTACCTATTGGCTTACAGAAAATAGTATCAATCCAAACAGTTAACATTGTATTGCAGTAAAATTCTAGGTGTATGTAAGGACACAATATCGTTCTAAATTTTCTAAAAGGAGCCCCAAGGGCTGTGGCACCTAAATAATCTCTGGAAATAAACAGATCACATTAATTATAAACTCTAGCAAAGAAAATATGAGAGCAAATTGGTCTTTTTTCTGTAAGAATTATACCTACTCCTGTAAAGGATGGCTGATTCATTTAAGTAATATAAAAATTAGTGAAATCCTAAAAGAACAACTTTGTGGTAAATATAAAGCACAGTATTTTCTTTTGGATTTGGTCTTTTTGGTTTGTTTTGCTTTAGATACTTTCTTACGCTTTGATTGTAAATAAAAAATATAGCACAGGGAAAGTATTCCACTGTATTTTTTTCCCAAAAAAGACTTCCAGTATTTTAGTACTCTAACTTACTTTCTAATATACCCAGTCAAATTTTATTTTGAAATTTTTGGTTCTGATTAATGGTAGAAATGAAGCCAAAGCAGAAAAAATCATGCACAGTGAATATAATGTAGTAACAGTTAACAGTTAACAGAACTTTCTTTTCAGTAACAAATTGCCAAACAAAAACAAGTAAATTTAATTGGATTTTTAAAAATCTGAATTGTTGCAGTCAGGTACTACAGCTTTGAAATGCCATGAATTTGCTGCTATACATCAATACTATTTATTCTAAGTAGTGTTCAGGAAAGTAGGTTAGAAACCCTACGGCTGGCATCCCAAAGACCTCCTGGCCAGATACATGTCTTAGGTACATGATGAGAATAATTTCTCTTTCCTGTCTTTCTCCTTTAGAGAAAGTATGTGCCTCAACTTCTTACTATGGGTTTAGAAAAAGAAAAAGCTGGACATTTTAAGAGTAAATGTACATGCTCACCATTTTATAGTCATATCATACTGTTCAAAATGTAAAACAATGAGTATGTTGCTAATAAGAGAAAACTGCTAAATAAGAAATTTACTTTGGCCCCAAATTATTTTGAGATCCCTCTTTACCTGTTTGTTTGTTTGTTTGTTTGTTTTGGGTGGGAACCGGGGGTCGAACTCAGGACCTTGCGTGCCAGCAGGCACCCGTGCCACTGAGCAATATCACCGGCCCTTTTTTTGTATGTGGGTACTGGGAGTCGAACTCAGGACCTCGCACCTGCCAGGCAGGCGCTTATGCCACTGAGCTATCTCACCGGCCCCCTCTTTACCTTAATACTATAAATATTTTCCTTGTAGGATTCAGTGATTAAATAAAACGGAAAGATATTATATAAAAACTGGAAAAACAATTATTTAACAAAATTAATTCCATAAATGTCTATGCTCTTTGTGGCTCAGTAACACCAAATCCATGAGTAGAAAACAGCATTTCCTGATGGAAAATGTTTTTTGCACAGATGCAGTTTACTTTGGACCCTAATTCCATATGCACATTATTACATTGACTTAGAAGGCCAAAGCTTCTATAACAATTTCATGTAAGACGAGAAAAATTTATTCACTTGTAATTTACAGTAATTGTTTCCAAGTTTTATCTCTACTAGCTTAAAATTTTTCCATTCCCAGAACTGTGTGAAGATTTAAAAGCACTATGTATTGGATGTCGGTGATGATGTAATTTTGTTAAACTGAGATCCAGAAGTGGCCGCCTAGAACTTTTTTTAGAAAACATGAAAATAAGCATGTACGCAAGCCGGAAATACTTCCAAAAGGCCTGACTAAAAGACCAGAGACCTAATGGAAATTAATCAATTATCTTTTTTCAAAAAGAAAGCTTCTGAGTATATCTTCATCTCATTTTGCTTCCAAAGAAGCGTCCATTGGTGTTCCATTGGCGTCCAAAGAAATCTGACTCTATAGGGAACAGAACCCCTTTGCAATTTGCCAGAAGTAGTTATGTATCCTACTTAAATATGTCGGAGAGCAAATGCCAGCTATACTCTGTTACAGATTTTCTGGGATTATTTGAAGATTTTGAGACCCTGGCATGCTGAAATAACCACAAATTCTAAATTCTGTAGAAAAAGTTCAAAGTGGTAATAGTTTAGATTGATGTAACCTCTTTAAGCCTTAGTTTTCTCACTTGAAAAATGGGCATACTAATTCCTCTAAAATTAGATTAGATAAAATATATATTAGATAAAATATATAAATGCATAGGATGTAGTAATCACACTCAGAAATGAAAAAAAAAAGAGGTAACAAATGCCACTTAGGAAGGCTTAAGCAAAATTTTACCCACAAACCATTTTGAAGACAAAGATATTAGATCAAATGGTAAACAATCTATTGATTACATTAATGTTTTAGAGATGGTATACACTAACACATTTTGAAATACTTTAAGGAAAATGTTTGTTAATGGCAGGGAAAGCTAATATACACAAAGAATGGTAAAAAGAGGTAATATGTTAAAAAAAACAAGACTTTCATTTTTAAGCTTCTAGTAAGGACTGCAGGGAAGATACCCTTTATAAAATTTAATATCTAATCTAAGCAACTTAATAAAGTTTCTAAATGTACATGTTATGATTTAAATATGAAGTGCTCCCCAAGCCTCAGGTGCTCAGCCCTGATCCCCAGTGCAGCAGTATTCAGCAGAGAGCGGCCTGGAGGGCGCCGGCCTCGTCAGGGGAGCAGCGCGCTGGCAAGTTCACAGTGGGATGCGCTACTGGACCGGGGCCTCGGCGGACTGAAGGAATAAACAGGCTCTTGTTGTCGGGAGCCATCTCCAAGTCTGCGAGAGATGCTGAAGAGATAAGCAGCGCTGAGCAAAGACCCAGTGTTTTAGTTAGCCACAGATACACAGTGTCCTCCTGGGCGTCATGGTCACTCTCATTCCTGACCGGAACTTGTGATCGTACCCTAGTGACCCTGCAGCCCTCGGCTTCTAAACTGCAGAAGAGTGGCTTCCTAGAGTTTTGTGTGACACTGTCACAAAGACTCCAGGACCATGGTGTTAAATGTGTATGGCACAACTGAGTAAGGCAGCTCTTGATAGATCTACTCATTGCTCTTCCAGTGGGGTTCTGATGCAGGACAAATCCAGAGGACTGACATCACCTGGTACTCAGATTTGTCTCTCCTCCTCCCCAGAAAATCAAAGACTTGTTTCCTGGGTCATGCTTACCTGCCTGGAAACTTCACCTACAGGAACTCTCCCGGGAGAACCTGCAAGGAATTTTGCAGTCTTCTGTAAGATTGCTCTACTGTACTGCCAGACTTGCTGGGTGTGGTGGTGTGTGCTTGTAATCTCAGCTACTCAGGAGGCTGAGGCAGGAGGATCAAGAGTCAAAGGTATGCCTGAGCAACGTGAGACTCTGTCAAAAGGAAGGAAGAAGAAAGAAAGAGAGAAAGAAAGGGAGAAAGAGAAAGAAAGAAAAAGAAAGAAAGAAAGAAAGAAAGAAAGAGAGAGAGAGAGAGAGAAAGAAAGAAAGAAAGAAAGAGAAAGAAAGAAAGAGAGAGAGAGAGAAAGAAAGAAAGAAAGAAAGAAAGAAAGAAAGAAAGAAAGAAAGAAAGAAAGAAAGAAAGAAAGAAAAAGAAAGAAAGAAAGAGAAAGAGGAGAGGAAGGGAAGGCAGGGGAGGACAAGGGAAGGGAGGGGCAGGGAGGGGTGGGGAGGGGCGGCTCATATTTGTCTGAATTCCAAGTGAGGACTCACAGGAGTGCTTTCCCAGGAGGCTCTCCCACCTCCGTGCAGATGAGCTTTCACCGCGTTACTGACCATACAGCTCCAGCCATGTCTGAGATGCTAGATTCACTTCCTGCGCTGCAGAGAATTACAGGATTCAATTAATTATCACAGAGACAGAAAACAAAGAAGCAGAAGGAGCATTCATGTCAACTGGGGCAGCCCATTTGACATGGGTAATTCAAGCCGCCCTTAACAAAACCGTAAAGCTCTACTCTATCATAACCCGAGGTTGGTTGTTAAGGTCGCCATTTATAGACTTCTAAAGGCACAGACCAGGGTGATGCTGTAGCCAAAAGGTAAATACAAAGCCTGGCTCTCTCAGGAAAACATACGGGACACAAAACAGTGTCTCAAACCAGTGCCGTCATCGGTGGAATAACGCACACATTTTCCAACTGCTAAATTACAACAGTTAGAAATAAGCTTCCAGAGAGCGGTGAATGAAAAGTTAGTAACACGGGAGTTTTGCTGATAGAGCGTGTGAACACCGTGAGGATGCTTTCAAAAGAGGGGGGAAGAATCCACAACAGGGTCTGTGACCACCTCCCTAGCTCATCACTATGTTCACTTTTAAAAAATATTTACTTCAAAATAATTTCACATTAGGAAAAATGTTGCCCGACTGGAGTAGAGCTCAGCAGCAGAGCTCTTGGCTAGCACGCACGAAGCCCAGGACTCAATGCCCGGCATCGCGAAAGAAGAAAGAAGAAAGACAAAGAAAGGAAGAAGAAAGAAAGAAAAACAAAGAGAAAGAAAAGAAAAATATACAAAACTTCACACAGTCTACCCAGCTTCTTCAAATGTATTTGAGGTTTTCATTTGGTTTGGTTTCGGTTTTTAGTGAGTTTGCTTTTGCAGTTCTGGGAATTGAGCAAGGGCGTTCTACCGTGGAGCTACATCGCCAGCCCTTTTTTTTTTTTTTTTTTTTCTTTAATTTTGAGACTGTCCCCCTGAGTTGCGTGAGTTGCCTGAGTCAGGACTTGGACCTGCAATCATCCTGCCTCAGCCTTCTAAATGCTGGGCTACAGCCGTGTGCCACCACACCCCCTTCAAATGTTACTATCTTCCATAACTATAGTAAAATTATCAGAACCAAGACATTAAACATTTATGTTACTTTATTAACTAATCCACAGTATTTACTGAAATTGAACCAAATTTCCCACTAAAACCTTTTGTCTGGTCCAGGATCCAATCAAGGATTACACATTGCATTTATTTCTTATCTCCTCTCTCTCCTCCAATCTGAATAGTTCTGTAACCTTTCTTTATCTTTTTGAGCAACATTTGGAGGAATATTGGCTAGTTAAGTCCAGACTGTCTCTTAATTTTGGTTTGTCTGATGTTTCTTCATTATTAAATTCCTGGTATAAAATCCTGGCAAGACTATCAAGTGAGACTGAGGCCTTTCCAGTGCTCCTTATCTGAGGAATCTGATGTCAGGACGGTTATTTCTGATGATGTCTACAGTTTCTTGGTTAAGGTCAGGTCTACCGAGGCTCCACACAATGACGATTCCTGACTGTACCGAGTAAGTCTCATTGTAACTAGTATTTCGTAGAAAGATACTTTGAACCTTGAAAAATATCCTATTTGTTATCAAACTTTTACCCATTAATTTTAAGTATCCATTAATGATTCTTGCCTATCACAGTTATTTCTGAGATGTTTTTCAAATTATTTTCTATTACTCTCATTTCTTCTACATTTATTACTTGGAATTTTGGTAGAAAGTGCTGTCTTACTTGCCCCACTCACTACTTGATTATTTATATCAATATGAAGTCACAGTATTTATTTTATCTTATATGTAATCCATTACTTAATTTTTTCTCACTGTTCCTGACCTGGCCATCGGGAACTCCTTCTAGCTGACTTCTGTCTTTTTCTTTTTTCCTGTAGCAGGACTGAGACGCACAGCTTTGTGCATGTTTGGTGGGTGCCCTACCATGGAGCCACGTCCCCCTCCTTTAGGTCCTTTGACTCCACACAACTTTTTGAGCACTTCCTCACTCCCAGGCATCGAGGTCTTTCAAATTGTCCTGTACCTTTCCTGTCCCAGCCTGGCGTCAGCCATTTTTCCAAACCATTTTCTGTTTATGCAGAATGGGAAAGAATTAAACAGAATATTTCTAACTCTAAAATCAGTACTGGGATTTTTCTTATATTTTAAATCTCTTTTTAAATACAAATACTTGGTGATAGTTGCCAGAAAATAAGTTATTTGAAAAAATTTGAAAAGCCTTAGGACCATTTTTAAACTTTGACTGAAGCAAACTTGGTTGTAATTTCCCAGCTAACTTCTGGCCTCCTTGTTATTATAGTTCTACACACACCAAGAAATAAAGTTTCCTAAGAGACCAGAGAATTCCATCTACCATTTCAACAAAATATTAAATTATGTGATTTTTGGTAGAGAGTAACAAAAGCCCTCTCTTTAAGGGATTATTTTCAACACTTAGAGTTCCAAAGGGCTAGCTAAACCTCCAGTCTGAGTATTTTGGGGGATAAAATATTTCAGATCCACAAAAGAAAACTGAAAAGCCAATACAACTCATTACTGTAGGGTTACAGACATAAAACTTTGCAGAAAAATATGATTCAGGTTCCAGTTTAACAGGGCGAAGACAGCTAGCTCTTTCCAATATCCATTCTCTTCTTTCTTAATAATTAGAGCCTTAAAATTTTAGCTGGGCATAAAGCCCCCAGAGTAAAGCTATACTTTCCAAGCCCTTTAAAGCTAGGTAAAACAGTGTGATCAAATTCTAGCTGATGGGTTATGAGCAAAAGTGACATTTATTTATAAGACCCCATTTATATTCTGCGCGCATGTGTGTGCGTGCATGTATGTGTGTGTGTGTCTGTGTGTGTGTGTGTGTTCTGGGATGGAACCCAAGGCCTTGAGCGTGTCAGACAGTGATGTACCCCTGAGCTACGTCCCCAGCCCCCGCAGTTATATTCTGAAGAAAACAGATCGTGCGCGCCACTTCCTTTCTTTTCCATGTTCCTGTAGATCAGACGTGGACACTCTATCAAGGGTCAGAGAAGCCATCTGCAGCAGGAACATGGTCCCATGATCAAGAAATCACACGCTGAAGGCAACAAGAGAGCAGGGACCCGCGCCTTCACGCCAGGGGCCTGTCGTGTGGGCAAGGTCGGCCTTATCTGTGTTAAAACGTGAGAAAGAAGTGAACCCCCCCAAGCCACGGCTCTTTGGGGGTCTTTGCCGCAGCAGTTAACCCCGTATCTAACTTGCATAGACTTAGTATCTGGAAGTGAGACTGCGTAGCAAAAGGTACATGTGATACCAATAGAGCCCCGAAGATTCAGGTAATCCAGGGTAGAAGCTGGTGGCGCTTGTCAAGCCAGGACAAAAATTCGGTGTGCTGCTCCCTGCCGTGCCTTGGGAGATGAGAAACAGCTGGAAACAGAATCTGTGCATGTTGACGGCTTCTTGCCTTACGAGGGAGATGAATACAGAGACAATTTCCCTTAACAGGAAATTCGGTGTGGTTAAAAGAGGCTTTCTCTGTCTTGCCCGCAGTCCGACTGAATGAAAGCATAATAACTGGGACGCTCTGACCATCTGCCGTGGCCACCGAGCCACACAAGGACTGCCCTCCCCACCACCGGGGCATCAAACTGCCCACTCGCGGCCCTCTCCGCCCCTAACCGCCCTCAGGCCGGCTGCAGAGGCAACCGCGGGGCCAGCGGCCTGCTGGACGTGGAGGGCAGCTCCCAGGAGGAGACGCGCTCGCTCCCGCAGAGGCGGCACTGCGGGGAGAAGCAGCGGCTCCCGAGAACTAAAACCAAGCCCAGCCCGTCGTTTGCCCGCAGAGTGACTCCCTCGCGTGGGAGAGAGCTGGAGGCGACAGCGGGGCGGCGCCTGCGGCGAGTCAGGGAGAGTCCCGCACCAACAGCTCCGCGGCGTCACGCGCACTCGGGTCACCCTACCGCGGGCGACAGCCGCACGCAGGTCCCGAGATCCCCGAGGAGTCCGCGCTGGGGCCGGGAAGTCCGGGCCGCCCCGTGGGGAGGCAGCTTCCCCGGCGGGGACCCGCGGGCATTTGGCGGCGACCAGGTCTGATTTCTTCCCCACGCACCAGCGTGACCTGGGAAGCCTCTCAGCGTGGGCAGTTGTCACGCTCTGGGGTTCACAGACTGGGGGACCTCCCGGGCAGAGGGGTCACCTCACAAACCCACAGGCTACCAGGGGAGGCATCCAAAGGCTGCAGGTCCTAGAAAGAAACTACTAATTTGGAAATACAAAGGATTTTTTTTCCTTTTGACCCATTTTCTCCCTCCTCTCTTGGCTTGTTTTTGGTTTTTTTTGCTTTTTTGTTTGTGTTTTTGTTTGTTATGGTGGTGTTTAGAGGTTTATCTCTTATTTCCTTTTTTCCATTTTTATTATTATCTTTGTTTGATTTGGTCCTCTTTTTTCTTTCTTTTCTTTTCTGTTCTGTTCTGTCTCTTTAAATCTGTTCCCTTATTATTTTTTCCTTTTTCCCTTTAGTTTACTATCTATTTATTTCTTATTTCTCCTTTTCCTCGTTGGTTTCTTCTGCTACTTTTATCCAAAAGGATCTTTTATAAGATCCTTTATTTCACTTATATTACCTTCTCCTCATCTTCCTTCACTTAATTTTTCAAATTCTTTTCCCAAGTTCCCATTCCCTGAAACATCTATCCTTATGAGTATAATAATTAAGCTTTAAGGATCTATAGATAATCAGTTAACCATATCTTGCTATAAGATCGATCACTGTTCTATTGTTAGTAGAGATAAAGGTGTTCAATTGAGTAGATATTTAATGTACCTCAATATCTGAGTCATCGTAGTGTTTGTATTATAATTATAGATCTCTTTTCTGTGGTTAGGGTGGTATAATATTGATTCTTAGGTGTTACCAATATCCAATTTGTATTTGATACTATTGTTGCTGATTTCATTACTACAGCCAAGGCGCCATGGTTGCTGTCATCAGCTGGAGGCCTCCCTATGTCAGTATCTAGATTGCCTGAGGTCATGAACAATACTGTGGTGCATCCCAAAAAACTGGGTCCTAGGCTGAAAAACTGCAGCTTTCCTTCCCAAATAGAGGTGGTTGGGTCCTGGGACAGAGGCAAAGGCCAGTAGTTAGCCATGTCCAGAAAAAAATCTCTGAAAAGTAGCTGTTGACTGAAGAGGTCTCCACACAACAAACAAGGCTGCCCGCTATTATCAACCCACAAACCTCAGCACAGAAAACAAACAAAAAGAGAAACGCGTGAAGATAAATCAGCAAAATGCCTACGAAACCTCCTAACTCCCCCAAAGCCGAGCCAGGGGGAGTCGAGGGAGAGGAAATCAAAAGCCCCACAGCCAGAATATCTGGAAGAATATTAGTGGACATACCAAACGGTTCAATGAGGTGCTTGTCAAATTTGAAGAACACGTAACTAAACAGATAATGATCCTAATGAAACAATCGGCAACTCTACAGAAAACAATAACAAACAATGAGCAGAGCTAAAGAAAGGCACTAATAACCAACTAGCAGAGATAAAGAAGGAGATATAAAACATGAGTGTCCAGCATAGGAAAGAATTAGAGTCCATAAAAAAGTTCCAAACAGAAATCCAGGAAGTTGCTGGCCCTGGTGGTGCATGCCTGTAATCCCAGCACTCAGGAGGCTGAGGCAGGAGGATCACCGTGAGTCCAAGGTCAGCCTGGACTACAAACTGAGACCCTGTCTTAAAAAACCAAGACAAAAAAATTTTTTTTCGGGCTGGTGAGATGGCTCAGTGGCATAAGCACCTGCCTGACAAGCACGAGGTCCTGAGTTCGACTCCTGGTACCCACATAAAGGAAAAAATAAAGGGCCAGTGATATCACTCAGCGGCACAAGTGCTTGCTGGCAAACGCGAGGTCCTGAGTTCGACTCCTGGTACCCACATAAAAAAAATTTTTTTTCATTGAAAGTATGGGCAACAGAAGGGACCCTGTAAGGAGAATGTCAGATCTAGAGAACAGGGCTGTGGTTGGTGATCGATGAATGAGAGATACCTTAAAAACAACGAGAGATCATGAAGAAATGGATCCAACAGCTGCTAGATGATGCAAAGAAGTCTAATCTAAGATTAATTAGAATAAGTGAACAATTAGAAGACAGCACAAAAGCCATAAAAAAACACCCTCTTTACAGAAGAAATAGAGGAAAACTTTCCAAATGTGGAAAAGAATTTAACATACAAATAAGTGACACTTACAGAACCCCAAATTGCCACGATCAGAAAAGAACTACTCCACAACACCTCATAGTTAAAATACCAGAACTCCAACAGAAGAACAGAATTGTAAAAGCTGCTAGAGAAGAGCAACAAATCATTTATAAAGGAAAACCCACAGAATTACAGCAGGCTTCTACCACAAACCTTAAAGGCAAGGAGAGCTTGGAGTAAAGTGTTTCAAATCCTAAAGAAAATAACTTCCAACCAAGACTTATATATCTTACAAAATTATCTTTCAAAATTGATGGAGAAATAAGGTATTTCCATGTTAAAGAACACCTAAAGAACTTCATGACAACCAACCAGCACTCCAAAAAATTCTGAAGGATAGTCTAGAAAAAGAAAATAAAGCTAGCAATGTCAAATGGTCCAACAGAATGAATGCACCAAGTAGGGTGAGCAATTAAGTAGAAGGGAAAGAAAGAAAATCAGCAGCAGAAAACTAACACAGTAACAGGAATAAATCAATACCGATCATTTGCTGGGCATGGTGGTGCATGTCTGTAATCCTAGCACTCGGGAGACTGAGGCAAGAGGATCGCTGTGAGTTCAAGGCCAGCCTGGGCTACACAGTGAGTTCAAAGCCAGCCTGCACTACATAGTGAGACCCTGTCTCAAAAAAACCAAAAGAAAGAAAAAAAACCTATTACTTAAAGCTATTAATGTGAATGGTGTCAATTCATCAATCAGAAGGCACAGATTAGTAGAATAGATCAAGAAACAAAAACCAGTGGTGCGCTATATACAGGAAACATATGTAACTCAAAAAGAAATTCATAGACTAAAAAAATCAAAGGATGGAAAACAATATTCCATGCAATGGGAACCCAAAAACAAGCAGGAGTAGCTATTCTATTTTCAGATAAAGGGGACTTTCAGCTAAAACTGATCAGAAGAGGCAAAAAACAGTACATATTGGTTAAGAAAATAATCCAATAGGAAGAGAGAATTATCAACATATGTGCACCACACAACTGTGAACCCAACTTCAAAAACAAACACTACTGGACATGAAAGATCAGATGAACATCAGTACCTTAATACCCCACAATCACAAATAGGTCAACTAAACAAAAAATATCTGAGTTGAACCAAACCTGCAAACATGGACTAAATATGGTAGATATATAGAGAGTGTTCCATAACGACAAGATACACATTCTTTTTGGGCAGCACATAATTTTCTCCAAAAGAGACCACATACTAACCAATAACACATGCTTAAGTATAGTAATACCTCGGTTCATGAATGCTTCTGTTTCCCAACAATTCAGTTTGCAAACAGAAGCATTCAGCAAAATTTTGCTTCTGTTCATAACTCTGCATCAGGTGACAAATACAACCACGGCCATCTTCCCTGCACAAGGACAAACATGACCATCTTCCCCAGAATCATGGAGCAAATTAAGTTCGTGAACCGAGGTACCACCATAAATGCAAAAGAATCAAAACTTTATCACATATACTATCTGATCATAATGCAATGAAACTAGAAATTAACAACAAAAGAAACCCCAGAAATTATGCAAACACATGGACAATTTCAAAACACACTGATGAAAAATCAATGTGTCACTGAAGAAATCAAGGAAGAAATAAGACAATTTCTAGATTTAAACGATAATACCAGTACAATATACCAAAACTTGTAGGACATGATGAAAGCAGTCCAAAGAGGGAAGCTTATAACTATGAATGCCCACTTCAGTAAAACAGCAAGCCCAAACCTGCTGATGCACCTCGAGGTCCCAGAAAAACAAGAACAATCCAAATCCAGAGTTTGTACAAGGAAGGGAATTATAAGATCAGAGCAGAAATGAATGAGAGACCAGAAAAATACACAGAATCAATGCATTGAAGAGCTGCTTGTTTGAAAGAACAAACAAAAAAGACAAACCATTAGCCAAATTTACAAAAAATAGAGAGAGAGAGAGAGAGAGAGAAGAAAGAAAGAAAGACACAAATCAATGCAATTAGAAGTGAAAAAAGTGAAATCACAATGGGCACCACTAAAATCCAGAAGATTTTTAGCAACTACCTCACAAAAGTACGCCAATAAATTGAAGAACTTAGAAGAAATGGAGAGATCCCAAGATTCATATGAATTACCAAAACTGAACCAAGAAGACTTTAAAGAGCTGAGTAATAATCCAGTAACAGTCAATGAAATTAAGGCAGTAATTAAAAACCTACCAACTAAGAAAAGACCAGGAGGTGATGGAGTCACTGCCAAATTCTACAAGAACTTTGGGGAATATGTAACAAAAACTGTCATGAAATCAAAAGGAAAGGAGTACTCTAACATTTATTCTTGGAAGCTAGCATTACTCTGTTCCAGAACCAGACAAGGATCCAGCTAAAACTTAGATGCAATAATCCTCAACAAGATACTGGCAAACAATGCAACAAATCATCAAAAAGATCAGATATCATGACCACGTAGGTTTCATCACAGGGATGAAAAGATAGTTCAACATACACAAATAAATCACATAAACAAAAGCAAGGACATCACATGAACAAAAGCAAGGACAAAAATCACATGATCATCTCAACAGACAGAAGAAAAAAATTGACAAAATCCAACATCCATTCATGATAAAGAAAAAAATCTGAAGAAAACAGGTAGACAAGGATCTTAGGTTTTTTATTGTTTTTTGTTTGTTTGTTTGTTTGTTTGTTTTCTTTATGTGGGTACTGGGAACCGAACTCAGGACCTCGCGCTTGCCAGGCAGGTGCTCATGCCGCTGAGCGATATCACCAGCCCAAGGAGGATCTTACCTCAATCTAATAAAAGTTGTTTATGACAAACCTACTGTCAACATCATATCAAATGAGGAAAAAGTGAAAGCTTTTCCTCTAAAATCAGAAACAAGATGAGGGTGTCAGCTATCACCACTCCTAATTAACAGTCCTCAAACATTAGCCAAGCAATCAGGAAAGAGAAAAATAGATAAAAGAGATTCATATAGGTAAGGACAAAGTCAAAGTATTATTATTTGCAGGTGACATGATCCTCTACTTATAAGACATCAAAAATTCCACCAAAAGACTCCTAGAATTAATACCCAAATTCAGCAATATACCAGTATGCAAAATCAACACACACAAATCAATAGCATTCCTATACACTAATAATGAACTCACTAAGACATAAATAAGGAAAACAACACCATAGCATCAATAAAAATTAAATACTTTGGAATTAACCTAACAAGAAAGTGAAATACTTTTATAATGAAAATTATATCACCCTGAAAAAAAGATCAGGAGGCTGAGGCCGTAAGAGTGCTGTGAGTTCGAGGCCAGCCTGGTCTACATAGTGAGTTCAAGGCCAGCCTGGACTACAGAGCAAGACCCTATCTCAAAAAAAATTTAAAAAAAGAAAGAAGAAAGAAGAAAAGAAAGGAAGGAAGGAAGGAAGGAAGGAAGGAAGGAAGGAAGGAAGAAAGAAAGAAAGAAAGAAAGAAAGAAAGAAAGAAAGAAAGAAAGAAAGAAAGAACAAAAAAAGATCAAAGAGGACATCAGAAAATGGAAAGATATCCCATGCTCCAAGATAGGCAGAACCAATATTGTCAAAATGGTTATACTTCCAAAACTGATACACAGATTTAACACAATCCCAATCAAAATACCAACAGCATTCCTTGCAGATCTAGGAAAAACAACCCTAAAATTCATATAGAACCAGAAGCAACACAGAATAGTAAAAGCAATCCTGGGTAACAAAAAGAAAGCAGGAGGTATCACAGTCTCAGGTTTGAAGTTATAAAGTTACGATGATAAAAATGGCATGATACTGGCACAAAAATAGACATCATTGAAACAGAATACAGAAAATAGAAGCAACACCAGACACATTCAGCTATTTGATCACTGACAAAGGGGCCAAAAACATACCGTGGAGGAAAGATAGCATCTTTCATAAATGGTGGTTGGAAAATTGGATATCCACATGCAGAAGATTCAGTTTAAACCACATAATCTCGTCAGGCACTAAGCAAAAATCAAAATAGATCAACAATCCAATGTTAAAACACAAACAGCTGGGCATAGCGGCACTGATATGGCTAAAGTGACTCCATTTTCTTTTTTAGATGCCAGTTTGTCTTCACTTAACCCCAGATGCACTCACTCCCCAACGCTGTTAGATATTAAGGCACTGACCCATAGATGAACTCACTCCTCAGACCCCTTCCCAGTTAACCATAAAACCCATAAGAAGAGGAACAAACAGCTACGGCAAACAGACCAGCTGTTTGGAGAGGGCCTGAGATAAACCTAGTGATGTTCCTGTGAAATTCCAAGAGATGTGGTGAATGTGGTTACTAAGGTTACCAGCGGGGAACTTATGGGGAACTTGTAACATATAAAAAGCCCTGAGAACAAAGACTGGGTGATGATGCCTTAGCTACAGACTGGGCATCGTCTGGCCGGCCAGTAAAGCTCATTGTGTCTGCACTTGGCCTCTCTGAGTAAACCTTGCAATTTTGCCATAACAGCACACACCTGTAATCCTAGTACTGGGGGACTGAGGCAGGAAGCTCACTGCAAGTTCGAGGCCAGCCTGGGCTGCACGGTGAGTTCAGCACCAACCTAAAGGACTTTCAGGAGATGGCAAAGTGGCGAGCAGCAGAGAAACAGCCTCTCTAAGTATTGGTGTCCAGACCCTGGAACATACCAAAGTGAGGAAGAGAAGGAGGGAAGTGGGTCCCTGGGATCTAGGAAGGATCTAAAGGGAGAATTGAAGCCCGCCGGGAGAGCAAAGAGACAGACCGTGAGGAGTGGCTGAGCTGGAGATCGATCACACATGCGGGGACCAACCAAGGCCAGCCCCGAGAACATGGAGCGCCCAAGGCGAGCCACATGAACAAGTTGTTCCAGCCCTGAAAACATGGGGCGCCTGAGGTGAGCCAGGTAAACAAGCTGTTAGGCAGAGGCTGAGTGCATAAATAAACAGGCTGCAGTCGTTGGGCAGTTCCCCTTCTCCCACCAGGAGAGGGGGCTCCTCCTGACCTCAGCTTTCTGTATTCTGACCCTCAATCTCATTTCTTCATCCTCCACCATCCTCCCCACCCCAGGAATTTCAAGAGCTGCGCTGGATGCAGCAAGAGACTTCAAGGAAGAAGGAGGTGGCAGGTGGCGCTTTCTTCCTGAGCCTGAACTCACTGCCTGGGAGGGGTGGCTCAAACCTGCAGATGCACAGTGACTACTGGTGACCCCACAGGCCTCTGCAGAGAGACACGCAAGTGGAACAGAGCAGTGGACACAGCGGACCACAGTGGCTGGTGAGTAATTCAGGTTAAGACATCCCGCAGAAGAGGGCGATTGGCTGCTACCATCTTGGAGAGGGGACAACTGAGCTCAGAACTCAGGACAGCTGAGGGCTGGCTCCATCTAGTGGCTCCCAGTGACAAGGTCAGGCTGCTGAGTTCAAATCAGCAAGAGGTCAGAAAGCCAAATTTAAAAACGTAGGGAACCAAGTTCAAGCCTGCAGGAGGCACACAAACTGTTGCAGGCTGAACAAATTGGGCTCCAGCCACACAGCCAGAAACCAGCCTGAACTTCAGTGAAACTAAAGGTGCAGGCTTGCTGGGATTATCCACTACCCCACCGTAAAGCTACAGCTGGCTTGCTAGGTTAATCAACTCAGATCTGGACTTTAGAACATTTTTTTTTCTTATTTTCTACTGCTTTTTTTTCTCTTTTTTCTTGGTTTTTGTTTTGTTTTGTTTTTTCTTGATTGTTCTTGCTTTTATATGGCTGTGAACAAAGTATCTAGTTTTCTTGGTGGTTGTTGGTCTGTTCTGTTCTTGTTTTCATTTCTTCCTTCTCTCTTTTCCTCCTGTCTTCTTTACCAGTTTCCCAAAGTTTCTGTGATCTCCCTTTGTCCTCTAGCCCTGCTTCTAATCTCTTCCTCTTCTTCTATTTCTCTATTTTTCCCCAAATTCCTTTTAAATTTTCTCCCCTGAGGGTAAAATTGGCATATTGAGGATTTATTTACTGCATACAATTTTCTGGATCATTTTAGACTTTGTTATATAACCACAAATCTAGTTCATACAGTTAAAGGTGGCAAATTAATAGGTACCAGAGGTTGTCATTTTCTAGGCTGTGTTTGATGCTATTGTTATTGCTGATTGTACTACTTTAGCCAAGGTGACATAATTGTTCTAATCAGTTATTCTTCCCGGTATGCCAAGACTGAGATTGCCTAAGAGTCATAAAAAGTACTATAGGCCACTGCCAAAGAACCAGGGGCTGGGCCAATTAGGCAGCAACTTCTCACCCCCAATAAATTGAAGAGGCAGGATCTTCCAATAAACTCAAAACCCAAAATTCAGCTACACCTGGAAGACACCTCTGAGTAATTTCCTAAGATTTCTAAATACTAGAAATAAAACTACTCACCATAAGCAAATTTACAAGCATTGAAACAGGAATTAAACTAAAAAAAATATAGAAAATTAGAAGACACTTAAACAAGATGCAACCCCAGGCTTCCAGCTCACCAAAGGCAAACCCACATGCAATGAGGCAGAACAATCTGAAACCAACCCACCTGGATTATCCAAACTGGTAACAGTGAAAGTAACGAAGCAGATGAATAAGAAATTAGAAAAAATCTAATCATGAATAATTTCTCAGATGACTACCAAGTTGGTGACCCTAATGAAAGACATGCTTAGTGACTCTAGAACAGATATGAATTTTAAAAGAAAATAGAGGAGCTTAGGAAAATGATGGAAACAATGAACGCCCAACATGGGAAAGAAATGGAATCTGTAAAACAGATTCAAACAAATATCCAGGAGATTAAAAACTCCATTGTAAGTATACACAGCCAAATAAGCCAATGTGAGGGCAGAATATCAGATATAGAAGACAGGATTGTGGTTAGCAATCATGAAAAGAAAGATTTATTAAAAATAGCAAGGGACCACAAGAAATCAATCCAGCAGCTGCTAGATGATGCAAAGAAGAATTACATAAGATTGAGCAGCATCAATGAAAAAGGAGGATATAACACAAATGACATAAAAAACCTGTTCAGAGAAGTAATGGCAGAAAATTTCCCAAGCGTGGATAAAGAATTTGACATACAAATAAATGAAGCATATAGAACTCCAAACAGCCATGACCAAAATAAATCTACACCAAGGCATATAATAATCAAGATTCCAGAAATTCAAAACGAGAGCAGAATATTAAAAGCTGTTAGAGAAAAGAAACAAATCACCTATAAAGGAAAGCCCATCAGAATCACAGCTGACTTCTCAACGCAAACCCTCAAGTCAAGGAGAGCTTGGGGTGAAGTATTTCAAGACCTAAAAGAAAACAACTTCCAACCCAGATTGATGTACCCCACAAAACTATCTTTCAAAATTGATGGAGAAATAAGATATTTCCATGATGAAGAACACCTGAGGAAATCCATGAACACCAAATCAGCTCTGAAAGATATTCTAGAAAAAGATAATGAGGATGACAAATGGGGAAAAAAGGGAACCAACAACAGGAAAATAACATGACAAGGATAAGTCAACACATAGCAGTTATAACCATCAATGTAAATGATCTCAATTCACCAATGAAAAAAAAAAGAAAAGAAAAAGACTGGCAGAATGGATCAAGAAACAAGATCCTCAATATGCTGCATACAAGAAACACATTTAACTCAAAAAGAAATTCATAGACTGAAAGTCAAGGGATTGAAAACAATACTCCATAAGACAGGTACTCAGGAAAAAGCAGGGGTAGCTATTCTATTTGGAGAAGAAGTGGATTTCAAGCCAAGACTGATGAAGAGAGACAATGAACATCACTACATCCTTGTAAAGGAAACAATCCCAGAGGAAGAGATAACAATCACAAATACATATGCACAAATACTGGTGCACCCAACTATATAAAACAAATATTAATGAGCATGAAAAATAAAAAAAGCACCAATACAATCATAATGGGGGACCTTAATACTCCACTGTCACAAATGGACAGGTCAACTAGACAAAAAAATCAATAAAGAAATATCAGAACTGAACCAAACTTTTGAACAAATAGACTTAGTAGATGTCTATAGAATATCCCACCCTTGAACATCAGAATACACATTCTTCCCAGCTGCACACTGGAGCTTCTCCAAAATAGACCATATACTAGCTCATAGGACATGCTTAAGTAAATGCAAAAGAATTGAAATCATCCATGCATATTATGAGAATATAGTGCAATGAAACTGGTAATCAATAGCAAAAGAAACCACAACAACTTCATAAACACATCGAAATTAAATAACACCCTACTGAACAACCAATGGGTCACAGACGAAATTAAAGAAGAAATTAGGCAGTTTCTACAATTAAACAATAATGCTAATACAACATACCAGAACTTATGGGACAAAATGAAAGCAGTCCTATGAGGGAAATTTATAGCAGTGAACACCCATATTAGAAAAACAGAGAAAGTTCAAACAAACAACCTAACGTTGAACTTCAAGCTTCTAGGAACAGAAGAGCAAGTAAAGTCCAAAGTTCATACAAGGGAAGATACTATAAAGATCAGAGCAGAAATTAATGCAATGGAGACCAAGAAGAAAGGACAAAGAATCAATGAGTCAAAGAGTTGGTTCTTTGAAAGACTGAATAAAATTGACAAACACTCAGCCAACCTTATCAAAAAAAAAAGGAAAGATATGACACAAATTCACACAATTAGGAATGAAAATGGTAAAATTACGACAAATCCTGCAGAAATCCAGAAGATCAATACCTACTTTGAGAACCTATATTCTAATAAGATGTAAAACACAGAAGAAATGAAAAGATTCCTAGATACATATAAATTGCCAAAGCTGAATCAAGAAAATATAAAAATTCCAAATAAATTAGTATTAGCCAATGAAATTGAAGATGTAATTTAAAAACTGCCAACAAAGGAAAGCCCGGGTCCTGATGGATTCACTGCCAAATTCTACACAAAATTTAGAGAATGCATAACGCCAGTAGTCCTCAAACTCTTTAATGATACCAAAAACCAGAGAAGGATCCAACCAAAAAAGAGAACTGCAGGACAATCTCCCTAATGAACATACATGCAAAAATGCTCAATAAGATACTGGCAAACAGAATGCAGCAAATCATCAAGAAGACTATACACCATGACCAAGTTGGATTCATCCCAAGGATGCAGGGATGGTTCAACATATGCAAATCAATAAATATAATTAACAGAGCAAAGGACAAAAACCATATGATTATCTCAATAGGTGCAGAAAATAATTTGACAAAATCCGACACCCATTCATGATAAAAAAAAATAAAACCCTACAGAAAATTGGAATAGATGATCTTTATCTCAATCTGATAAAATCCATCTGTGACAAACCAGCAATCAACCTCATACTAATGGACAAAAACTGAAAACTTTCACTCTAAAATCAAGAAGAAGGCAAGGATGTCCACTGTCATCACTCTTATTCAATATAGTTCTGAAGGGCCGGTGAGATAGCTCAGCAGCATAAGTGCCTGCCTGGCAAGCGCAAGGTCCTGAGTTTGACTCCCGGTACCCACATACGAAAAAAGGGCCTGTGATATCACTCAGCGGCCCGGGCACCTGCTGGGGCGCAAGGTCCTGAGTTCGACCCCCGGTACCCACACACACACACAAATTGTATATATATATATATATATTGTTCTGAAAACTTTAGCCCGAGCAAGTAGATGAGAAAGAAATAAAAGTAATAAAGATAGGAAAAGAAGAAGTTAAGTTATCATTATTCACAGAAGATAGGATACTATACACAGAAGACCTCAAAAACTCCACCAAAAGACTTCTAAATTTAATAAGCAAATTGAATAGCGTAGCTGGATACAAAATCAACACTCAAAAATCAATAGCTTTCCTGTACACGAATAACAAACTCACTGAGAGAGAAATTAAGGAAACAACACCTTTCACAGCAGCATCTAAAAAATGAAATACCTAGGAATCAATCTAACGAAGCAAGTAAAAGACCTCTACATTGAAAACTACAGTACTCTGAAAAAGGAGATTGAAGAGGTTATCAAAAAATGGAAAGATAGCCCTTGTTCTTGGGTAGGAAGAACCAATATAGTGAAAATGGCCATATTCCCAAAATTGTTATACAGATTTAATGCAATCCCAATCAAAATACCAATATCATATGTCACAAAATTAGAGAAAACAATTCTAAAATTCATTTGGAAACCTAGCTGTTCTAGGTCTCTTCTGTATGCAGGTAGCCTGCATACAATATAAGGGAGGGAAGAGGCTTGCTCTCTCTCTCCTCCCTTCTTGCTCTTGTTGCTTTTGCTGTTTTCCACTGCCATGTACTGTTGCCCTCTGCCATGTGCCACTGCCTTGGAACCAGCTGAGTATGGACTGAAACCTCCACAAACTGTGAGCTAAATAAACCTTTCCCTCTCTAATTTTGGGTATTGGGTATTTTGTCTCAGCAATGCGAGACAAGTAAGCCAGTCTCACTCCAGAAAGAATGCCTATTATCAAGAAATCAACCAATAACAAATGCTGGCAGGGCTGTGGGAAAAAAGGAACCCTTCTCCACCATTGGTGGGAGTGTAGACCGGTGCAACCACTGTGGAAATCAGTGTGGAGAGTCCTCAAAAAAATAAAACTAGAGCTTCCATTTGACCCAGCTATTCCCCTTCTGGATATCTTCCTGAAAGAATTAAGAGCATCACACCACAGTGATATATGCACACCCATGTTTATAGCAGCACAATTTGTAATAGCTAAATCTTGGAAACAACCCAAATGTCCATCAATCGATGAATGGACAAAGAAGATGTGGGTTTTTTATACAATGGAGTACTGCTCTGCCATAAAGAAGGATAAACTTGAGACATTTCTAGGTAAATGGATGCACCTTGAGACCATATTCTTAAGTGAAATAAACCAGACACACATGTGTAAATACTGCACTGTTACTCTGGTGTAAGAAGCTGAAAATGTAAACAAGGACCGAAATATATAATAGGTATGGTGAAATAGGAAGAAAATGTTTAAATGAGGAGGGGAACGATGAAGGGGGAGGGGGAAAGGAAGGAAGGGAAAAGAAAAAAAATGATAAGAAAAGGAAAAAATGGAAACAAAGTTTTGTAAATAAGGAAAGGAAGAGGGTTTGAAGGGAGGGTAGGGATATGGGAACAAAAGAATCAAGATATATCATGTACAGGTACAAATTCCCAGTGATGAATGTGATCATTATGTATACCTAAATGTACCAATAAACTTTATTAATTTAAAAAAATGTCCAACCTGAACTACATAGTGAGACCCTGTCTCAAAAAATCAAAACAAAACAAAATAATCTGCTGGAAGATAAAATAGGTACAGCTTTTGAAGACACAGAACCCTGATGGCACAAAATACTCTTATGGTTCGTGGCTAGATGTCCCCCCAAAGCCTCACGCAGTTGTGGGTGGTGTTTTTCAGAGGTGGCTGGATGTAGAGCGTGGGGTGCTGGGATTAAGGATGCAATACTGGGACTGATTCGTGGTGCAGTGCCAGGAGTAGGGGTGCCCCACTCTGGGTGTGAGTGCTGTCCTCCCCAAGCAGGCAGGGTGTATAAGGGACAGAAGGAGAGCTGCTGCTTACCATGTGCTGATTGCTGCTTCCACTTCACTGCTGACTGCCTTCTGCCCGCCATGAACTGTTCTCCTCTGCCACGCCACCCTGCCTTGGAGCCAGCCAACTATAGACTGACACCTCTACACACTGTGAGCTGAAATAAAGCTTTCCTCCTTTAACTTTGGGTGTCAGGTATTTTGTCTCAGCAATGAGAAAAGTAACTAAGACAAATTGGAAGAACCAACAAATCAGATCATATCAAGTTAAAAATTTCCACACAGCAAAGGAAACAACAGAGCAAAGAGAGAACCTACAAAATGGGGTGGAAATTTTGCCAGCTATTCCTCATACAGAGGACTAATGTCTAAAATATATAAAGAAGTCCAAAAACGATCAGACCCTCCCCCAAATTTAAAGACCCAATAAAAAGATAGGTGACCAAAATGTATAGACACTTCTCAGAAGAAGTACAAATGACTAATAAATACATGCAAAAAAGTTCAATATCACTGGCTAGCCATTACAGAAATGCAAACTGAAACAACACTGAGATACCATCTTACTCCAGAAAGAATGGCTGAGAATGAATGATTTCATCAAGAAATCAACCAAGAACAAATGTCGGTGAAGCTATGGGGAAAAAAATGAACACTTCTACATTCTTGGTGTGAATGTAAACTAGTACAACCACTATGGAAATCAGTATGGAGATTCCTCGAACAACAAAATGTTAGAAATTCCATCTGAGCCAGGAGTGGTGGCATGCTCCTGTAATCTCATCACTCAGGAGGCTGAAGCAGGAGGATCGCTGTGAGTTCAAGACTAACCTGGGCTACATAGTGAGTTTAAGACCAGCCTGAACTGCATAGTGAGACCCTGTCTCAAAGAAAGAAAGAAAGAAAGACAGAAATTCCATCTGACCCAGCTATTTCCCTTCTAGATATCTTCCCAGAAATAGTTAAAGTCACCATATTACAGTGATACATGCGTACCCATGTTTTTTTTTTTTTTGCATTTTCTTTTTTTTTTTTTATTTTAAAGAGAAGAAAAAAACAAAACAAATCAAAAGAAGAACAAATTTTCAAAACAACATAATAGGAGGGTAACAATGGTTAATACATTACGTATTACTATCTTTAAGTTAGTTATTCAGGACACCAGACATTAGCATTCAATTGTCCAAACATTATTGGCACAAACCTTACTCTTCAATGAACTAAGTAAAAATGGTAGTGTATCTATCTTAACCATCTTATATATATATATACAATTTTTTTCCCTTTCCCTTCTTTCTTTTCCCTATTCCAGTCTCTCTTTCCTTTTGACCAGTTTCTTTTTGATTCACCATATCTATTGTACATTTTGGATCTTATTTACTCTTTCAGTTTCTCATACTAGAGAGATAATACGATGCTTACACATGTGCTTCTGGTTTATTTCACTTATGAGTATTTTCTCGAGTTGCATCCATTTACCTATAAAAGTCTCCAGTTTATCCTTCTTTATGGCTGAATAGTACTCCATTGTATAAAAATACCACATCTTTCTTATCCATTCCTCAGTTGATGGGCATTTGGGTTGTTTCCAAGATCTGGCTATTACAAATTGTGCTGCTATAAACATGGGTGCACATATATCGCTGTGGTACGATGTTTTTAATTCTTCTGGGAAGATGCCCAGAAGGGGAATAGCTGGGTCAAATGGGACCTCCAACCCTAGTTTTCTGAGGAATCTCCACACTGACTTCCACAGTGGCTGTACCAGTCGACACTCCCACCAACAGTGGAGAAGGGTTCCTTTTTCCCCACAGCCCCTCCAGCATTTGTTATTAGTTGATTTCTTAATAGTAGCCATTCTTTCTGGGGTGAGATGGTATCTCAGTGTTGTTTTAATTTGCATCTCTCGAATGACTAGTGATGTTGCACATTTTTTTGTATATTTGTTTGCCATTAGTATTTCTTCATCTGAGAAATGTGTATTCATCTCAGATGCCCATGTTTATAGCAGCACAGTGTATACTAGCTAAATCTTGGAAGCAGCCTATATGCCCATCAACAGATGAATGGATAAAGAAAATGTGGTATTCATACACAAAGGAGTACTACTCTACCGTAAGGAATGATAAACTCGAGACATTGGTAGTTAAATGGATGCACCTCGAGACCATAATATGAAGTGAACAAATCAGACACACAGCTTAAATAGCACATAGCTTCCCTTACACGAGAAACCTACAATATAAAGAGCACAGCAAAAGATAGATAATAGGAAATGGGAAATCTTTTTCAAATGAGAAAGCAACAATAGATGGAGGGGTAGGAGGGAGGGAAGAGAAAGGAATTGGGAAAAAAGAATTAAAAAGTGGAAATAGGGGCTGGTGAGATGGCTCAGCGGCATAAGCGCCTGCCTGGCAAGCGCGAGGGCCCGAGTTCGACTCCTGGATCTCACATACGAAAAAAGGGCCGGTGATATCACTCAGCGGCATGGGTACCCGCTGGCTCATGAGGTCCTGAGGTCAACCCCCGGTACCCACAAAAAAAAAAAAGTGGAAATAAAGCTTTTACAAACAGGAAGGTTTCTCTCCAAGAACTGGAGAGAGCAGGGAGGGACAGGAGGGGTAGGGGATGAAAAAATAATTGTGATGAGTTATATATATGTACCAACTCCCCACGATAAATCTAATCATTATGTACCACAAACATGTACTAATAAAAAATAAAAATAATAATTTGGACATTAGAAGGGTTGAAAATTCAACTTTCCTCTTGTCTTAGTTACTTTTCTCATTGCTGAGACAAAATACCTGACACCCAAAGTTAAAGGGGGAAAGGTTTATTTAGCTCACAGTTTGTAAAGGTTTCAGTTCATAATTGGCTGGCTCCAAGGCAGGGTGGCACATGGCAGAGGGGCAGCAGTGCATGGCAGCAGAAGACAGCAAAAGCAACAAGGGAGAAAGCAAGACAAGCCACTTTCTATCCCTCATGTTATATCCAGTGTACCGGGATTAGGGCAGTGCCAATCCAATCAGTGGACTGACCCAGCAATCACCCACCCTTAATCCCAGCACCCTTAATCCTGGCATTGCACTACAAAATAATCATGCACTCCAAATTCAGCCACCCCCAAAAAATCCCTATCTAAAACTGCATGAGGCTTTGGCGGACATCTAGACACAAACCATAACACTATATCACTTAATAACAGGAGGCAGCTCTAAAAAGCAGTTGTAAAAGAAAATTTGAACGTAGTCCCCACACTCTTCTTAGGCACCTCTGATAAGACAATGGGAACCAACTCAGCTCAATGACCAGATTACGGCCGTGGCCTCCCCTCAAGCTGTTGTTTCAAACTGGCGCAAGATGCCACCATAAAATTATAGAATTGAGAGGCAAATGGACAGAAAACAGAGGCCAGTAAATACAAGATTAGATATTTCAATTTCATAGAGTGTGTTAGAGAGAGGTCTATGATTGCAGCCACTTCTACCTAAAACTGATACACAGCAAGTAAACCCAAAAACTGTTTGGGGTTGGGGTAAGGGCCACCGTGGGCTTCCAAGGAAATGAGCCTCTCATTTTGGGTTTCTGCTCCTGTACCAGGCAAAGTCCCATCAAGAAATCTTCAAATTGTGTGATTCGAGGGGAGTTCAATAAAATAATTATTTACAAGTTATGGGAAGAAATAGACCACAGGGAGAATAGGACGCCCCTTCAACTAGGAACAGGGTGTCCTTTAACACTCTAAACGAAGACAATGAGCAGTTACGCAAACCAGGAGACTGCTGGCTGCAGGGAGATGTGGCCTTTGCTTGAGGGACATCAGGAGCCCAGGGCAACCCTGCCAAGACAGACCCAGAGAGATACGCACCCCAGCTTGTTTCGCTCTTGCCTCCCTCTGATCTTCTGGGGCTCTACTTATCTAACCCAGTTGGAAAACAAAAACAAGAAAGCCCCACTGATGGAGTCAACTATAGGTCAGTCTCCCAGAAAAACGATGAGGGGTACAAAAGGAGATAAACCAATGCTCTAGAGCAGTGGTGGCCGACCTACCGCACGTGTGCCACAGCAGGCTCTCTGTTACCTTAAAATCTCTAAAAGCTTCGCCCTCACTGCTCTAGAGGAGCGAAGAAACATCCTACACATCCCCAAACCTACACCAGCAAAAATACAACCTGCAGAAAGGTTTATTCCCCAATGTCCGCTCCAGATGGGGCTACGGAAGACGACAAACAGAATTCCTCCCATAAAACAGAATAAAATGCTGCTAATGTGACCCAAACAAGGAGTGAAATCCACTCCCAAGAAAGGTCCTCACGGCCGTTGCTCGTCTGGACTTGTGACAGCCGCCCTTCCACAGTTAACTGTGGTTATTATGCTGTGCCACAGAGATAACTTGTCTTTGGGTTCACAGGTTGCTAGGTCACAAGGAACCATATCCAGACAAAGGTCACACATTGCAGGGATCCTGGACTTTGCTCGAGATGTGGTGATTAGATAGGACTTCCGTGTTATCGCTCCTTTGATAGAAAGGGAAATAAATATGCTTATTTAAGAGGTAAAGCATAGGCACAGACATTTAGGTGGCTAAAGGAGTAGACCGCGGCGAAGGTAGTTAATCGTCCTCCCTATCTGTTTCCCCATCTTCCTTTGGAATTAAAGTCCCCGAATTACAGCTGGGCTCGCGGCCATCGGTCTCCTTCGCAGTCTAGTTTGGCGATTTTGACTAAATTCTAGCCAATAGCGTATGAGATGTTGAAATTCATTCTTATGGCCTCAAAGGAAAGAAAATGATCTCTGCTTTTCTCTTTTCACCTTCGTGCCGGCGGTGGCGGGGATACGCGGTGACGGGGAGCGCAGCCGCCCTGGACTGTGGTGGGAGCCACGCGCTCAGCGCGCACAGGAGGCGACGGAGCCAGTCTGCTGTTGTGAAACCGCCAGCGGCTCTGCACCGCTCGCGTTAGGTGGTATTGGAGTGTAAGTTACAAAGCCAAACTTCTACCTTAACTAATACTTCAACAAGAGGATAACTAGAGAACAAGAAACGTAGTCACCCTGGGGAGCACCGAGGAAACTGCACCAGGCTTGGGGACCGCGCCTTCAGTCACACTGACACCTAGAACAGCCTGTGCTCGTGACCCTTTGGAGAATACTGCAAATGTGCATCGATATGAGAACCCTCGACACTTCCTCATGCGAACTGCACGTGCAGAGTACCTTTCTAATATTCAGTCCAGATGGCTACCATTTTCTCTTCTGCCCCCAAACGGAGGTGGTCCTATGTACAAAACAACATCAATAAAAAAAAAAAAAAAAGCATGGCCTTAAAAATCAAGAATTACTTGTACAAATAACAAATCCTCAACCTGGGTGTGGTGGCACACATCTATAATCCTAACACTTGGGAGGCTGAGGCAAGAGGATCGCTGGTAGTTTGAGGCCAGCCTGGGCTATATAAGCGAGTTCAAGGCCAGCCTGAACTGCGTAGTGAGACCCTGTCTCAAAAATACATATATACATACATACATACATACATAACTGCCTGGTGACAAAACTGGATGAAAAGTGGGGAAAAGCAAGCAGGACTATTCATTCCTAAGAGAGAGGCGTGGTGGAGCCAATTCAGAGTTAAGCCAAATACTTAATGGAAAACAGATCTAGTTAGGAAGAAAGTACAAGTTTAAAAAGTCAGATCATAAACCAATTCCAAATAGGCATAATAATAGGCATAATAGATGTGGAGAGAGACTAGGTCCCCAGGGAAGCAAGAGGCCTGTTTTCTAAGCACCGCCAGAAGCTCTACTGCCCAGAGGGGCCCGGCAGGACAATGAGCAGGCACTTCACGTTTTAACAGTTCCATCGGATAGGAAATTCGGGCCTGCCTTCTACCTGTCCAGGTTTTCTTTTTAAATGCAACTGTGGAAATAAAATTAAAACGAGATACAGCTATTAAAGTCTCGCAATGAAAATATTAAGCTGTACTTCACCAGGAAGTTTGTTTAAATAATGTAGTTTTATTTATCTTAAACACCAGAAAAATAAGATGATCCCCTCAATTGTTCACAAACAGAACTAAAACTAGATACAGTGTTGATAAATATCTCTTTCTTCTCATTCCCTTGACAAATCATTGCCTACTTGACAAAGTCCATTATTCATTTTAAAAGATACTCTTGCCAGGCATAGTGGTGCATGCCTATAATCCCAGCACTTGAGAGGCTGAGGCAGGAGGTTGCCATGAGTTCAAGGCCAGCCTGGGCTACATAAGCGAGTTCAAGGACAGCCTGCACTACATAGTGAGACCCTGTCTCAAAAAATAATTAATTAATTAATTAATTAATTTTATTACCACTTTCCTACGTATATTATTATTAAAACATGAAAAGAGAAAATAAGTGAAAAAGAAAGGTTATAAAACTTTAGTTGAATTTTAAGAGTAGAAAATGAAATAGTCTATGCTAATGTTGTACATTGACTTCTAAAAAAGCTTTCTTATCTTCTTAATTATGGGATAATACATGGAGAGAAGAGGGAGACAAAAGAGAGGAAGGGGGAAGGGAGGAGCTGGGAAAATAGCACAGTGAATTTAAGTAATACAACATGAATTCTCAAAACAGTCACCAGAATTGAGTCAGAAGGCCCAAATTTGGTTTTGCTAACCAGAAAACTCTCTTTAATAAAACCCATCTAAAGCCAGGCATGATGGCACATGCCTATAATCCCAGAACTCAGGAGGCTGAGGCAGGAGGATCGCCACAAATTCAAGGCCAACCTGGGCTACATAGTGAGTTCAAAGCCAGCCCGCACTACATAGCAAGACCCTGTCTCAAAAACACCAAATAAATAAATAAATAAATGAGAATAAAAGAGTTAGGCCTGGTGACGCACACCTGTAATCCCAGCACATGGAGGCTGAGGCTGGAGGATCGAGAATTTGAGGCCAGTCCAGGCTACAGAGTGAGACCTGGTCTCAAAGACCAACAATAAATACATAAATAAAATGAGAATTAAAATACCTTTTTATCTACATGTGGAAGAACAACTGAAAGAATACACTGAAACCGTATCATAAACTGCCAAGCGCTGGCTTTTGGTTATGGTAAAGGCATCTTCAGTGCACTGGCATTTTAGGTGCTGAGGACTCCTTTTAGAGGTTCTTTCTATTTTCTTGGTGTCCTGAACAAAGATTTGGACAAAATAAATGCAAAGGGAACAGATTTTACACTTATTAAAGGTAGGAAACGAAGCGTGCTCTGCAGGGTGAGTGCAGCCTGGTTAAAGCAGAAGCCTGCTCCACTGGGCGGAGCCGCCACTGCTGGAGAGCGCCGAGCCATGGACTCACGGGGCTGGCTCGTGTATCCCCCCTTCTCACTGACGTCAATCTAGGCTGTCCCATCCAAAACCTATCTGATTTCTCGTGGGAAGCATTGAAGATGATACTTTCTGACTGGTCCCAGGGTTAGGACTTGGAACTGTTTCTGCACATGTGTCCAGGGTCTCCCTGAGCGTCAGGTCAGCCCACCTGCCCAGCCAGCTGCCCACGCCCTAACCTCCTATGCAACAGCTCAGCATTGCCCACTCTCTCCTTTGCTCAGCCCATTCTCGTAATGCCAATCTCTCTCTTGCTTTCTGAGTTCTTACAGCACCCCTGCCTTCACTCGCTTTGTGTGAAAACTGGGTATTATATTATCCACCTGATGCATCTGGTATGAGGACAACCCGGAAGGGTCCTGGTACAATGCTCAGCACACAGTCAACTCAGTAAGCCGAGACTGAGATGGGCAAAAGCAATCAGAGACCATCTAATCCGCTTCTTTCTTGCAGATGAGGATCTGGAATCCGGAGACACAAGGAAATCGTGCAGTTTCACACTGAACCCCAGATTTAGATTCAAGCCCAGGGCTCTGACTCATGGTTGTTTCCACTGCTGACTGCAAAACAAACAACGAGGAAGGGGGGTGACCAAGGCATGTGTCCCAGTGGTGTCCTTCATGGAAACTAGGAGGATAAATTGAGAGAAAGTGCAAAGACCCTGTGTTGAGTCTCCATGGTGGGGGTGGAGGGCTCCTTTTCCCATGTGTTCATGGCCTATTATAGCCGTCCTCCCACCCAACGCTTCTAATTAAGGTTTTATTATTTAGTAAAACATATGCTGATACATCATATACTGGGAGATGATCCAGTCATCAAAAATGAGGAAAGCAGACTGAGAAGCACCAGCATGGAAAGATCTGCCAGTATACTTGGGAATGGAAGAAACCTGGGTCTGCGGCGTGGCCCCATCAACACCACAAGAAGTCTAAGAGGATGTCGTCCAGAACATTAGCTGTTAAGCCTTCCGCCTTATAAAGACCTTTCCTCTTCTACTTCATTTCTCTATTAT
This sequence comes from Erethizon dorsatum, assembly GCA_028451465.1. NCBI lineage: Eukaryota > Metazoa > Chordata > Mammalia > Rodentia > Erethizontidae > Erethizon > Erethizon dorsatum. Next base: position 84,367,858 of record CM051838.1, on the reverse strand, counting down.
TCAGATTCTCAGACTTTGATCATGAAGGAAAAAGTCCTTAAGTAAAACAATGTATTGAAATAGTTAATGACTAGGTACACAGAAGTACCATTATTCAGATATACATGAAGCCACAGAGGAAATAGAAAGCAACAACACAGTAAAGCTACTATGAAGGTTAAGAACTTGACAAAAATAATGGGAATATCCAGCTCTTTCCTTTCTTAAAGATGATTGTTATAGAATAGTATTTCCTTTACATGATCAAAATAAAAGTAAAGAAATAAAACAGAGAAGATACTTTTAGCAAAACATAGTTTCTCCATGCCTCTGATTAAAAAAAAAAAGTAAAGCAAGCTCTGTTAGAAGCAGATATAAAAACCCTCCTGGATCCCATATCTAAAAGGAAGCCATTCGAATTATGCCCACAGCACACATCCGATATCACCACCACATTTTTGTCCACTGTTCCTCAGTATCTTAGTGCTGAGGGTCTTGACCTGTTCTGGGAATCCCACGCAGTGCACCAAAGAGAACGCGTAACTGCATGCGGACAAGTTTCAGGGCAGAGAAACTGGAACTTCATCAAACGTGAAAAGGAGCTTGCATGTGCACACGTGTGTGTGTGCATGTGTGTGTGCGTGTGTGTTTCTGGAGATTGAACCAAGGACCTTCACCCTGAACTCCATCCCCAGCTCTTCTTGATTTTTTTATTTGATACAGGGTCTCACCAAGTCCCTAAATTGCCCTGACTGGGCTTCAACTTGCAATCCTCCTGCCTCAGCTTTCCAGAGTTCTGGGACTGTGGTTGTGTAACACCATGACCAGCTGCAAAGGATCCTAACACAAACACACATCACAGCTGTTAAGAACCACACCATTTGTGCATTCATGCCTATCCAAACATCAGTCGGGCACTTGAGATTTGTTTTTCCTGAGTGTTGTTATATATGTAGTAAGAAGGTTATTAGCATTTTAAAAGCATCATTTCTAATTTTGACAGCAAGTAAATCTTGTCCCTGTTTTACCAGTGAGGAATATGTAAAATTAAAGATGATCACAAATTATTTGACATTTTTCCCATCAACAAGTGCTACCAGCAAGGCATGGTGGTGCACACCAGTAATCCCAGCTGCTCAGGAGGCTGAAGCAGGAGGATCAAAAGTTCATGGCCAGGCTGAGCAACTTAGAGACAGCCTGTCTCAAAATAAAAAATAAAAAGTGCTGGGATGTAGCTCAGGGGTAGAGCACCCTGCTGTCCCTGGTTCAATCCCCAGTACAACAGCAAAAAGAAAAAGTTGGGGCTGCATGCCCCTTCCTCTCGAATCTAGATGGTTCTATGATTGCTTACTTTGATCAATTAAATATGATGGGGATGAGACTTTTAAGAGGTGATTAGGCCTTTACAGAGGGGGTTAGTGGCTTTATTAGAGAGCCAGAAGGAATAGGGAGGCCCTTATTTCGCCCTTGTTTGGCCCTTCCACCTCCCACCAAGTGAGGACGCAGAACTGGGCACCAGCTTGGAAACAGCGCCCCCGCTGGACAGCGAATCTACCGCATCTTCACCGTGGACTTCCAGCCTCCAGAACTGTGAGAAATAAATTTCTGTTCTTCATAATCCAAATAAATTAGATGGAAATGAAACGGCATCCATTTGAAACAGGGAGGTTTCATTTCCTGTCTTTTGCAATGATACTTCTTATAAATCAGCTATCATGTTGTAAAGAAGCCAAAGCAGCCCATGGAGACACCACACAAAAGGAAGCAAACTGTGTGAGGTAGAGATGAGCCATCATCCCCGAAGACCCGGGGAGGCGTAACAACAGGGAGATGCCACACCCTGATCTCCAGAACCTGTCACAGGATGTGGGAAAAGGGGAATTAAAGCTACAGATAAAGTTGCCGGTCAGGTAACTAAGATTATTGTGGTTATCCAGGTGGGCCCACAGCAATCAAAAGGTCCTTGCAAGTGGGAAAGGGAGGCTGCAGGGACGCCAAGGATTCGGTGAGAGAAAGGCCAGCTGGGAAAGCCCAGGAGACATTCTCCCCTCGGTTTCCAGGAAGGTGCACAGCCCTGCTAACACGGCGGTTTTAGTCCAGTGAGAAACCACCCTGGATTTCCAGCTGCAGAACTATAAGATTATAAATGTGTGTTGTTTTGAGGCTCCAATTATGTGACGCTGTGACACAACACCATCAATGGAAAACTCATACAGAACCTTTTCTGATTTCAGATTTATAAGCAAAATAAATTATTTGTGTTTTAAACGACTATGTTTTGGCCTAGTTTGTTCCTCAGTGGTACATTTCCCACTGCAACAAGACAATTAAGGCTCAATATGATTAAATAATCTCTCCAAGTGACCCAAAAAGCTCAATTAGCTTGTCCTGGTACTACATTTTCCATTGTGAAAATTCCAGTGCCACCATGGCCAAAATGGCACCAGTCACTTCTTCCTGGAGTCTTCCAGGGTCTCCAGAGATCTCCTTGTCCTGAATCCAGGGTGGCCTTTTCTCTTGTCCTCATTCTCGGTGGTGACACTGACCAACATGTCTCTTTCTTAATCAGAGAAGAAGTTCTTTTTGTGTGTGTGTGTGTGTGTGTGGGTACCAGGGGTCGACCTCAGGACCTCGCGCACCAGCAGGCGCCCATGCCGCTGAGCGATATCACTGGCCCTTTTCTCGTATGTGGGATCCAGGAGTCGAACTCGGGCCCTCGCGCTTGCCAGGCAAGCGCTTATGCCGCTGAGCCATCTCACCGGCCCAAAGAAGTTCTTACACACCAGTACTTCAGGGTCAACACATTCACATCAAAACATTATTCTTAAAAATGATGTCTATTGACAAAGTTATTAGTACATAAGAGAAAAATCAACAACTTTTTAGGAGGCTATTGAACACTTTCATGAATGGTAAGCATTTGTTTTAACCTATTTGAAGATGCTTTATAGATTTAATTTTCTCTGTTTAAGTATCTTTTTTCAGTGGAGCCATAAATGCCCTTTTAAATTAGTGGTAGTGAAAACAGTTATCCTGGAGATAATTATATTTAGCAATTAAATTTTACAATAAAGTGATTTTAATCAGCTGAAGTAACACTCTCCATTGCTCACTACGTTACTAGATGAGAAAAGCTCAGTTTTTCAGCTGAGAATGAAACCTCTTCATTTCTTCCAAAGGAAATTTCACAGTAAGTTTTCCCAAAAAATCTCCAAAGTAAAGCGACAACTGATTGGAAAATGAGATAATTTTCCTTCATTCCACCTCCTCCAGTTTTGTTTTGTTTTGTTTTTTGTTTTGTTTTCTTTCGTTTTGTTTCGTTTGACAGCATCTTATTATGCAGCCCGGGCTACCTCAGTGCTGGGATTACAGGAGTACCCTGCCGTGCCCAGCTACTCCTCAGTTTCACAAGGTCACTTCTTGATGTTTTCAGACTGTATGATTTAAAGAAAGACAATTTCTTCTGGGTAAAACCAGTGAGAGCAGATTCGGATCCTAGAGGAACTTGCTCTGTCCTAATAATCTGTATCAGTCAGTGCTCACTAGAGAAGCAGATTTAATGCAAGATACACAAATGTATGAGAATTGATAAGACTGGCGTATCGTGTCCACCAGCAGAGTCAGGTGTGAAAGAGAGCAAAAGCTCTGTCTGCTCACTGGAGACACAAAGGATCCAGTCGAAGGCCTGGGGCTCAATGTAGAGTCCCGTGCAAGTCCGTACCAGGAGGCTGAGGTCTGCACCGGAAGCCAGGAGACGACGTCCAAGGTGAAGGTGAAGGCTGCAGCTCCTTCGAAGAGACAGACCTGAGCCTGCCCTCTTCGTTCCCCTCTATACCATTCAGCGACAAGCCCACCCAGGCCGGCTCTTCTGTCTTCCATGAAGCCCCTCAGCCACGTTCAGAACTATGCTGATGCAATTTAGTTGGGCATTTCTTACTCAGCTGACACAATCAGCTGTCACACCATCTAAACCAAGTCAGGTAGAACCATGTTCAACTTGAGGGTACAATGAACCAAGCAGCTTCGAATCCCTGATACTCCCTAAAGTCTGCTCTGAGCCAGTAGTAATAGCAGGTGAAATATAATGTGTCACGTTATTTGTTAAAGAAATGTAAATACAATTTTTTAATGTATTTCTAAAAATGCAATATTACTCCAATGTGGAGCAAAGATGAATATATTTCAGTGTAAACTAACTTTCAGTTGAAGTTTTATATTTAGAGTACAATTTTACAAAATTAGAATTGATGCAGTGCTCATCAAAAAGCAAACAGGATTTTTTTTTTTTTTTTTTTTTTTTTTTTTTTTTGTGGGTACTGGGAGTTGACCTCAGGACCTCGCACTTGCCAGCAGGCACTTGTACCGCTGAGTGATATCACCGGCCCTTTTTTTCCTTTATGTGCGTTCCAGGAGTTGAACTCAGGACCTTGCACTTGCCAGGCAGGCACTTATGCCGCTGAGCCATCTCACCGACCCGCAAACAGGATTTGAAACCAACTCATTAGGGAAGTCAAGAGGAAAAAGTAGCAGTCCGAGAACACTGGAAGCCTGTCCGTACACAGAGACGCGCTATGCAGGGTGACAGAATAACTGGCTTGCTTCCCTAAGGACTGTACACCAAAAGTAGTTTCAGGAGTAACCACACACTATAAGGACTTTCTGTTCCAAATGATTGAAAATCCAACTCATATTTGCCTAATTAATAAAAAGAATGTATTGGTTTCTAAGCTCCAGGCATAACTTGATCCAGAGGCTTATGAAATGTTGTGAGCTTATTTCATCGCTAAATATCACTTTTGTCAACCTCCGTGTTTTGGCTTGGTCCTGACCATGTGTGGCACTCTGTGAAGATGCCAGCAGCAATATCAAGACTCGCAGCCTGTTATCACAGGTTCGGGAAAGTGTGGAGGCTCTTTCTTCATCAGAAACCCAGCCAATGTTTGTCAGGTCTTCTCAGCTCTGACCGAGTTGGACACCCAAATCGGACTCGATGACTTAGTCAGAGGCATGGGCTACGCTGATCTGTCTTCCCGGCGTCTGCCAGTCACTCCGATTCAAGGGCGGCGAGCACAGGTGCAGTGGCTCTGAAGAAAACTGAAGACTCTACCAAGGGTGGGAAGGTACGTTGGGCACCACTCAGGGTCCACTACCATAGACCATTGTGAGATGTTAGTAAGACACATTTTGAGTATTGTGTGCGTATTTTTATAAATGTCATTTGATTCCAGAGCACTTACAAGTATAAAAAAGTGAACCCAGCGACTTTGATACCCTGCGAGATAACGCTTTCACTGGCTGTGTGCTTTCCAGTCATCTTCCCACATCTATTCAGGCAAACCTTCTCCCAGCCTCGCTGACGGGTTTTCTGGATTGCTTATCTCTGTATCTTGATCTTCCCAGTTCCTGCTTCCTAGCACGTCCTTTCCCTTCTTCATTTTCTGGTACCTAAACTCTTCTATTCAAAGGCCTGTTGCATAGTTACTTTCTCTACAAAGCAATTAAAAACTAATGATCTTTGCTCCTAAGACTTCTCCTAATTTTTAGGTTAAAATCTACAATTTCATCACTAGTCCCTATGTTGTAGATCAGGGCATGTCACTTTAATGGTGGCTATTATGCCCACTGACCTTAGTTATAGCCCTAGATTTTTTTTTCCCTCTTTGGAAGTTTCTATCATATAATCAAAAATTTGTACATAAAATGAAATAGGCCATTTTAGATGAACTATGGACTATATTCTCACTCCTTCTCATCTGAAACCCTGAAACTGAAACCCAGTTGTCTTATAAGCATAAGGCTTTGCCTTTAGAAAGTATTTAATGTGAGGGTAATAGACCTTAATTGAATGGAGGGCAAATTTAAAGTTACTGACAGTGATCTCTGGTACAGAGCTAATTATGAGGTAAGTATGTACACTTCTATAATGAGCACTGAAAATGTGAGAACTCAGACTTTCCTTTCTCCAAATAGCATGTTTCCACAAAACGTGAAATAAAATCTTAATGTACATAAAAGCTTTCCTTGAAGAAATGGTCGGAAACCATTTAAAGCAAATTTCTGGCACTTGGCTGTTTCTGGTGCTAAGAAATAAAATATTTTAACAAATTCACTATTTAGAAAATGCATTCTGGGGTAGGTAGGTGATGTCTTTGAGGAGAGGGGGGAAAAAATCCATCCTCATAACCAGGTCTCATTGGAGAATAATTTCTAGCATTGTGGACAATCATTGTGCATATTTTTAGCTATGCTTTCAGATGATCTTATGGTATTGGGAATCGCACCACTTCACAGCGCAGAAGTGATTACATAAAATCACGTTAAGGTGATCCTGATAAGAGCTGCACAGGCGGCAATGCCTGCTACTCTGCAAAACACGCAGCCCGGGAGACTCTCAAAGCTGCACGGAACAGAAAATGCTGCTGGTCGGATTAGACCTCATTCTCCAGTAAAAGTCAGCACTCACCGAACCTCAGCCACGTTTTCTCTGAGTCACACAGTTCACTCATCACCGAACATCAGAGCAATCAGTGAAATCCTGGAAAAACAGGACAGATTAGTTATTTTACATCATATCATATACACCTTTTCATCCTGCCTCATCATTTTAGTTGAAAATGTTTTGATTTGGAGGCCCTGATTTTGAGATCATTCAGGCCAATCAATGAAGTGGATGTAAAAACAACATAGAAATTAAATTGTCTCAGCCATGGGTGGTGGCGCACATCTGTAATCCCAGCACTCGGGAAGCTGAGGCAGGCGAATCGGGAAGTTCGAGGCCAGCCTGGGCTACAAAGTGAGTTCAAGGCCAGCCTGAACTATATACTGAGTTCCTGTCTCAAAAAAAAAAAAAAATTAACGTGTCTCATTACATTATTTACCATGAAATATTTTATTCTGCATCTTCTGTGTCGCTTTACACACACCCTTTAAAAAGTAAAGAAGCAAAGACAGAATCATGTGAACAGATTTGTTCTATCTGTTAAATTTGTTGAATAACTGCTGAGTCTTCTCATGGTTTTCTCTTTTTTTCCATTCGATTCATTTTTATTTTTAATTTTTGTTGTTGTTGTCAAAATAGGGTCTTACTGTCAGGAAAAGAGGAAAAGAAACAGAGGTACGAGCTCAACGGCACAGGTTGATTTCAGAACAGACCTGAGAGAGCGGCTCTGGCCCTAGGGCTCAGACCAGCGGACTCTCGCACAGGCCATGGGCTCTCACCAGGGTCTTGAGCACAGGGGGCTGTGGAAGAAGAACATTGCAATGGGACTTTCGGGGGGCAGCTCAGTACAAAGGCGGCGTGGCTGTCTGCCTGGGACCGGGCTTGAGGACGTGCGGAGTTGCGCGCTGTTTACAGGGCGTGGCTGTGCTAGCAGGCAGGAAAGCACGGCCGCGGGGAGGGATTTAAAGTGGTCTCTGCTCAACCGGGATGTGGTGGTCAGATGCCTTCCCTTACTGTGTTACCCAGGCTGGTCTCTTACTCCTGGGCTCAAGTGATGCTCCTGCCTCAGCCTACTGTGTAACTGGGACTATGCCTGGCTTCAATCTGACATTTTAAAGATGTGCTAGAGGGTTATAGCTCCCTACTCTGGCAGAAGCCAGCATTCAGCTGTAGAATAGAGGTGGCTGCGTTTCCTGGGCTGGAGAAGACCGGCGGGGCCGTGCCTAAGGAAGCTTCCGTCCACAGTCTGTCCAACCAGTAACCTGCTTGTTGGCTCAAGGGCCGGCACCTTGTCTGGGGCCAGGAATGATTTGAGGAAACCAAGAAGCCACCATCTTGCTCTGCAGCCCAGGCTGGTCTCAAACTTGGAACGCTCCTGCCTCAGCTTTTGAGTGCTGGGATTACAGACTTGCGCCACCACGCCCTCCAGCCTTGGAGGACATCAGAAAGGCCATATTGTACAGCCTCATCATTCAAGTTAGCATGTGATCATTTCAGTCTTCCTAAGAAAGCTGTTTTTCTAAAAGAAAGACTGCAAAGTGAGCACCATGTATTTAAAGGTAAAAGCTTCTGGGAAAGAAAAGTGTCTTGGAGTTGCCCACCTTGCTGTTTTCTTCACTTGCTCCCAGGACCCACATGTCCTGTGTCCCTGTCCCCAGGGCTGGCCTTGGTTGGTGGCAAGGTTTGAGCAAGACCTCACTATGTCAGCTGCTTTGCCGATGTGGGACTGCTCACCACACAGCCCCATTTAGAGACTCATGAACTCCGCCCTGGGGAATGTTGTTCAGGAAGTGCTAAGCGTCTTTGGTGCTCTTACTTCTAACGTTATTCTTTTGCCATTTTTTTTTTTTTTTTTTTTTTTGTGGGTACCGGGGGGACGACCTCAGGACCTCGCGCGCCAACAGGCACCCGTGCCGCTGAGCGATATCACCGGCCCCTTTTTCGTATGTGGGATCCGGGAGTCGAACTCGGGCCTTCGCGCTTGCAAGGCAGGCGCTTAAGCCGCTGAGCCGTCTCACCGGCCCTCTTTTGCCATTTTTGAGGTCCAAATTTTTAGCAAATGGAGTTTCTTTTCTTGAAAGTACGGCTGACTCAGGCTCTCCACTCTCCGATGGGTTGAGAGCGGCAAGGATCGTAGCAGCCTGCCTTGCGCATTTTGGTCCTGCGTGTGGGACGCTTGGGGCCACCTTGATCATCAGTCATTGTGCTGGGAGTCTCATCTTGGCACATACGAAGGTGCAGGTCATGCCTTGAGAAGTACGCCATCTTTTTGAGGAAGTAAAATATTTCCAAAACACCAAGCAAGAAGCTTGCTAAATTCCATCAAAGCCAAGGCCGCCCACCCCGCCACCGTGTGGGGCCAAGCGACCCACGAGTGTGGGCAGGCGTGACCAGATGTCAGACGCAGCCCCCGCTGGGTTCGCTGGCCCCTACAGCTCACCGGGGTGAGGTAGGAGGCAGCTACCAAAAGGCTGGAGGAGAAGGAGGGGCTCCCCTCCCTGAGCCCACCTGCTGGGACTAGATGCACCTTTTATGTTAGACATTAGCCCGGGCCAGATACCCCGGTGTAAACACAGTGGGAAAAGTACCGGGTAACTTAGCTTCTACACAAGTCCCCAGCATGCGCTCCGTGGTCTTCACCCCTTGGCCAGCCCAACCCTAATTACCATGACGGTTCCCCTAAGGGCCGCACGTGAACGGTCACGAACTCCAGCACCAGATAGAGAGGCCAAGGCAAGCGCCCACTGCAGGAGTCAAACCGCAGACCAAACCCTCCGTCCCGCCCCAAACCCTAAAGCTTAAAACCCTCCCGCCAAGCCCCGGGCCGTGAGCTTTTCTCCTGGCCCTTCCACCCTGTGGAACGATCTTGTCTTTTCTCTTTCAAAGAAATCACTTATCCTGCTGCTACCCTGGAGTGTCCTGCTCAGTTTTCTGTTGAGGACATCAAGGACCTGGATAGGACCCAGCCTGGTGACAAGTAGTCGTGATTCTCTGCATTCACGGCACCTGCTGCAGTAGTCTTGGATTCAGAAATATCCAGCAGCAGTCAGTGTTCGGAGCTCTGTGCACGGAGGGGAGAGGCCACATGGGCCGGGTCTCCACGCTGCTTGTGCATCCTGCTGCGGTGGCAGGACCCGCAATTTTACATGTTCTCCTCACAGAAGCACCTGACACCTCTCATTCCAAAACGGAGCCTTATCCCTGTTGAGAATCAGGCATTAGGAGCCAGCAAAGAAAATCCAGACACGCCTGGGGAGGCGGGCGTGGGAGGGAACCGGGAGTCCCACGAGGATTTCCCACCTCGAAGAAGGGCAGGTCCGAAGGGTCACGGTTTTCAGAAGAACAGCAGTAATAGATTCGAACCCACCGTTTGGGAAGAAGCATTGCTGATTTCGTTGCCATCGAATGCCTGTAAACACGTAAACGTGGGTCCCGGCAGAATCCTGCAGGCAGCAAGTGTCCTGGGTGACAGGAAGGGCGGAAGGGCGGAAGGGCGGAAGCACCCCACCGCGGCTCTGCTCTAACGACTTGGCCTCAGCTCCGCGTGAGGTGCGCGGTGCTTCCCCTCCCACCCCGGCCGCCCGGCCGAGGACCTTCCAAGTCAGCCTGTCCTGGTGCTACCAGATTTGGGGGCGCTGGAGTCTCCTTCCGGAGGTGTTTTCTAGGCTCTTTCCTTCCTGAACAAAGAAACTGGTCAAGACAAGTGCAGAAACAGGCTCTGCAGGGCGAGTTTGGACCAAGTAAAAGTAGGAAAAGAAATACACGCTACAATGTGAGCCTCTTGTGTTTTTCATGATTTATTTTTAGGTGATTGATTTTTAGGTATTGGTTTCTTTTGCTTCTGTTGCAACAGCAAGCAGAAACACCAAAACAACACCCAGGATTTGGAAGGTGATGTATTTTATCTCAATGGGCATTGATTGGGATCATTCCCAAAATATCAGGCCCTGATCCTTGGTAGCTTGGGGCTTATATGCTATAAGCAAGCAGGAAGTACAGAAGCAGAGTGTTTGGTGGTTATTGATTGGTTCTTATAATATGCATCATAGTGACCAGCTATGCATCGCAATCACCAGCCCTGTCTAGGAGACAGAAGTAACAGGAACTTGTGACAGGAACTGTTACCTGGGCAACTAACAGACTGGCTGGGGGAGGCATTTTCTGCTACACTGTAACAACTTCACAGTGAATTATAAATACTCTTAAAGATTTCTGTGTAAAATCTATAGTGGAGGGCCAGGGTGGTGGTGCACACCTGTAATTCCAGCACTCAGGTGGTGATATTCGTTATGTAGTAAAAGATGAAAAATGTACTAGGGTATCACATACAGCTTTTTTTTTTAACAATATTGAGATTGATCTGCGCATTCAGAGGTCACCAACCCCATCCACTACATGAAGCCCCTTGAGCGTTCACCTCATGGTATGAGTGGCCGTTGGCGCTCCTGACAGGTTCATTATTTCATTGTAGGTGGCATTTCATATCTGCTGCATTTATTAGCTGGGATTTGTGTCAGTCCTCTTTCTGCCATTGCGACTAGGTACCTGAGGGAAATAAGAGAAGGCGAGATTTGTTTTGGCTCATAGTTTCAGATTCAGTCCATGGTTGCTTGGCCTAGTTGCTTTTAGGCCTGTGTCGAGGTGCTATGTCATGGCAGCCAGGAGAGGGAACAAAATACCATACCCCCTCCAAAGCTGGGTGTGGTGGCACACACTTGTAATCCCGGCACTTGGGAGGCTGAGGCAGGTGGATCTCCGTGAGTTGGAAGCCAGCCTGGGCTACATAGTGAGTTCCAGGCCAGCCTGAACTACAAAGAAGACCCTGCTCCATGTATATGTATCTCCTCCAAGGGCACGCCCTCAATGACCTTGTTCCAGCTGGGACAAAGCTCCTGAAGTTTAACCACCTCTCATAGTTCATTAAGTTATAAATCCTTAGACGGACTAATCCACTCACAAGGTCAGAGCCCTCCTGATCCAGTCACCTCCCCAAAGCCCCGGCTCTGAGCACTGCTGCTTTGGGACCAATCCTCCAACACATGGGCATTTAGTGAACATCTAAGATCCGAACTAGAGCTGAGTGTGGTGGTGCACACTTGAAATGCTGGCGTTCTGGAGGCTGAGGCAGGAGGATCACAAGGTGGAGCCCACTCTGTGCAATTTAGGGACTTAGTGACACCCTGTGTCAACTAACTAAGTAACTAACTGACTAACTAACCAAGCAGGCTGGAGATACAGCACAGTGCAAAGGCTCTGGGTTTAATCCTCAGTAGAGAAAAAAAAAAAAAAAAGAAAAGATCCAAGTCAAAAAAGATTTCTCCTCCTCCCCATTCCTCCTCCTCCTCCTTGTCCTCTTCCTCTTCCTTCCCCTCCGCTTCCCTTTTATTCCTCTTTTGTTTTTGTTTTTGTTTTTTGAGACTGCGTCTTGTTATGTAATGCAGGCTGGCCTTGAACCCACGGTGATCCTCCTGCCTCAACCACCTTAGTGCGGGGATTACAGGTGTGCAACACCATGCCCGGCTCTAGGATTCTTCTATTATAAAAAACAGTGTTCTCTCATTAAGGACCTGAATACACTGAAATATCATTTACACAGGAAGAGAATGATAAATACCCTATTTAGAAGTTTCTTAATGATAAATGCAGAAAAAATTACAAAGAACTAATGATTTGACCTTGAAAAATTCTTTAAAAATCTGCAAGTTTCATATAGGTTAAATTAAGGCATTTTAGAAAAAAATCACAAATAATTCATTGGTGATAAGTAAGAACAGCCTATGTTCCTGTGTTTAAAAACACTACCGGAGGTCTTTAATTCAAAATATTTTAATGATTGTGAAAGAATTTGTTGGGATAAACTGGACCCATACTCATAAATTAAAAAATTAGGTATTTTCTATACAGTTAATATATATTATAAACACATGCACATATATACATATACATATACACACACACACACACACACACACACACACACATAAATGGACCCCACTGTAGATTTTTTTTTTGAGGCAAGGTCTCACTATGTAGTGCACACTGGCCTTGAATTCACTTTGTAGTCCCAACATGGGGATTCAGGAGGTCTGGCTGTGTGACGCAGTGCAGTGTCCCGCAGTCATGGTCGAGGTGTCCGAGGCTGCAGTTGTCTGAGGGCCTGACTAGGCCAGAGCGTCCACTTCCCCAGGGAGGGCACAGCGCTGTTGGCCGAGTCACCTCTCCACGTCACTTCTCCGCAAGAGGCAGCTCTTTGAGTTTGCAGCTGCCCTGACATCTTGCTTCTCCCACACCAAGCGATCCAGAAGGGAGACAGGAAGAGCCGCAGGGCCACAGTGTCCTTTATGACCTATCCTCATAAATCTCCCACCACTTCCACCCTCCCCACTGGCACACAGGTCACTCCTGTTCATTGTGGGCAGGGACCACGCCAGGCACGAACGTGAGAGAGTGGAGCACTGGGCAGTATGGGAGATTGACTCAGCCAGGCCTCCTCACTTGTTAAACCATTCTAATCAAACTTCAAAGTGTAAACAGCCATGCATAGGAAATAGGGCAAGAATGAAGAATGGAGGGGCCGGTGAGATGGCTCAGCGGCGTAGGCACCTGCCTTGCAAGCGCGAGGGCCCGAGTTCAACTCCCGGATCCCACATATGAAAAAGGGGCCGGTGATATCGCTCAGTGGCACGGGTGCCTGTTGGCGCGCGAGGTCCTGAGGTCGACCCCCCGGTACCCACCAAAAAAAAAAGAATGAAGAATGGATAGAGGAACAAATTAAAACCATATGGCACATGCCTGTAATTCCAGCCCTCGGGAGGCTGAGGCAGGACAATCACTGTGAGTTCAAGGCCAGCCTGGGCTACAAAGTGAGTTCAAGGTCAGCATGCACTGCAGAGTGAAACCCTGTCTCAAAAGACCAATAAATAAATAAATAAATAAATAAATCCACAGATAAATAGTCACTTCCATAATGGGACAATCTAAAGAATAAGATTTTATTTCCTCCACCAATAAACAGTATGGAGGGAATGGGGAAGAATTACACATTAAGAGGGATTTAAACAATATCACAACCAGATGATAATGACTCAAACAAACCAGTTTAAAGAAAATAAACTCGGGGCCGGTGAGATGGCTCAGCGGCTTAAGCGCCTGCCCGGCAAGCGCGAGGGCCCGAGTTCGACTCCCGGATCCCACATACAAAAAAAGGGGCCGGTGATATCACTCAGCGGCACGGGCGCCTGCTGGCGCGCGAGGTCCTGAGGTCGACCCCCCGGTACCCACAAAAAAAAAAAAAAAAAGAAAATAAACTTGTACAGTTATGAAAATTTTGTACTATAAGATTATATTAAGAAATTGTTGGGAGGAGAAAAGATGGCGGATTTGTAAGAAGCAGGCAGCAAAACTCTCTAAAAGTTGCCTTGGGCCACTAGAATGCAGTGACCGGGAGAGCGCAGGAGGGAGGGAGGCACCTCCCCTGGACCCAGGAAAGTTCTGAGGTGCAGTTCGGGACTCAGGGCGCCAGTGAAGGGCACTTTCAACGACGAAGAAGGAGGAGACCGCAGCGCCTTCTCCCTGTCCCAGGAACCGCGGCACAACAGAAGCTCAAATCTGTGGACACGCGGTGACAGCTGGCGCCCCCAGAGGCCTCCGCGGAGGATCGCAAGACAGTGGCGGGGCAGGGGAGCGGCGGAGGACTGCGCTGACCGGCGGTGAGTGTCTCTCAGCCACAGCTGTCTCACGCCAGAGAGCCACTGGCCAGGCGCCATTGTGGGGGGTGCGGCGAGGATCAGAGCGGTGCGAGAACACAGCGCTCGGGACTCAGCGCGGCGCCGCGCCTGGCTCTCAGGCCCGCGGAAAGTGCTCTGACGGCGGCAGGCGAAGGAGCCTGGTCTCCGCGGGAGAGTGCACGCTTCTGCTCACCGCCCGCCAGAGGGCCTCCGGGCTCGCTGGGACGGACCTGCACGGAACAGGACTCTGTCATCACAGGGTGCCTGCCTACAGCAGAGGCAACACCTGGAACTGATTCTTTTTCTTTTTTTTTTCTTTTTTTCTCTCATTTGTATTTTGTTCTGGTGAAGGGTTTTTTTCTTGTTTTATTTTGTTTTGTTTTTGTGGAGTTTTATTTTTGTTTGTTTGTTTTGTTGTTTCTGTCTTCATTTTTGTTTTTGTTTCTCTGTTTGCTCTTTCCTTCATTATTCTATCTGGTTTTTATATGAGGGTAAACAGAGCCTCTAACCTCTTTGTGATTGTGGTTCTGATCTGTTCTTCCTTTTATCCCTTCCTTCTTTTTTTCCCACCAGTCCTCTACACCAGTTTCCCAATGTCAATGGGATCCCTCTTGGTCCTCCTGCCATACATCTAATTCCTTCCTCTTCTCCCAATTCTCTATTTCCTCCTTAACGCATTTTAAATTTAAACTCCTGAGGGCAAAATTGACATATTAAGGACTTATATACTGCATATAATTTTTCTAGTGTGTTTTAGATTTTGTTATATAACCGCAACTCTACTTTATATGGTTAAAAGTGGCAAATAACTGGTTAGCTCAGACTGTCATTCTCTAGGCTGTGTTTGATGCTTTAGGTACCATTATAGCCAAACGTGACATAATCGTTCTAAACAGCTTTTCTTCCTGGTATTCCATGACTGAGATTGACTAAGGGTCACAGAAAATACACTGGCACAGTACCAAAGAACCAAGGACTGAGTCAAACAGGCAGCAACTTCTCATACCCAACAAATTGAAAAGGCAGGATCTTGCAGCAGGCTCAAAAACCAAAAATAAACTATACCTGGAAGATACCACAGAGAAATAGTCATCTCCTAAGGATTTTAAACACTAGCAGTAAAGCAACCTACCATAGGTAATTTACAAACATCACCCCAGGAATTAAATTAAAGAAAGAAAAGAAAATGAGATGACACTTAAACAATATTCAACCCCACACATCCAGTTCACCAAAGGCAAACCTAGGGCACAGTGAGGTGGGACAATCCGAAAGCCACCCACCTGGCATCTCTGAAGTAGTAACAACAAAGCAACTGAATGAGGCCCTGGAAAAAATGAAATCAGAAATAATTTCTCAGGTAACTGCAGAGATAATGTCCACAATGGAGACCATGCTTAAGGACGCTAGAGCAGACACAGACAAAATAATAGACAAGCTTAAGAAAATGATGGAAACCATGAATCCTCAACATAGGAAAGAAATGGAATCCATAAGGCAGATTCAAGCAGATATCCAGGAGAAGAAAAATTCCATTGAAAGTATTTGCAGCAGATTAAGCCAATGTGAGGACAGGATGTCAGATATAGAAGACAGGCTTGCGATTAGTGATCATGAAAAGAAAGAATTCTTGAAAATAACAAGGGACCATGAAAAATCAATCCAGCAGCTGCTAGACGACACAAAGAGAAATAACTTAAGAGTAATTGGAATCAATGAAAAAGCAGGAGATAGCATAAAGGACATCAGGACCCTGTTCACAGACATTATCACAGAGAATCTCTCTGGTAGAGAAAAAGAATTTGATCTTCATATAAATGAGGCTTATAGAACTCCAACTAGCCATGATCAAAAAAAAAAATTTCAGCCACACATATCATAGTCAAGATCCCAGAAATTCAACAGAAGAGCAGAATCTTAAAAGCTGTTAGGGACAAGAGACAAATCACATATAAAGGAAAGCCCATCAGAACCACAGCAGACTTTTCAGCAAAAACCCTCAAGTCAAGAAGAGTTTGGAATGATGTATTTCAAGCTCTAAAGGAAAATAACTTTTAAACCAGATTGATGTACCCCACAAAACTATCTTTCAAAATTGATGGAGAAATAAAATACTTTCATGACAAAGAACATCTGAGAAAATTTATGACCACCAAACCAGCACTCCAAAATGTTCTGGAGTACATTCTAGAAAGAGATAACAAGGACTACAACTCCAGGAACCCCAACAGAAGGAATCCACAGGCAGGGCAGATAATTAAACAGAGGGAGAAGGGGGGGAAAAAAGAGGGGGGACCAACAGCAGGAAAATAACATGACAGGTATAAGTCAATACATATCGGTTTTAACCATCAATGTTAATGGTCTCAATTCACCAATCAAAAGGCACAGACTGGCAAAATGGATCAAGAAGCAAGATCCAACAATATGCTGTGTACAAGAAACACATTTAATTCAGAAAGAAATTCATAGACTGAAAGTCAAAGGATGGAAAACAATACTCCATGCAACAAGAACCCAGAAAAAACCAGGAGTTTTTTTGCAGACAAAGTGAATTTCAAGCCAAGAATGATTCAGAGAGATAAAGAAGGTCATTACATCCTTGTAAAGGGAACAATCCAAGAGGAAGAGATAACGATCATAAATATATATGTGACATATACCAGTGCACCCAACTATATAAAACGAGTATTAAAGGACATGAAAAATCAAATAAGCACTAATACAAATATATTGAGGGAGCTCAATACTCCACTGTCACAAAAAGACAGATCAACTAGACAAAAAGTCAATAATGAAATAGTAGAACTGAACCAAAGTTTTGAACAAATGGACTTAGTAGATGTCTACAGAGTGTTCCACCCCACAACATCAGAATACACATTCCTCTCAGCTGCATATGGGACATTCTCCAAAATAGACCACATACTAGCTCATAAAACCTGCTTAAGTAAATGCAAAGGAATTGAAATTATCCCATGCATATTATCAGACCATAGTGCAATGAAATTGGAAAACAATAGCAAAATAAATCACAAAAACTTCCTAAACACATGGAAATTAAACAGCACCCTCCTGAACAACCAATGGGTCACAGATGAAATTAAAGAAGAAATTAGACACTTTCTACCACTGAACGGTAATGACAGTACAACATACGGGAACATATGGGATACAATGAAGCAATCTTAAGAGGGAAATTTATAGCATTAAATACCTATATCAGGAAAATAGAGCAAGTGCAAATAAACAACTTAATGGTGAACCTCAAACTTCTAGAAAAAGAAGAGCAGGCTAAGCCAAAAGCTCATACAAGGGAAGAAATTATAAAGATCAGAGCAGAAATTAATGTATTGGAGACTAAAAAAATAATACAAAGAATCAATGAATCAAAGAGTTGGTTCTTTGAAAGAATAAATAAGATTGACAAGCGCTTATCCAACCTTATTAAAAAAAGAAAACAAAAGACTCAAATCCATGCCATTGAAAATGAAAAGGGCGATATCACTACGGACCCTGCAGAAATCCAGAAGATCATTTATACATTTTTTAAAATTTATATTCTACTAAGATGGAAAATGTAGAAGAAATGGACACATTCCTAGATACGTATGAATTACCAAAGCTCAACCAAGAAGATATAAAAATCCTAAATAAACCAATAACAATCAATAAAATCGAAGATGTAATTAAAAACCTCCCAACAAAGAAAAGCCCAGGCCCTGATGGATTCACTCCTGAATTCTACAAGAAATTTAGAAAAGATCTAACACCACTACTTCTCAAACTCTTTAGTGAAATTGAAAGGGAAGCAATACTCCCAAATTCATTCCTGGAAGCAAGCATTACCCTGATACCAAAACCAGAGAAGTACCTAACTAAGAAAGAGAACTACAGACCAATCTCACTAAGGAACATAGATGCAAAAATCCTCAATAAGATACTGGCAAACAGAATGCAGAAAATCATCAAGAAGATTCTACACCATGACCAAGTTGGATTCATCCCAGGGATGCAGGGATGGTTCAACATAAGTAAATCAATAAATGTAATATACCATATTAACAGAACCAAGGACAAAAATCATATGATCATCTCAATAGATGCAGAAAAAGCTTTTGACAAAGTCCAGCACCCATTCATGATAAAAACCCTACAGAAAATTAGAATAGATGGTCTTTATCTCAATATGATAAAAGCTATCTATGACAAACCAACAGCCAATATCATACTAAGTGGACAAAAACTGAAAGCCTTCCCTCTAAAATCAGGAACAAGACAAGATGTCCACTGTCCCCACTCTTATTCAACATAGTCCTGGAAACTTTAGCCAGAGCAATCAGACAAGAGAAAGAAATAAAAGGAATAATGATTAGAAAGGAAGAAGTTAAATTATCATTATTTGCAGATGACATGATACTCTACACAGAAGACCCCAAAAACTCCACTAAAAAACTGCTAGATTAAATAAGCAAATACAGTAGTGTAACTGGATACAAAGTCAACACTCAAAAATCAATAGCCTTTCTGTACACAAATAACAAACTTACTGAAAGAGAAATTAGGGAAACAATACCTTTCACAATAACATCCAAAAAAATGAAATACCTAGGAATCAACCTCACAAAGGATGTAAAAGACCTCTACACTGAAAACTACAGTACTCTGAAAAAGGAGATTGAAGAGGATATCAGAAAATGGAAAGATATCCCTTGCTCCTGGATAGGAAGAACCAATAGAGTGAAAATGGCCATACTTCCAAAATTGTTATACAGATTTAATGCAATTCCAATCAAAATTCCAACAGCATATCTCACAGAATTAGAGAAAACAATCCTAAAATTCATTTGGAATCAGAAGAGACCTAGAATAGCAAAGGCAATTCTGGGCAACAAATCCAAGGCAGGGGCATCATAAATCCCGACTTGAAATTATACTATAAAGCTACTGTGATAAAAATAGTGTGGTATTGGCAAAAAAACAGACCCGAAGATGAATGGAACAGATTAGAAGATGTTGAAACAACTCCAGACATACTAAGCTACTTTATATTTGACAAAGGTGCCAAACACATTCGCTGGAAGAAAGATAGCCTCTTTAATAAATGGTGCTGGAAAAACTGGCTCTGCACATGCCGAAGATTAAAACTAGACCCATATCTTTCACCATGCACTAAACTAAATTCAAAATGGATCAGAGATCTAAATATTAAAACAGAAACATTAAATCTGCTGGAAGGTAGGATAGGTAAAACCCTTGAAGACATTGGTGTAGGCAAAGACTTTATGAATAAAACCTCAACTGCACAGGAACTATCACAAAGAATCAACAACTGGGATCTCATCTTATTAAAAAGCTTTTGCACAGCAAGAGAAACCACCAACAGAGTGAAGAGATAACCCACAATGTGGGAAAAAATGTTTGCCAACTGTTCCTCAGCCAAAGGATTATGATCAAGAACATACAAAGAACTCAAAAAAAAAAAAAAAAAAATCAGACCTCCCAAATTTAAAGACCCAATCCAAAAATGGGCATCTGAGATGAATATACATTTCTCAGATGAAGAAACACAAATGGCAAGTAAATATACAAAAAAAATGTGCAACATCACTAGTCATTTGAGAGACGCAAATTAAAACAACACTGAGATACCATCTCAGCCCAGAAAGAATGGCTATTATCAAGAAATCAACTAATAACAAATGCTGGAGGGACTGTGGGGAAAAAGGAACCCTTCTCCACTGTTGGTGGGAGTGTCGACTGATACAGCCACTGTGGAAATCAGTGTGGAGATTCCTCAAAAAACTAGGGTTGGAGGTCCCATTTGACCCAGCTATTCCCCTTCTGGGTATCTTCCCAGAAGAATTAAAAACATCGTACCACAGTGATATATGTGCACCCATGTTTATAGCAGCACAATTCGTAATAGCCAGATCTTGGAAACAACCCAAATGCCCATCAACTGAGGAATGGATAAAAAAGATGTGGTATTTTTATACAATAGAGTACTATTCAGCCATAAAGAAGGCTAAACTGGAGACTTTTATAGGTAAATGGATGCAACTCGAGAAAATACTCATAAGTGAAATAAACCGGACGCACAAGTGTAAACATTGTATTGTCGCCCTAGTGTGAGAAACTGAAAGAATAAATAAGATTCAAAATGTAGGGGCCAGTGAAATGGCTCAGTGGCATAAGCGCCTGCCTGGCAAACACGAGGGCCCAAGTTCGACTCCCAGAACCCACATACGAGAAAATGGCCGGTGATATCGCTCAGCAGCACGGGCGCCTGCTGGTGCGCAAGGTCCTGAGGTCGACCCCCGGTACCCACAAAAAAAAAAAAAAAAATGTACAATAGACATGGTAAATCAAAAAGAAACTGGTCAAAAGGAAAGAGAGACTGGGATGAGGGAATGGGGAAAAAAAGAAAGAAGGGAAAAGAAAAAAATTGTATTTATATATAAGATGGTTAAGATAGATACACTACTAATTTTACTTAGTTCATTGAAGAGTGAGGTTTGTGCAGTAATGTTTGGACAACTGAATGCTAATATCTGGTACCCTGAATAACTAACTTAAAGATAACAATACGTAATGTATTAACCATTGTTACCCTCCTATTATGTTGTTTTGAAATTTTGTTCTTTCTTGATTTGTTTTGTTTTTTCTTCTTTAAAAAAAAAAAATCACCAGAAATTGTTGTTAGTGACGCTCAGTAAGATAATGGCATGGTGGCTTTAATGTCTTTATTTTTTACAGTTACATGTGGAAATACGTGCAGTTGAAATTTTATGATGCCTATTTGTTTTTAAATAACTCAACAAAAATAACAAATATTTGAGTGGGGAGATGAAAGAAGATTGGCAAAAAGTTGAAAATTGTTGGCACTGACTGCCGGGGTTGTAAGAGTTCATTTTACTGCTCTTTCTAGTTCGGAATGTTTAAAAAGTCTGTGCTATGGTATGAAGTGACTGAAAGTATGAGATTGTCACCGCACCGCACATTTACCTAGAGGAACCCAAAGCAGCGCTACAGGATTTTTAGCTGAGCAGGCGACGCGGGCATCCGCGGTCGTGGTTTCCACTCTTCCGCGACACACAGGGAGAGGCCTGCGGCAGGACGAAGACGACTGCGGCATGGGAGGTGGCGGCGGTGGGGAGTCGATCTGGCGCCAGTCGCAAAAGCCTGCACATAATGCAGGACGGTCGCTTCTGAGGAAGTGGCCGCACAAGTAGAAAGGAGGAAATACTCTGAACCGGAGAGTGGCATGGCCTCCGATAATCTGCGCTTGGTTCCTGTCCAATCGCCACTGCTTCCCGTGTCGCTTCCCTCCCCGTGGTTTATTTTTGCCTTTCCATAAATGTTTTATCATTTCAACTCAGATTTCCTAACCTGCATAAAAGATTGCCCTCAGTTCAGAGTTTCAGATTTGTTTTCAAGGGTGCTGGAGAGGGCAGGGCAAGGCAAGCAGATATTAAGTGCTTTGACACTTCCTTTCAATCTACACTCCTCACGAGAATATTCTGACAGTACTGAAAAGTGTGTGACACATATCGAGGGACTTGGGGAAAACTGTGTAAGTGATAATTATCATAAGGGTAAGTCAGGACCACAAAATAAGATAGAGCTGGCCATGGTGGAGCATGTCTGTAATCCCAGCACGCAGGAGGCTGAGGCAGGAGGATCGCCATGAGTCCCACATGCACACACAGTACACACACGAGGTACGCTCGACAGGAATACTGTAATACGTGGGCACACAGTACACAGATGAGGTACACTCCCCGGTCTACTATCCCACATGCACACAAAGCACACACACGAGGTACACTCCCCGGGTCTACTATCCCACGTGCACCCAAACTACATACACGAGGTACGCTCCGTGGATCTACCATCCCACATGCACACACAGTACACGCACGAGGTACGCTCCCCATGTCCACTATCGCACGTGCACCCAAACTACATGCAGGAGGTATGCTCCCCGGGCCTACTATGCCACGTGCACACACACTACACGCACGAGGTACGCTCCCCATGTCCACTATCACACGCGCGCACGCAGTACATGCACGAGGTACGCTCCCGGGTCACTCTCCTACCTCAGGACAGTCGAGCCGAAGCGGAGGAGCATCTGTCACCTCTGCATGAGTAGCCATTGTATCCGTGGAGAGGCTGCAAGGAGTCCCGAGTGCCGGGCCGGGCAAGAGGCTGGCAGCAAACGTCTCCCGCTGGGCCACACGTGACCCCCTGGGAGCAGCACTGAGGGGAGAAGCCCTAAGGCCTCCGGAACACGTCGCTCGCCAGTTTGCTGGCCAGGCGGCTCCCTCGGCGGGAGACGCGCGTGGAGGCCGAGGCCTGCGGCGCCGAAGTCCGAGAGCAGCCAACGCCCGGCCGCGCAGCGGCGAGCGGCTCTTTCAGTGAAGAAGGCTCGAAGCAGGGCTCACGGGTCCGCCTCAATCTTTGTTACAGCACCCTTTTAGCCTTATGACTTCATATGCATGATTCATGTATTCTGTTTAAACGTTGGTCGGTGACAGATCTAAAGGAAGATCGATAAAGGAAGGAAAAATGCTGCCTGAGAACTTTGGAACTTAATTTTTAAATGTCACGCTAAGAAAATCAGATGGACCAACCGGGAGCCTGGCGAATGATCTTACAGACCAGTTAGCATTCTCCATGCCTTTTCTCAAATGGCTACCTCCTTTAACTAGCGATACTGCTTTCTTTCAACCGTCTTATAACCCAGAAAGTAGTAAAACTAAATGCCTATCTTATCGATTATCTGTCAAACATATTATAATACTTCATCTTTCTCATAAAATATGTGCTGAAAATTTATGAAGGCATTAATAATACAAGTTTACCTCTCTAGTGGGATGAACTATGAATCCAAAACAATATGCTTCGTCTTTTCAAAGGTACCATTCGAGGACAGAGCCACCGAGGGGGGGGGAATATATGTCACTTGCCTGGCATGTGCAGAGTCCTGGGTTTAATCCTTGGCACTGCAATCAATCAGTCAATCAATCAGTCAATCAAATTATTGTGAAGCAATCATGTTTTTCTCCCAGAGGAAAAGGAAAAGGATCCTGTTTTATTTAGCTTTGGGTTTCCAAAGCTGAGACTAAGTGTTTTAATGAATGTTTTAAGCCAATTATATACTACATGTGCTAAATATGTAGATATATAGCTCTATTGTTATTGAACTCATGCTCTAAGAATTATCAATTCTGAAATATGAAGATGCGATAATCTTAAAAAGCACACTCTCTTATTATTTTGTTGTGAAATTGTTTTTATTTTTATTAAAAAATAGTTGTTTACTTTCTATCATTAAATTTCTTTATCATTAACTGAGCTCTTCAAGACCATCCCATTGATCTTAGTTCGTACTTTTTTTGAAACAGGGTCTCACTATGTAGCCCAAGTTGGCCCTTAATTCCTGCCTCAGCCTCCCAAGTGCCGGTATTACAGGCGTGCACCACCACAGTTGGCTGATCTTAGTTCATACCACTGTGTACTCAAAATATTTTGTTTGTTTGCTTGTTTCCTTCACTGAAAAAATCTTTTCCATTCACACAGTTCTATTATATTTGGGAAACAACTGTGGACAAAACAGACCAAAATTCCTGTGCACATGAAGTTTACATGCTATTATTAGTAAGACACAGACTATTAAATGCAGGTTGAATATGACAAGAAACCAATAAATTAGTAAGATATACCTCAGATATTTTCATATGTCCATACGAAAGGCATTTTAAATAATAATTTTAAAATAGGTAATAATTTTAAAATTTTAAAAGGTAATAAATTTTAAAATATATAACATTAATTTTTTTTTTTTTGAGATAGGGTCTTGCTATGCAGTTCAAGCTGGGCTTGAACTCACTATGTAGCCCAGGCTGGCCTCAAATTTACAGCAATCCTCCTGTCTCAGCCTCCCTCACAGGTATGTGCCACCACACCAAGCTAACATTAATTCTTGAGTCTGAGAGTAGCCACTTTTGTGACACTTATCCTGAAAAGACAGTCAAACATCAGTGCAAAGATGTCCACTAAGTGGCTGTTTACCATAACAATCTAAAAAAGGGGGAAACTGTATAGAGCCTAGATGTCCCAAAGCAGAGACTGGTTAGGAGGAAATTACTGTGTGTCTCTGTGGGTAATCATTCAAAAATAACTATGTCATTTGTGTTTAGAATATTGTGCAGCCATTAAACATAACTGTGTGGAATAATTTTTATTTGTAAAAATGTTCAAACACAAATGAAAAAGTGACAGCTGGACATGGTGGCACATGCCTGTAATCCCAGCACTGAGGGAGGCTGAGGCAGGAGGATCACAAATTCCAGGCTGACCTGGGCAATTTAGCAAGTTAGCAAGACCTGGTCTCAAAATAAAAGATAAGAGTGGGCTAGGGATGTAGCTTAATGTGAAGGGCTTGGGTTTAATCCCCAGTGCAAGAAAGAAAAGGAAGGGAGGGAGGGAGGGACAGTGGGCCTCTATCTGCACGGCTCGCTCCCAAGCCTCCTCTTGGTCTCCACTCAGTGAGGCTTCTGTTTCAGACAAGAGTCTATAACAATGTCTTGTTTCATGTAAATATGAATAATACCAAATTATGAACTGTAATTTTCAATGTGTTTTGTTGTTGTTGTTGCTGTTGTTTGTTTGGGGGTATTTTTGGTTTTGGTTTTTGGTTTTTGGCTTTTGGTTTTTTGTTTTTTTGAGACAGGGTCTCACTCTGTAGTCCTCTGTGGCCTTAAACTTACTATGTAATTCAGGCTGTCCTTGAACTCACAGCAATCCTCCTGCCTCAGCCTCCTGAGTGCTGGGATTACAGGCATGTGCCACTACACCTGGCCAAAAGTGATGTTTTAAGAAAACAAAACCTTTTGAGGAAGAAGGATCACAATTCCTAATTCCTAATAAGGAATAGTACTTTCAAGAACTCATGGGGCCGGTGAGATGGCTCAGCGGGGGCCGGTGAGATGGCTCAGCGGCTTAAGCGCCTGCCCGGCAAGCGCAAGGGCCCGAGTTTGACTCCCGGAACCCACATACGAAAAAGGTGCCGGTGATATCGCTCAGCGGCACGGGCGCCTGCTGGCGCGCGAGGTCCTGAGGTCGACCCCCCGGTACCCACCAAAAAAAAAAAAAAAAAAAAAGAACTCATGGAAACAAAGCCAGGCATAGTGGTTCATGCCTGTAAGCCCAGGACTCGGGAGGCTGAGGCAGGAGGATCATTGCAAGTCAGAGGCCAGCCTGGGCTACATAGTGAGACCTCATCTCAAAAAAAGGAAAGGAAAGGGAAGGGAAGGGAAGGGAAGGGAAGGGAAAGGAAGGCAAGGCAAGGCAAGGCAAGGCAGGGTGAGCAAGCGAGCCACTGGAATATACACTAATAATCAAAACAGGCATGATCTTATGGCTCACACAGTCTACAGTACTCTAACTGAAAAGAAATAACATCGCTCACCATCAGGAGTACAATCCCAAAATTGTTTCAGACACCCCTGTGCACCACCTCCTAGTCTCTTGGTTTCACTTCTTTTGTTGTTTCGTTTGGCTTCATTTTGCTTTGTTTGGTGTCAGGGTCTTGCTGCACAACCCAGGCTGGGGGTCGCACTCTCAGTCCTTCTGCCTCAGCACTCCATGTGCTGGCCACGCACCAGGGCGCCCATCGTGGCCTCACCTCTTAATCTTGCTGCCTCTTTGGTGACCAAAAACAAGTTCTACCAGCTTTGTGCTCCGCCTGTCAGCAGCACCACCTCACCTCAAGCTGATTCAAGTTTTGGTCTGCGTCTCTGACGCTATCTCAGGGGACAGCCACAAAGCCCGCCCGACACTCACACATACGCACGTGTGCCTGTGTGAGTCCACTAGCGTCCAGGGCAGCTGCCCCCGGGACACGGCAGCACCTGCACCCCATGGCAGCTAACTGTACCTGTGTAATGAGAGCGCTGGCAGGAGACCGGTGGGCAGGAGAAAGGTGAGCGGCTTCTTCGGTCACTGCTGCTCTACTTCGGCGTAAGGGTCTGGCGGCCTCTGTCCCTCTGTGAGAAGAGCTCCTGCTCGGCGGCCCCTTCTGCTTCACTGCTGTGACTCCTGTGTGGCTCCCCCACTTGTGCCTTCAGGCAGAGGGGCAGTAATAGTTTCCAAGCGTTGCAAGCCCCTGGGTGCCTCCGCATTCTTTGTCGGTTCCTACAACCCTGCCTCCGCCTCTGTAAATGTGCCTTCATTAAACTGTCTTCAGAATCCCAGCTGAGCATACTTTCTGTGTCCTGAGAGAGCCTTTGTGATACAATCACATTTACTGAGATTCTTACAGGAGCTAATAAACTGCCTCACTGGTAAGAAAAATGCAGGCAAGAAGAGCACAAGTAGTAATTTGGTATAGTTTGAAAAATGATGAAGCCTATACTAAAAAATTGAAAGAAAGAAATTAACATCAAGAAAGTACATCATAATAAGCCAGGTGTGGTGGTGCACACCTGTGTTCCCACCACTTGAGAGGCTGAGGCAGGAGGATCGCCATGAGTTCAAGGTCAGCCTGTGCTATATAGTGAGTTCAAGGCCAGCCTGAACTATATAGTGAGACTCTGTCTCAAAAAAAAAAAAAAAGGGCCGGTGAGATGGCTCAGCGGCTTAAGCGCCTGCCCGGCAAGCGCGAGGGCCCGAGTTCAACTCCCGGAACCCACATACAAGAAAGGGGCCGGTGATATCGCTCAGCGGCATGGGCGCCTGCTGGCGCGTGAGGTCCTGAGATCGACCCCCCGGTACCCACAAAAAAAAAAAAAAGAAAGTTTATCGTAATAAAAAAAAGTTGAGCTAACAAATGCAAGTCAACAAG
This sequence comes from Erethizon dorsatum, assembly GCA_028451465.1. Classification (NCBI taxonomy): domain Eukaryota; kingdom Metazoa; phylum Chordata; class Mammalia; order Rodentia; family Erethizontidae; genus Erethizon; species Erethizon dorsatum. Next base: position 84,340,860 of record CM051838.1, on the reverse strand, counting down.
CATGAGGTCATGAGTTTGATCCCTGGTACCAAAAAAAAAAACTAAAAAACAAAAACAAAAAACAAATGCAAGTCAAAATTTGAGATAAGAAAAAGATAATTATTCTTATTTTTAAAACTAGAGATAGAATTATAACGCTAGTGCAAGCAAATGTAAATACAAGAAACGCACAACTTATCTTTATTACCTTTGATGTTTAACCAAATTAATAGTTATCCACAGAAACCATTTCCAAACATGTTCGTAGAGTTGCTGGGCATGGTGGTGTGTGCCTGTAATCCCAGCACTTGGGAGGCTGAAGCAGGATAACTATGAATTTGAGGCCAGCCAGGGCTACAAAGTGAGTTCAATTCCAGCCTGAACTGTATAGTGAAACTCTGTCTCAAAAAGACAAAAAAAAAAAAAAAAAAAAAAAAAAAAAACCCTTTACCAAACATGTTCGTAGGAAGAAATATGGTAGACTAGAAAACTATTCACTGTAACAAAACCTGTGTCAGCAATTAACATATTTAATATGCCATAAACAATGACTTCAGGACTAATATACCATCAGTATAGGTCACTTGTTTCATGAATGCGATGATAAATAAACAGGCTTTTACTAAACTCTACCTATAGGGCAGACCCTGTGCTGTTCCGTTCATGTGTATCATCTCCATTTATTTTCTTAAAAACTGTGCTGGAATGCACAGTTGTCAGCTTGATTTATTTGGTAGCTCTCTTTCCCAGAATCCCCTTCTCTGTATTGCTTCTAGTTAAGAATTGGGCAAAGAAGAGCTTGTCTGAGGTTGGACTGCAGAGCAAGCTGCAGTCTTGCTCATGAGAGGCTGTCAGGCCCAGCGATGGACAGATGCAGGAGCATGAGGGGAGCCCCACCTTGTCCTCACTGTCCTCTGGGCTGCTCCTGCGTCTTTGCTGATCGACTGGCATTGCTGAGCAGCCTTACAATGTAATTCTCAGCTGTGCACTAAAGTAGCAGAAAATGCCCCCCAGCCAGTATATTTCAGTTTCTTAGTTGCCCAGGTAATAGTTCCTGTTACAGTTCCCATTACTTCTGTCTCCTAGAAACAGCTGGTCACTGAGATGCATAGCTGGTGACTATGATGCACATTGTAAGAACCAATCAAAGACAGCCAAGTACTATGCCTCTGTACTTCCCCTTTCAACCCATAAAAACTTCCCTCCCTGAGTCTTCGAGGCCTGACATTTTGAGGGACAAGTATTTTCTCATCCAAGATACAGCCTGTTAGTGCTACAGCAAACAGAAACACCAAAACGACACCCAGGATTTGGACGTGGATTTATTTAATGTCAGACGGGCACTGACAGGGAATCAGTTGTCCCTCAAAATGTAAACAGGGTGTGCTCAGCATCTGTCAGGGGATCAATTTTTTAGAACGGTTCATCCCAGTACAGCGTGTGGCACCTGGACAGTTAGGTCTCGGTCTAAGGTGAGCTGGTCAGCTTTCTTGATCAAAAGGACAGTGACTGTTAGAGCACAGAGGCAAAGGAGGAAGGCAGCCCTTAGAGGCTATTGGGCATTCCCAGGGACTGACAGTCTGAATAATCATATAGAAGCCAGCAGCTCCAAGAAATTTGTGGAGTTTCTTTCTTGTAACCAGTTTCTGCCAGATACTGTAGGAGAGCTTTTGTGCCTTTTTAGCAGGCAGCTTGGAAGTGTCACTAATCAGAAGTGCTTTTTAAAGAGGGAACAAGTTTTTGAACCTCTGGGAGGTTGAGTCCTGGTCAGTTGCAAAGAAGGGCTGGCTGACAGGAGCCAATAGAAGGCAGAGGAAGGCATTCTTAGGTCCAGGCAGGTGTACCAGCAGGCTGTGGGTGGCAGAAGACTGAGGCAACATATACGGAGGGCAATTGCAGCAGCACTGGCAGCTTTGAGATCTTGAACTAGCTCTACAGGCAGGAGAAGTGTACTGTTTGATGTAGGTGGTGGTTGCCTTGGGACAGAGCTTGGTCACCAAAGGGTCATGATTAATAGCAAGCCCCAGGGGTGAGTCCTTTGTCCATACTTCTGGAAAAGAGTCTCTCAAAATTTCAGGGTTATGATTATCGGGCATTTCAGGCTGATGTAGGTGCTATTTTTCCTTCCGGGGTACAGTCAGAGTCAATATCAAGTCCAGGACAGTGGACCCAAGTGTGAGGGAGGCCAGTCACGTCCCAGGAGAGGTATAGGGCACTCAGGCATGTACAGGAGTTCATGTTTGATAAAGTGTCCATCAATCTCACAGGATCCATTAGGCAGAATTTCTTTTCAGTGGGGGCTCCAGTGGGTAACTTCAGTAACTTTAGACATGTTTATTGGCTTCTTGCCTCCCTCTTTGAGGTCTACCAGGAAAGCAGTGTGGTACTGATCTGGGGCTTCTTGGCCTTCTGTCACATTACAGTCCTAGTTTGGATGCACTCAGGGGAGGACTGTTTTCCCCAAGTGTCAGGATCAACCACAGTGGTGGGGATTTTTGACTTTAACCAGGCTTGGGCCCCATCTAAAATGTGGCCGCATTCTTCAGTATTAAACAGTCAGAAGGAGTTGCTCACAGTTGTCCCATATTGGAAGGTGGGTACACAGGTGTGGAGCCAAGGTGGAAGAGTCCTTAAAACCTTATGGCAATTGAGTCCAAGTGAGCTGGCCTTTCAACTCACAATTTTCCCAATTGAACCTTTTGACAGAGGGAACATTGGAAGGCAGAGAGTTCTGCCCCATTGTCTACCAGGAAAGTCACAGGTTCACCCCCGACTTTTGCAATGACTGCAGGCTCTCGGGGGCCCAATTTGATAGAGCTCAGTCTGTCCTAGCTATTCAGGCCTGACAGGAAGCAACTCATTTGTCAGGGCTGACGTCCAATTTTCCTCAGTCAAAATGTGGAACTCAGAAGGAATTGCTGACCATCATCTCAGGTGGGCGTCAGATGACACTGTCTGACCAGGATAGGTGTGTAAGCAGAAAGCTCTGGAGGGAGGGCCTCTGGCCAAATGCAGGCAGTGGCTAGCTGGAACTGGTTCAATTGGCTGGAAGTAGATGAGTCCAGGAGTGAAGCTATAGGTGTTGGCAGCAACTGTGGCAGCTGACAAAGGTGCCAAGGTGGAATTCTTAGGAAGAATGGGCCTCTTTTTCCTTTTTTTTTTTTTTTTCCTTTGAAACACAGGGAGTGGTTTGGTTTCACTTTTAACTCCATAAAATCTTTTTTCCTGCAGTTAGGGACTGTGGGTTTTGACTAATTCCCATCTCTGTCTTCCTATCTGTATGTTGTGTACACTTGAACAATGGCACAAAAAAGGGTGGGTGTGAGCCAATGAGATGGTTCAGCAGTATAAGCGCCTGCCTGGCAAGCGCAAGGGCCCGAGTTCGACTCCCGGAACCCACATACGAAAAAAGGGCTGGTGATATCACTCAGCAGCACAGGCGCCTGCTGGTGGGAGAGGTCCTGAGGTCGACCCCCGGTACCTACAAAAAAAAAAAAAAAAGGTGGGTGCCCATCAGAGAGAGAGACCATTCAGAGTCCTGCGTGTCCATGCCCTTCACAGGGACTTAGGCATGCCTTAGCTAAGGAGGGTGTGAGGCCTCTGTTATGCCATATGTCAGTCACCATGGAACTGCAGGTGGGGGCCCAATCAGCCACCATGAGCAGTGCTTCCCAGTCTTGGTGAACAGATGGAGCAGCCTATTGCTTACGCTGTCCTTTCGACTCACTCACACTTTCATTCAGCAGGCACTCAGAGGTTAAACATTCCAACCCCCTTCCCTCAAGGGTAGTCCTGACTAACGAGAGGTGATCAAGCTCTCCTCCTGCTCAAGCTGAGCAGAACTGCCAGACAGACTACCTGGGGTGCACCTGGGGTTCTTACTAGAATCAGGCAGGCAGACAGACAGACAGTTTGCATCCTCCTCCGTTTGGGGTCTGATGTGAGCCTCTTGAGCGGGGAGCCAGCTATCCTCCTCCAGACCTCTGAGGGGACTCAACGGCACACCTTCCCGTCGGGACCTGGAGAGGTCCTTACTCCATCCTCGAAGGCTACGATCAGTGACCAAAGAGGTCAGCAGAGTTGGTCTTCCTGGCCGACACACCAGATGCAAGGGCAAGCAGAAACACCAAAATGACATCTAGGATTTGGAGGCAGATTTATTTACTTCAACAGGCACTGATCAGGATCATTCCCAAAATATCAGGCCCCAATCTCTGGTGGTCTAGGGCTTTTATATGATGCACAAGCAGGAAGTACAAAGGAGGTACAAAGGTGAGACAGAATAGCCTGGCAGTTCTTCTGCTTAGCTAGCAGGGCGAGATCATCAGTTACAAGGGTAGATTAATGACCATCAGTTACAAGACTAGATTAATGACCACAAAGCTGGGTACAATCAAGTATCCTGTATGTTCGGTTACCCTCTCATGGTTACAGGAGTCAAGAAAGTAATTACAAAGCCATCAAGCAGTTACACAGCTGGGCAGTTTAAAAAGAACAAAGTTTTAAAAAGAACAATTTCTCTTGTACAGTTTTTCCCTTTCAATTAGAATTAGCATAGTTTGGGTGTGGCTGAATGGATTTACTAAAGAGAGAAGCCCCACCCTGGGTGTGGGTGGCACCACCCAAAATGCTTGTAGCCCAGATAGGATGACACGGAGAGGCAGGCTGCTGCTTCTGCTGCTGCTTTCCTGCTTGCTGCCTCCTACCTGCTCTGTTTCTCCTCTCCAATGCCTGTCTGCCATGCTGCACTGCCTTGGAGCCAGCCAACTATGGACTGAAACCTCTACAACTGTGAGCCAAAATAAACATTTCCTCCTTCAACTTTCGATGTCAGGTATTTTGTCTCAGCAATGAGGAAAGTAACTAAGACACCCAGTATTTTTTCTGTCATTAACCAACTAATAATAATGAATAATATTTATTCAACACCTTCTCTGTGTCAATAACTTGGCAATTTATATGAGCTAACTTATTTAATCCTCACAATAATCCTAGGAGGCAGATACCTTTCTTTCTCTATTTTACACTGAAAAAGATAAAGTTGTTATTTTGACAGCTCCCATTCTATAAAATGTAACTGTCCAGAGCTGGATCTGGTCAAATGTGTTAGGTCTAATTTTGTAACTATTAGATTTCCAACTCTAATCATGCTGGAAGTTGTTGTTAATCCATTCTACAATGATGTCCATACTACTAATTTGTAATGTAATGAATAATGGTAGAGCATAAATCTCATCCTCTTATTCCATAGTAGACTTCTAAGCATGCATGAAGTATTTTAATTCTTATTATTCATATTAAAATTAACTTTTAGTTGGTGGGAGTGTCGACTGGTGCAGCCACTGTAGAAATCAGTGTGGAGATTCCTCAAAAAACTAGGACTGGGGCTGGTGAGATGGCTCAGCAGCGTGGGCGCCTGCCTGGCAAGCGCGAGGGCCCAAGTTCAACTCCCAGAACCCACATACAAAAAAAGGGCCGGTGATATCAGTCATAGGCACGGGAGCCTGCTGGCACGCGAGGTCCTGAAGTCGACCCCCGGTACCCACAAAAAAAAAAAAAAAAAACTAGGACTGGAGGTCCCATTTGATCCAGCTATTCCACTTCTGGGTATCTTCCCAGAAGAATTAAAAACATCGTACCACAGCGATATATGTGCACTCATGTTTATAGCAGCACAATTTGTAATAGCTAGATCATGGAAACAACCCAAATGCCCATCAACTGAGGAATGGATAAAACAGATGTGGTATTTTTATACAATGGAATACTACTCAGCCATAAAGAAAGATAAACTGGAGACTTTTATAGGTAAATGGATGCAACTTGAGAAAATACTCATAAGTGAAATTGTTTCTGCATCTTCTAATCTGTTCCATTCATCTTCAGGTCTGTTTTTTTGCCAATACCACACTGTTTTTATCACAGTAGCTTTATAGTATAATGTCAAGTCAGGCATTGTGATGCCCCCTGCCTTGCCTTTGTTGCCCAGAATTGCCTTTGCTATTCTAGGTCTCTTCTGATTCCAAATGAATTTTAGGATTGTTTTCTCTAATTCTGTGAGATATGCTGTTGGAATTTTGATTGGAATTGCATTAAATCTGTATAACAATTTTGGAAGTATGGCCATTTTCACTACATTGGTTCTTCCTATCCAGAAGCAAGGGATATCTTTCCATTTTCTGATATCCTCTTCAATCTCCTTTTTCAGAGTACTGTAGTTTTCAGTGTAGAGGTCTTTTACATCCTTTGTGAGGTTGATTCCTAGGTATTTCTTTTTTCTTTTTTTTTTTTTTTTTTGATGTTATTGTGAAAGGTATTGTTTCCCTAATTTCTCTTTCAGTAAGTTTGTTATTTGTGTACAGAAAGGCTATTGATTTTTGAGAATTGACTTTGTATCCAGCTACATTACTGAATTTGCTTATGAAATCTAGCAATTTTTTAGTGGAGTTTTTGGGGCTTCTATGTAGAGTATCATGTCATCTGCAAATAATGATAATGTAACTTCTTCCTTTCCAATCATAATTCCTTTTATTTCTTTCTTTTGTCTAATTGCTCTGGCTAAGTTTCCAGGACTATGTTGAATAAGAGTGGGGACAGTGGACATCCTTGTCTTGTTCCTGATTTTAGAGAGAAGGCTTTCAGTTTTTGTCCACTTAGTATGATATTGGCTGTTGGTTTCTCATAGATAGCTTTTATCAGATTGAGATAAAGACCATCTATTCCAATTTTCTGTAGGGTTTTTATCATGAACAGGTGCTAGACTTTGTCAAAAGCTTTTTCTGCATCTATTGAGATGATCATATGATTTTTGTCTTTGGTTCTGTTAATATGGTGTATTACATTTATTGATTTATGTATATTGAACCATCCCTGCATCCCTGGGATGAATCCAACTTGGTCATGGTGTATAATCTTCTTGATGCTTTGCTGCATTCTGTTTGCCAGTATCTTATTGAGGATTTTTGCATCTATGTTCATTAGGGAGATTGTCTGTAGTTCTCTTTCTTAGTTGGGTCCTTCTCTGGTTTTGGTATAAGGGTAATGCTTGATTCCAGGAATGAATTTGGGAGTATTGCTTCCCTTTCAATTGCATTAAAAAGTTTGAGAAGTAGGGGTGTTAGGGCTTCTCTAAGTTTCTTGTAGAATTCGGCAGTGAATCCATCAGGGCCTGGGCTTTTCTTTGTTGGGAGGTTTTTAATTACATCTTCGATTTCATTGGTTGATATTGATTTATTTAGGATTTTTAAATCTTCTTGATTCAGCTTTGGTAATTCATACGTATCTAGGAATGTGTCCATTTCTTCTGCATTTTCCATCTTAGTAGAATATAAATTTTCAAAATAGGTATAGATGATCTTCTGGATTTCTGCAGGGTCCATCATGATATCACCCTTTTCATTTTCAATTGCATGGATATGAGTCTTTTCTTTTTTTAATAAGGTTGGATAAGGGTTTGTCAATCTTATTTATTCTTTCAAAGAACCAACTCTTTGATTCATTGATTCTTTGTATTGCTTTTTCAGTCTCCAATACGTTAATTTCTGTCTGATCTTTATAATTTCTTCCCTTGTATGAGCTTTTGGCTTAGCCTGCTCTTCTTTTTCTAGAAGTTTGAGGTTCACCATTAAGTTGTTTATTTGCACTTGCTCTATTTTCCTGATATAGGTATTTAATGCTATAAATTTCCCTCTTAGGACTGCTTCCATTGTATCCCATAAGTTCCCGTATGTTGTACTGTCATTACCGTTCAGTGGTAGAAAGTGTCTAATTTCTTCTTTAATTTCATCTGTGACCCATTGGTTGTTCAGGAGGGTGCTGTTTAATTTCCATGTGTTTAGGGAGTTTTTGTGATTTCTTTTGCCATTGTTTTCCAATTTCATTGCACTATGGTCTGATAATATGCATGGGATAATTTCAATTCCTTTGCATTTACTTAAGCAGGTTTTATGAGCTAGTATGTGGTCTATTTTGGAGAACGTCCCGTGTGCAGCTGAGAAGAATGTGTATTCTGATGTTGTTGGGTGGAACACTCTGTAGACATCTATTAAGTCCATTTGTTCAAAAGTTTGGTTCAGTTCTACTATTTCATTATTGATTTTTTGTCTAGTTGATCTGTCTTTTTGTGAGAGTGGAGCATTGAGATCCTGCAATATAATTGTATTAGTGCTTATTTGATTTTTCATGTCCTTTAATACTTATTTTATATAGCTGGGTGCACTGATATTTGATGCATATATATTTATGATCGTTATCTCTTCCTCTTGGATTGTTCCCTTTACAAGGATGTAATGACCGTCTTTATCTCTCTGAATCATTCTTGGCTTGAAATTCACTTTGTCTGCAAAAAGAATAGCAACCCCTGCTTTTTTCTGGGTTCCCGTGGCATGGAGTATTGTTTTCCATCCTTTGACTTTCAGTCTATGAATTTCTTTCTGAATTAAATGTGTCTCTTGTATACAGCATATTGTTGGATCTTGCTTCTTGATCCATTTTGTCAGTCTGTGCCTTTTGATTGGTGAAATGAGGCCATTAACATTGATGGTTAAAACTGATATGTATTGTCTTATACCTGTCATGTTATTTTCCTGTTGTTGGTTCCCCCTCTTTTTTCCCCCCTCCTTCTGTTTAATTATCTGCCCTGCCTGGTGGATTTCTTCTGTTGGGGTTCCTGGAGTTGTAGTCCTTATCTCCTTCTAGAATGTCCTCCAGAACATTTTGGAGTGCTGGTTTGGTGGTCATAAATTTTCTCAGATGTTCTTTGTCAGGAAAGTATTTTATTTCTCCATCAATTTTGAAAGATAGTTTTGTGGGGTACATCAATCTGGGTTGAAAGTTACTTTCTTTTAGAGCTTGAAATACTTCATTCCAAGCTCTTCTTGACTTGAGGGTTTTTGCTGAAAAGTCAGCTGTGCTTCTGATGCGTTTTCCTTTATAGGTGATTTGTCTCTTTTCCCTAATAGCTTTTAACATTCTGCTCTTCTGTTGAATTTCTGGGATCTTGACTACGATATGTCTGGCTGAAAATTTTTTTTTTAATCATGGCTAGTTGGAGTTCTATAAGCCTCATTTATATGAAGATCAAATTCTTTTTCTCTACCAGGGAAATTCTCTGTGATAATGTCTGTGAACAGGGTCCTGATGTCCTTTATGCTATCTCCTGCTTTTTCATTGATTCCAATTACTCTTAAGTTATTTCTCTTTGTGTTGTCTAGCAGCTGCTAGATTGATTTTTCATGGTCCTTTGTTATTTTTAAGAATTCTTTCTTTTCATAATCACTAATCGCAAGCCTGTCTTCTATATCTGACATCCTGTCCTCACATTGGCTTAATCTGCTACAAATATTTTCAATGGAATTTTTGTTCTCCTGGATATCTGCTTGAATCTGCCTTATGGATTCCATTTCTTTCCTATGCTGAGCATTCATGGTTTCCATCATTTTCTTAAGCTTGTCTATTTTTTTGTCTGTGTCTGCTCTAGCGTCCTTAAGCATGGTCTTTATCGTGGACATTATCTCTGCAGTTATCTGTGAAATTATTTCTGATTTCATTTTTTCCAGGGCCTCATTCAGTTGCTTTGTTGTCACCACTTCAGAGATGCCAGGTGGGTGGCTTTCGGATTGTCCCACCTCACTGCCCCCTAGGTTTGCCTTTGGTGAATTGGATGTGTGGGGTAGCATCTTGTTTAAGTGTCATCTCATTTTCTTTTCTTTCTTTAGTTTAATTCCTGTGGTGATGTTTGTAAATTATCTATGGTAGGTTGCTTTATTGCTGTGTTTAAAATCTTTAGGAGATGACTACTTCTCTGTGGTATCTTCCAGGCGTAGTTTATTTTTGGTTTTTGAGCCTGCTGCAAGATCCTACCTCTTCAATTTGTTGGGTATAAGAAGTTGCTGCCTGTTTGGCCCAGTCTTTGGTTCTTTGGTACTGTACCACTGTATTTTCTGTGACCCTTAGTCAATCTCAGTCATGGAATACCAGGAAGAAAAGCTGTTTAGATCAATTATGTCACTTTTGGCTATTATGGTACCTAAAGCATCAAACACAGCCTAGAGAATGACAGTCTGAGCTAACCAGTTATTTGCCACTTTTAACCATATAATGTAGAGTTGCAGTTATACAACAAAATCTAAAACACACTAGAAAAATTATATGCAGTATATAAGTCCTTAATATGTCAATTTTGCCCTCAGGAGTTTAAATTTAAAATGAATTAAGGAGGAAATAGAGAATTGGAAGAAGAGGAAGGAATTAGATGTACGGCAGGAGGACCAAGAGGGAATCCCATTGACATTGGGAAACTGGTGTAGAGGACTGGGAAAAAAAGAAGGAAGGGATAAAAGGAAGAACAGATCAGAACCACAATCACAAGGAGGTTAGAGGCTCTGTTTACCCTCATATAAAAACCAGATAGAATAATGAAGGAAAGTGCAAACAGACAGACAAAAACAAAAATGAAGACAAAAACAAAACAAGCAAACAAACAAAAAATCCCAACAAGAAAAACAGAAACAAAAAACCTTCACCGGAACAAAAAATGAATGAGAGAAAAAGAAGAGGAAAAAAAAGGAGAATCAGTTCCAGGTGTTGCCTCTGCTGTAGGCAGGCACCGTGTGGTGACAGAGTCCTGTTCCGTGCAGGTCCGTCCCAGCAAGCAGCAGCAGCCCTTTGGCAGAGCAGTAGCCTGCACTCTCCCCGGAGACCAGGCTCGTCCGCCTGCCGCCGTCAGCGCACTTTCCGCGGGCCTGAGAGCCGCAGCGCTGCGCTGAGTCCCGAGCGCTGGGTTTTCCCGCTGCACTGAGTTTCGCTGACCCCCCCAATGGCGCCCGGCCAATTGCTCTCTCGGGCTGGTCGGCTGCGCCTCCGAGGCACTCACCCCGGCCAGCACAGTCCTTCACTGCTCCCCTGCACTGCTGCTGTCTCGTGTTCCTCAGCGGAGGCCCCCGGGGGCGCCGGCTGTCATCGTGGGTCCGCAGATTTGAGCTTCTCTCGCGCTGTGGTTCCTGGCACAGGGAGAAGTCGCCCATGGTCTCCTCCTTCCTCTTCCTCGAAACCACTCTTCACTGGCTCCGTGGGTCCCAAACTGCGCCTCAGAACTTTCCTGGGTCCAGGGGAGGCACCTCCCTCCCTCCTGCGCTCTCCCGGTCACTATATTCCGGTGGCCCAAGGGTAACTTTTAGAGAGTTTCGCTGCCTGCTTCTTACAAATCCACCATCTTTTCTTGAAGCCCCCCAGGTTTTTAATTTAAAATCTCAAATATAAAACAATTATTTGGTTACTTTTCAGTTGGAATCACGGGGCCCTTCTAATACACCAATTTATCTAAAACATCTAAATACAGATAATTCCTTTTAAAAATATATTGATATTGGCTACATGCACCACCCCGGATGCAGACTACACAGAGCGGCAGCAGCCCGCACACCACGCTGCGCTTCCCTTCCAAAGGGCGGCAAAGTAAGGACAGAACTGTAGATTGTGGATGAAGCCAGTACCGAGGAAGAGAATTTTTGGAGTTTGATGTTTTTTCTCCTTTTTCTCTTTCTCTGTTTTTTCCTTTTATTTTTCTTCCTTTTTTTTTCCAGCATTTTGTTCTCTTTCTTTTTTGTTCTTTCATTGTTCATTCTCTCAGTGACTGTTTTCTAATACTGTTAATTTCCTTTCCCTCCTCAATAGAATCCCTATCTCACTTCTCTCTGCTCATCTTTCATTGATAAATTTTCCAAGTTTTGCTTTTTTCATTCTCCAGTTCCCTACCCTCTACCTTTGCTAGAATAACTAAGTACAAAGCTGTGTGAATCTTTAGAAATAGCTAGTTTACTCTATGCTTGTTATTGAATACTGTTCTATTGTTAGTAGAGGTAAATAGAGGTAAAGTAGTTCCACTGAGGTATTTACTGTAGTTCAATATTTGGCTTGTCTGTGTTTATACTGTAACATAGATCTCCTTCGTATGGTTAAAGGTGGCACATTATTAGTTCTTAGTGTATGTCCATATCCAGTTTGTCTTTGATGCTGCCATTGTTGCCGATTTTGTTTCTCCAGCCAAGGCAACATCGTTGTTGCTAATAATTGGCTTTCCCCAGAAGCCAGTATCAGGATTGCCTGTGTGTCATTAACAGTACCGCAGCCCCTTCCGAGATAATGGTGCTGGGCCACATAAAATGAAAACTCTCCTTCCAAATGAACAAGGGTAGTTGGATCCTGGGACAGAGGTGAAGGCCAATAGTTAGCAGTGCTCGGAGAGTGTTGCTGAAAAATGAGCATTCACTAAAGAGGTCGCCATACCAGCAAGAAAGTCTCCCATTATAATCAACCCACAAGCCTCACCTCAAAAAAACAAAAAAAAAAAGTATAGAAAGATGAGAAGACAAGGCAATAAAATGTCTCCAAAATCTCTCAATTCCCCCAAAACTGATCCATGTGGCATCAAAGGATGCCAGGGGCTGACCAGACCCCTGAATACCTGACAGGGGAACACTGGGGAATAAAGAAAGATGAAAGACAAAAGTTAGGTGCAAGGGGGGCCGGGAAGCACTTGTCTGTAGTGGACAAGCACAGCAATCTCGCGGTTGACCTGCTTTCATTAGGAAGCAAGAAGCGCAGGGGGAGGGTAGCACGCGTTTCATGGATCAGCAACTATAGAGAATGGCAGGATAAGGAATAAGTTAAGGAGGAACCAGATTTTCTCTATACCCAGATGCCTGTATTTTACAACTGTCCTCAGCAGGTGCTCTGAGGAGTGCTGGGTAATCAGCATTCCGCCCATAGCCAGGGGCACGAGGCCTTCCGTACACCTCCCTGTTCCTGAAGCAAGGTCACACTGACCTCGGGACTGCAGGGGGGTGGGGGGCTTAAGTCACATAGTCAGGCCCCCCATAATCTATTACATAGCCTGGTCACCAACAGAAGGAGAGGAAATCAAAAGCAACACAGCTGAATTATTTGAAAGGATAACAGAGGTGATAATAAAACACATCAATAATGGGCCTAATTACCAAAATGATCAGCAAGACAATACAAAATGATACAAAGCATGAATGAGCAGCAGAGAAAAGAATTACAGTCCATAAAAAAGACCAAACGGAAGTTCAGGAGGTTAAAAATTCCATCAAAACTATGGGCAGCAGAATGACCAGTGTGAGAAGAGTCTCAGAACTAAAAGATATGGCTGTTGTCAGTGATGAGTTAATGAGCTATTCCTTTAAAACAAGGGACATGAAAAATGGACCCAACAGCTGCTAGACAATGCAAAGAAGGCTGAAACTAATTGGAATTTTTGTAAAATCAGAAGACATCACAAATGGCATAAGAAACCTATTTACTGAAATAATATCAGAAAACTTTCTAAACATAAGGAAAGAATTTAACATACAGAAAAATGGGGCATCTAGAACACCAAATAACCACAATTAAGAAAGAACCATGACACATCACACTGAAAATCCCAAAAGTTCAACAAAGGAACAGAATCTTAAAAGCTGTTACAGAGAAAAGGAATGAATCACTTATCAGGGTGAACCCTTTAGAATTACAGCAGATGTGTCAGTGCAACCTTAAAGACCACGAGAGCACACAGTAAAGTGTTCCCAGCCCTGAAAGAAAACAAGTTCCAACCCAGACAGTACACCTGCAAAATTATGTTTCAAAATTGATGGAGAGGCTAGGCTTGGTGGCGCATGCCTGTAATCCCAGCACTCGGGAGGCTGAGGCAGGAGGATCACTGTGAGTTCAGAGCCAGCCTGGGCTACACAGTGAGTTCAAGACCAGCCTGAACTGCATACTGAGACCCTGTCTCCAAAAGAAAAGAAAAAAAAATTAGCAAGAGTAATCAGGCAAGAAAAAGACATAAAAGGAATATACATAGGGAAGGAAGAAGTCAAATTATCATTATTTGCAGGTGATATGATCCTCTACACAGAAGACCCAAATAATTTCACTAAAAGAATCCTAGAATTAACCACATTTAGCAATGTGGCAGGATACAAAACAACACACAAAAATCAGTAGAATTGCTGTACACCAATAATGAACACGCAGAGAAAGAAATTAGGAAAAAATACCATTCACAATAGCATGAAGGAAAGTTAAATACTTAGAAATTAACATAATCTTGGAAGTGAAAGGTCTTGTAATGAAAATCAGAGTACTCTGAAAAATGTCAAAAAGGACATCAGAAAAAAGAAAGATATCCCTGTTTCCAGATAGGTAAGAACAAACATAGTCAAAACAGCCATACTAAAAAATTGATAGAGAAATTCAATCCAATATCAATCAAAATGCCAACATTCCTCACCAAACCAGAGACAATAATCCTAAAATTCATATGGAGCCAGGAAAGACCCAGAAGAGCGAAAGCAAGCCTGTGTAACAATAGCAGAGAGGGAGGCTTCACAATCCTGGATTTGAAGTTATACTACAAAGCGATTAAATAAAAAAATACAGTGATTAAAAAAAAAATAGCAGGATAGCGGCAACAAACACGTGGAGCAGTGGGACAGAGCAGGAGATGCGGAAGCAAGCCCAGGCGCGGTCAGCTACGATCGCGGAGGAGGGGAAGACGCCCGGAGGAAAGGCCGCCGCTCTGACAACCGCGCCGCGGGCGCTGCTTCTCCGCGCGGGAGGCCGAGCCTGGGTCCGTGCGCCTCGCTGCGTGCGCAGCCGCCCAGCGCCGCCCCGGACGCGGGACAGCCGCACCGAGCGCAGCGGGTGACGGTCCTGGGGAGCCTCTCGGCCTCCCCCGTGCGCTCGTGGGACCCCGAGACCCTGCGCCCGGTTCCGGGCTCCGGGCAGCGCCAGAGCGAGACGCTACGACCTCCGCGCGGCGCTGAATCTCCGCGGCTCTCCGCGGCTTCCCCAGCCGATGACTCGGGCTCTCCTCTCCCAGCGCTGCGAGTCACCGCTCACCATTCCTTCCGCGGCCAGGGTTAGGACGCGTGGCTCCCATCGGCGCCGGAGGAGGATCTCCAGGGGTTGCCCAAGGCGTTCACCAGGGCCCTGCACACATCGACAAGCCTACCTCCCTGTGATTAGGCAGCTCCGCTACGAAACAGCGAGCCGCGCCTTGCTGCCCGGCGCTTGGACACGGAGGCCCAGAAGTTTAGAGCTGAGCTGGTCCGTGCTGTGTCCCTGGAAAGGATCTCCTGCTGGGAGCTGAGGGATCTGGATGCAGAGCCCGGAGTTCTGTGCTGTGGTGGTAAAGAAACCCTCTATTTCCATGAAGATCGATCTTTGGGGCACTCAGAACTTTCAAGGCCAAATGCCAGGCATGGTGGTGCACGCCTGCCATCCCAGCGCTCAGGAAGCTGTGGCAGGAGGAATGCCAAGAGTTCAAGGCCAGTCTGGACTACATAGTGACACACTGTCTTAAAAAAAAAAAAAAAAAAATTGAGGCCAAGGTGAACAGGAAATGCTAGAAAAGAAAATTTTAAAAAGTGAAAATGGTTGGTCATGAGGAGGAAAAACAAAAGCGTATGATGTCTCTGAATCTAAAAGAAAAAATTATTTCAAGAAATAGAGTTTTGGGGCCGGTGAGATGGCTCAGCGGCATAAGCTCCTGCCTGGCAAGCGCGAGGGCCCAAGTTCGACTCCCAGAACCCACATACGAGAAAAGGGCCGGTGATATCACTCAGTGGCACGGGCGCCTGCTGGCCCGCGAGGTCCTGAGGTCGACTCCCGCTACCCACAAAAAAAAAAAGAAATAGAGTTTTATCAATTATTGTCAAATACTGCCCCAAGAAAGGAACAGTAAGTTGAGCACACAGGATAACTACTGGGTTTAGAAGAATTAGTACCTGAAAGAATGAATCCTCAGTGGGGCAGGTGAAATGAAATCCTTGGTTGGAAGGGGGTTAAATAGAAACAGGGAAAAAAAGCAAGAAGGGTGAGTATATGTCAGTGCTCACTAGAGAAACAGTTAATGCGAGATATACAAATACATAAGAGTTTGCAAGACTGGCTTAGGGTGGCCTCCCGTAGTCAGGTGTGGAGGAGTGCAAAAGGGCTCTCTGTGCTCTGGAGACCCGAAGGATCCTGTCACAGGCCTGGAGCTCGCTGCAGTGTCCCGTGGGAGTCCGTGTCAGGAAGCCGAGGGCTCTGCGATGGACGCTGAAGGGTCTGCGCTGGAAGCCAGGAGATGATTTCAAGCTAAAGGTGAAAGCTGGAGCTCCTCTGAAGAAACAGACGCAAGCCTACTGTTGATTACTGTCACTCACACCCGGGTTGGGTCTTCTGTCTTCAGTACATCCCCTCTGCCGCAAAAACAAACAAAACAAATAAACAAACAAACAAACAAAAAACCAGAAAAACTTAACCTGCTGGAAGATAAATAGGTACAACTCTTGAAGACATAGGCATAGGCAAAGACTTTCTAAACAGAACACTACACTGGACATGGTGGTGCACATCTGTAATCCTGGCACTCGGGAAGCTGAGGCAGGAGACCACAAGTTCGAGGCCAGCCTGGGCTACATAGTGAGTTCAAGATGAGCCTGAATGACATGACAAGACCCTGTCTCAAAATAAACAAATGAATCCCAATGGCACAAGAAATAACACCGAGAATCAACAAATGAGATCATATCAAATTAAAAAGCTTCTGCACAGCAAAAGAAAACCAACAGAGTAAAGAGACAACCTACAGAAAGGAAAAAACATTTGCCAGCTATTCCTCAGACAGAAGAGTAATATCTAGAATATATAAAGAACTCAAGGGCCAGTGAGATAGCTCAGCGGCTTACATAGCTGCCTGGCAAGCACAAGGTCCTGAGTTCGACTCCCGATACCCACATAAAGGAAAAAAAGGGCCAGTGATATCGCTCAGCAGCACAAGCGCCTGCCTGCAAGCGTGAGGTCCTGAGTTCAACCCTCGGTACCCACAAAAAAAAAAAAAATTAGACCCACCCAATTTAAAGATCCAATCAAGAAATGAGCAAACAAAATATATAAACATTTCTCAGAAGTACAAATGGCCAATATATACATGGAAAAATGTTCATCACCTCTGTTCCCAGAGAAATACAAATTAAAAACCACACTAAGATTTCATCTTACCCCAGAAAGAATGGTCATCATTGAGAAATCAAATAATAACAAATGCTGGTAAGGCTGTGGGGGAAAAAAGGAGCCATTCTACATTGTTGGTGGGACTGTAAAGTAGTACAACCACTATGGAAATCAGTATGGAGATTCCTCAAAAAACTAAAGCTAGAAATTCCATTTGACCCAGCTATTCCCTCTGTAGTATCTTCTCAAAAGTATTGAAGTCATTATATTATAGTGATACATGCATATGCATGTTTATAGCAACACAAATCATAATAGCTAAATCTTGGAAGTGGCCTTCATGCCCATCAACAGATGAATGAATAAAGAAAATGTGGTATTTATATACAATGGAGTACTACTCTGCCATAAAAAGGATAAACACATCCTTTGTAGGAAAATGGAAGTACGTTCAGACCATAATGTTAAGTAAAATAAGCCAGGCACAAAATCTTAAACATCACATGATTTCTCTTATATGAAACACCAAAATTAAAGAGCAAAATAAAGAGTAGATAATAAAAAGTAGGGAGATAGACTTTTCTCAGAAGGGAGGGGATTAGGAGATAGAGGGGTGAAGGGGTTGAAAAAAAGAATGAAGATGTGTCGTGTGCATGTACCAATCCCCCGAGGATGTAATCATTAAGTGTTGGAAACATGTACCAATAAAAAATAAAAACTGGAAAAAAAATGAAATTGTTTGATTTACCTAATTATTTTTACATCTAATTCCAAATTTTCCCAAAGCTGAAAATGTGTCTGTCTACTAAAGAAAAATTATATACACGTAATTTTGGATTTGCTTTCTCAAGCTAGTTTGGAGAAATATTTTCTCAGCTAGATGAAGCTGCACATCAGCAAGAGACTTGCGACAGATTTTTGAGCTCCAGTGCTAGGGACGTCAGAAAACCATCTCGTAACTGTGCGCTCACGGTTCTCAGAGGGGTGGTGTTTCTTTGACTGGGAGGGCGTAGTAGTGCTGGGGGTTGAACCCAGGGCCTTGCGCATGCTAAGTGTGCCCTCTACCACTGTGCTGCACCCCTAGCCATGAGCCCACGATTTAATGGACACTATCTGACAGGAATGGCTGTCAGTGCCTTAGTGACAGCAGAATCAGGGGTTGTTTGGCTAAACCTAGAAGAGAGAGAGGTCCAAGCAATATAGACGGAATGTTGCACAAGAAGAAATTTTATGTGGTGAAAGAAGCTGAGGAATTTCAGGACAGAAAAATCCAATATTCTAATATTCAGTTACCCTACCAGTGTTCAACGGGATTATGACACCTTTTTGGGGTTTTTTGTTGTTTTTATTTTGTTTTGGTACTGGGGATTGAACCTGGGGAGCTCTGAGCTCTCCCCTCCACCTTTCTGGAGAGAGCTTTTTTTTGGTTTTTGGTTTTTTATATTTTTGTTTTGAGTCAGGTAATGGCCCTGAAACTCACACGGGGCCCAGACTGGCCTCGCACTCACGCTGGTCCTCCTGCCTCGGCTTCCTGATTGAATTTGATTGAGACAGTCTTGATGAGACCTCAGCCTCTTCTCACGAGGGAGGCACCAGGTTCTCCTGAATTTGTCTTGATAGCACCAAGAATTTTGCATGTGGGTCTCTCTCAGGAAGCAGAATCTTTTGCTAATTTTTTATCATGATTATTTGTTTAATAACCCTTTGAATGTAAAGATTTTTTATTTAAAGATTTTAAATTAGTATTTTGTGTGGGGCTCTGCTCATAGGGACCCATGCATCTGATGCCTGGTGAACTCAGTCGGATCACAGAGTAAAAGAAAAAAGGAAACAAGGGGCTCCATCTCCTCAGGAAGACCCAAAAACTGGGCTTCGGGGTTTATTTCCCACTTTTAATTACGATTCATTAACTCTGTGTCTCTAAGCCATAAACAGATTTCTTGTTTTTGTATTGGGGTTTGAACCCAGAGCCTTGCACATCCCAGACAGGGAGGGCTGAGCGGCATCCCAGCCGCTTTCGATTTTGAGATGAAGTCTCAATAACTGTGGTTAGAAGCGTGAGCCCCCGCACCCAGCTTACCTAAACAGACTTTTCGAGAAATAGTGGGTACTGCGCTTACTTTATTTTCCCCCACGTCCAGGTGTTTTATTAGAAAAGGAATGCAGATGAGGAAAGGAGTGTCAGGTGCCCCGCTCCTGTGCCCCTGCTTCCGGGAGCTCTGTCCAGCACGGCCTCTTCTGGCCATGGCCACTACTGCCCCACAGGAGGGCCAGGGAGTGCTCGGTGAGTGGGACAAAAGCCTGTGGCTGCGGTGAGCTGTTCCGCTGACCCCGTTCTGAGGGCTGCTTCCAGCTGCGGCCAGAACTGACAGTGCGCTGAGTGTGCGTAGCTGCACGCGAATGCACTGCTGTGGGCTCGGTGGGTGTGGGTGCACAGTTACGTGATTTCCGCCTGGGAGAGAACATTTCGTGTACTATTGAGCAGAACTGTAGTAATAAGTATTTTGTTCTACTGTCAAGGAACACAGCACCCTCTGCATCCCCCAGCCCCACATGAAAAGCCTTTCTGCCAGGCGTGGTGCGCATGGCTCTAATCTCAGTACTTGGGAGGCTGAGGCAGGAGGATCGCCATGAGTTCAAGGCCAGCCTGAACTACATAGTGAGACCCCATCTCAAAAGAGAGAGAGAGAGACAGAGAGAGAGAGAGAGTCTTTCCCCATGGAGTGGGAGATTCTGGACCCTGGGACAGGCTGTGTCGCCTGCACAGTGAAAACCGAGGACGTGATGTTGGGGATGTAGCTCAGTGGTAGAGCACTTTTCTAGCATATCCAGGCCATTGGTTTGACCTCCAGCACTGCCAAAACAAAATGAAAAACCTGCAAAAATCCAAGAATACGGCATTATTGCCAAATAAAGGAGAGGTATTCATTTTGACATTGTATATCATATAAAACATGCCCATTTTTCTTCAACACGATGGTATGATGATCAGCTTTGTATTCCCATTTTGAGTTTTTTCCATTTTTTATGTAATCATGTACAACATGTGAGACTGAGTTAATAAGGTGCTGTGAGTTGATTGATGTCCCTTCGAAGTTTGTATGTTGACTTACTATCCTTTACTACCCCTTACTACACCTTACTACCCCTTACTACCCCTTACTTCCCCTTACTACCCCTTACTACCCCTTACTTCCCCTTACTACCCCTTACTACCCCTCACTACCCCTCACTGTCCCTTACTACCTCTCACTGTCCCTTACTACCTCTCACTGTCCCTTACTACCCTTTACTACCCCTTACTACCCCTTACTGTCCCTTACTATCCCTTACTTCCCCTTACTACCCCTTACTACCCCTTACTGTCCCTTACTACCCCTTACTTCCCCTTACTGTCCCTTACTACCCCTTACTACCCCTTAATTCCCCTTACTACCCCTTACTTCCCCTTACTACCCCTCACTACCCCTCACTACCCCTCACTACCCCTCACTACCCCTCACTTCCCCTTACTATCCCTTACTATCCCTTACTACCCCTTACTACCCCTTACTACCCCTTACTATTCCTTACTACCCCTTACTACCCCTTACTGTCCCTTACTACCCCTTACTACCCCTTACTACCCCTTATTCTCCCTTACTCTCCCTTAGTTCCTCGGAGTATGACGTTATTTGGACATAGTGTCTTTATAGAGGTAATAAAGTTAAGATTTCATTAGGATGGGATGAAATTCAATGTGACTAGTGTTCTTATTTAAAAGGGGAGATTTAAACCAGGTGTGGTGGTGGTTACCTGTAATCTCAGCACTTGGAGGCTGAGGCAGGAGGACCACCATGAGTTTGAGGCCAGCATGAGCTACAAAGTGAGTTCAAGGCCAGCCTGAACTGCATAGCGAGACCCTGTCTCAAATAAATAAATAAATAAATAAATAAATAAATAAATAAATAAATAAATAAATAAATAAATCTGTCTGAGGCCCAGTTTATCCCACAGCCTAAAGGCACTCAAGCCTCGATGAAACAGAACGATCCCAGAGTTAAGGAAAAGGCGTCCGAGATAATATTCCCAAGCCTCCTTGCATTTAGGTGAGCACCTAATTCTGGCCAGTGGAATGTAACCCATGGAAATGAAGTTTGTTGCTGCGGTATCAGTACTGGCAAATATCCAAGGGGCCGGGCCGGTGAGATGGCTCAGCGGCATAAGCGCCTGCCTTGCAAGCGCGAGGGCCCGAGTTCGACTCCCGGATCCCACATACGAAAAAGGGGCCGGTGATATCGCTCAGCGGCACGGGCGCCTGTTGGCGCGTGAGGTTCTGAGGTCGACCCCCCGGTACCCACAAAAAAAAAAAAAAAAAAATATCCAAGGGGCCTTTCCCGTACCACCTCCCCCTCCAGAACAACTTCAGAGGTACACACTGACCCTGCCAACTTAGGAGGTCAGATTTAATTTGACAAAGACAAGGACCTGGAATGTGGAGAAAACACTATTCATGGATGCCTGTCCCTCACCCGATTCTGGAGAGAGAATAAGCAAAGAGGCAGAATGAGAAAGTTGTCTTGTGCTGCAGAATCAGCGTCCATGATTCCAACATTCTTTCCTCAATCTTGGAAAAACAGGAAAAACGAAAATACCTTAGTTACACTTATCTTGGTGCCTTAAGTCATGAAAGATGTTGAGAGAGATTTGGTAAATTTAGGGTTAATCAGCTTTGTGTTGGCAGTTTTTTGACAGATTCTCCTTAAATTATTGACATGTCCCCGTGCAGAGTGGAGAGGAATTCAGCCCAACGTTTTAAGGTAATAAAGGATTCAGATACAAAGTGAGGGCAGGGATGTCAAGCTTACACCCTGCTGTTAATTACCCACCAGGCGTCTGTTGGCCCAAGGAAAGAGCCAGTGCTTTTTAGCAAGAACACCTCTAGCGCTGGTCCCAACTGCACTGAGTAGGTGCTCTCTCTAGGAAAGGCACACTGTGAGCAGTGAGTGAGAGGTCGCACTTACTCCTTACCGGGGAACCTCTAGGAAGAATTTGTTACCCTCCTTGCATTCATTCCCAACAGCTAGGGCGCTAAGACGCACATATATTGATAGCTAAGGTGTCCTGTTGCCTTATGCTCATTCCTTTTCCTGCTAGAGATGGTGTAAGAAAATGGCTACTAAGCCAGATGTGGTGGTGCACACCTGTAACCCCAGCACTCAGGAGGTTGAGGCGGGAGGATCACCATGAGTTCGAGTTCAAACAAGATGACATAGTGAGTTCAAGGCCAGCCGGAACTACATAGTGAGACCCTGTCTCAAACAAACAAAAACTCCACAAAATTATACAAGATAATTGTGAAATTCTGACTGAATAACCTCATCAGTCATTGCTGTACTTCTAACATCTAATTGGTCACACAATTTAAGAGGTAGTGGCATGATTTGAGAGTAACATTCTTTCTGAATACTGGAAAATGCCACAAGAAGGCTGTCCCCTTTTGGGGTTTGAAACTTGATCTTTGAGCTCTTTCAAAATTCCTCTGCTGCCTAGATAAAAACCCCTGGGCCTTGTGACCCAGATGAATACATATTAACTTGCTCTAGCCTGCTTATCTCACGTCCTTTGCTGCTAACGCCAGTTTGTGACCGTCATTCTCTCTGTGTCGCCCTTACGTCTTTTGGTGACTCTGCTGCTTTCCAGCATTGTTTCTTTTTCTCCCCCAAACTCCCATGGACAAGACTTCAATCTCATTAAATTGACTCCTTAGCACTTTGAACATTTTCTTCTCTTTTTTTTCAACATTTTCATATTGTCGTTACATATAATAAATTTCATATTGTACATTCCTTAAGAACAAGAATAATACATTTACTACACATGATAGCCTTTTATATTTTCATATCTGTATCATTTCAAATTAATGATATGTGACAATATTTATGACACTTTCCACATTTCTGTTAAGAACAAATCTGTTGTTAGAGCATAAGCAGGTTTATTTATGTAAGGACTGGCATATATAAACATGAAAACTGGTTTTACCTTTTGCATCAATAGCTATTGATGTTGATTTTTTATTGTTATGTTTAACAAACCTAATATTCTTAAAGAATTACATTGTCACCAGGCGTGGTAGTGCACGCCTATAATCCCAGTGCTTGGGAGGCTGAGGCAGGAGGATCTCCATGAGTTTGAGGCCAGCCTGGGCTACATAGTGAGTTCAAAGCCAGTCTTAACTACATAGCGAGACCCTGTCTCAAAAACAAACAAACAAACAAAAAAAGAACTACATAGTCAAGACACCTGTAACCCCAGCCCTCTGGGAGAGTGAGGCAGGAGGATTGCAAGTTTGAGCCCCACCTGGGCAATTTTAGCAATTTAATGAAAACTTATCTCAAAATAAAAAATAGAAACAAAAGGACTGGAGATGTAGCTCCATGGAAAGGTACTAGGTTCAATCTCCAATAAGAAAAAAAAATAATTACACTGTCAGGCCTTTTAATCATGTGACTACTTATCCTATATGTTTACACTTGAAAACTATTAGTTGGAAAGTCAAATAAGTAAGTAACACAGATGTTATCTACAGAAAGAATTTACCTGGGATACAGGTTGCTACACAAACACAGGGTGCATATGCTTTACTCTTGTAGACTTTCCTCATTGAGCTGGAAAATTTCCTTTGCCACTTAAACCTTAAACAGATTGACTTTTTTTTTTATGTGGGTACCGGTAGTCGAACTCAGGACCTCGCAGCAGGTGCTTATGCCGCTGAGCCATCTCACCGGCCCTGAATTTTGCATAAATATAAACTACTTTTACTATTTTTTGTGAAAATATATTTTATTCATTATGGTTATCACAGTTATATCAATGAATAGAACTTAATTCCCACCATTCTATAAGTTAAAAAGTGACATTTCATATCTTTATAGAACGTGCCGCATTTATATGCCATTTTATCCTCACAAAACATGAATGAGGTAGGTATTACATTGCTTCCCTTTTAACAGATGATGAAATTGAGGGTCTGAGTGATTTAACTAATAGGTAAGAATCACATAGCAGATTATCCTATGAATTAAAATACAGACATTTTAGTCTTCATTTCTGACCAACTCAGGAAGCTGTGTCAGTCACAGCACTGTCCTCAATATACTTAGATTCTCTGGCCATGGTAACTTTTGTTTCATATGTTACTCTTCACTCTTCTTTTTTTTTTCTTTTTTGAGGTAGGGTCTCACTACATAGTTCAGGCTAGCTTTGAACTCACTATGTAGCCCAGGCTGGCCTGAAACTTGCTGCGATCCTCCTGCCTCAGCCTCCCAAGTGCTGGGATCACAGGCATACACCACTATGCCCAGCTTCACTGTTCTGATATGGCTCATGTTCTTTGTTCTTTGTAAATTTGAGTTTCTAAATTTTTCCTCCACGGCCGGGCGTGGTGGTGCACATCTGTGATGCCAGTACTCCAAAGGCTGAGGCAGGAGGATCACTGCAAGTTCGAGGCCAGCCTGGGCTACATATTGAGTTCAAAGCTAGCCTGAACTATGTAGCAAGACCCTGTCTCAAAAAAAAAAAAAAAAAGTCAGCTACGTTTTTCCTCCAGGAGTCATTTCTCAATGGGTATTTAGTCTGCAGCGTAGGCACGGCCTCAAGATCTATTTAGCAAAATATCGTGGAGTGGCCTGGGAGTGGTTGGAGAGCTATCAAGGCACAGGGCAATGGGAAGCTAAAGCGAGAGTTTCAGGAGCAGGAAGGTCTGGTCTGGGATCTGATGAAAGGCAGCGTCGGGGTTTTGCAGTGGGGGTGGAGGAAGCGCATCCAGAGCCAGGAAAGCCGGTGCAAACTAAACTGAGCGAAGGAAGCCCGGAGTCCAGCTGCCGAGGAAGACGGGTGGAGGAGCCTGTCCCCTTTGGAAAAGGCGAAGGAAAGCACAGGCCACGCTAGAGTCCTGGATGGAAGAAGGCCTACAAGTCCGTCACCTCCCCAGAAAGACTCGGGGGCCTGACGTCAGGACTTCGAATCTTCTTCCGAGACGAGCTCTCACTGTGCTGACCTGGGCGGCCTTGAACCCTGGGACCACAGGCACACGACACCCACCACAAGTGGCCACCATCTTGCCCGGCTCCTTGTTTTGTATTTTTCAAACTTGCCACTTAATAGCAATAGCCACTGGAGTTATTAGGCATAACACAAAACCCCGGCCAAGTGCGGTCAGTTTTCCTTCTGAGCGTGCCTTTTATAAGGAAAGAGAAAGTTGACAACTTTCTGCTTCCAAATTTCCAGATCTTTTTTCCCCCCATTCTCTTGCTTCTTTTTACCCTGTGGTCAAAGCAAAAGACAATAAATAAATAAATAAATAAATAAATAAATAAATAATAAAATAAAATAAAATTCAAACACACAGATTTGTTCTTCTGCTTTGACCACATAGCCCCTCCCCAGTCCGTCTTCATCTGCATGCATCCTTTTTTCTTGCTACAGGGGAAAGTGGAAGACACTGCTGCTGCTACCTAAAGCCTGTTGCTCGCTGGTCTGAGGGCTTCATCCCCTCTTACCCACTCAGACTGAACCGATCATGGCAGATCCTTAGAAAAGAAAACTCCACAGGTGATAAATACTTATTTGTTTAAAGAACAAACAAACAAAACTATTGAGCCAGGCATGGTGGTACATAAGACTCTAAAACAATATTTATAGAACACTATTTAAATTTGATAGCTATGGGAGGGGAAGGGGAAATAAAAAGAATTAAGGGGCCGGGGATATAGCTCAGTGCCTGCCCGGTAAGCGTGAAGTCCTGAGTTTGACTCCCGGAACCCCCCCAAAAAAGAATTACGATGTGTTACATATATGTACTGACTTCCCATGATGAATGTAATCATTATGTACTGCAAACATGTACTAATAAAAATTTTTTAAATTAAAACAAATAAATCTGATAGATAGGGGATGGGAGTGTAGCCCAGCAGTAGAGTGGTGGCTTGAAATTCATAAGGCCCTGGGTTTTAATCACAGAAGAGAAAGAAAGAATGAACGAGAGAAAGAGAGAAAGAAAGAAACAAAGACATGGCTAGATAAAAATAGATGGGAAAGGCCGAGGGAACGTATGTATTAGTAGTGCAATTCCACACAGCAGCTGTCACAGGACAAGTGGTTGGTTAACACTGGCTTACTTCAGGTTAGCTTTTTTGTGTAAAGATTAGGGAGAGAAAACCTCGGTATTGCGCCAGTGAAACCTGGCCCCCTTGAGAAGTTTGGCTTTTACCACTCTCACCCTTGCTTCTCTGAAGGTCAGTGTGAACAGTTTGGTTTGGTTTGGTGGAACTTTGATGTGAGTGGCCCCGTTCTTATTTTTATGTCTTCAGGCTTTCTGTTGTTTGTTTCCCGGTTGAGCTGCGTTAGGGTTAGGGCCTGCGATGAGCTAGGCAAGCGCTCTGCGGGCGAGCTGCAGCCCCAGCCCGGCCTCCGTTTGATTTTCAGCCTGGTCTGTCTGCAGCCAGGACAAGAGCTTAACCCTAAATGATGCTTCCTGTACTTTATTTAGTACAACTCTGTTGACGGTAAGGAGGCGGCCAGAACTTGGTCACACGGTCACTGCTGACTAGAAGGAAAGAGCAAACTTTCTTCTGGGTTAGGATGACGCCTGCCGCAACCGAGCTTATCGTTAAGGAAGAATGGGGTAGGAGTGGGTGTGAGAGGTCAACCCACAGCGCCTGCTATAGGAGAGGAAAGTGAATTCATGTTGGACAGACTGGGGATTGTGGAGCACTGGACAGCACATGGCCACAGAGATCTGGGACATATGCAGAGATCTGGGACCTGATTTTTAAATGAGAAGCCAGAAATCTGGATTTTTATGTGATATTTCTTGACTCTTTTTTTTTTTTTTTTTTTTTTTTTTTAGACAGGGTCTCGCTATGCAGTTCAGGTTGGCCTTGAACTCACTATGTAGCCCAGGCTGGCCTCAAACTCACAGCAATTCTCCTGCCTCAGCCTATAGAGTGCTGGGATTACAGGTGTGTGCCACCACACCTGGTGCAAAAAATTAATATGAAGACTCACTCTTATTTTCTGGGAAATGCGGTAAGCAGAATTAAAATACATGATCGGAGAAAATAGAATGTAGGCCGTCAAAGAAGGACACATTATAGTCTGGAGCTGGGAATATTTTATGTGTTTTGGGGAGTGGAAATCTGTGGAATTTTTTAATCTATGAAAAGCAGGTGCTCAATTTACAAGTGAAAGACAGTGGTCCATTTATCTTATCAACTAGGTTAATTTATGAACTTGCAGTTATCTTTAAGGAATCTGGTGCAGTGGTCTAGAGGAAACAAAAATGAACCTAGAGAGCTAAACTTGCCTGGGAAGCACAAACACACCCGGGAATAAAGATATGAAGTACAGGTATGGGTAGGCTTGGGGAATTTTGTGTGCTGAAGCTGCCAGTTTTCTTAAAAGTACTATTTTAAAGTGACGATTGTCTTTGTCTCCTTTCTACCTGTCTTTATTTCTTCTATTCTGCCTCCGTTGCAGTAAGTTTAGTGTAGTTTCATTTTGTTTGGGCTTGAGTGCACTTTCTTTCCCTGACCACCGACATCCTATTTCCTTAGGTCTTTCCCCAATATTTAACAGTTGCCATTCCGTTTTAGCTCACCCAAGTAAACAACTCTGTCCCTAGAATTTGGTATGCATGAATGAATCTCTTGGAAATAACCAATAGTCTTTTCTGTATTTTATTGTTGATGCTGTTTTATTGAAAAATTTTGTTTTAAACTTTTTTTTTTATATGCACTGGTCTTTATAAAGCTAACCACCCACACAGGTATGTCATAATTTGTACGCGGTTATTCATGTATGAATGTCTACAATATTCACTCTGTCCTTTCCAGTGGAGAAGTGAGAGTTGTGCACGGGGGACCAAAGTCACCCCGTGGGTTCTCTCGGGGAAAGCGGGCGGGGTGGAAGCCAGCTTCCTCCACTGCCTGGCGGAAAGGTGACGAGGTCACCCTCTTGCTGTCCCCAAGGCCGTTTTAACAGGGAGAATGGGTCAAGCTGGCTCAATATTTGCAGGTCCACCACAAAACGAAAACGTGGTATCCCTTGCTCAGAATTCCTAAGACTTTCGAGACCACGAGTCAGAGCGTTAAGCAAGCACGGAGCGCTTCCGAGCGGTTGCGCGCCCTGCGGAGCGGACACTGCTGGCCGGGGCTGGGGCGCAGGTGGGCGGTGGGAAACGGGGCTCAGAAACGGGGGTGAAGTTCTTGTCTCGGGGGCGGTGACCCCCTTTATGGTGTTCAACACACTTCAGTGACGCTGCAGTTATTAGGAACTCATGGTTTAGTCTGTAGGACCCTGCTGCCCGCAGGAGCGGGAGACGTGGGAACCGCGCGACCGCTTCACAGCGGCCGGCAGCTCAGCAAGCAGGGCCTGCGCCGCGCCTCACCGCCTCCCTCCCTCGCTTCCTCTCTCCTTTCCGTCCTTCTTTTCAGCAAACATGAAGTCCCTCGTGACCTTTCGGTAAAAAGCTTAAATGTCTTCACTCAGTGGTAATATTTCATACTCATTTAAGCAGCCAAGTATTCTTATTTACAAATATAAATTGCAAAGAAGATCCTAATGACTTCTTGTTTGTTTGCCTGCTGGGAGCTGTGTTCAAAATCGCTCTAGCCTCCCTGACCCCCCACCATTGCCTACTTAGCCTTCCATCCGTGGCTGACTTCCCGCTTCACACTTTGCATCGTGTTTCCCAGAGCCAGGATTCTTGTGCAAACAAATGTTCTTCATGTACTTTTCTTTTTATAAACTTTATTTATTTATTTTTTGCTCTGGGGATTGAATCCAGGGCCTTTGGGCTTGTATCAGCAAGTTCCTCCCGAGTTTCCTAAACCTTCTTGCTTTGAGTAATATGTCACTCTTTATCAAAAGTGCGGCCTGCATTAGGTTCCAAATATCACTTTTTTTTTTTTTTTTTTTTTTTTTTTTTTGAGACAGGGTCTCACTATGTAGCCCAGGCTGGCCTTGAACTTGTGGCAATCCTCCTGCTTCAGCCTTCCGAGTGCTGGGATTACAGGCATGCGCCACCACCCCTGCCGAAATATCACTATTTTAGCGTCATTTTTAATACTCTTGAAAAATATCCTTCCTTCTTTGAGACATATGCCACCTAATACCCTTTCTTGTCATTGAAAACCACCTATTTCTGGTCATTCATCCCTGTTGAGAGGCTTCAAAGTCCTTAGCCCTCTGTCCCTCCACCAAAACCATGCTTCAAAGCCTAAACTTGAATCAAACCATCCACTACTACTCCTAAACCAACACTGCTAGGCTTGGAGAAAATGCACAGATCACACAAATGCAGAGATTCTCCCAGGCACATCTGATCCCCACTTTAGGCTTTCAATCCTACTCACCAGTCCCTTGTACGTCCCCGGTGAACATTCTCTCCACTTTTCCACACAATCCACTGACAGCCTTCTTTAACTTCCTCATGCCATGCTGATGTTGGCTTCTCTCTTAGCAATTAACCTTTCTTCCTTCATAGGAAAAAAAAATATATTGCTTTGGGTGTGGATTTCTTCCATTTCCTGCCCTTATGTTTATAAGTAAATTGATATATACATATACATCTGCTAAACTGCATTAATTGCTCTAATTAATAGCCTCCCTTCCCCACGTCCTCCGCCCTACAATTTTGTAGTCCCTTCCTATTTTGATCTGGAGTGTGGCCATGTAACTCCTTTCTGTGAAAGCTTGACAAGTACTTTGTGTTTCTGCATTCTGCATGGAGCCCCTCCAGCAACGCCCGTGGGAGCGTAAGGATATGGGGGGGGGCTGAGCTGGCCAGTCCGTGTCCCCCAGGCCAGACAGCTGGCCACAGTGCGCCCGGAAAAAAGATTTGGCCAATGTGGTGTGGTAGAACTGTCTAGCTAACCTGAGTTATGAGTACCATGAGTAATAATAAATTATAATTGTCAGATAGTTTAAGTTTTTTGGGACAGTTTGATATGTAACAATAGCTAACATACAAACTCTCGCCTTTTCTCCACTCTCAGAGAGGCACCCTTTTTCTTCTTAAACACATATTCCTCTACTTGCTTTTTATCCCATTACTGCATTTCAGATCTCATCCCTGTGATTATATCTCTATAATTGTATTTTCTTTCCCTTTTTTTTTTGACCGGCTCTTGCTGTAGTTCAGGCTGGCCTCCAACTCATCACATCCTTCGTTCAGCCTCTTTTTTTTTTTTTTTTTTTTTGTGGGTACCGGGGGTCGACCTCAGGACCTCACGCGCCAGCAGGTGCCCGTGCCGCTGAGCGATATCACCGGCCCCTTTTTCGTATGTGGGTTCCGGGAGTCGAACTCGGGCCCTCGTGCTTGCCAGGCAGGCGCTTACGCCACTGAGCCATCTCACAGGCCCTCGCTCAGCCTCTTGAATGCTGGGATTATAGGTGTGCACCACTGCAGCCGGCTCTATATGGTATTTTTCAACCCCTTGCTCTCTTCAGACATTTTTCCCTTTATTATATAAAATGCTCAGCTGGGTATAGTGGCACACACCTGTCCTCTCAGCACCCAGGAGACTGAGGCAGCAAGAACACAAGTTTGAGGGTACCCTGGACTACACAGCAAGTTTGAGACCATCCTGGATTATAGGGACCTTATCTCAAAACAAAACAAAACAAAACAAAACAAAACTTCCAACCGCCCCCCCCAACACACGAGCCTGTATTTTTGGTGAGGTATTAGCCAGGGTCTGTGCGTGTTGTGTGTGTGGCGGGGAGAGAGGAAGAGGAAAGGAAGAAATTGTTTACCCAATTGTGTAGGGTTTGCAAGCCAAAATCTGATGGGGTAGACAGACAGGATAGAGATTCAGAGGACAAAGTTAGAGTCCAAAGTCAGTCAACTGGCAGAATTCCTTCTTGATGCCGGGGATATAGCTCAGCGGCACAAGCACCTGCCTGGCAGGCGCAAGGTCCTGAGTTCAATTCCTGGTACAAAAAAAAAAAAAATGTGCTCCTAAGATTAGGTTACAAAAAACTTTGGCTTTCTTTCCCTCCAATCAGATTTTATTGGTACATTTTGGATATACATAATGATCACATTCATCATAAAGAATTTGTACCGGTACATGATATAACTTGTTTCTTTTTTTTTTTTTTCCCCATTCCCCTCCCCTCCCTTCAACCCCTGGCTTTTGTCTTGCTCACCCTCACATTTTCTCTTGGAGCAGTCTCTATTTTTCTTTTCTTCTGATAAGTACTTTGTGTTTGTGTGTCGTACTGGCCTCGTACATTCTAAGCAGGCACTGAACGACTGAGCCACACGCTCAGCTCTAGTGCTGTCCTAGAGTTTTCATTCTGTCCTCCTCAGTCTCCCTTCGGCGGGGGCCAGCTGACCTGCCATCTGAGAAACGAAGTCTGGCCTCAGCCCACAGCCAGCAGGCCCGTGCCCGCCGTCTCCATGAGCGAGCTTGGAGGCAGGGTCTCCCCGGGGTGAGGCTGAGATGACTGCAGCCTGGTGGACGTCCTGACTGCAGCCAAGCGAGGAATCCCGAATCAGAGGTACCCGGCCAAGTTGCAAGTTGATTCCTGATGTACAGAAATCATGAGAAAATAAATATTTATGATTTTACACTACTAAGTTTTGTGTGATTTATTTTACAGCAATAGATAACTAACACAGACCCACTCAGGATCCAAAGTCAAAGAAGAAATTGTCCCTGAGATGAACAACCCTGCAGTCCATTAGGGGTGACGGGAAAGGTTCTGTGACCGCAGTTCGATGTGATAGTGCAGGAAATATGCAGCGACTAATGGGAGCCCGGAGAGAAAATTTCAATCGTACTTAAAGGTCGATGGATTTAGCACAGTTAGAATCAGAGAGGTTGAGGGAGCCACGCCCTTCCCTTCATTCAGCTGTAAACACAGCACCACCCTAATGATTATCCACGGTTAAGCTTCGGAGGTTGGGTTGCCTTTGGCAGCAGATCGGGGACCCCAGTGAGAGACGACTGGAGGCACCAGAGTCAGGGGTGTCTGACCCTTTAAATCCTGGAAGCCTGAGGTACTGAGGGTTCCTCTTCATCCTCCCTTTTCCATTTGCCCTTTCACCTGTTCCTGCTGCTACCGTCCCCTGATCTTTAATAAATGCAGCTACCCACTACGAGGTGTGCGCTTGGCGGTTCTTTCCTTGTAGTGTACAGGAACCTGGACTAATTTTGGCCCATTCAACTGTAACAGATTCATTCAGCAAATTTTATTTTGTTATTAAATGAAGAGGCTAAGGTATTTGAAAATGAGAAAATGATCACAAGTTACTTAGGAAAATGAAGTTTTAGAAACTTTGCTGGGAAGAATAGTTGAAAGAATTGTAAAGGAAGCAAATAATGGTATCTAGGCAGTGCAGAGTTGTGGTTGGAAAGCACGGGTTTGTAAGATTTTTAATCTGAGGTTGGATTTAGGTTCCTTTTCTTTATTTTTATTTATTGATTTATTTTTGTACTGGGAATTGAAGCAACAGCCTTCGCACTGAGCTACATCCCTAGGCCATTATAATTTTTTTCAGGTTTTTATTTATTTATTTATTTTTTGTGGGTACCGGGGGGTCGACCTCAGGACATCGCGCACCAGCAGGCGCCCGTGCCGCTGAGCGATATCACCGGCCCTTTTTTCGTATGTGGGTTCCGGGAGTCGAACTTGGGCTCTCGTACTTGCCAGGCAGGCGCTTACACCACTGAGCCATCTCACCAGCCCTTTTTCAGGTTTTTAAACAATGTCTTTTATTACAGAAACCATGGCCAAAAGAAAACGTGATATAATTTATAACACTTGTCCATTAACGCTGTTTGTGTTTTAGGTTATTTCTTTGTAGTCTTCCTTATGCAGAGGCTTAAATAATTGTCATGATAATTATTGTCAGGATATGATAATAAATGTCAAGAAAACTGGGAGACAGATTACTCTTTTTTTCTCTACTTAATCGGACCCAGAGCCTTGCACATGGTGGGCAAGTGCTCTACCACTAAGGTCCACCCCCAGCCTTCCTATTTGAAAAATTTATACAGTAATAGGGATTTTTTATTTTGCCACAAGGTTCTACATGGTCCGTCCTCTTCATCAATCACCAGTTACCATCTGGCCTCCTACTCTCCCTGTGCTTCACTCTACTGCAGCCCCTGACCTTCCTATTCCTAGAACACATCCAGCACATTTTCAACTGTCCATTTGTATTTGTTCCCTTTGCCTCAATTGTTCTTCCTCAAGATACCTGAATGTCAAGTCATCTCACCTACTTTAAAGCCTTACTCAAAAGTCACTTTCTTAGATCATTCTAAAATATCTCCTATCCCTGGTCTCTGCTTTTTTTCTTATCATTTATCCCTTACATGTTACTTTACTTATTTATCTTGTTTAGTCTATATTTTTTCTACTAAATTTAAAGTATAAGAGCAGGCATTTTTGTTTTCACTGATTTCTCAGCACCTCCTAGAAAAGTATCTAACACATGGAACTGCCCAACAAGAGTTTTCAAGTTGAATAATCTTTATAATCATCATTGTTAACTGGTTATATCCAAATCCACCAAAGATTTAGCTTACAATTCCCCTCCTGATGGACATACTGGCTACAGCCAGTCTTTCACCATTCTAAATAATGCTTGAATTCAGGGGTCAGCAAGTTTTCTCTGGAGAGCATCAGACAGTAAATATTTCCTGCTTTGCAAGGTCTCTAATCATAACTACCCAAGTATGCCACCCTAGTACAAAGTAGCCACAAACAACAAATGGTTTTGGGTTGCAGCAGGCCAGACTCAGCCTGCTTCACACGAGTATTTTGGTGCATGTATCTTTTCCAATGTTTTGAATTAGTAGAATTACTAGATAAATTGGTATGAATATACTTAGGGCTCTTGAAACACTGTCGAGTTGCTTTTCAAAAGGATAATCACGAGAAGGTGAACAACTGGAATATTTAACTTACTGGTTGTGGAAGTACAAGTTAATATTTACTAAAGCTGGACATATATACCCTAGGATTTGGTAATCAGCCAGGGTTTTTATTTTCTGTGTTAGACACTGGAAGGAACACAGCTGTGCCATAATGCCATTTATTGATATAAATTCTAGTCAATTATTGATTTTTTTCCTTTGTTCGTTGTTTTTTTGAGACTGGGTCTTGCTATGTAGCTCAGGCTGGCCTTGAACTTGAGGTGATCCTTCTGTGTCAGCCTCCCAATTGCTGGAATTACAGATGTATGCACCATACCCGGCTTTGCTGTTGTTTTGAGACAGGCTCTCACTATGTAGTCCAGGCTGGCCTTGAACTTGCAGTGATCCTCTTGCCTCCACCTCCAACTACAGGGATTAGAGGTGTGTGCCACCACACCCAGCTTTTAAAAGCATTTGAGAAATAAAGCCCATCTATAATTCCAGCACTCTTGGAGGCTGAGCCAGGAGGACTGCAAACTCAAATCTAATCTGGGCAATTTATCAACTTCGTGACAGTCTGTTGGAAAGTAAGCAAGCAAGCAAGCAAGGAGGCAAGAAAGTCGGGTGTAGAGGTGCAGGCCTGTAATCCCAGCAATGGGGAGGCTGACACCAGCCTGGAATACCTAATGAGACCCTGTCTCAAACAAACAAAAATTCAAAAAACGAAGTTATAACAGGTGTGGTGGCACCCACCTGCAATCCCAACACTCTGGAAAGCTGAGACTGGGACATCCAGTCTCAAAAAACAGAAAGGGCTGGGGATGTGGCTCAGTGCTAAAGCCTTCCATTAAATGCCCCATACTGAAGGAAAAAAGAGGCTAGAGTTTCGGAGCTGCGACAGACTCCAGGCTGCGCGTAAGGAGTGCATTTGGAGACCAGGGAATGGGTGCGGCGCTTGTGACCCCTGCCCGGTCCCGCCGCTTCCCGGCTTCTCTCTCTGCAGGGCGGGGGAGCCGCTGACCCTAGAGCTGCACCCCAGGTCTCCGGCTTCTCTCTCTGCAGGGCCGGGTGAGCTGCACCCCCGGATCTGCAGCTTTTCTGACTACTGAGGAAAACGCACGGCTCGTGATGAAAGTGGAAGGCATCCGATCATCCGGGACGCTTTCAGAAACCCAGCGCTGCACCGCCGGGCAGTCCCTGGCACCGGGCCTCTCGGCTGCGGCCCAGACCCGCCCCGCCGGCCGCTCGGGCTCTCCCGACCCTGGACAGCGAGAGACTTCCAGCTCCCAAGGCGCTCCCCGCTCCTCTGCTCCCTAAGGGAGGTTCAAAACTTGGTACGTAGGGGAAGTCACTCGGCCTAACCCTGCCGGGGAGCGCCGCGCTAACAGGAGCCCAAGCTTCGCGCGCTCGCGTAAGTCCGCGAGCGAAGCCAGGAGCGAGGCCTGGGCCTGGGCGCGCGGCCGGCGGCGGGGGGCGGGGCCGAGCGCGGCGGGGGGCGGGGCCGAGGGCGGGGCCGCGCGCGGCCGGCTGGGGAGGTGGGGCAGCCGGTGGGTCGGCGCGCCAGCCCCGCCGTGCGTGCTCACGTGACAGGTCCGCGAGACCCAGCTCGCGCAGTAGTCCGGGCAAGCGAAGATGGCGGCCGAGAGGGAACCTCCTCCGTTGGGGGACGGGAAGCCCACCGACTTTGAAGAGCTGGAGGACGGAGAGGACCTATTCACCAGCACTGTCTCCACTTTGGAGGTGAGGCCGCGTCGCCGTGGGGCACGTGCCGCGCCGTCCGCCTCACCTTTGGGTGCCTTTCCCGTGCCCCGACTCCCCCGCACCGCAGTTTGCAAGACCAGGTCCGCGTGACACCTGTGACGCGAGCCCCAGCTCAGGTGCCTGTCAGTGGGCCGAGGGTGGCCTAGGCGGCGAGCCCTCCTCCGGGAGCAGCCTGCGGGGCTGGGGAACCGACGAATTCTCCTAGGGGCCAGGGCCAGCGGGACCGAGCATCCTGCGCTCGCTCCCCGCCCCGCCGGCCTTCCTGGCGTCAGCCCGGGAGGTCTCGTCCTGGGTCCCAGCACCCCGCCCCGCGCTCCCCTGAGGCTTCTGTGGCCGTTTGGAGCGGTGCTGCACTTGCTTTCCTCTTCCCACGGGAGGGTGTGCCCGGAAAAGGAGAGCCACGAAGTGAGCGCAGGGTGGCGAGGGTCTGCAGGCAGCGCTGGGATGCACTTTTCCCGTGCACGGCCCTTCACGGACTGCTGGTTCTCCTGGAGGTAACAGCCTCAGTTTGGACTGACAGTATAGGTAAATGCATTTGCCCGTGTTGATTCGTCCTTAGTTCCTAGACTTCTTGGGGACTATAGTGTTTAGAAAATACAAAGTCGAAGGGAGGGAGTATTCCAGGAAACTGCTTTGAAAGGGAATTTAAGGTACGAGGGGAAATAGAAACATCTCCACTTCTCTTTCCTCTTTTTTCGCATGATCAGCGATCTCTGAAGCCGAGTGTTCCTGTTTTTGTCAAAGGAAACACCCTCTGAGTTTAACTGTATTGGGCCCGCCTAGATCTATTTCTTTTTTTTTTTTTTTTTTTTTTTTGTGGGTACCGGGGGGACGACCTCAGGACCTCGCGCACCAACAGGCACCCGTGCCGCTGAGCGATATCACCGGCCCCTTTTTCGTATGTGGGTTCCGGGAGTCGAACTCGGGCCTTCGCGCTTGCAAGGCAGGCGCTTAAGCCGCTGAGCCGTCTCACCGGCCCTAGATCTATTTCAAGTTTGAATTGCTTTGCATTTAATGAGAACACACACACCTTAAATCCCAATTTTAAAGTGTGTGTTTGTGTAAACATGTAAGCAGAGTTCCCAGATGATATGTTTACCTCGAGATGTACTTATAATAAAGTGCTTTCTTACAAGCTTTC
The DNA here is from genome assembly GCA_028451465.1 of Erethizon dorsatum. Lineage (NCBI taxonomy): Eukaryota > Metazoa > Chordata > Mammalia > Rodentia > Erethizontidae > Erethizon > Erethizon dorsatum. The sequence continues at coordinate 84,304,062 of CM051838.1, read as the reverse complement.
TTGGCCGTTCGATTCTGCACTAAATCAGTTGGAGATTATTGTAAAATACCTACTATCTGAATTTTACTTGCCTGAAACTGGAACTTCTGAGAAGTGTTCTCAACTGACCACATTCTGCTAATTGTACTGGCAGTGTCCCTGCCAAACCCCACCTCCCCTCAGGTTATAGTTTCCCTAGAGCTAGGGATAGTGCTTTGTTCTTACTTGTGTTCCTCACAAAATCTTGAACATTTGCATTTTGTAAATGTTTATTGGATTATCAAAATCAGCATCTCCTAAGAATTAGTAAAAGGTTTTGCAGAATAGATTAATATATTTTTAACCTTGTACATACTAAACAACTACTTTAACGTGTTTCTAAACTTAGTTTCTGCAGGATCCTATTATCTTAGGCCATTTAGGAGATATAAAGGTTTTCCAGCAAGGATTAGCACAGACTTGATTGACCTAGTGTGACTAAGAATATTGTGAACACTAAACATTCTGTTTAACTCACGTTGTTTAGAGTTGGGGAACTATAAGTCTGTATTTCTCATGTTGATGGGACTTTTGTTTTTGTTTTTTTGATACAGGGTCTCACTATGTAGTCAGGGCTGGCCTTGAACTCTCTTCTTTTTTTTTTTTTTTTTTGAGACAGGTTCTTGCTATGTAGTGCAGACTGGCATTGAACTCGCTTATGTAGCCCAGGGTGGCCTCGAACTCACAGCGATCCTCCTGCCTCAGCCTCCTGAGTGCTGGGATTACAGGCATGTACCACCATGCTTGACTTGGCCTTGAATTCTTGATAGGACTTTTAAAAAATATGTTTGACCATTTTTCAGTGAAAGCCTACAAACTTTATGAATACCCTGAATTTATCTTGGTTAATGCTCTGTGACTGTTGTACATAAAGTTGTTATTGATGGTTTGTCTAAAGCCCTTATTTCATGGATTCATTCAGATTATTTTTAAAAAATTATGCTGGGCACGGTGGAGCATACCTGTAATCCCAGCACTGAGGCAGGAGGATCGCCGTAAGTTTGAGGCCAGCCTGAGCTACATAGTGAGTTCAAGAACAGCCTGAACTACATAGCTAGACCTTGTCTGAAAAAATAAAAAAAAAAAAAAAAAGAAAGTTGTATGACTGTGAGATGTGTAAGTTTAGATTTTTTTCACTTCAAAATGGGGAAGGATATAAAGCAGTATTTCTTAATAAATTAAAATATCTCTAAAAGGATGCTCTTTCAGTACTTTACTACAGTGGTTTTAAACTTGTGTACCGGAGAATCCACAATGTACATGTGTAAAATGTAGATGCCTTCGCGAAGGCAAGCAGAAACACTGAAACAGGCATCCCTTAGTGACTGGATCCAAGTATTTGCACAGGCATTGTTTTCGTGAACTCAAGGATCCAGATTTTATAAAAGCCAGCAACTCCAATAAATTTGCAGTCTCTTTCTTGTAACCAATTTCTGCCAGATACTGTAGCAGAGCTTTTGTGTCTTTTCAGCAGGCAGCTTGGATGTCATTAATCAGAAGTGGTTTTTTTAAAAGAGGAGACAAGTGTTTTGAACTTCTGGGAGGTTGAATCCAGGTCAGTTGTGAAGAGGGGTTGGCTGACAGGAGCCAATTGAAGGCAGAAGTCATTTCTTAGATCCAGGCTGGTGTACCAGCATTCTGTGGGTAGCAGAAGACTGAGGCAGCATATATGGAGGGCGATCACAGTGGCATTGGCAGCTTGGAGATCTTGAACTGGCTTTACAGGCAGGAGAGGTGTGTTTTAGCAGTTTGACAGTCTATTATTTTTTCTTGGGGGACCATAATGGCAAGTAGGAGGGACAGAGAAATGGCTGTCCTGAAGCCAAATCAGTTGCTGGGGACTCCCGCAAAATAGTGGGAGAATTGCCAAACCCTTGTGGCAATTGAGTAACAGTGAGTTGCATTTTGTCTCAGGACTTTCCCAATTGAAGGGGCTTATGAGAGCAACTTGCAAGCAGAGGAAGGCATCTTTTAAATCTAGACATGTAAACCAGGTGGCATCTGGAGGTAACAGTCCAAAAAGGGTGTATGGGTCGGGAACTGAAGAGTGCAAGGTGATGGCTGTGTTGTTGATGGCACGGAGATCTTGCCCAAGGTGATAAACAGTCCATCAGGCTGATGTGTGGCTGGATGCCCGTTTATGCTTCCCATGACATCTGACAGCAGTGGGGATTGCAGTGAGGTGGCATGGTTGGTGTCCAGGCCTGGAGGCGAGTCTATACCTTTGGGAGGAGAGTTTTCAGAATTTCAGGATTGCGGTTATCTGTCTCAGGCTTATGCAGGTGTTGTCTTCCTCTCGGGGAACAGTCAGAGTTGAAAGTGCAGGGTTAAACAAGAGGGATGCTGACTGGCTTGGTGCAAAGGAGACGGTCGCTTCTAACTTGAAGAGGAGGTCTCTTCCCAGAAGCGGTGTGGGGACAGGCTTATACAGGAGATGTCCTCCCATGCTGCAAGTTTGTGCCTGGCAGAAGAGGCGAGAGGCAAGAGTCCCAGTTGCTCTGGCGATGGTAACTTTTTGACAGAGGGAACTTTTGAAGGCAGAGAGTTCTGTTCCATTGTCCACCAGGAAAATCACAGGTTTTCCCCTGACTTTTGCAGTGACTGTGGGCTTTCGGGCCCAATTTGATAAGAGCTCAGTCTGTCCTATCCAGCCAGGCCCAGCAGGGCAGGGAGTGGTTCAGGTTGAGGTGGGTTTGGATAGTCAGGTTTCTTTGTGTCTCGAAGATGGAGGGGGCATTTATTTTTGTGTCTGTAGCCCTTATAACTTGTAGCCAGAGGGTATGGTCGTCTATCAGACTGGATTTTTTTGGTGGATGTCAGGCTTCTGGGTAATAGCAGTAACTTTTGACGTATTATTGGGCTTTTGCCCCCCTCTTTGATATCTTTGAGAAGTGCTCGACTGATTTTAGGTTTTTAGGTAGAGTGACCTTTGGGAAAGGCCACGGCAACTCATTCATCAGGGCCGATAGTCCAATTTTTCCTCAGTCAAAATGTGGAACTCAGAAGGAATTGCTGACAGTCATCTCAGGTGGGTGTTAGGTGACACCATCTGGATAGGAAGCAGAAATCTCTGGAGGGAGGGCCTCTGGTGGAATGCAGGCAGTGGCTAGCTGGAACTGGTTCAATTGGCTGGAAGTAGACAAGTCCGGGGAGTGAAGATATAGGTATTGGCTGCAACTGCGGCAGCCGATGAAGGGGCCAAGGCGTAATTCTCAGGAAGAATGGGCCTGTTTTTCTTTTTTTTTTTTTGAGACTCAGAGAGCAGTTTGGTTTCATTTTTAACTCTAAAAGCCCTTTTTCCGGCAGTCAGGGACTGTGGGTTTTGACTAATTCCCATCTCTGACTTCCTTCATGTGTTGTGTACCCTTGAACTATGGTGCAACAGACAAAGGGTGGGTGCCCCTCAGAGAGAGACCATTCAGATGCCCACCTGGCCACGCCCCTCGAGGGACTTAGGCAGGGCTTAGCTAAGGAGAAGCAAGGCCACAGGCCATATGTCAGTCACCACAGATCTGCAGGTGAAGGCCCAATCAGCCACTATGAGCAGCGCTTCCCAGTCTTGGTGCACAGATGGAGCAGCCTGTTGCTTACACTGTCCGTTCCACTCACTCACACTTTCAATCAGCAGGCACTCAGAGGTTAAAACATTCCAACCCCCTTCCCTCAAGGGTAGTCCTGACTAACGAGAGGCGATCAAGCTCTCCTCCTGCTCAAGCTGAGCAGAACTGACAGACAGACAAACTGGGCTGCCCCCCAGGGTCTTACCTTATCCAGTGACCCGACCAGACTGCATCCTTCTCCCTTTTGGGTCTGATGTGAGTCGCTCAGTGGGGAGCCAAGAATCCTCCTCCAGACCTCCGAGGGGCCTTGAGAAATCTTGAGGGTGTGCCTTCCTGTCAGGACCTGGAGAGGTCCTTGCTCCGTCCTCAAGGGCCACGACCAGTGACCAAAGAGGTCAGCATGGACACCTGGCTGACGCACCATATGCAATGGCAAGCAGAAACACCAAATGACACCTAGGATTTGGAAGCAGATTTATTTTAACTTGGTGGGCACTGATTTGGATCATTCCCAAAATATCAGGCCCTGATCCTTGGTAGTTTAGGACTTACATGGGATAAGAAAGCAGGAAGTACAGAAGCAGAGTATTTGGCAGTTATTGATTGGTTCTTATAATGTGCATCATAGCAACCAGCTATGTATCACAGTGACCAGCTGTTTCTAAGAAACAAAAATAATAGGAACTGTAACCAGAACTATTACCTGGGCAACTAACAAACTGAAGTATACTGGCTGGGGGGACCATTTTCTGTTACACCTTTACCTCCCTGGAATCTGCATGTTTAATAAGAGTTCTAAATCAGTATTTTTCAAAGTTTATACATAGCTAAGGGTTTTGTTAATGTACAAACTGTGATTCTCTAGGACTGAGGTAGGCCCCAATATTCTACATTTTTAGCAAGCTCTTCTATATTCTATAGTGCTGGTGGCCCAGAATGATCACATTCATCATAGAGAATTTGTACCTATACATGATATAATCTGATTCTTTTTTTTTCCCCATTCCCTTACCCTCTCTTCTACCCCTTCTCCCCTCCCCATTTACAAAAGCTTTGTTTCCATGTTTTCCTTTTCTCGTTTTTTTTTTTTTTTTACTTTTCCCTTTTTTCCTTTCCCCCAGCCCTCTCCCTTGTTCCATTCCCCATTTGGACATTTTCCTATTTCACAATATCTGTTATTCAGTTTGGTCCTTATTTACACTTTTGGTTTCTCACACCAGAGAAACAATGTGGTATTTAAACATGTATGTCCGATTTAAATTCTTTTGGGAAGATACCCAGGAGGGGAATGGCTGGGTCAAATGGAACCTCTAAGTTGTAGTTTTTTGAGGAATCTCCACACTGATTTCCACAGTGGCTGCACCAGTCGACACTCCTACCAACAGTGGAGAAAGTTTCCTTTTTCCCTACAGCCCCGCCAGCATTTGTTATTGGTTGACTTCTTGATAATAGCCATTCTTTCTGGGGTGAGATGGAATCTCAGGGTTATTTAAATTTGCATCTCTCAAATGACCAATGATGTTGAACATTTTTTAATATATTGCTGTTTTTACTTCTTCATCTGAGACATATGTATTCATCTCAGATGCCCATTTTTGGACTGGGTCTTTGAATTGGATGCTCTGAGTTTTTTGAGTTCTTCATATGTTCTCGATAAGTAATCTTTTGTCTGAGGAACAGCTGACGAACATTTTTTCCCATGTTGTGGGTTGTCTCTTCACTCTGTTGGTGGTTTCTCTTGCTGTGCAAAAGCTTTTTAATGAGATGAGATCCCAGTTGTTGATTCTTTGTGATAGTTCCTGTGTGGTTGGGGTTTTGTTCATAAAGTCTTGGCCTACACCAATGTCTTCAAGAGTTCTACCAATTCTATCATCCAGCAGATTTAATGTTCCTGTTTTAATATTTATTTATTTATTTATTATTTTTTTTTTTTTGTGGGTACCGGGGGGTCGACCTCAGGAACTCGCGCGCCAGCAGGTGCCCGTGCCGCTGAGCGATATCACCGGCCCCTTTTTCGTATGTGGGTTCCGGGAGTCGAACTCGGGCCCTCGCGCTTGCCAGGCAGGCGCTTAAGCTGCTGAGCCATCTCACCGGCCCCCTGTTTTAATATTTAGATCTTTGATCCATTTCGACTTTAGTGCATGGTGAAAAATATGGGTCCAGTTTTAATCTTCGGCATGAGCAGAGCCAGTTTTTTCAGTACCATTTGTGTGTGTGTGTGTGTGTGTGTGTGTGTGTGTGTGTGTGGATGCCGGGAGTTGACCTCAGGACCTCGCGCACCAGCAGGTGCCCGTGCCGCTGAGCGATATCACCGGCCCTTTTTTTCGTATGTGGGTACCAGGAGTCAAACTCAGGACCTCGTGCTTGCCAGGCAGGCGCTTATGCCACTGAGCTATCTCACCAGCCCATTCAGCACCATTTATTGAAGAGGCTATCCTTCTAGTGAATGTGTGTGGCACCTTTGTCAAAGATAAGGTAGCTGAGTATGTCTGGAGTTGTTTCTGCATCTTCTAATCTGTTCCATTGATCCTCAGGTCTGTTTTTTGCCAGTAACCTGCTGTTTTTGTCACAGTAGCTTTGTAGTATAATTTCAAATCAGGGATTGTGATGCCCCCTGCCTTACCTTTGTTGCCCAGAATTGCCTTTGCTGCTCTAGGTCTCTTCTGGTTCAAATGAATTTTAGAGTTTGCCTATGTATTTTTTAAATCCAATATTAAATTCTTTTTTTTTTCCAGAATCAAAGGTGGTCACATGAACTTATATTAAGTAAATGAAAGATAATTTAATCCTGTACTGCATGTTTCCATTGTGACTGTAAAACAAACAAACAAACAAAAGTGGTTGGAGGCAAGGGTAGGGGTAGGGAAGGGAATGAGAAGGGAAGGAATTTGGTGGAACATTATTCTTTTTTGTGCCTGAGAGGCTTTAAAATTGCTTGTGAATATTGCTTTTTCTGTAAGTAATACAACCTTAAGCTTAAAAACTTTAACTAAAGTACCTTTTGGCATGGAATAGTAAATATCACTTTTTAAAAAACTCAGCTGGGCATGGCAGTACACACCTGCAATTCCAGCTAATTAGGAGGATGAGGCAGAAAGATCACAGGTTAGAGGCAATTTAGGGAGATTCTCTTTGCTAGAGTTCTTGCCTAGTATGTGCAAGGGTTTATTCCCCAGTGCCTCACGAAAAAATTTTGTTAAAGGTAGGAATGTATATTATGTACTTGTTTTTTTTTTTTAAGAGGTTTATTGATATAAATTCATATACAGTTTACCCATTTAATGTGTACAGTTTAATGGTTTTTAGTACATTCACTGAGTTGTGCAACATCACTGCAGTCATTTTGGAAGATTTGCATTTAGAACATTTAGGGACCTTGTGTACTGTGTGTCACTGTATGTATGCCACCCCTCTTCTATTTTCCCAGTCCTTCTGTTCTCAGCCCTGAACAGTTACTAACCTTTTATTCTATACGTTTACCTATTCTAGAGTTTGTATGAGTGCAATTACATAAAATGTGGTCGCTTGTAACTGCCCCCCCCCAGCATGATGCTTTCAAAGGTTGTAGCATGTGTCAGTTCTTTATTTCATTTTCAAGTGGGGGAGGTTTCACTGTTTTGCCTGGACTGGTCTCCAAATCCTGGGTTCAAGTGATCATCTTGCTTCAGCCTTCAGAGTGCTTGGACTGTAATAGGTACAGCCTGGCTCTCTTAGGGTCTTTTAGGGTCTTTCAAAATACAAGTTTTTTTTTTTATTTCCAGTACTGAGCATTAAACCCACTGAACTACATCCCCAGACCTATTTTATTTTATCGTTTTGAAACAAGGTTTTGCTATGTAGTTTAAGCTGGCCTTGAACTCACTGTGCAGCCCAGGCTGGTCTTGAACTTGTGGTGATCCTCCTGCCTCAGCTTCCCCAGTGCTGGGATTACAGGCACCACACCCAGGTCATTTTAAAATTTTTAACTTTGAGACAAAGTCTCGAAAAAAGTTGACCAGGTGGGACTACTGGAACTATAGGTGTGTGCCACTGCAGCCAGCTTGAAATACATTTTTTTCTCTCAGAACTAGAGGTTGGACACAAGGTCTGTACACTAAACTACATCCTAGGCCATTTCTTATTTTCAGACAGGATCTCGGTAAGTTGCCTAGGGCTTGCATTTGCCATCATTCTATCTTGACCTTCCAAAGTGGTGGGGATTCCAGGAGTATACCACCACACCTGACACAAATCTTTTTGAATTTTGATGAAGTCCAATTCATTTATTTTTTCTTTTGTTTTTGTACTTTCAGTGTCATATCTAACAGTCTTTTGCTAAATCCAAGGTCATGAAGATTTACCCTTTTTTTCCTTTTTTTTTTTTTTTTTTAATAAGAGTTATATAATTTTAGCTCTTCCATTGAGGTTTGACCCATTTAGAGGTTTTTTTTTTTGGGAGGTAGCTGAGACAAGGTCTCAATATGTAGTTCAAGCTAACCTTGAACTCAGGGCAATCCTCCTGCCTCAGCTTTCTGAGTTCTGGGATTATAGGAGTGCCCCTCCAAGCCCAGCTATATGATACTAGGTAGGGATCCAGTTTTATTCTTTTGCATGTGGCAGTACAGTTGTTTCAGCACCATTTGTTGAAAAGAATGTTATTTCCTCCTTCAATGGTGGTCTTGTCAAAAGTCAGTTGACCAAATAGATGTTTGTACCTTTTTCTTTACTTATCTCAGAGTCAGGTGAAGTTAAAATGAAGACTGCAGTCTTCCTGGCATTGTCACATAATAATAGTAATGTATTTCTTTTTTTTTTTTTTTTTTGTGGGTACCGGGGAGTCGACCTCAGGACCTCGCGCGCCAGCAGGCGCCCGTGCCGCTGAGCGATATCACCGGCCCCTTTTTCGTATGTGGGATCCGGGAGTCGAACTCGGGCCCTCGCGCTTGCCAGGCAGGCGCTTAAGCCGCTGAGCCATCTCACCGGCCCATGTATTTCAACTATAATTTCCAGGTGAAAGGCCACTGATCTTAGGATTCTTTTCCTATCATATAAACCCCAGCTATAGTAAATGCTTAGAATATGTGTATTTGATTGACTTTTTAGTAAATATGAAAAAGCATAACTCTAGTTGACCATTTTTCCTTGAAGTTACTAAATTTAAGAATTTTTACATGAATTTTTTAGAGCCTATAAACATGTTATTATATGAAATTGTTTGAGACAGGAACGTTTAACTTGTTTTTGGAGATTTACACTTGCCCACTTTCCTATAAATTTGAACAGTTGTGTTTTTTCCTCGGGTGGTAGTTTTTAGTTGACGTAAGGTTTACCTCAGTTTAGTAAAGTTCACTACTGCCTCAGTCAAGACAAACTCATAAAAACTTCTGTATCCCAAAAAATACAATCATGCGGTTTTGTAGTTAACTCCTCCCACATCCAGCGTATCTGACAAGTACTGATCTGTTTTCTGCCTGTGGTTTTTTTTTTTTTTTTTTTTTTTTTCTTTTGGTCTCTTCCAGAATGTCACACAAATGTCACACAGTAGGATTTTTTTGAGTCTTGCTTCTCATACATGTAGCATTTGAGATTCATCAGTGTTGTTACATGTAGCAACATGGATGTCTATTCCATTGTCTGTATCAGTACATCTGTTCATCAGTTGAAGGACGTTTTAATAGATTCCAATTTTGGCATTTAAGGGTACAGCCAGTGTAAATATTTACATACAAGCTTTTATATGAGCATGCGTTTTCATTTTTTTTGGATTAATATGTAAGTAGGATTGTTGAGTTGTGTGGTAAGTATAAGCTTAACTTTGTGAGAAATTGCCAAATTATTTTCCAAAGTCGCTGTGCAGTTTTTGCATTGCCATTAGCAATGAATAAGCTGCTAGTTCCACATCTTTCTTAGTGCTTGTTATTGTCAGTTTTTATTTTAGGCATCGGTGACCTTAATACTTAACACTCGTTAGCCAAAAATGGATTGTGAAATTTTTAGGAATTTTGTGAACTAGTTTAATAAACATGGCCATTGGTTTTCGTTTGTTGGTTTGGTTTGGTTTAGTTCGGTTTTCTGAAACAGGTTCTCACTATGTAGTATAGGCTGGTCTTGAACTCAAAGGGATCCTCCTGCCTCAGCCTCTTGAGTTCTGGGATTACAGGCATACACCACCATGCCCGGCTCCAGATAACTTTTTGTTACTGAGTTTTAGTTTGGTTTGATGATGGTCAGAGAATGTTTTATTATTTCAGTTCTTTTAAATTTATTAAAGTTTGTTTTATGGTCCAGAGTATAATTTATCATGGTAAATATTCTGTTTATACTTTTAAAAAGAATATGTAGAGCCGGTGAGATAGCTCAGCAGCACAAGCGCCTGCTGGCAAGCGCGAGGTCCTGAGTTCGACCCCTGGTACCCACGTAAAAAAAAAAAAAAAAGAATATGTAGTCTGCTGTTGAAGTGTTCTACCAGTGTTTGGTCAAATTTATTTAAAGTGTTTTTCAGACACTATATTCCCTTTTTTCCCTGCTAACTGGTTGTTCTATCAATGACTGAGAGAACTGGTGTTGAATTCTCCAAGTATAATTAATGGATTTTTAGTTTTTTATTTCTCCTTTTACTTAAATCAGTTTTTCCTTCTTGTGTTTTGAAACTCTGTTAATAACCTAGATATTTTGGGATTGTTATGTTTTTCTGGTAAATTGATCCTTTTGCTGATAATATTTGTATTATGAAGTTAATTCTAGACTTTATAAAGCACTCCAGCTTTCTTTTAATTAACCTATGTCTTTAAAATAGTGGAGTTCTTTGGGTTTTTTTTTTTTTTTTCTTTTGGTATTTTTGTTATTGGGGATAGAACCCAGGGTAAGTGCTCTATAAAGTAGGGTGGTTTTGTTCTGTTTTTTGGTAGGCAGCATATTACTGTGTGTATTTATTTTTGTATCCAGTTTGGCCATCCATCTCTCTCTTCTGTTTAGTGTATTTAGATTCTTTACATTTAATGTGATAATTGCTGTGGTTGGATTAAATCTGCCATTTCATTCATTGTTTTCTGCTTTTCCCTGTTTCTTCTTTTCTTCCTTCTTTTGTATTTGATGTTTGCTCACATTCCATTTTAGTTTTCTTCTGACTCTCCCCTCCTCTCTCTCTTCCTCCCTCCTATCGTGTGTCTTTAGAGCTGCCCTACTGACAACAGATTCTTAATATCTTTATTTCAGCCTCATTTTTGAAAGAAATTTTGATTTTATAAAGAATGCTGAGTTGACGAATTTTTCCTTCATCACTTCATAAAGATTTTGTGGCGCTGTCCTCTAGTGTCTGTGATTTCTGATGAAAGTATGTACTCATTCTAATCATTTCTCTAGGTTAAATACGATATTTATGTATTTTTAGTTGCCTCAAGTTTTCAACTTCTAAATTTTTGCCTTTTCAGCCATTCTTTTTTTTTTTTTTTTTTGTTTTGTGGGTACCGGTGGGTCGACCTCAGGACCTTGTGCGCCAGCAGGCACCCGTGCCGCTGAGCAATATCACCGGCCCCTTTTCTCGTATGTGGGATCCAGGAGTCAAACTCAGGCCCTCGCGCTTGCCAGGCAGGCGCTTATGCCGCTGAGCCATCTCACCGGCCCTCAGCCATTCTTTTTTCTTTTTTTTTTTTGTGGGTACCGGGGGGTCGACCTCAGGACCTCGCACGCCAGCAGGCGCCTGTGCCGCTGAGCGATATCACCGGCCCCTTTTTCGTATGTGGGTTCCGGAAGTCGAACTTGGGCCCTCGCGCTTGCCGGGCAGGCGCTTAAGCCGCTGAGCCATCTCACCGGCCCTCAGCCATTCTTAATGGTGTAACTGGATCTGGTTTTCTCTTAGGTTGTCCTGTTTAGAGTTTGTTTATTCCTAAATTTGTAAATAAGTCTTTTCGGAGAAATTTTGCCCATCCTGTCTTATTTTCTTCTCCACTGCTGTCTTTCTCCTTCTAGTCATAGGACTTTAATGACATGCTTTTTCTTTTTTCTTTTTTTTTCTTTTTATTTGAGACAGGGTCTTGGCATGTAGTTCAGGCTAGCTTTGAACTCACTATGTAGCCCAGGCTGGCCTCAAACTCACAGCAATCCTCCTGCCTCAGCCTCCCGAGAGTTGGGACTACAGGCGTGCCACCATGCCCAGGACTTTAATGTCGTGAATCTAAGGATTTTTGATGTTTTTTCATAGGTCCTTGAGGTTCAGTTCTTTTTTTTAGCTTTTTCTCCTGTTTGTTATTTATCACGATGTTTTGTTTTGTTTTTATTGTTGTTTTAGATAGGGTCTTACTATGTAGTTTGGGCTGGCCTTGAACTCGTAGTAGCCCAGGCTGGCCTCAGACTCACGGTGATCCTCCTGCCTCAGCTTCCCAAGTGCTGGGATTACAGGCATGTGCCACTGTGTCCATCCTGTTTGTTATTTAGATTGAATATTTTCTGTTAATCTACAAATTCACTGGCTTTATCTCAACAGCTGTAAAAGGTCTGAAATTGTACTCTCTCCTTGTAAAGGAAAGTAACTGACAAATTAGTCTGTGTGTGCTTGCTGGAAGAAGACATGATAGAGAATTTATTACTCAAAGCATAGCAAGCCACATGAGCATCCTGCTTATGGCAGTTTCTGCTGTGCCCCAGGTCCCTATGCTTGGTTTGAGACACGGCTGAGGACCCTGAGCTGGGGAGAGGCTGTAGCCCTGCCTGTTCTTGATGCCAGCCAGCAGAGACACTTTTATTGTCCTGCGCAGTAAACAGAGCTGGTGTTGCTTTGGAAAGCAGCACCCCTCCCGCAGGGTGGTTCTAGTGCACAGACTTCGATGAGGAAGTCGTCCCGACGAGGGTCAGACTCCTGTTGCTCACGTCATACACAGAAACGTGAACGACCTGGGAAATCGGGTGTGCCGTGTGCATTCTGTTCCCCGGGTGTGCAGCCTGAAGGTAAGCCTGATTCGTGTTGGTTCATTCCGAGAATTACGGGATCTTCTCCAGGATCCCTCACTCCCCTCTTCCCATCTTCTGAGGACCTCTTTTCCCCTTTCTCTGGGCTAGAAGCAAACATGCATCGGAGCTGTAGCTGCCTGCACTGTCCCACAGCGTGGGCCAGCCTTGCAGAAAGCACTGGGTGAAAGGGGGCAAGTGCTGAGGAAGACGTCTGCTCTTCACTCTTCGGAGTACTGGGTCCTAGTTTCCGGTTCACTTGGCCAAAGATTTACATTTTCTCTTGGGGTTTTAGATGACAGCACCCTCTCACTGCTGGTGTCATGCTACTGGATCTGGTCTAAGGGCAGTGCCAGGAAAGAAAATGGGGAAAGGAAAAGGTTCTTCACCCATATTCTTGAGGTTTTAGGGGCTTTTGTGTTAGGACCAGAAAGGCAGGAGTTTTTCGGGGAGTCATCAGCTATACCTATAGCAGTGGCAAACCTATGGCACCTGTGCCACATTAGGCTATTTGTTACCACTGAAAGCTATGAAAGGTTCGCCATCGCTGACCTATAGCATAGTTCTGCAATTTGTGCTATTCTCAAGAAAAGCTAAAACAGAATAAGGAAAAGAAAATCACAAAACCAGGGCCGGTGAGATAGCTCAGCGGCATAAGTGCTTGCCTGGCGAGTGCGAGGTCCTGAGTTTGACTCCCAGTACCCACATATGAAAAAAGGGCCGGTGCTAATGCTCAGCGGCATGGGCACCTGCTGGCACTTAAGGTCCTTGAGTTTGACCCTCAGTACCCACACACAAAAAAAAAAAAATCACAAAACTGGTCCTTGTTAATTTTTCACATTTTGGCTACCTCCCTAATTTGCCTGTTACATACTTTTATTTGATTGCTTTTTATGTTCTATCCAGAGTTCTTAGTGGGAGAGAGGGGCTGTAGTGGGCTTCTTTGATTTTGGATGGAGTCTCAAAGCACCACATTTTGAGAGATACTAGCAAAAACCTTGAAATTTTATACTAAAAAGTTGTGCACACTACTAGGTGATGATGTGGGGGAAGAAAAGAATATACATTTGTTAAGAATACTGATGTCTAAACTGGACATGGTGATGTAAGCCTGTAATTCCAGCACTCTGGGAGGCTGAAGCAGGAGGATTATAAGATTGAGCCCAGCCTGGGCAACTTTGAGACCAGGTCTCAGAATTTTAAAAATAAATTAAAAGGGCTGGAGATGTAGCCTAATTTTAAGGCCATGGATTTGCCAGGCATGGTGGCACATGCCTGTAATCCCAGCACTTGGGAGGTTGAGGCAGGAGGATTGCCACAAGTTCGAGGCCAACCTGGGCTACATAGTGATTTCAAGACCAGCCTGGACTACATAGCAAGACCTTGTCTCAAAAATAAAAAAAAAATAAAAAATTAAATGTCACGGATTCAGTCCCCATTGCTGCCAAAACCATCATCATCATAATGATAATGACATCTCAAGCTAGGCATGGAGACATAGGTCTGTAATCCTAGCACTTGGGGGTATGAGGCAGGAGAATCATAAGTTAGAATCCAGACTGGACTACATAGTAAGTTTGAACCCCACCTGAGCTGCTGCATAGTGAGATCCTGTCATAGAGAGAGAGAAGAAAAGAATCTGGAAGAGGTATGGAGAGGCAGAAACAAAGATAAGTAGGTCCTTAAAGCCTTCACTGAGTCACTTTCCATAGCTGCTCGCTTAGCAGTGGAGCTTGGTCCTCCAGGCTGCTGATGGAGAGACAAAGGGACACCTCTCTAAAGTGTGACTGCTGCTGTAGTGGCCTTTATTGGAGTTGCCCACCACCTACTCCATTCCTATCCCACACTCTGCTCAGGCTCTGGACTGTGAAACAAGGGTGGTTTTTGTTACATAGCATGTTGAAATTTTTTCCGATTCTCATGTCAGAAAACTGTTATGTGCCGGGTGTGGTGGCGCATGCCTGTAACCCCAGCACTCAGGAGGCCGAAGCAGGAGAGTCACTGCACATTTGAGGCCACCCTGGGCTACATAGTGAGTTCAAGGCCAGCCTGAACTGCATAGTGAGACCCTGTCTCAACCACTCCCTCCAAAAAATAAACTATGGGTAACCCAAGATTTTGGTGTAATATCAACGTTCAATTATAATATGAATTCATTGTAGATAATAAATAGTCTGTTTGCCATTTATGTTTCATATCTTTCATCCATGGTTCCTTCTTGTGTCATTTCTCTTCAGCATAAAGAATTTACTTTCGCATTTCTTTTGTAGCATATCTTTTGGGACTAAATTGTAGGTTTGCTGACTTCTGTTACAAGAAAAGAGTGTTGAAGATGTGTTAGTAAGAGGCATAAAGAGGTTTATTAGGCAGAATTAAAAAGTACACATTCAATGAAAATAGAATGCAGGCCCTCTACAGAGAGGCATTATGGTTAGTGGTTGGGAGTTTTTATTTTGAGACAGAACCTCTAAGTGGCTGAGTTGCTCAGGCTGGCTTTAATTTATGATCTTCCAGTCTCCGCTTCCCAGAGTGGTGGGATTACAGGCATGCACCACCACACCCAGCCATTTTTAAAAATGGTATTTATCTTTCATTTTCAGCAGCTTGATGTGTGTAGGCATAGTATTATTTGATTTTATCCTCATTGTGGCTTGCTGAGCCTGTTATCTATAAAGTTATGTCTTTCACCAAATTCAGGAAGTTTTAACCACATTCTACAACAGTCTTTTTATCCTAACATCTGAAATGAAAGATATGAAAGTTAAACTTTGTGGTATTATCCTGCAAGTCCCTAGGCTCTATTCATTTTTTTCAACTTTTCTCAGACGTTCTATTTGTTACTCACATTGGATATTTTCTGTAGATTTAATTTCAAGTTCACTGACACTTTCCTCTGTCATGTTCATTCTTTGCTGAACCCATCCTGTGAACTTTTTTATTTCAGGTAATTTGTTTAGTTCAAATATTTTATTTGGTTATTTTTTGTAGCTTGTTTCTTTGCTGAGAGCCGTCATTTCATTTCAGATGTATTTGCCTTTACAGCATAGAGCACAGTTAGAAATGCTTTCAAAAGTTCGTTTTTACTGTACATTTGGCATTTCGGTTATTTTGGTGTTGGCATCTGTTATCTTTTTTTTTTGAGACAGGGTCTTGCTGTGTAGTTCAGGCTGGCCTTGAACTCATTTTGTAGCCCAGGGTGGCCTCAGACTCGGTGATCTTATCTCAGCCTCCTGCAGGCGTGTACCTCCACATCTTGAGTATTTCACTGCATTTCTAAGGGTTGGGAATCCAGGAGCAGTTTAACCTGGGTATTCTGCTTCAAGTTGGATGTCACTCAGAACCAGTCACCTGAAGACTGAGGAGGGCCCACTTCTAAGCACACTCACATGGGTACTGAGAGGGCTGCTCAGGTTCTCGCCACTCGGGCCTCTGTACAGGGAGGTCGGCTCAGCATCTGGTGGGATTGGGATGGAGGGAGCACATGAGCGAGTACTGAGGGGCAAGGCGAAGCACAGTCTGTAATAACCTAGTGTCAGAAGTGACATACTCTCCTTTCCGCGGCGTGCTGTTGGTCACACAGGCCTACTCCTAGTACAGTATGAGGAGGTTCTATGCAAGAGTGTGAAGAAGTGGAGGTAGGGATTATTATACATCATCTTGGAGTCTAACTAATTAACTCCTTTGGCTGAAAACTGAACACTTTATGTTTCTAAGTTTTACACAAAAATAAGAGAATACAGTGATGTGGTGGGAGAACTTGAATTTTTCATTATTCCAGTGAGCATAAAGTACACATTATAGGAAAATGGCATGTAGCAGGAGATAAGGCTGATGAGGCTTGGTGGAAAAGAGCTGGTTACTCTAAGCCTTTATGTATGTAAAGGAGTTTGCGTTTCAGGCTGTAGTGATTGATATGTCAGTGAAGAATTATGAGCAAATGGAACAATGACAGTTTCTTGGAGCAATGTGAAGATTGTACTGGTAGAGCCGTGCGTGGCAATAAATGCCTGTAGTTCCAGCAAGGCAGGAGGATCCCAAGTTCAAGTCCAGTGAGAAAATAAAAAATAAAAAAGGGTCTGGGCAATCCCTGACTTGAAATTATACTATAAAGCTACTGTGATAAAAACAGCGTGGTACTGGCAAAAAAACAGACCCGAAGATGAATGGAACAGATTAGAAGATGCAGAAACAACTCCAGACATGCTAAGCCACCTTATCTTTGACAAAGGTGCCAAACGCATTCACTGGAAGAAAGATAGCCTCTTTAGGGCTGGTGAGATGGCTCAGTGGCTTAAGCGCCTGCCCGGCAAGCGGAGGGCCCGAGTTCGACTCCCGGAACCCACATACGAAAAAGGGGCCAGTGATATCGCTCAGCGGCACAGGCGCCTCCTGGCGCGAGAGGTCCTAAGGTCGACCCCCCGGTACCCACAAAAAAAAAAAAGAAAGAAAGATAGCCTCTTTAATAAATGGTGCTGGAAAAACTGGCTCTGCACATGCCCAGGATTAAAATTAGACCCATATCTTTCACCATGCACTAAACTAAATTCAAAACGGATCAAAGATCTAAGTATTAAAACAGAAACATTAAATCTGCTGGAAGATAGAATAGATAAAACTCTTGAAGACATTGGGATAGGCAAAGACTTTACGAATAAAACCCCAATTGCACAGGAACTATCACAAAGAATCAACAACTGGGATCTCATCTTATTAAAAGGCTTTTTTTTTTTTTTTGGGCACCGGGGGTCGACCTCAGGACCTCATGCGCCAGTAGGCGCCCGTGCCACTGAGCGATATCACTGGCTCTTTTTTCATATGTGGGTTCCGGGAGTCGAACTCAGGCCCTCGCACTTGCCAGGCAGGCGCTTATGCCGCTGAACCATCTCACCGGCCCTATTAAAAGGCTTTTGCACAGCAAGAGAAACCACCAACGGAGTGAAGAGAAAACCCACAACATGGGGAAAAATGTTTGCCAGCTGTTCCTCAGACAAAGGATTACTATCGAGAACATACAAAGAACTCAGAAAAAATCAGACCTCCCAAATTTAAAGACCCAATCCAAAAATGGGCATCTGAGATGGATACACACTTCTCAGATGAAATACAAATGGCAAATAAATATGCAAAAAAATGTTCAACATCACTAGTTATTTGAGAGATGCAAATTAAAACAACACTGAGATGCCATCTCACCCCAGAAGGAATGACTGTTATCAAGAAATCAACCAATAACAAATGCTGGAGGGGCTATGGGGAAAAAAAACCTTTCTCCACTGTTGGTGGGAGTGCTGACTGGTGCAGCCACTGTGGAAATCAGGGTGGAGATTCCTCAAAAAACTAGGGTTGGAGGTCCCATTCGACACAGCTATTCCACTTCTAGGTATCTTCCCAGAAGAATTAAGAACATCATACCACAGCGATATATGTGCACCCGTATTTATAGCAGCACAATTGGTAATAGCCAGATCTTGGAAACAACCCAAATGTCCATCAACCGAGGAGTGGATAAAAAAGATGTGGTATTTTTATACAATGGAGTACTGCTTAGTCATAAAGAAAGATAAACTGGAGACTTTCATAGGTAAATGGATGCAACTTGAGACCATACTCATAAGTGAAATAAACAGGACACACATGTGTAAACATTGTATTGTCTCCCTAGTGTGAGAAACTGAAAGAGTAAATAAGATCCAAAATGTACAATAGATATTGTAAAGCAGGAAGAAATTGTTCGAAAGGAAAGAGAAACTGGGATGGGGGAATGGAGAAAAGAAAGAAGGGAGAAGAAAAAACATATGTATATACAAGATAGTTAAGATAGATACACTACTAATTTCACTTAGTTCATTGAAAAGAAACGTTTGGGGCTGGTGATACCGCTCAGCGGCACAAGTGCTTGCTGGCAAGCCTGAGGTCCTGAGGTCGACTCCAGGAACCCACATAAAAAAGAAAAAGAAAAGAAACGTTTGTGCTAATATTGTTTGGACAATTGAATGCTGATATCTTGTACCCTGAGTAATTTAAAGGTAACAATACGCAATGTATTAATCATTGTTACCCTCCTATTATGTTGTTTCGAAATTTTATTCTATTTTTTTCCTCTTTAAAATAAAAAAGAGGGGCTGGGGATCTAGCTCAGTGCAGAGGTTGTGTTCAGTCCCCATACCGGGAAAAGAAGTATATAGGAAGATGAGGAGAAAGGTACAGTTTAGTTTAGCCAAAATAATAATAAAAATTTAGGGTTATGGTAGGAGAATATATAAAAATGAAACAGTGGGGGTAGAAGAAATGAGAATTGGTGATTGGCTGGACATGGAAGATGTGGCGAAGAGGGAGAAGGAAGACTGGGGTAATGACCAGGTTTCTGGGTCGGGTAAGGGAGTGGGGGTGCAGGGCAGGGCTTGCCAGGCTGTCGTTATGCACCACATCTGGCCTGGTGCCTGTCTCTGTGAAGTCCTATTGGAGCACAGCCATATCCACTTGTTCACATTTGTCTGTGGCTGGGAGAGTTGGGTAGTTGTGACAAAGACCTTATGGCCTTCATTCACCATCTGGTTCTTCCCCAACCTGTTGATTTAGGAGGTACAGGTTCAAGCCCAGCCTGGGCAACTTGGTGAGACCTCGTTTGGCTGGGGATGTAGCTCAGCACAGAGGCCTGATTCAAGCCCCAGTACTGCCCCTTCCCCCCAAATGGCCGAGGATATAATTCAGTGGTAGAGCGCTTGCTTAGTATGTGCAAGGCCCTGGGTTCAGTCCTAGTACTATAAAAACAAAAAAACCATACTTTATAACAGCAGTTGTTAACTCTGATGCTTAATGTGCAAGTATTTTCCCGTTGAACTTCTTGAGAACAGTGATACGGCTTTTCATCTTTTTATCCACTGGCCAAACATAAGCTGGGGGGTTACGTGTGTGCACACCTGTGCACGCAGCCATGCAGGTGTGTATGTTGCATAGCAAAGTAGGGTTGGTTTTGTATTTTATGATACAGTCTCAAATATGCTTTATTCTTGAAAAGGGTATTTGGTTAACTTATAATGGTTAGCAGATATTAAGTACCTTTAGCGTTTGGAAGAAGGGTTTATTGGGAAGGATATTATAAATACTGTAGTAGCCAAAGTAGTGTCTTAGATTGAGGTAGGGTTTTTTTTGTTTTTGTTTTTTTTGAGACAGGGTCTCGGTATGTATCCTAGGCTGACCTTGAACTCACTGTGTAACCCCGGCTGGCCTCAAATTCATGGCAGTCCTCCCTCAGCCTCCCGAGTGTTGGGATTACAGGCGTATGCCACTATGCCCAGCTAAGGTAGGCTTGTTTTTCTGTTCATCACCATTCCCATGTTAGAATCTGGCATTTGGCAGTGCTTAATTGAATGGGTTTCCTTAAGTGTATATTTGAAAGTTTCACATAAATGAATATTAAATTTTAGTAATATTTAGGCAGAATATTAAAGATTAATGAGTTGTGTTTAAGTTGGGAGACAGTAAAGAATAGAATGAAAGCATATAGTTTGGTTTGCTTAGAAAAGAATTTCCTTAAAATTAAAGTGCTGGGATGCTTAGAGGTAGCAGGCAGAGAGGAGAGAAAAGCAACCCAAATGAGTTGATGTAACAGAGGCTCTTGAACAGGAATGACAGTTATTTAATAGATGATGCATTGAGAAAGGTTTTGGTTGCAAGCAACATAAACTGACTAGTTCATCTAGGACGAAAAGAAATATGTTAGAAAAATATCAGCGAACTCATAAAATCAGTAAGACACTGGGCAGTCACTGTGAATACGCTGTGGCAGATCCTGCTCTGCTGTCTGTCGTTTCTGTCCACCTCCACCCCCATAGTGACTACTGAATGCACAGGCTTTGCACGTGCTGGGCAAGTGTTCTACCACTGAGCTACCTCCAGCCTCTTTCTGTTTTGAGGTAGAGTCTTGCTAAGTTGCCCAGGCTGGCCGTGAACGTGTGATCTTCCTGCCTGATCAGTCCCTGAGTAGTTGGAATTACAGGTGTGCATCACCATGTCTGGCTTGTTGTCTTGCTATATACCTAGAGAGCCCCCCCCAAATAGGAAAATTGTTTAGATGGTGGTAGCCCAAAAGGAAATATCTATTACACCTCTTTTTTCTCTCTTTTTCTTTTCTTTTTTCTTTTTGAGACAGAGTCTCACTAGGTAGTTCAGGCTGGCCTTGAGCTCACTAGGTAGCCTAGGCTGGCCTGAAACTCCCAGCTATCCTCCTGCCTCAGCCTCCTAAGCACTGGGATTACAGGCATGCACCATGCTTTGTGAAACTCTTTAATTCATAGCTCTCAATCCACCCCCACTACTATTCCTAGTTTATCTTACCCTAACCCTAGTTTATCTGCATGAGCCAAATTAAGCCTTACCTTAATTTTTTTTAACTTAGATTAATGGTTTGCTATTCTACCTCCATTCTTATACATTTGCTAGTCCATTCTAGTCTTGGGTATTCTAGAATGTTCTTTTAAAAATCAGATATAAAAAAATCAGACACAATTTTCAGAAGTGCTAAAAAGCCTTCTGTGCCTCTCTGTTGCTTTCAAACTAAAGTCCAAAATCAATAGCATGCTTTACAAAACCATTCATAGTCTGGACCTTTATAATCCTTTAGTTTAATTTTTAGTAAGTAAAGTTACAAAGAAAAACAGTTAAATCACCACGTGCCATCACCTACATAGATGTGATCACTGTTAACACTATTTTCTTTTTTTTTTGGTAGCATTTACTTTATGCAAAATAAGAGTTAAGTTGAATATATAACAATGCACTCTTATTAAAACTTAAAAGTATAAGCATTTTTGTACGTTGTAAAGTGTAGTACTTACAACAATGATGTTTAAAATATCTGTGTAACTGGGGATTGAAGCCAGGGCCTTTGCACTGAGCTACATCCCTATATCCGTAGCCCTTGTTTTTTGAGACAGGTTGGGCTTGAACTTGCAGTCTTCCTGCTTCAGCCTGCCAGGTGCTGGGCTTTACAGGCATGCACCACCACGCCTGGCTGTGTAACATTTTTCATGAATTTTAATAGAATTTAATTTTTAAAATATTCCCTTGTCATTGAAAAGGTAGATATTTTTGGCATATTCAGTGAACATTTTTTTTTTTTTTTACAATTTTTTATGAGTACTTTGTAGGTACATAATGATCACATTCATTGTGGAGTTGGTACATGTACATAACACATCTTTTTGTTTCCTCTTTCCCTCCCTTCTCTCCTCCTTCCATCTCTAGATTTCCTTCCCATTTGTCAAAGATCGATCTCTCTGTTTCCTATTGCCTGTTTGTTTGTTTATTTATTTATTTATTTATTTATTTATTTATTTATTTATTTATTTTTTGGAAACAGGGTCTTGCTCTGTAGTCCAGGCTGGCCTTCAACTCACAGTGATCCTCCTGCCTCAGCCTCCCGAGTGCTGGGATTACAGGCATGCGCCACCATGCCCAGCAAGACAAGGTCTCCTATATTGCCCAAGGAAGACTCCAATTTGCAATCCTTCTGCCTCACTCTCCCAGGTTTCTGGGATTACAGTCGTGTACTAACCACTGTGCCTGGCTTGTATATCTTCCTTGTTGAGGTGTCTGTCCAGATCTTTTGCCCGTTTTTAAATTGAGTTGTTTGTAAATATTTTATACATGTCCGTTATCATGTGTCTTTTTGTGTGTGGGGGGTCTCACTGTGTAGTTCAGGCTGGCCTTTGAACTTAAAGTGATCTTCCTGCCTCAGCCTCCTTACTACTGAGACTACAGACATGTGCCACTGTGCCCAGCAATTATCGTGTCTCTTGTAAAACATTTTCTCCAAGTTGTGACTTCTCTTTAGTCTTTTTCGCCTTTTCTTTTTTTCCAGTACTGTGGATGGAACCCAGGGCTTTTCTACTGAGTTCCATCCTCAGCCTTTTTTATTTTGTACTTTGAGACAGGTCCTGCTAAGTTGGTCCAGGCTGGACTTGAACTTTCCATCTTCCTGCCTGAGCCTCCCAGAGTACTAAGATTATAGATGTATGCCATTAAAATTTTTTGATTTTCATGAATCCAACTTACCAGTTCTTTTGTTTATAATTTGTGAAGGTTTTTTCCTTATTTTATTGGTACATTTTAGATGTACATAGTGATAACATTCATCATAGGGAAATTGTACCTGTACATGGTCTATCTTGCTGCTTTTTTTCCCTTCCTTTCCCCTCTGTTCAACCCCCTTCTCCCTTCTCATTTACAAAAGCTTTGTTCCTACTTTTTCCTTCTATTCTTTTTGTTCTTACCCCCCCCCATTCCCCTTCTCATTTGAACATTTTCTTACCATTTCCCGATATCTATTCTATATTTTGGTCCTCATTTATAATATCTATTATATGCAGTATTCACACGTGTGTCCAGTTTATTCCACTTAAAAGTATGGTCTCAAGGTGCATCCATTTAGCTAGAAATGTCTCAGGCTTATCCTTTATGGCAGAGTAGTACTTCATTGTATACAAAAATCACATCTTCTTTATCCATTCACCAGTTGGTGGGCATTTGGGCTGTTTCCAAGATTTAGCTATTATATGGGTGTGCCGCTATAAACATGGGTGTGCGTATATTTCTGTGGTATGATGCTTTTAATTCTTTTGGGAAGATACCAAGAAGGGGTCAAATGAGAGCTCTAGTCCTAGTTTTCTGAGGAATCTCCACACTGATTTCCACAATGGCTGCACCAGTCTGCACTCCCACCAACAGTGGAGAAGTGTTACATTTTCCCCACAGCCCAGCCAGCATTTGTTATTGGTTGATTTCTTGATAATAGCCATTCTTTCTGGGTGAGATGGAATCTCAGTGTTCTTTTAATTTGCATGTCCAAATGACCAGTGATGTTGAACATTTTTTTCATATATTTATTTATCGTTTCTATTTCTTTATCTGAGAAATGTCTATTCATTTCAGATGCCCATTTTTGGATTGGGTCTTTAAATGGGAGGGGTCTGATTATTATTTTTTTTTTTTTGTGGGTACCAGGGGGACGACCTCAGGACCTCGCGCGCCAACAGGCACCCGTGCCACTGAGCGATATCACCGGCCCCTTTTTCGTATGTGGGTTCCGGGAGTCGAACTCGGGCCCTCGCGCTTGCAAGGCAGGCGCTTACGCCGCTGAGCCATCTCACCGGCCCATTGTTTGTTTTTTTGAGTTCTTTATTAGTTTAGATAGTAATCCTTTGTCTGAGGAACAGCTAGGAAAATTTTTTTCCCACATTGTAGTTTGTCTCTTCACTTTGTTGGTGATTTCTCTTGCTGTGCAAGAGCTTTTTAATGAGATGAGATTCCAGTTGTTGACTCTTCGTGATAGTTCCTGTGTGATTGGGGTTTTGTTCATAAAGTCTTTGCCTACACCTTTGTCTTGAAGAGTTCTACCTAGTCTTCCAGCTGATTTAGTCTTTCTGTTTTTTTTTTTTTTTAAGAGAAGAAAAAACAAAACAAATCAAAAAAAGAACAAATTTTCAAAACAACATAATATGAGGGTAACAATGGTCAATGCATTACGTATTATTATCTTTAAGTTAGTTATTCAGGATACCAGACATTAGCATTCAATTGTCCAAACATTATTGGCTCAAACCTTACTCTTCAATGAACTAAGTAAAACTGGTAGTGTATCTATCTTAACCATCTTATATACATATACAATTTTTTTTCCTTTTCCCTTCTTTCTTTTCCCCATTCCAGTCTCTCTTTCTTATTGACCAGTTTCTTTTTGATTCACTGTGTCTATTGTACAGTTTGGATCTTATTTACTCTTTCAGTTTCTCATGCTAGAGAGACTACGATGCTTACACATGTGCGTCCGGTTTATTTCACTTATGAGTATTTTCTCGAGTTGCATCCATTTACCTATAAAAGTCTCCAGTTTATCCTTCTTTATGGCTGAATAGTACTCCATTGTATAAAAATACCACATCTTTCTTATCCATTCCTCAGTTGATGGGCATTTGGGTTGTTTCCAAGATCTGGCTATTACAAATTGTGCTGCTATAAACATGGGTGCACATATATCACTGTGGTACGATGTTTTTAATTCTTCTGGGAAGATGCCCAGAAGGGGAATAGCTGGGTCAAATGGGACCTCCAACCCTAGTTTTTTGAGGAATCTCCACACTGACTTCCACAGTGGCTGTACCAGTCGACACTCCCACCAACAGTGAAGAAGGGTTCCTTTTTCCCCACAGCCCCTCCAGCATTTGTTATTAGTTGATTTCTTTATAGTAGCCATTCTTTCTGGGGTGAGATGGTATCTCAGTGTTGTTTTAATTTGCATCTCTCGAATGACTAGTGATGTTGAACATTTTTTTGTATATTTATTTGCCATTAGTATTTCTTCATCTGAGAAATGTGTATTCATCTCAGATGCCCATTTTTGGAGTGGGTCTTTAAATTTGGGAGGTCTGATTTTTTTGAGTTCTTTATATGTTCTTGATAGTAATCCTTTGTCTGAGGAACAGTTGGCAAACATTTTTTCCCACGTTGTGGGTTGTCTTTTCACTCTGTTGGTGGTTTGTCTTGCTGTGCAAAAGCTTTTTAATAAGATGAGATCCCAGTTATTGATTCTTTGGGATAGTTCCCGTGCGGTTGAGTTTTTATTCATAAAGTCTTTGCCTACACCAATGTCTTCAAGGGATTTACCTATCCTACCTTCCAGCAGATTTAATGTTTCTGTTTTAATATTTAGATCTCTGATCCATTTTGAATTTAGTTTAGTGCATGGTGAAAGATATGGGTCTAGTTTTAATCTTTGGCATGTGCAGAGCCAGTTTTTCCAGCACCATTTATTAAAGAGGCTTTCTTTCTTCCACTGAATGTGTTTGGCACCTTTGTCAAAGATAAGGTGGCTTAGTATGTCTGGGGTTGTTTCAGCATCTTCTAATCTGTTCCATTGATCTTCAGGTCTGTTTTTTTTTTTTTTTTTTTGCCAGTACCACACTGTTTTTATCACAGTAGCTTTATAGTATAATTTCAAGTCGGGGATTGTGATGCCTCCTGCCTTGCCTTTGTTGCCCAGAATTGCCTTTGCTATTCTAGGTCTCTTCTGATTCCAAATGAATTTTAGGATTGTTTTCTCTAATTCTGTGAGATAAGCTGTTGGAATTTTGATTGGAATTGCATTAAATCTGTATAACAATTTTGGAAGTATGGCCATTTTCACTCTATTGGTTCTTCCTATCCAGGAGCAAGGGATATCTTTCCATTTTCTGATATCCTCTTCAATCTCCTTTTTCAGAGTACTATAGTTTTCAGTGTAGAGGTCTTTTACATCCTTTGTGAGGTTGATTCCTAGGTATTTCATTTTTTTGGATGTTATTGTGAAAGGTATTGTTTCCCTAATTTCTCTTTCAGTAAGTTTGTTATTTGTGTACAGGAAGGCTATTGACTTTTGAGTATTGACTTTGTGTCCAGCTACACTACTGAATTTGCTTATTAAATCTAGCAGTTTTTTAGTGGAGTTTTTGGGGTCTTCTGTGTAGAGTATCATGTCATCTGCAAATAATGATAATTTAACTTCTTCCTTTCCAATCATTATTCCCTTTATTTCTTTCTCTTGTCTAATTGCTCTGGCTAAAGTTTCCAGAACTATGTTGAATAAGAGTGGGGACAGTGGACATCCTTGTCTTGTTCCTGATTTTAGAGGGAAGGCTTTCAGTTTTTGGCCATTTAGTATAATATTGGTTGTTGGTTTGTCATAGATAGCTTTTACCAGGTTGAGATAAAGACCCTCTATTCCAATTTTCTGTAGGGTTTTTATCATGAAAAGGTGCTAGACTTTGTCAAAAGCGTTTTCTGCATCTATTGAGATGATCATGTGATTTTTGTCTTTGGTTCTGTTAATATGGTGTATTACATTTATTGATTTACGTATGTTGAACCATCCCTGCATCCCAGGGATGAATCCAACTTGGTCGTGGTGTATAATCTTCTTGATGATTTGTTGGATTCTGTTTGCCAGTATCTTATTAAGGATTTTTGCATCTATGTTCATTAGGGAGATTGGCCTGTAGTTCTCTTTCTTAGTTGGGTCCTTTTCTGGTTTTGGTATCAGGGTAATGCTTGCTTCCAGGAATGAATTTGGGAGTATTGCTTCCCTTTCAATTTCATTAAAAAGTTTGAGAAGTAGTGGCGTTAGGTCTTCTCTAAATTTCTTGTAGAATTCGGCAGTGAATCCATCAGGGCCTGGGCTTTTCTTTGTTGGGAGGTTTTTAATTACATCTTCAATTTCATTGGTTGATATTGGTTTATTTAGGATTTTTAAATCTTCTTGATTCAGCTTTGGTAATTCATACGAATCTAGGAATCTGTCCATTTCTTCTGCATTTTCCATCTTAGTAGAATATAGATTTTTAAAATAGGTATAGATGATCTTCTGGATTTCTTCAGGGTCCGTCGTGATATCACCCTTTTCATTTCCAATTGCATGGATTTGAGTCTTTTCTTTTCTTTTTTTAATAAGGTTGGATAAGGGTTTGTCAATCTTATTTATTCTTTCAAAGAACCAACTTTTTGCTTCATTGATTCTTTGTATTGTTTTTTTAGTCTCCAATACATTAGTTTCTGCTCTGATCTTTGTAATTTCCTCCCTTGTACGGGCTTTTGGCTTAACCTGCTCTTCTTTTTCTAGAAGTTTGAGGTTCGCCATTAAGTTGTTTATTTGCGTTTGCTCTATTTTCCTAATATAAGTATTTAATGCTATAAATTTCCCTCTTATGACTGCTTTCATTGTATCCCATAAGTTCCGGTATGTTGTACTGTCATTATCATTCAGTTGTAGACATTGTCTAATTTCTTCTTTAATTTCATCTGTGACCCATTGGTTGTTCAGGAGGGTGCTGTTTAATTTCCATGTGTTTAGGGGGTTTTTGTGATTTCTTTTGCCATTGATTTCCAATTTCATTGCACTATGGTCTGATAATATGCATGGGATAATTTCAATTCCTTTGCATTTACTAAGCAGGTTTTATGAGCTAGTATGTGGTCTATTTTGGAGAACGTCCCATGTGCAGCTGAGAAGAATGTGTATTCTGATGTTGTTGGGTGGAACACTCTGTAGACATCTAAGTCCATTTGTTCAAAAGTTTGGTTCAGTTCTATTATTTCATTATTGATTTTCTGTCTAGTTGATCTGTCTTTTTGTGACAGTGGAGTATTGAGATCTCCCAATATAATTGTATTAGTGCTTATTTGATTTTTCATGTCCTTTAGTACTTGTTTTATATAGTTGGGTGCATTGGTATTTGACGCATATATATTTATGATCGTTATCTCTTCCTCTTGGATTGTTCCCTTTACAAGGATGTAATGACCGTCTTTATCTCTCTGAATCATTCTTGGCTTGAAATTCACTTTGTCTGCAAAAAGAATAGCTATCCCTGCTTTTTTCTGGGTTCCTGTTGCATGGAGTATTGTTTTCCATCCTTTGACTTTCAGTCTATGAATTTCTTTCTGAATTAAATGTGTTTCTTGTATACAGCATATTGTTGGATCTTGCTTTTTGATACATTTTGCCACTCTGTGCCTTTTGATTGGTTAATTGAGACCATTAACATTGATGGTTAAAACTGATATGTATTGACTTATACTTGTCATGATATTTTCCTGTTGTTGGTTCCCACTCTTTGTTTTTCCCCTTTCCTGCTATTTAATTATCTGCCCTGCCTGGTGGATTCCTTCTGTTGGGGTTCCTATCTCTTTCTAGAATGTCTTTCAGAACATTTTGGAGTGCTGGTTTGGTGGTCATAAATTTTCTTAGATGTTCTTTGTCATGAAAGTATTTTATTTCTCCATCAATTTTGAAAGATAGTTTTGCGGGGTACATCAATCTGGGTTGAAAATTATTTTCCTTTAGAGCTTGAAATACGTCATTCCAAGCTCTTCTTGACTTGAGGGTTTGTGCTGAAAAGTCAGCTGTGATTCTGATGGGTTTTCCTTCATAGGTGATTTGTCTCTTCTCCCTAACAGCTTTTAAGATTTTGCCCTTCTGTTGAATTTCTGGGATCTTGACTATGATATGTCTGGCTGAAGTTTTTTTTTGATCATGTCTAGTTGGTGTTCTAAAAGCTTCACTTATTGGGGGGTCAAATTCTTTTTCTCTTCCAGGAAAGTTCTCCCTGATAATGTCTTTGAACAAGGTTTTAATGTCATTTATGCTATCTCCTGCTTTTTCATTTATTCCAGTTGTTCTTAAGTTGTTTATCTTTGAGTCGACTAGCAGCTGCTGAATTGATTTTTCATGGTCCCTTGCTGTTTTTAAGAATTCTTTCTTTTCATGATCACTAATTGCAAGCCTGTCTTCTATATCTGATATCCTGTCCTCACATTGGCTTAATCTGCTACAAATACTTTCAATGGAATTTTTGTTCTCTTGGATATCTGCTTGAATCTGCTTTATGGATTCCATTTCTTTCCTATGCTGAGCATTCATGGTTTCTATAGTTTTCTTAAGCTCATCTATTTTTTTGTCTGTATCAGCTATAGTGTCCTTAAGCATAGTCTTCATTGTGGACATTATCTCTGCAGTTATCTGTGAAATTATTTCTGTTTTAATTTTTTCCAGAGCCTCATTCAATTGTTTTGTTGTTACCCCTTCAGATATGCCAGGTGGGTGGCTTTCGGATTGTCCCACCTCGTTGCCCCCTAGGTTTGCCTTTGGTTAATTGGATGTGTGGGGTTGCATCTTGTTTAAGTGTCGTCTCATTTTTTCTTTCTTTAATTCGTGGGGTGATGTTTGTAAATTACCTATGATAGGTTACTTTATTGCTAGTGTTCAAGATCCTTAGAAGATGACTACTTCTCTGCAGTATCTTCCAAGTGGAGCTTGCTTTTGGGTTTTGAGCTTTCTGCCAGATCCTGCCTCTTCAATTCGTTGGATGTGAGAAGTTGCTACCTGTTTGGCCCAGTCCTTGATTCTTTGGTACTGTGCCACTGTATTTTCTGTGTCCCTTAGTCAACATCAATCATGAAATATCAGGAAGGAAAGCTGTTTAGAACAATTATTTTACATTTGGCTATAATGATAACTGAAGCATCAAACACAGGCTAGAAAATGACAGACTGAGCTAACCAGTTATTTACCACTTTTAGCCGTATAAAGTAGAGTTGCGGTTATATAACAAAATCTAAAACACACTAGAAAAATTATATGCAGTATACAAGTCCTTAGTATGCCAATTTTTCCCCTCAGGAGTTTAAATTTAAAATGAGTTAAGGAGGAAATAGAGTATTGTGAGAAGAGGAAGGAATTAGATGTAAGGTTAGAGGACCAAGAGGGATCCCACTAACATTGGGACGCTGGTGCAGAGGACTGGTGGGAAAAAGAGAAGGAAAGGATAAAAGGAAGAAGAGATCACAACCACAATCACAAAGAGGTTAGAGGCGCTGTTTACACTCATATAAAAGCCAGAGAGAATAATGAAGGAAAGCGCAAATAGACAAACAGAAACAAAAATGGAGACAAAAACAACAAAGCAAACAGATAAAACAGAAATAAAACCCCACAAAAGAAAAAAATAAAAAAAAATAAAATAAAATAAAAATAAAATAAATAAAAAAAATAAAAACCCCTTCACCAGAACAAAAAACTAATGAGAGAGAAAAAAAAAAATCATAAAAAAATAAAGAGAATCAGTTCCAGGTGTTGACTCTGCTGTAGGCAGGCAACATGTGATGACAGGGTCCTGTTCCGTGCAGGTCCGTCCCAGCGAGCCAGGAGCGGCCCTCTGGCGGGCGGTGAGCAGAGCGTGGTCTTTCAGGCGGAGACCGGTCTCCTCCGCCCGCCGCTGTCAGCGCACTGCTTTCCCGCGCTCTGGCTCTGATTTTCGCCACGCCCCCCACAATGGCGCCAGGCCAGTCGCTCTCTGGCGCTGGACAGGTGTGGCTGAGAGACCAGTCTCGTTCACCCGCCGCCCTCAGCGCACTTTCGTGGGGCTGAGAGGCACCGCGCTGCCCTGTCTGGAGCACAAGTTCCCAGTGCTGTTTTCCCGCCGCTCTGGCTCTGATTTTCACCGCACCCCCCACAATGGCGCCCGGCCAGTCGCTCTCTGGCGCGGGGCAGCTGTGGCTGAGAGACACTCACCGCCGGCCAGCGCAGTTCTCCGCCGCTCCCCTGCCACGCCGCTGTCTCGCGATCCTCCGTGGGGGCTCCCTGGGCGCCAGCTGTCACCGTGTGTCCGCGGCTTTGAGCTTCTGTTGCGTCGTGATTCCTGGGATGGTAGAAGGTGCGCGCGTGGGGTCTGCTCCTTCTTTGTTGAAAAGTCCCTTTCCCTGGTGCCGGGGGTCCCAAGCTGCGCTTCAGAACTTTTCTGGGTCCCAGGGGGGGGCATCTGCCCTCCTCCTGCGCTCTCCCGGTCACTATATTCCCGTAGTCCAATGGCAACTTTTAGAGAGTTTCTCTGCGTGCTTCTTACTCATCCGCCATCTTTTTTCCTCCTAGTCTTTCTGTTTTAACATTCATTATTTGCAGATACTCCATCCATTTGGATTTTTCTAATCTGTTCCATTAATTCTTGGGTCTGTTTTTTGGCAGTATGATGCTGTTTTTATCACAGTAGCTTTATCGTGTATTTTCAAGTCAGAGATTGTGATGCCCCCTCCCTTTGCCTTTGTTGCCCAAAATTGCTTTTGCTATCCTGGGTCTCTTCTGGTTCCGTATGAATGTTAGGATTGTTTTCTCTAAACGTGTGAGTATGCTATTGGAATTCTGATCAGGATTGCATTAAACCTGTATAACCATTTTGGAAGGTATGGCCGTTTTGAATATGTTGGTTCTTCCTACCCAAGAACAAGGGATGGCTTTCCATTTTCTGATATCCTCTTTTTTTTTTTTTTTTTTCTTTGTGGGTACTGGGGGTCGACCTCAGGACCTCGTGCGTCAGCATGCGCCTGTGCCTCTGAGTGATATCACCGGCCCTTTATTTGTATGTGGGTACCAGGAGTTGAACTCAGGACCTCACGCTTGCCAAGCAGGTGCTTATGCCACTGAGCTATCTCACCGGCCCTCTGATACCCTCTTTTATCTCCTTTTTCAGAGTACTGTAGTTTTATTTTTTTTTACTTTTATTTTTATTTTTTTTTTGTGGGTACCGGGGGGTCGACCTCAGGACCTCGTGCGCCAGGAGGCACCCGTGCCGCTGAGCGATATCACCGGCCCCTTTTTCGTATGTGGGTTCCGGGAGTCGAACTCGGGCCCTCGCGCTTGCCAGGCAAGCGCTTAAGCTGCTGAGCCATCTCACCGGCCCCTGTAGTTTTAAATGTAGAAGTCTTTTGCTTCCTTCGTTAGATTGATTCCTAGGTATTTCTTTTTTTTTTTTTAATGTGGGTACCGGAGTCAACCTCAGGACCTCGTGCTTGCCGGGCAAGTGCTTGTGCCGCTGAGCAATATCACCGGCCCTTTTTTTCCTTTATGTGGGTATCAGGAGTCAAACTCAGGACCTCACGCTTGCCAGGCAGGCGCTTATGCCTCTGAGCTATCTCACTGGCCCGGATGGTCTTGTTAAAGGTGTTATTTCCCTAATTTCTCTCTCAGTAGTTTGTTACTTGTGTACAGGAAGGCTATTGATTTTTTTTTTTTTTTTTTTTTTTTTTTTGTGGGTACCGGGGGGTCGACCTCAGGACCTCGCGCGCCAACAGGCGCCCGTGCCGCTGAGCGATATCACCGGCCCCTTTTTTGTATGTGGGATCCGGGAGTCGAACTCGGGCCCTCGCGCTTGCCAGGCAGGCGCTTATGCCGCTGAGCCATCTCACCGGCCCAGGCTATTGATTTTTGAGTGTCGACTTTGTATCCTACTACACTACTGAATTTGGTTATTAAATCTAGAAGTCTTTTTTGTTTGCTTGTTTTTATTTGTTTTTTTGAGACAAGGTCTCACTGTGTAGTTCAGGCTGGTCTTGAATTCACCGTGTAGCCCAGGCTGGCCTTGAACTCCGAGTGGTCCTCCTGCCTCAGCCTCCCCACGTGATAGGATTACAGACATGTGCCAACACACCCGGCAAATATAGAAGTCTTTTGGTGCAGTTTTTGAGGTCTTCTATGTGGAGTATCTTGTCATCAGCAAATAATGGTAATTTAACTTTTTCCTTTCCTGTGTTTATTCCTTTTATTTTTTTGTCATGTCTAATTGCTCTGGCTAATGGTTCCAGAACTATACTGCATAAGAGTGGTGACAGTGGACATCCTTGTCTTATTTCTGATTTTAGAGTGAAAGCTTTCAGTTTTTGTCCATTTAGGGTTTGTCATAGATGGGTTTTATCAGATTGAAATGAAGACCATCTATTCCAATTTTCTGCAGGGTTTTTATCATCATTGGGTGTTGGATGCTTTTTCTGCATCTATTGAGATGATCATGTGTTTTTTGTCCTTGCTATGTTAATGTGGTATATAAATTTACTGATAGCATATGTTGAGCCATCTCTGAATCCCTGGGATGAATCCCACTTGGTCATAGTGTATAATCTTGATGATTTGCTGCATTCTGTTTGCCAGTTTCTTATTGAGGATTTTTGCATAAATGTTCATTAGGAAGATTGGCCTGTAGTTAGCTTTTTTGGTTGGATCATTCTTCGTCTTGGTATCAAGGTAATTCTTAATCCAGGAATGAATTTGAGAGTATTGCATACTTTTCAATTTCATTAAAGAGTTTGAGAAGTAGGGCATTAGGTCTTCTCTAAATTTCTTGTAGAATCAGCAATGAATCCATCAGGACCTGGGCTTTTCTTTGTTGGTAGGTTTATAATTGCTTCTTCAGTTTCCTTGACTGATACTGGTTTATTTAGAATTTTTTTGTCTTTTTGATTCAGCTTTGCTAATTCACATGTATCTAGAAATCTTTCCATTTCTTTCTGTTTTCTGTGTTACTAGAATACAGGTTCTCAAAATAGGTGTTCGTGATCCTTTGGATTTCTGCAGGATCTGTTTTGATTTCACCCTTTTCATTCCTAATTGCATGGATTAAAGTTTTTTCTTCCTTTTTTTGATAATGTTCCCTAAGCTTTTGTCAATTTTGTTTAATCTTTCAAAGAACCAACTCTTCAATTCATTGATTCTGTGTATTATTTCCTTAGTCTCCATTGCATTAATTTCTGCTCTGATCTTATACTTTCCTCCTTCAAATGAGCTTTGGGCTTGACTTGCTCTTCTTTTTCTAGAAGCTTGAGGTTCAACATTAGGTTATTTGAGCTCACTCTGTTTTCCTGATAAGGG
The DNA here is from genome assembly GCA_028451465.1 of Erethizon dorsatum. Lineage (NCBI taxonomy): Eukaryota > Metazoa > Chordata > Mammalia > Rodentia > Erethizontidae > Erethizon > Erethizon dorsatum. Next base: position 84,270,339 of record CM051838.1, on the reverse strand, counting down.
TATTCACCACTATAAATTTCCCTTATAGGACTGCTTTCATTTTGTCCCCTAAGTTCTGGTATGTTGTATTGGCATTATGGCTTAATTGTAGAAACTAATTTCTTCTTTACGTGACCCATTGGTTGTTCAGGAGGGTGTTTCTTAATTTCCATGTGTTTATGAATTTTTAGTGGTTACTTTTGCCATTGATTTCCAGTTTCATTGCACTATGATCTGATAATAAGCATGGGATACTTTCAATTCCTTTGAATTTACTTAAGCATGTTCTATGACCTAGTATGTGGTCTATTTTGGAGAACGTCCTGTGTGCATCTGAGAAGAATGTGTATTCTGATGTTATAGGGTGAAACACTCTGTAGACATCTACTAAGTCCATATGTTCAAAAGTTTGGTTCAGTTGTGGTATTCCATTGTTGGTTTTTGTCTAGTCAATTTGTCTGTCTGTGACAGTGAGGTATTGAGGTCCCCTCTACAACTGTATTAATGCATATTTGATTTTTCATGTCTGTTAATATTTGTTTTATATAGTTGTGTGCAGTGGTACTTGGTGCATATATATTTATGCTAGTTATCTCTTCCTCTTGGATTGTTCCCTTTATCAAGGATGTAGTGACCTTCTTTGTCTCCCTTAATCAGTCTTGGCTTGAAATCCATTTTGTCTGCAAATTAATAGCTACTCCTGCTTTTTCCTGGTTCCTGTTGCATGGAGTATTGTTTTCTGTCCTTTACTTTCAGTCCATGAATTTCTTTTTGAATTTTTTGTATTTAATTGTTTATTGATACATTATATGTATACTTAACGATTACATTCATCATAGGGAATTTGTACCTGTACATGATGTGTCTTGATTCTTTTTTTCCATTTTCTTACCCTTCCTTCAAGCTCTCTTCCCCTCATTTACAAAAGCTTTGTTTCCATTTTTTCCTTGTTTTCTCATTTTTTTCTTTTCTGTTCCTTTGCTCTTTTCGTATTAAATGTGTTTCTTGTATACAGCATATTGTTGGATCTTGCTTCTTGATCCATTCTGCCAGTCTTATTTCTGTTGATTGGTGAATGGAGACCATTAACTTTGATTGTTACAACTGATGTGTATTGAACTAGCCTTGTCTTTTTATTTTCCTGTTGTCGGTTCCTTTCTCCCCCTCTATTTAATTGCTTGCCTTGCCTGGTGGATTCGTTTTGTTGGGGTTCATACAGTTGTAGTCCTCATTATCTCTTTCTAGAATGTCCTTCAGAATATTTTGGAGTGCTCCTTTGGTTTTCATGAATTTCTTCAGATGTTCTTTGTCATGGAAGCATCTTATTTCTCCATCAATTTTCTAAGGTAGTTTTGCGGGGTACATCAATATGGGTTGGAGGTTAGTTTTTTTGGGTGGGGCCTTTAAATACTTCAAGCTCTCCTTGACTTGAGGGTTTGTGTTGAAAAGTCTACTGTGATTCTGATTGGCTTTCATTTATAGGTGATTTGTTTCTTTTTGTGTTGAATTTCTGGAATCTTGACTATTATATGCCTTGGTGTATTTTTCTTTTAATTCCTATCTTTGGGGCCTCACTCCCTGCCCACCCCTAAAAAAAACTTGGTACTACAGTAGCTTTTTTTTTTTTTTTTTTAATCATGACTTAGTGGAGTTCCATGTGTCTCATTTATCTGCATGTCAAATTCTTTTTCCCTGCTTGGGAAGTTTTCTGCCATTGCTTCTGTGAACAGGTTTGTTACGTTGTTTGCGCTATCTCCAGCTTTCTCATTGACTCTGATCAATCTTATGTTGTTATTCTTTGCATCATCTAGCAGCTGTTGGATTGATTTGCTATTTTTAAGAAATCTTTCTTTTCATGATTGCTAAGTGCTCTCCTGTCTCTTTTATGTGATACTCTGTCCTCACATTGGCTCATTCTGTTCTGTGTATTTTCAGTGGAATTTTTAATCTCCTGGATATCTGTTTGAATCTGTTTCATGGATTCCATTTCTTTCCTGTGTTGGGAGTTCATTCATTTCCATCATTTTCTTAAACTGCTTTTTTTTTTTTTTTTTTTTTAATCTGTATCTGTTCTAGAGTCACTAACCATGTCTTTCATTATGGTCACCATCTCTGCAGTTATCTGAGAGATTATTTCTGATTTGATTTTTTCTAAAGCCTCATTCATCTGCTTTGTTATTTCTGCTGTTACTACTTCACAGAGTCCAGGTCAGTGGCTTTCGAATTGTTCCCCCTCACTACCCCCGGGTTTGCCTTTGGTGAGCTGAAAGTCTGGGGTTGCATCTTGCTTAAGTGTCTTCTCATTTTCCATTTTTTCAGTAGTTTAATTCCTAGGTTGGTGCTTATAAATTGCTAATGGTGAGTAGCTTTATTACTAGTATTTAGAACCCTTAGGAGATGACTGCTTCTCAGAGGTATCTTCCAGGTGTAGCTGGCTTTTGAGTTTCGCTTCTTTTGCAAGATCCTGCCTCTTCAATTTACTGGGGATAAGAAGTTGCTGCCTGTGTGGCCCAGCTGCTGGTTCTTTGGCACTGGCTATAGTATGACCCTTAGACAGTCTCAGTCTTAGGTCTTCTCAGTTCTTTTCAGGAAGAACAACTGATTAGAGCAATTATGTCACCTTGGGTAAAATAATATAATCAGCAATAACAATAGCATCAAACACAGCCTAGAAAGTGACAACCTCTGGTACGTATTAATTTGTCCCCTTTAACTGCATGAACTAGATTTGTGGTTATATAACAAAGTCTAAAACAAACCAGAAAATTGTGTACAGTAAATATTCCCTCAATAGGGCGATTTTACCCTCAGGGGAGAAAGTTTAAAAGGGGTTAGGGGAGAAAAATAGAGAAATAGAAGAGGAACAGGTTAGCAGCGAGGCTGGAGCACAATGGACAATCACGTGAACTTTGGGAAACTGGCGAAGAAAACAGGAGAGAGAGAGAAGGAAGAAACAAAAACAAGCTGGGTGTGGTGGCACACGCCTGTAATCCCAGCACGTGGGAAGCTGAGGCGGGAGGATCACTGCAAGTTTGAGGCCAGCCTGGACTACGTAGTGAAATGCTGTATCTGAAATAGCAAGGGGGAAAAAAAAAAAAAAAGGAAAGAAAAGAAATAAAAATAGGAGAAAAAAAGAAACTAGAAATAATGTTCACACTCTCATAAAAACAAGAGCAAACTATCAAGAAAAGAAAAAAAAAGAGTAACGTCTACTTCAGATTGTGTCTCTGCCATTGCTGGTAGACACAGTGGGCAGACAGATCCAGATCTGAGTTGATTAATCCCAGAAAGCCAGCTGTAGCTTTTTTGCAGGGTAGTGGATAATTCCAGCAAGCCTGCACCTTTAGTTCCACTGAAGTTCAGGCTTGTTTCTGGCTGTGAGGCTGGAACCTAATTTGTTCAGCCTGCAGCACTCTGTGTGCCTCCTGCCAGCTTGAACTCAGCTCTTGACCTCCTGCCAACTTGAACTTGGTTCCACTTTACCCTGACACTGGAGCCAGCCCACAAGTGCTCTGAATCTGAGCTCATTTGGCTCCTCTCCAAGATGGCTCCCAGCCAGTCGCCCTCTCCTGGGGGATGTCTGAATCCGAATAACACACCAGCCACTGCAGTCCACCACATCCACTGCTCTGCCTTACTGCCGCATCTCTCTGTGGAGTCCTCTGGGGTCGCCTGTAGTCACCGTGCATCTGCAGGTTCAAGTGACACCATACGCACGCACACACACACACACACACGCACTCACGCACACATGTAGTGAGCCAGGGCCCAGGCAAAAAGCATCGCCTGCTTGCCACTTCCTCCTGCGCTGAGGTCTCTCTCTTCTCTCTCCCGTGGGTTTCAGTTCTTGCTTCGGATCCTTGCTGGGTCCCGGAGACCCACTTTCCTTCTCCTTCTCTTCCTCGTGTTGCTATATTCCAGCATCTGGACACCAAATCTCTGAGACGCTCTTTCTCTCTTCCCAAAAGTCCCTTAATTCTTTACTGATGTTTTGGTGTGTCTAAAATACAGCCAAACCCAAGATCATCTGGATTTTTTTGTTTTTATTTTACACTTAGATTGTGATCTATTTTGAGTTAATTTTTATGAAAGGTGTACTGTCTAGTTTCATTTTCTAGGTCATATTTTTTTTTTTTTTTTTTTGTGGGTACCGGGGGGTCGACCTCAGGACCTCGCGCGCCAGCAGGCGCCCGTGCCGCTGAGCGATATCACCAGCCCCTTTTTCGTATGTGGGTTCCGGGAGTCGAACTCGGGCCCTCGCGCTTGCCGGGCAGGCGCTTAAGCCGCTGAGCCATCTCACCAGCCCCAAGGTCATATTTTTATATGTAGACATCTAACTTATCCAAACTGTTTGTCAAAAATATCTTTTTTTTTTTTTTTTTTTTTTGTGGGTACCGGGGGGTCGACCTCAGGACCTCGCGCGCCAGCAGGCGCCCGTGCCGCTGAGCGATATCACCGGCCCCTTTTTCGTATGTGGGTTCTGGGAGTCGAACTCGGGCCCTCGCGCTTGCCGGGCAGGCGCTTAAGCCGCTGAGCTATCTCACCGGGCCTGTCAAAAATATCTTTTCTTGGGCCGATGAGATGGCTCAGCGGCATAAGCGCCTGCTGGCGCGCAAGGTCCTGAGTTTGACTCCTGGTACCCACATACAAAAAAAGGGCCGGTGATATCGCTCAGCGGCACGGGTGCCTGCTGGCACGCAAGGTCCTGAGTTTGACCCCTGGTACCCACACAAAAAAATAAACCTTTTCTTCCATTATGTTGCCTTTGGTTCTTTGTCAAGGGTGGTCGCATGTCCTTACATGAGTCTGTTCTGGGGTTCTGTTCTGTTCCATTGTCTGTTCTTTCCCAGTTTCCATATTATTTTGATTACTGTAGCTTTATGGTAAGCCTTAAAGTTAGGAAGTGTCAGTCCTCCCAAGTTTGTTCAAGCTGGGCTGAGCACACAATCCTACTGCCTTATCCGCCCTAGTGCTGAGACTACAGGCATGTACTACCACACCTAGCAGTAGTTCTTTGATGTTTTTTTTTGGACAAGGTCTCTGTGGTTCAGGCTTCCCTTGAATTCACTACAGTTCTCCTGCCTTGGTCCTCCCAGTGCTGGGACTATAGGCATGGGCCACCATACCTGTCAGTAATTCTTTTTTTTTTTTATTATTAGCTTTTAAACTTTTCTTATGAAGATCTTCTATATATTTTGTTAGAGTTAAACCTAAGTATTTCATTTTGAGGGATGCTTGTTTAAATAGCATTGATCTGGGCGTGGTGCCACACACCTGTAATCCCAGCACTGAGGAGAGTTCAAGCCCAACCTGGGCTACATAGCGAGACCCTGTCTCAAAAAAAAAAAAAAAAGAGTGTTGTATTTTTTTATTTCAAAATCCACTTGGGGGCCGGTGAGACGGCTCAGCGGCTTAGGCGCCTGCCTTGCAAGCGCGAGGGCCCGAGTTCGACTCCCGGAACCCACATACGAAAAAGGGGCCGGTGATATCGCTCAGCGGCACGGGTGCCTGTTGGCGCGTGAGGTCCTGAGGTCGTCCCCCCGGTACCCACAAAAAAAAAAAAAAAAAAAAAAAAAAAAAAAAAAATCCACTTGGACATTGCTGGAATATATGGAAAAACACTTAATTTTTGTATATTTGGGTCCTGCAGCTTTGCAGTAATCCTTTATTAGTTCCAATTTTTTTATTTTTAGTTTATTTTGATTTTGGGGGCAGTAGGTTTTTTGGTTTGTTTTTGCTTTTCCTTTGTTGTTTTTGAGACAGGTTTTTGCTATGTAGTTCTGGCTGGCTTTGAACTCACTATACAGCCCTGGCTGGCCTCAAACTCTCAGCAGTCCTCCTGCCTCAGCCTCCCGAGTGGTGGGTTTATAGGCGTGCATCACCAGCTCAGCGGGGGGGGAGTTTTTGTTTTTATGGCTTTAGGGATTGAACCCAGGGCCTTTGCACTAAGCTATATCCCCGGATCTTTTGGGCTCAAAGTTGGGATCCTCCTGCATCAGCCTCCCAGAGTGCTGACCACACCCAGTTTCAGCATAAGTTTTGGGTGGTGGTGGTGGTGGTTTTTCTTTGGATTTTTGGTGTAGATGACCGTGTCATCTGCAAACCATGACATTTATTTAGTTTTTAATTTTGTATTTTGATAGTGCTAGGGTTTGAACCAAGGGTCTCTTTACCCAAGTGAGTGTTATACCACTAAAGTACATTCCCAGCCCAACAGAGACAGTTTATTTCTTCCTTCCCATGCTATATGCCTTTTGTTTCCTTTTCTTGTCTTAATCGCATTACCTAGAACTTTCAGTAGTGTTACGAAGGAGTAGTGTAGTTTCTCACTGTTAACTTACGATGATGTAGGCTTTTTTAGATATACTTAAAGTTAAACGAAGACTCACTTTTGTGCGAATTTGGATATGAAGTATGACCTGAGTGAAAAGAAAGCCTCCCAGAAGTTTCCCATAAAACTGAAACTGCTTTTGAAAGCTCAATGTGCATGCCATTGAGGTTCGTTTGCTTAAAAAGCTGATGAGAAAAATCTTACTAAATCTGAGAAGTATGAAAAGATTCTTAGGTGATTGAAGGTGTGGCTCGGTGGTCCTGGAATTGAGCCCCACCACCCTGGGGGTTGGGTGCTAGAGGGAGATAGTGGGTGTACAGAAGTTTAACTTAAAAGAAAATTTGATAATGTGCCCTTACTAAATGAAGAGTTAGAAGGGCGAGCCACACAGAGAACCTAAAATGAGAAAGGTGAAATGTATCAAAGGTTTGGCAAGGGTGTAGAGCAGCAGTGGCAAAAACCTACGGCATGTGGGCCACAGCAGGCTATTTGTTACCATTGAAAGCCCTTAAAGGTTTGCCACCACTAATGTAGCGCAACAATTTTTTTTTTTTTTTTTTTTTTTTTTTTTTTGTGGGTACCAGGGGGACGACCTCAGGACCTCGTGCGCCAACAGGCACCCGTGCCACTGAGCGATATCACCGGCCCCTTTTTCGTATGTGGGTTCCGGGAGTCGAACTCGGGCCCTCGCGCTTGCAAGGCAGGCGCTTACGCCGCTGAGCCATCTCACCGGCCCATCAATTTTTTATATATTACTGATGGGAGTATAAATTATTACAACCACTTTACATGTTTTCCATATCGAATTGTGTGAAATTCAAGACATTTGGATGTATCTGCCCCCACCATAAAAAACAAATATGGTAATAACAAAAACAAAAGCATTGGTTCTTAAAAATAAGAGACGATCTGAAATTCATTCTATTTTCTATGATTATGTAAAACATTAAATTTTATTTTGTTAATTATATTTCAGCGTGACAAATTAGTAACTCTAAAGGGATGACTACAAAAGATTTCTTTATGAAATCATAAGTGACTTTTTGTTGAGAAAGGAGAAAAGTAAAAGTGTGTTTTAGAGCTGGGGATATAATCCGAGCACTCTGGGAGTCTGGGACAGGAGTATTGCAAATTTGAGCCCAGCCTGCACAACTCAGCAATCTAGCAAGACCCCGTCTCAAAAAAATAAAAAGGGCGGGTGTTGTAGTTAAGTATTTGGTTTATTCTTGCCCTCACGGGAGAAAATGTATAAATAAGTATTCTTTCTCTTTTTGTATACAGAGAAGTTCTATTTCTGAAGTGTATAGAGACATAATTATAACAGATGGGTATCCTAATCCATTACCTGTTACTGTTCTTTTTAATAGTCAAGTCCATCATCTCCAGAACCAGCTAGTCTTCCTACAGAGGATATTAGTGCAAACTCCAACGGCCCCAAACCGTCAGAAGTTGTACTAGATGATGACAGAGAAGATCTGTTTGCAGGTAATTGTCCTATCTTTATTTTATTATTATTATTTTTTTATGTGTGTACCGGGAGTCGACCTCAGGACCTCGTGCTTGCCAGCAAGCGCTTGTGCCGCTGAGTGGTATCACCAGCCCTTTTTTTCCTTTATGTGGGTTCTGGAAATCAAACTCAGGACCTTGTGCTTGCCGGGCAGGCGCTTATGCCGCTGAGCTATCTCACCGGCCCCTATCTTTATTTTATTTTATTTTTTTTTGTGGGTACCGGGGGTCGACCTCAGGACCTCGCGCGCCAGCAGGCGCCCCTGCCGCTGAGCGATATCACCGGCCCTTTTTTTGTATGTGGGTTCCTGGAGTCAAACTCGGGCCCTTGTGCTTGCCGAGCAGGCGCTTATGCTGCTGAGCCATGTCACCGGCCCCTATCTTTATTTTTTAATTTTATTTTTTAATAACAGTCAATTGTAGTATGTACTCTGTTAGAAAATAGTCTCTAAGCAAAACTTAAATTCTGTGTATTAGTTGTAACTCTTCTTTGTAAAACTTAGGGAATTTCCAGATAGGTCATCCTGTGAAAAATACAACCTGTTCAGAGAAGCAAATATATAGTCCTTTCTGGTTTTAAGTATCTGAAAATAAATTATATGTTAGAATTTGATTGTTTTGGTCATTCCTTAGACTCAAAATATTAATGATTGTGGTATTCATCCTTTGAGAAATGACTGATTATATTTTTTAAATTGCTTACAAATTATCACAAAACAAAATTAAACCATGAACTTAAAAATAACTTTGGGGCTGGTGAGATAGCTCAGCGGCATAAGCGCCTGCCTGGCAAGCGAAAGGTCCTGAGTTCGACTCCCGGTACCCACATACGGAAAAAGGGCCGGTGATATCGCTCAGCGGCACGGGCGCCTTCTGGCGCACAAGGTCCTGAGTTCGACCCCCGGTACCCACAAAAAAATAAAAATAAAAATAAAAAATAAAAATAACTTTGTATTTTATTTCTTTTTGTTATTTTAATAAATTGCTATACCACCCGTTTCATATTGACAGTTTTCTTTTTTCTTTTCTTTTTTGGTTGTTTGAGACAGGGTCTCACTGTGTAGTTCAGGCTGGCTGGCCTTGGCCTTGAACTCACTTTGTAACCCAGGCTCACCTCAAACTTGCCACTATCCTCCTGCCTCAGCCTCCTGAGTGCTGGATTACAGGTGTGCATCACCACACCTATATTATTTTAATTTACTTTTAAGTCAATGAATTGATGCTTGAGGAATTATTTTGGGTACTGAGGCTGGATAGGTGTTTTCCATCCTATTTTTTAAAAATTGGACTCTTCAAAAGAACTCCACTTGGAGGTTAATAAAATTTAGGTACAAATTAATATTTTGCTATTTTTTGTTGTTTGTATATTTTTGTTTTTTGACACAGGTTCTTGTTATGTATTTCAGGCTGGTCTTGAACTCCCTGTGGAACCTAAGCTGTCCTCCAATTTGTGGCAATCCTTCTGCCTCAGCCTCCCCAAGTGCTGGGATTATATCAATCATGTTGGTGCATACCTGTAATCCCAGCACTCTGGAGGCTGAGGCAGAAGGAGTTCCAGTTCAGCCTGGGCTACACATTTTTTTTTTTTTTTTTTTAAAGAACTACATAGCGAGACCCTGTCTCATCAGATCAAAGGTGGGAGGGGTTGGGGGAGTCCTTGACTTCTATAATTGTCCAGTATTTAAAACATTTTGTATTCTTTGTACAATTTCCCCATCACAAAAGTAATATAATTTCCATCTTGATTGGTTCTAAAGTTTTCATCACAGATGAATTCATGTATTTTGTCATGTTAGAAAATTGAAGTATGATACTAACTTTCAATCATTTCTTTTTTTTTCCCACCCTTTAGTCACCTAACAATTTAGAGTCAAAATCACAGTTAACCAAAGTTACAGTATTTTAATATTCTTTTATCTTTTGTGGAATTAAAAGTACTTTCATGGCATTTGTGTTTGAAGCTAAACAATGACAAAGTCCTTTCTCCGTTAAGCAAGTACTAATCTAAAATTGTGTATTTTCCTCTTGAAAGGCTAAGATTTTTGATTATCTATTTGGTAAGAACTCTAACCGTACAGCCTTAGAATTCTCTATAAATGAGTATGCTGAAACCTTACGCTACCAACAACTAGGTTTGTTCATTGTGTGTGTATCAGCCAATCAACTAATGACTGTACAGTGATATTTGTCTGCTTTGCCCAATTAGTCTTTATTTCTTATTTTTTGAGACAGAGTCTTACTGTGTTGCCAGGCTGGCCTGGACCTCCCTAAGGAGTAACCCAACATGGCTTCTAGTTCACAATCCTCCCCAGTGGTGGGATTATAGGCGTGCACCACAGAAAATATTTATACTGTTTTAGTCTACCTAGTAGAGTATACAGATACTGTGATTCGAGTGTAGTTATTATGAATATTTATTTTTTAAAAAAGATTGCCACTGTGGTGGCACATACCAGTATAATCCTAGCACTTAGGAGGCCTGAGGGAGGAGGACCATTAGTTTGTAGCCAGCCTGGTCTACATGTCAAGACCATGTCTCAAAAAACAAAAACAAAAGAAAGATCATCTGTGTCCTTTGTTAACCTACAAATAGAAATACTTTTTATGCTTTGTCTTTTATCTTATACTCAGCTGTATTTCATAATGACATCATGAGATGATCTGACTGCTTCTTCATTTGTTTGTTTTTGGGAATTAAGTGCATTAAATGATCATTTTTATGTAGATGACACAATACTGCAATACCCTGGGTTGTTATAATGCATTTAAGCAGTTACATCATTCCTCCTCTATGTAGGGAGGAGTACTGGGTTTAGGAAGCCATAACAGAGAGTAGCATGTGTTATTCAATATTGTGGAAACTGATGTCCAATGATGGAAGTACGTACTTATCTTTCCTATATGGGTGGATAGAGTATAGATTTCACTGTAGCAACCTAGCTATTTTGATTTTAAAAGCACAAGATGATATTATATTGCCATGTGTGCTACTCTTTTAGGTAGTATAAGTAGTATATGCCAGAAGTGGTATTGGAAAAAATTCACCTGTGACATATGTTACAGTTATTAGGTTACTTAGAGCACATGCAACTCTTTCCCCAAAACATTTTTACATCCTACACCAGCGCTTCACTGAGCATTTTTAAGGAAACCTTCTAGAGGAATAAGTGAGGGTGAGCAGCTTGGCAATACTGAAAGCATCTTAGACTTCAAAACTTGTTCCTGCCCAAGTACTTAGCTTACGTCACCTGCGATGTTCAGTAGGGGATGAGAATTGTAAGTGCGATGAGTTTTCCTTTGTTTAGAATAAGTGTGGAATCTGTGTGACTTAATTAGTATTAATTGTCTTTAGTGTAAGAAATTCGTGCTTGTTTTCAAAGTATGTCTCCAAGGAAAAGTTAATCTCGATTGTTAATATGTATGGGTTATCTTCCTGAACCATTAGGTCTGGTTTGGATGAAATTTGATGAATTTGCAGTATGTTCACTTAAGCCAAAAGAACTCCTGAAAACAACTTAAGGCAGACTGTATATTGGTATTCTGAATCTAAAATTTCTTTCCAAGCCAGGCATGGTGGCACATGCCTATAATCCCAGCACTCAGAGCCTGAGGCAGGAGGATTGCTGTGAGTCGAGGCCAGCCTGGGCTACATAGCAAGACCCTGTCTCAAGAAATAAATATATAGATGTAGATTTATTGATTTATTTATATATATAACTTAAATTTCTTTCTAGTTGTTTCCCTTTCCACATTAGCTACGTAGATCATATTTACCTTTACCTACTTTGAGGTCTTAAACCATCTGTGAAGCAGCTTTTTAGTGCAAGGAACACAAAATCAGTGAAGTAAAATGTAATTGAAGATGTAAAATGATGTTTTCTGTACTGATACTTCAGTAAAGTTAATTATCTCTTTCATAGGTTTGTTATTTTGTTTTTTGGGTCTGTGATTGTTGCAGTAGCGGTGCTTTTTTAGTTTTTTATTTGCTGCTTATTTTAAGCTTGTTGCTTTGCTTATTTGTAGATTAAAGATCTCACGCCTTTTAGCTTTAATATATGGCTTTTTTACTTTCTCATATTGCTGGTTGTTTTTCTTTGAATAATAAATGTCAGCAGTCCTCACAGAATGAAGTGGTATATAAGCATTTGTTATATTAGGGTCATCTATAGTGTCATAAATTTTCCCTCCTCTGAAGACTACGGTTTGAAAAATTTTACTTGTTAATCATTTTTTCTTTTAATATGAAAATATAAAGAGATCCAGTGCCAAGGATCTCTTCAACATTAGATAGCCAGTAAGAATAGTTTGATAACATGTCAACCTCTACAAACGTATTTCATGTAAATATACCATTATTCCTATACTTTCTGAGGTATTAAAGTTAAAATGTCTCATTGACTATTTTTTTCCCAAACCTTTAGGAATCTAAGAACCTCAGGTTAGAAACCACTGATCTGATGCTGTGTTACCGTGACAATTGTGCCTTAATTTTCCTGGGAACTAATTCTAGAAACTAGCAGAACTGTGGTTTACATTACGGTCACTGATTGTAACTATGCTATTTCTCTATTTTCAGGGTATTTTTCCTTTGTTTTTCTCTGTCTAAATCCTTTCAGAGCAGTTTCACAAACCATTCCTGATTTTCCTCTACCTAAAGTATTGTCTCCTGTCTTTACTCAAAATAATGTTTGTTCTGTAGTTCATGTAGCAATAAATGTAACATTCTTACTGTTCACTTAAGTCTTTTATAATTATTTAACATTCCACATGTCTTGTTTCCCCAACTAGATTATAAGCTCCCTGAGGGCAGGTACGATTTTTTTCCATTTCTTTGTGTTTTTCCATTGCATTTAGCTCAGTATTACATAGCCTGTAGGCATTCAGTTTATTGATTTGGTTTGATTTTAAATAGAATTAATTTTAGATTTTCCAAATGAATGAGCATTTTAAATTAAAACCTACTTACTTACTTGCTTTCTGCCATATTTGTGTATTCAATCTTTGGCATTTAATTGCTTTAGGTTACTAACTTTGTGGTTTTTCCATAACAAACTTTTAATACAATTGGGATAGTTCTGGGAAGCCTTCAGCCATAAAATTTATGTTTCTGTGTTTAAAATAATTATAATGTTAACCTGAATAAAATATTTGGACAGTAAGTTGTCGTGTCATGTATATTACGAATACAAATGATTGTAGAATTATCCCCATCATTGCTTTCCTCCTAGCGTAGATAATTACAGTAGTATAGATAATGAAGCTGATCTAGTATGATTCTTCCTAAAACCAATGAAGTTCCTGTTGGTTTTTAAATTTTGATAAACTGCTGAAGGAGGGGAGGATTCATAAAACTCTTTTGTAATGATAATTTTTAATTGACATTATTTTGATATTTCGGGTAGTATAAAAGTTTTTTTTTTTGTGGGTACCGGGGGTCGACCTCAGGACCTCGCGCGCCAACAGGCACCCGTGCCGCTGAGCGATATCACCGGCCCCTTTTTCGTATGTGGGTTCCGGGAGTCGAACTCGGACCCTCGCGCTTGCAAGGCAGGCGCTTACGCCGCTGAGCCATCTCATCGGCCCAAAGTTTCTGTAATTCATTCACTGCTCTATAGAGTATGAGGAGCTTCCTGTATTTCCTTAACTAACTTGTTTAATTTGCATCCAGAAGCCACAGAAGAGGTTTCTTTGGACAGCCCAGAAAGGGACCCTGTCCTGTCCTCAGAGCCTTCTCCTGCAGTCACACCTGTCACCCCTACTGCACTCATTGCTCCTAGAATGGAATCAAAGAGTATGTCAGCTCCTGTGATCTTTGACAGGTCCAGGGAAGAGGTATGGAAAAGTGATTATATTCTACATTAATATGTAAATAACGTTTTTGTTCCCCACTCATCACTCTTCTATTAGTCATTCCTAATCAAACCCAATCAGGTATTTTGGGAAAAGACTATTGGACTAAAGAAATCAGAAAATTTTGCTTCTGTTTCTAGCATGGTTTAGTCTAGTGACCTGGGCATTTTATTTACCTTCTTCTTATTATTTACTTATTTGTTCTGTAATACAAAGGTCTCACTTTGTAGTACGGGTTGGCTTTGAAATCACTATGTATTACTTACCTTCTCAGTCAAGGAGTTTGTCATTTATGATCTTACAATAATAGTATGCCCCTTATGATAGTTCCCAGGTTGGTCAGGTAATTTATGAAAGTTAAAAACTGTTAATCACAGTAAAATGGTATTTTGAGTAATTTACTTGATGAAAGCATGTGACAAATACAGTTGATAACATACAGGTTGTTATCTAGCCTTTATGTTTAAAAAGAACCTGCTACAGGGCTGGGGATATAGCTCAGTGGCATAGTGCCTGCCTGGCAAGCGCCAGGTCCTGAGTTTGATTCCCGGTACCAAAAAAAAAAAAAAAAAAGAACTGCTATAAGTCAATTAAAGATACAGTCTTTTTTTTTTTTTTTTTTTTTTGAGACAGGGTCTCTCTATGTAGCCCAGGCTGGCCTTGAACTCAGCGATCATCCTGCTTCAGCCTCCTGAGTGCTGGGTTTACAGGTGTGCACCACCATGCCTGGCTAAAGATACATTCTTATGATTTGGCAGTAATTTTTGATAAGGTGCATTTGGCAAAGAAAAGTCACGGTGTGGTGTGGAGGTTTTTGTTTTGTTTTTGGCATTGCTGGAGATGAAACCCAGGACTTCATGTATTCTAGGCAAGCACTCAATCACTGAGTTATATCTCCAGCTCTAGAGGTTATTTTAAATGACAGAATTATAAATTTAAAGGTCATTCAGCTATATTCCCAACCCTCAAGAACATGCTTGTATTCCCAATACTCAGGAAGCTGAGGCCGTAGATTTGCCATGAATTCAAGTCCAGCCTGAACTACATAGTGAGGTCCTAAACTTAAACAAAAAAACCCAGGTCATTCATATAGAAACAGATCATTAAAAAGTAACCACCACATACAAATACATGGATAATTTCAAAAACATGATATTAAAGGAAAGAAATAAGACGTATGAGTAGTTACTGTATGATTTTATGAGACAAACTTTAAACACAGTAAAACTAATGAACAGCGTTAGAAATCAGGAGAGCGACTGTAGTAAAGTTACGTTGTGAGGGAGGGAAGCATAAGAGGACTTTCTGGGCTGTACTTGTGTTTTTGATCTTGGTTCTGGTTACAAAGATGTGTTTATTTTATGAAAGTTTGTTGACCTGTACACTTAGAATTTATACACTTTTCTGTATGTATTTTATGATTCAAAAAGGTTTATTTTAAAAGTCTGGCTGGGCATGTGGAACATGCCTGTAATTCCAGCTTTCTAGGAGGCTAAGGCAATAGAATCATAAATTCAAAGCCAACCTGGGCAGTTTAGGGAGACCTTCTGGGAGGTGGCTGTCACTACGCTCCTGGCCTGGGCACGTCAAGGTGGGGGTGTGGGAAAAATAATTGAGGGAGATCTTGTCTCAAATATAAAGGGTTAGAAATGGTAGCTTGGCACTCCCTGAGTTCAGTCCCCAGTTAATGCCAAAAAAAGAGAAAGGAAGAAAGTCTACAAGATGTCAGCCTTTGAAAAAAAGATTAATCATAGTCTTAGACTATACTATTGCCTTGAAAAATTTGCAGTTCATAGTAATTTCTGAAGTTTCTTGAATTAATAAAGCCTTCCTGCAGAGTGGCTATATGAGCTGTGTTTTGATAATAGCATTCAAAAGGGCTTCTCTGTGGTCTGACAGGTTATACACTTTTCCCACTTACTCTTTGTTTGTTGTTGATCTTTTGAGACAGGTGTCACTGAATTGCTCAGGCTGGGCTCAAACGTGAGATCCTCTTACCTCAGCCTTCTAGAGTGCTGAAATTACAGGCATGGACTTGGATTGCCATGCCCAGCTGTACTGCTCTTTTAACTTGAGCTTTTTAGTACTTCACTGGCTTTAGGGAGAACATGTGTTTATTAAGTATTTAGACACATCATACTGAAGTGGATTTTAGGTAATAATTTCTGCGAGTATGTAAGATGGTACTGGTGAAAGTAGTGCTACTTCCTAATTATTCAAGATTAGAGATACAACTTTTAAAAATGATAGTATTAAACATAATTAAGGAATTATTTTAATATGAATCTAAAGATTCAGTATATGGAACAAAAACTAAAGAGTTAGTATACAGAAAGCTGAAACAGTTTTTCCGTATTTGAGGAGCTGTTAGAACACACAATTTTCTTTTACTTCTCCAAATGATCATATATTTATGTGCTTTGTTTTGTTTAAGTAGTCAGGATATGTGCATATTGTTTTTCAGAAATGGAGTACTGAGTGGCTTTTTAAACTGTTTGTTGTGACAGTGACCCTAGTAAAAGACAGGTGGTACAAATTTTAGTTGTTAGCGTTATGACAATATTAATTGGAATCTGCTCTAACACCAAAAATACGTATACTTTTCTAGATCGAAGAAGAAGCAAATGGAGATATTTTTGATATAGAAATTGGTGTGTCAGATCCAGAGAAAGTTGGTGAGTAAAATATTTACTATACTTTGTAATTCTTTTTGATTAGGTTGATTATTATGTCCTGTTTTTTTTTTCCCAATAAATGCATCATTACTTTTTTTTTTTTTTTTGTAAAGAGAAGAAAAAACAAAACAAATCAAAAGAAGAACAAATTTTCAAAACAACATAATAGGAGGGTAACAATGGTTAATACATTACGTATTACTATCTTTAAGTTAGTTACATTACTTTTTAAAGTAGTACTTTTTTTTCTCTTCAGTCAGATTTTATTAGTACATTTTAGATAAATGATCACATTCATCATAGAGAATTTGTACCTAGTACTTTTGTTTTTTAAAATACGATTTCTAATACTATTGCTTACTCTTACAGGTGATGGCATGAACGCTTACATGGCATACAGAGTAACAACAAAGGTGAGCCTTTTGCTCCTTTAATGAAATATTTATCCCTCCCTAGCTGTGGTAGGGGATGTGACCATGATTAAGGTGAAGTTACGCTGTCTTTATAAAGGTTACCATCTCGTGAAGATTGCTGAGAAGTTGAGACATGTCGTGGGTGTTTTCCTTGGGTACAGTGTTCTCTTTGCGTATAGGAAAGGAATTCATGTAGACCTGAGGGTCTCGAAAGGCTTCCGGGGGAAAGTAGTGTCTAAGCCAAGGCAAAGGTGAAAGAAGTGATTTAGGAGAAACCAGAAGGAAGGCGCAGAATGCTTGTTCCAGGTCAAGGGATTTGCTTGTGAAAGCTAAATGTCAAGAAAGCATGTGGTTTCTAGGATCTGTAAGAAGTTCATGATAGAATTGTTTGGCCATGAGCTTCTGTTCTGTTGTGTTATGACCGGCCACGTTAAGGAGTTTGGGTTTCATCTTAAATATAATGGAGTGCTGTTAAAACGGGTCATACGAGAGTGTGGCACTGTGAGATTTTTGTGTCAGAAAGATCTCTCTGGCTACAATATGAATTGAGAGGGTCAAGGTACATCCGGATTGGTACAGTTAAGAGACCGTTATGATAAAGGATTGTAGGCCTTCAAATACTGAAATAGCATTTCTTGCAACAGTACTATTTATAAGAAGTAATGCTTGATAGTAAGGAAGTGGTTCAGAAGGGAGCAAACAAAATAAATGCTGTTTTAAATTATGTCGGATGTAGAATCAGTAGAACCTGGGTTAAGGAAAGAAGAGGGTGCCAGGTTACCGACCGGAGGAACTTCATGCTTGTGTAGAAGGATGGGGGGGAGCACAGTGCGGATGGGCTAAAATTTGTCAAGTCATTAAGCAGATTCTCATTAAACATCTCGGCATGGTGTCAAGTTCTGATGGAAGCACTGGGGTATGCTGGTAAACAGCACAGAGAAGCGTTCTTTTTGTTTTGTTTTGTTTTGTTTAATTTTTGAGGCAGGGTCTTGCTATGTAGTCCAGGATGGTCTTGAACTCACTATGTAGCCTAGGCTGGCCTTGAACTCACAGCAATCCTCCTACCTCAGCCTCCCAAGTGCTGGGATTACAGGCATGTGCCACTACACCTGGCTATAAGTGTTCTTTTGTGGAACTCCTGTTTGGTAAAAAATGAAGTGCGTTTTGAGGTGCCAGTGAGATTTATGTAACAGGAGATTCATAATTTTGGAATATTAGACTGAAGTGCAAAAGGAGATCTGGTCATAGGTAAAGATTATAGATTCGTACGGTATTACAGATGAGTTAGCAATAGAATAAAGCATGCTGGGCGTGGTGGTGCATACTTGTAATCCCAGCACTCGGGAGGCTGAGGCAGGAGGATCACTGAGTTTGAGGCCAGCCCGGGCTACATAGTGAGTTTAAAACCAGCCTGAATTACAGAGCGAGACCCTGTCTCAAAAGGAATACAATAAAGCAGTGAGACGTGGTGGTGCACATCTATAATCCCAGCACTCACGAGGCCAGGCCAGGAGGATCACCTCAAGTTCGAGGCCAGCCTGAACTACAGAGCAAGACTGTGTGAAAACAAACACAGAATATTGCAAGGCAGACATTTTCTGTCCTCTTACATTTCTTCTAAAAACCATGATGATTTAGAGTTTTAATTGCTAGAAATCAGTATACCATACATTAGATTCTCTGAATTCTTTGCAAAGTAAAGCAGTGCATATATGTGTGTATGTTACGTTTACCGTTATGAATAACATTAACTTCTAAATAATTGCTTACTATTGAAAATTTGAAATATCTCTCTTGTAGACTTCTCTTTCCATGTTCAGTAAGAGTGAATTTTCAGTTAAAAGAAGATTCAGTGACTTTCTTGGTTTGCACAGCAAATTAGCGAGCAAGTATTTACATGTTGGTTATATTGTGCCACCTGCTCCAGAAAAGAGTATAGTAGGTAAGCATAAGTCAAAAAAGTTAATTTTTGTTATTGCTAACTAATTCAGTTTTAACCTTATGAATCTATGGATTCCATAATCACTGTCAACATCTTACAATGTTTGGAGATGCAGAATTTAGATACTTCATTTATGGTAATCACCTAGTAAAGAATATGTACCTAAAGGTTTTTTTTTAACAGCAGTTTTGAGAAAACCATTTTTACTGTCACCACCACCTAGCTTATTTGTGCTGGATTATGTATACCAAATGGCCAGATCTTTTAAGGAACACATTTACATAACATTCCTTTCATGTTTCAAGAGATTCATAAATGTACAAGGTTAAGTGCAAAAGTACACAAGACAGCAGACATGAAAAGATCTATGTAAGAGATTTTATCCCACCTGCAGCTTTTTTTTTTTTTTTTTTTTTTTTTTTTTGAGACAGGGTCTCACTTTGTAGTTCAAGCAGGCCTTAAACTCACTGTGTAGCCCAGGCTGGTTGCAAATTCACGGTGATCCTCCTGCCTCAGCCTCCCAAGTGCTGGGATTACAGGCATCATCACGCCAGATGTCCATCTGTAGCTTTAATACATTTGAAAAGTGGAATTCAGTAACTAAGAAGTATTGTCTTTAAATGGTTCTGTGATGTTTAATGGGAGTGGGTTTAACCTGATTACAGCACTAACACCAGTATCAGTGATCTGAAATTTACAAAAAAATTGTATTTTTAAGTAAATTTAAGTCAGTGCAACACCCATCCAAGCTAGAATGCAAGCCATTGGGTAAACAAGGACCTGACTCTGAACAAAAAGTCTGTAAGGAAAATGTGGTCTTTTTCAAACTGCATCCATTCCTCACACTGATACAAGTTTTATTTTTGAACACTTGAGGATTTAGCTTTTGAATATGGGGTTCAAATGTGCAAAGTTGACAGCAGTTGGAAACTGTAACCTTTTAGGATCATTAGAAACACCATTTTATTGCGTCACACTCAGAGGATAATTACTTAATATTTTTGACACACTAACAGTTTTCTAAGATGTGGAAGTATTTGGCCCTTAGCTATATGTTATTCAAAAAGTTGATTTGATCAAGGCTTGCCCACATAAGAAATTTTTTTTTTAAGCAAGCAGTGGGGATCTGGGATGACCAGTTGTTCACGGGGAACTAAAGGCCACGAGGCAGCCAGAATTTCGGCATTTATTGATTGAGGAGGGGATTATCGGATGACTCAGAGGGCGCTGGTGATCTACCCACATACGGAATTTAAATTGAGTTTCATACTTCATTTTCATGTTGTATCAGTAATAAAGGCTTAGTTGACAAAATGTAGCTGAGCATAGTGGGGCGTGCCTGTAATCCCAGCTACTCAGGACGTGGAGGCAGGATAGTAAATTCTAGGCTAGCCTGGGTTGCTCAGCAAGACCTGCCTCTAAGCAAGGGGAGGGACATATTGGCTAGTGCTCCTGGTCAGTTCCCAGTTCCTCTGAGAAGAAAGAACTGGGAAGAAGAGAGAAAAAAAACTTAAAAGAAGAAATTGTATAAAATACACTTAAATTGGATCACATTGTTTAAAAATCATTTACAAATTCCAAAAAGTATTTGAGGTAGCTACATGTAATGTAGTGTGTGTGTGCATGTGTGTAGGTAAAATATATACAGTATGTATATATTTATAATAAATAGCTTAGGGAAAATATAGTCAAATAATGTAAGATGAATCCAAGCAAAACAGTTTTCTTCAAAACTCTTGAACAGTACTGAAAGCGGTTGACAAATTAAACTTTGAACTTCAAAATAGCCAGCCAGTAGAGAAGCAATCATTTATAATTTTCATAAAAATGAATACATTGTCTAAGAAAACTTAAAAACATGGAAGCCCCTTTTTTGGAGGGGGGCTTTGAGAAAGGGTCTCACTATGTAGTGCAAGCTGGCCTTGAACTTATTTAGCCCAGGCTGGCCTCGAACCCACAGCCATCCTCCTGCCTCGGCCTCCTGCGAGCTGGGGTTACAGGCGTGCGCCACCGTGCCTGGCCGGCCCTTTTATTTCTATAGGTGGTGTTTTTCACATAACACACGGCTGCCGTGGCAGAGTGCAGTAGTAGCTTCTTGCTGGGAAGCTGTGACTGCCACTGAAGGGAGCGTCTTCATTAGCACGTGACCGTCACTCCTCAGCAGGACTTTGTTGACCTAAAACACTATTCCATGTAAAATGCTAGAAAAGAAAGACAGAAAGATGGAAAAATTTAAGTTCACGTGTTGGTATAAGTTGTTTTTGCTTTGTATTTTTCCACTCAGGGTTCCATAATGGTTACCTTGAGGAAGTAACATGAGTAGGTGGTCTTACTTTAAAAAGTGAAGAAAAAAAATAAAGATGTCTTGAGTTTTCCTTTTCAAACCTTGATATTTTAATAGGATTTTGTTAAACAGAATATTAAGGTGATACATGTTAATTATTCACTAGATAGACAACCTGAAGAATTACATGGTAACTGATTTTTGGAGGGGGGAGGGTGGTTTTTTGAGACAGGGTCTTGCTTTGTAGTTCAGGCTGGCTTTGAACTTACTATGCAGCCCAGGCTGAGTCTCAAAGTCATGGCGATCCTCCTGCCTCAGCTTCCCAAGTGCTGAGATTACAGGTGTGTGCCACCTCAGCTGTAGAGAAATCATTAATGTGATTTTCATTTTCCCTTTTTGGTGTTGCAAATTGAACCCAGCACCTCCCACATGGTAAGATCATGCCCAACCTAATTAACATGGTTTTTATTTTTAAAATTTGGAGTGTTCTAAATGTCTCAGTGAGCTTATTCTTTCCACTATTATAAAGCCAGCTGTATGCCACCGTGGTGGCGTGTGCCTCCCTCCCACCCACTTGGAGGGCTTAGACAGAGGATCACTCCAGCCCACGACTGAAAAATAAACGAGACTCGTGTGATTAGTAAACAAGAACATGCTCTTAGAGTGTACAGCAGGGAAACGTCTTTATTTTTGTCATTCTGAAGGTAAAGAACCTTAATTGCTCATAAGAAATGAATATGTTAGGCCTGGGCATGTGGCTTAGTGGTAGAGCCCTTGTCTAGCATGTGCAAGGGCTTGGTTTCTATCCCCAGTACCTCAAGGAAAAAAAAGGAGAAATGAAAATGTTAATTGAACTTCAGTGTACTGATTTTAAAATTCCATTTTGTACATTGAAGTGTAAAAACATTTGAATCTATCAGAAATACAAAATAGAACAGATGTGGAAACTTGATGTAAACTTTTGTGTAAATAAATGATATGGCTCAGAAAATTAACACTGCTGACCGGGCATGGCGGTGCACGCTTGTAATGCCAGCACTCAGGAGGCCGAGCACGAGGATTGCTGCGAGTTCAAGGCCAGCCTGAACTACAAAGTGAAACCCTGTCTCAAAAAGACAAAAAAAAAAAAAAAAAAAACAACCTAACACTGCTGAACTTCTGTTAACCTGTACTTTCATGTTGTTAGTATTTATTTACCAAGTAGTGATGTTAACTTGAGATTTAATTCCTCAAAATAGTTTGCTTTTCTACTAAGTTAACAGTACAGATCTTGGCTCTTTTTTGTGAAGTTCAAATACAAAGTATGTATTAAATTTCGAAGAAATGATTATAAAGGACTGTTTTGCAATAATATACCATCATTATGACTCTCATTCAACTTCTTCATCAAGGCATGACCAAGGTCAAAGTAGGTAAAGAAGATTCATCATCCACGGAGTTTGTAGAAAAACGAAGAGCAGCTCTTGAAAGGTAATTCTGGGTAAAAAGACTATTGCTCTCATGTTTTTCATTCAGTAATAGAAGTCTAATTACATTATTTGGCACAGATATGGTTAAGTTTTTTAATGTGTCACGTGATGGTCTGTAAAAGTGCTTTAAAATTTATTTTACAAATTGCTTATTTCAGCAGCAAAATAATATTTGTCATGTTTTTATTAGTCTTCATTCATAGTCTATCTATAGAATAGTACCTAGTTTTGTATCATATGCTATCAGCAGGAACATAAAGACATGGTTAATTGAAGGTAGAATCATAGATGGAAGTTCTGACTGGGGAGAAAAGAATTGATAAAAATGTTTGAATAGGGCTAGGCATGTAGTTCCGTGATAGAGCACTTGCCGTGCAGGTGCAAGGTCAGGGCTCAGTCACCAGTGCCAGAAGAAAAAAAGGGTTTGGATAAAAATAACCTCATTTGGTATTATTTAGGTTCTTAGGAAGTTATACCATATTTATATTTTGTTTTCAATAATTTAGCCAATTATAGTTCATCTAAACTAATTGTTTGGTATAAACATTAAAATAGTGAAAAATGCAAGGTGCATCCTATTTTTATGTACTTAATTTTGACTTGAATATGTAAAAGTATTAGTCATTGCTTAGATTGACTGCATGCTTAAAGAATAATATATATACTCTATGTTCCTTTTTTTTTTTTCCTTTTTTCTGTCTTCCTTTAGAGTACATGACTACCCATTTTCTGTAGCTTTGAAGACATTATGGTAGACTAAAAGGAGAATGGATGGGAGGAAACCCACTCCCAAAATCTTAACATTTAATCTTTCTTTGCTATGCTGAAAATGTGAGAAAACAAATTTGAAACTATTACAAAGCCCAATTTTTAGAATATAACATGGTAATTAGGCTTGAAACATTTTCTAATTTCATAGGATTGTTCTGCCATAATTTTCTCATTTGGCTTAAAATCAGTGATTGATGTAGGTAGGCAGGTTTTAGGAGTGGTGTGATAATTTGTACCCTGATGTGTCTGTATGCGTGTGTGCATGCGTGCATACAAGTTATTTTAAAACTTAAGGCAACATATTTTTGGGTTTTAGTACGGTACTAAATTGTTTGCATTTTAAGAATATGCCACAGTGGAGTTGGTTTTAAACAGTATGCAGGAAGAAAAGCTAAAAAATACGTAGTTTAAAAATCTTAGAGAAAATGAAAGATGGAATGATGTCTGTGAGAATCAGCAGTTACCCAGGAAAAGGATTTAAATTGCGTCACGAGAAGTTTAGGTCGGGCATTAGAACTGATGATGTTGTGTGAAAGGTTTCATAGACAGAATATTTTGAAGAATAAAGGTACATAATGTTCTTCCTTGATTTTGCCTCGTCCTCCTGAAAATGTAACCATGACCCTTTGAAAGACCTTTCAAGAATTGTTTTTCTATGAGTAAATTTGAAGTATTTCACATGGCATGCTTGATAAGGGACTTAATGAAGATTTATTGTACCGAGGACATATAATGTGATCCTGCATTTTCCTTTCTTTGACTTTGAGCGCATCGTATAGTACCGACCACCGTACCTTCTATGAAACGTCGAGGAGCATTTAAAGGGAATATTGCAACTTCAGTATTTGTGTAAAAGTAGTTTGCTTTCTGATAAGTGGAACTTGTTAAATGCAGAATTTATAATTAATTTGTAGAATGAGTAATACAGTAGTTTTTAGAAAAAGGAATAGCATAATATGGAAGAAATGTTTCCATTTCTATCTTTTATTAGAAAAACTTTTTTTAAGACAGGGTTTAACTATGTAGCACAGGCTGGCCTGGAACTGGAGGTGACCCTCCTGCCTCCGCTGGGATACAGGCCTGTGCCCCCACACTCGGCTAGCAAAAACATTTCTAAAGGAAATACAGGGTGTAGAAGCAAAGGAACTAGAATGCTTACTTTTTACTCTAATCCTGTATTTCCCATCCTAGCCAATTTTAGTGAGTTTGGTGCACTTTTTTGGTTTTTAGGTGTTTTTTTTTTGTTTTGTTTTTTGTTTTTTTTTTTTGGACAAGGTCTCACTCTAGTTCAGGCTGGCCTTGAACTCACTATGTAGCCCAGGCTGGCTGCAATCCTCCTGCCTCAGGGTCCCGAATGCTAGGATTACAGGCATGTACCACCACACCCGGCTTTTGGTGCACTTTTTTTTTTTTTTTTTAATGTGGGTACCAGGGGTCAAACTCAGGACCTTGCGCTTGCCAGCAGGCGCTTGTACCACTAAGCGATATCACCGGCCCTTTTTTTCCTTTTTATGTGGATACCGGGAGTCGAACTCAGGACCTCACACTTGCCAGGCAGGCGCTTGTGCCACTGAGCCATCTCACCGGCCCGTTGCACATTTTTTTAATGTGCAGATTTTAAAACTGCATTTCTCTTACCTTTCATGTATCTGACTTTTCTAAGTGATTTTCATGTGGCATTTCTCAAACATTTGAACAGGTATATCTAGCTGGGTATGGTAGGACACGCCTGTAATCCCAGCACTCTGGAAGGCTGAGGCAGGAAGATTATGAGTTCTAGCCCAGCTCTGATAATTTAGCAATTTAGTGAGACCCTATTTACATTAAAAAAAATAAAAGACCCAGGCACAGTGAGGCACACCTGTAATCCCAGCACTTGGGAGGCTGAGGCAGGAAGATCATCGTGAGTTCAGGGCCAACCTCAACTACATAGTGAGTTCAAGGTCAGCCTAAACTATATAGTGAGATCCTGTCGCCCAAAACCAAAAAAATAAATAGATGAAAGAAAGGGCTGGGGATGAAGTTATTACAAAGGCCCTGTATTCTACCCCCAGCATTGCAAAAGTAACTACATACATTAAATTATACTAAGTTAAGTTAAAGACTAGAACTGGTATTATCTGTGGAATGCCAAACCTAGTTGGATCTAGTGGACAGGGCAATATTTGCTTTTTATTACTTTAATACCATGATATCCATTTACATACTTAATTCAGGTTTTGGATGAGTATCTTTAATGAAAGACTAAACATCTGATAACGAAATAAGAGAGGATGAGAATAAATACCCAGATACTCCCCTGTGCTACATGTAGTAAAATAAGCAGAGGCTACTTTTATTAAGAGTGTTCCTGCCGGGGATAGAGCTCAGCAGCACAGTGCCTGCCTGGCAAGCATGAGGTCATGAGTTCGATTCCCGGTACCAACAAAACAAAACAAAAAACAAGAGTGTCCCTGCTGGACACGGTAGCTTACGCCTATAATCCTGGCTACTGGAGAGGCTGACGTAGGAGAATTGCAAGTTTGAGCCCAGCTTGGGCAATTTAGCGAGGCCCTGTCTCAAAATAAAAAATGAAAAAGGGCTGGGGATATAGCTCAATGGGAGAGTGCCTCTGAATGCACACACGGTTGGTTTTCTTGGGATACTTCACCTTAAGATCATAGTTTATTTTATAGGTAAAGATACACTTCAGCAAATATAAACTGAGATATTTAGAGGGGCTAACAGCATGCAACACAGCACACTATCTTGTGTGACCTTGGGCAGGTTTCTTGACTGTATTCTTTATTGCCAAAGTGTGAGTGAATCATTTAGGATTGTGTTCATTTCAAGAATCTAAAAACTCAGTTGGCAAGGCCTAAACAGTTACTATAGATTAATTAATCCACTTCTTCATATCAGAGAGCTTGGAGTTGGACAGCTCTTCAGAGTTAGCAGGTTCATCACAGAATCCTATTGCTTGCTTCTCATACCTGGAATGCAACTGTTTCTAATGAGTCTAGTCCAGGCTTAGTTAACTGCAGGAGTCTCCTAGTTGGCCTCCCTGCTTCTTCTAACCTTGGCAATTGTACTTTAAGACCTAAAGTAATCCAGTTGAAATGTACATCGTAATGATCATATTAACCTGTAATTCCACTCAGTAAAATCCAAAGTCCTCTGATGGGCTATAAACCTCTACATGACAGGCGTTGTTCCCTTTGTTACCTATTTGATCTCTTACCATCCTTGATCACTCTGCTCTGGGCAACACTGACCTTTGTTTTGCATCCAGTCATTTCCTGTCTTCACCAGCTGCTCTTGCCTAGAATGCTTTGGCTAACTATCATTTCTCTTCAAGTGTAAATGTTCAAAGAGCAACTTTGCAGTGAAGTTGCTTCTGATCATAGGTTTCATTCTGACCTAGTTAAATTGCAGCCAACCACGTCACACAGTCCCATGAACCCTGTTGTTCTGTCCATTTTTGTGTTTCTACAGTACTTGCTTGTCACATATTTCATTATTTATGTGCTGATTATTTTATTTACTAAACTATAAAGTCCACTGGGAAGGAGATCTGATTGTCTCTTATTCCCTGATGCAGATACACAGAATAATAACTGACATGTAATGTTTTGTAAATATTTGTTCAATAATAAATGAAATGTCATCTAACACTCAGGCCCTTTCTGCCATTCTGTTCTCTCATTGTAGTTCTTATATTGAATTCAAAGTAATAGAAATATTTTTAATTTGGTTTCTCTCAATGAATTTTTTTTTTTTTTTTTTTTTTTTGTGGGTACCGGGGTGTCGACCTCAGGACCTTGTGCGCCAGCAGGCACCCGTGCCGCTGAGCGATATCACCAGCCCCTTTTTCGTATGTGGGTTTCGGGAGTTGAACTCGGGCCCTCGCGCTTGCCAGGCAGGCGCTTAAGCCGCTGAGCCATCTCACCGGCCCCCTCTCAATGAATATTTTATATAACCTGCTTTATTATTTGTTTTAGTAAGTAGAAACTTGAAAGCCCTAAAGTGATTACTCTCAATTTATTACTAACATTTGCGTGGAGCAAACTTGAAAAACTACTCAAGACCAACTCTTCTTTTTTTTTTTTTTTTTTTTGTGGGTACCGGGGGGTCGACCTCAGGACCTCGCGCACCAGCAGGTGCCTGTGCTGCTGAGCGATATCACTGGCCCCTTTTTCGTATGTGGGTTCCGGGAGTTGAACTCGGGCCCTCGCGCTTGCCGGGCAGGCGCTTAAGCCACTGAGCCATCTCACCGGCCCCAAGACCAACTCTTCTTGAGTCTGATACTTCATCAGTTCCATTGTGTCTTCCTTGTCTTTCTTCCTTCCATGCTTCTATTTCTCTCCATATTTTTTCATGTCTTCCTCTTTTTCTGTTTTGTATCCTTTGTGTGAGTGTATATGATGCTGGGGATTGAACCCAGAATCTCACTGTATCCTTTCTTTGTATATCTACCTGTATAACCTTCACTGATCGTAATTCCTGAATGGTATATATTTATATCCATTGTTTTAAAATCCAGTTCACTTTTCTGTTTTTAATTTTAACATTATGTTAGGCATATATTATTAGATTTTTTTTATAGTTTTAGTTAGGTTTTGTTTTTTGTTTTAGTTTACCTCCCTGTAACCCTTAAAGAGGAAAGTTTTACTGTCTTTTTCTAGAATATCATTTTCCCAAGTTGACTCCTCAGAAAGCTGATATTATTGCAAGATTTAAAAAAAAGGAACAGCCTCACCAAGTTTTGTTAGCATCAAATTTCATAAAGTTAAACCAGATTTATTTCCCATAGGACTTAGCACTGACACAGTGCTGTTCATTGTGAATCTTTTTTTTTTTTTTTTTTTGGAGACAAGTTCTTGCTATGTAGTTCAGACTGGCTTTGAATTCGCTGTGTAGCCTAGGCTGGTCTCAAACTCCAAAGCAGTCCTCCTGCCTCAGCCTTATAAGTGTGAGGATTACAGGCATGTGCCACCACGCCTGGCCTCATTGTGAATCTTAAAGAGAGGAGTATGTAATATATCTCAAACTTTCTTCATCATAGAATCAGTCATTTTCATGGAGTATTTCATGAAAGAGTAATCTGCAAAACTCACCTTGAAAAATGTGGGATTTGTTTTTGTTTTTGTTTTTGTTTTTGTTTTTTTTTGTGGGTACCGGGGGGACGACCTCAGGACCTTGCGCACCAACAGGCACCCGTGCCGCTGAGCGATATCACCGGCCCCTTTTTCGTATGTGGGTTCCGGGAGTCGAACTCGGGCCTTCGCGCTTGCAAGGCAGGCGCTTAAGCCGCTGAGCCGTCTCACCGGCCCTGTTTTTGTTTTTTTTTTTTTTTTTTTTTTTTTTTTTTTGTGGGTACCGGGGGGTCGACCTCAGGACCTCGCGCACCAGCAGGCGCCCGTGCCTCTGAGCGATATCACCGGCCCCTTTTTCGTATGTGGGATCCGGGAGTCGAACTCGGGCCCTCGCGCTTGCAAGGCAGGCGCTTATGCCGCTGAGCCATCTCACCCCTGTTTTTGTTTTTTGAGACAGGGTCTCACCATGTAGTTCAAGCTGGCCTTGATCTCAATATGTAGCCAGGCTGGCCTCGAACTCACAGTGATCCTCCTGCCTCAGCCCCGAGTGCTGGGATTACAGTGAAAAATGTTCTAGAATATAAGTAGTATCAAGTATTTCATTTAGTTTTGAAATGTTGTAGTTTCTTAAAGATACTACATGTTGGATACTAGATGTTCTGTCTTCCTCGCTGCTTGTTCATTTCACACACGGGAGTCCTTGCTGTTTACCAGCACTGAGGTGAGCGGTTTGCAGGAGTCCCTGCTGTTCACCAGCACTGAGGTGAGCGGTTTACGGGAGTCCCTGCTGTTCACCAGCACTGAGGTGAGCGGTTTACGGGAGTCCCTGCTGTTCACCAGCACTGAGGTGAGCGGTTTACGTGGACCGCGTGCAGGTAGTCTGCAGTCTAGACAGCCAGGTACCGTCCCTGATAGTGTGGGGAGAGTTTCACTGTAAAACGTACGTGCAGTTCCAGCGGGGAAGTGGAAACGTCTGTTATATTTAGAGGATTAGTGTTTTGCAGCATCTCTTTTTCAGCTCCATAATATAAGCAGCAGTTGTTGTTTTTTTTTTTTTTTTTTGTGGGTACCGGGGGTCGACCTCAGGACCTCGCGCACCAGCAGGTGCCTGTGCTGCTGAGCGATATCACTGGCCCCTTTTTCGTATGTGGGTTTCGGGAGTTGAACTCGGGCCCTCGCGCTTGCCGGGAAGGCGCTTACGCCGCTGAGCCATCTCACCGGCCCTAAGCAGCAGTTTTTAAAATCACACTGGATGTTGTCATTACACACATCTGTTGAATGTCTATTATAATGACTTTTTATGTGCTGCCCAACTTAAAGTGTTTAATATGGTATGTTTTTATTTAAACATATAAAAACATTAGCATTTAAACACGAGTACAGTTGTCATGACTGTTGTGTGGAATTTGGCTCTAATCTTGTCAAAAATAGAAGAAATTACTGACTTCTGAAGAAACAGTAAAGCTGTATGAACTGTGAGGTAAATTTATAATTGAAATATTACTGCATATAGTCTAATCTGTTTTATAGTTTTTTAAAAGGTGGGATTTGAGCAGTAACTGACAATACTTCAGCAGTTGACCTTTTTTCCCTTTTATGAAATAATGATTGCTAACTTATTGTGGATAGCGAACACATGAGCTTTTCTAATAAAGGAAAATGATTGAAATTGGGCTAATAGTGATTGCAATGTTTCTCTTCTGTATATTTACTTTATGTGGTACCATATGTAGATAGGACATTTATCAAAAGTAACAAAACCTTAAATAACATTGAGGAAATTTAGTCCTTACCAAATTAGGACCAAAACTGATGATGATCATTTAAATCTACTAACAAGTAAAAATGGGTGAACTATTTCCCAAATTGGTGATAATTGCAATTATAGTTGTTGAGTATAAGAAGGTAGTATGTGTCTTGGAACTCTTATAATTGGAACATATTAACTCTACCCAAAGATAAAATTATTAAATAAGCTCATATATCCTTTTCCAACTAACACATTGCAGTAAGAACTTTGGCAAGTTATGTACCATCTTTCCCATTTCTATCCCCACCCTCACCCCCTGCCAGTTTTCTTTTTATATAATTACAAAATCAGTTTTGAAAAGATGAGCAAAAAGATGTTTAATTATTAGATTGCTCTAAGATTCTAAATAGTTACAGTGAAGGAAGAATAATAGGCTGAGGACACCTTTTTATTTAATTTTTCATTTTTATTTTTATTCTTTTGAAATACAATTTAAAACAAATGCTGTTAATAAAAGTGAAATTTTTACTCTTAAATCTAGGTATCTTCAAAGAACAGTAAAACACCCAACTTTACTACAGGATCCTGATTTAAGGCAATTCTTGGAAAGTTCAGAGGTATTATTTCTACTTTAAATTTTCGTATATACATCTTTGCATTTACATTTGCCATCATGTATGTAAGAATATTCAGCAAGTAACCTGATTAATAGATGGAATGAATGCTAATTTTTTTGCTTAACTAAATTTTACTAGCAAAATACCTTCTTCAGAATCTAAAATCAAGTTGTATTAAAGTTTTGAAATGCAAATCTGTAACTTGAGAGAGCTTAAATTATAACCATTCTGCTTTTTATATTTGAGATGTTTGGCACATTTGGGGCTTTTAAAAAGTTGGGAGTTCCAATTGTTTCTGCTTGAGAGTTTAAAAAATTTCCTTGAGTTTCAGAATTTTTAAAAAGTTAAAATCAAACAAATGTTCTTAACTGAGCATAAAGAGATTTTTCTCAAGACTTTTTTCCTTATAAACAGTTTATTTCTGCTAGCAAACAGGTGGCCAATGTTTGGGTACTTGGCAATTTCTAAATATATTTTGACAAACAGTGTTTGTTCCATCTAAATGTAAACATGCAGAAGAAAAGCAAATGGAAAGTCTATTTTTTAAGTTTTCCTTTGAGAATGTACAAGTAGTGTATTTGAGAAATTAGATCTCACTATTGAAATGTATGAGAGTGAAGAAAATACAACCTCTTTTCTTCTTTCCTTTTTTTTTTTACTTTGGAAGGGGGAGGGTCCCTTTTGTGCCCAGTTAAACCTCTAAGCTTTTAACCGGTTTGTTTGCCCTTATTTGTCATTCAATTCTAGCTGCCTAGAGCAGTTAATACGCAGGCTCTGAGTGGGGCCGGAATATTGAGGATGGTGAACAAGGCTGCGGATGCTGTCAACAAAATGACAATCAAGATGAATGAATCGGATGCAGTAAGCGCTGATTTTTCGACTCGAATAATGAGATGAATTAATGAGCCCAACAATTGCATTTTAAAGCTGTACAAGTAGAAAATAGGATATTAATTTGCCTATCGAGTGTAGGTTCTCAGCCACATCAGTTGACCACCACTGTTATACATGGCTAATTTGTTGCTTTAAAACAAGGAATGTAACTTGCTATTGGTAACCTAATTTACAGTGGTTTGTTCTTCCTAAAGTAACCCATTCTTCATTTTTCTTAGTGGTTTGAAGAAAAGCAGCAGCAGTTTGAGAATCTTGACCAGCAACTTAGGAAACTTCATGCCAGTGTTGAAGCCTTGGTCTGTCACAGAAAAGGTTTGTCTTGTTATTTCTGTTTTATACTGTAAAACTAAAATTTAAATATAAAACATACAGGTCAATTGCATTTTGATCTAAGTTCTATTTTATATTGAATTTTGGATTAAAATTGTCCACTTGATTAACTCTCTTTAATGTATTTACAGTTTAACAGGTAAAGATGTAACTTTGATTACAATAAAAGCTTGAGATTTAAAACATGGGTATTTAAATTTTTTTTGAAATTTTTTGTGATTATATTTCTGGAAAACTCTTTGAAGTATTTTCTCCATTTTTGAATCACAATATTTAAAAATCTAGGAGTTTTTTGGTGAAAATATATAAAAACGTTCTCTGGTAATTTTGTAATCCATAGTGAGGTTTACCTTTTATGGTTTTTTTTTAAAGAGTCCATGGCTTTTGAAGCCAGTCAAGGTGGCGCACGCCTATAATCCCAGCTCTCAGGAGGCTGAGGCAGGAGGATTGCTTCAAGTGCAAGGCCAGCTTGGACCCTGTCTCAATCCCACCCCCACCAAAAGAGAGAGTCCAGGGCTTTTTTTTTTTTTTTTTTTTTTAATGGGTACCGGGGGGTCGACCTCAGGACCTCGCGCGCCAGCAGGCGCCTGTGCCGCTGAGCGATATCACCGGCCCCTTTTTCGTATGTGGGCTCCGGGAGTCAAACTCGGGCCCTTGCGCTTGCCAGGCAGGCGCTTAAGCCGCTGAGCCATCTCACCGGCCCAGTCCAGGGCTTTTAATATCATTTTTCCAAACTATTTAATAAGTAATTTAGTAATGACCTTACCAGTAATATATTTCATTAAAGTAATTAATAGTTGCTAATACATTTATTATCAAAAGTAGTTTTCACAGTTTCTTTTTTTTTTTTTTTTTGTAGGTACCGGGGGGTCGACCTCAGGACCTCGCGCGCCAGCAGGCGCCCGTGCCGCTGAGCGGTATCACCGGCCCCTTTTTCGTATGTGGGATCCGGGAGTCGAACTCGGGCCCTCGCGCTTGCAAGGCAGGCGCTTATGCCGCTGAGCCATCTCACCGGCCCTTCACAGTTTCTTTTCACATTTATTAAATATCTCTTTAGGAATGGGCTTCCTGGTTCTTTCAGAGAACTTTATATAATGTAGAGGAATACAGCAATTTCCAGGCTTTGTAATTTATTTGTATTATATAGAATTTTAGAAATTCTAGTATTTAATGAACATTTTCGTATGAGAAAGAAAGACTAAGATCAACGTGACCTGCATATACAGTTTTGCCTTTTCTCTTGTGAGTTAAAAAATATTCTCATGAATAATTAGGCATTGTTGGGGCCGGTAATATAACTCGGCGGCATAAGCGCCTGCCTGGCAAGCACGAGGTCCTGAGTTCGGTTCCTGGTACCCACATAAATAAATAAATAAATAAATAAGTCATTGTTTTCATCAACAAAATAAAAATGTCAGACTGTAATAGTCAATTGTGATTCTAATACTTCCTGGTATTAAAACTACATTTTTTAATCTTTCAATTATGTAGACATTTTTCATCACCTGAATATAAGCAGTGTTTTGTTTGTTTTGTTTTGGTTTGGTTTGGTTTGGTTTAGTTTTGGTAGTGCTAAGGATCACATTCAGATCTCACACTTGCTAAGCCAGAGGTCTACCACTGAGCTACATCCCCAGTCCAGCAATCATTCTTCTTAATTTTCAGTGGATTTCTGAGCATTTGATACTTATGCCCATGGCATTTTAGTTTAATTTCATGTTATTTATTATTTAGACCGTTCATGAATAGATAAAATTTAGGGAGACTATAGAAAATCAATGGAATACTTTAAAATTTCACTAGTAGACAGTAAAAGTGAATATTTTCTTTATTTCAGAACTTTCAGCCAATACAGCTGCCTTTGCTAAAAGTGCCGCCATGTTAGGTAATTCTGAGGATCACACCGCTCTATCTCGAGCTCTGTCTCAGCTTGCAGAGGTCGAAGAGAAAATAGACCAGTTACATCAAGAACAAGCTTTTGCTGACTTCTATATGTTTTCAGAACTACTTAGTGACTACATTCGTCTTATTTCTGCAGTGAAAGTAAGCCCTGTTTTGCCATCTTTTCTGAGTTCTCATCAATCAAGTGGTTTGCTTTTAAAAAGAATTTGGTTTCCTATGAGCCATATATTTAAATATATAAATTCCATACCATACTAGTACTGTACATATAAATGGCTTCAAGATGAGTATTTGTAACTTACTGTTGTTTTTCTCTGTGAGTAGAATAATAGATAAAATTAATGTTTTTAAGGAGCATAAGGAATCCTAAATAAGATAGAAAGCTTTATATATTTACTTATATATTCATATGTACAAGTTTGCAATTCTTTGCATTTGTTTGGTTATGCGGCAGTAACTGAAACTACCTATGGGACTCTATCATTAGTAAAGCTAACTGTGTAATAAGAAACAGAATAAAACCAGGAATGACTGTTGCAGTGAATGTTTCATGGGAGCACTAGCATAAATTTGGACCGTGTAATCAGACTTTCTGTGTGTAGTCAGATGTGTGGTCACCATGTATTTATAGATGAGATGGGACTAAATTAAATCGTAGATTGTGCTATGTAATGGTAATGTTTAAGTATAGATAGAACACTTTCTGAATAGTTGGAGAAGTAATCCAGTTTAAAAAATAGTGTTCTGCAGATATCGCTAATACTCCAACATTAAACTGAATGCTAACAATCTATCATGTTTTGGAAGATACCTCATGATGTTATGGTATCTTTGAATAATTATGAACATTAGTTATCACAGGATGGCGGGAACTGGGTATTTATCCTTTCCCTTGAATTCAGACATTTAGGAAGTTGATGACACCTTGTTCCTGGCTTTCTTTTTTTTTTTTTTTTTTTTTTTTGTGGGTACTGGGTGTCTACCTCAGGACCTCACGTGCCAGCAGGCGCCCGTGCTGCTGAGCGATATCACCAGCCCTTTTTTCGTATGTGGGTACCGGGAGTCGAACTCAGGACCTCACACTTGCCAGGCAGGCACTTATGCCACTGAGCCATCTCACCAGCCCTCCTGGCTTTCTTATAGAGAATATTTTCTATGACCAAATTAGTATTTATCTACAATGAAAACATGGATATATTGCCTGTTTATTGAGGATTTTATTTTCAAGGTAGTGGTAACAATTATTACGAAAGGACTCTTAGCACTTCAGACTGGTGCTTTCTTAGATTTGATAAAGCTCACCAACTTTGGTCGTATTTACTTTTTGGTGGTACTGGGGGTTGAACTTAAGCCCTCATACTGAGCTACATCTTCAGCCCTTTTTTTAGTTTTGAGAAAGTATTGCTAAAGGCGGCTGGGCTGGGTTTGACTTTGTACTCCTCCTCCCTTCGCCTCTCGGGGTGCTGGGATTACACGTGTGTTCACCACACCCCACGAAATTGGTGATTTCTGTAGTTAGTGTGAATTCACTTATCTCTACAAATCATAAACCATTCTGTGAGTGAATTGTATGTCTTTTGCCCAGTGTTTTTCTGGTTTTTATCATATCTGTCCCTTATAAATGCTTAATATTGATTGGACTTGTGTTTTATTCATATCAAGAGTGCTTTTTTTTTTTTTTTTTTTTTTTTTTTTTTTTGCGGGTACCAGGGGTCGACCTCAGGACCTCGTGCACCAGCAGGCGCCCGTGCCACTGAGCGATATCACCGGCCCTTTTTTCGTATGTGGGTACCGGGAGTCGAACTCAGGACCTTGCGCTTGCCAGGCAGGTGCTTATGCTGCTGAGCTAACTCACCGGCCAAGAGTGATTTTCTAATGATAGTTTTGAAACTACTAGCGCTTTGGCAGTTAGAGCCTGCCACTAGCGTGGGAAGCGAAGAGGATCAGAAACTGAGGCATGAAGGAAGAGATGAATGTTACCCGTTTCAGAGTATTCTCAGAGGCTGAGCTTGTGTGCAGGAAACATCTCTCTCTCTTTTCTGTACAGTGCGTGCTCTAGTCTAATATTTAGGACTCTACATTTTAGTTATATAAGTACTTTTTTGTGTGTTGGGCTTCTGTGAACCACTAGAGTAGGGTCCAGGAATTGAGAGCAATACTTTCGAGGATTTTAGTACTGGAACTCATCTTAAAGATTTTTGATGGGGGATTCTAAATTATAAAATATATAAATATACATCCATATTATTTTATATATAGTAGTGTGTATAACTATATTTAGCACTATTAAATGTATTTCTCAAGGAGTTTAAAAGCTTTGTTATTTGATATAAATACTCAGCAGCCTTTCAGAACCCTGGGAAGCTGGGCAGCGTACTTTGAGATTTGATAGAAATGGTAACGATTAAATTAAAATTGCAGCATCAAGTTTCTTGGTGACAGCTGGGCATGGTGGTGCATGCCTGTAATCCCAGCACTCAGGAGGCTGAGGCAGGAGGATTGCTGTGAATTTAAGGCCAGCCTGGGCTACAAAGTGAATTCAAGGCCAGCCTGAAGTACATAGTGAAACCCTATCTGAAAAAGACAAAAAAAAATTCTTTGTGGGTTAGGAAAACTGTTTCACACCTGTAACCTTGGCTAATCTAGACCAGTTTGCAAACAAGTGTATACCATAAATTGGCAGGAGTGGACAATCAGTGTAAAACTATCCCTTTTAAAGAAAACATGTTCTACTGGAGTGGATTATCACTTAACCTGCAAATGGTGGTTTGTCCTGTGATACTGGGAAGGGAACCCAGGGCCTCAAACATTTTAGATAAAGGTTTAGCTATCACTGAACTATACCCCGAGCCCCTGAAGCCTGTTGTTCGCTTAATATACTGTGTATTTGTCTTTTTTTTTTTTTTTTTGTGGGCACCGAGGGTCAAACTCAGGACCTCACGCTTGCCAGGCAGGTGCTTACGCCACTGAGCTAACTCACCGGCCCTGTATTTGTCTTTTGAGCAGAGCTCAGGAACATGTATTTATTTATTGCTTCTTGATTGAAAAAGTTTTTTACTGGGAATAAAAATAACTCTGGTGTAGTACTTTCCGGTTCACCTAACGTATTAATGCTTGCTTCATTTGTTCAGTTAGTAAGTACTGACAATATTAATATAGACCCAACCCCAAGCTAGAAAAAGAATTCTTAGTGTATTTTCCAGTCCTGTTTGTCAGGTCGTGTTTGTTTGGGGAGGTTTTTATTAGCAGGGCTTGGGATTGAGCCCAGGGTCTCACACGTGCTAGGCAAGGGCTGAGTTACGTTCCAGCTCCTCCTCCCGTGGTTTTCATGAGACTTCTAGTAAGTGTCCTTCCTGTGTGTCCATATTTTATGTACACTTTCATGTACACTTTCTCTGTACACTTGTCCTTGCTTTGCCAAACTCCTTAAAAGAAATTGTGTATTTAATTGACTTGTTCTGTTAGAATCTTTTTATCTGTTTCTTCATTTAGTTCTCTGAATTAAGATTTATAGATACAGATATTCTTTTACCCTTTTTATCTTGAGTAGGGCTGTCTTATTTTTTTCGTTTTGTTAAGCATTTACTTTGAATTTTTCTTTTTTTAATTGTTCTTGGAATCCATCCTACCACATTTTTTTTTTTTTTTTTTTTTTTTTTTTTTATTTGGGTACCGGGAGTCGACCTTAGGAACTCGTGCTTGCCAGCAAGCTCTTGCGCCACTGAGCATTATCACCGGCCCTTTTTTTCCTTTATGTGGGTTCCAAGAGTCCAACTCAGGACCTTGCGCTTGCCGGGCAGGTGCTTACGCTGCTGAGCTGTCTCACCGGCCCCCCTACCACATTTTTACTTATGTTATCTAAGATTTTTCCATCTTTTCAGTTTCCAGCATATTTCTAACATTTAAATCTGCTTTTGAGATTATTTAGTAGAACTTTCAACGTAGATACAACATCGACATTTTCCTATTAGCATTTTCCTTTTTCAAAGCCTAAAGCTGCTATTGTAAATGTTACAACTACATTTAAAACTTGGACTAGTAGCCAGATGCGGTGGTGCACGCCTGTAGTCCCAGCCCTGCA
The DNA here is from genome assembly GCA_028451465.1 of Erethizon dorsatum. NCBI lineage: Eukaryota > Metazoa > Chordata > Mammalia > Rodentia > Erethizontidae > Erethizon > Erethizon dorsatum. Next base: position 84,232,470 of record CM051838.1, on the reverse strand, counting down.
GAGTTAGAGGCAGGAGGAGTGCTCCAAGTTCAAGGCCAGCCTGGACTAGGGACCAAGGCCAGGGACATCAAGACCCTGTCTCAAAAAAAAAAAAAAAAAAAAAAAATTAAATTTTGCAAAACTTAGGCTAGTGAAATGGGTTTTGTTTTGCTCTTTAAATTCTGAGTTACTATTTTTCATCCATAGTTTCTGTTTTAAGCAAATGAATGTGAAAGTTTGTTCTTGTCATCACCATGCTTATTTTCACTGTCTCAGTATATTAGGATAACATTTAAATATGTGGTTTTATTGCTTTCAATGTCATGGCACTTCTACTGTAATGAAGTATTTTACAGTGTTACTTAATAGCATTATGTCATTTTAGGGTGTGTTTGACCATCGAATGAAGTGCTGGCAAAAATGGGAAGACGCTCAAATGACTTTGCTCAAAAAACGTGAAACTGAGGCAAAAATGATGGTTGCTAACAAACCAGATAAAATACAGCAAGCTAAAAATGAAATAAGAGAGGTGATTACTTAAATGCTTTTCTTTACTCAGAGTTTTTCATTTCATTCATATATGCATAATTTTTCATAAATTTTTTTCTGAGCCATTCAACACTTAGCTATTTCTCCATATTTTTATGAACTGTGTTAGAGTTACTTTTAACATTTTGATCACCATTAAAATCGCCATAGCCCTTTTGTTGCCTTCACGTGATTATAGAATGGATAAAGAAGCATACAAGGAAACAATCTAAAATTAATCTTTACATTAATACTTATATATTTTCTTTTATATGGTTAATTTTATTTCAGATGCTTACTCATTTTGTGTCTAAAAGTGGTTTTAGAGATTGACTTATCCCACATTTAGCTGTCCAGGCAATATTATTCCCATATATATGTATTATATATGGTATTTTAATAAATTTATATAAGTTTATTATAATTGATACACTTTTTTTGCCATGCTTCAATAAGGAAATTGAAGAGGTAGGACAATCTTTATATTACTAAAAATAAATATACCTGCTCTTTGAAGAGTATGTACCAGTGTTTGGGTTACATAATGAGAAAAATATCATTTCATTGCTTAAATCTTTAGTTACTTTATTTTAGCTCTTCCATTGGTCACTAATCCCCTTTTGTTGTTTCTGTACTGAATTTAGTGTTATTAACTGATGGGTTTTCAGTATACCATAATTCCGTTTTTTTTTTAATCTAGTCATTTTACCATTTCAAAAATGTTTTTTTAATGTTTGTCATTTTCCTATTTTAAAGTATTTCCGTGGGCATATAGTTAATGAACATGTATTCTTGAAATTTGTATTAGCAATATATTCTAAAATAATGGTACAAAAATGAAAAAGTTGTACAATAACACTGTTGGTTTATTTCATAGTGAGTTTTATGCTTAAAATTTTCTTCTAAGTCATACCTAGTTAAGCTATGGGCATTGTAGTTCATTAAGCACTGCAGTATTCTAATCTGAGCAAATCTAGCAGTGAAAAATATTAATGGAAATCAGGTAGGTGTGCGTTTTACCAGTAGGAAGTAAGGTACAACTTCGGTGCTTAAGTTGGTTTTTGCCAGTATTGAGCCATCTCAGTGTTGTAGGCATTATGCTTAAACTAAATGAGCTGGTGCTATAATATTTTTCTCAAAGAAATGAAATATTTGTTCTTGTGTTTGTTTTCATTAGTGGGAGGCGAAAGTACAACAAGGAGAAAGAGATTTTGAACAGATCTCTAAAACAATTCGAAAAGAAGTGGGAAGATTTGAGGCATGTATAATAATTTTCGTTTTTCTTCATATGGTCACATTTTGGTGCAATTTTATGGTGAAATTAAATTTATTTTTCTGTTAACATACTTTTGGCATGTATTGTACTTAACAGAAAGAACGAGTGAAGGATTTTAAAACTGTTATCATCAAGTACTTAGAATCATTAGTACAAACACAGCAACAGGTAAGCTAATTCAGTAAATTCCTGGAATTTGTTTTTGGCATATTTTTTCATTTTAAAGAAGATTAATGAAATAGGATTTTAAGCTCAAGAAGAATGAGAAATAGACATATGCTGTTTCCAACATCTAGCTTTTCTAAATTGTGCTACTCTAAACTTTCTGGGGCAAGATGGTATCTCAGGGGCCGGTGAGATGGCTCAGCGGCATAAGCGCCTGCCTTGCAAGCGCGAGGGCCGGAGTTCGACTCCCGGATCCCACATACGAAAAAGGGGCCGGTGATATCGCTCAGCGGCACGGGCGCCTGCTGGTGCGTGAGGTCCTGAGGTCGACCCCCCGGTACCCACAAAAAAAAAAAAAAAAAAAAAAAAAAAAAAAAAAAAGATGGTATCTCAGTGTAGTTTTAATTTGCATTTCTCTAATGGCCAGCACTGTTGAACATTTTTCTATGTGTTTATTGGCTATTTGTGGGTTGTTTTGTTTTGTTTTGTTTTGTGAGACAGCGTCTTATTATGTAGCCCAGGCTGTCCTCAAACTCATGGCGATCGCCCTGCCTCAGCCTCCAGAGTACTGGGATCACAGGCATGTGCCATCATGCCTGGCTGGCCATTTTTACTTCCGAGAAGTATCTATTCATTTTGGTTGCCCATTTTTTTTATTGTGTCTTTAAATTTGGGGGGATTTTTTGTTGTTGTTGTTTTGTTTTTTAGTTCTTTATATATTCTCAGTGTTAGTCCTCTGTCCAGGGAATAGCTGGCAAAACCCTCAAATTTCAGGTATAAAAAGTTTTTCCCATTCTGTAGATTGTCTCTTCACTCTTGGTTTCCTTTGCTGTGCAGAAGCTTTTTACTTTGAGATGATTCCTGTCTGAGTTACTTTCTCTTGGTGAGATGAAATACCTGAAACCCACAAGTTAAAGGAAAAATGGTTTATTTTAGCTCACAATTTGTAAAGGTGGAGGTTTTGGTCCATAGTTGGCTGGCTCTGAGGCAGGCCTCCTTAGCAGAGGGGCATTGCAGAGGAGAAACAATTTATGGTGTGGCAGGCTAGAAGCAGGAAGCAGACAGCAGCGAGCTTTCCTTTCCCTTTTTATGCCTTTCAGACTACAAGCCTATTGGTTGGCTGCCACCCACATCCAGCATAGGCCTTCCCATTATCCACTCCCAGAACTATGCTAAACCAATTGTTAGATTGATCCGGTTATCATACACACATAATCCATCCCTCTCCCCAAAGCCCCACCTATAAGTACAGAGGCTTTGGACTTCTACATCTAAACCATAACAATCCCATTTTTGGATTCTCAGTATTTTTTCTTGTGCCATTAGAGTTCTGTTGAGAAAGTCCGTGCCTACACCCATGTCTTCAAGAGTTATATGTATTTTATTTTCCAGTAGATTGTTTCTGTTTTAACAGTTAGGTCTTTGATTCATTTTGATTTTAGTTCAGTATGTGGTGAGATCTTGGAAACAGTGTATGTGTCCCTCAACAGATGAATGGATGAGAAAAATGTGGTATTTGTACACAATGGAGTACTACTGTGCCTTAAAGAAAGATAAACTTGAGGTGCATTCATAGGCAACTGGATGCAATTTGAAAACGTATTGTTAAGTAAGTCAGACACACATGTTTAAATGTCAGATGGTTTCTCTTATATGAGAAACTCAAAATATAACCACAAAATGAAAAATAGATAAATAGGAAGTAGGGAAAAGTTCGAACAATTCTTTGAAAATATTTTAAGGCATGTGCTAGTCTGTTTCATTTGTACTCTTGGTCTCTCTGGTTCACTGACAAGAGTTTTGTGATACTACCTTTGCTTCTTTGTGAGAGAAAAACCCCTTTTCTGTCTCTGAGCAACCACTTTGACGCTGATACACAGTATATTGTGTTGTTAATCTCTTATTTTGTTAGGAAAATTTTTTACTTTTTTTGAAAAATAAAATTGAAAAAAGAAACATAAAAAGAGAAAGCCAGTTATAACAAAGGAATAAATGGTGATGCAGTGCATCCCCGAAATTCACTGGGGTTACATTCCTAGAGCAACCGTGAATTGTGAAAAACCACAGATTTCAGATGTGGTCAGAAAAATGTCCATAAGTGCCATTTTTATAGTCCAAACCCTAAAAATGCTGTGTCTCCCACAGTTACGTAATCTAGTTTAATAAAATACCGTATTGGCTGTTGCAGCTTCCATGACAGCCCGCACTGTTTCCAACACGGCGTGCACTTCCGTGTTTTCTCTTTTTCTCTATTCCACCCAAGCTCACTCTGCAGAGCCAGTTTCCTTCCCACTCTTCACTTCTACTTTCTTGAATAAATTTGCCACTGCTATAAATAAATACATATATACATACATACGCACGTACGTACATACGTACACACGTACATACTGGATTAATAAAGCCTTAGAAGGTGCAGGGCATTTTGGCGGCATCTTAGGGATCTTGGGGCTTTAAGAACAAAACCAAGAACACTTGAGATAGCTGTGTGCAGTACAGCAACCTGTCTGTTTGTTTGTGTGTTTTTGAGACAGGGTCTTGCTGTGTAGTTCAGGCTGGCCTTGAACTCATGGTCATCTTGCCTCAGCCTCCCAGTGCTGGGACTATAGTGTGTGCCACCATGCCATGCCCAACTAAGAAATTGGGTTTGGTTCGGTTTGGTTCTGTATTTTGGTTGTTTTGTTTTGTTTGAGACAGGGTCTTGCTATGTAGCCCAGGGTGGCCTCAAACTCTCAGCAGTCCTCCTGCCTCAGCCCCCCAAGTGCTGGGATTACAGGCATGCACCACCATGCCCGGTCCAACTAAGAAATTGTTTTAAACATAACTTCAGTTTATACTTAAATCTATCCTGTGGATGATCCTGCAGCTAATACTTTCCAGCCCCATTTTTTTTCTTCATTGCTCAATATTTTGTTTTCTTCTTTTATTTCATTCCTCTTGGCTAACAATAACAAAAAATGTGAATATACTGTGGATTAGGTAATGCTACTACATCATGTTGGAAAAGGTCAGAAATGTATTTTTTAAGCAAATTTTAAATATTTGGTAACAGTATTTTCTATGTAGAATTTTGAATAAATAACACTAAGGTATTATATTTTTTAAAGTTATACAGTTATGTCATAAACAAATTAGCCATGAGCTATTAATGTTTTAAATAAGTTATATAGTAATGGTCTTCAGGTAAGGAAGTAATGATCTTTAAGAACCAGACTTTCCCCATAAATATCTTCAATTATTTTGTTAATGAAAAAAGAACCACACGTTAGTAAATGCTAACCGTTGTTCGATATTTATGTAGAATTTTATATAGAATTTTAAGTGTTACTACAGGATATGTGCATTAAAATGACAAGAAATTAACGAGAATATATCTTATTTCGATTCCTGTCCACAGCTGATAAAGTACTGGGAGGCTTTCCTGCCTGAGGCCAAAGCCATTGCCTAGCAGGACTGTCCTGCGGAAGACGACACTGGGCGTGGCCAGCCATCCCGACTCCACAGTGAATCACTTAAAACCACCCAAATAAACCACTCTATATTTTATGAATTACATGTGGTTTTTTACCTATAAATAAATATATATATACACACACACTCTTAACATTTTATTACAAGCTGCATGTCCTGACCATCTCTGAATTCAGTGGACTGTGGCATGACATTCTGCAATACTTTGCTGAATTGAACACTATTGTGTCTTAAATACTTGCACTAAAATGTGCACTGCAAGGCCAGAAAATTTTACAATATTTTTTCTTCATATGTTCTGTAGTATGTTTACCCTCTTAATGAAATGAATGAATGATCAATGCATTATTAATGTTCACTTTTACATTCCTGTACAGAAATTATGATTTTGTGATTACAGTAATAAAATGTTATTCCTTGTGAAGTATTAGTTATAAATTATTTGAGTATATAAACATAGTAGGAATATTTTTAATAGGAAACTTTTCTGAATATGTATAGTTGATACTGATTTCTTAAGTGTTTTAATTGACAGAAAAAGAGGAACTCATGCTTTACGAAATGACTGAAGCTTCTCTCATGAAAATACCATAAATCATTGCCTTAGGTAGAGAAGACAATACTTGTCTTTGCTTGTTTTAATCCACCCATTTTAAGAACCCCCTGTATTAGGAAGAAATTTGCTCATGTATTCGTTATAGATTCTGTGGATTTTTCTCATTTTTTTATTGTTATCTGAAAAATCCGAGACATTTAATGTATTTAATTTATTCCTTGCCTTTGTGTGTGTGTGTGTGTGTGTGTGTGTGTGTGTGTGTGTGTACTGGGGGTCGACCTCAGGACCTCGCGCTTGCCAGGCAGGCGCTTATGCCGCTGAGCCATCTCACAAGCCCGCCTTTTTGTTTTTTAAACTAAAAGTAAGTCATCTGTGGTCACAATTGACACACAGTGGTAACATGCTAACATAGAGCATGATTTGGTGAGTAACTGAGGACCACACAAATTTGAAGTAAAATGAAATTTATATCGTCTTTGGAAGCCTTCTCACCCATTTTACTTTCAGAGTCTAGCTATGTAGTTTATGCTGGCCTTGAACTCACAGCGATCCTCCTGCCTCAGCTTCCTTAGTGCTGGGATAACAGGTGTGCGCCACCACACTTGGCTGTTCCCCTTTTTGTATCCTGTTTAGGTCACTGTGTCCTGTCCTTGGTGGTGGTGAAAATTTTAAGTTATGACCGTAGTCATAGTTATATTCTCCCTCTCTCTCTTTCTCTCTGTCCCTTCCTCCTTCCCTTCTTTCCTCCCTCCCTCTCTTTCTCTCTTCCTCCCTCCCTTCTTCTAAGTATTCTTAAAAACACTCCTCGTTGACTGCCCCTTGCTCTTGCGGTGGCCCTTCCTGCATGTGTCTCCTGTTTCTTCTTTTTCTTTTTCCCCTCATTTTTTCAATAAACATTCACCGCTCCTTTTCTTTTTCTCTCATTTCTCTCAATAAATGTTATACTATCATACTAAAAAAAAAAAAAAAAAAAAAAAAACCTTCTTGTTGCTGCATGTGGTGGCACATGCCTGTACTCCCGGCTGGATCATTTGAGACCAGGCTGGGCAACGTAGCAGAACCCCATCTCAGAACACAAGCAAAATCACACCCCTCTTCTTGGGCGTAATGACCACATCTCCCTTGCAGAGAGTAAGATACAGCTTGTGTGACTGACTCACTCCCCGTAATGCCTCACTGGGTAAAATTAACATATCACAGCATTCTCAGTGTATTTTAGTTATAATGTCAAGACTGCTACAGGGATAACATTTATAGTGCTAGAACCCAGAAGGGCACCTGATACACAGTTAATAATTAAGACGATGAGTTGAACAAGAAAAAAATCCCAGAAGATATAATGTTTGCTCTTCTATGCAACTGGAAACAGAAATAGTACTATATTTGTTGTTGTTTCTGGTAGAAATAACAAATGCTTTGTTATTGAGCAAGCTGAGCATGGTAGCGCATGTCTATAATCCCAGCACTTGGGAGGCTGAGTCAGGAGGATCACTGCAAGTTCAAGGGCAGCCTGGGGTACATAGTGAAACCCTGTCTCAAAAAAAACAGAACTATATGTAGAGAGCATACAAAAAGCAGCCTTACCAAAAATGGCAACTCACTGGAATGATGTCCTAGTTTTATATTCCAGTTATTTTACTTCCAAAGGTGTATTTTACATGTGGTGTAATGAATTAATTGTTCAAGCCAAAACCTTCCATTCAGCTGTGGTATATTTGTTAGAATGTCTAGTAGGTTCCTGAATGGTCAGTGTTTTTTCTTGATTAAGCTAAGGAAAGTAACAGACTCAGACTCCTTTCCAGACTTCACTTCTCTGACTCACATTTATACAGTGTATGTTGGGAATTTTAAGTAAATCATACGCACCCATGATGCCTACCAACATTTTAACAGAATTTAATGTTTTGGCATTCCATTAATCTTTATGTTCATATTTCTAAAATGCTTTCATTCCAAATCAGAGTTAATAATTTTTTCATTTTATAGATCTGAATTTAATTTTTTAAAATCTGATAGTGAGGCAGCATAATATAGTGGAACAGTCTGAATTTGGGATTATGCATTTTCTTGCTTCTGTCACATAATAGCTCTATGGTCTTGAGTATATTACTTGTATATCCCATCTACAAAACAAGTGCATATATAGCTCCTGATTCCTGAAGTGCCTTTCTACCTCTACTATCAAAGACCATTTCCTATCAATAAGGTCAAACAAAAAAGAAAAATACTTAAAATACAATTTCTAACACACAAAACTGGGCCGGTGAGATGGCTCAGCGGCGTAAGCGCCTGCCTTGCAAGCGCGAGGGCCCGAGTTCGACTCCCGGATCCCACATACGAAAAAGGGGCCGGTGATATCGCTCAGCGGCACGGGCGCCTGTTGGTGCATGAGGTCCTGAGGTCGACCCCCCGGTACCCACAAAAAAAAAAAAAAAAAAAAAAAAAAAAACAAAAAACTGCATTTACGTGATTTATTACTGGACTTTTAACTAGTTTGTTTTATATATACTTACACTAATCTTCTGGTATCCCAATTTCTTTGATTCTACTCCTTAAACTTTATACCCTGCTCTAGTGAAATTTTCCAAGTTCTTTGAATTGTTTGTTTATAGGTCATTTTTAATATAGAATACATAAGCCTCAATATAATCAGCTTTCTTTAAAAGAAGAAAGAGATAGACTAAGGAAAGTAATATTCCTTTAAAAATTTACTAATTGTAATATCTAGAGGAATTACGAAGACTTCCATATTGTCCCTGCTTGCTCTCTGGGCAGTCTGTATGATTAGCAAGTCAGGCCAGGAGCAGAGAGAGGATCATAGCCAGGGGAAGGCAGTGAGCAGCGCCATCCCTCAGCTGGAGGAGAGGCTGCTGGCAGTGGGGTGGGAGCCCCTGTGGGGTGTTCACTGCTGGCTTAGAAACCGGAGGCACCTGCATTTCATATTCACTAGTCAAGAAACGTGCATGTTACCTGTGTCACAGTGTTCGAATATTTTGAGTAGATCGCCATCCTCTTTGTTACATGAAATTCAGAATAAAATCATTTCTAGCCCTTATAGTGAAGGATATGATGTCAAATAAAAATGAAGGTAGGTAATTGGCCAGACAAGGGAATAGCAAGAAAAGGGGAAAGTCGAAGAAATGTGTGCCTACCTTTGTGACAGGGCCACCAAGATGAAAAGTCACCTGGATGAAGTCCTTAGAATGCAGACCAATAGAAATATGTGGCCCACACATGCAATTTTTATATTTTATGTAGGCAAATTTTAAAAAGTAAAAGCAAAATTAACATTTAACCTAGTAGGTTCAAAATACTATTTTATTTTATTTTATTTTATTTTATTTTATTTTTTTTTGTGGGTACCGGGGGGTCGACCTCAGGACCTCGCGCGCCAGCAGGCGCCCATGCCGCTGAGCGATATCACCGGCCCCTTTTTCGTATGTGGGATCCGGGAGTTGAACTCGGGCCCTCGCGCTTGCCGGGCAGGCGCTTAAGCCGCTGAGCCATCTCACCGGCCCCTCAAAATACTATTTTAAAATGTAACCTTGTGTATTAATATTGTTGGAGTATTTGGTACTTTGTTACTAAATCTTAGATATTTGATGCATATTTTATACTTTCATCGCGTCTCCAGACTGGCCACATTTTAAAAGATTGACTGTTGTTACTGGACAGCACAGGGTTAGACAGTGCCTGTAGAAATAAAAACGGAAAGTCCAACAGCTGATTTGTTTACCACTCTGAACCCAGTGAAGACACTGAACAAGGAAAATGGATTCTTTTTTTTTTTTTTTGTGGGTACCAGGGGGTTGACCTCAGGACCTCGTGCACCAACAGGCACCTGTGCCACTGAGCGATATCACCGGCCCCTTTTTTGTATGTGGGATCCGGGAGTCGAACTCGGGCCCTGGCGCTTGCAAGGCAGGCGCTTACGCCACTGAGCCATCTCACCGGCCCTAGAAAATGGATTCTTGGGTGTTGCTTTCAAGTCAGGAACAATTTAGGTTGCAAAACTTTGTAGCAGTTTTTGTAAAAGTACTCAAATATTACTATGACTAAATTATAACTACTGCCAGAAGGAAATTTACACACTGTCTATATAGCTGCCTTGGTTTACAGATTAGCAGATGAAAGCTTAAGTCATGACTGAAATGATTTTTTCCTCTTAAATCTGTAGCCAGGTGTGAACATTCTTCCTTGATGTGTAAGTTTTTAAGATTTCTGTTCTAATCATTAACATGTAGAATTCTGAGTTTGTGGGACACGGAATCTATTTCTTCAAACCTTTTGCTTCAGAATCTAAAATATAAAAGGTTGTAGAAAACAGGGAAGTTGTGGCTTGCTGTCTTAATTTTTTAGTCCACATGAAATTTTAAAATGCTCATTTTCCTTATGTCACATTTTAAAAGTTCTCTGTATTTTTAAAAATATTTTTCTTATCTGGGTAAAATGGAAACTAATTAGAATCCATCAAGGTGAAGCTATTCACTTGTTAATACGTAGAAAATTATTTTTTTAAAGGCAAATTAATGGGTTAAATTATTCTAAAGGAGTACTTTGGGGGGAAAAGGCTTATTTTAAATTTATATATATGTAACTGTTCAATAAAAGTTAAATTCAGACAATTTAACAAAACAAACAATAAATTGCCTTCTTACTGCTTCCATGGTCAAGTCTCAAGTTATCTTGATTTTAACCTACATTTTCTAGATCTTCACTTCAAATGTTCTCATTATATGTGTATCCAGTGTGTATATGTATACGTACATGTGTGTGCATGTATGCCAGCAGGCTTTTCAATCAAATTTAGATTCTAAATTTCAGTTTTAAAGGTTTCCCAGTCTCCTGTAACTGAAACATAAAGCCAGATGCTTACACTTTCAGGTACATTGCTTAGGTATCAGTTACATCGCAACAGGACCAACTGGAGTGTATTTCTGAGATATCCACCCGCCTCATTTCTACTATTTGTCTGCAGGCGTCAAGATCTTGGGACCATTTACCAGAATCTTAAATCTGCTATGAAATACTATAATGTATAGTCTGCCTGCTTTGTCAGTTGTACTACTGCCATGCTGCTAAATTAATCTTCCTATCGTTACAGCGTTATGTTCAGAAATCCAGTGGACTCCCTGCAGTCTACCAGTAAGGTCCAGATGCTCCAACATCTGGTCTCCAGTTCCCTTAACTGTCTTTGTTTTTACCTTCTACCTTCACTCACCTTTTGCTTTAATCATTGAAGCCATGTCTTGTGAGCGTGCTTTATCTAGTCCTGGTTTACTGTTTTGTTAATGATACTCCTTGAATTATCATTGGCAATGTTACTTCTCCTCGTAATTGGCAATTGTTTAAATCTTACCCATCCCTTAAACTTTAAGGCCAAACATACATTAAAAAATTTTCCCTTTAAATATGTCCCTTAGCTAGAAAGAAGGAATCTCTCGATCTCTCCAAATAGGATTGTAATAACAATTCCTTTTAGAGTGTGTTTATTGGTGACTTTGTTATTGTGTGCCTGCCTTGACTAATACATGGTTTTTGAGGAATTACCGGGCCCTTTTTTGTTGGGTGTGTGTGTTTTTTCAGACTGGGCTTGTTATGTAGTCCAGGCTGGCCTTGAACTCGTGACCCTCATGCCTCAGCAGTGCTGGTATTTCAGTCCTGTGCCTCTGTGCCCAGCTCCTTCCTTCTCGTAAAACCTAGTATGTTACAGCTGAGACAATGTAAAAGGGTGATTGAGAACAGAGGAACCCAACCCCCGTAGTTAAATCCTGGCTCAAGGACCTAAAATATTGACTTGAAGCAAGTTTGTTTTTCTGAAAACTTCCGTTTCCTTATCTGTAAAGCATGAAGTCCTCATCATGGTTAGGAATTTCTTAGCAAGTGCTTAATAGCTGCTATTCAGAGTGTAATGAGCAAAGCACACCTCCATTTCTATTACCAATTTTTAGGGCTTGTTCAAAACAATAGGCTTACACTTGATTGGGGTTTAAATGTGTTTAACAAAAAGTTTCCTTCCCAAACCATTGTGCTCCAGGAGGCATTTTGCTTGAGCCCGGGGCTGGGGATGGGAGTTTGAGGGCAAGAGCTCTTGCTGTCAGATCAGTTGGTAAGATACCCCACCGTAGTTAAAGGAGTGTGGTCAGTAAATGTTAGAGGCCTTTTCCAAAAGCCTGGAGACAAGGAAGTGTGAGGTAGAATAGTGGTAATTACTCAGGGAAGGAAATTAATTTGTGTATAGTCACAAGCAAAAGAGCCTTGTATATGTTGAAGCCTAAGGAAAATAGGAATCAAGGAAGAGTGAAAAGATCAGGAGAACAACTGTGGGTTTGCAAACTATCCAGCCAAGTGGTGAGAGCCTGGGCCACAGCAGTAGAAATAGGAAAGGAGACTTCAAAGAACAGAGGGAAAACGGGCAAATTTCATTCTTTTATTCACGTTGAGAACAGCATGCTTACTGGATAAAACTAATGTCTAAGGGAAGAATGGAGAAGTCAGTGTTAGGGTTGATTCATTGTATCAACTTGACAAGTTTAGAAGCTTAACTAAGTAACTCAGCAGTTCTACCTCATAGGGTGTAGAGGACATAGGGTGTAGCTGCCCTAGGGCAGCTGTTAAACCTCTGGGATGTTGCAATGGTTGATACATTGTGTCAATTTGAGAAGTTTAGAAGCCTAAGTAAGTGATTCAGCAGGGGGCCAGGGTCCTTACTTTGTAAACATCCTGAGCCTGTGCAAGAGGAGGACACAGAGATGGTGTAAGTGCTATACCCGGGCTAGGGCGGGTAGCCTGCATGCAATATAAGGGAGGAAGAGAGGCTTGCTCCTACCCATTAGCTCTTGTTGCTGTTGCTGTCTTCTGCCACTTTGAACTGTTGCCCGTCTGCCACACCACCCTGCCTTGGAGCCAGCCAAATATGGACTGAAACCTCTACAAACTGTGAGCTAAATAAACCTTTCCTCCTTTAACTTTGGGTGTTAGGTATTTTGTCTCAGCAATGAGAGAAAAGTAACTAAGATAGTCCGGATAGGTGGAAAGTGCCTCAGAAATAAGTAGGGAAGCTGGGTGTAGTGAATGCCTGCAATCCCACCACACAGGAAGCTGAGGCAGGAGAATCAGCAGTTTGAGAGCCAACCTACATAGAACCTGACTCAAAACAAGTGAATGAATGGGCTCTCTCTTCATCTGAAAAGAAAGGGAAAGGGGCATATTTGGAGATGAAAGTTGTATGTATTACACCCTGAATGTGGATTGTTAGGCCATAGTAGATTAGAGGCTAAAAGAGTGGCACATATTTAGGAAAAAGAGATGAGTAAGTGAAGTGCTGAGTACTGATTTTCGAATGAGTTTGGAAATCATGAATTTACTATGAAGCCAATCAAAGAAAAAGTATCTTTTCTTTAACCATCAGAAAACCATGTAAAGGCCGGGTGTGGTGGTGCACACCTGTAATCCCAGCACTGAGGAGGCTGAGGCAGGAAGACTGCCACAAATTCCAGGCCAGCCTGGGCTACATACTGAGTTCAAGGCCAGCCTGGACTACATAGCAAGACCCTATCTCAAAAAAAGGAAAAAACCATCTAAAACAATGTTGGCTTTCTTACGCAGGGAGTTGCTGGGGGTGTGAGAGAATGTCAAGGGGGAAGAGATTCTGAGGTGATACTTGAAGGTTGCACAGAAATGAAGGCAAGAGTGAGGAGGGAGGCATGCGTTGGTGCGTTAGGATGGAGTGAAAAGTTTCTGGTCACGAGAATAGGAAGGCAACGTGGGCAAAGGAGGAAACCTGTTTCAGAAAGACATTCCTCTTTAGTGTATCTTTAGTGTACTTGTTTAAAGAATAACCAGGCAATGTGGCAGCTAAGGCCTGTAATCCCAGCTGCTTGGAAGGCTGAGGCAGGTCTGGGTAATATAATGAGATCCTCTAAAAATAAAAACAGGCTGGGGATGTAGCTTCATGGTAGAGTGCTTGCCTAGCTGCATGAGGTATTGGCCTCCGTCTCCAGTACAGAAAAAAGAACACCAGGAACAAGTGCATATGGTTTTTAGTAAACACCCTTAGGTTTATTTTTGAGGTATCTATAAAACTTCCTGGTTTTTTTTTTTTTTTTCCTCTCTCTCTTTTTGAGACAGGGTCTCACAATGCAGTTCAGGCTGGCCTTGAACTCACTTTGTAGCCCAGGCTGACCTAATTTACAGAGATCCTCCTGCCTCAGCCTCCTGAGTGCTGGGATTACAGGCACCCGGCTAAAACTTGCTTCCTGATTTCCTAATATTTGGGGAAGTTTCTGCTTGTTAGTACATAAAAAAATTATGTGTTTTTTTATTTTATTTTTTTATTTTAATTTTAATTTTTTTTTTGTTTTTTGTGGGTACCAGGGGTCGAACTCAGAACCTTGCGTGCCAGCAGGTGCCCATGCCACTGAGCGATATCTCCGGCCCTTTTTTCGTATGTGGGTTCCAGGAGTCGAACTCGGGCCCTCGCGCTTGCCAGGCAGGTGCTTATGCCGCTGAGCCATCTCAATGGCCCTGTTTTCTGATTTTAAATTAATGCTTATTTTATCAAAATAATATATGTGCATACCCTGAAAATAAAGCTAGCATTTGAAAAGGCTAAATAACAAGATGCAGTGGCTCTATGCCCATGTCCCCGAGTTCCCAAGTTTTTTTCCTCAGACAGCCTCTTTATTTTTAGCCATTTCATCTGCCATTATGCACCTTTGCACTTCATCCTGCTGCATAGGTGTGACTTGAGATTTACTCTGGCATCTCTGCTTTGCACACTTGCCCCCCACCCTTCACATACAGTTACTTACAGTATTTGGTTAAACCAGTATTCAATATTTGCATTATTGTGCATATATACTGTTCACAGCTAAAGTTGCAGTGCATTAAATTATGGTTTTCTTCCTTTTTTAAAAAATAAACTTTAGTTTTTGATTTACAGAAAATTGTGAAGGGTAGTTGGGCATGGTGGCATATGTCTGTAATCTCAGCACTCAGGAGGCTGAGGCAGGAGAATCACTGTAAATTCAAGGCCAGCTTGGGCTATATAGTTCAGGACCAGCCTGAACTGCATAGTGAAACTCTGTCTCAAAAAAAGAAAAAAAAAAAAAAAACTGTGAGGGTTAATACATACAGTTCCCATATGCCTCGCCTCATTTTCCCCATTAACAGTTTACATTAGGATGGCACATTTGTTATAATTAATAAGCCCATATTGATATATTATTTTAATAAGCTAAATTCTACACTTTATTCAGATGTCCTTAGTTTTTGCCTAGTCCTTTTTCTGTTGTAGGGTCCTTTCTAGAATACATATATATCCAGGGTGTCTTTCTGCTGCTCTTCCTTGTGACAGTTCCCCAGACTTTCTTTGTGTTCAGGGACTGCCTTATTTTTTTCCTGAGGTAAAACATGCCTTGGTTTTTTCTATTTGGTTGATGCTCCCTTACTGATTGCTACGGCAGGATGTCATCCGCTGTGTCTCAGTACATTTTCCCACTGGACAGCTGGCTTGGGTGATTCCACCCTCCCGTCACCCTCCTCGCCCCTCTCCCCTGGGGACGTCCTTCTGCTCTTCCCTCTAGGCTGGGGCTAGTGTCAGCATTGAACTTGCCTTGCTCTCAACTTCGGAATTGCTTTTACCCTTCTCCTGGGATTCCCTGTATCCTGAGTCTCATGCCTGTCTCTTTCTTGGTTTATTTTCTGTGTTGGGAGGTACATTCTTTAGTTGTTTCCTTAGCTAAAAAGCATGTGTGGTGGAAAGCAGGAGACGCCTGGAGTTGTGTTGCCCTAGTGCAGACTGGTTACCTCGTGTCTGTTGCACGCTGGTGAGCCTGAAGGTTCCCTGGCTTTCCCTGAGTTACATCCTAGGCTTTTTTTTTTTTTTTTTTTTCCTTTATGTGGGTACTGGGAGTCAAACTCAGGACCTCATGCTTGCCAGGCAGGCGCTTGTGCCGCTGAGCTATCTCACTGGTCCCTATCGTAGGCTTTCTAATTCCCATGTTATCTTCTTTCTTGACTTGTGTCCTCATTTTGGTGGGTAGAGCAGATTTCTGAGAAAGGACACATAGGAAATATTTTTTCTTTTCTCCTCTCAGATTACAAAGTATGTTTTCAAGACTGCTGCACTCATTCTTGTTGGATCATTTGACTGCATACGGATTGAAATCATTTTCTCCAAGAACCTGGGAGACATTGTCCTATTATCTTCTAGTTTCCAATGTTGCTATTAAGAATTCCAAAACCATTCTGATTTTTGTCTGACATTTTGTGTATGAGGTGTTCCTCCGTCTTTGGTGACGTGGGATCCACTTTTACCCATGGCGTTCTGAAACATCTTAAAGATTTGTTAAACGATAGTGTGTCTTTCACTTTATGTGGCACCTTTCAAGGTAGAAACATGACATTCAGTTCTGGAAATTTTCTCCATTTATATTACTTATGATTTCTTTTTTATTATCTGTCTTCTCTTTCTGGAAGTCTCATTTTAATACTGGATGTCTGGACTTATTTTTCATCTTTGTCACTTTGCTGTACTTTTGGGGAAGATTTTTTTCTGTTTTCTGATTTTTTTTTTAATAGTACTGGCCCTGTAATCCCAGCACTTGGGAGGCTGAGGCAGGAGAACTGCCATGAGTTCAAGGCCAGCCTGAACTACATAGCAAGAACCTGTCAAAAAAAAAAAAAAAAAAAGGACCAGTGAGATGGCTCAGTGGCGTAAGCGCCTGCCTGGCAAGCGCAAGCGCAAGGGCCTGAGTTCGACTGCCGGAACCCACATACGAAAAAAGGGCCGGTGATATCACTCAGCGGCACAGGCGCCTGCTGGCGCGCGAGGTCCTGAGGTCGATCCCGGGTACCCACAAAAAAAAAAAAAAGCCAATAAATAAAGTAGTACTAGGGATTAAATCCAGTTAGGGCCTTGTGCTTGATAGTGAAGTGCTATACTACTGCGATACATTGAATGTCCCTTTTATTTTTTATTTTTATTTATTTATTTTTTTTGTGTGGGTACCAGGGGGTCGACCTCAGGACCTCGCGCGCCAGCAGGCGCCCATGCCACTGAGCGATATCACCGGCCCCTTTTTCGTATGTGGGTTCCGGGAGTTGAACTCAGGCCCTCGCGCTTGCCGGGCAGGCGCTTAAGCCGCTGAGCCATCTCACCGGCCCTGTCCCTTTTATTTTTTGAGACAAGGTCTTGCTAAATTGCCCACGATGGCCTCAGATTTCTCAATCTCTTCACCTCAACCTCTCGAGTGGCAGTGATTACAGGCATATACCACCATGACTAGCTTGTTATTTCCTTTTCTTATTTTACATACCGGGGATTGAACCCAGGACCTCTGCGTTGAGCTGAACCCCAGCCCTTCACAATTGTTATTTGGAGACAGCGTCTGGTTAAGCCATATAGGCTGAGTTCAGTTTGTAATCCTCCTACCTCAGACTCCCCGAGTTCTGGGGTTATTACCGGCCTCCCCTTGTTCCTATTTTTAACAGAGTCCTATTACTGTTTTGTAGATGCAATGTCTTTCTCTCTGAGAATGCTAGTTGATAGTAAAGTTTTTTGAGCTTTTTTTCCCTTCCCAGTTTCTATTTCCTCCACATTATTATTTTTACTTCTGAGCTTTTTTCCATGTAGATGACTCAGATTTCTGTTAGTTTTTGGATGTCTCCTCGTGATTAGAAGTGAGAGTTGAAAACTGACTAGAAGAATATTTTTGTCGTTTCAGGTAGAGGTGTAGCCGCCAGCCTTTGTAGGGTTTCATCATTGCAGGGCCCCTCACCCCAGACCGCGTTTAGTTTGGTAGGTGTGTCCCTGCGCTCAGCTAGCCCAGGCAGTTTCTCGGGAAAGACGTCTCTTTCACCCTCTCCAGAGCACATAACCTTCAGAGCTCTCCAGAACAGAGGAGGGAGCGAGGGATCCTTCTGATCCTCAGCTTTCGCTCAGTCCTTATTTTGACAATGTCCCACCTATTTAGGGTTACCTGTTACTGCCTGTTGTGAAGCTTTTCAAGTTTTGTGCTGTGCGTATCAGATCGGCTTTCAGCTTCCCACTGCCCATGTAAGATTTGGATTTCTCAAAAATTGCTTCTTATCCACTGGCTTCCTAGCTTACAGATATCTTGTTATCTCCTCTTCTACCTTTCCTATCAGAGTAGGTGTGAAAGAAAAGTAAAAAAATCCTGTAGTTTTAAAACTAGTTACGTGTTGCTATCCTATGCCAGAAATCTCTTTATTAGTCTTTCTAACCACAACGTGGAACAGTTCTATCCACATATTTTTATCCAACAATCATTGATAGAATTTGCTTCCAAACAATGCAGTATTCTTGCACATAACTTTCCTTCCCTGCCCATAATCACAATTAACTGGACTAGGCAGGGAGTAAACCGCTTCGAAGGTGGGTCTTGCAGCCCTCGAGTCTTTGGATAACCACAGTTGTGGCCAATCTCTCCGCAGCAACCTCAGCTGTTCTCAGAACCCTGGTCCACAGCAGCTGTGGGGGATAATAAGTATTCATTGCTCTGAGCAGCTAAATTAGAGATAATTTGTTATGTGCAGATGTATATAGATAGGTAGTTATGTGTAGCTAATATATACAGATTTTTTTGGTGTCTTTGCATTTGTCTGGAAATTTCCTGTTCATACTGTGTCCATTTACAAAATACGTGGCTTTTTAAGAATATGAGTAACATTAATATTCTTTGTTATGTATGTTACAAATATTTTTCTCAGGTAATTGAATTGTTTTTAAGCTTTGTGATCTTTGGTTTACATTAATTTTAAAATCTTATCTAGTTTGAAATATCTTTCTCAATGTCTTTGACATTTTGTATTTATGTAATAAAACTTCGTGCACCCTTAATTTGTGTATATTATGTATGTAATTTCCTATATTATGTAGCTTTATTTTTTTCAGTGTTTTTTTTACTACATAGAGAATTCATTTTTTTTTATTTTTGTTTTTTTGAGACAGGGTCTTGTTATGTAGCTCAGGCTGGCCTTGAACTCACTTTGTAGCCCAGGCTGGTCTTGAACTCCATTCTCCTGCCTCGACCTCCCAAGTGCTGGGATTACAGGCCTGCACCGCCATACCGTTTAAGTAGTTCCTTTTTAAACCCCTATGGATTTAAATGCCACCATTATTTTGTACTACATTTTCGTATATTCAGGGATCTATTTCTTTTTTTTTTTTGGTGGGTACCAGGGGGTCGACCTCAGGGCCTCGCGCGCCAACAGGCACCCGTGCCGCTGAGCGATATCACCGGCCCCTTTTTCATATGTGGGATCCGGGAGTCGAACTCGGGCCCTCGCGCTTGCAAGGCAGGCGCTTATGCCGCTGAGCCATCTCACCGGCCCTCAGGGATCTATTTCTAAGTGACCTGATTCCCTTATTTGCCAATTGCATTGCAGGATCAAGCTCATCTAATTACTATGGATTTACAGTATGTTTTGATGTCCCATAACTTATTCCCTCATTCATTTTCAAAATTGCCTGGGCTATGCATTTGCAAATGAACTTTATGAGTATCTTGTCATTTTTCTTAGCTTGTTGGGGCTTTGAATTTTTTTTTTTTTTTTTTTTTTGAGACAGAGTCTCGCTATGTAGTCCAGGCTGGCCTTGAACTCACTTATGTAGCCCAGGCTGGGCTTGAACTCAGGGTAATCCTCCTGCCTCAGCCTCCGGAGTGCTAGGATGGGGCTTTGCTTAACCTGTCAGTCACTTTGGTGAAAAGTTGTGTCCTTAAATATAGTACTTATTGTTCCTGGGTATGGCGGCACATGCCTGTAATCCCGGCACTCAGGAGGCTGAGGCAGGAGGATCCCCTCGAGTCCGAGGTCAGCCTGGGCTACATAGTGAGTTCAAGACCAACCTGAACTACATAGCGAAACCCTGTCTCAAAAAAACAAAACAACAAGCAACAAAAACCCAAAACCAAACAAAAAACAGTTTATCACTTAAATGATACGTCTACCCAGTACTAGATAAATGTACTTTTAGTGCAAGCATTTTGTACCCATATTGCAGCAGAATTTTATTTATTAGTCTGTTTATGTAAATTGCTTTTATTAGCAGGTGCTAACTGTGCGGTGTTTCACGTATGTGTCTGCCGCGGAGTCCACAGAGCTGTTCAGTTCCACCAGAGGTGCGGCCGGCAGAGGGAAAGAAGGCGGCCTCGTCGCAGCGCCCAGCCGAGGCGCGGTGGACCGGGCGTCCCGGCGCTGCCCTGCGCGGGTGAGCCGGCGAGGCGTGGCCGAGGGCGCTGCTGCGGTGCGCGGCTGGCCGGGGCCGCTCGGCGCGTCTCTCCGCTCTGCGCTGCGGCCCGGGCGGACCCACGGAGGCCGCAGCCCGCCGTCCCGGGAAGCTCGGCGCTCGGGGCGGTCTGGCCGGGCTGCACTGCGGAAGGACCGAGGGTCTCGGGGACGGCGCGGGGTCCCGCTGCTCCGGCCCGGTCCACCGATCAGAGCCGAAGTGACGAAGCCGACGCTTCCCATCTGCGCGCTGCGGGCCGCCCATCACGCGTCCCGGGGCGCCCAGGGCGGCCGCGCCCTTCTGCGGGCTCAGGCTCCCGCCCGGCCCAGCCCGGATCGCGCGCAGGGTGGGTCCGCGCGCCTCGGTCACGCGGGGCGGGGCGGGACCGGGGCGGGGGCGGGACCGGGGCGGGGCTCGGACTCCACCCCGCCCCGCGCGCTCCGCCGGCGGCGGCGCGGCCATGGAGGTGTCCATCCCGTCCTTTCGCTACGAAGAGCGCGACCTGGAGCGCGGATACACGGTAGGCGCAGCCGCGGCCGCCCCGGGGTCCCTGCTCCCCCGCCCGCCCCGCCCCGGGCCGTGCCGCACCGTACCCGTTGTCCTGGAAACGCGCCCCTCGCGGCCCTGCCCCCCGGCCAGGCGCTCGGCCTGCGCCCCGCTGCGCCCGCCGCCCCTCTGTCCGCACGGGCCCCGCCGCGGGCTCCCGCCGGCCGGGCCGTAGCGCGGGCTCAGGTGGACACGCGTCACTGACCCCGCGGCCCCGGACGGCGGAGCGGGCGCGTCGGCTGGCGCAGGGCCGCGGTCCGGTCCCCTCCTCCCGCAAGCGCGGTCCCCGGGCCTGTGTGGCCCGCGCGGCGCCGGGTCCGCGGGTGGGCGGGTCCGCAGCTCGGGTCCCTGCTGGCGCCGGCCGCCCAGAGGGGGCGACTGCGCCGGGGCAGGCCGGGCCGTGCGCCTCGCCTCACCTGCTGGCACCGAGTCCCTTCCTCCCTCGCGGGTCCGCGCTTACCCCTCTCTCCGCCCACTGCCGGCCAGGCGCCCTGGAGACGCAGGGTGAGCGCCCGCCCTGCTCCGACGCCCCCCGCGGATGCCGCACGGGTTTTTGCCGGGGTCACCGTGTTAACCTTGCTCCAGTCGAGGACGCGAGTCGCCACTTCTAGTGCAAGACCAAGTAGTAATAGGCGCATTGTGTTACATGCGCGTTTCAGGCCCGCGTGGGACACGCTGGAGGTGTTTGGGCTGACAATTGCACAGAGCAGCCTGCGAAGCCCGTTACATCAGTCACTTGCTGGGTACCAGCGCATTTACTGGGCATTGTAACACTTCTGCCCGCTCTAAATGTATCGGTGTTTGGTGACAGTCTTTATAAGCCATTGCGTTTTCACAGTGAAAACTAAATCATTCTCACAAAGGAAGACTTGGAAATTAACGGAGTGATTGGGGAAAAACATCCAGGCTGTATGTGGGTTTCCAGAATTACCTGGACCGCTGGGTCCGAGTGTCCCAAACCTAAAGTGCTTTCCATAAAGGTGAGGAAACCGTGGTGAGAGCGAGCTGGGCCCCTATCAAACGTACTGTCAGACTGTGCCGGTGTGTTAACATTGGTTAAATATCCTGTACTTTCTTTAAGGAAAAAAGAAAAAAAGAGCTTGAACCCGTTTGAAGCTATTTCCTTGGTGTTTTATCTAAGACTAAAAACCCTGGCTGCCTTTCCTTCTCCCAGGTGTCTCCCCTTTACCATCAGCGCCTCAGCAAAGCTTACCATTTTCTGGGCATTCATTTAGGATTTGAAGATTAGCAGATGCTGTTTAGGGCCTTGGTCTTCAGGGAAAAGATGAAGTTGGCTTCAGGGGTCCAAGCTAAAAGTTAACTACCTGCAAAAATAAACACTTTTAAATAGATCAGAATTCAAGCTCATTGCCCATTTATTTTTCTTTCATTAGGGGATCTGTGTTTTCCCACCTGAAGTTTTCAACTACCTATCTGTTTATTACTTAGAGATCATGTTTGGGTTTTAAATTTTGAAAAGGTTACAGTAGATGCTAACAAATTCAGTGATGAGTTCAAAGTAGAAGTGATAGCAAGGTGCGGTGGCGCACACCTGTAATCCAGGCACTCAGGAGGCTGAGGCAGGAGGATCACTGCAAGTTTGAAGCTAGCCTGGACTATATAGTGAGTTCAAGGCCTGCCTGCACTACACAGTGAGACCCTGTCTCAAAAAGACAAAGGAAAAAAAAAAAAGTAGCAGTGATGGTTCCTCCTTCCTGCTAATGATTTCATATCCCCAGAGAAAGAAAGTATGTGTGGTGTGAAAACACTTGTATGTGTGACCAGGCATGTGCCAGACTACAGGTTGTGAATTAAATTGATTTGGAAGAACTCTTTTTTGGGGGTAAACTTTGTGTAAGAGTTTGAAGATTGCTTATATGATGCATTTGTGTGCTCTTTAAAAATTTACTTTAAAAATTATAACTCATTTAGATTGGGAGCCAAACTTAGTAACCATGTTTTGAAGTAATTTTTTTTTCCTTTGTGAGTTTGTGAAGCAGCTGATTTTATAATTGTACAGATATGATTCATTCAACAAATATTAACTGAGTGCTTGCTACCACATGACTATTCTAGGTGCTGGGAATAGAGTGTTGAATTTTATTTTGGGCTAAAAATAAAAAAGTATTATCTCAGTTTCTTACATAGGAAACTAGTAAAACCCTGTAACAGTGACAGGAAGTTAGGGACATGTTCTTAGAGAAGTTTTTCTCTGTGCTATAAAAACACACTGTTTTTCGTTTTAAAGAATAAATTGCCACATTTTACTACAACTGTTACCACGTAAGTTATGGACACCTCTGTGTTGACAGGGCTCCTTCCACCATAGCAGTGTGCCACAGTTTGTTTAGCTGGGGTCTATTAATGGTCATTGATACTTGATCATTTTTAGCAACTATAGCTAATGTTAAGACATCCTTGCACGTACATTTTGATAGCCACTACTAGGATTTCTTTAAAACATTAGCTGAAAGTGGTACGTCCAGACCTTTTAGTTTTTGTAGGCTGGGTGTGGTGGTGCGGCCGGTAATCCCAGCACTGTGGGAGCCAGGGGCAGGAGGAGCACAAGTTTGAGCCCAGCCTTGGGCAATTTAATGACTGATTCAGTGAGACCCTGTTTAAAAAAAAAAAAAGAAGAAAGGCTGGAGATGCAGTTCAGTGAGAAGCTCTGGGTCTGATCCCCCGTATTGGGGGAAAGAAGTTTTCACAGATATTGCTCAATTATTATTCAAAAAGTGCATACAAATTTGTGCTCATTGTACGCAGTAATTTACCTTTAAAGTGTGAAATTTTGCCCTTTAAACGTTTAAGCATTTCCTGTGGCCCTGCTCTGTGTTGGGTAGGGAATTACGAGGGGGAAGGGGTTCTTAGCCTGTCCCCAGTGGCTTGGAGCCCTTGGGGGAAGGGTGTGAAAGATCTGCTGAGCTCTGCGTCTGGGGCCGGGAAGAAGGGTCAGTCCTGCCCTGCTGAGGACAGTGCAGGGTGAGGCAGGGTGTTTAGGAATGCTGACTTTGATTAATGTTTTGCTAGGATCATGAATTTTAGAAAGAGGAAATGCAGGGCAAAAATATCACTTCTGAACAAAAATATTTTCAACTCTTAGCTATGCCAAAATAAAATAGCAACTTCTGAATCAGTTTGGTTTATAAAGAGGTAGAAGATCTGTAGTGAAGTGTAGATAAACTCAAATGTTGCCCCTGGGGAGGGCGTTCTGTGCATCCCCTCCGTGGGAGTTTGCTTGGTTACAGCGTGTTTCACCATCAGACTACAACTCCCCAGGCTTGGAGAGGTGCCTGGCCTGTCACACAGTAGGGACTTGGACATGTCAGCTAAATATATATGAATGGCTGCATTCTTTCACAGGAGCTGGGAATGTGAGGCATGAAGAAGGAGCGCAGTGCATTAGGCTGGGGCTGGGTGCAGACTGGAATTTCAAGTACATACAGTACCCGCAGTTGTGCAAAGCGATTCCTGAAAGAAGTGAAAGGAGACTGGGTCAGGGAGTGCAGTGGGTGAGCTTAGGCGGTCAGTCAGTCATTGTAAGGTTTGGAGGAGGGAAGCAACATGATGGTATTTCATTTATTGAACATTTTGTTTGTTCACTTGTTTTCCTTTTTTGAGACAGGGTCTTGCTATGTAGTTCACACTGGTCTTGAACTGGCTTTGTAATCCAGACTGGCCTTGAACTCGCAGCGATCCTCCTGCTGCAGCCTCCCAAGTGCTGGGATTACAGGTGTGTGCCACTAAGTCCGGCTAACATTTAGAATTTTAATCTTTTTGTTTTTTGAGACAGGGTTTCAGGCTGGCCTTGAACTCACTTTGTAGCCCAGGGTAGCCTTGAACTCACAGTGATCTTCCTGCCTCAGCCTCCCGAGTGCTGGGATTACAGGGGTACACCACCATGCCTAGCCTAGGGTTATGATTTTCAACTCGAGGGGATTTGATCTTTTGGAATTTCATTTGGGATTGTGTGTTTTGGGATTATGATCAGATTGGCACTGATTGTACTTACACAAACACATCTGTTTCTTGGGCTCTGGAATCTGTGGACTGTTTACTTGATAAACACCTAGAAGTGTGTCATGCTCTTCAGTACTGAGGTAGCTTCATGTGTACGTGATCATTGTATTGTGATACTTGCAGGGTCATTATTGTTTTAATGATTAAAGTGCAGAAGTTAAACAATATAATGAACCAGCATTTACCCATTACCTTCAACTTTACACAATTCTTACTTCAGTCAGTGCTCCTCATTCCGTCAGTTTTTAAAACTCTAAAGTACCTAAAAGCAACTCCAAGGGATAATTTCACCTGCAAACATTTTACTGTGAATATCTGACAGGTGAATAATTTTGTAAACATCACCAAAATGTAAATATTACTGTAAATATATACTGTTAATATCATTCATTTCCCAGTTGTTTTTAACATAACACCAATATAAATATTGCCTTGGAATTTTTTTTTTTTTTTAGACGGGTTCTTGCTGTGCAGTTCAGGCTGGCCTTGAACTCACTAGGTAGCCCAGGCTGGCCTCGAACTCTAAGTGATCCTCCTGCCGCAGCCTCCCTAGTGCTGGGATTACAGGCATCACCACGCCTGGCTTCCCAGTTCTTTTTAACACAAGGCCAATATAAATATTGCCTTGGAATTTAACAGTGACTTACATTTTATTGTTATTGCCATTTTATAATTTCAAGAATGAGGCTGGGGCCGGTGAGATGGCTCAGCGGCGTAAGTGCCTGCCTGGCAAGCACGAGGGCCTGAGTTCGACTCCCGGAACCCACATACGAAAAAGGGGCCGGTGATATTGCTCAGCGGCACAGGCACCTGCTGGCGCGCGAGGTCCTGAGGTCGACCCCCCGGTACCCACAAAAAAAAAAAAAAGAAAAAAAGAATGAGGCTGAGAGGTTGAGTGGCAGCCTGACCCCCGAGGCCAGCCCTCCTTTCAGTTTGGTTTCATCCTTCTGGTGACAAAATAGTGGCAAAGGTTGCCACCGTTTTGCCTTTGTGCGCCGTAGCGTCCCGAGGAACAGAAGGTTTCCTGTTAGTTTGGGCACCGTTTTCCCAGAGGCGCTGAGCAGGTGGAGCTGCCTGCACATCTCACGATCAGCCCTGATGCCAGTGATCCCTTTTGCAGGGGAATTCTGGGGACCGACTGCAGGAGGCCGGGTAGCGGAACCCGTGGCCGCGGCCAGGAGGATGAGCCGGGCGTGGGGTGCGCGCGTTCCCGCCTCCGGCCCCGTGGGCGCCGCGGACCGCGCGTGGCGCAGGACGCCCTCGCGACGCAGGGACGAGGCTACCGCAGGGCTTCGCTCCGGTCCGCTCTGCAGGAGGGCACGTGAATGTTTGCTGAGTGATTACGTCAGGCACGTGTTAGCAAATTCTTTAGGCCTGAGGACAAAAAGCGAGTTTGAAAAGTTCTTCCTATTATCAAACTTAGAAGATTACAGGGAAGAGTCCAAAGGGCTAGGAGTGTCGCTTGGGACGTAGAGTCCTTCATGTGCAAGAG
Source organism: Erethizon dorsatum (assembly GCA_028451465.1). Classification (NCBI taxonomy): domain Eukaryota; kingdom Metazoa; phylum Chordata; class Mammalia; order Rodentia; family Erethizontidae; genus Erethizon; species Erethizon dorsatum. The sequence continues at coordinate 84,206,183 of CM051838.1, read as the reverse complement.
GCCCTGGCTGCGGTGCCCGGCGCAGCAAAAATAATGGAATAAATAAAATAAATGGTAAAAATAATAAAAATCATACTAAGTACAAGAGAATTTAATTTTGAAGAGACGGTACTTAAATTTTGGGGACACAAGTCAATTTATTTTCATTGAGCTGGACATACCTCAGTCTTTTTTAATTTATTCTGTTTATCTTTTTCAGTAAATTTATAATTTTGAAATGATTTTAGATTCACAGAAAACATTGGAAAGTTAATGTAGAGTTCATTTGTACTCACCTCATAACCCGTCGTTAGTATACTGCATCACCATGGTACTTTCATCAAAATGCGGAAGCTAACGAGATTTTATTACAATTCACTAAGCTGTAGACATACTTGGATTTCACCAGTTTTTTCGTTAAGTACCACACTGCATTTATTTTTGTATGTTTTGATCAGATACTAAGTTAGTGCTCTAAATTGTAACACACTGTCTCAAAAATGAGCTGAACATATTAATAGAGATTGAATTACAGATCAAATTAAATTTTGGTTATTGCAGATGTTTCCTGGGTAATTCTTGCCATTTAGAAAGAACTCATGTATGTTTCACTAGTTTATGGTGGAATGTGTTATGTGTGGCTCAGAAATGAAAGGTGTAATTCCAGGATTTGGGAGGCTGAGGCAGAAGGATCACTGTGAGTTCAAGACCAGCCTGAACTGCATAGCTCAACCCTGTCTCAAAAAGAAAAAAAGGACTCTGCTGTCTGCATTCCAACCTTGCCTCCAGCATTTAGCCTGAAGGGAGACTTGGGTAAACCACTTAATCTCCCAGTTCCTTATTTTCCTCCTGAGAGGGTAAGGCTGTAGTACCTACCTTCCAGGACTGGGTGGAGGATTAATTGAGATAATGCTTGCAAAGCACTAGGAATAGTATTTCTAGATATGTTTGTGATTATCCCTATCATTTCAAGGTTACTTCTTTAAAATCTCTTAGTCTGCTGTGGTGGTGCACACCTGTAGTCCCAGCACTCAGGAGGTTGAGGCAGGAGGATCGCTGTGAGTTCGAGGCTGCCCTGGGCCACATAATGAGTTCAAGGCCAGCCTGAACTATGTAGTGAGACCCTATCCAAAAAAACAGAAACTAACTAAATAAATAGCTTTTTAATGTAAATTAATAATGTAAGCAAACTCTGGGAGAAATATTTATATTATAAAAAATAAACTTTTTCAAAAACTTTGAAGTACTTCAAAAACAATAATTACATATATAATGAACTGTTATTCTTTTTTGGGGGGGGTGGGACCGGGAATCGAACTCGGGACCTTGTGCTTGCCAGGCAGGCACCGTGCCACTGAGTTTTTTTTATGTGGATACCCAGGGTCGAACTCAGGACCTCACGCTTGCCAGGCAGGCACTTACGCCACTGAGCTATCTCACCGGCCCTGAACTGGTATTCTTGTTACAACTTTCAAACTGTGTGTTCAATTCTGGTCCACTTTGCTAGTCTTACTTACTACAGATGCTTTTTCCTTCATGATCATAAAGGCTAATGTATTTACATAAACGATTGGAATATTAGGGAGGTCATGGAGATACCATTCCCACCCAACTCCTCAGGACAGAGGAGCTTTCAGGTTCATGCCTTGCATTCTCACACTAGTTTTCCAGGACTCATTTAGATTTTTGATGGAATTCCTGTTATTTTGCTTTGTGTATGTCTTTTTTTTTTTTTTTTTTTTTTTTTTTTTTGAGACAGGGTCTCACTGTGTAGCCCAGGCTAGCCTTGAACTCAGTATGTAGCCCAGGCTGGCCTTGAACTCATGGCGATCCTCCTGCTCAGCCTCCCAAGTTCTGGGATTATTTTTTATTGTTGTCTTGCTTCCTTGCCTTTAAAAATAACTGTTAGGGAAAATTTAAGTGTTTACAGAAGTGGAGAGAAGGGCTCCTTTAGTCAGGTTTCCAAATTAGAAACTCTCTGGGCTGGGGTTGGTGTTAGAGCACTTGCCTCTTGTGTGTAACACCCTGGATTCAATTCTCAGCCACCCAAAGAAATAAAATAAAAAAGCTACCCAATTATAAACTCATAGCCAATTTTGTTTCCTGTTCTTCCCCATTACTCCTTGCCCAGACCTACTCTTTCCATTCTGAAGTAAATCTCAGACCTGTCTGTAAAGATTATCAGATATTTATAGATACAAAAAACAAAAAAAAAGGGATTCCCCTTTTAAAAATCTAGCCACAATGTTATTATCACAGTCAATCAAAAAAGAACAATCATCAGTATTACAAATATCAAATTTAAATACATTTGTTATAAATTTGTGGGTGTAACATAGGTGATGTGGTAGTCACTTGCATTTATCTTTTTTTTTTTTTTTTTTTGTGGGTACCGGGGGGTCGACCTCAGGACCTCGCACGCCAACAGGCACCCGAGCCGCTGAGCGATATCACCGGCCCCTTTTTCGTATGTGGGATCCGGGAGTCGAACTTGGGCCCTCGCGCTTGCAAGGCAGGCGCTTATGCCGCTGAGCCATCTCACCGGCCCGCATTTATCATTTTTATGTCTGACCTTTGTCCGTTTTCACATTTGACCTTTTTCAGTGAGCTGTGCTGTGGATGCCACCACAGGCGTCTGATAATGGGACATTCCCGGCACATCTTTTACGTTCCCATCCCCGATGTGGAGTTCGCTTTTTCTCCAGAGAGCCTTGGTTGTTTTTGCTGAAAATGACATTTAGAAACCCTAGTACGGCACAAGGTGTGTCCTGAGTGTGTGAAGGTTTCTCTGCCTTTTCAGGACAACGGGAATTTTTCCCTTAGTTTCTTCATCATCAGCTATCTCTTTTCACTCACACTGAAAATCTTAGTTCTTTAATGCTGAGACCGACAAAATATCACACGCTTAACTGCTTCGTCTCTCGTTGTAAACACAAATATGTCTTAATTCGAGCACCGGTGCTAGCATCAACAGCAGGATGATGCAGTGCAGCTTGAAATTACTTTTTTAAAACAGGTTCTATTGTTCTCAGATCTGTCCCACAGGGAGTGTACTAGTGGCAGTGTTTTAAAATCACGTGGCTTGATTCCTCTCTGTTTATAACACCAGATGACTTCCAACCTCATTTTATGTTGTATTTTTAGGGATTTCTAAAACAATTAAGTTTGTCTTATCTTTGTGCGAAGTATATACAAAGTGCTGAATCAATTGTACTACATGGTTTACCCACTGAAATCCGGCTTTTGTTTATGCCCTCCACACCCCTGTTCTCTTTCTCACTGATTCTCATTTTTAAAAATGATGATATGAGGCTGTCACCAGCACTCTGCTGATAACAGGGAATTTTTCCCTTCTGTGTGTAGAAGGACTCACTGCTAACAGATTTATGCAATCAAAGGGTGGAATGTAAAAGTAACCACTAGTGTTTCCTAGGTTAAAAAAAAAAGAAAGTTTTATCCTTCCACTTAAGACACATATCAACAAACACTAACAGACTTGTGCTCCCACTCCTTTTCCTAAATAAACAGTAGGCTGCTGGAGCATTTCCTTTCCTGCCGCCTTCACTGAAGAAGTGCTGAGGTCGGCTCCCAGGACTGTTCCCCGTGCTGCTCCTCTCTGCGGCCGCGCCGTTCTGCAGGTGGGCTGCCAGCAGCAGCCTGGCACGAGTTGTTTTGTATTTTTGCCAGTGTATGTTTAGATGCTTAGCAGTAGGTTACCGGGTCACAAGTAAATGCACATGTTATTTTGCCAGATTCACCGATTTCCCGAGGGGTCGGTGTTCTTCATTTCCCTGCCGTTGAGGAGAGGACAGGCGTCCACGGGAGGCTGCTGCCGAGCGCGCTGTCTTGCCTTCAGACCTTTGCCAGTCTGCTGGGCGAGCGTCATAGGTCAGCGCAGTGTCGTTTGTAATTTTTTTTTTTTTGGTTACCGGGAATCGAACTCATGACCTTGCGCTTGCCGGTCAAGCGCTGTGCCACTGAGCTATATCCCCGGCCCTGTTTGTAATTTCTTGAATTATGAATGATACTGAACATTTTCACATGTTTGAGAACCATTTGCTTTTCTCTTTCTGTGAATTAGCTTTAAAAATTAAATTTTTTACTATTTTAAAAAGTTTTTTACTGTTTTGGATAACCTTCTTATATCTAATAGTAATTACTCAGGTTTTTTAAAACCAGTATACAGTGAGTCACAGTAAATCCAACATTCCATTAAAAAAGAAGCAGTCACTTCTTTCACTAACCACTCAAACTGAAAATAATTTCAACCTCACACATTTGTGGGAGGTAAATTCACAAACAAGGAAAGTGGAAAGCAAATATTCTCATAAAAATGTTTTGTTTAAGTTTAAACTAGTAGAAAAGGTGGATCTTTTATCCCGTAGCTGGAATGTTTATTCATACATTGGACTAGTGGCAAAAATGCATTTCAAAAGCAGATTCCTACCACGAAGAGTTCTGTATCTGAATCCAGCTTTCATTGAGATTCCTGAGAGAAAAGGTAAAACATCAGAGTGGGGACAGTGGACATCCTTGTCTTGTTGCAGATTTTAGAGTGAAAGCTTTCAGGTTTTGTTCATTTAGTATGATGTTGGCTGTTGGTTTGTCATAGATGGCTTTTATCAGATTGATATAAAGACCTTCTATTCTGATTTTCTGTAGGGTTTTTATCATGAATGGGTGCTGGACTTTGTCAAATGCTTTTTCTACATCTATTGAGATGATTATGTGATTTTTGTCCTTGGTTCTGTTAATATTTTGTATTACATTTATTGATTTACTTATGTTGAACCATCCCTGCATCCCTGGGATGAATCCAACTTGGTCGTGGTGTAGAATCTTCTTGATGATTTGCTGCATTCTGTTTGCCAGTATCTTATTGAGGATTTTTGCATCTATGTTCATTAGGGAGATTGGCCTGTAGTTCTCTTTCTTAGTTGGGTCCTTCTCTGGTTTTGGTATCAGGGTAATGCTTGCTTCCAGGAATGAATTTGGGAATATTGCTTCCCTTTCAATTTCATTAAAGAGTTTGAGAAGTAGTGGTGTTAGGTCTTCTCTAAATTTCTTGTAGAATTCAGCAGTGAACCATCAGGGCCTAGGCTTTTCTTTGTTGGTAGGTTTTTAATTACATCTTTGATTTCATTGATGTTGGTTTATTTAGGATTTTTATGTCTTCTTGACTTAGCTTTGGTAATTCATATGTATCTAGGAATTTGTCCATTTCTTCTGCATTTTCCATCTTATTAGAATACAGGTTCTCAAAGTAGGTATAGATGATCTGGATTCTGCAGGGTCCATTGTGATTGCAGAGAAAAGTTAAAACATAAGCAGACCTTGCGGGCGCAGGGGTCTGGTGACTTCAGGATGAAGCTCCACGCCCCAGGTCACATGTCGTGCTCAAGAATTCCAGTCACCTGTGAAGCCTGAGTGGTTCCCGACTGCAGCAGCTCGAGCCCGCGGGAGTGCACGGGCGTGTTCACACACTTGCGCTTGGTGAATTCACTCTCACGACCCCGAACCTCAGAGCTGCGCCAGACCTGGTGCACTAAGCAGCTGGATGCCCCGCTGCAACCCGAAAGGCTGCTTGGGGACCTCGGAGTTGTCCACTTTGGGACAATTATATTTGTAGACAAAATATCAACATTAATCACATGTAAGCTGGAAGGAAACTAAAACTGTAAGATATAGAGACTTTCAGAGAGTCACTAAATTTTCTAAAATAGTTCTTGATTGATTACTCTGTATTCTAGGGAAACATAAAATACATAATAAAATAATAGTGGTTCATCTACAGAAATGGAGGCCAGCAGTTGGTGCAAGAAAACAAGCAACCTCGTGGGAACAAAGAGATGTCTAACACATGTATTTGTGAAGTCGTGCTTTGAAAGTAGTCAGCAAGGTAAATGCTTCTGTATTTACAGTTGGTCCTCGTTGTTAGGGCGTGACGCTTCAAATACCATGCCCGCATTAACACCTTTGATTTCTGGAGGTCGTGCATTGTTAAGTGATCATTTGTACTTGGATGAAGGGATGAATGGATGAACGAGTGAATGTGACCTCCGTTCCCTAACCTCACCTCAGTGAGATTTAAGGAAGGGAGAGGTTTAGTAGGGAGTTACTTCTCATTCGCATGCTCTACAAGTGTAAGTCCCCTAAGGCACTTCCTAGTTCCTTGTTTTAGCTCAAAGACAGCACTTGTCATCTTTGGCTCCTTTGACATTGAAAGGAAAATCTTTATTTATTTATTTTGTTCCCTTTCACAGACTCACATTAGCCTGCAAGGATGTGGAGAGGCTTTTTTTTTTTTTTTTTGGAAGGGCATTATTAACAGTGGAGATGCCTCATAAATTTCTAACAATTTCTAAGGCCTGGAAGATGAATTTCAACAACTGAATTATCTGTCAAATAGAAAAACATCACCTCTAGTAACTAAAGTTAATTTTAGTTTCACTTAGGAGGCATCTTTTTTACATTTCCATTTTCTAGTCTATAAGTAAATACAGTTAATGATTTAAGAAAACTCTGAGAGAATTTTTACTATAACTTTATGTATGTATGTATGTATGTATGTATGTATTTATTTATTTATTTATTGTTAACACAGGCTCTCGCTGTGCAGTCTAGGCTGGCCTGGAACTCACAGTGATCCTCCTGCCTCAGCCTCCTAAATGCTGGGATTACAAGTGTGTGCCACCACAAATGGCTTTTTACTACAACTTTAGAAGAAGCAGATGACCATCCATAAAGCCAAAAAACTCTCTTAGAGCCTACGTGATTTGCTGGCAAAATTCTGGTTACTAGATTGGCTGTATTTGAAATTTAACTCTCTTCTTGTTTCTGTTTCTCCTCCCTGTTCTGCTCTTCCTCATTCTCCCCCTTCTTCCCCTCCCTTTTTTTCCTCTTCTTGTACTAGAGATTGAATCCCGGGCCTTCATGCTGCGCTCTGTCCCCAGCCCTTCCTCCTCCTCCTCCTCCTTTTTGGTTTTTGGAGACAGGGTCTTGCTCTGCAGTCCAGGCTGGTCCTGAACCCACTGTGTGCCCAGGCTGGCCTTGAAATTGCAGTGATCCTCCTGCCTCAGCCTCCTGAGTGCTGGGATTACAGGCATGTGCCACCATGCCGGGCTTTTTGTTTGTTTTTTGAGAAGGGGTCTTAAACTCAAGATCCTCTGGCCTCAGTTTCCCAAAGAGCTGGGACTACAGGTACACATCACTGCTCCGGACTCTTGTTTTCTTCCTCCCCCTTCCTCCTTCCTTTCTCTCTGTCTCTCTGTCTCTGTCTCTTTGTCTCTCTGTCTGTCTGTCTGTCATTTCTCTCGTTTCTCTCCCTCCCTGTCCCTGTCTCCACCCCACCCACCCTTGTCTTTCTCATACTGGGGATTGAATCCAGAGCCTTTGCACTGAGCTACATCCCCAGTCCTTCTATTGTTATTTTATTGTTTTGAGACAAGGTCTGGCTAAATCCCTAAATTGCCCAGGTTGGGCTTAAACTTGAAATATTCCTGCCTCAGCCTCCCAAAATGCTGGGATTGCAAGAATGTGCCAGCATGCCCAGCTCATTCCCAAATTCTTTATCACTTTTCCAGTCACATTTCTTCTGAGTTTGTGACCATCCACGAAACTATTGGCCTGAACTGATGTATAATCCCGTATCTGTTCCTGTCTCTTTCCAAGTAAAGTACCAACTAGGTACAGTGCCTGAAGTTTGCGCTCCGAGAATGCATTGCTCCTCTGCAGTCCTGCGTCGGTGTCCCGGGAAGGCCTGCGGTGCTGTCGCTGTCCCCTTCGGGCAGTGCTTGCGTGTGTGCAGAGCCCTCAGCACGCAGCCCAAGGCCTCTGGGAGCGCTCTGCGAAGCTGGTGGAGGAGGAACTTGGGCACGGGGACCTGTGCTTTGGGGCCTCCTGGGCTGATCTCTACCGCGCTCAGTCTCAGAGCCAGCGCCGAGCGTGGCGGGGTCTGTGGCGGAGCCCTCCCTGGTTCCGGACCCCACTCAGGTTCCGGTCCCCACTCACCGGACCCCGGCCGCAGCTGCTCTGGTCACTCGATACCTTGGCCGCAGCAAGGCCCGAGGGAGCGTATGCTGCGCTGAAACGCGAAGAGGCCTACGCACCTGTGGAGAGCTCCCTGCCTCGGCCTGAAGATATGAATGTCAGCCCCACCAATTCCACCCTCCCGGAAACTCCCGGAACAGTGTCTGAGCAAAGCCCCGCTCGCCCCGGCCCAGTCAAGGTGACACGGAAAGTTAACCGATGTGCCCGCTTCTGAAAGGGATTACATTCTTCATTCATAGATAAACATTGCAATATTTGTTTGCCTTTTTTTGTTCAGGTGAATATAACGAGAGAAAGCAGATTTTTATGTTTTATTATGTGCTATTATTTTAAACTGTGTACTGTCTTCTGCATTTGGAAGGTTTTTTCTCAGATACAAACCTGTGGACTGTTCGCGCTCAGTTTTTAAAATGTGACTGTAGTGCAGTCTGTTTTCCTTGTTTATCATCAGTGAGCAATTAGAGCCCATTGTCAGTGAGAATTGATGACCGCAGCTTCCAAACCATCGAGCCTGCTCTAATAAATGCAACAGTTGTTCATAATCTGGTGGAAAATGACCTTTAAACGGAACCACGTATGGAAGCTGTCCTCGGGGAACAATTTAACTTCTAAATGACACCAGTACTTGTTATCATTTAAATATGCTTCCTTTTGTCAATAACAGAATAACAAATACTGGTTAGATTTCTGGTGTTGATTCAGATACCAGGAAACCTGCTGAATAAATTAGTGCACATTTGATTTATATTGACCAAAATTTTTTACATTGCTGTGTTACAGGTCAAGGTGACATGCATTTAAATGCATGGCAGAGCAGAGGTCGTGTTTGACTGACACGAATGCTTACACTGTTTTTAATTAACTTTTAAATATTATCTTAAATTCCTTCTCAAGTACCAATTATTAGGAACAGGATTGAAATTAACTTCGGACATTAGTGGTGACCTTATTTTAAAAGTCAATAATCTTGATCTTTCCCATAAAAATTAGTGGAGTATATTATTGCTTTATTTATCTCATAATTTATGTGGAAATCAGACCTGCTTTTTCCATCAGTCTCCAGATCCAGTGTGGCTTTCCTGTTGAAGCAAAGTAATGCACAAAGTCTTACCTAGTAGAGCGAGTGCTTTATCAAGCAAACATGTCTTCTTAGTGCTCTGAGCCTTTCCATCGAGGCTGTCACGTGTCTGTCGAAGGAGGGCTGTCCGCACGCTGAGGCTGTGGACGCATTTTGGCAGTCGTTCATTAGTAGTCGAAGTAGTATATGTTTTAAGGAAGCTTTAATCGACACTGGATTCGCCTCTGGGAATGTCTTTACAATGACTGCTGATTCTTTTGCATCTAAATATTGATGGATAAGAATCTTTTTGTTTTCACTTATGCCCCAGGGAAGAATGTTTGCATAATTCAAAAGTTTAGCATAGAAATGTACAATGGTTTTTATTCTTTTCAACCGTGAAGATTTTTGTTGTTAAACAAAAAGTGTCTTTGGAATTCAGGGTAGTCTGAGCTCTGCACTTGAGGAGGTGCATGTAATTAGAAAGCAGCACGGGCTCCTCTACTTCCACACTTGTCATTATGAACCTTGTAAATGTAAACACAGCAAGAAGGGCGGCCCTGCCTGCCCCGGTGAGGGGCCGCAGCCTGGCAGTGCCAGTGTAGTGTCAGCCGTGCCACCGCCCCTCAGGCTGCAGCCTCTTGCCAGGTCTGACGTGTCCAGAGCAGCACCCCACGCTCTCCAGGACGGCAGAGATGTGCAGTGTCAACAGTGCTAGCAACAGAGAAAGGGAAGTGGAGGTAGAAAACTGAAAGTGGTGGGAGAATGACGAATGTCGCCTGTGCTGCCTATAGGCTGAGTCACTGGGTGTCGGATGACTGGGAGGAGTGGGGGAGAGTTCCGTGGGCATGCGCCTTGCAAGAGTGCGGGGGACTTGGCTGACAAACAAAGACTTGAGTGTCAGCGCCAGCTTCAAATGCCTGATGCTGAGTGAGGAGGTGTGGAGTCAGCAAAAGGCTCGTTATCCATGGGGTGGTGCTGCTGGCAGAGATGATTGGAACCATCGCGAGGAGGGCTGGGGTGTCCAGTGCACACGCAGCCAGCAGCTAATGCCCTGGTGCCTGGCCCTTGCTGCATGTCGGAGTCAGCGGGGGAGTGTTATAGTCTGCTGGTGCGTGGGCCCCACCCTCAGAGCGTCCGAGGATTCCGGGTTTGGATTGAGCATCAGTGTTTTGTTTTTCTTCTGGGCCAGATATCAAACTCAGGGCTTTGCACGTGCTCAGCAGGCACTTTGCCCCCAGCAGCAGCCCAGCCCTGTGTCAGACTATTTAAACAGCCCCTGGGCCACATGGAGTCAAAATGTCCGATCGTTCAGTGGGTTATGTGGCTCAGCGTGGTGTGTGTGTGTGTGTGTGTGACTGAAGCCAGGACCTCCATACTGAGCTACATCCCCAGACCCTTTTTATTTTTTGAGACTGGATCTTGCAAAGTATCAAAATTGTCCAGCCTGGGTCCAAACTTCCAATCCTCCTGCCTCAGCCTCAGGATGCTGGGATTACAGGTGTGAACCACCACGTCCAGCCGCAACACATCTTATTAAGGTAGATTAGTGGTTTGGAGGAAACATTTAAAGATACAGATTTTTCAGGTTTTGTCCCCAAAGATTCTTGCGTAATTGGAGTCCAGAATATGTCAAAGCTCTCCAGGTGATTTTAATTTGTAGCTAAACCTGCATACTGTGGAGTGGGTGGCTTATACTGTTGTTTGTTTTGTTTTGTTTTTCAAGGCAGGGTCTCGTTACATAGTGCAGGCTGGCCTTGAACTCACTGTGTGGCCCAGACTGGCCTCAAATTTGCAGCAATCCTCCTGCCTCAGCCTCCCAAAGTGATTACAGGCATGCGCCACACACGCGGCCTGTTTTGAGAAAGATATATAGAGTATATATTTAAAGCATGAAGGAGAATCATCAGCTTTGGTTTTTTTTTTTTTTTTTTTTTTTGTGGGTACCGGGGGTCGACCTCAGCACCTCGCGCGCCAGCAGGCACCCGTGCCGCTGAGTGATATCACCAGCCCCTTTTTTCGTATGTGGGTTCCGGGAGCCGAACTCAGGCCCTCGCACTTGCCGGGCAGGCGCTTAAGCCGCTGAGCCATCTCACCGGCCCCCTATCAGCTTTGTTTTAAAAAGCTTTAAAGGACTGATCACGTCCTTATTCAGCAGAAGTACATCAAGGACTGGCTTTTCAGCAAATAAACTTAAAAGCTTCTCCGAGCTCAGCCTGTTGAGGAACCGCTAAAAGTGTCATCATTAAGACCTGGAGTCAGGTAAGTTGGTTGCACGTTCTATCTAGCTTGGCGACTCCTGAGGAGGGACCCTTGTGAGGGACCTCATAGCCAGAGAATGTGCAGCTCAGCATTCTCAGAATGAGATCAAGTAGAAGTCCTAGGCTCGCAGTGAGAACTTGCTCCGTGGGGAACTGTTGTTATCTCTGATCTATCTAATTACATTTTTACCAGTTAGGGTTAAGATCTCATCATGTATTTTACCTTGTATGAAAATTTTTATTTTTTCTTAGCTTTAAATAATTCCATGTTTAATTCACTCCTTAAATTACTCTCTTAGAAGCTGTATCACAACATCCTCTCAGTATTTCCAAGTTAAAGAATGACACTGAAGTGTCCCGGTCCCTTCCTGTGTAAGAACAAATGAAGAAGGGGGATTCTCTGGTTAAATGACTGCTTGCTCATAGGAACTACTTACTGATCACAGAATGCTTCGGGGAAATTCCAGCTGCTTGCTTTGGGCTTCCTCTCAGGTAACGCATTCTTCCTGGTTATAAGAAAGGCCATGCCAGGGAGGCCACGGCAGCCCTGGGTGTGGAAGTGTCTCGGGGCACCTGGCCCCTTCTTGTGAAAGTGCCACCCGGGCGCATCCCGCGGCAGGGTAGGGATTTCGGCCCCTGACTCGCCAGTGTTTAGGCCCAGTCCGGTTCCGTGGAAGCCAGTTTGATGACTGTCATTTGGCACAGAGTTTTGTCTTTGCAGCTGTTTTCGCGGCTTCGGCAAGGGTTTGCTCCTTCTGGGGGTCGGGCCCTGGGCAGTTTGTGAGCTGCAGCCTTCCCTCGCTCCGTGAGCTCTGGGGGCACCGGCTGGGCCAACAGTCTGCTGAGCTGGAGCTCAGCTCAGTCTCGGTGTTTGTTGACCGCGCCCGAGCACCAGGCAGTCCCCGCGGGTTGGCGGTGGCTGAGGCTGGGTGAGTGCATGGAAGTGGGGCGTGTGAAACCGTCTTGTCAACCTTGCTGTTTACCTAGAGTTGGGTGCGCAGCCAGTGGTTCTTGGAATATACTAGACGCGCTCCTGGGATCGCTGTCTGACTCAGTAGCTTTCTTCCCAAGACCTGAGAAATCCCAGAAGTCTTTCTTAAGGGATTCTTTGCATTTATGGAAACTGTGTGTGATTTAATCAGTGAATCCCTTACCCTTGGAGAGCTGAACGTGTAGATACAGCTACATTGGCAAACTTAAATGTGAACAAACTGTTCTTCTCAATTTCCTCATCTTTAAACTGGCCGGGGATACAGCTCAGCAGCACAGCGCCTGCCTGACAAGCGCGAGGTCCTGAGTTCGATTCCTGGTACCAATAAATAATAAATAAATGAAATGTTTAACAGTAGTGCCGAGCCACATGGTCACGGCCAGGATTCATGAAAGGCAGCTGATCTCTGCCATTCAACCCTAGCGCAGGCCCCTCCTCGAGCCTGCATGCTCAGCCACAGCCAAGGCACCCGTGTGAATGACGAAAGGGCTTCCATGCAGCAGGGAGTGAGACTGGGAGCGCCAAGAGGAGAGGTCGTTCAAGCAGAGAAAAGGGTTGATGTGTAACGGTGGATGCTGACGGGAGGTATCGCGAGTTTTACTTGTTCTGGTATTGGATCACACAGCGTTCAGAGCCAGTACTTACGAATGAGAAAGGAGCCAGTGTGGTGTTCACTGCAAACTTGATCTTTCTTGGGAGGTTGTCCTGTGAGAAGGGAATAGCAACACTGTTCAAGCGTGAGAGCCAGCCCGGAGCCTCCTGGCCCTGCTCCTTCCTGCCTGTGTACCGAGGGGAACCCACTGGCTTCATTGCTCTGAGCCCCACTGGCAAGCGGAGACACAGGTGCGGTAGTGCCTGGGTACTCGCCATTTGTTGGTTCCAGGAGACACAACGAGTACCAGAAATGCTGATTCCCAGACAGACTGTTTTGGCTGGAAAGATCGTGAGTCACCAGGCAATTGACACTGACGAGGTGTAGCTTGCAAGTCAGCACTAAGGAGGTGACAAAGGCCAGGACAAAAGTTTGAGTCACGTACATCCAGTACTCTTTCAATGCAGTCTTACCACAGAGACTGTTAACTGTTTCATAACCAATAGAGATTATTTATTCGTTTATTTATTTATTGGAATTTTGAAACAGGCCTCAGTATACAAGGGATGATCAATAAGATGGTGAATGTTTAAATTTTAAAAATTTATTGCAGTGACACATTGCCGTTAATTCCCTTCAAACACTCCACTTCAAACACACGTATCCCATTGAAAGGGAAAAACTGTACAAGAGAAATTGTTCTTTTTAAAACTTTGTTCTTTTGAAACTGCCTAGCTCTGTAACTGCTTCGTTGCTTTGTAATTACTTTCTTGACCCCTGTAACCACGAGAATGTAACCGAATATACAAGATGCCTGATCGTACGATTGTACCAAGCTTCATAAACTGATGATCATTAATCTACCCTTGTAACCAGTGATCTCACCCTGCTAGCTAAGCAGAAGAGCTGCCAGGCTGTTCCGTCTCGCCTTTGTACCACCTTTGTACCTCCTGCTTGTGCATTATATAAAAGCCCTAGACCACCAGGGATTGGGGCCTGATATTCTGGGAAAGATCCTGATCAGTGCCTGTCAACGTAAATAAATCTGCCTCCAAATCCTGGGTGTCATTTTGGTGTTTCTGCTTGCCGTTGCATCTGGTGCGTCAGCTGGGAAGACCAACCATGCCAACCTCTTTGGTCATTGGTCGTGGCCCTTGAGGACAGAGCAAGGACCTCTCCAGGTCCCGATGGGAAGGCGTGCCCTTGAGTCCCTTTGGAGATCTGGAGAAGGGTTCCTGGCTCCCCACTCAATCGGCTCACATCAGACCCCAAAGGGAAGAGGGTGCAATCTGTCTGTCTGCCTGCCTGCCTGATTCCGCTAAGACCCCCAGGGGCACCCCAGTTAGTCTGTCAGTCTGGCTCAGTTTGAGCCGAAGAAGAGCTTGATCAACTCTTGTTAGTTAAGGCCGCCCTCGAGGGAAGGGGGTTGGAATGTTTAACTCTGAGTGCTGCTGAACGAACGTGTGAGTGAGTGGAACGGACAGCGTAAGCCATAGCTGTTCCGTCTGTGCACCAAGACCGGGAAGCCCTGGTTGAGGTGGCTGATTGCGCCTTACCTGTGGTTCCGTGGTGATCGACATATGGTGTAACGGAGGCCTCTCACCCTCCTTAGCTAAGTCGTGCCTAAGTCCCCTCGAGGGGCAAGGCCAGGCAGGCAACTGAATGTTCTCTCTCTCAGAGGGGCACCCACCCTTTGTCTGTTGTGCCATCATTCAGGGGTACACAACACACATGACTTCCTAGTCAGAGATGGGAATTAATTAGTCAAAACCCACAGTCTCTGACTGCAGGACAAAGGGCTTTTATGGAATTAAAAATAAAACCAAACCACTCCCTGCATCTCAAAGAAAAGAAAGGAAAAAGACCCATTCTTCCTGAGAATTCCGCCTTGCCCCCTCATCGGCCACCGCAGTTGCTGCCAACACCTATAGCGTCACTCCCGGACTCGTCTACTTCCAGCCAATTGAACCGGTTCCAGCTAGCCACTGCCTGCATTCGGCCAGAGGCCCTCCCTCCAGAGCCTTCTGCTTACACACCTGTCCTGGTCAGATGACCACATCTAACGCCCACCCGAGATGATTGTCAGCAGTTCCTTCTGAGTTCCACATTTTGACTGAGGAATATTGGACGTCAGCTCTGACAAATAAGTTGCATTCTGTCAGGCCTGAATAGCTAGGACAGACCGAGCTCTATCAAATTGGGCCCCCGAGTGCCTGCAGTCATTGCAAAAGTCAGGGGCAAACCTGTGACTTTCCTGGTAGACAATGGAACAGAACTCTCTACCTTCAAAGTTTCCTCTGTCAAAAGATTTGCCTGGTAAAATCATGAGATAAAAGACCAGCTCACTTGGACTCAATTGCCATAAAGGGTTAAGAACTCTCCCACCTTGGCTCCACGCCTGTGTCCTGCATGACAAGAAAGCCATCCTAGTCGCCAAAACAAACCCACAAGGCCGCCTGAGAGGCTCTCAGGTTCAGCCCAGGCCAGAAAAGCTTTTTCCTGTTCTGCCCGAGGACCCTGAGTCTGACCTGCCTCCTCCTCATGTTCATCAATCCCAAGCTGCTCAGCCAGCTGTGACGCCGTCACCACCAGCTTCTGTCTCCTCACCACAGCCTCCTGTTCTCCCAGACTAATTCACTTAGACTCAGTTGCCATAGGGGTTAAGAACTCTCCCACCTCGGCTCCGCACCTGTGTACCCACCTGCCAACATGGGACGGCTGTCAGCAACTCCTTCTGATTCTGTTTAATACTGAAGAATGCTGCCACATTTTTGATGGAGCCCAAGCCTGGTTAAAGTAAAAAATCACCACCACTGTGGTTGATCCTGGTGCTTGGGTGAACACAGTCTTCCCCTGAGCACATCCAACTGGGACTGTAATGCCACAGAGGGCCGTGAAGCCCTAGATCAGTACTGCACTGCTCTCCTGGCAGACCTCAGAGAAGGAGGCGAGAAGCCAATAAACATGTCTAAAGTTACTGAAGTTACCCACTGGAGCCCCCACTGAAAAGAAATTCTGCCTAATAGATCCTGTGAGATTGATGGACACTTTATCAATCATGAACTCCTGTACATGCCTGAGTGCCCTATAACTCTCCTGGGATGTGACCAGCCTCCCTCACACTCGGGTCCACTCTCCTAGACTTGATATTGACTCTGACTTTTTTACCTCGGAGGAAAAATAGTGCCTACGTCAGGCTGAAATACCTGATAATCACAACCCTGAAATTTTGAGTCTCGTTTCCAGAAGTATGGACAAAGGATTCACCCTCAGGGCTTGCTGTTAATCATGGCCCTTTGGTGATCGAGCTCTGTCCCAAGGCAACCCCCACCTGCGTCAAACAGTACACTTTTCCTGCCTATAAAGCTAGTTCAAGATCTCCAAGCTGCCAGTGCTGCTGCAATTGCCCTCCGTGTATGTTGCCTCAGTCTTCTGCCACCCACAGCCTGCTGGTACACCTGCCTGGACCTAAGAATGCCTTCCTCTGCCTTCGATTGGCTCCTGTCAGCCAGCCCCTCTTTGCAACTGACCAGGACTCAACCTCCCAGAGGTTCAGAAGCTTGTTCCCTGTTAAAAAGCACTTCTGATTAATGACACTTCCAAGCTGCCTGCTAAAAAGGCACAAAAGCTCTGCTACAGTATCTGGCAGAAAGTGGTTACAAGAAAGAACCTCCGCAAATTTCTAGAGCTGTTGGCTTCTTAAAATCTGGATCCTTGAGTTCACAAAAACAGTGATGCTTACTCATACTGTCAGCACCTAGGATCACCCAGTGTCTTACCTGTGCAAATACGTGGATCCAATCACTGAGGGCTGCCTCACCTTAGACCAAGACCTAACTGTCGAGGTGCCACACGCTGTACTGGGATGAACTGTTCTAAAAAATGGACCCCCTGACAGATGCTGAACACACCCTGTTTATGGATGGGAGTAGTTCTGTTGGGAACGAAGTCTGACAGGCTAGATATGCTATGGTCGCCTTGGACAAAGCTATTTTGGCCAAAACTCCTCTGCAGGGATGGTATGCATGACAAACTGCTATTTGGAAACCTGCCGCTAATAATGCAAAATAATCCGGTCCAGAGGCTTAAGGCCCCTCTGGGGATCCAGTTGACTGAAACATCAACCCCAGCCACCAGACCTGCCCCCACTGTATGTTCCGCAAGCTCAAGCTGCTGTGCTGGCACCCGTACCCCTGCAGCCAGCTCAGGCTTCAGCATCTGTGTCACTGGCCCCGACCTCCCGTTCCCTGCCTGTACTGAGAAAATAAAAGTCTGTAGGGTTCTGCTGTAAAAAGTCATCCCTAGATATGGCCTACCCTTGATCATTGGCAGCGACAACAGGCCTGCATTTGTAGCAGAGGTAACTCAAAAACTAGATTAAAGAAAACATAACCCTATAGAAGCAGTTTGTAACCAGTTAAAAGACCAGCTATGTCTGTAGACATTCCTGCACACACAAAACCCAAGTACGTATTAGCTACCTCTACAAGTTTCAGAAATCCAGCCTTAGATCCCCTGAAAATTTTCCCTGGACGGTTCCTCTGAGGCTCACTCTGAAGAGACAGCACACGCTGACCAGTCCATGCACGACCGAAGCCTGAAGACACAGCACAGGATTGCTCCATACCTATTCCCCTTGATTTTTGTGTCTTTTCAGGCTGCTGACCCCAGGCCTTGCTTCCCTGCCCCCGATAGCTGTTTCTCTATGGACGGCTGCCCCAAGAGAATACAGCAATCGATCAAACACTTGACCAAGATTTGATGAGCATCCAAGGCACAATGGACCCTCCTAGATCAGATTAACTCCCTCACTACCTTGCCAGAGTAATGTTACAGAACACAGGCCTAAGTTCTAGTTGGGCTTTGTCTCAGAAGATCACATGTAATATGTCCAGCAAAGATTTGCTGGGGAAACTAAAAGAGGGGGGCAATGTAGCAGAAAATGCCCCCCCCAGTATACTTCAGTTTCTTAGTTGCCCAGGTAATAGTTCCTGTTCCAGTTCCAGTTGCTCCTGTCTCTTAGAAAGGGCTGCTCACTGTGATGCACATTGTATAAACCAATCCCCGATTGACAAGCCATCCTGCCTCTGTACTTCCTGCTTGCTTATCCCATAAAAGCCCTAGACCACCAGAGATTAGGGCCTGATATTCTGAGAATGATCCCAGTCAGTGCCTATCGATGTAAATAAACCTGCCTCCAAATCCTGGGTGTTGTTTTGGTGTTTCTGCTTGCCATTGCAAAAGGGCTTGCAGAACTGCTTCAGAAAGTTGCAAGAATGAAGGGATAAATGTGTTTGAAGCAAGGGAGAGTATTTTGAGAGAGATTAATGGCAGTGTGTCTTTTACCCTAAAACTTTTTTTGTGTGTGTGGGTACCGGGGGTCGACCTTAGGAGCTCACGCACCAGCAGGCACCCGTGCCACTGAGCAATATCACCGGCCCGTTTTTCGTATGTGGGTTCCAGGAGTCGAACTCGGGCCCTCACACTTGCCAGGCAGGCGCTTATGCCACTGAGCCATCTCGCCGGCCCACCCTAAAACTTTTTAAACTTACCTACACCATATGTTTTGATCACACCTCATATAGGCTGGGTTGCCTTAAACTTGCTGTGTGTCTAGGCTGGCCTTGAACTCATGATCATCCCATCTCAGCCTCTGTGATCTCACCCAGCTGAGATTATTTTAATTAAATGAAATAATAGGAGTAAATCCTTAATCACAATTCGTTGTATAGTAGCTACCATTGTCCTTTGTTTATAAAATTTTTTTAACGTTTAAATTTTTAAAAATTTATTATAGAGAAAGACATTGCCATTAACGTTTCTAAAAGTTGAAAGTTTTATGTTAGAGTTTCTAGAGAGCTCTCTAAAAGAACTTTAGAGGCTTGTGTGAGATTTCTGATCTGAGTGCAGTTAATTCCATAAAACCTTACCCCGTTCCTTCATTTTATGACCAAAGCTAAACAACAACAAAAATGATGCTTTTTCAAGTAAACATGTGATGGAAATTCCTGTATGGCAAAGGGATTTGTGGTACATGAAGTTGAAGTAGAATTTTAACCTGTGTTTGTTTTATCTACTGACTGTTTAGGATGATTTCATATGGCTGGGCGTGGTGGTGTATGCCTGTGATCCCAGGGCTTGGGAGGCTGAGGCAGGAGGATCATCACAAGTTGGAGGCCAGCCCGGGCTACACAGTGAGTTCAAGGCCAGCCTGAGTTACATAGTGAGACCCTGTTTAAAAAAACAGAAAAAAGAGAGAATGGTTTCTTTTTTCTTTGTGGGTACCAGGGGTCGAACTCAGGACCTCACGCACCAGCAGATGCCCTTGCTGCTGAGCGATATCACCAGCCCTTTTTTCATATGTGGGTTCCGGGAATCGAACTCAGGACTTTGCACTTGCCAGGCAGGCGCTTCTGCCTCTGAGCTATCTCACTGGCCCGAGAATGATTTATATCCAGTAGAGACACCATTAAAACTTATTAAAGATACAGCTTTAACGAATGAAAAATACAATGCCATGCAAAAACGTGAGCCTGAACACCACAGGCCTTGAGCATGTAATAAAGTGCATGTTCATGGGGAAAATGGAAGGAGAGCTTAGGACTGCCCTGTGCAAATATGTACTTGCACCAGCTGTGGTGGCGCTCACCTGTCATCCCAGCACTCGGGAGGCTGAGGCAGGATTGCTGCGAGTTCCAGGCCAGCCTGGGCTACAAAGTGAGTTCAAGTCCAGCCTGAATTGCAGAGTGAAATCCTGTCTCCAAAAGACAAAAAAAAAAAAAAAAAAAAAGCGAAAAGGAGGGCAGGTTTTCTTTGTTGCACGCAGCTGGCGGAGCACCGAGTCTGCTTTCTGCGCTGCCCCCTCCTTGCCTGGCTGAGGCCTCCTGTTCTCCTGCTCGGCTCTTTCCCAGCGGTCTCGGATTTGTACTCTGGAGGCGGGGGGGAGGGCAGTGCAGCCTCAGCCTACCTGGTGGGTTTCAGTGTCTCCGGTGCTGTCCCCTCCTGTTCTTGACTGGATGAGTACCTGCAGCGCTGGTGACCCAGACCCACTGGAGCCAAGCACCCAGGCCCTGGGCTTGCTGCGTCAGAGCAGCCCGCCAGGTCTTGCTGTGCCCAATGTGGGGGAGTCCGAGGTCAGGGCTCAAACGCGCCCCACTTCACGAGGGTTGCTTGGGGCAGGACTTCCTCAAACTGTTAGCAAATCCTAGAGAAGACTTAGAATGGAAGCTCCGCACTGAGGTTCATGGTGCCGTGGCCTCTGGTAATTTAAGGAAGTGTTTTATAAAATTGAACGTCCAGTAATGTGTAGAGTTAGAGTACCGGAAATGATTTCCTGTAAAAAGTGTGTACAGAAACAGAAGTGCTAGACTGGCCTATTAAATGGAGATGGAGGAAAATGATTGGAAATCTTCGCGCATGTGTGTGTGTAATGCTGGATCATCTGAAAGGAGATTTAAACACTTCTTTTAGGATTTGTCCAGTTTTTACTTCCTTTGGCTGCCCTGAGTCTATGCATGGAGCACCTCATTGTACCATGGAATATTATATAATCCTGAACTTTGCTCCTAAATTTTTTTCGTAGGCTTTTTTGATTTTGAGTCTTAATAAACAGATCAGTTAATGTGCTTTGAGTGACCTACAGCCTGTTCTTTTTTTAAAATTAATTTATTTGTACACTTTTAATATACATAAATACTACGTTCATCATAGGAAATTTGTACCTCTACATAATATATCTTGATTCTTCTTTTTTCCTCATTCCCTTCCCTTCAGTCATTCTTCCCCTCCTTTTCTTTTTCTTCAATCAGACTTTATTGGTACATTTTAAATATACATAATGATCATATTTGTCATAGAGAATTTATACCTGTACATGATATATCTTGTTTTTCTCCCCATTCCCCTCTCCTCCCATCAGTCCCTCCTCCCCTCCCCACTTACAAATGCTTATTTCCAGTTTTTCCTTCTATTGTTTTTCTCCTTTCCCTCCCCTCCCCCTCCTTCGTTCCCCTTCCCATTTGAACGTTTTCCTCCTGCTTCCCAGCATCTGTCCTCGCTTTGGTCTTTCTTTGCCCTGCAGCCCATTCTTAGCAGTGGAGCACGACCACGGGAGTGCACTGGACGTGGGTGGCACTGGGCTCCAGACTTGGCTACCACACTTCAGTTTGCAAGTATATTTTACAATTTTTTAGATTTGGAGTATTTTTTAAAAGTATTTTTTGCTTTATGTTAGAGACATACTTGTTTTCATTGGTCGTTTATAACATCAGTATATAAATATGAGAAATAGTCTTCGAAAGTACCTTTACCTACTTTGAACTGGTTAATTTCTTAATTAATACTGTATGTAGCATTGTAGGAAGGTTTTAATGAATAGTTACATGGTAGATAGGGATTGCTTATTTTATTTTTTAGATAGAGACCATTACCAGTCTCAACATACAGTGGACATGAAGCATCTATCTGTATTTATGTGTAAAATAGTGAAATTAATGTCCTGCACCACATAAAGGATTTGAGTGCCTTCTTGGTGCAAGCTGCAAGCAGTCAGGAACTGGAAGGCCTAACTCCTGCCCTGAGGGAGCTGGTAGTCCAGCTCTACTCGAATGACACAGCGCCGGGAAGCAGCGGCGTACTCGCCGTAGGAAGTTGAGATTTGAGGAGACTCCCCAGAGATGGTGGCAGTGTTTGGAGGTGGGATTTGGATGAGTGAGGGGAAAGGACGGGACTTTGTGAGGCAGGACACCCGAAGGGGACAAGGATGTGAAGGAATGCCGGTCATGGGGCGTCGTGTGGGGAGCAGTGTGGTGGAGCAGGAGGTCGCTGCTGCTCAGAGCCCCTCGGAGAGGACGGCCCTTGTGCCACGGCCTGCAGGCGGCCACCCGGGCACGTTGCACTTTTGGTGGGGCCGGGCACGTTCCCGGGCAGGATGGATCAGCTGCTCTGTGGGGTGGTGCGGAGTGCGAGGTGTTTCTGAACGACACTGTTACGGCAAAATCACAAGATAGATTCACTCACAGGAAGACGAGATTCGAGAAACAAATGAATTCTTTGATTGATGCCGGCCGGGGACAGCAGAAGCTGACCCCGAGCTTTTGTGTCCTCCTCCTTAAATACACTTTTGGAGGCCTTACAAAGTCCTTGGTTGCCATGGAAGCTATTTTTTACTATATCACCTCTCTGGAAAGTTTTCAAGGTTCTTCAAACATCTGGCAAATTAACACTGGGGATGGGGTAGCAGGTACCACCCGTGCTACTCCTTTCTTGTGGTTTTACGGCTGTAAGATAGTGGTAAGAAAACCCGTTTTGTTTGTGATAGCACCATCTGTTTCTCTTCTTTGAAGTTTATGGCTATGGAAAGGGCAGTAGCACTAAAGTCCAACTAAAGGTTTCTACCTATTAGTTAAATTCAGAGGTTTTAGGAACAAAATGAAAATACTCTTGCCCTAATAACACGGCGACAGGACATCGTGCTGACGAAGCTCACCTTGGTGTGCAGGACACTTCCAGGGACGCTGGCCGCGGTCAGCTCCGGAACTGGCTGTGGGAGTGGCGTGAGGAGGACAGGAGATTCGAAGAGACGTCAGTGGTCCGTACAGCTATCTGGATTGGTGGCTAGAAGAAAAGGATTAAAAATCAGTGTCCTGCATCCCATCTCTGGTCACCTCTCCCCTCAGCATTGCCGACCCACACTCCCGCCCCTCCTCCTCCTCCACCCCCGTCCTCGATACCCGTGGGCCTCGTGACTTCTGCCCACGGGAAGTCTGTCCCTGCCTCTGCCCTAGTGCTGGCCTTGCGTTTCCCTTCTGAGCCGGTCCTGGTTTCACTTCCTCCGTGGCCCGCGGTGAGAGTTCTTGTGCCCCGCGTTTGTTCCGTGCTCCATGGGCTGCGTTTCCCGCCTCAGCCCATGGAAGTGACCTCGTGGGACGGGACGCCCTCTTGGTGGCCCTGCTCCCAGGGATAGGCGGCCTCCACCGTGCGCTGCAGGTGGCTGAGCCTTGCCTGGATGTCCACTCTGTTTAGATGGTACTTGAGGTGCAGCCTGCTGCTGGCGCTTCCTGGCCAGGAAAGTTGGGTGATGGGGACAGAAGCGAGTGGCAGTGACCCACAGGGCCATGAGCAGCACGTCTGCATTGGATGAGAGAATCCCAAGATAATAGGACATCGTCCTCCTAGGGGCTGGGGTGGGCACATGGCATGGGGAGCGTGGCCTCTTTTGTTGACAGAACCATTGGTATTTCTCCCTTCCAGTGTCTGGTGTTCGGTCCATCGAGGCCGGTTGTTTGGGGACCAAGAACCATTGTAGAAAGGGTGGGAAGGTCAGGAGGGTAAGGTGGGAAGGGACTCAGGGATGGAAGTGGACTGTGGAGGGTTAGGGAGCAGGGGGAGCAGGGCCCTGCAGATGCCTTGCTGGAGAGGGCAAGTCCCAGCAGCTGGGAGAGAGCGGTCCGCAGAAGGCTCTTCCTGAAGGAGACCAAGACCCTGAGCCCCTCAGGGTGATGGGGAGAAGGCAGCATGGGGCCAAGGGGCTGGAAGGGGCAGGCATGTGAGTGGGAACAAAGGTCGGGAGCCAACCTGCTTTTTCACCTGTCAGAGTTGCTTTTCTGTTAGTTAGAAATTTATGTTAATAATTCCACCATACAGAGTTTGTGATTAAGGGATGAGTTCAGGGCAGCATTTTTTCAGTAGAAATACAACGTGCACCACAAATGTAACATAAGGATTTTCTAATAGCCATGTTAAAAAGTAAAAGGAAACAGGTGAAAGGAATTGTAATGATTTATTTCATTCAGTAAATCTGAAATATTATTTTTAAGCATGTAACCGACATATATTAGTAAGATTGTATTATTAGCAATTCTTTGAAATTTACGTGTTTTTTCAGTTTTTGTTTTTTGAGACAGGGTCTCACTATGCAGTTCAGGCTGGCCTTGAACTCACCATGTAGTCCAGGCTGGCCTTGAATTTGAGGCGATCCTCCTGCCTCAGCCTCCCAAGTGCTGGGATTACAGGCGTGCGCCACCATGCCCAGCTAGGGTTTGTTTTGTTTTGTTTTGTTTTGTTTGTTTTTACCAGTCCTCTGCATTTGAACTGGTCGTGTTCCAAATGCTTAGTAGTAACGTGTGGTAAGAACCCTCTATTTGACAGAGCGGGTGGAGAGAATTGGAGGGTTCTGTTACAGCAGGGTCTGTCCTGAGAGAGCACTAACATTACCCGCTTTCAGGAGCTGAGAATGTACTCTCATTGTTACAGTGTTTGTCTACACAGTTGGTGTGTGTTCTCCAGGCTCTTGGTTTCAGGACAGGGTGTGCTGTGTGTGTGGTCACCCTGTGCTTCAGTAAATGCAGCGATGGGACTGGGAAGCCCTACTGAGGGGAGTTCCAGCTGGACTCTCTGTACTGAGTCTGCATTTTTGCAACTTGCTAGCTGTGTGACAGTAAGCAAGTTCTGTTACCTCTCTGGGCCTCAGCTTTCCTAACTCTCAGATGGGGATAGAAATAACAAATATTAATTAAATGAAACTTTGTACCTTGGAGTATGTTTGAGGATTATTGCAAAAATTAAATGTAGAGGGCTTGGAATAACCAATGCCTTGACCCAAAGGTATGACTTAACAAATAAATTGCATCTGCAGGTTGGGAAAACGTTGATTAAGAATGTCTGAGTGAGGAGGCTATCAGAATGGATCTGGGAGAGAGGCAGAGGGAATAGGGGAAGGAGAAACCCCAGGAAAGCTACTCTCATGTGTCTTTCATCTGTTAGTCAATTCCCCATTTTTCAAATGAGCTTTTACAAAAACCAGACAGTTTGATCGTGTCACCGTGAGAGGATGCGTGCACCTGCCTGCCTGCTTATATCCAGCTCAGACTTTCTAATGGAGCCCAAGTTGATTTTTGCCTATACAAGTGGAAATGGACCCGATAAAAATGTTTAGCCTGCAGGACCTTGCTTTATTTATCGTATCAAGAAAGAACAATGTTTTGTTGTATTGTGGTCCAAAAAGAAGCCGACCCTGCTTGTTCACAAAAGCTCAAGTCCTAGAGATAAGGGGGGGAAAATGATAGAGTACAACGGAAAGAGTGGAGTGTAATTATTTGTAGCTTGTCAAGTGAAGCCCTTTCCAGCCCCAAGTGATTCAAATCTGGGAACTCTGCACAATTGTGTAAACTACCGCAGCCAGCATCAGAGCAATCTCCCCTGGCCCTCAGACAGCGCTGAAATTGCATCAGTTTGTCATGCGCTGAGTGCGCCAGCCTCACACAGTATCATTCGGTTGCAAATAGGCCTGGCCCCAAAGCCCTGAAATGCATTCTGTGGCAGCTGACTCCTGGCCGTGACTTGTCACATCCGTGCTGCTATCAGCGTGCAGTAATTTAATAGGTTCTCATGGTTTCCTTGTCAAAACACAGGACATAGGACATGGGAGAGACTCCTCTGGCCAAAGACAGCAGGAAAATGGGCAGAAAAATTGGAGATTTGTTTTATTTCGTTAACAATTATTGTTAGCCTATAGACTGGTGTTTTCTGAGTTAGAAAAATTGATTGCACCGTTTGATATGTAGGAAACATTCTGTTTGTTTGTTGCTTCTAGAAGTATACTATTGGCGACAGATTGAACTTTTAGAAGTCGTAGCTGTAGGCATGGAGTCAGTCTTGGCTTATTTAGCACCTTACCACTGAAAATGTGGTCCGCGGATCAACGGCTGTGGCGGGAGTGCGTTACGAATGCAGGCTCTCGGGCTGCACCCAGAACTGCGGGACCAGAGCGTGCGTCCTCGCTGTATCCCCTGGGGTTCCCGTGCGCCTCAGGTGTCAGAAGCTGACCACGGGGCTTGAACACAGCTTTGGAGCTGCAGAGGTCTGTGCTGCGATTCCGTCTCTCCGGTCAGAGTGCGTCCGGACAGTGCGAGCCATGGCGCTGCGCTTCCTGTTTCTCATCCACAGAGTGGCGGCCATGGTGACTGTATCACATGGTTATTTTGAGGGTTCAGTTATGCCTCTGTCTAACTACTCAGTGCCTGATAGAGAAGGCATAGACTAAATTAATGTTGTGTAGCGGCAACTCTGTTGACTTTGCCTTGAGAGTATTAATATTTGTCCAATTGTGAAATAATTCCCCTGCAAATAATTTCCATCATCCGAGAACTGGGAATTTTATAGATGAGCTTGGCTGCCTCTCTTCCTTCCCACATAATCGGGTGTCTCGCTGGTGGTGTCCCACAGCGTTGTTGCATCGCGACCCGGGATGCGCGCGTGGCCAGGCTGCGGGCAGCGCCACCGCGGCAGAGGGTGGAGGAGGCCCCGGCTGAGCTCCGGAGATTGGCGTGGCACCTTCTCAGCCCCGCCCCGCCCCGCCCCGCCCTGTGTTCAGCGCCCAGTGGCCTCCTGGTCGCGGCCCGGCTTGGCTGGGGCTCTTGGCCGTGTCTCTGGGTCCCGTGTTTTGGGGCTCCCTGAAACCGCCTGATTGTCGCGGGCAGAAGCGCAGATCCCATACAGAAAAATACAGAGCTTCTGACATTTTGTGGGGTAACTGTGGTTAAAAACATTTCAAAAATAGCTCATAGAAAGGATTTTAAATGTGCAGGCAGAAAAGATAAGTGTCTGAGGTGATAGGTATGCCAGTTACTCTGGTCGGATAATTATACATTGTATACACACATTGATACCTCACACTGTACTCCACAAATATATACAGTTACGATGTGTCAGTTAAAGTAAAAAACATTAAAAATACAGTTCAGGGCCAGTGAGTAGAGTGGTGGTCGTGAGAGGCTGAGAGTGGCGAGGAGGAAGGCCGGGCCGAGCTGGGGCAGCGCGTGGAAGCCACAGCAGAGGGGCGGCGGTTCTGGGGCTGCCGCTCACTGGGGTGATCCGAGATCGCGGTACCGCACCGTGCATTTCACGAGGCCAAAAGAAAGGGTGTTCAAATTTTCATCATAAAGAAACGATAAATGCTTGAGGAAATAGTGTTTACTCTTATTTAGACATCACACCATGTATACATGTACCAATACATCACATAGTACCCCTAAAAATACATACAATTTTTATGTATTATTTAAAAAATTTAGTTTCACTAAAAATTTTAAAGCCAGGTAGAAAAACAACTTTCTTTCTTTCCTCTTTTTGCCTCATACTTGATATCTTAGTTTTTAGTTCATGTAGAGTTTTCAGATCAACAGCTTTTAAAATTATAAATAATGACATAAAAATTAGTTAGGTTAACTAAACATACAATTTATTTCTGTGTCTGGACCAGTTAAGAAAATGGGGGTAGGAAGGCGTGCAGGGAGAAATGGAGTTGGGTGAGGAGCGAGGGAAGCTAGGCAGAGACAGAAGGGGGGGCATCGATAGAGCTGATGAACGGAAAGAGGAACAGAGAAACCGACAGTGTAAACAGCTGGAGAGTACCGAGACCAGAGAGAGGCGTCACCTTGGCCATAAAGGTTGGTTTGTTCAGTATTGATTAGCAACGTTGTCAGTGTTTCAAAGAAAGGGGGGGTGGCCGAGTTCTACCTGGATTCCTGACCTTGAAGTCGCGCGCAAGATCTCGCATGTAGTAGGTGTACATACTTTTCCACAGAGGTCTTCACATTTTCAGATCTGCGACCAAATCACTGCCTCAAGTGAAATTCCTGTCAAAGCTGAAACTGTTGAGTTATATTTCTGCTTACTTAAGGATTTTCGTCTTTGTTAATCACTGCTATCTATATAATAGCATCGTTCTGTATTTGTTTATGCATGATTATATTTAGTTAAATCTCTTGGTATACCTCAAATGCACTAATGGCATATCTTCCTATGTATTACCATTTTATATTTTTTTCTTTCCAAGTCTTAAATTTATTTAATTAAATGGTTGCTCTAATAATGGCTAGCTTCTTCCACAAGTTTATGAACTTCTATTTGTTTGTAGATTTCATTAATGTGTTAATGCAACCAGTAAGCTTTCAGAACTTAAAAACTTATTACTTAGGATTGTCCCATCATTGATTTTTACATTAGAACTTGGCAGGGTGATAAATATTTTCTGTAGTGGGGCGTGGTGGTGCACACCTGTAATCCCAGTACTTGGGAGGCTGAGGCAGGAGGATTGCTATGAGTGTGAGGCCAGCCTGGGCTACATAGTGAGTTCAAGGCCAGCCTGAACTATGTAGTGAGACCCTGTCTCAAAAAGAACAAAAAAGGGGGCCGGTGAGATGGCTCAGCGGCGTAAGCGCCTGCCTTGCAAGCGCGAGGGCCCGAGTTCGACTCCCGGAACCCACATACGAAAAAGGGGCCGGTGATATCGCTCAGCGGCACGGGCGCCTGCTGGCGCGCGAGGTCCTGAGGTCGACCCCCCGGTACCCACAAAAAAAAAAAAAAAAAAAAGAACAAAAAAAATTTTTTTTCTGTAATACTCTTATTGGTTCCGTAGGGGAAGCAGATTTAGTGTTGGAGTTAATGAACACTTTTTGCTTTATTCAGTTGAATATATAAATGTCCATTTGAACTACAAATTCGGAACTGAAAGTGTGAGGGTTGAAATGCATTTTCTAGTTTTTCCTTGGGTTGCTGTAGGAGTGAGTCGGTCTGACTCGAATGCTCTATGTTTTCTCCCCATTTTGCTACATCACATTACATTCAGTTGTTTCTGTGCAAGAACATGTCGGATAACCAGTCTGTCGGCGAAGTCTGTCGTCAGTAATTATAGCCACAGCTGCGGTCAGCTGACCTTAAACTTTAACAGTGGAGCGCAAGCACTAGAGACTGTAAAGCCTGTCAGGCGAGGACACCGGTAAGGTCCGGGAGGAAGGGTGGGCGTGGGGTGGAATAGTGGATGCTGAGGCAGGGGGGTGTATTAAGACTGCGCAGTAGAGGGGTCTCTGCTGATTACAGTGTCTGTGTCCCGATGAAAACTGTGTGGTCCCCTTGGATGAAGAGCTAAAGACTTACTCACAGCTTACCAGAAAAATGTATCCTGTGTGCAAAGCAAAATACATTTGTCACAAATACTTCTTCAGTTCGTATATGCTTAGAGCCATTGGCCTATCCACATGTTTCTGTGGAAAAGGACATATTTGCTTTTTTAAAATCAGTTTTATTGGTACATTTCAGATACACATAATGATCACATTCGTCATAGGGAATTTGTACCTGTACATGATATATCTTAATTCTTCTTTTTTCTGGGGCCCCTCCCCTCCCTTCAACTCCTCTTCTCCTTCTTATTAACAAAAGCTTTGTTTCCATTTTTTCTTCTATACTCTTTTTTCCTTTCCCTTCCTTCCTTTCCCCCACCCTTCTCCCTTGTTCCCCTTCCTGTTTGAACACTGTCTTTGAAAAGGACACATTTGAAATGACAGTGGTTTATAACCAGGCAGTTTAGAAATAAATGGGCCAGTTGGTTGTGTAGAAAGCACAGGGAAGGACTGGCCCTGAATGCAGAGAGGGAACCCTCCTCCGTGGGACCAGAGATGGGCTGGGTTGCGGGTGGGGCAGCTGCACTGGCCTTGAACTCACTGTGTAGTCCAGGGTGGCCTCAAACTCGCAGAGATCCTCCTGCACCAGCCTCCCAAGTGCTGGGATTACAAGTTGTAATCTTATCAGTGGGTTAATCCACTGACAAAGTTAAAGCCTCATGATCCATCTACTTCCCAAAAGCTCATCAGCAGCTAAGACTTCAGTGAACCTTTTTGAGGGACACATTGGATCTCAACCAAAAAAATTGTATCACATAAAATAAACCATTAGCCTGTCTGCCTACTTCTGCTCTTGGAGTTCAGCAGGTTGTAGATGTAGGTTTATTTTATTTTATTTTTATTTTTGTGGTACTTGACGTTGAACCCAGGGCCTTCACAGTATGCCACAGTCCCCCTTTTTTATTTGTTCATTTTGAGACAGGATCTCACCAAATTGCCCTGTGTAGGGTCAGACTTATAATCCTTCTTCTCAGGCTGCTGAGGTTACACCTGTGCACCATCACGCCCAACTGAGAATATATTTCTAATATTATTCTGAAATCATTTCACATGTACAAAGAAGTCGCATTGCTGCGATGAGCTCTCATTTCAGTATACCCAGAGTCACCAGTTTTTAGTATATGTACTGCTGAAGCGAGCACAAGTCACTGGTTTTTAACATCTTGCCCCTATTGCTTTGTCATTCTCTCCTTGTCCCTCCTATCTGTCTGTCTCTCTGTCTCTCTCTCTTTCTCACACATACACACACACACCCACAATTTTTAAAGAACCGTTTGGGATATGTTGCATGCATTATGTCTCTTTATCCCTCATTATCTCCTTATTCTTAAGGACAAACTTATTATCTTTGTATAACCACAATAAAATTGTTAAATCAGGAAATTTAACATTAACATAATGCTCTGTAGTCTGGATTCCAAATTTGCCAGTCGCCTCAATAATGTTCCTTATCGTGTCCCCCTGTGCCCCTTCCTACAGTATCTGGATACGGCGCGACATTTAGTTGCCCTGTTAGTCCCCTTTACTCTAGGACCGTCTTTCAGCCTTTCTCTGTCTTCCATGACACTGTCATTTCTATAAAAGGTCAGTTATTTGTAGACTGTCTTTCTAGTTGGCCTTTTCTAGTGGTTTCTCAGAGGTAGACTGAGGAGATGCATTGGAGATGGGACACTCATGGGTGGTACCGTGTTTTCTTAGGGCATCGATCTAGAGATGCACACATCTCCTTGCCTCTAACTGGTGATGCTAATTTTGACTACTTGGTTGGGCTTTGTTGATTTTTTTCTGTCATATATTTACTTTTTTTTCCAGGATTGAACCTGGGGCCTTTGCACTGAGCTATACCCCAGCCCATTTTTATTTTTCATTCTGAGACAGGATCTCGCTAAGTCACTAAGTTACCGAGGCTGAGCTCATACCTGTATTCCTCCTGCCTCAGCTTCCCGGAGGGTTTGAATTATGGTCATGTGCTGCCTTGCCCAGCGTGGTGCGTTCCTTCTGTGATGAGGAAGTCCCATCTGGGGCGAGACCTGAGATTATGCTAGTTCTGTGCCTTTTCACACACTGTCTGCTTGATTCAGCAGACACTGAGGATGCCTGTCCAAGTGAGCTTCTACTCAGATGCTGGCTCAAGGTGGCTTTCCAATTCTGGCTCCCCTCCTCTGGGGAGGAAGATTTTCTGTGAGGGAATTCTAAAGCAGAAACTTGTAGCTGATCCTACCAGTTAAGCCCCCGTATTATCCTTCCTGTCACTGATTCTTTGTAAGGAAACAAGCTGTAGTTGGACAGTAAATTTCCCTTTTACCTTGTATGTACCTTTTCAGAAATGTTATCAGTAAAATGATGCCTCCAAGAAGAGCTTTATACAAAGATTATAAAGTAAAATTCAAATAATGAATAAGTGTATGAAGTAGAAATTATAAGCCACTTTTCTTCCCTGTCCCTCCTCATAGGGGTAATAGTTTTTTTGTTTTTTTTTTTTTCCTTTCCTTTGGTTTTTTGAGACGGCCTCTCCATGTAGTCCAGGCTGGCCTCAAATTCACTTTGTAGTCCAGGCGGGCCTTGAACTTGAGGCAATCCTCCTGCCTCAGCCTCCTGAGTGCTGGAATCACAGGCATGCACCACCACGCCCAGCTCTGCTTAGGGGTAATAGTTTGGTACATAGCCTTCCAGACAAAAGTAGAATCATAATATAATTATCATTTTGAAAATTACTTTGCAAATTAAGGAATTATGTGTCAAATATTTTTTATTCTGTGAAACTTTACCGAACATTTCTTTACCTAAGGATATTTACCTTTTTGAAATTATTTGAGTGTTGATTCTGAGGTGCTTATTTTATTTATTCTAATATTAACATATTCTGTTTTTAAAAATTTTGATTGGTGAGTACTTTAGGAACTCTCATTGACTACTTATGGGAAAAAATAACAAATCAATTCTATTTCTGTCACTACATAGGCAAGAAGTTGATAACCATGGTCACCTAGGGAAATGCTTTCTCTGCGGAAGGTAACGTAGGAATTGTTCTTCCCTCTTCTGTGGTCCTGGGGTTTGAACCAGGGCCTTGTACACGCTCGGCGAGCACTCCACCACAGAGCTACACTCCCAGCCCAAGTTCGGGAATTTTAATTTTGTTTTACTTGTAGTTTTTACAGTGTAATATATTCATTTGCAAATGCAATCTAGTTTTAAAGGTGCACGTTTTGTGTTATGACCTCACAGTTTTCCTCCATCCTTTCCACGCTCACTGCTGTTCCAGCCATAGTGCAGACTCCGGAGGCCCGTCATTGTTCTGAGAAGTACCACTGGGTCTTCAAGTCTCATTGAAAATTAAATGGACTCTGCTCTGGTTTATTTATGTATAGGTTAATCTCTTTCAAACTCTTGTTGGTTGTGTTCAGCTATGTTACTCTTTAAGTAGACACTTGGGGCTGCCCAGGAAAACGTGATGTCCGTGAAGACGTGTCGTGCGTGTTGCATACTGACTTCTTCTATAAACAGACAGGAATGAAGTGTGTGTGAGTCGAGGCCATCTAGTGACCCACAGTGCTTCTGCGGGGAAATAGGAATGGAAGTACAAGAATGTAGAGCTGGCTGGGCGTGGCGGCACACACCTGTAATGCCGGCAATTGGGAGGCTGAGGCAGGAGGATCGCTGTGAATTTGAGGCCGAGGCAGGAGGATCGCTGTGAATTTGAAATTTCAAAAAAAAAAAAAAAAAAGAATTTAGAGTCAAAGGCACAAGTGTGTAACATAGTGAGGACTTTCATAGTAACATAGTGAGAGAATTTAAAGTCCTTACCAAAGACATTTCTTTTTGCTTTTCCCATCAGTGATGAATTTTGAAAAAATTTAAACTTAAAGATCTATGGAAAGTGTAGTGCTATAGAAGGAACACTTAGAGACAGCCTTTTGGCATGTATGCTTCGTATTCTTTTTCTCTTAGTCTTGCTCTCTTTTTCTACATACAGCCATATACTCATAATTTTATTTATTTATATTTTTGGATGAAATATTTGAAAGTAAGTTATGCTTACTTTCACTGCTAAATTACATTTCATCCCTTTGACCCAGTGGTTAACGAAAGATGATCTGTGCTTAAATAAGTTATTATATTGATAATTGCAACACGGTGATTTTCAGACTCTATCCTGTTTATGCCTACATGTATACACAGGTTGGGCATGTGAGTTTTGGGAGCAGAACTGGCTTGGATAGTGGATGTTTTCACAGTTTGGAATATCTGCACATGCATAACGAGGTATCTCGGGGATGGGACCCAAGTCTGAATTCATTTATGTTTCATGGACATCTTATCCAAATAGCCTGAAGGTAATCTTTTTTCAGATAAACAGAACCTTAATATATGTAGCTCACCTGCGTTTTGACTACAGCTGTCACACGAGGTCAAGTGTGGAAGTTTTGACTTGCGGTATCATGTCAGTGTTGAAAGTTTTAAATTTTGGAACATTTCAAATTTTGGATTAGGGATGTATGTAAAGTTTGAGTATATACACACATTTTAAATTATGACATTTCATGTTGTAACTTTTTCCCTCATATATATCATAATTACAGTTTTCAAGACCAAAACCATTTTAATGCAGATTGACTAAATACAATTTAAGCTATTTATGTAGTTCTTGTTATCTTAGAATAGATTGATTTGTACCGTTAGAGTAGTATTCTGTTGAAGTAGTTGCTTCAACAATTATTTGCTCTCTATTGTTATATAATCAATACAACATAATTATGTTCTTTCGTCCGTTTATATTCAATTTGTGAGGATTATTTTCCTTTAATTTATGGTGGGCTAGCTCAGTAGTAGAGTATGTGTTTTGCATGCTTAAGGCCCTAGGTTCAACCCTTAGCACCCCAAAATTTAAAAAATTAAATTTATATGTATGGATGTATAGAACATTTATTTGGTTCAAAACTCAAAGCAATATATAAAGCAAGTATTTTTGGAAGTCTTGCTGCTGTCCATCCTATGCCTGTGTCTGCAGGTAACCCTTTCTATTAGCTTCTTTGTTTTTTTTTTTTTTTGAGACAGGGTCTCGCTATGTAGTTCAGGCTGGCCTCTAACTCTGTGAAGCCCAGGCTGGCCTCAAACTCACAGCTATCCTTCTGCCTCAGCCTCCTGAGTGCTGGGATTACAGGTGTGCATCACCACAACCGGCTTTTATTAGATTCTTTTTTTTTTTTTTTTTTTTTGTGGGTACTGGGGGTCGACCTCAGGACCTCGCGCGCCAACAGGCACCCATGCCGCTGAGCAATATCACTGGCCCCTTTTTCGTATGTGGGATCCAGGAGTCGAACTCGGGCCCTTGCACTTGCAAGGCAGGCGCTTACGCCGCTGAGCCATCTCACCGGCCCTAGATTCTTGTTTATACTTCTTTGTTTCTCTTTTATGTGTGTATATCTTTCATAGCTTCATCCCTTGTATTTCCACTTGGAAGTAAATACTATCATTGTCTTAGTTACTTTTCTCTTGTTGCTGAGGGGCAGCAGTTCACGGTGGTGGAAGACAGCAAAAGCAACAAGAGCAAAAAGGAGAGACAAGCCTTTTCCTCCCTTATACTGTATGCAGGCTACCTGCCCTGGGGCCGGTGTAGCACTCACACCCCCAGTCCCAGCACAGACAATGAACCAATCACAAACTAGGTTCAGCCGCCTCCTCGGAAAGCCCACCTCACCCCCATGACCGTGTGAGCCTTTGGGGGGACATCCAGACACAAACCATAACAAGCATACTATATGTTATCTTTGTTCTGTGGTTATTTTTTCAGTCAAAGAGAAAATACTTCATATGAGTTCGTAAGAATGCTTATATTTTAGTGGCTACATGGTACTTCATTTGTGGCTGTGTCATAGTTTATCTGAAAAGTTTCCTTTGGATGGGCATTTTGGGTTTTCAGTGTTTTTTCTCTTGCAAGTAACACTCTGTAAAGCCAGTGTTTTGGTGAACATCTGCTGTAGAAAAGTCATTATCTTAGTACTGTTTGGTGACGTAAGGAGGAATAGCACACATTTCCTGCCCGGAAGTGCTTGCAGTCTAGTGGCGGGACATTCGCAGAGGGCAATGGGCTGGAGGAGGAGTGGCCCAGGACCTAGAGGCTCCCCGAGCCCTCCAGGGCTTCACACAGCCTCAGCCTAATAATTTTAATATACTTGGGGTGTTTTCGGTAATTCTGAGTATCAGCTAACTGCACATTCTCACAGAAGCAGGATGAGACAAAAATGGTGGCTGTTAGGTGGTAATCTAGTTTTCAAGTAAAAATAAAAAAATCTTTTAAGTTAAGGTAAATATTCAATAAATCAGAGTAATTTATTGAGCTTTAAGTGCTAAGTTTCAGTAAGTCACTGCATTGTAGGTTTTTTTGTTTTTTGTTTTTGGTTTTGGTTTTGGTTTTTTTGAGGCAGGATCTCACTATGTAGTGCAGGCTGGCCTTGAACTCACGTATGTAGCCCAGGCAGGCCTTGAACTCATGGCGATCCTCCTGCCTCAGTCTCCCAAGTGCTGGGATTACAAGCATGCACCACCACACTTGGCATTCTTTCTAAAGGAAAATGTAGAGAAGTTTTTCTCTTACTAGTATAATTCAGTAAAAATAATGTCTATTTTTTATTTTATATCTTTTATAAAAAGCTTAATATTGAGCTTACATTCCTACAGTGTAAAAATAAACATCGTCGCACAGCCCATTAATAGTTTTGGGTGACTCGTTGCCTTCATTTTCAGGGGATATGTTTGGTTTTGAAATACTGTATTTAGGGCCATATGTTGAATGCATGCATAGTGATCAAAATTTCCTTTAGTTCCATGCATTTATTGCATGGTCTACAGGGTATTTCATGTAGATGTAGAAGCTAGCCTGCCTGCCTGCCTTTCTCCTCCTCCCCTTCCCTCCCTCCCCTTTCTCTCTTTCATCTTTCCTTCCTTCCTTCCTTTTTCTTTCTTCCTTCCTTTCCTTTCTTTTCTTTTTTTCTCTTTTTTTCTTTCTTTTTTCTTTCCTTCCTTCCTCCCTCCCTTCCTTCTCTCTCTCTCTGTCTCTCTCTCTCTTTCAAGACACAGGGTCTTGCTGTGTACTTCAGGCTGACTTTGAACACACTGTGTAGCTCAGGCTGGCCTCAAACTCACAGTGAGCCTCCTGCCTCAGGCTTCCAAGTGCTGGGATTGCAGGTGTGTGCCATCAGGCCCAGCTGTAGTTTATTCTAAAAATTTTGGTCTTATTACATAAATCAGAAATGATGTGCAGTATGTTACCCACATATGATTACCATTTTGGTTTGTGATTACAACCGAACGATACATGTTGGCTCAGAGAATTTAGAAATTCATCACACAGACTCCTTGGTTACAGTTTTCTAGCTGACTTCTTTGCCTCACTGGTTGCCCATTCTGCCTTGTAACTCTGCCTATTGCCCATTCCCACCGGGACACTCATTCAGCAGTGGGGAGCCCCCCAAACCTACAGATACTTATCTCCACAGAAAATTTCAAATAAATATTCCCATATCTGAGGGACAGATTTGTACTTCTTGCTAAAGTGTTTTAAGGGTTGTTTTCATTTTATGTTAATTAGACTTAAAAAAATCTACATTATGAAAAGCTTGAAAATTGTACAATTTTAAATAACTGGGCATAACATGGCGGTCTTTTGTTCCATGGTGCATCAGTGTTTTCACTCTGAGTGGCTCTCTCATACTCTTCCCATGTCAGTGTCTTGCCTTTACTGAACCTCACTGTCGATGTTCGTGTCACTGAGTAGCACTAGTGCTGCTTGGCTTTCCATTTATACTGCTTGAAAATGATGTAAATGTCATTATAGCTTTTCAGCTTTCAGAATCAGTTCGTGGAAAATAAATGAACACTTGGTAGTGATACAAAAAGAAGTCCGTGCGTGTGTGTGTGTGTGTGTGTGTGTGTGTTCCTAGGTACTGAACTCAAGGCTGGCACGTGCTGGGCAAATGTTCTATCACTAAGCCACACCCCGCCCAGGTCCCCCCCGCTGACTTTTGACAGTATAAAAGTAAGGGGCACGGAGGTGGAGAGAAGGAAGCAGAGCGATGGAGAAGGTTAGAATACTAATGAGGATTGTACAGAGTTATTGCAATTACAAAAGTAAGGAGGACAAGAAATGGAAGCAAAATAACTTTCAGACATTGGGAGGGATGGTAATGTAACAAGTTTCATCTTTCATACGGGAGTCTTAGGTATTTTTTAAGGTTGTCCCATCAAGAAACCGAAGAACGATGTATCAGTCCAGTTTGGAGATAACTATCAGAGCACACAAAAGCAGAAATATTAAAAAGTGGTTGTCCCGGAATGGAGTAGGGAACCGTTGGCTTGTATGTCTCGCCTGCACAGTGAATGTGCTGCTGTGTAATGGATTAACAATTCAGAATGTATTTGTAACTGGAAAGTTATAGGCAGAAGAGTATAGAAAGTAAACCTAGGATAGGCTTAGCTGGTGACTTCCCTGTGATTAACTGAACTGTTTTTATTAATTTTAGGTAAAACATGTCTTAAAATATAATCTTTTTTTAAAAAAAATTTTAACGTATAATTTCTAACTAATGGAATACAATACTTTAGAACCAGATTTTTAAAAGTCAGGTAATTTACTGGTAGAGAGCCCGTTGCTGCTCAGATTCAGAAGTCAGCCCCCGGGCCAGTTCACACTGTCTCATGTCACCTGTCTGGGACCAGCGTCGGGTCCTGGTGACCCTGGCTGCGTTCTCGCTGGCGGAGGCGAGGCTGTGGTGGAAGCCCCAGAGGGTGGGGTCCACCGTCGGGGGCAGTTCCTGCACAGTGGGCTTCCCAGGCCCCGCGGCCACCCCGTCCAGGCTGGCGCTGCTTCGGCGGTGCTCTGCCCTCGCACGCGCTTTGCAGCCGGCCGTGGAAG
Source organism: Erethizon dorsatum (assembly GCA_028451465.1). Classification (NCBI taxonomy): domain Eukaryota; kingdom Metazoa; phylum Chordata; class Mammalia; order Rodentia; family Erethizontidae; genus Erethizon; species Erethizon dorsatum. Next base: position 84,168,381 of record CM051838.1, on the reverse strand, counting down.
ATCTCCTCTCCGCTAATCTGTGCCAAGAAGACGATCTGTTTCCCAAAGAGGTTTCACTCACCACAGAGAGGAAAACCAAACACATAGCCAAATGCAGCAGTGTCAGGGATGGGTTTACAAAGCGGAGTTCTTTGCTGTTAACCTTGGGGTGAGGAGGTGGCTTTCGTTTCCCTTCCTGCACCCGAGCACACGTTGCTAGTTGACCCCGGCACTTCTTTCTGTTGACTGCGCCCTGGAAACCTTAGCCGCACAGCTGGCCGCGCTCGTCACTGAGGGTGGCATGTGAGTTGTACATCTCGTTCTTCTCGTTGGTCTCCCGGACAGAACCTGTGCACACTTCGTGTCGCTGCCTGCTCCGGCTCCACGGGCGGGTTTCGTTACTGCTGGCCAAGGCTCTGAGGCTTTCGTAGTCTAGTGGCAGCCACCGTTCCTGTCATCTCCGGGACCCCTCGTCCTACCCAGCCCCAGACCCTTCTGCTTCTGTTCAAGTTAAACTACCTGTTTTGTTGCCAGAGTTGTGATGGATGCACTACCCACTTTTCAGCTGCTTCATCTTGAGTTTATTTCTCTCCTTCTGGTCAGGTTTAACAATAGCAGGTGTACAGTCAGGAAAAAAGGCTAAAATCTTGTGTTGTGTCTGCGATAGACCACAGTTTATTCGTAATAGGCCACAGTGTTTGTAAAGCAGCTAACTCCTCCCTACTATTTTCTTGGTTTATACAGTTTTTAAGAATCACGTTGTGTGACCACCCTCAGGCAAACCTGTTGATCTTAGTGAGGGCTGAGGTGTTAGCTCTGACCCCAGACATAACTGCTGATGGCTTTTGGGAATTGTGAGCCGAGCCCTACAGCAAAGCCCCCAGACCCTGAGAACGGAAAGGCAGCGCGGGCGGGCTCTCCTCCTGTGCCTTTCTAGTGTTGTACTGGGACAGCGCTGTCCGGCGCCGTGCTGAGCTCCGCTTTCTGTTATCTGGGGACGTGTGGACGCATCTCTGCGAGGCCTCCGTCCCCGCATGAATTTCCCGCCTTGTCTGCACTGCCTCGTCAGTGGGCCAGTAGGTGTCACTGTGTACAGTAAATGGAAATCAAAGATGTCGTTAAAGGAATTTTCAAAATTAAGCGTCATTACAGATTTTTCAAAAACAGTTCCCAACAACAGTAAGCAAGAATATTTATACCTCTTCCTATTTTATATTTTTGAAGATTATCTTCTTAGGCTATTTTAAGAAAACATAACATTTGCTCTTTCTCTGCCTGGTCCTGCTGCTTCCTACCTTATGGGGCCACTCACAGACATGTGAAGATACTTGTTTTGGGTACATTTTTGTTTTGTTTTGTTTTATGTGCGTACCAGGAGTCGACCTCAGGACCTCATGCTTGCCAGCACGCGCTTTTGCCGTTGAGCGATATCACCGGCCCTTTTTTTCCTTTATGTGGGTTCGGGGAGTCGAACTCAGGACCTCGCGCTTGCCAGGCAGGCGCTTATGCCCCTGAGCTATCTCACTGGCTCTTGGGTACATTTGTAACAATTGGAAGACAGTATAGCGACTAACGTGTCAAACTGAAAGAGTGAATCACTTTTTCACTAATGTGTATCACTCCTGATGTGGAAAAGGGAAGCTCTTTTCTTTTGGGGGGATAGATATCTTCACTCCAGATATTTATCTGAGGTAATGCAAGACCATTTTTAAAGACTCTGTTAGCATGCAGTGAATAAATATGTGTGTGTACCGGCGCATGCACAGTTTCTACCTAAGGATTTTTTTAAACAAGTATTTTAGGTATTCTGTGTGTTCATTAGACTGCTGTTTACATTTTTTAGTTTTTCTCTAACAGAAGAAATTTCAGTTCTGTTTCTTACTGTGTTTTATTTTCTTTCTTTTTCTGTTTGTTTAAGTTTATTGGCACAATGTAGGTATACATAATGACCACATTCATTATAGGGTCTTATTGTGTTTTGTGCTCCAGCCAGGTTCCCTATAATATTTGTGGAACTTAATTATTTAAATATCTGAGTCTTTTCCCCTACAGGTTTACTGTCCTCTTTACTCTCTGCCAGAAGTATATTGGACTTGATGTATGTCTTCTGTTGTTTTTGTGAGGGTAAAATTAGATGCTCGCTTACTTATAAGGCTTTGCTGTTTAGGACGGGTAATGTTGGAGAACGCTTTCCTGAGTTTAGTAATACAGATCACCTTCTGCCAGGGCTGTAGAAAGGTGTGTTTCTCTGTGTGTGTGTGTGTGTGTGTGTGCGTGTGTGTGGTGGAATTATGATGTGTGTTATGAGAAGCATTGTCCACACGGTGTCTTAGTACTGAGCAGACGGAACATACATGGTTCATGAGACAAGTCTGCAAACCGAAGTCCCGGGAGTGGAGTCTCAGAACCCGGTCAGTGCCCCCATCTTCTGTGCATGTGGAGGGTGACTACAGGCTCGCAGTGTGTGTGCATCGCTGGTGCTAGGCTGTCCTGCCATCGTTTGCTGTTTTTCCCTGATGCTGAAAGCTTTGTCCTCTGCATTCCTGGTGGAATGACCCCTCGCTCTGTCGCCAGCCTCCAGGGTGCGTCCTTGCTGTTGTCCCCCTGGTGTTCACATGCCTGGCTGGACGATGGCGCTTTGGAGCTGGAGCAGCGAGCTCCTCGCTCTCGGCAGGGTTCTGGCCACACATGGGCTAAGCGGAGGGCTGGAGCCAGCAGTGGCCGCAGTAGCTGAGTAAACTTACTTCTGCAGCTCTCATGGAGATAATGGCCATTTACCATTGGTACCAAAGAAAATAATTTGAAATCTATCAGAGTGCTGTTGAACAACATAAAGTCCCTTCAGTACTTACTTGAGCATTGCCTCTTGCTCTGAGCTAATCTTTCCATGAAGGAGCTCAGTGAGCTCCTCCTCTTCACGGCAGCGCATGCTTTTGTGGGGATGATTCTCATAGCAGAGCCGGGACATTTTTTCTTATTAAGACTGATAAATTCACAGCTGGAAAAATGAAAGGTCTTAGTAGAAGCAATTTTTTTTTTTTTTAATGTGGGTACCGGGGGTCAAACTCAGGACCTCACGCTTGCCAGGCAGGCGCTTTTGCCGCTGAGCTATCTCACCAGCCCCAGAAGCAATTTTTAAAACCCTTTTTTTTTGTTTTGTTTTTTTGAGGCAGGGTCTTGGTGTGTAGTTCAAGGTAGCTTTGAATTAACTGTGTAGCCCAGGCTGGCTTCAAACTCACAGCAGTCTTCCTGCCTCAGCCTCCTGAATGCTGGGATTACAGGTGTGTACCACCACACCTGGAAAATTTTAAAATCTTTATTCCTTCCTTATTTTCAGTTTTATTGGAGTATAAATGACAAAATTTGTATATATTTAAGGTATACAGTGACGTGTTTTTGATATACACATTATGAACTACCACATCCAAGCTAATTAGCATATCCATCACCCCATAGTTACCATTGTGAGTATGTGTTTATGTGTGTATGTGTGTATGTGTGTGTGTAGAAGCAGTTTTAAAATGTGAACTATAAAACCTCCTTAAAAATTAGAAACAAGGAACATGAGGTCTTTGCATTAGAAAATATGCTCAAATCTCTGTCCTTTATGGTGTGGTAGAGAAACATAACTGGGGAAGGATAAAAATCTTGTTAAAGACCTGGAAGCCAAAATTTTACTCTTTCACCATATAAGCAGCACTCCTTTTTGTGAGGGATAAATGGTTTATGTATTTTAAAAAGGCAAAATACTGCTATATTTATGGTGAAGAACTTTTGCATTCTACCTAGGTTTTTGGACCTCTTAAAATATAGCTTGTTTTCTTTTTGTTTAGCTAGTGTTCATTGTGTTCCTATTTTTTGCCTTGTGCTGTGGGGTATAATAAAGAGAGTGTAGAAGATTTATAAAATGTAGTATCGCTCTTGTAGGAATTTATAGGCTATGTGAAGATACTGCACTTAATAATGAAAACTAGTATTTTCTAGGCACAAAATACAATACAAAGAGGTAATAACCATTCTGGGAATTTAGAGACCAGTAACTTAGACCAGAAGGGCAGACATATGGGAGGTACACGGGCACCCAGCTGTCCCCTGCCTCGTCGCCCCACTGCTGCCTTTGTGCCATCCTCCTGCTCCGGTGCAGGGTTCCTGGCCCTTCACTTGACTTTGACTTTTTCTCCTGTCATTGCCCTCAGACTTCACACATTTATGCTCTAGGCCCCTTCCCCCACCCCCCTTTTGCGATGCTGGAGGTCAAATGCAGGGCTTCACCCATGCCAGGCGGGCGCTGTAACACAGAGCCGCACCCCCAGGCCAGGTTCCAGAGCGCTGGCCGCTCACCCTCTGCTCTGGACGTGCCTTGGCGCGCGCCTGCTTCTGTGTGACCTTGGCCTCTGGTAGATGCCTGCCCCAGCACCCTCCTCCACAGTGGCCCACACAGAACCACTCTGTCCTGTCTTGTTCCTTAAGGTGTGTCCCACTCTCATCTCGTAGAGACCTAAAATCAGGAGTTCCAAAAACTGATTTTATCGTCTCCATTTCGTTTTTCTCCCTATTGTTTTGTCTTCTGTGTCTCTGGGTATTACGGTTCATATCCAGACATCCACCGGAGCCTCGTGTGCGCATGGGAGAGGCTTTGGGGAGTGCTTGGATTACGGGGGAGCAGGGGCCTGGGCAGAAGAGGTGCGACTGGGAGGGTCCATCCCCTTCTGGGCTCCTCCCTTCACTGCTCTACTCGCTGTCCACCAGGCCCCGCTGGCTGCTGTCCTGCCTCGGAGCCTGGTGGACAGTGGACTGAAACGTGCGCCACAGTAAGCCTCTCTTCCCTTAGTGGGTGTTAGGTGCTTTGTCCCAGCAGTGAGAACGTGACTAAGACGAAGGCTTTGTGTCTGTGCATCATCATTTACCCAGGTTCCCAACAGAAAACAGAGGCTCATCGCTGTCTCTCTCAGCTGGGCACTTGGCTGCCGCCCGGGACTCTGGCCTCGGCCTCTGCCCGTCTCCTCCCTCGGCTTCCTGCTTTCTCTGTGGGCAGCACAGCTCGCCCCTAAGACGCCTGACTAGATTTCAGCCCAGATTTTCTTAGCACTCTTTTTAGGTCTTTCTTACATTCCAGCGCAGATATTATTCCTGTCTGTAAGATTACATTTGTAATTACAATTTCCATATTTTGGCGTATGGAACTCAAATGTAAGTGAAGTCTGTTCGCTACCTTCCCTGCCTAAACTTAGTCCTGTCCGGCAGATTCTAGTCTGCTGGGTTGTGGATGTCTCAGGATTAATCATTCAACCACAATTAAGTATCTTCAACCTGGTAAGGACTTAATTAGGGGCTGGAGGCAGAATTAGGGCAGCAGCTGAGAGTCAGGCAGAGACAATGTATGAAAAATAAATGCATGGAGACGGTGAACTGCAAGCGCTTCAGGCGCATAGAAAGACTAAGGCTACAGCAGAACCTGCGTGGGCACGGCATTCCTCTTCTTTCTTACGGTGATCATACAGCTTTTCCAAACTGACGTGCTTTTGAAAGTTGGTAGTTGTGCCAAGATAACAGCAGTAAACCGGGGCTGCCTGGGGACAGCCAGGTGCCTGGTCATGCCCTGCACCCACACCCTGCCCCTGGGTTGCGCTGGGTTCTACCACGCTGCCCGACTGTGGTCGCACACTTTCCGAGGTTGTGTTCGACGGTACCATGGGCCTTGTTAATTGCAGGGCAGCAGAGCCAGTCTGGTTTGGTTCTTTTTTGTTGCTTGTTTGTTTCCATTTGGACCAAGAACACGAAGAGCGTGAGACGAATGTATTTGGACAATACGTGTGTTCTATAATTCAGAAGCACTGAGTTTACAAGTGTGCTAAGGCATACATTTTGGTCTGAGTGATTAAAAAGGAATATTTTATTCTAGTGATATCAGAATATAAACAGTGCAGCTGAAGCATTTTATATGATATGATCTGGGAAACAGTGAAACTCAAGAGTATTTTTTTTTTTTTGGGGGGGTACTGGGGTCGACCTCAGGACCTCGCGCGCCAGCAGGCGCCCGTGCCACTGAGCGATATCACCGGCCCTTTTTTTGTATGTGGGTTCCGAGAGTCGAACTCGGGCCCTCATGCTTGCCAGGCAGGCGCTTATGCCGCTGAGCCATCTCACCAGCCCAAGTATTTCTTGAAGAATCTAACTTTTTTTTTTGTCTTTTTGAGACAGGGCTTCACTATGCAGTTCAGGCTGTCCTTGAACTCACTTTGTTGTATCCTAGGCTGGCCTCAAACTTGAGGTGATCCTCCTGCCTCAGCCTCCCAAGTGCTGGGATTACAGGCATGCCCATGCCCTGTTTAGAATCTAAAATTTTTGAAATAAACACACAGAGCACTTTTCTGCTGAGTTTTTTTGAACACTTGTTTTCATTACTGAGGCTGCTGCTTATAAGTTAAAGGTCAGAAGCCACATGAGACAGTCCCTTACTCAGATCTACACAGACCTCGTCCATGAGGGCTTGCCCAGTGCTGGCCTGGCCTTCAGAAGGGGAATGACGAACGCGTGCATCCCTTTCGCCGACCCCACTCTGCATCCTGGATGGGGCCCTGAGGACACCTAGGTGGGAGTTAGTGGCCGCTTTCTTCCTGGGGCTCCAGACCCGAGGGGGCCACACGTAACACGCACAAAGTGTCCTAGGAGCTGGGAGGAGGAGAGCCGCGGGGGGCAGAACTGCTTGACACAGGGAGCTTTACTGACACGCAGGCTGCTTGGGTGGGTCTGAGTTTCTTCTACCCTGTTTTGTTTTGGGTTTTTTTTTGGTGATTTTTTAAAAAACTCACATCTACATAAGAAGATGGAAATAAATGAATAATAATGGCTAGCATTTATTAAACATTTTCTTAGTATTGGATACTATGCCAAATACCATACAGATAAAGTCTGTTTACTTCTCAGAGCTTTAAGGTTCACCTGCTGTTAGTGTAGGCCTTTACAGGAGGGAGGAAAGCGAGGCCTGCAGGGGCAAACGGCGGGGCAGGATCTGAACCCGCAGCATGACTCCAGGTCGGTCTGCAGACCATCTACGTGTTTGCCAGGCTTGGATACGGTCCATCAGCGGTCCAGGAAGCGATTTAAGTGATGCCTAGACATCGAATAACACCAGTTCACAAGGGAGAGAGTTACTCTCTTTGCACTTATCTTTTAATCCCACGTCATTTCCCTGACTCCCCTGAAACACTCCACCTTGGCTTTGCTCATCTGTCTGAGCCATTTCAGGCTCAGCGCCATGAACAGAAACATAATTTAAAAATGAGTGTTTTAAAAAAAGACCTCACCCTCTATTTATAACAAGCAATGTTGTGTTTCCATAGTTGGTTCTGACATAAAACTTTCTTTATATCACATTGGAGTAAAAAGTCTAAAAATCTTAACATTTAAATCTGTCTAGGATGCAGATGTGGCCAAGTTGTGACATCAGTGTGGGAATTCTTCATTTGGGGGAAATAATCCCTTAAAAGAGGAATGAAGGAGGAAAGAGAAATGCCAGGCAGCCCTCAGGGTAGGGCTTCAGCCTTCGCTCACCAAGGAGGCAGAAAGTTGTTCCGTTTGCTGCGTTTTCCTTTTCTTATGTTTGGGGAGTCGCGTGGCAGAATATCAAGTCAGTCGGATTAAACGATGCCCTGTCCAGACATGAACAGGTTTAACTTTATGGCCTTCTGTCTGCAGTGGCGAAGGAAATGGGAAGTGGTTACATTGTTTTCTCCAAACCTGAAAAGAACAATTTGTATGCGGAGGGCCTTCCTCTGGTATCTTAGTTCTTAGAAACAACTAAATTCACCCATTTATAAGTAAATTTTCATTATATTTCAAGTTATCAAAGTTTTGTTTGTTTTCCTGGCAGTGCCATAAGAATTGAAGAAATACCCATGTGAGTTTTCAAATGAGCAGTTATAGCTCACTAAATGGTAATTCTATTTTTTTTTTTTTAATGAAAAAGGAAGAGCATAATTAGATTTTGGTAAGATTGAGACTTCAGTGTCTCTTGATGTATTTGTCAGGACAGATTCACAAGTAGTTTGCGAGTGCTCGCGAACAAGTCAGGTTAGGGACACATTGATAGCACAGATAGATTGTCCTCATCACCACGTAGGCAGAACAGCCAGGAGAGGGCTCGGTGCGGTGAGCATGAGTGGCGTGATGTAATGAAGTTGTATTCCATTAAGCTCTTGGGTATGGGGAGCAAAATGTCATCACCTGGATGTGGCTGCATTTCTGCGATACAGCCTCATCTGTTCCGTCAGCTAGTTTTGCTCTGATCAATAAGCAGTTTTCTGTGGCCTTTCACTGCTGTCAGATGTCACTGAGTGATGTAAATGCACGTCAGAAACTAGAAACTTGACAGCTCACCCAGAGTGGGCGCGGAGGGGCGAGGAAAGTCCCTGCAGTGGATGTGGCTGACAGCTGACTTCTCCTTGGGGTAACTGACTGGATATCGTAGCAGCCGGCACTTTCCCGTGTAAACATGAATGAAAATGATCCTGTTATGTGTGAGAGACAGAACAGATGTTTTGAAATAATGGAAGGAAAAAAGCATGTGGCACAGTGATTGTGTAGGTTATTGGTATAAAACAGAACAAAAGTAGTTAATGTTAGTTTTCCACAAAGAATAATGAGGGCATCACCCACTGCCAAAACTATAATTAGGAAAGTTTGTTAGTCCAGAAAGAGATGTAGCCAAAATGTTATACAGTCAGAAAAGTAAGAAAAGGAAAGTACGTACTGATGTGGGAGGAATTCAGTGGGAAGGAGACCACATCTTTTTTGCTGTTCGCTGAACCGCAGCTAGGTCCGGCCCAGGGCATGTACTGAATGCTTGCTGAAGGGATGACTCCAGTACTTCTGGCGGTCCAGTAGCGATGACGAGGCCACCCTGCACCGTTGTCTTCCGCAAACTGCCACGCAGGGTCATGCTTTCCCCTCAGGAGGGCTGCAGCCGGGAGGCCGGAGTGGGCCGGAGCCCGTCCACAAGGCTGTGTATTCTCTGAATATGAACCGTCCTTCATTAGCAGCAGCAGGAGCTGCCATGAAGGAAGACGGGAAGTTGAAAATTTACCGGAGATAAAGTTTATTTTGAGAGTGGACAGTTTACTTTATTTACTAGAACAATCACGTAGGTAGTAATCTGTGATGGAAGTTGCTTTGGACTACGAGTCCTCCCCTGTGGCTTTCAGGGGTTCAGGTGCCCTTCGCCTCTGGTCCCAGCGTCTGGAGACCTCTGCCTTCCATGGTGACCACCTGGGCTACAATCCAGGCCGCTTCTCCGCTCACAAGCCATACGTCTCCTGTCTTTTATTCTTCCTTTTTTATTTTTAAATTCTTTCCCTGTTCATTTCAGGACCGAGATTCTAAGAATAGGGGCTCAGGCCTGTAATCCCAGCAGTCTGGGTGGTTGAAGCAGTAGCATTGTAAGTTCAGGCCCAGCCTGAGCAAACTAGCCATTTAGTAAGATCCTGTCTCAGAACAAAACAAAACAAAACATAAAACTTGCTGGCTGTGGTGGCACACGCCTATAATCTCAGCACTCAGGAGGCTGAGCCAGAAGGATCGCTGTAAGTTTGAGGCCAGAGTGTGCAGGGATTACAGGCGTGGGCCACTGCGCCCAGCTAACGAGCAGGTCCTTAAAAGGTCCTAGTAACCTCATTCCTAAAGTGCCAGCCGTCCACTTTCTTCTTAAACACTTGAAGGCCTGGCTTTCTAATTGTTATATTCACTTTTCTCGTTGATATCATGTAATTTCAGAACGCATTCGTGAGACTTTGGAAACACAAACAGTTGAAATGGAAGCACTCTGGAGAAGACTTCAGAGGGTGCAGCGTCTTCCTTTTCGTCTTCCATTGCTGTCCCCTCTCAGCAGTCAGCCACCACCATGCACTCAGCTCAAGCCAGCCAGAGCAGCCCGCGGCCTCCTCCCCTTGTGCCTCCCTCCCTGTCTGTAAACTGCAGCACGTCCTCTCTCTGTCTCTTTCCGAATCTGCTCACACTCCCTGCGTGTCGGTTGCCACTGCCCTGCCCTCTGCCCCTCCTCTCTCCTTGGCTCCCGGGCTCCCCTCCGGTCTGAGCTCTCCAGAACCCGTTATTCGGTTCACGCTGAACCCCATACTCAGTCAGTTCCCACTCCGGGTCCCTAAGAGGCTCTCTGTGCCGTGAGGTGGGTGCAGTCGCTCGCCTGGCGTAGAGGCCCGGGCTAGTCCGCGCACCCTCCAGCGACTTGAGACTTCTGTGAACTTCGCTGTCCTCTCCACCACCCTCAGCTGCAGCCTCTGCTGCGCAGAGACTCGGCCCAGAGAGGCCTTGCCTTTTCAAGCGCTCATTGTCTGTCTTTCCCCTCACAGCATTGGTGAAGCTACCCACTGCGCCCTTAGTTCATCGTGTTCCCAGCATCTAGCACATGTTTACGTAGAGAGCTGGTCGGTAAGTTTTTACTAAATGAGCAAATACAGCAACCAGAGCGGGAACAGAGAGTATGTGATTTATCCCGTGTGGCGTTGCCACTGAGTATCAGGATTAGGACAGAACCATGGCATTTTCCGCTCGATCCGGTTTCCGTCTCCTCATCAGTCCGGGCCTGCACACATGACTGTCCCTGCTGACGGCAGGAGGAAGGAATGCCTGACTCTGTCTCCAGCAGGGCCGGCTGCCTGTTCTCAGCCCTTCTGTGGCATTGGTTCCGTCCCACCGTGCACACCCTGTGCCTGCCTTCAGGTTCATCCTTGGGGTCTGCTTTGTTCTCACGGCTTCATAAGCCAGAACTTGACTGTTTCTCAGTTTTCTTTTGTTTTTTGTTTTCTGTTTTTGAGACCGGGTCTTCCGTGTAGCTCAGGATGGTTTTGAGCTCTCGAGCCTCCTGCCTCAGCCTCTCATGTGCAGCTCAGTTCTTTACCATGACTGTTTCAGTACTCTGTGGTTTTGTATTTTAGAACTTTGTATTCTGTGTCTTGTCAAAGGTTTTTTCTTTGAATAGTCAGTCTGGGGTCTTTATCTTTAATGTTTTGCCTCTGAATTCCGTGTCAGTTATTTGTTGCTGACACCCTGCCCTCCCTGGCTTTAAAGAAAGATGCTGTTTATGTAACAGTGCCAGGTCGTCTGCTTTCCCACAGTACGGCTCTGACTCGGGCCTGGGTCGGGGAGTGACCCTTCCTTCCAGAAGCTGCCTGGACACTGTCAGCCCAGCCTTATCTGTGGGTGGCTCAGGCGGTGGGCTCATTATGCTTGCATGGAACATTGTCATGATCGTTTTTCAGCTCTAGACTGCACAGAAAATTTACTACCTGGTCTTAATTCTGTTACTAGGATCTATAAAATGTCACCTTGGTTCCTCTCCTTACTGGCACCGAAAGTACTCAAAGGCTGTTCCTTCATGTAGCGTCGCCCCTGTTCTTCATATTCCTTTAGAGAAGAGCCCCGGGCCTGCTCTGACTTTTCCGTGGGGAAGGCGACCTTGGTGACAGTCCCCTTGCGTGTGGTGTCCAGAGCTGAGCACAGCAAACCTTTAGGAGCGGCTTAGTGTGGCCCTCGGATGTGGTTTTAACATCTTTGAGGGATTAAAGAAATGAGCATGTTCGTTTGCTTGTTTGATTCTGTTTCTCTTTCTTTCCTTGGCCTCACATTTGGCTTTCTGATATTTAAGGAGGATTTGAAGAAAACCATTGTGGCGTGGTCTTCAGTTTGCAGACGTATCTTCAAACTGGGGCAGTAGCGCTATGCTCCTCATAAACTTGTAGACTTTGGGTAAGGACCATGCCAAGAATCCGTTAGCACGGAATCTACAATAGCTGAGTAAACATAGACAGAGGTGCTGCTGCACTCCATGGTGATCAAGGCAGATGATAGGTGCTCTTCTGAATGGTGCTGACAAACCGAGAGACATCACTGAGGCAGCAAAGACTTTCCTGCTGAAAGAAAAGGTCGCTGCAAAGAGGCTCCTCTGGCCTTAGTGGTTGCATTTAAAGAAAGGCAGCCATGGCAGCTTCCTGGAGCACGGGCCGCTGACCTACTGGGAGCTTTCAGAAAGTCGTTTACTTTTTATATCCTCGTTTGATCTTCTCATCTGTAAAATGATGATAATAGATTGATCCTCGTGCCTCTCATGAGCTATTAAATATCACAATATCCAGATAAGGATGATTAAATGATGTTACATGACTGTAAAATGTTTCAGAGACATCTCAGATTGGGGACTGTATTAGTCAGCTCAGGCTAATGTTAAGTGAACATAGAATGAACACTGTCCTATTCGCCCAGAGCTAGAAGGCCAAATTCTAAACCAGGTGTGGTGGAGCATGCCTGTAATCTCAGCATTTGGGAGGCTGAGGCAGGAGAATTGCCATGAGTTCAAGGGTAGCCTGGACTACCAAGTGAGTTCAAGGCCAGCCTGGATTACATAGTGAGACCCTGTCTCAAAAAACCAGGAAGAAGAAAAAGCCAAATTCTATCATTTGACTGACAAAGAAGTTGCATCCTCCGTTTACATGTAAAGCTATTCCGTAGGACTAGGTAATTTGGTTTGTATCATTGGGATAGCATTTTCACATATTGCCTTATAATTGATTATAATTATATAATTGTAATTAATTGCCTTTTCTTTGCTAAATGTGAAGCCTCTTGAAACTGTGGATTGTGTCCAGTGAAAGCCTGTCAGGCATTAGGAATTTAATAAATATTTCATAGACTGTCAGTGCTGAGAGAGTACGTGGTGACCATCTACTATAATGTTCTCACGTTTACTGTTGGAAGGAAGATTTAAGTGGTTACCAAAGTCACAGAGTCCTGGAGAAAGAGCAGAATGTGGCCTTTCTGAAATGTAGTTTCCTGCTCCTTAAGACATACTGCACAGCCTATGAATAAAGTTTAAGTGAGGTTAAGACTTGTGATTTAAGAGGGGATGTTTTATATACTCCTTTAAACATGTCTCCCCATGTACAAATTCAAGGGTGTATGTGTCTAATCTGTGGAAAAATTTATTTTATACTCAGTGCAATTACAACTTTTTGCCACTTATTAAGACTTCAGAGATACAAACCAGTAGCTCAGTAATTGCTTTCTTGAATCTGCCTTTAATAATTACATTTAGTAAAGCTGTATCGAAAATTAGAAAGGCAGAGACTAATGGAAAACTAGATTTTTCACCAAATTAGAAAGCAGGACAATCCATATATTGACAACACTTCAAGTTGAAAGAGATCAGGAAAACTGTTTTGGACTGTTTGTGGAGAGAGGCAGACCTGGGCTGATGGGCAGTGGCACCCACGTTTTATGGAGGCAGAGAAACTCTAAGCGATTTCATGTAAATTGGCATGTTGGGAGGACAGCGTCCAGGTCTAATTTAGGTATAAGTCATTTGAATCTTTTAAAGCTTGGAATTTCTCCTCAGTACTAACAAAGAAGTTGAAAATGAAGAATTGTGTTAATGAAGTGGTAATATCTTTGAATAGGAAAAAGTACAAAGCTCATATCTTGCAAGCAGAACAAACCTGAGCAGCAGAATGGGCTTCGTTAGCTTTGCTTTTGTGGTCTTTGGTATAGTGTTTTATAGCCAGAGGAATGGATTATTATAATTTTACTGTATTTCAGAAAGCATACTAAAGAGATTCAAAGAGTAGTTTAACTCAGGGTTAAGTTGTTCTTGTTTTTGTTTTTTTTTTGAGACAGGGTCTCTCTGTGTAGTTCAGGGTGGCCTTGAACTCACTATGTAGCCCAGGCTGGCCTTGAACTCACAGCAATCCTCCTGCCTCAGCCTCCCAAGTGCTGGGATTATAGGCGTGCGCCACCATGTCTGGCTGTTTAACTATTAAGAAAGTAATTGATGCAATCAAGTAATCAGAAAAAAAAACCCAAAACACCGATACATCTTCACCTGTCCGTGAGAGTGTATTTTTGCACAGTAGCCAAGAGAAGCCAAGTGGCCCGCTGACGAGCCAGCATCCTTCCACATCAGACCCTGCCATACAGTTCGCATGCCTCCTGGCCGTGAACTATTCCTGGGTATGAAATAGCAAAACACCCTTAGAAGGATCTGATTTTATGTGTCATATTATCGTGACTGATCCCTAGCCAGATCTCTCCATCATGACCTGTGGGCCTCCATCCTTCCCAGGACTGGTACAAGTGCTTGCTTCTACCCTTTGGCAGTGGCATGTGTCCCTCTAAGTCCTGAGGAAATGTCCAGAAACTGGAGAGGTCAGGTAAGAAGTAGTGTGCAGGCTTCACTGCACATCTTTGTAGGCCGGGGAAGAAAAGGAGCAAGGATTTTGGAAAAGAAAAAGCAGCCAGTGGGATGCACAGGGAGCAGAGAGCAGACAGCAGGTGGTCACACTGTTTTTTGTTTTTTTTTTATGTGGGTACCGGGAGTCGAACTCAGGACCTCGCGCTTGCCAGCAGGCGCCTGTGCCGCTGAGTGATATCACTGGCCTCGGTCACACTGTTTATGAGAGCCACTGCCTGGCCACAGTAAACCGGGGCTTAGCTTCGGTGGAGCACTCTGACTTCACAACCGGAAGCCACACACGGGGTAAAGAAACAGGCGGGGTGGGCAGAACAGGGATACGGTCGTCCCACTTCGGGAACCAAATTTGCCCTTTGGTAAGAGCGACACTAAGAGTCAGACTGCTAACCACACAGAATCTGATCCTGAAGACAGCGATTTAAAGGGCTCCGCAAGCCTGTGTGGTTAGCTGCAGACGCGCTGGCAGACTTGGGAGGAAATTCTTGCGACACAGCAGGGTGCAGTGGTTATAGGGAAGGAGAGTTGCAAGATGTGGAAGGGGTCTCATCACACCTCGCGACAGATGATGAGAAAGCAGAGCTCAGAGCGACTTTTCTTTCTTCCTCGCACGTGAGTGTCAAATACGCAAAACTCAGGGTTTTGATTCTGTCTTTCCTTATTATACAGTGTTTTCACTCAAAACTTTAAAAAATGATCTAACCTATACATGTGTAAAGTAGAAAACTTGAAAGAAAAAACCTGAAAAGTTTTGCAAAGAAGGGAAAAAAATGTATAATCCTTCTAAGACAGACTTTTTGGCCTTTTTTCCTCCTAGCTTTATTTTGGTAAAGAATGGGGGTGCGCATGCGTGGGTGCATATAGTATTATATATATTTACTAGATGGAGCAAAACCGTACTTTTTCAGTAGTCTGCTGCTTGTTTTTTTTAATAGGTTAACAAGATTATCATTTCATGTTAATCTTTTCAGACACGATATGAATGGCTGGCTCATCATTTATTCTATTTTTTTTAATTGTACTTTTTTTTTTTTTTTTTTGGAAACAAGGTTTTGCTATGTAGTTTATCCTGACCTTCAACTCACTGTGTAGCCCAGGCTGACCTCACACTGTTGGTGGTCCTCCTGCCTCAGCCTCCCAGGTGCTGGGATAACAGGTGTGTGCCACTACTCTCGGCATCATTTATTAGTTCTTTATTAAAATATTCGGTTGCTTATAATATTTTTATAATTTTAAATGTACTTTTAATAATTTTTATAACTATAAATATACTTTTTCACTTTTTTCATTTTTAAAAATTTTATTGGTACATTTTAGATACACATAATGATAACGTTCATCATAGGGAATTTGTACCTATACATAATATGTCTTGCTCCTTTTCTTCCTCTTTCCCTCCCCTCCCTTCAATCCCTCTTCCCTTCCTTCTTTACAAAAGCTTTGTTTCCGTTTTTTCCTTTTTGTTTTGTCCCTTCTTTCCTTTCTCCCTCCCCCCTCCGTTGTTTCCCTTCTCATTTGAATGTTTTCTTCCCATTTCCCAATATCTGTTATACATTTTGGTCCTTATTTACACTTTCAGTTTCTCACACCAGAGAAACAATGCGGTATTTAAACATGTGTGTCCCATTTATTTCAATTAGTTTTTTGTTTTTTTGAGACAAGTTCTCATAGGGTAGCCCAGGCTGGCCTCGAATTCACAGCAGTCCTCCTGCCTCAGCCTCCCAAGTGCTGGGATTATAAGCATGCACCACCTGGCTACTTTTTCACTTTTAAAAGTCATATTTTAGTTTGGTTTGGTGCCATGGTGTTAAGTCATATCAGTACAATTTTTGTCTATGTATTAGTTGAGAAATAAGCATCCTTGCATGTTTTTATTTCTGTTTTTCATGTGTCTTTTGAAATTGATCTATTCTTAGGTGTAAACAAAAATGTGATGAAAGTTTAAATTTTAAAAATTATTACAGTAAAATACACGTTGACATTAGACCTCCTCAAAACACTCCCCCTCACTTCCAACATATTTATCCCATTGTTCTTGCCCCTTTCTGAAGCAGTCCTGGAAGTCCTTTTTTGCAAGTGTCTTTAGTTTTGCTGTCGTGACTGCCTCAGTGTCTTGAATCAGTTCACAATGTTAATGACAATTTCTGTCAAATAAAAATATCACAGTGGCCAGGCATAGTGGCACACGCCTGTAATCCCAGCACTCAGGAGGCTGAGGCAGGAGTATCACTGTGAGTGTGAGGCCAGCCTGGGCTACATAGTGAGACCCCATCTCAAAAAAAAAAAAAAAAACAAAACAGTGTGTCTTCACCCACCTTACTCACTGGACCTAGCACTGTGCCACTTCTGGCTCTTCCCCAAAGTCAAAATGACCAGGAAAGGTAAACATTTTGAGTTGATTGAGGACACGGAGGCAGCCAAGATAGCACAACTAAAGGCACGAAAAAGAACTTCTAGCACTGCTGCGGAAAGTGGCATGACGGTGGGTGAGTGTGTTGAGGTGAGGGAGGGTATTTTGAGAGGGATCAGTGGCAATGTGTCTTTTACTGTAATAAATTTTTAAAAATTTTAAACATTCACCATATTTTTAAATCACACTTCATATATCCCGTGAAAAGCTACAGGCTCAGACTGATACAGCTTTTCCTTCCTGCTGTCAACTGTATTTACATGCATGCACTCTACCCCTGAGGCTCAAACAGCTCACCTCTCCGGAAACGTTTTTACGTGTGCCTATGAATTCTAGTCTGAAAATTGCTGAGGAGTAGAATGCTCGGATACTTAGCAGGTGAAGGAACTGATCATGTTGGCAGGTATTTATTCATCTTGTGATTTTTGTGTAGGAAGGCACTCTGTGTTAAAGTCTCCTCTAATTCTGTGTGCACTGGCCCACGCGGAAGTGTTTGGCAGTGATTCAGTGTTGTGCTACCTCTGTGCAGCAGCACTGTGGACAGAAAGAAAAAATAATCACGCCCTGGCGACGGAAATGTTTCGACTGTGCATGTCTGATACTTAAACATATGGGTTAGGCTTGAAGCAAAGGTCTGCCCTCCGTGCACTTGGAGCAGGGGAAGAGTTCTCAGATGTTAGCTGCGTTAGATTTAGCACAGGCTCCTGGGAATGGCATGAATTAGAGCTTTGCATTTCAATATCTGTATAGACCACACTTGTCGTGTTACTAAGGGAAGGCAACCCATACAAACAAACAAAAAAAAAAACCCTTGCAAAATGATTATATTTTTGCAAGTCAACACCTTTTCTTAAATCCATTGTTCTTTCTTTAAAGCAGTTAGACAAATTAAGTGATTATGATATCTCATGTACCTACAAGAATCTATGTGGGGTAAAAAATCAATATGAGAAGCTCTTGGAATGGCCTCTCTCTCTCTTTAGCAGCTCCTTATATATGGGCTTAGAAGCGCTGGTTCTGTGTGAAGAGTGACAGTGATTCCTGCGGAGGCCAGGCCGCGCAGACTCCACTGCCTCTTGGAAAGTGTTTGACACTGATGCTGGTTATACAGCTCTGGAAAGGGTAGTAATTGGTTGCATACAAAAATTCAGCTGTAAATTTTTCACTAAATAAATTTAGTATTTAAAGCTTTGTAACAGTGCAGGTTCTTTAAAAAGTGCGTTAACTTCAATTTAAAACAAACCCTAAAGGCCATCCCTGGGTTCTGTGATACAGCTCCACGTTCTGCAACTGCGTCTGCTCAGCGCTGCCCTCTTGGAGCGTTCTGCTGAAAATTGCTACCTTCTAGCACTGCCAGTTTCTTTGACCTGGCTCCCTCTCTGCTCCTGCATACCAGTTAGTATACTTTCAGAAATATATTCATTGTTTGTTTTCTGTCTACTCTCTGGGATGTAAATTCCATGAGGACAGAGCGCTTTGTCACTTTAGTAATAAACCAGACACATCATGCAAGGACTAGCATGTTCTCAAAAAATATTTGGATAAAGGAATATGATAATCATTTTTGTAGGACAACAGTTTTCAAACCAAGCATATCCTGGGAATGTAAAAGACTTGGTAAATACTTTTTCTTGAGAATTAAAATTTCTGAGTTTTGAAGGAAGGCTGAGAATATGTGAAGAGCTTACTTCTTGTAAGAAAGCATTTTACAGTCATGAATGCACGCTTTCCAGTACCTATCCACTGAACAGAACCCCCCCCAACCCAGGGCCCTCTTCCTGGGAGGGGCCTCTGTTGCAGACGTTGCGCAGTGGCTTGCGTTCGTCCGTGGGTACAGAGTTTGCCCTTTTCACCTGCCTCTGTCCATCTTTCCGAGCTGAGCAGCAAAGCTCCAGCGCTGGCAGTCCTACTGCACACTGCTTGTTTGCAAGTAGCCTTCCTTTGAGGTTACAGCAAAGGTGGTGTATTAGCAGCAGTACTTTCTTGTCACTGAGATATAATGGCGACACCCACAATTAGAGGAAAGGTTTATATTGGCTCATGGTTTTCAGAGGATTCAGTCTATGGTTGGTTGGCTCCAGGACAAAAATGGCATAGCAGAGGAGGGGTGTTCCACCCAAGGCCAGGAAGCAGAGAGAGGAGGGAAGTGCCAAAGACAAAAATACAGTCTTCTGAACTGGGCCTGGTGGCACAGGCCTATAATCCTGGCATTCTGGGAGATTGAGGCAGGAGGATCACAAGTTTGAGGGCAGCCTGAGCAACTTAGTGTGGCCCTGTCTTAAATAGAAGACACAGAAGGTCTGGAGATGTAGCTCAGTGCAAAGCCCCTGGGCTCAATCCACAGTACTGGGAAAAACAAAACAAAACAACAACAGCAAAAAAAACCTTAAACTTTCTAATCATTGGTTTTAATACTGTTTTTCAGAAATAGCTTCACTGAGCTCCCTCTCCTAACAGAACATTCAGCTCTGAGCTCATCTGAGTGATGAGTACAGTGCCCCCATGGTTCAGTCGTCTCCCAGAAGCACCACCGCCGAGCACAGAAGGCCGGGAGGCGGCATTCTAGATCCAGACTGTAGCACACGGGGTGTGCAGCCCTGAGAGGACACAGGACAGTCTTGGGTGTCACCTCCCTGATGCCCGTCGAAAGGAGCCCAACTCATCAGGGATGAGACAGGTCATTTTTTTCTTTTAACCAAAAGAGACAGAAATCGTAAGCTTGGTAAATGAGAATGCTTACACAGTCAGTTTCCAAATTGTGCTTGATGCTATTATTATTGCTAATTTTACACTTACACTTCTGTTTTTGGTTAAAAATTATCCATTCACCCACACTTATACATGTGTGTTTTATATCTGTGGGTGTGTATGTGTGTGTCTACGTGTGTGTGTTGTGAAGAGAGACAGGGAGAAAAAACACCTTAAAGTTTCTGATCTGTGGAATTACATTGGTTTTAATATTACTTTTCAGAAATAGGCATAGCACATCAATACTGTGATGTATTAGAAAAATAAAGGCTATGAATAACTTCAGATTCCACTTAGATTTATCAGACATTTTGTCTTATTAACTTCATCACCAGCTTTAAGAAACTAGGTGTTTTAGCTGGTCATGGTGGCATGTATCTGTAATCCCAGCACTCGGGAGGCTGAGGCAGGAGGATCACTGTGACTTCGAGGCCAGCCTGGACTACATAGTGAGTTCAAGGCCAGCCTGAACTGCATAATGAGACCCAAAGTTAAAGGAAGAGAGGTTTATTTAGCTCAGTTTGTAGAGGTTTCAGTTCACACTTGACTGGTTCCAAGGCAGAGTGGCATGGCAGGGGGGCATCGTAGAGCAGGCAGGCAGAAGACAGCAAGCAGCAAGCCAGAAGCAACAAGTGATGAACGTAGCCCCTCATATTTTATCCAGGCTACCTGCTCTTAGGGCGATAGCACTCACACCGTTATTCCTAGCGTCACACCATGAATCAATCCCAGCATTGACTCTTTGATCCCAGCATCACACTCTACATCCAGCCACCTCCAAAAAGCCCCACCCATGACTGCATGAGACTTTGGGGAGACATCTATAGACACAGGCTGTAGCAGTGGCTGACTGCAGACTGGCGTGCTTTGTACGACATCATGTAGCTTTCTCCAAAATAGTATTAAATTAAGACCAATAGTTTCTTTTCAATAAAAGGTCTTTATATAAAAAGTTATTAGGCCCCTCCCATCACCTCTCTACCACTGCAGGAACCCAGGTAAACAACCCGGAGGAGAGCAGCCCCTCCCATTGCTACTGCCATGACTGAGGTGAACCGCTTGGGAAGGCCCAGAGACCAGCAGGAACACCAGTGACACAGTAGGGTCCCAGCTAGGGCACACAGGATGGACAGGCGGGACTAGTGGCATGAAAAGTCCAAAGTAACAATAACAATAGGAGCCAAAAGCTGACTGAGGCCTCCACATGACCCACAACCAGCTCGGGAAGAATCCAGGACTCGGTAACCGGCCCTTTTCTCTCATTTTTTTTTTCTCTTCCTTTTCTTTTTCTTATTATTCCTTTTTTTTTTTTTTTTTTTTTTTTTTTCCTCTCTTTTGTTCCTTTTTTCTCTCTTTTCTAAATAGCTGGGGAAAACTCCAGCCACAGAAAACTAATCCTGTCCCCCAAATCCAGAGGCCATGTTCAGATAATCCCTTGAATATTCCTTCATTCTTTTTTTTCTACCCCCTTCTCTAGTTTCCCAAACCTTGCACGATCATCCTTTGTCCTCCAGGCTTGCTTCTGCTTCCTTTCCAGTTGTCTTTGTTTCATACACTGTCCTCCCTAAATTTCCCCACCAAAGGGTAAAACCACTCTATCAAGGGGAAACACTTTGCATACAAACTCCTAATTTATATAGGTTCTGTTACATAGCTATAGACTCTGCTCCTATGGACTGAATTACAAAATCAGTAGTTATCAGTTTGTCAGTTTCCAAATTGTGCTTGATGCTATTATTATTGCTAATTTTACAACTTTAGCTAGGATGTCATATCTGTTGTAATCAGTTGTTCTCCCTTCTGTAACAATACTGGGAAGCTCTGGGGTAATAACCTCACCACAGCCCTACACCAAAGGACAGGGGACTGAGCCAAACAGATAGCAACATCCCACTCGTAATTCAATGGGAAAGTAGGATCTTGGGACCGACACAAACCAAGAATCTCCTACACACAGAAGACACCCCTGAAGAACACACTTTTCCTAGAGAGTCCTTGATACTAGTGATATAGCTACCTGCTACAAAAACTGACGAGGATCATCACAGAAAATAAAAAATGTTTTTGAAATAGAAAATGACAGGACGCAAAAGGAAAGTGCAATCTCAGACTTCCAGCCCACCCAGAACAAGTCCAGGAGACAGCGACATAGAAGAAACTGGAAGACACACACCTGACATTTCTGAAATGACAGCAACTGAAGTAAAGAAACAAATCCATGAGACTATAGAGGAAATCAGATCAGAAATAACTGCTCAGGTAAAAAAAGAAATGTCAACATTTATAAAGGAATTGCTCAGCAAATCTAGAGTAGAGATAGTTAAAAAAATAAATGATGATAGGAAGAGGATGGAAACAGTGAATGATCAATATAGGAAAGAAATAGAATGCATGAAATGGATTCAAACACATATCCAGGAAGTTAAAAATTCCATTGAAAGCTGGCAAAACCACTTGAACAAAACGGAAGACAGACTTTCAGACCTTGAAGACAGAATCCTGGCTAGCGAAAATGAAAGGAAAGATCTCTTCAAAATAACAAAAGATCAGGAAATAACAATTCAGCAGCTGCAAGATGACACAAAGAAAAATAATATAAGAATAATTGGTGTCAGTGAAAAAGCAGGAGTCAACACAAGTGACATAAAAATACTGTTTGCAGAAGTAATAGAAAATTTTCCAAGCATGGGAAAAGAATCCAACATACAGATAAGTGAGGCATATAGAACTCCCATTAGCTATCACCGAGATAAATCGGTTATACCCAGACATATAATAATCAAGATCCCAGAAATGCAGCACAAGAACAGAATATTAAAAGCTATTAGAGAAAAGAAACAGATCACCCTATAAAGGATAGCCCATCACAATCCTGGCAGACTTCTCAACACAAACCCTCAAGTCAAGAAGAGCTTGGAGTGAAGTATTTCAAGTCCTGAAAGAAAACAACTTCTGGGCCGGTGAGATGGCTCAGTAGCGTAAGCGCCTGCCTGGCAAGCGCGAGGGCCTGAGTTTGACTCCTGGAACCCACATACGAAAAAAAGGGCTGGTGATATCGCTCAGCGGCACGGGCGCCTGCTGGCATGCGAGGTCCTGAGGTCGACCCCCGGTACCCACAAAAAAAAAAAAAAAAAAGAAAACAACTTCCAACCCAGATTGATGTACCTTGCAAAACTGTCTTTCAAAATTAATGGAAAAATAAGATGGGCTGGTGAGATAGCTCAGTGGCATAAGTGCCTGCCTGGCAAGCGTGAGGTCCTGAGTTTGACTCCCGGTACCCACATACAAAGGAAAAAAGGGCCGGTGATATCGCTCAGTGGCACAAGCGCTTGCTGGCAAGTGCAAGGCCCTGAGTTCGACACCCGGTACCCACACACAAAAAAAAATTAATAATACTAACATACTTCCATTACAAAGAACAACTGAAGAAATTCATGACCACCAAGCCAATCCTACAAAGAGTACTGAAAGATATTCTAGACAGAGATAAAAATGACCACAATTCCAAGAACAACAACAGAAAGAAACCACCAAGCAGGGCAAGCAATTAAACAGAGGGGGAAAACAGGGAACCAACAGCAGGAAAATAACATGACAAAGACAAGCCAATAAATATCAATTATAACCATCAATGTAAATGGCCTCAATTCACCAATCAAAAGAAACAGACTGGCAGAATGGATCAAGAAACAAGATCCAACAATATGCTGTATATAAGAAACACATTTAACTCAAAAAGAAACTCATAGACTTAAAGTCAAAGGATGGAAAACAATACTCCATGCAACAGGAACCCAGAAAAAAGGAGTAGCTATTCTGTTTGTGGACAATGTGGACTTCAAACCAAGAATGATCAAAAGAGATAAAGAAGGTCACTACATGCTTGATAGGGGAAAATTTCAGGAGGAAGAGATAGCAGTCATAAATGTACATACACCAAATATGGGAGCACCCAACTATATAAGACAAATATTAATAGACATGAAGAACTAAATAAGCAGTGACACAATTGTAATGGGGGACCTTAATACCCCACTGTCACGAAGAGATAAATCAACTAGACAAAAAATCAGCCACGAAATAACAGAACTGAACCAGACCTGTGAACAAATGGACTTAGTAGATGTTTACAGAGTGTTCCAACCAACAACATCAGAATATACATTCTTCTCAGCTGCACACAGGATGTGTGCATATGCTAGCATATAGACCATGTACTAGCCCATAGAACATGCTTAAGTAAATGCTAAGGAATTGAAATTATCCCTTGCATATTATCTGATGGTAGTGCAATAAAATTGGAAATTAATGACAAAAGAAACCGCAAAAACTCCATAAACACATGGAAAGTAAATAACATCCTCCTGACAACCAATGGGTCACAGATGAAATTAAAGAAGAAATTAAACAATATCTACAATCATGCAAATACAACTTACCAGAACCTGTGGGATGCAATGAAAGCAGTCCTAAGAGGGAAATTTATAGCGGTGAATTCTCACATCAGGAAAACAGAATGAGCATAAATAAACAACCTAATGCTGCACCTCAAGGTTCTAGAAGAGCAAGCCAAGCCCAAAGCCCATATAAGGGAGGAAATTATAAAGATCAGAGCAGAAATTAACACAGTGTTGACTAAGAAAACAATACAAAGAATTAATGAATTGAAGAGTTGGTTCTTTGAAAGAATAAATAAAATTGATAAACCCTTAACCAACCTTACCAAAAAAAGGAAAGAAAAAACTGAAATTCATGCAATAAGGAATGAAAAGGGTGAAATCACTACCAATCCTGTGGAAATTCAGAAGATCATCAGTACCTACTTCAAAAAGCTTTACTTACATAGGATGGAAAACACAGAAAAAATAGATTCCTAGAAACATATGAATTACCAAAGCTGAATCAAGAAGATATAAAAATTCTGAATAACACAATATCAATTAATGAGATTGAAAATGTAATTAAAAAATTTCCCAACAGAGAAAAGCCCAGGTCCTGATTCATTTAGGTCTGAATTTTACAAGAAATTTAGAGAAGTTTTAATGCCAGTACTCCTCAGACTCTTTAATAAAATTGAAAGGGAAGCAGTTCTCCCTCATTCCTGGAGGCAAGTATTGCTCTGATACCAAAACCAGAGAAAGACCCAACCAAAAAAGAGTACTATATGCCAGTCTCCCTAATGAACATAGATGCAAAAATCCTCAGTAAGATACTGGCAAACAGAATGCAGCAAATAATCAAGAAGATTATACACCATGACCAAGTGGGATTCATCCCAGGAATGCAGGGATGGTTCAACATATGCAAATCAATAAACGTAATACACCATATCAACAGAGCCAAAGACAAAAATCACGCAGTCATCTCAATAGATACAGAAAAAGCTTTTGACAAAGTCCAACACTCATTCATAATAAAAACCCTACAGAAAATAGGAATAGGTTGTTTTATCTCAATCTGGTAAAAGCCATCTATGACAAAACAACAGCCAACATCATACTAAATGGACAAAAACTGAAAGCTTTCACTCTAAAATCAGCAACAAGACAAGGATGTCCACTATCACCACTCCTATTCAATATAGTTCCGGAAACATTAGCCAGAGCAATTAGACAAGAAAAAGAAATAAAAGGAATAAGGATAGGAAAGGAAGAAGTTAAATTATCCTTATTCACAGATGACATGATACTCTACATAGAAGACCCCAAAAACTCCACCAAAAGACTTCTAGAATTAATAACCAAATTCAGTAGCATAGGTGGATACAAAGTCAACACTCAAAAATCAATAGCATTCCTCTACACAAACAACAAATTCACCGAGAGAGAAATTAGGGAAATAACACCCTTCACAGTAGCATCCAAAAAAATGAAATACTTAGGAATGAATCTAACAAAGGAAGTAAAAGATCTATACATTGGAAATTACAGTACTCTGAAGAAAGAGATTGAAGAGGATATCAGAAAATGGAAAGATATCCCTTGCTCATGGATAGGAAGAGCCAACATTGTGAAAATGGCCATACTCCCAAAGCTGTTATACAGATTTAATGCAATCCTGATCAAAATACTGTTAGCATACCTCACAGATCTAGAGAAAACATTCCTAAAATTCATTTGGAAACAGAAGAGACCTAGAATAGCAAAGGCAATTCTGGGCAACAAAAACAAGGCAGGAGGCATCACAATCTCTGACTTGAAATTATACGACAAAGCTACTGTGATAAAATCAGCATGGTACTGGCAAAAAACTGACCTGAGGATCAGTGGAACAGATTAGAAGATGCAGACACAACTACAAACACACTCAGCCACCTTATCTTTGACAAAGGGGCCAAACATGTTCACTAGAAAAAAGACAGCCTTGGGCCAGTGAGATAGCTCAGCAGCATAAGCGCCTGCCTGGCAAGTGCGAGGTCCTGAGTTCGACTCCTGGTACCCACATACGGAAAAATGGTGATATCGCTCAGCAGCATGGGCACCTGCTGGCGCGCAAGGTCCTGAGGTCAACCCCTGGTACCCACAAAAAAAAAAAAAAAAAAAAAAAGACAGCCTCTTTAATAAATGGTGCTGGAAAAACTGGCTTTCCACATGCCAAAGACTAAAACTAGACCCATGTCTATCACCAGGCACTAAACTAAAGTCAAAATGGATCAAAGATCTAAATATTAAAACAGAAACACTTAATCTACTGGAAGAGAAAGTAGGTAGAAATCTTGAACACATAGGGGTAGGCAGAGACTTCATGAACAAAACTCAAACTGCACGGGAAGTACTTCAAAGGATCAACAGCTGGGATCTCATCTTAGTAAAAAGTCTTTGCACATCAAAAGAAATCACCAACAGAGTGAAAAGAAAACCCACAGAGTGGGGAAAAATTTTAGCCAACTGTCCCTCAGACAAAGGACTTCTATCTAGAACATATAAAGAACTGAAAAAAATCAGGCCCCCCAAATCCAAAAATGGGCATCTGAGATGAATACACACTTCTCAGATGAAGAAATACAAATGGCAAATAAATATACAAAAAAATGTTCAACATCATTGGTCATTCGAGAAAGGTAAATTAAAACAGCACTGAGATTCCATCTCACTCCAGAAAGAATAGCTATCATCAAGAAAGCAACCAATAACAAATTCTGGAGGGGCTGTGGGGAAAAAGGAACCCTTCTCCACTGTTGGTGGGAGTGCCAACTGGTGTAGCCACTGTGGAAATCAGAGTGGAGATTCCTCAAAAAACTAGGATTGGAGGTCCCATTCGACCCAGCTATTCCCCTTCTGGGTATTTTCCCAGAAGAATTAATAACATCGCACCATAGCGATATATGTGCACCCATGATTATAGCAGCACAATTTGTAATAGCTGAATCTTGGAAACAACCCAAATGCCCATCAACCGAGGAATGGATAAAAAAGATGTGGTATTTTTATATAATGGAGTACAACTCAGCTATAAAGAAGGATAAAACTCAAGGCTTTTATAGGTAAATGTATGCGACTTGAGACCATACTCATAAGTGAAATAAATCAAACTCGCATGTGTAAACATTGTATTGTCTCCCTAAGTGTGAGAAACTGAAAAGAGTAAATACGATCCAAAATGTACAATAGATATTGTGAAAGGGGAAGAAACTGCTCAAAAGGAAAGACCAACTGGGTTGGGGGAATGGAGAAAAGGAAGGGAAAAAAAAAAAAATATATATATATATAAGATAGCTAAGATAATTATACTACTAATTTCTTTTAGTTCATTGAGAAGAACAGCTTGTGCTTATGTTCGATCAATTTTTCATGCCTATATCTTGTAATCTGAGCAACTACTTCGAAGATAACAATACACAATACATTAACCGTTGTTAATTTCCTGTTTTCTTGTTTTGAAATTCTGTATCATTATTTTTATTGTTTTTTTTAATTAAACAAACAAACAAAAAACTATCCTCAGAGTTTTTAGGCCCTCATGAGCAGTATCCTTTTTTTTAATCAACTGCAGCCAACTTTCTATCAGAAACCTTCTTGTACCATACAGGCTGCTTCTATGATGTCCAACTTACTGTTTTTTACTTTCTAACAAAAATAATTAATTTCATACTTTTTACTATGAATGTGCTAAGATGTCCTCTTATTCTTCCCAGTTGTCCTCCTACTGTATTCATTTTTCTGTTACTGGAACAAAATGCCTGAGATAATCAGCTCATGAAGAGGAGAGGTTTATTCTGGCTCATGGGTTTTGTTGGCTTGTTTCTGTGCGCCGGGTCAAAGCCATGGTCTTGTGCACACCGGGCAGGCCTTCTGCTGAACCGCGTCCCCAGCTCCTTCTCACTTCTCATTTTGAGACAGTCTCACTGAGTTACCTAGGCTGGCCTGGGACTTTTGATCCTCCTGCCTCGGGCTTCCTGCAGCTGGGGTCACAGGCATGCGCCGCCTCCCCCGCCCAGCGCACAGTTTGGAGGTTTTGGTCTGTGCTCACGTGGACACATAGCTTTCAGCCTGCGGTGAAGCAGGATGTCATGGCAGGAGCCACGTCGCAGAGCACAGCTGTTCTCATGGTAGATGGGAAGCAAAGGGAGAGGAAGAGGAGGACGGGCCCCCTTTTCCCTTTGATGGCACACCCCCCGTGAGCAGAAGACCTCGCCGGGGCCCCTCCACTACTGCCCATCCTACCAAGCTGGGAGCTAAACCTTCAACACAGGGGCCTGTGGGGGACAAGTAAGATCAGAACTGAAGCACCAGCTGTCACTTACCAGCTCGCCGCCCCCCTTTCCTTATTTACTTCGTGGATTCAGCCCGCCTTGTTGTCAGGCGCTGTTTAAGGCAGTGGCAGTGTGTGATATTTAACAGGTCGTTCTTATAGAGCCTGGCCTCGGCTCTGAAAACCACCTGCTCAGGACCTCTGGGGGCTTTGTTTGACATGACGGAGACAACAGTGAGACAACAGTTTGACATCAGGGGACAACAGCGAGACGCCGTTTCCAGCATCGTGTAGGCAGATGCGGGTCATGGGTACTGACTCCCTCCCTGGTGCCGGGGAGGTACCACTGCACCGGGCCCTGTGCACCTCAGACTCCATGGGGTCCGGGGCTCGGTGGGCATCAGGAGAGGCAAGTGTGCTGCCCCTGCCCGCCCAGCTTGCTGCACCACGGTGGGGCCCTGGTGACGGGAGGAGAAGCACCCCGGTGGCCATGTTGAATAACGGACAGGAAGGTATTCCCCTTGGGGTCACCTTCTCTCTCCCCATCTAGGGCTCCCCCTGCCCCCACCAGCAAAGAAATGATCGTAACAACCATCAGATGTTAATAGTGTTATGAATAGGTAACTTTATCTGGGCTCTTCTGAAAGCCACTGTGAGAAATGATTCACTGGATAATCGCATTGAATCCTTGCTGCAAACCTATGTGGCAGGCACCATTGTAAGCTGTGTGTGGCAGGAGGACACCGCGGGCTGTGAGGGTCCAGTGACTTGCCCCATTGTCGTGTGTCAGCAGAGCTGGGAGGAGCAGCGGGAGACGCAAGAGCCAAACCCAGGCCATTTGATTCAAGAGCTAGAACTTAACCCCTGTGCCGTGCTGCAGATCTTGTGGGCAAAATAATATTAGCATTCTAATTTATACATTTTTGAGCTAAATAGGATTTTTTTCTAGGCTAGCCTTAAATTTTGCTATTCTTTATACTGACTTTATGGAAATTTTGTGCTGAATTCTAAGCCATCTAAGGATTTTGGGGACATCAACCATTGATTAATTGGGGAATGCCAGTATTTCCTTGAGTCCTGGAGTCAACATTTTAGGGAGAATGTTGACAAAGTGTATTTTATCCAGAAGGTGGTCAGTGGTGCAGTATCTGAAAACCAGGGCATCTGAAGGACAACTGTGGGAGCTAAGCAAGTTTAACTGGGAAAAAGAAGGCTTGTAAAGCAAAGCAACATTGTTGAAATGGTAAAACCATAAATCTAGTATGATCTAAAGACCCCTACATAAACTTCTAGGTGATCAAACTGAGTCTTCTGACATTAATTTACATTTATACTCTGGTGACTCCCAAATGAATGTCTCTGGCTAACACCAGCCCGTATCCCCCAGATTTATAAGTTTGAGTCCCGCTCAGTATGTCTGCTGGATAGCTAATGTGCATCTCAGAAATTACATGGCCAATATTGGGCTCCTGCTTGCCGCTACAGAGTGTTCCATGCACTCTTCCCAGTCTAGTGGTGACAGACCGGAAACCTCACCATGGCATTTGTCCTCTCTCCCCTCCCCCCCCAAACTGCTCATCAGCCCTGATCCTGTGTAGGTGGTTCTACTTCCCTTCGCTTCCGCCAGTTCTGCTCTAAACTCATCTTTAAGTATTTTCGCTCAGGATCACTCCAGGCACATAAACACTGCAAACATCTACTCTGCCCCCTCCCTAATTCCCAGCACCTGTGAGTATCACTGCCTTACCGGCAGAAGGGACTTCGTAGATGTGGTTAAAGTTAAGGACCTTGAGATAAGGAAGATTATCCTGGGTTTTCCGGGTAAACCCTGTGCAATATACGAGTCCTCAGAAGAGAAAGACAAAAGAAGCGCAGAGCAGCGTGACATGAGGAGTTCATCCTGGTGGTGGTGGCTTTCGAGGTGAACAGGGACTGAGTCAGGAATGAATAGAAAACTATGGAAGACTTCTGTTGCAGTAGGCCAGCAAGACCTTCTCTGAGCACCTGCCCAAAAGCCCTACATCCACCCATCTGTCCCTCTCTACCCCCCTTTGCCTGCTTACTCTTGCTCTGTGGCCCTTATCATCAGCCAGTGTGCGTTCACTGCTGTGACTGGCTTTGTCCCACCTCCCCACTGTCCCATTACGGTACATATGAGTGAGTTCTGCTAGCGACGTCCTTGTGTGTTCACTGTCAAGTCTCCAGGAAACAGAGCTGAGCCTGGTATATGGTAGGTGTGATGGCTGTGTCTAGATGTCCCTTCAAAATTCATGCAGTCATGGGTGGGACTTTTTCAGAGGGGTGGCTGGATCTAGAGTGTGTGACACTGGAATTGATTCATGGTGCAACGCTAGGATCAAGGGCGCTAGGATTAAGAGTATGACTGCTACACACCCTAAGGAGCCTGGATAAGATACAAGGGATAGAAAGAGCTGTGGTCGTCTCTTGTGGCTTTGCTACCTTCTACCTGCCATGAACTGTTTCTCCTCTGCGATGCCCCTCTGCCATGCCACCCTGCCTTGGAGCCAGCCGGCTATGGACTGAAATCTCTACAAACTGTGAGCTAAAGAAACCTTTTCAGTCTTAACTTTGGATGTTGAGTATTTTGTCTCAGCAACGAGAGAAAGGTAACTAAGACGTAGGGGATTGGTCCTGTTGAGGGCCTGAATGGAGTTAGCCGAGGAGGTGCCGTCCTGTTGGCTGGCTGTGTTACATTCCGCTTCTCTCACCCCTCTCCTGCTGCCTCAGGCCTTCGTGCGTTGTCTGCCTGCAGTCCTCGCCTCTCCTCGGGGCCTGCTTTACTGTACATCTGTTCTGAAGCGTCAGCTCTGAGGGGAGACCTTCTCCGACCCTAAAAACAAATCCTGCCTTTCTTATAAATTCACATGGGTTTTTGAAAAGAATCACTTGTATTAACTATAGCTTACATAGTTTTTATACTTCTTCATAGCATCCTTAACGGCAAACGCAGAGTCTTAGCCTTCATGGTACTTCTAGAATAGAAATTGTGAATGATTACGGCAGTCATCGGAGCCATTGTAAGGTGTGGGATTAGCTTCTGCTTCCACTGTTATTAATACGGAATATACCAAAGTGCCTGGAACACAGCTCATAAATATCTGTGGAAATACATAAATGAATTTCATAAGAAATTATAGTTGTATTAAAATGAATAATTATCATTTACTACTTTTATAACTTTAGAAGGCAGATATTTGATTAAATCTTTTCTTCTGATTAAAAGAATAATGTATACTCTAGTGAAAATTCTAGATTATAGAGAAAATTATAATTTGTAACCCTACCTCTCAAGCATGATTTTGACCTATTTCCTTTGTTATCTTTCTGTGCATATTTTTGTAGCCAACAACATAGTTGTGTAAGTACCATTTTATCCTGCTTTTTTAGTTAGTACTATATCACAGATATTTTCTCAGAACACCATTGCAGGCTCTTTTTGAATATTTTTTCCTAAAAAAATTTATTTAAAAAAATTGCAGCTTAGGGGCCGGTGAGATGGCTCAGCGGCATAAACACCTGCCTGGCAAGTGTGAGGGCCCGAGTTCGACTCCTGGTACCCACATACGAAAAAAGGGCCGGTGATATCGCTTGGTGGCACAGGCGCCTGCTGGTGCGCGAGGTCCTGAGGTCGACCCCCGGTACCCACAAAAAAAAATAATAATAATAATACACTTGGTCATGCTGAAAATTGGAGACCATGGCTATAATTTACACAATATGATTGTACCATTTAGATGCTCTTGTTTAAAGGGGAGGTATGGAAGACAGTGATGCCTGAAGTTCCAGAAGGCTCTGGAAGGAGGTGGAATTTCACTTGTACCCTGAAAGGAGCCGAGGATAGGCGTGAGCCCTGGGCCCACCCATGAACAGAAGCACTGAGGTGGGTGGGCCAGCAGGTGGTGCCCAGCGTGTAGAGAAGAAAGAGTTGTCTCTGGTTGAACAGGATTGGAGCAGGTTGGAGCAGACCCTGAGGGTTTGGAAGCAGTTAGAACAAGCAGTCTTTTTGCAAAAGCAATGGGTTTGTGAGGAGGTCCAGAGAAGTGCTAAGAAGTTTGTGAAAAGAAAGCATCCTCTTTTGTTCCTCTATATGGCAAACTATTTTGACCACAAACCCCTTTTTAAAGCCGTCTGTGAGAGAGGCTGTCCTAAGATATCCAGAAAACCATTTCCTGTTTCCTGCTGGAGACTTTGTCTTCCTTTTCATAATTAACCATAAGCATTCCTTCCATTTCAAATTAGCTTACAAAGCACCAAGACATTTATTATCCAACAAACTGGTTCAGTCGATGTTATTTTGTCATCCTTATTTTATTAATGAAGATACTATGACTCAAAGACAATTTAGACATTTGCCCAAGTTAGTAAGTGGAGATAAAATTTATCTATTTTCCTTTTTGAGACAGATTCTCACTATGTAGTCCAGGCTGGTCTTGAACTCTAAATCTTTCTGCTTCAGCTTTGCTGCCAGAATTACAGGTGTGCACCACCATGTGAGGCTGTTCATCAATTTTCATTCTTTCAAGGCAGGTTATAAAGGAGAATAATAATAATAAACTTCATATATATGACAGCTATCTTTTAGAATGTTTCATTGTTTAATATGTGATTTATTATCACCGCAACTCAGGTAAGGAAAGAACTCGCAGTATGTACTTTTCTGTTGTTATTTTTGTAAAGAGGCATAAAGGGATTTATTAGGCAGAATTTTAAAAGCATGTACTCAAAGAAATAGAGTGCAGGCCCTCAAGAGAGAGGTACACTGTATTCTGGAGCTGTAATATTTATGTGTTTTTGGCAGTAGAAAGCTGTGGATTTGTGAATCTGTAGAATGTTTGGGCTTGGTTTATAGGAGAAAAGCAGTGGTCCACCCACAGGTCGAAAGATAATGGCTCATTTTACAAGTGAAAGGCTCACCCATTTTACAGGAGAAAGGCCTAGGCCCAGTCCGTGTGTGTGTGTGTGTGTGTGTGTGTGTGTGTGTGTGTGTTTTAAGATGAGTGATCTAAGATGTTTTGCCTATAAATATTCTTTGAAACCTTTGAATCTGTTTCTCTATTTTAAGGTCAGGTTTCTGCCCTTTATCAACTAAGCTAATGTATGGACTTAAAGTATCTTTAAGGGATTTTGAGTGTGGCAGGCCTAGAAGAAAAGAAGCATAAGGAACTATAGACATGGACAACTTTAGGTAACTTTGATTGTGTCCTGAAGTTGCAGTCTCAAATATACCATTTTAAAGATGTGATTCTTCTTGTCTGCTTTATATTCATCTTTATTTCTCCTATCCTACCTCATTTCCCCCCTGAGAATCCATTATTCTTAAGGGATACAGAGGGGCCAAATGTTCATCTTATGACTGCTGGGGGGGGGTGACTCTCTCTATTCAGGGATCAAAACGGTCCCTGTGACTTATCTAAAGAAAACAAAGGAAGCTGGGCTTTTATTGTTTGATGAGCCATCATCCTTCCATAGTCTGGACAAGAGGACAAGAATGTTAGCAAGTCATTGACTTTTTTTTTTTTTAATTTTTTTTTTTTATTTTTTTATTTTTGTGGGTACCGGGGGGTCGACCTCAGGACCTCGCGCGCCAGCAGGCGCCCGTGCCGCTGAGCGATATCACCGGTCCCTTTTTTGTATGTGGGATCCAGGAGTCGAACTTGGGCCCTCGCGCTTGCCGGGCAGGCGCTTAAGCCGCTGAGCCATCTCACCGGCCCAAGTCACTGACTTTTAAACTTCATTTTATAACCATGTTAAACAAGCAAGGGCCAAAAGTTAAAAGTAGAATATTGGCTAATAGTAGCGCCAGAAAGTCGTAGATGTCACACACAGGTGGCTTTTGACGTCGCCTTTTATATTTAATGTTAGCCTTTATTTGTCCATCAGTGTTAACCATGTATATCAGTGGAGTTTACGAGGGTGCAGGCTCCTCCCTGTTTTGTCAGTAAGAAATCCAGCGTCCTCCTATTTTAATTACAACAGTGACCGAGGAATACACTAAATAAAAATATCTCCTGTTTTTGTGACCACTAGCCACTAACATTATTACTGTAGGGCTCAGAGCCTGTGGTGTGGCTTCTATTTTGCGAAAGGGGAGGCCTTCCGTGGTGACTGAGGCACAGTATGGGACAGCAGGAGGGGTGCGTAGAGCCAACAGTCACTCCCCGATTTGGGGTCCGTCATCTGAAGGCTCTGACGGGTGTTACTGACAAGGCGCAGTAGGTCAGGTGGTTGTAGGACCGGTAACCTGGGGCCCGTATGATTTGCCTTAGGTTTGGGCTTGGGTTGAGGGTCTAATGGAAACAGCAGTGGCTTTGGTGTGGGGATTCTGATGTGGGGCAGAGGGACCCAGATTTTTATGATTTTCAGGATAGTAAACGGGTCTGATCCCCTCCCATCTACCCAGACACTCATCCGGCGACCAGATGCCCATTCCTGATGGGTGGGGTCCTTAATGGCATACATTATGGGGTTACAGGCCCCCGTGAGCAATTTGGATCAGATGGGAGCAGAGTTATGGGGCTATTTGGGGACCCTCCATAGTCTATGGTGCAGTCCCACCTGGGGCAGAACCAGGCATTGGCATGGTACTTGCAGTAACCCTTTTGTTGGCACCATTCAGGGCAGACATATTTGTTGTAGGTTTGATACTCTCATTCCCATTTTATACCCCCACATCCTGTGACATAGGTATCCCAACCTGGGTTTTTGGTTTGAGTTGGGCATGCATCACTTTAGGCTGAAAGGGGTCCCCCTTGGTCCGGTTGAGAATCACTCTGGGGTTAGTGCCATAAAATTAACAGGAGGTAGGGGACCAGAAACCTAACTGGATAGCAAAACATGAATCAGTTAGGGCAGATGCTCCGGTGTATGATGTCCGTCCAACTTCACCCATGCATTGACCTGTCAGCCTCCGGAGTGACGAGAGCAGGGCTTTGTGTGCACTGTCTCCTCAGAGTGGTCTTCAGGGGTGTTGACTCGTCCAGGCAGGCTTTCCAGCAGTCGTCCAGGTGAACTCTCTTGACCCGCAAGTGATGGATCCACGGCTGGATCTCAGATGCCCTTATCACTGTGGGAGTGATCAAAACAATTACATAGGGGCCCCTCCAGACAGGTTGGAGGGGCTCCATTTTCCAGTCCTTAATCCAGACCACATCCCCAGGGCTATATGTATGGGCAGGTGTGTCTGTGGGTGTGGCAGGCCTCTCAGCTATATTCTCGTGTATCTGAGAAAAGGTCTTCCCTAACTGTGTAAGTTGTTTCTGCGGAGATATGTTACATAGCTGATGTAGGGCTCCCTGGAGACCCCAATTATGGGAGAGGGTCTGCCATACAAAACTTCAAAGGGTGTATATTCCGTGAGCCCTGGTGAGCTTCGAATCTTGAGGAGGGCCATGGGAAGCAAATCTACCCATGGTGCCTGAGTTTCTTGGTGATATTTAGTCAATATTGAGTTTAAAGTCCTGTTCATTCATTCAACTTTTTCAGAGCTTTGTGGCCTGTATGCTGTATGTAAGTTCCATCTGATTTTTAATTCTTTAGTCAGCTTCTGGGTTATCTCTGCCACAAATGCAGGCCCATTATCACTGCCTGTGGTTAGGGGCAGCCCATATATGGGGATAATTTCTCTTAGTAATACCTTACAGACCTCAGTGGCTTTCTCTGTTCTAGTGGGAAATGCCTCTGGCCACCCCGAATAGTTACAGACAAGCACCAGGAGATATAGCCTGTACATGGCTTGACCTCTGTAAAGTCTATTTGTAGGTCTTCAAAAGGGGAAAGTCCAGCATGTTGGATACTGGGTGGGGGTTTAGGCCCTGATGAGGGTTCAGTCCTCGCACAGATTTGACATCTCTGACTAACAGAGGCGCAGATCAAGGCTAACTTTGGAATATAATAGTAGTGACTTAGAAGCTGATTCATAGCAGTTTTTCCTCCTTGTGTGATGTTGTGATGGCATTTTACCCAAGCGTAGGCCAAATTCTGTGGAACTATCATTCAGTTGTCCAGTAAAAAGTCCAAGCACCGTGTGGGCCTATGTAGGCCCCTTCCTGTTGTGCCCATTTGATTTTTTTCTTGGAGTAGCAGAGGGGCCCACTGTGGAGACTGAGGACAGTTTTAGCGGGTGTTTCATGTTGGGCTTCCAGATTCTGTACTAAATCATTTGTCCCCCCAGGTGGAGCCCTCTGCTGCCAATTTGGCATTTTCATCTGCTTTGTGATTTCCAAGAGTGACAGTGTCTTTTACTTTTTGGTGCCCTTTACAATGGATAATGGTGACCTTCTTAGGTTTCCAGATTATAATCCGGAGTTGAGAAATCTCATCTTTGCTTTTAACTTGCCTTCCTTCTGCCATGAGAAGTCCATGTTCCTTGTACAGCATTCCGTGGACATGAACGGTGGCAAAAGCACACCTTGAGTCAGTGTATGTGCTTACTTTCTTCCGGGGGCCCAGTCTAATGGAGCCCGGTCTGTCCTATTTGTTGTCATCAAAGAGCTGGAGAAGAGGCTCAGGCTGGGGTGGCTCCAGACACTCACGTTTCTTTGTGTATCGCATTTGGAGGGGGCATTTATCTTTCAGTGTCCGAATTGTCTGCAGCGAGCATATTGGTCCGGTGCTAGGACATGAGGTTTGCCGCCATTTTTAGGCTGTGAGGCTTGTGGGGCCTCCTTGTATCAGTTACTGCGGTGGGATTGGCCTTGGTGAGATATTTCAGGAACAGGCTTTCCTAACACTGCAGCCAGGAGAACAGCTTTTTGCTGGCTCCTGTGATCTGCCTTATGCCGTTTTTCCTTCTTTTCTTCTCTCTTGGTTCATGAAAAGCTTTTCAGCCATCTGAAGTAACTGGGTGGCGTTCATGCCAGCAAATCCATCAACCTTTTGGATTTTTCTCCTGATGTCAGAGGCGGACTGGGCAATGGAGGCAGTGTTACCGTCTGTTGGTTTTGAGGCACCTGTGGGTCAAAGGGTGTGTAGACCCAGTAGGCTCCACAGAGTCTCTCATAAAATTTGTCTGGACTTTCATGGGGTTCTTGAATAACTTCTGTAATCTTAGACGTGTTTATTGGCTTTTTGCCTCCTTCTTTGAGCCCTGCAAGAAGAGCGATGCAGTATTGATCCAGGGCCTCACGGCCCTCTGTCACATTGCAGTCCCAGTTTGGATGCACTTGGGGGAAAGCTGTGTTCACCCAAGCGTCAGGATCAACCGCAGTGGGGGGGGGGTTTACTTTAATTAGCAGTAATCGCGCCTCGGATAAACCTCATTGGCTACGATACTGCCACTGCGCAAAGCTGGATTTTTTACTTTAACCAGGCTTGGGCCCCATCTAAAATGCGGCAGCATTCTTCAGTATTAAACAGGGTCGAAAGGCGCTGCTGACAGCCGTCCCATGTTAGCAGGGGATCTGGGAGATGGGTGTGAGGAGGTCAGTCATTGCTTGGGGCTTCCCTGAGTAGGATGGGTTGTGGTGCTTCCAGTTCAGGAGGTCAGTGGAACTAAATGGCTGATGGTACACGAAGGCTCTTCCGGGGTTACTTTTGGGGCCGTGTGAGGAGCCCCTTAGCCCCTCTGGTTTTTCCTCTCCCAGTTGTGTCATCTGCCAGGGTGGGCTGTAGTCTAGTGTAGGAGGAAAGTTCCCTCTTTCTTGACCCTCTCGATAACACAACACACACTGGCTGACTGCTGTCCTCTGGGGTCTCTCAGTCCCCCTCTCAGAACATAAGTGGCTCACTGCAGTTGTAGGGTCCTGTGAGAGGCATCCCATCATGCCCTGGGTCCTGGCTGACCTTGGAGGACAAGGGTTAAAATGTTGGCTGTCCTCTTGGCCACATTATCTTCCTCAACTTTGGTCTCTAGGCCTCAGTAGTTGAACACACAGAGGGTCAGTTACACCAGCTTTGAAGTGGGAACAGTAGGTGTGAATCCAAATTATAATCCCGTCTGGCTGTAGGGGACTTTGAAATATAAAGTACGACCAGAGAACAGCTACCTTTTCCCTTAGTCATGGTCAGCATTAGTCACGTTAAATTACAATAATTTTTGTTTTGTGTTTATAACTATAAACAGCCTAGTCAGAATTTTCCCCCAGGCGCTATCATTCAGTGCTTCTTGTACTTATGTAAATCTTAATAGTATTTTCTCTTACATGCCAAGCTACTCTGAGTACTTCTGTTGGTGTTGTTAGTTAGCACCGCGTTAAACCAAGAAGAGGCGGGAGGAGGAGCAGAGTTGCAGATGCTCCATGGGATCTTTGTCTGCTTTTCCTCCTTGCTACAAAACCAAGTTTAAGGCCATGTCTTTTTATTCTCTTAACTTATGTTTAGAAAAACACAGAGAGGGCCGGTGAGATGGCTCAGCGGCGTAAGCGCCTGCCTTGCAAGCGCGAGGGCCCGAGTTCAACTCCCGGATCCCACATATGAAAAAGGGGCCGGTGATATCGCTCAGCGGCACCGGCGCCTCCTGGCGCGCGAGGTCCTGAGGTCGACCCCCCGGTACCCACAAAAAAAAAAAAAAAAAAAAGAAAAACACAGAGAAAAATCAACTTTTTCGACCCTCCATTTTAAAATGGTCCCAATTTTGTAAAGTACAACCTGAAAGCGACCTTTTGAGAACAGACATTGAGTTACCTATACTCCTGTGCAGTCTGAGATCTCCTTTGAGTACTTTTGAAAAGAGAGAAAGACAAGGCAAGATCCTTTTAGCTTCTCCATCCGGGTCAAGCAAGTACCCCGCCCAGACTTTTCTCTCGCAGTCGGTGGGACCCCATCAGTAGCCCACTTCCACTCTCCCTGGGTCGTGCTCCACGCTCAGCCCACCCAGCTCTCCCAGTGTCGTGCTGAGGCCCGCCCCGCTTTTCTGTCACAGTCTAGGCATCCCTGCCAGTCAGGCAGAGATGTTTCCCAGGCTCAGGCAACACTGACCAGGCCTGTTGCCGTTATAACCAGGGAAAACAGGTATCTGTCCTTGGCCCTGGCATGTTGCTACTTCCAGGCATTAAGCTTTTGAAAATATTCAAAAACTTGTTTGGATCTTCCACAATGGATCAGAAAGGCAGAAATAAAGAAGTCATATACAGTAGCCGGGTTTTAGTCAAAAAGTCAACTTATGTAAAAAAAATAGCCAGGGAACGGGGATATAGTTCAGCTGCACAAGCGCCTGCCTGGCAAGCGCAAGGTCCTGAGTGATTTCCGGTACGAAAAAAAAAAAAAAAAAAAAAAAAAACCAGGAGCTGGCATGATGGTGCACACCTGTAATCCCAGCACTCAGGAGGCTGAGGCAGGAGGACTGCCAAGAGTTCGAGGCCAGCCTGGGCTACATAGTGAGTTCAAGGCCAGCCTCATCTACATAATGAGATCCTGTCTCAAAAAGACAAAACAAAACAAAACTAGCCTGGAGATACTACTTAGTAACTATAAAGCAGATACAGTTTTAGTTACAGAGATAAACTTCGGGTTAAAGTTATCATTAAAATGCTAAAACCAAACGAGGTGGAGGGGGAGCGGCTGACGCTGGAGAAGCGAGGCCCAGCGGGGTACGGTAAAAAGCTGCAGCGCTGGAGTAGCTGGCTCTAGGACCCCGGAAGGCCATGGCGCGTACGTTGTGGACCGCAACAGCTGGCCGCGATGGAGCCCTCCTTGCTGGGCGTGTAAGAGGAGTTTTGTCCTTCCCCTCCTTCGCACAGCGCGGAGCTGCTAGCTGGGGAGGAGCGGGCCAGGCCCAGCCCGAGTCGCGCTCCTCTTTCTTTCCTGGGTACTGCCGGCAGAGAGGAGGGACCGGCAGGACTGGACCTCTGTCCACCCAGTAGCTCGGACACGACTTACTCCCCTCTTTGTCCTTGGTCAGATCCACACACAGGTGGGACGCAGGGCGGACACCTCCTCTCCCTGCCGGGCAGAGTAGCGACCGCCCGGGAGCTCCTGTGCAACCCTCGCTCCCTGTCGTTCCCTGCTGATTAATATCCCAGAAGGTTGAAGGATTTGAATTCGTGATAAAGTCTCAGGGTAAGGACAAGAAGAGGTACGAGCTGTTAGGGAAGAGCGAGGAGGGAAAGAAAGCAGCAGGCTCCTTCTCGGCACAGGTCCCGAGGACAGCGTCAGCTGCCAGCCGTCGCCTCCACGGCCACCGAGTCTGCACGGCTTAGGGTCGTTCCCAGCCTTGCACAAAGGGAGCCGCGGCGTCAGGTGGACCGAGGTGATGCCCGCCAGTGTTTCGAGAGTCAGAGAGGTAAAGGAAGGAGAAAGAGGACCTCCTTTCGTCCAGAGTGTTCAGACCCAAGGTGTGCGCGAGGTGTCATTCCGAGGCTGGTCCTCACCGCCGCCTCTCAGGACTGCTGTTCCCACACTGGAGGCCAGAGGAAGCGGCCGCGACCCTGGACGGCCCTGTCCCCGCCCGAGTCTCTAGCGAGCGCGGTTAGTGCATCTGACCCGCACACTGGGTGTGAGACCCGAGGGGATGCAGCGAGCGTGTGGCTGGCGTCTGTGAGGCTTTCATATGTGAGCTCTCGTTCTCTGGGGCCGTCGGAGCCTCTAATTGCTGAAGAGGAAAAACGTGAAGGAGTTGGGCAGAGAGAGAGAGAGACAGACAGACAGACACGTGCAGGGAGAGAGCAGAGTAAACTATATACATATCAGAGGGTAATATGGGAAGGGTAGAGGAAGTGGGGAAAAAGAGAAAAAAAATAGAATGCCTGTGGCTGGACTTACAGAGTCGTAGCCCTGATGCCTCTTTACTTTCTGGAGCCGATTGGCCAAAGGAGATGTCACCAGATAGGGTTTGAGGAGGCCCCCAGACAAGACGGGGAACCTTAACTCACCCCACCCACGGGATGGGTTGCAGGTTCACTACTTCCATCGCAGAAAAATAATTTTCAGGGCACTTCAGTAAGAGACATAAAGAGATTTATTAGGCAGAATTTTAAAATTCACTCAAAGAAATAGTGTGTGGGCCCTCAAGAGAGAGGCCAGTATTCACATTTTATTGAATATCTAAGTCAACATTATATGACACTGAAACTAATGAAAATCTCTGTAGCCAATCAGGACGTGTGACCTGATGTATTTGAATGCGTTTTTCCTCTTACACTGAATTGATTGATTGGTTTTGGGTCATACTGATGCAGCTTAAAAGAAGAAAAAAAATGAAGACTTTCATAATCAAATAATTAATCAGTCAAGGAGCTGCAGCTAAAATTAGTACTAGGGTTTAGATTGAAAACTTGGAATTGTATAAATATCTGTAATTTTGTAATCCTACAAATATCAATAAACTAAAAATCTTTCCAGGAAGATTTAAAATATTTAATGGGTTATATTATTATTAGGACATCTGAAGTAATATATGTGTGTGGAAAAATTCTAGTAGTACATAAACACATAAGGGAGAATAAGATGTGAAGCTTCAAGAAACAGAAGTTAGGGGGGAAAAAAAGAAATTAGGGGAAACGCCGTTGCTTTAAAGCATCAGGACTGCATTCCTGTACCTATTTCTTGTCACCTGAATCTTCGAAAATCCGCATTCTCCCTCTTTTTTGAAAGAGGAGCTTACCTTATCCTGCCAATGTATGTCCCTTCATCTATACTCAGTTTCACTGTGCATATGACTTTAATTTCATCAAATTTTTTTTTTATATGCGGGTACCGGGAGTTGAACTCAGGGCCTCATGCTTGCCAGGCAGGCGCTTATGCGGCTGGGCTATATCACCAGCCCCCTCATGAATTTTTAAGAAAATTAAGAATCAATTTATTTTTTACATAACATTTCTTTCAACTTGATCCTCTTTCTGCACCCACCACCTTTGTGGCAGTGTTCGACTGTCAGTTATCTCAGGGGAGAAAATCAGCTCTCCAGGGACTTCCTTTCACCCCGCTCCTTCCTAGTTCATCTCCTGTCTCCTGCTTGTTATGCAATACGGACAGGGTTCTAAAATATTTACAATACATTTGGTAACAATAATTGTCTGCCACGCTATTTAGATCGATCATAGAAACTCAGCGTAATTGTTTCTTGCGGTTATATGCATACACTTATGTATTTTTCCTATTAACTTGTTAACTTACTGTTTTGGGGGTTAATTTTTTATTGGCATGTGTTCGTGTAAGTTGTGATTACGTTCATTGCTGGGGCTTGGTCCATGTATGTAACACATCTTCATTTTTTTCTTCCCCTTCTCCCCTTCGCCCTCCCTCCATCTCTAGATCCCTTCCCGTTTGCAGTATTGTCGTTGCATAGTCAAGCAGTGTGTTTGGAACAATTGCAAATGAAATGCTGCTTTGT
Source organism: Erethizon dorsatum (assembly GCA_028451465.1). Lineage (NCBI taxonomy): Eukaryota > Metazoa > Chordata > Mammalia > Rodentia > Erethizontidae > Erethizon > Erethizon dorsatum. The sequence goes on along the minus strand of CM051838.1, from coordinate 84,126,015 downwards.
AAATCACTGAATCTGCACTGCTCAGTGCAGACCGTTTGAGCACTCTGTCTAAGGGACACTCTTATTATTCTGTAGACTATACCAAGTCATAATGTATTTAGTAATGTGATTTATATTTGAAACTTTTACTTAAAATGGTATACAATTTTGTTTTTCTTAAAATTTTTAAACTTTGTTTTCTGTGCTCAGGACTGAGGGCTTGGCTTATGCCAGGCAAGTGCCCTACCATTGTACATCTCCAGAACAAAGCACCTTTTCTTTACTTGTTCTTTCTTTCTCTTTCTTGATAGAGAAAGGCAAATGCTTTGACACTATCACTAAAATCTCATACTTTGTAATTGGTATTAATCTATTTTCTCTCTGAAGCCATTCTTGGAGCTCTTTGGATTTTTTTGTTTGTTTGGTTTTTTTGTTTTGTTTTGTTTTTGAGACAGGGTCTCGCTCTATAATTCAGGCTGGCCTTGAACTCACTCTGTAGCCCAGGCTGACGTCAAACTCACAGCGATCCTTCTGTCTCAGCCTCCAGAGTGCTGGGATTATAGGTGTGCACCACTGTGCCCGGCAGAGCTCTCTGCATTCTTATTCTAATTTGAATTTTTTTTTTTTTTTGGTCTTTTTGAGACAGGGTTTAACTATGCAGTTTAGGTTGGCCTTGAACTTACTTTGTTGCCCAGGCTGGCCTCAAACTCACAGCAGTCCTACCTCAGCCTCCTGAGTGCTAATATTACAGGTGTGGGCCACCAAGCCTGGCTTCTAATTTGAATTTTTTAGGTTTCAAAGTTGTTATTTTAAGAACTTCCCCTCATTTTACTGTTAGGTTATGACTTCAATCTTGGCTTTTTTTTTTTTTTTCTTTTAGTATTGAAGATTGAATCTAGGACATCATACATAGTACATATGTACTCTACTACTGAGCTACATTCCCAGCCCTCTTGGCCTGTTTTTTGAATTCCTGTCTTTAGAAAAATCTTCAAAAGAAGACCCCTGAAAATGTACATGATAAATAAACTTTCTGTGAGCCAGGTGTGTTGGCGCATGCCTTTAATCTCAGCACTTGGGAAGCTGAGGCAGGAGGAGTGCCACAAGTTTGAGGCCAGCCTGGGCTACATAGTGAGTTCAAGGCCAGCCTGAATTACAGACCAAGACCCTGTCTCAGTAAACGAACAAACAAACTTTTGTGCTCCTGTATATCTGATAATAGCATTTTACCTTGTACAGGGTGGAAGATTTGGCAGGATAGGGTTTTGAGGTTAAAAATCACCATCAAACTTTGAAGGCATTTGAGGGTAAAATCTTAAACAATTTTTTCTGTAGATTTTGTCATGTCATGTGGAAGACAAAAAGTTTAGGGTCACCCTGATCTTTGTTTCTGCTTTTTTCCATCTATATATTGGCAATGCTTTATTTATTTTTGTAATTGAAAAAAATCCAGGGTAGGTGGATGTGGATGCCCTTGACTTATTTTTGCTCGGGATATATTATAAACCCTTTAGACCTTTTCAGCTTAAGAAACGTGGATTTCTTTTGTCTTTGGTTTTTGCTTTTACCCTGAATTTTTTGTTCTTTCATCAGGGGTTTTTCTCATTTTAGGTTGAATATTCATTCTTTATCTTCTGTCTTAATCTTCCTGATGGTGCTTTTTGGAGGGTTCTTTTTATTATCATGAATTTTCTTCTGAAAGAATTGTGTTGATAAACACACTGATGTTATCCATACTCGTACGGTTAATTTAACTCACACAGATATGCTGTTGTAACATTTCTTTAGGGAATGGTTTTCGTTGGTGGTGGCGTTTTGGTTTTTATTGAGCAGTGGTTTATTTGTACCAATACGTACGTATTTTTTTGTAGGCGCATTTTAAAATTTCTGAAACAGATTTTTTTAAGCATTTGAGAAAAAAACTGCTTCCCTACCACCCAAAATAATAGAATGAAAAAAGTAACATCTCTCACTTTATTCATATGGCATCTTAGAATAGGAACCATGATGTAAGACCAAGTATAGGAACAAATGAAATTTCACATTGGTTCTTTACGTGTAAATGGACTTAGTAATCAAATGTCATAATTATAATTAGAGGGTTTCTTACCTTTATCCCCACATAACAAGAATACAATATCTAGCTTTTTAAATAAAGAGTTACCTTTTATTAGTGGATAACAATCTTCTTTGTCTCATCGTTACTGCCTGTTCCTCCTCATGGAGAAGAATATGTTGGCCTCAAGCCTGAAGTGAATGTCCGATGCGTCTTGTTCTGACCAAATCTTAAATGTGTGTGTCAGGAAAGTCGTATTCCAAACAGATGTGTTGTCTCTCATGTATGTGTCAGATTCTCACTGTAACCGTACTTGACACTGAATTTAAAATGTTGTGTAAAATCCCAATCTGTAGGTGGCAGGTGCTTGAATAATTTATTAGACATTTTAAATCTGGGGAAGATAATAGGGAAAACTTCTTTTGGGGGGATTTGGTTAGACGTACATTTGGAAAGTACAAACTTCTGAAAGAGAGCGTATAACTTGGGATGTGGCTTAAGTCCTTCCTTAAGTTTTTTCCTAGATACGGTTCCTCGCTTAATTTTATTTTGTTTCTTAGATACGCTCCTGAAACCCACACTTTGAAATATTTTATCATTCACTTCCAGTATAATATCAGAAATGTTATCACAGTGGGGAAGAAAATAGTTCTGACATATAATAAAAGTCACAGGAATGGGAATCTTCCCTTTAAAGAGATGGCATTTGTTTTTCTTTCCAATTAGAGTTCCATTGACTACATAATGTTTCTAAAACAGTCAAAATTTGGTTAAATGAACGGAATAATTTGTGTTTCTAAGTGGAAGCCTCAGCACAGTTATTGGACAGCGTGCAGCTCCCCTTGCTTTGTGTACGAGGATTTTGGAATCCTGCAAAGGGTAGACGCCGTCTGTGGAGGGGGAGTTAACAGGTGGGCTGGGCCACCGTGCGTTTTTTTTGTGAGATAGTTGGTGTTGTAGTCAGGGTGTGCAAGGGGAAAGATTTAATACAGGATACGTAAGGTATGGGATTATTTTACAATATTCACCCAAAAAGTCAATTGCGGAAGAGTGCAGGAAATCTGACGCACTAGAGACCCAAAGAATCCAGCCGGGGGCCTGGATCCCACGACGATGTCCTGCACGAGTCCGGCTGGAGGCCTGGAGCCCACGGCAATGTCTCGTGCTAGTCTGTATCAAGGATCTGCCCTGGGAAGGTCCCAAGGTGAGTGGTGGAAGTTGGAAAATCTACGTCAGCCTGTGCCGGCAGGCTGAGGGATCTGCACTGAGCCAGGAAGCAATGCTCAAGGTAAGGACCAGGGCTCCCCGGAAGAGAACTGCAGCCATCCTCAGCGACGAGGACCCGAGCTCCTCCAGTGATAACAGCTGAGTTCATATCAGGAAAACCAGCGTGAAAAGTTCCTCCAGGAGGACCAATAGCACACCATCCTCCCCTCCAGTTCTCCTTTTACCGTCAGCAGCAATCCTCAGCAACCCACTCCCAGCACCACGCTCACTCGGTTCAGCCGGGTGTTACGAGCTGACCGTTAGTTCATCCACCACAGCTAGAATGGAACCTGAGGCCACCGTACCATGTACTTTGTCACAAACACCAAACTGTTCTCATTTTGCCTATCAGACTGGGCACAGTGTGAAGTAGGAAGTGTTGATCAGGGTGGGAAAGATATTCACATCCTGTTGATGACAGTGTAACTGAGGACATTTGTGGGGGGAATTTGGCAAAATGTTTGGTAATTTATTCTGTATAGTTATGGATGTGCATATGTATGTATGTGCCTACACGGGCACAAGGATGTCCTCTCTCTCTTTCCATACACTGTATATAACAAAAGGCTATAAGTAACTTAATGTCCACTTTAAAGTTCTAATTAAATAAATTATGGTAAAATAATATGTACAGGAATAGCAGGTACAATTATGTCAGACATAGTACTGTGTGGCCACTGAAGAATGAGGTACGTCAAAATATATCAATGAATACACATGTACAAGATGTACGAAGTGAAAATACAGAGTGATTCAACTGTAGGATGTGGCACCACGTGTGCAAGAAGACAAAATAACGCGTACATTCAGAGCGTGTGTGTGTTTGTACAGGCCATTCTGAAGGGTACGTGAGACCTCTTCAGTTTGAAGGACTTAGACAAGGCTCTCATGTAAGAGTCTTACACTTTTCAGTTTATACCCTTATGTACTTTGTCTTTTTTCCTGTAAGCATATACTGTTTTTTTGCAGTAAAAACTATGCAGTCTAAGATTTGGAACTATAATGTACAGAGATTGATGGTGTGGTGGGCACAGACACTCACAGGAAGAGGGACACAGAAATGGACAGTTGTGCGCTTTTTATTATCGACCGGTGTCCTCGTGGTGGCGGCTCCTCCCCTCCCCTCCCCCCACCTTCTTCTTATTTTCACCATTTATTTCCTTTTTAAAGTTTTCTTTTCAATTTTTATTTTTTATTAGCACATTTGCAGTAGTAATAAACATGACGACATTCCCCATGGAGATTGGTCCATGTACATAACACATCTCGATTCTTTTTTCATCCCCTTCCCCACCCTGTCCCCTCCCTCCATCTCTTGATCCCCTTCCCAACTGAGAAAGCTCTATCTCCCTACTTCCTGTTATCTCTCTTTATTTTGCACTTTATTTATATATTGGGTTTCTCCTATAAGAAAAACCATGGGATATTCAAACTTGTGTGTCTGATTCCTCAGGAGCATGGGGTGAAGTGATTGAGAGCAGCGAAGGCCACGCGTCACCTGCTCCCCGCGTCCTGCGTTCCTGCAAAGCCCCCTCCAGAGACCGAGCCTTAGAGGAGAAGGACAGGAAATGTGCTGTCCCCTTGAGACTATTTCAGTGTCTCCTACTTCTCAGTGATCTGTTTCCCCACGAATAGGAGGACCACATAAGGGCGTCTATTATGGTGCCCATCATATAGGGTTCTTGTGAGAATTAAGTGAGTTATTACTGTAAGTAAAGAGGTGGGAACAGTGCCTGCACATAATAAGTTCTGTAAAAATCGTTTCTAAAAATATAATTTCAGGGCTGGTGAGATGGCTCAGCGGCATAAGTGCCTGCCTGGCAAGCGCGAGGGCCTGAGTTCGACTCCCGGAACCCACATACGAAAAAAGGGCCGGTGATATCGCTCAGCGGCACAGGCGCCTGCTGGCGCACGAGGTCCTGAGGTCGACCCCCGTACCCACACACACACAAAGAATATATATATATGTAATTTCAGTATATGCACTGATTTTGATTTGTAGTAATATTAGAGAATTTGCTGTTAGAGTACTGTGTTCTTTTTCTATGTAATGTTTCTTTTTTCTCTCAGCCTGCATTTCAGATTTTCTCTTTCCAACTGGTTTTAACCAATTCGAGTATGATTTGCCTTGGATTTTTGTAGTTGTTTTCCAGGTTTCTCGTGTATAAGTCCATAGAGCTTGGGTCTGTAGGTTTGTAGTTTTCATCAAATTGGGATAAATTTTGGCCCTGATTTCTTCATATTTGTCTTTTTCCTGATCTTCATCCACCCCCTCCTTTGGGGATTGCAGTCTCACGTGTTTTAATATTGTTCCATACTTCATTGATACTATTTCTTTATGTACTTTCAATTTTTTTTCCTTTTTCTTTCTGTTTTATTTGGATTATTTCAGTTGCCAGGTCTTCCGTACTGATCTTTTTTTCTGATTGATATCTATAAATCTATATATCTATATCTGTATCTGTATCGATATCTACTTTTTTATCGCAGACATTGATGATTTCATCAGTGGGGTCCAGAGCCGCTGTGTTCCATGCCTCCCCTCCATACCTTAACGTGGGCAGCCCTTCTCCTGGGGTCTCAAATGTAAGGAATTCCCTCACAACAGCACTCTGATGCCTTTGTCTGCTTACTGACTTGTGTGTCCTTCCTGAGTCCATTTCAGTTGATCGTTTTCTTCTCATCGTGAGTCACATTTCTGAGCGGCTTCATTTTAACCGTGGCCCTGGGGGTCGGACTCGGGGTTGCACTCTGCTGGGCTGGTGCTCTCCTCCTGAGCTGCATCCCTGGCCCACCCTGACTCTTTCTGACTGGGCGTTAGACTGTGAATTTTATCTTATTGGGTGCTAGATATTTGGGGGGATGAGTTATTTTTATCTTCCTGAAAATATTAGCTGGTGTGCCCTTCTTCCTGGTGTTCGTGTCCAGGTCCTCCACCCCTTCCCGCTTCTATTTAATAAATAAGCAAATGAGTTCCAGATAATGCGTTGGGCTCCTTCCAGCATCCTTGATGTTACTGCCTTATGAGCTGGAGGACAGTAGGGATTTGCCAGGAGAGGAAGTGAGAGAAGGGTTTTTTACATTTCAGAGACAATAGATGTCAGAAAATTAGAATAATAAAAAAAAAATGTCTGGGATGATAATTCACAAAGATGGGATTTATTAAATTGACCTCATTTCTTGCTTCACTTTGCCATGGAAATCCTGGTTATCCAACTTGCTCTTCAAGATACTTTCCCAGAATTTAGAAAACCAAGTCCTAATAGTACTAAGTGGACTGTGTTTTTTCAGTGATAACATCATGAAGTGTTAAAGTTTATAATAAACTGTCCTTTGTGTCTGCTCATCCGCACCCCCCTGCCTCCACTATGTGAAAATAACAGAGCCCCCAGCGCGCTCGCCTAACGCGCGGCTCCGTGACCAGCTCCCCATCCTCAGACTCGTCCCTGTCCTGTAGATTCTGTGGCGAACGTGCCGGTTCAAGTGGCAGGGTTTGTGATGAAGTTTAAATAACTAGGCCCGGAACATGACCCATTTACTTCATGCAACTCAGCAGATAGAAACTACTTTTATTGCTACCCCATTGTCCTGGTTTAAATCAGGAAGCTGACACTGAAAAGGGGATCCACAGCTGATCAGCGAGGTGCCACGTTAAAGCTGCACTGCTTTCGTCTGCGTTTCTCAGGGTGTTTTCCTGATTGTACTCCTGGCAGGGTCTTTGAAGAATTTTCTTTGATGGATTAATAAGTAGAATTTTTGCCTAAAAAATAATAGAGGTATATGTGAGAGTTTGAAGCATATGCATATATTTTTTAGAAGAAAACATTTTCATTAATTCACCAAAGAAAAGTATTTCTTTAGGGAGATTTGTTGAAAAAATGAAATATACGAAGTATTGATTAAATTGGTAAAATTTCTCTATTTATTTAAAACCAGGTTACTTAAACTGAGTCATGCACTGAATGGTTTTGCTTCTGATTCAGAGAAGTATAAAAATGGAAACATTTTTTAATGTAGATTTTGTTTAATAACATAATTTCTAAAATCGTAATGTTTACATATAAGGCAGAAATACATTTCTGGGATCTATTTTCGTAGTGAAAGTATGCGACCTTGTATTTATGTTAAATTTGACTAGTTCTTTTAGGCTTAAAGTAAGCGTGTTTTTTTATACTCTTTAGTGTCATGTAACTTTACAGTTCAGTTTGTTTTTTCTAGAAGGGCAATTACAACATGAAATTAGTTTTACCAAATAATTGAACAATATTCTTTCATCGTGGTGTTTACAAACTCTCCCTTAGCAAAACAAGGGTCGGATACAAACTCTGGGACTAACCGAGCACCTGCTCTTTAGTTCCTGCTGAGCCCTCCTCCCTGCCTGACCTGCACCTTGTATCTGCAGGAGCGTTGCACAGCGTTTCTGATCCCTTGTCCCCAGTCTTCACCCAGTGACCCAAGAATCAAGGAAGTGTCACGTCAGGGCCTGCTAATTAGTGCACCCGGGAGCCTGTTCATCCGGCCTTCCAGCCTCCCGGAGGTCAGAGCCAGCTGTCACTCGCATCATGTAGGGAAAATGAGGCTTTACTACATTTTCCCTGTTTTGCAAATAGAAGAATAAGCCCAGCTGAGACTACAGATGGAATATGCAGGTTAGGGAGAAAGTAACCTAAAACACACTGCTCTGCGTGATTGTCTTACCTTCGGTGCCGTGCTGGCTGCACTGAAATACACAGTGAAACGCCGCACGCATTTTAGCGCTTCTAAGTGTCCCTTGATTTTAAACTTGCTGTTGGAAAACCCTGCACTTTGTTAGTGAGCGTTTGGTTCGATGTTCATTCATCAGCGCTGTTGGGTCAGGGTGTCCCGAGCCTCCTGGGTTGGGGGAAGTTCACTGCTGTAATTACGGGGATGAAATGTATCGTGGTCACAGACTTACACGTCAGACGATCGAGGGTCCTGAGCTAGTAGAATTAATCTCTTTAATTTTTTCCGTAGGTGTTTAAGATAGAAGTGCTAATGAATGGAAGAAAACATTTTGTTGAAAAAAGGTACAGCGAGTTTCATGCCTTGCACAAAAAGGTAACTTGGTTTTTGTTCTTTTTATCCTTTTCGTATATGGCAGATGGCAGAATATTAAGACTGCTTCTGTGGACCCAGTGTTTGCTGTGTATATATAGTTTCTCTTCTCATGACATAAATTTTCTTTAAAAGCAGACTGTTCAGTCACTTGAAGGAGTGCTGTCTGTAGTAGGTGGGCTCTCTGCTGTGACTGCGTACACACTCAGATCCGAGGCTGCAAGCTGGTCACAATGTGTTGCACTGGATGTTATATATGTTCGGGAGAATATGATCCAGGCCCTGTTTTATCCATGAAAAATACTTAATGTACTTTACAGGAAAAAAAGCAGATGATCGTTTTACAGGAGGAAATTTATTAAGCTCAGCTTATACTCTCATGGAGTAGATAGCACACAGTTACACATGTATTCAAGGAGCAGGGACCACGTGTAAAAGAGGCTTCTGGCTCGTAGCTTTCTTTTGATATTTCAGTTCTAGGAGACATTTCACCAAAGTATTAGATAAAAGAAGCAGAAACACAGAAATAATAACTGAGTTAAAGGGAGAAATGATCAGAAAATTGAGTACTTTATCATCTACCCAAATTTTTTTACAGTTTGTAAATTTTTAGTGAGATAAAAATTGTCTTAATAACTAGAAATACGTCGTGAAATTGCCCAGAAAATCAGTAGGTCTGATTCAGTGCAATTTTACTATTTTTTCTTTTATATATTTGAAATATGCATGGACATATTATACTCCCATATATACTCCCATACACATGAAAGATACATATGAAATGAATCCACACAATGCATGACATAACTCATTTTCCTCATTTTCTTTGGTAGGTAAGAAATCAGATGGTTCAATACTAAGAATGTGTGTGAAGTATATTAAGAAAATCTTTTCTCTTAATTTAATTAATGACCTCTTAAATTTTCTGAGAAATATTAGTGTATGAATAACCTGATAGTGTACTGGCTCTGTATTACAAGTTTAGTATTTTTATTTTTATTTATTTATTTATTTATTTTTTTGTGGGTACCAGGGGTCGACCTCAGGACCTCGCGCGCCAGCAGGCGCCCGTGCCGCTGAGCGATATCACCGGCCCCTTTTTCGTATGTGGGTTCCGGGAGTCGAACTCGGGCCCTCGCGCTTGCCAGGCAGGCGCTTATGCCGCTGAGCTATCTCACCGGCCCCAATAGTATTTTTAAAATTAAGTTTTCTTTCCTTATATAATCAGGAGAATAGAGCATTGAGCATGAACTTTACCAGGATTATTACAGACAGATGCATGAGCCTGTTTCCCTGCACTCCTCCGTCAGCAAGGCAAGAGACAATTCACACTGAACTCTCCCATATGATTCTTTTCAAGCCAGGGTTTACTTCCAAATGAAACAATACAGGTGAATACTGGTTTATGCAAATGTTGCCTGCAGACTTTACAAAAGCACGGACCTCAGGGGACTCAGAAAGAAACAGTGAAGTGGGTCTCACTTCCTTCCCGTGGAATTCTGTTGTGTGTGTTTGGGAGGGAGCAGGTTCGGAGAGGTTTCTGCTGGCTACCTGTGATTTGTGTCCCTGCAGGGCAGCCTGTCGCGTGCAGGGCCCTTCCTGCCCCCAGCCGGGCACCCAGCCCTCCACGACCTGACCCAGCCCAGCTGTCCTTCCGGGTCCTCAGCACGGCGGGTGACGGCCAGGTGGCCTGTCTTGAGCCGCCCAGTGCTTGGGGTCCTCACACACCCTCTTCTCCTCTCCAGAGTCCTCTCATGCTGCAGCAGAGGGGCGTGTCTCCCCAGTCATTCAGCACCGCCAGTTCTAAATGATCACAGTCGGAAAAACTCTGGGTTTTCCAGGACTTGCTCTTCTCTTAATTTCTGCAGTTCTGTTAATGAGTTGAGCAGTCTTATAATCATGTAATGGGGGCTTTCAGAGTTCGTAGAGTAAAACTTCTCACATTTTTCAGTTTTGCACAGTGTTAGCAGCTTTGTTAGAACATTTGAGACGCCCTTAAAGGAATCTAGAGATAAACTGCTCTGTGGAGCGGCTGGGAGGCCCCTTCGGATCTCCGCCTTCCAGAGGAGATCTCCCCTGCTGGAAGTCTCCTTTCCTTGCTCTGTTGTGACTGCATTAGAGCTGGCAAAAGTAACTAAAAAGGCAGTTGGATGTAGGCAACAGCAAGATGTAAAAATAAACATTACTTTGCAATCTTGACTGTAAAATTGTGTGCACAGAAGGATTGAGACGGGTGAAAAATCACACAGAGCACGGACGTCTTCGATTGCTGCTGTCCTGCTGGGAGCCTTTTTCTTTTATTACAGTTTTGTTACTTTCGATTTGTATTTGAATTTTGTGACAGGCTATGAATGTTATATGTTCATGTAAAATGTTTTCCCTTTAAATGTAGTTAAATCTGTTGTCACCTAGTTTTCCTGAAGTAGTGAGCTATTTCTGCAGTGTGCACAGTATTTTGTTACATTCTACATTCTAGTTCTCTTTTTTTTTTTTATATACATTCACATGTTTATTTGAGAGGATAGTATGTTTTTCTTAATACCTGAAACTTGCTTTAAAGCGAAAAGCGCAGTATTCATGTCATAAACTTATAGAGAATCTGACATGTTAAAAATATGTTTATTTTCATAATCTTTCTTTAAGTGTTGCTCTTTCCCATAGGGCATTTCAGAATGTAGAATATTCGCATAGGGATTATTTATAACGTATATTACTGGGCCCACATTAGAATTCTTTGGGGACTTTGGAACTCATTTTGAGAAACAGTAGAAACAGTATTCATGGTAAAATATTTTAAGATGGTATAAGCAGCCAATAACAATCTTATGAATATTTTTGAACAGATTTTTTTTTTTAATTTTATTTTAAAGAGAAGAAAAAACAAAACAAATCAAAAGAAGAACAAATTTTCAAAACAACATAATAGGAGGGTAACAATGGTTAATACATTGCGTATTACTATCTTTAAGTTAGTTATTCAGGACACCAGACATTAGCATTCAATTATGCAAACATTATTGGCACAAACCTTACTCTTCAATGAACTAAGTGAAAATCGTAGTGTATCTATCTTAACCATCTTATATATATATATATACAATTTTTTTTCCCTTTCCCTTCTTTCTTTTCCTTATTCCAGTCTCTCTTTCCTTTTGACCAGTTTCTTTTTGATTCACCATGTCTATTGTACATTTTGGATCTTATTTACTCTTTCAGTTTCTCATACTAGAGAGACAATACGATGCTTACACATGTGCTTCTGGTTTATTTCACTTATGAGTATTTTCTCGCATTCTAGTTCTCTTTTACTGATAGTGTTTAGCCAGTGTCCCCAAGTTGCCTCTAAAATTATATCTGACTACTAGCAAATGCTTTGCACCGTTAGGGTGATAAATGCACAGCTCCTCTCTGTGTACCACATGCACACAAAAATGCCCCCTCGCTGACTGTTATTGCTAATTTTGTTTATTTATTTATGTTTTTTTTAAAGACAACAAGTAAACATTCTCCTGTATTAACAAACTCAAGAATTACAGACTGTACAAATACCTTTTGGAGAAAAATATTACTCAGTATAAGATTAAGCCATGTAAAAGCTAAGTAAAAATAAAAGACTAAGGAATGGAATAGTCACAGTGAAATTGCAGTTTTACACTAGGGAGACAATACGATGTTTACAAATGTGCGTCCAGTTTATTTCACTTATGAGTATTTTCTCGAGTTGCATCCATTTACCTATAAAAGTTTCCAGTTTATCTTTCTTTATGGCTGAGTAGTACTCCTTTGTATAAAAAGACCACATCTTTTTTATCCATTCCTCGGTTGACGGGCATTTGGGTTGTTTCCACAATCTAGCTATTACAAATTGTGCTGCTATAAACATGGGTGCACATATATCGCTGTGGTATGATGTTTTTAATTCTTCTGGGAAGATACCCAGACACTGCTAATTTTGAGGTGGAAACTAAAAGTATCTCCTATTGGACATTGTGAAGAAAGTCCGTAATAATTATATTGACTAAACTTTTGTAATTAACAATATTACAATATTATTTACACTTTTCTTAGAATTTCTTTCCATCATGTGGAGACATTTAAAAACTATTTTTCTTTTTTTTTTTTTTTTTTAATTTTATTTTAAAGAGAAGAAAAAACAAAACAAATCAAAAGAAGAACAAATTTTCAAAACAACATAATAGGAGGGTAAGAATGGTTAATACATTGCGTATTACTATCTTTAAGTTAGTTATTCAGGACACCAGACATTAGCATTTAATTATCCAAACATTATTGGCACAAACCTTACTCTTCAATGAACTAAGTAAAAATCGTAGTGTATCTATCTTAACCATCTTATATATATATATATACAATTTTTTTTCCCTTTCCCTTCTTTCTTTTCCCTATTCCAGTCTCTCTTTCCTTTTGACCAGTTTCTTTTTGATTCACCATGTCTATTGTACATTTTGGATCTTATTTACTCTTTCAGTTTCTCATACTAGAGAGACAATACGATGCTTACACATGTGCTTCTGGTTTATTTCACTTATGAGTATTTTCTCGAGTTGCATCCATTTACCTATAAAAGTCTCCAGTTTATCCTTCTTAATGGCTGAATAGTACTCCATTGTATAAAAATACCACATCTTTCTTATCCATTCCTCAGTTGATGGGCATTTGGGTTGTTTCCAAGATCTGGCTATTACAAATTGTGCTGCTATAAACATGGGTGCACATATATCGCTGTGGTATGATGTTTTTAATTCTTCTGGGAAGATGCCCAGAAGGGGAATAGCTGGGTCAAATGGGACCTCCAACCCTAGCTTTTTGAGGAATCTCCACACTGACTTCCACAGTGGCTGTACCAGTCGACACTCCCACCAACAGTGGAGAAGGGTTCCTTTTTCCCCACAGCCCCTCCAGCATTTGTTACTAGTTGATTTCTTTATAGTAGCCATTCTTTCTGGGGTGAGATGGTATCTCAGTGTTGTTTTAATTTGCATCTCTCGAATGACTAGTGATGTTGCACATTTTTTTGTATATTTATTTGCCATTAGTATTTCTTCATCTGAGAAATGTGTATTCATCTCAGATGCCCATTTTTGGAGTGGGTCTTTAAATTTGGGAGGTCTGATTTTTTTGAGTTCTTTATATGTTCTCGATAGTAATCCTTTGTCTGAGGAACAGCTGGCAAACATTTTTTCCCACATTGTGGGTTGTCTCTTCACTCTGTTGGTGGTTTCTCTTGCTGTGCAAAAGCTTTTTAATAAGATGAGATCCCAGTTATTGATTCTTTGGGATAGTTCCCATGCGGTTGAGTTTTTATTCATGAAGTCTTTGCCTACACCAATGTCTCCAAGGGTTTTACCTATCCTACCTTCCAGCAGATTTAATGTTTCTGTTTTAATATTTAGATCTCTGATCCATTTTGAATTTAGTTTAGTGCATGGTGAAAGATATGGGTCTAGTTTTAATCTTCGGCATGTGTAGAGCCAGTTTTTCCAGCACCATTTATTAAAGAGGCTATCTTTCTTCCAGCGAATGTGTTTGGCACCTTTGTCAAAGATAAGGTGGCTTAGTATGTCTGGGGTTGTTTCAGCATCTTCTAATCTGTTCCATTGATCTTCAGGTCTGTTTTTTTGCCAGTACCACACTGTTTTTATCACAGTAGCTTTATAGTATAATTTCAAGTCGGGGATTGTGATGCCCCCTGCCTTGCCTTTGTTGCCCAGAATTGCCTTTGCTATTCTAGGTCTCTTCTGATTCCAAATGAATTTTAGGCTTGTTTTCTCTAATTCTGTGAGATATGCTGTTGGAATTTTGATTGGAATTGCATTAAATCTGTATAACAATTTTGGAAGTATGGCCATTTTCACTATATTGGTTCTTCCTATCCAGGAGCAAGGGATATCTTTCCATTTTCTGATATCCTCTTCAATCTCCTTTTTCAGAGTACTGTAGTTTTCAGTATAGAGGTCTTTTACATCCTTCGTGAGGTTGATTCCTAGGTATTTCATTTTTTTGGATGTTATTGTGAAAGGTATTGTTTCCCTAATTTCTCTTTCAGTAAGTTTGTTATTTGTGTACAGGAAGGCTATTGACTTTTGAGTATTGACTTTGTATCCAGCTACACTACTGAATTTGCTTATCAAATCTAGCAGTTTTTTAGTGGAGTTTTTGGGGTCTTCTGTGTAGAGTATCATGTCATCTGCAAATAATGATAATTTAACTTCTTCCTTTCCAATCATTATTCCTTTTATTTCTTTCTCTTGTCTAATCGCTCTGGCTAAAGTTTCCAGAACTATGTTGAATAAGAGTGGGGACAGTGGACATCCTTGTCTTGTTCCTGATTTTAGAGGGAAGGCTTTCAGTTTTTGGCCATTTAGTATGATATTGGCTGTTGGTTTGTCATAGATAGCTTTTACCAGATTGAGATAAAGACCCTCTATTCCAATTTTCTGTAGGGTTTTTATCATGAAAAGGTGCTGGACTTTGTCAAAAGCTTTTTCTGCATCTATTGAGATGATCATGTGATTTTTGTCTTTGGTTCTGTTAATATGCTGTATTACATTTATTGATTTACGTATGTTGAACCATCCCTGCATCCCTGGGATGAATCCAACTTGGTCATGGTGTATAATCTTCTTGATGATTTGTTGGATTCTGTTTGCCAGTATCTTATTAAGGATTTTTGCATCTATGTTCATTAGGGAGATTGGCCTGTAGTTCTCTTTCTTAGTTGGGTCCTTCTCTGGTTTTGGTATCAGGGTAATGCTTGCTTCCAGGAATGAATTTGGGAGTATTGCTTCCCTTTCAATTTCATTAAAAAGTTTGAGAAGTAGGGGCGTTAGGTCTTCTCTAAATTTCTTGTAGAATTCGGCAGTGAATCCATCAGGGCCTGGACTTTTCTTCGTTGGGAGGTTTTTAATTACATCTTCAATTTCATTGGTTGATATTGGTTTATTTAGGATTTTTAAATCTTCTTGATTTAGCTTTGGTAATTCATACGAATCTAGGAATCTGTCCATTTCTTCTGCATTTTCCATCTTAGTAGAATATAAATTTTCAAAATAGGTATAGATGATCTTCTGGATTTCTGCAGGGTCCGTCGTGATATCACCCTTTTCATTTTCAATTGCATGGATTTGAGTCTTTTCTTTTCTTTTTTTAATAAGGTTGGATTAGGGTTTGTCAATCTTATTTATTCTTTCAAAGAACCAACTTTTTGCTTCATTGATTCTTTGTATTGTTTTTTTATTCTCCAATACGTTAATTTCTGCTCTGATCTTTATAATTTCCTCCCTTGTACGGGCTTTTGGCTTAACCTGCTCTTCTTTTTCTAGAAGCTCGAGGTTCACCCTTAAGTTGTTTATTTGCGCTTGCTCTATTTTCCTGATATAAGTATTTAATGCTATAAATTTCCCTCTTAGGACTGCTTTCATTGTATCCCATAAGTTCCGGTATGTTGTACTGTCATTATCATTCAGTTGTAGAAAGTGACTAATTTCTTCTTTAATTTCATCTGTGACCCATTGGTTGTTCAGGAGGATGCTGTTTAATTTCCATGTGTTTAGGGAGTTTTTGTGGGATCTTTTGCCATTGATTTCCAATTTCATTGCACTATGGTCTGATAATATGCATGGGATAATTTCAATTCCTTTGCATTTATTTAAGCAGGTTTTATGAGCTAGTATGTGGTCTATTTTGGAGAACGTCCCATGTGCAGCTGAGAAGAATGTGTATTCTGATGTTGTGGGGTGGAACACTCTGTAGACATCTACTAAGTCCATTTGTTCAAAAGTTTGGTTCAGTTCTACTATTTCATTATTGATTTTCTGTCCAGTTGATCTATCTTTTTGTGACAGTGGAGTATTGAGATCTCCCAATATAATTGTATTAGTGCTTATTTGATTTTTCATGTCCTTTAGTACTTGTTTTATATAGCTGGGTGCATTGGTATTTGACGCATATATATTTATGATCGTTATCTCTTCCTCTTGGATTGTTCCCTTTACCAGGATGTAATGACCGTCTTTATCTCTCTGAATCCTTCTTGGCTTGAAGTTCACTTTGTCTGCAAAAAGAATAGCTACCCCTGCTTTTTTCTGGGTTCCTGTGGCATGGAGTATTGTTTTCCATCCTTTGACTTTCAGTCTATGAATTTCTTTCTGAATTAAATGTGTTTCTTGTATACAGCATATTGTTGGATCTTGCTTCTTGATCCATTTCGCCAGTCTGTGCCTTTTGATTGGTGAATTGAGACCGTTAACATTGATGGTTAAAACTGATATGTATTGACTTGTCATGATATTTTCCTGTTGTTGGTTCCCACTCTTTGTTTTTCCGCTTTCCGGCTATTTAATTATTTGCCCTGCCTGGTGGATTCCTTCTGTTGGGGTTCCTATCTCTTTCTAGAATGTCCTTCAGAACGTTTTGGAGTGCTGGTTTGGTGGTCATAAATTTTCTCAGATGTTCTTTGTCATGAAAGTATTTTATTTCTCCATCAATTTTGAAAGATAGTTTTGCAGGGTACATCAATCTGGGCTGAAAATTATTTTCCTTTAGAGCTTGCAATACATCATTCCAAGCTCTTCTTGAATTGAGGGTTTGTGCTGAAAAGTCAGCTGTGATTCTGATGGGTTTTCCTTCATAGGTGATTTGTCTCTTCTCCCTAACAGCTTTTAAGATTTTGCCCTTCTGTTGAATTTCTGGGATCTTGACTATAATATGTCTGGCTGAAGTGTTTTTTTGATCATGTCTAGTTGGTGTTCTGAAAGCTTCACTTATAGAGGTGTCAAATTCCTTTTCTCTTCCAGGAAAGTTCTCCCTGATTATGTCTTTGAACAAGGTTTTAATGTCGTTGATGTTATCTCCTGCTTTTTCATTTATTCCAATTATTCTTAAGTTGTTTATCTTTGAGTCATCTAGCAGCTGTTGAATTGATTTTTCATGGTCCCTTGCTATTTTTAAGAATTTTTCCATTTCATGATCACTAATTGCAAGCCTATCTTCTATATCTGAGATCCTGTCCTCGCATTGGCTTATTCTGCTACAAATACTTTCAATGGAATTTTTTATCTCTTGGATATCTGCTTGAATCTGCCTTATGGATTCCATTTCTTTCCTATGCTGAGCATTCATGGTTTCTATAGTTTTCTTAAGTTCATCTATTTTTTTGTCTGTATCAGCTATAGTGTCCTTAAGCATGGTCTTCGTTGTAGACATTATCTCTGCAGTTATCTGTGAGATTATTTCTGTTTTAATTTTTTCCAGAACCTCATTCAGTTGCTTTGTTGTTACCACTTCAGATAGGCCAGGTGGGTGGCTTTCGGATTGTCCCACCTCGTTGCTCCCTAGGTTTGCCTTTGGTGAATTGGATGTGTGGGGTTGCATCTTGTTTAAGTGTCGTCTCATTTTTTCTTTCTTTAATTCCTGGGGTGATGTTTGCAAATTACCTATAGTAGGTTACTTTATTGCTAGTGTTTAAGATCTTTAGAAGATGACTACTTCTCTGCAGTATCTTCCAAGTGGAGCTTGCTTTTATGTTTTAAGCTTTCTGCCAGATCCTACCTCTTCAATTCGTTGGGTATGCGAAGTTGCTACCTGTTTGGCCCAGTCCTTGATTCTTTGGTACTGTGCCACTGTATTTTCTGTGTCCCTTAGTCAATCTCAATCATGAAATATCAGGAAGGAAAGATGTTTAGAACAATTATTTCACATTTGGCTATAATGTTAACTAAAGCATCAAACACAGCCTAGAAAATGACAGACTGAGCTAACCAGTTATTTACCACTTTTAGCTGTATAGAGTTGCGGTTATATAACAAAATCTAAAACACACCAGAAAAATTATATGCAGTATACAAGTCCTATGTATGTCAATTTTTCCCTGAGGAGTTTAAATTTAAAATGAGTTAAGGAGGAAATAGAGTATTGGGAGAAGAGGAAGGAATTAGATGTAAGGTTAGAGGACCAAGAGGGATCCCACTAAAATTGGGACACTAGTGCAGAGAACAGGTGGTAAAAAGAGAAGGAAGGGATAAAAGGAAGAACAGATCACGACCACAATCACAAAGAAGTTAGAGGCGCTGTTTACACTCATATAAAAAACCAGAGAGAATAATGAAGGAAAGAGCAAATACACATACAGAAACAATAACGAAGATAAAAGCAATAAAACAGACAGATCAAAAATAAAACCCCACCAAAAAACAAAACTAAACAAAACAAAAACAAAAAAAACCTTCGCCAGAACAAAAAACAAATCAGTGAGAAGAAAAAAAATAATAAAAAAAATAAAAATAAGAAAAAAAAAATAAAATAAAATAAAAAGAATCAGTTCCAGGTGTTGACTCTGTTGTAGGCAAGTACCTGTTCTGTGCAGGTCCGTCCCAGTAAGCCAGGAGCGCCCTCTGGCGGGCGGTGAGCAGAGGCACGTACTTTCAGGTAGAGACCAGTCTAGCTCGCCTCGGCTCTCAGCGCCCTTTCACGATCCCTGGGCCTGAGAGGCTCAGCGCGCTGTCTGAGCGCGGATTCCCTGCACTGGTTGCCGCCGCTCTGGTTTTTCGCCACGCCCCCCACAATGGCGCCGGGCCAGTCGCTCTCTGGCGCGGGACAGGTGTGGCTGTGAGTCCAGTCTCGTTCGCCTGTGGACCTCAGCACACTTTCGTGGGCTCAATTGAGAGGCCCTGTGCTGCCCTGTGCGGAGCACAAGTTCCCAGAGCAGTTTCCGAGCCGCTCTGAGTTTCGCCACACCCCCCACAATGGCGCCCGGCCAGTCGCTCTCTGGCGCGGGACAGGTGTGGCTGAGAGTCCAGTCTCGTTCACCTGCTGACCTCAGCACACTTTCGTGGGCTCAATTGAGAGGCCCTGTGCTGCCCTGTCCGGAGCACAAGTTCCCAGAGCAGTTTCCGAGCCGCTCTGGGTTTCGCCACACCCCCCACAATGGCGCCCGGCCGGTCGCTCTCTGGCGCGGGGCAGCTGTGGCTGAGAGACACTCACCGCGGGTCAGCGCCGTTCTCCGCCGCTCCCCTGCCCCGCCGCTGTCTCAGGATCCTCCGTGGGGGCTCCCTGGGCGCCCGCTGCCACCGTGTGTCCGTAGAATTGAGCCTCCGCCGGCGCTCCAACTCCGGGGATATTAGAAGGTGCGCGCGCACGGTCTGCTCCTTCTTTCCGTCTTCTTTGTTGGAAGTCACCCGTCACTGGTGCCGGGGGTCCCAGATTGCGCTTCAGAACTTCTCTGGGTTTCGGGGAGGCATCTCCCCCCCCCCTGCGCTTTCCGGGTCGCTATATTCTCGTGTTCCAATGGTAACTTTTAGAGAGAGTTTCGTTACCTGCTTCTTACTCATCCGCCATCTTGAGAAGCCACTAAAAACTATTTTTCTATATAAAATTATTTTCTTGCCCTCAGGTTGCCTCTAGATTACATAGCTAAATCTTAGCCAGGGATAGTGGTGCATGTCTGTAATCCCAATGCTCTGGGAGGCTGAGGCAGGAGAATCTCAAGTTGAGACTCAGTCCGGGCAACTTAATTAGACCCTCTCTCAAAATAAAAAAGGGCTATGGATGTAGTTGAGTGCAGAGGCCCTATATTCAATCCCTAGTTGGGGGGTTGGGAGGATGCTAAATCATATAGAAGGTTGAGGGCAGGGGAAATAACCCATTGTTACCTGTTCATCCTAATGCCATTTGTACTATTTCAATCCAATTGCTATTTTCCTTTCAGTTATCTTATTGGATTTCTAAAATAAATCCTGCTGTGCTCACCATGTCCCCATATGGTGGCCTCTAAGGTATAGGAGGTGTGCATAGGCTGTGGAAGCAGAAAACTCCCAAGCCTGTTTGCCTGCTCCTAGCTCGGCGTTCTTGGAATGGACCTCAGTTCCTCATTTGTGACGTGAGAGTAGAGTGCCAGCTTACTGGGATTGTTTTGTGAGCTAAGAAGACTGAGTCACCACGCGGTGCGCTCTCGGCAGTCAGTGTCTGTGTATCTACCTTTATCTATGTTTCTCTATATTCAAGACTGTCCTTAAACTAGACGATGAACAAGAGGCTTCTTCTGTCAAGCACATGGGCCTTTTTATATTTCCCGACAGATGTTACCAAATTACTTTCTCTCTCTTTTTCGACTTAATTTTTTAAAAAAATTTTGAGACGGGGTCTTGCTGTGTAGTTCAGTCGCCTTGAACTCACTGTGTAGTCCATTCTGGCCTCCAACTTAGAGCCATCCTCCTGCCTCAGCCTCTCAAGTGCTGGGATTGTAGGTATGCGCCACCATTTCTGGCTTCAAATTACTTTACAAAACGGTTGTAGCGGATTTATAGTGCACCCAGCAAGTGTAGAAGTATAAGGCTCATAGCATCTCATCAATTCTGAATATTACCCCTCTAGAAATTGTATTTATTTAGCAAGCGTTTATGTTGCCTTTTGTTGTTTTGATTGGTATTTCTTAAGTTTGTTTAATGTTTGTAGTCCTTATTTGAATTGTCAGTTTTTATGTGCTTTCTCATTTGTCTACTGGGGTCAAAGTATTTTGCTTATTAATTTGTGTGGCCTATGAATAAAATATGAGTCATTTGCTGGAAGTATTTTTCATCGAAGTTCTTTTAGGTTTTGAGTATGGTAGTTATTTTAATTCACAAGAATTTTATATTTTCATGCGGCCAGGTTTTATTGAAGATTTTTTCTTTTAGAGCTACGATGAACTTTTCTTTATTTTCTTTAATGTTTTTCTAGATGAGTATTTTTCGGAGTGTGAACTTAGGTTCACCGGGGTGCAGGTCTGGGCCCCGCCCCGGACGCACTGCGTGGAGCGGAGGAGCCCAAGCTGCGCGCCGCCAGCCCCACAGCGCCGCCCTGCGGTCGGTCGGAGTGCGAGGGTTTCCGCGCGGTCCTCTCCCCCCTCCCGCCACTCGGGCAGGGCCGCAGGCCTAGCACGGTGCGGTGGGTCAGAGCTTGCCTGAGGCCGTCCCCGCCTCCCCCTGTCACCGAGCCGCACTCGTCCTGCCGTCCGCTTCAGGGCTGTGACTCGGTACTGGCGCTGCGGTACCCATTTCCATCTCCGTCCTCGGGGCTGCAGACCCCGCAGACCTTGACCCGCAGAGCCGGTACGGTGCCCTTCAGCCTGGCGTGAGCTTCCTAGTGCTGCTCCAACAAATCGCCAAGAACCTAGCGGCTCAAAACAACACACACACTGCCTTGCTCTTAGGTCTGTCCGGGTGCTGCATGGCCTCGTTTAGTGCGGGGTCAGGGAGTCGGTTTCCTCGCCTTTCCCGTGGCCCTCGTCCCCGCGGTCTCCGGCTTTCGTACTTCTGCTCCCCCTTGCGGTAGCACTGGACCCACCCCGTAATCCGGAAGGCTGACCCCCTTCGAGAGCCTTCATGTAAATCGCGTCTGCAAAGCCCCTCTTCCCATAGAAGGGAATAGGTTTATAGACTCCAGGAGTTAGAGGTTCTTGGGTACCTTTGAGGGCACCGTTGTTCCTCTCTGACCCTTTACTGGCTGGCCGTATTTCTAACTGCTCCTAGAAAACTTAGTGTCAGCCAAGCCAGTCCACCTTGTTCTGCATGCAAGAATGTGCTGTGAAAACCACACCTTCCCCGTCTTTGCCAGACTCGGTTCTTCTCCTCTGTGTTCTGATCTGTTCAGACTAAATCCAGACATTCAAATTTCTCCTCCCTTTGTTCTCTAATCTCTTTGTTCTTGAAACTGCTGTTCCATGTTTATTAATAGAGATGTCTACTTAAACATCAAAACATCTAAGATGTAATTAAAACATAGTTACTCCTAAAATTTTTGTCCAATTAGAGGTAAGTTTTGTTTTGTTTTTTGTGGGTACCGGGGGTCGACCTCAGGACCTCGCGCGCCAGCAGGTGCCCGCGCCACTGAGCGTTATCACCGGCCCTTTCTTCGTATGTGGGTTCCGGGAGTCGAACTCAGGACCTCGCACTTGCTAGGCAGGCGCTTATGCCGCTGAGCCATCTCACCGGCCCTAGAGGTAAATTTTTAAAAGGGGCACCTTTTAAAAGGTCTTATCTTCTGCATCTTCCACACTGTTTGAGTGCTGGGTGCATACTAGGCTTTAAGTTATCACAGCAGATGGGCTCTCTGGAGCGTGGTGCAGGCTCTAGTGTGGCATGCTCACGGTGGGTTTGACCCAGGTCCCGTTGGTGCTGGTTCCTGTGTGATCCACTCTGCTGGTCCCAGCTGGGAGGAGCACCACTGCTGCACTGACGCAAAGCAAGGACCCGTCCTAACCTTTGTCATGGCTGCCCTCTCTATAGCTGGGGCACATGCTGTCGTGACAGGTGAGCTTTTACGCCTGTAGATGCCTTCTCCTGTGCCCCAGGTGCCCGTGTCCATGCCCTGCACGGCCAGGTAATCTACCATCGTTAACATCGGTGCTCGAAGGGGACTTTGCCTCACAGGCCCAGATCTTGTGCACGGGGAGGAAAACCTTCCCTGCATTGCAAACTGCTAAGCATATTTGATTTTTCATGCCTTCCCAGCTGTTTTCTGTCAGTTCCAGCCCACCCTTTTACTCAGAAAGCATTTAGAGGAATACAGTGCTGGTTCACTGTAAAATTAACTGCCTTCATTTTTGTTATTGCCTACTCTGGGTTTGAGTCAAATATTCCATTCTCTTCTGTTTAGTTTAATGAGGTCCACATTGCAGAAGAACCGGAAAGCTGTCATGCGGGATCAAACCAAGAGTACCCACATCCCGTGCACTAAAAGGTCCCGGAGAGAATAGGGGTGACAGCATGGGGGAAAGATTGGAATTTTGCCCCTGAACATCCCAGCCTCCCTAATTTTAAAATTTTTCTTTTTATTCATGTATCTGGGAGAAGTATTTCTGTGGAAAATGGTAGATTTTCTAACCAATTCAAATGCGGGCAGGTCTGCATGTAGTAAGTTCTGTGTAATTCTAGCAGGGTGAAAGGGAAAAGGGAGCGTTTACTCAAGGAAAGGGGAATTGTGTCTGTGGCATCACGGAATCTGGTCCTTATCTGCGTGGATCAGAAAGGCCTTTTGCCTGGACGCGGCGAGGCCAGGACAGTTAATCATCGCATGAAGTGGCAGAGGAGTATTTATCTTGTGAGCAGCTGAGCCCTCCTGGACGCATATTGTCTCAGGTTTGTCTCTCATCTAGAGCAGTTCATTACTCACCTACGTATGTGTCAAAGATCCAGAGCTATGATGACCGGCTTCCTCAACACGCCTCACGTGAACAAAAAGGAAGCATGTTTCCAGTGCTTTAACTTCAAGATTTAAAGGGGGGAAAAAGGAGAAGAGACAGATAATGGAGTTGATTTTCTATTCTGAAATATAAGACACAGGGTTGAGTAGTTTTAAGGAAGATTCTTCATTTACCTTTACATTTACTAAGCTTGTTACCGCAGAATAGTTTAGAGTTCTGGCCTTGTTCTCGTGAGGAACCTTAGATGGTACAGAGGCGTTTATTCCCTCGCAGGTCGTCATACACGCCTCCTCCTCCTTGCTCTTGCATCGCCAGCTCCCCCTCAGTCCCGGGTCAGCCTTATCAGTGTGAGAAGTGCTGAGTTGTTCCCGTGTAGCGGAGCGGAGCCCGCCTGCGGCCACAGGCTCCTGTATCGTGTTCGGCTGCACTCCTTCCCTTGGACGACTGGGGAGGGGAAGCCCCTGCATCGCCTGCGCCCCCGGAGTGATGGATTTCATTGGCATTGGATGCAGTCTGGGGGTCCCCTCCTTATACACCTGCCTGCAGGACTTGCTTTTCACCCCCCACACTCGTCGCCTCGCCCCTCACAGTTGGATGTCTCTGCCCTGGCCCTCATTAGCTTGCCGTTTGGCAGAATAATCGCCACACGCTCGTGAGCTTAAAATAGCACGAATGTATTATCTGACGTCTGCATGGGTCAGTCCTGGCATGGTTTCCGGGTTCTCTGCTCACATCCTCGCCTGGCCGAGCTGTGAGTTCACTGAGGCTCAGGGCTCCCCCGGTGCGCGCAGGCGGACCCCCAGGTCTGTGTCTCGCGGTTGCGGGCCACAGCCGCCCGCCCTTCGCTTACTGTCAGCGAGGGGCCACCGCAAGGCCCTGTCACCTGTCCTCGCGGTGCGGTGATTACCTCAAGGCTGGCGAGCCGTCTGCCAGGACCGGGCAGTCATGGACGCCAGGGTCTTGCCACATTCACGGGCCGGGCGCAAGCCCAGGGAGGGCCGACACCGGGCGCATCCACCACTCCGCTCACCGCGGCCCTTTTCCCTCGGGGACTCACACTCGGCGTCGCCTCCGTTAGTCCACAGCGCTGAGCACCGGCTGCGTCTCTGTCCCCCAGGGTCCGGACTCCTGTACAGCCCGCGGATGCCCGCTGGGCACCTGTGGCGCGCATCTCCACACGCAGCAGTGCTGCCTTGCTGGGGAGAGTGCCTTTGGCTGCGTATCACAGGAGCGGGGCGGGGTTTCTTAGGTAAGCGTCGTTGCTCTTGCCTACAAGGAAGCTAAAGTCAGAGTCCACTGAGGAGCAGCAGCGCACAGTGTCCGTGTTCCAGGCTCCTCTTGCGTTCCTGCTTTACACCTTTCTGACAGGAATGCTGCTTTTTGCTGGGAAAACAGGAGCTCTCCCCAGTAGACTTACACTATATTTCTTTAACAACTCTGTCACGTGGCCACCATAATTACAAGGGAACTCAGGAAATCAAAATTTTTAGCTGGGCGTGTTGGTACTGTGAATGGCACTGGGTTTTGGCTTGGTGATTGGTTTTTCCTTCTTTTCAGGAAGGAGAAAGGAATATTGGGCAGGCAGCTAGCAGTGTCCCGTATTCGTGTGGGATTAGATTTGACTGAAATGACTCTAAAGCCAAAATAACGGTGACATCAACAGATACGACTTTGCTCCTCCCTCACATAAGCGTGTAGAGCTGGTGGGGTGGGACCACCAGGACCCAGGCTCTTGTTGCTTCACCTTTCTCAACCTGAGGCATCTGCACAGGCCTGTGGGGCATTTCAGTTAGCAAGAAGGAAGAAAGGAAGGAAAGGAGTCTTCCCTTTAAAAAACCCTTCCTGATGGGCCAGTGAGATGGCTCAGCGGCTTAAGCGCCTGCCCGGCAAGCGGAAGGGCCTGAGTTCGACTCCCGGATCCCACATACGAAAAAGGGGCCGGTGATATCGCTCAGCGGCACGGGTGCCTGTTGGCACGCGAGGTCCTGAGGTCGACCCCCCCGGTACCCACAAAAAAAAAAAAAAAACCCTTCCTGAGGTTGCACATACAAGTCTGTTTACCTGCTGTGACCAGACTTCAGTCACATGGCCATATATAACTGGGGAGGAGGGGGGACTGGGAAATGTGATCTTTTTTCTGGATGGTATGAACTCAGCCAAAATTAGGAGTTATATTCCATAGAACACAGAGGCAGTGATATATTTGGGGGGATAACTAGTGTGTCTCTACTTGTTCCAAACCTGGAAATGCTACTACTTTTAGTAAGTGGTAACCAGGTCACCTAAAATATGGCTGCCAACGGAGGTCCAAAACCTACGAGTGAGGGTCTGTGCTGGAGCCATAAGCACTTCTACTTTTCACACCTGTCACCCCTGGGTGCGCCCACCCCACTGCCCACACAGTCTAGAGCCCTGGGCTTCTGCAGGACCTCCTGGCTGGTCCCCCTGCTCTTACTCCAGCCTCCGTACAGTCCTCCTTGCTCATAGTGCCCAGACTGATTTCTTTAAAGTAAAAGTTACATCATTCCTTTGCTTAAACTATTCTGTTTGCTTTCCATTTAAAATAATACCCCACTCCCACCCTCGCACCCAAGGCCTGCAGTGCGGGCAGCCGCCGCTCTGTCCCCGCTGGTTTTAAAGATCTCGAGCCCGCCCCTCCCTCCCGTGACTCTGCCTCTGCCCGCGTGCTCCTTCCGCTCTTCCCTTGCCTGCTTCCCAGAAGTGACTGAGTTGCTCCCTGGATACTCCTGCCTCACAGGGCCGACCCAAGCTCCCAGCTCGCCTCCTTTCCGATGCTCTCAGTCCTCGCTCTGTCTTGCTTTTTACTGTTCATTGTCGTTTCCTGCCTTGAACCCAGCAGGGCAGGGGCGTCCCAGCATGAGGAGTGTATAGGAAGAGCTCGACTCCACGACCTCCTTCAGGGGCTCTCGATTTTCTGGACCTTTTTTTTAACACTGCCAAAATAATAATGCACTTTAATAGATCCTAACATGGAACCACCCTTCCTCCAGGAGCTGCCCTCTCTACACCCACGGTCATTCTGCTCCTAGTCAGACAGTAGTTGTCCCCTAGGTCGCCGTGCCCAGCCGTCCTTGGATTCCCTTCCCCACCCCGTAGAAGCTGTGAGTCTTGATCCCATTTCGCTCACTAGAGGAGAGTGATTGGCTTCTACCGTCTACAAAGGCATTGGGGAAATTTAGCTTTTAAGCTAAATTTAACAAAATACATTATTATTCCCATTGATATAGGCGTTTGGTGAATAGATTTGGCATTGCAGCTTTGCTTCCTCACTGTAATTTAATGGCAGGTTAAGTGTGGAGGGAGGAGGCAAACATAGGCTCAGGCAAACGGCCGCAACTCAGCTGGTGTTTGAAATACAGTGTCCGCCGTCACGGTGTGTAGCACATTTCAGCCTGGAATAGTTAACGGTGAATGTGGTGTTATGTATGGGAAGGATGTTTTGTTACACTGTTAGTTGCCCAGGCCTGTGTGCATTTTCTTATTCATGGTTTTGCTGTTTCTTTGCATATAGTTAAGGAGCCCCTTGGTAAGTTTTCCCACATCTTGAATTAGCACATTAAGACTCATTCCAGGCCGGGGATAGAGCTCAGCAGCACAGCCACCTGCCTGGTAAGCTCAAGGTCCTGAGTTTGATTCCCGGCACCAAAAAAAAAAAGCTCATTCCAGTTTTAGAGGCAGTATATAAATTTCCTATTTCTGCTGTAATTGTCATAAAGTTAGTGGCTTAACACAACACAGATATATTATCTTGCATTTCTTTTTTGTTAAGTTTTTATTGGTACTCTTTTGATATATGTAATGATCACATTCATCATAGGGAATTTGTACATAATATATCTTGATTCTTTTTTGTTTCCCATTTCCCTCCCATCCTTCAATCCTTGTGCCTCTCCTTATTTACAAAAGCTTTGTTTCCATTCTTTCTATTCTCTGTTTTCCATTTTCCTTTTCCTTCCCTTCTCCCCCTCCCCCCTCCCTTGTTCCCATTCCCATTTGAACATTTTCTTCTTACTTCCCAGTATCTATCATCCATTTTGGTCCTTATTTGTGCTTTCTGTTTCTCACACAAGAGAAACAATGCGATATTTAAACATGTGTGTCTGATTTATTTCACCTAAAAGTATGGTCTCGAGTTGCATCCATTTACCTGAAAATGTCTCAAGCTTATCCTTCTTCATAGCAGGGTAGTACTTCACTGTACATAAAAACCACATTTTCTTTATCCATTCCTTGGTCAATGGGCATTTGGGTTGTTTCCAGGATTTAGCTATTACAGATTTGCTGCTATAAACATGGGTGTGCGTGTATTGCTTTGGTTTGATGCTTTTAACTCTTTCGGGAAGATACGCAGAAGGGAAATAGCCGAGTCAAATGGAACCTCTAGTTTTAGTTTTTTGAGGAATCTCCACACAGTGGCTGTACTCAACTACACTCCCACCAACCGTGGAAAAGTTTTCCTTTCTTACCACAGCGTTGCCAGTATTTGTTATTAGTTGATTCCTTTTTTTTTTTTTTTTTTTGGTGGTGCTGGCAATTGAACCTAAGGCCTTGTGCATGCAAGGCAAGAACTCTACCACTGAGCCACATCCCCAGCCCGTTAGTTGATTTCTTGATGACAGCCATTCTTTCTGGAGATCAAATCACAGGGTTGTTTTAACTAGCATCTCTTCAGTGACCAGTGATGTTGAACATTTTTTTCATATATTTATTTGCTTTTGTACTTCTTCAGCTGAGAACTGTCTGTTCACTTGAGATGCCCATTTTTGGATTGGGTCTTTAAATCTGGGGGGATCTGATTTTTTTTTTTTTTTTTTTTTTAGTTTTTATGTATTCTAGATATTAGTCCTTTGTCTGAGGAATAGCTGGTAAAATTTTTTTCCCATTCCGTGGATTGTCTCTTCACTCTGTCAGTGGTTTCTCTGACTGTGCAAAAAGTTTCTGATGAAATCCCAGTTGTCAATTCTTTGTAATATTTCCTGTGCAATTGCGGTTTTGTTCATAAAGTCTTTACCTAGGTCTTTACCTAGACCTATGTCTTCAATAGTTTTACCTATTCTATTTTCCAGCAGATTGTTTCTGTTTTAGTATTTAGATCCATTTTGATTTAGGTTAGTGCATGGTGAGAGATAGGGTCTAAGTTCAATCTTTGGCATGTGGAAAGCCAGTTTTTTCAGCTCTATTTATTAAAGAGGCTGTCTTTCTTCCAATAAAGGTGTTTGGCTCCTTTGTCAAAAATAAGGTAGCTGTGTGGAGTTGTTTCTGCATCTTCTAATCTGTACCATTAATCCTCAGGTCTGTTTTTTTCTAGTAACATACTGTTTTTACCATGATAGTTTTGTAGTATAATTTTTTTGTGTGTGGGTACCGGGGGTCAAACTCGGGACCTCGCGCTTGCCAGCAGGTGCTTGTGCCGCTTAAAGCAGGTGCTTTTTTTCCTTTGTATGTAGGTACCAGGAGTTGAACTCAGGGCCTTGCGCTTGCCAGGCAGGCGCTTATGCCGCTGAGCTATCTCACCGGCCCTGTAGTATAATTTTAAATTGGGGATTGTGATGCCTCCCTGCCTTACCTTTGTTGCCCAGAATTGCTTTTGCTATTCTAAGTCTCTTTTGGTTCTGAATGAATTTAGGGATTGTCTTCTCTAATTCTGTGAGATATGCTTTTGGTATTTTGATTGGGATTACATTAAATCTACATAACAGCTTGGAAGTATGGCTTTTTTCACTATATTGGTTCTGCCTATCAAAGAACAAGGGATATCTTTCCATTGGTATCTTCCTCAATTTTCTTTTTCAGAGTACTGTAGTTTTCAATGTAAAAGTCTTTTACTTCCTTTGTTAGATTGATTCCTAAGTATTTCATTTTTCTTGATGCTATTGTGAAAGATGTTGTTTCCCTAATTTCTCTCTCAGTGAGTTTGTTGTTTGCATACAGGAATGCTATTGATTACTGAGTGTTGACTTTGTATCGTGCTACACTACTGAATTTGGTTATTAATTCTAGAATTAATAGAATTTTTGGGGTCTTCTATGTAGAGTATTATGTCATCTGCAAATAATGATAATTTAACTTCTTCCTTTCCTATCCTTATTCCTTTTATTTCTCTCTCTTATCTAATTGCTCTGGCTAATGTTTCCAGAACTATATTGAATAGGAGTGGTGATAGTGTGCATCTTTGTCTTGTTCTTGATTTCAGAGTGAAAGCTTTCAGTTTTTGAACTTTTCTTTTCTTTTATTGTATTTTTGAGACAAGGGCTTGCTATGAACTTCGGGCTGGCCTTGAATTCACTATGCAGTCCAGGCTGGCCTCAAACAGCGATCCTCCTGCCTCAGCCTCCTAAATTCTGGGATTATAGGCGTGCACCACCACGCCTGGCTTGAACATTTAGTATGATGTTGGCTGTTGGTTGGTCATAGATAGCTGCCTTAGTTAATTTTCTCTCATTGCTGAGACAAAATACCCAACACCCAACATTAAGGGAGGAAAGAGTTACTTAGCTTACAGTTTGTAGAGGTTTCAGTGTATAATCTTCTGGGTCTAAGGCAGGGTGGCCTGGCAGAGGGGCATCACAGAAGAGAACCAGTTCCTGGCAGCAGAAGACAGCAAAAGCAAGCAAGGGAAGAGGGAGACAAGCCTCTTTCTGTGCTTTTATTGTATCCAGTCTACTCGCCTTAGGGCAGGTGTAGCGCTCATACCCTTAAACCCAGCCAGAACTATGCCAAACCAATCAGTGGACTGATTTACTAATCACACACCCTTAATCCCAGCATCACACACTGTAGATTCAGCCACCTCTGAAAAAGCCCTGTGCCCACATGAGGCTTTGGGGGGGCATCTAGACACAAACCATAACAATGGCTTTTATCAGATTCAGATAAAGACCTTCTATTCCAATTTTCGGTGGGATTTTTATTATGAATGGATGTTTGGACTGTGTCAAATGCCTTTCGGCATCTACTGAAATGATCGTGTGGTTTTTGTATTTGGTTCTGTTAACGTGGTGTATAACATTTATTGATTTGTGTATGTTGGACCATCTCTGCATCCCTGGTATGAATTCTACTTGGTCATGGTGTATAATCTTCTTGATGATTTGCTGTATTCTGTTTGCCAGTATCTTATTGAGGATTTTTGCATCTATGTTCATTAAGGAGATTGGCTTGTAGTTCTCTTTTTTGGTTGGGTCTTTCTCCGGTTTTGGTATCAGGGTAATACTTGCTTCCAGGAATGAGGTTGGGAGTATTGTTTCCCTTTCAATTTCATTGAAGAGTTTGAGAAGTAGTGGCATTAGATCTTCACTAAATTTCTTGTAGAATACAGCAGTGAACCCGTCAGGACCTGGGCTTTTCTTTGTTGGCGTTTAAAAAATTACATCTTTAATTTCATTGACTGATACTGGTTAATTAAAATTTTTTTTTTTTTTTTTGGTGGGTACCGGGGGAACGACCTCAGGACCTCGCGTGCCAGCAGGCGCCCGTGCCGCTGAGTGATATCACCGGCCCCTTTTTCGTATGTGGGTTCCGGGAGTCGAACTCAGGCCCTCGCGCTTGCCGGGCAGGCGCTTAAGCCGCTGAGCCATCTCACCGGCCCTAAAATTTTTATATCTTCTTGATTCAGCTTTAGTAATTCATATATATCTAGGAATCTGTCCGTTTCTTCTGTGTTTTCCATCTTATTAGAGTATAGGTTCTTGAAGTAGATTTTGATTATCTCTGGATTTCTGCAAGATCTGTTGTGATTTCACCCTTTTTGTTCCTAATTGCATGGATTTGAGTCTTTTCTGTCCTTTTTTAATAAGGTTGGCTTAGGGTTTGTCTATTTTCTTTAATCTTTCAAGGAACCAACTCTTTAATTGATTGTATTGTTTTCTTAGTCTTGGTTACATTTAAAAAAAAAATTTTTTTTTTGAGACAAGGTCTTGCTGGCCTTGAACTCACTATGTAGCCCAGGATGGCCTTGAACTTGTGGCAGTCCTCCTCCCTCAGCCTCCCAAGTGCTGGGCTTACAGACATGAACCACCATTCCCAGTGGTTGCATTAATTTCTGCTCCGATCTTTATAATTTCCTCCTTCGTATATGTTTTGGGCCTCACTTGCTCTTTTTTTTCTAGAACCTTGAAGTTCAGCATTAGGTTGTTTATTTGAGCGAGCTGCTTTTCTGATGTGGGCGTTCACTGCTATAAATCTCCCTTGTAGGATTGCTTTCATTGTATCCCATAAGTTCCAGGATGTTTAACTGTAGAAACTGTCTAAGTTCTTCTTTAATTTCATCTGTGACCCATTGGTTGTTCAGGAGGTTGTTATTTAATTTCCATGTGTTTATGAAGTTTTTGTGGTTTCTTTTGCCATTGTTTTCCAATTTCATTGCACTATGATCTGATAATATGTGTGGGATAATTTCAATTCCTTTGCATTTACTTAAGCTAGTATGAGCTAGTATGTGGTCTATTTGGAGACGCTTCAGTGTGCAGCTGGGAAGAATGTGTATTCTGATGTTCAGGGGTGGGACATTCTGTAGATACCTACAAAGTCCATTTGTTCAAAGGTTTGGTTCAGCTCTGATATTTCTTTGTTGATTTTTTGTTTCGTTGATGACAGTGGGGTATCAGGGTCCCCCATTACAGTTGTACTAGTGCCTATTTGATTTTTCATGTCCATTAATGTTTGTTTTGTGTAGGTGAGTACTGTAGTATTTGTTGCATATATATTTATGATTATTATCTCTTCCTCTTTGATTATTCCCTTAACTGGTACATAGTGACCTTCTTTGTCTCTTGTGATCAGCCTTGGTTAGACATCCACTTTATCCAAAAATAGAAGAGCTACCCCTGCTTTTTTTCTGGGTTTCTGATACATGAAGTAGTGTTTTCTATCCTTTGACTTTCAGTCTATGAATTTCTTTTTGAATGCACCTTATTGTTGGATCTTACTTCTTGATCCATTCTGCCAGTCTGTTTCTTTTGATTGGTGAATTGAGACCATTTACATTGTTGGTTATAACTGATATGTATTGACTTATCCTTATAGTGTTATTTTCCTGTCGTTGGTTTCCTCCTTTTTTTCACTTTTTGATTGCTTGCCTTGCCTAGTGGATTCATTCTTTTTGGGATCATGGAATTGTAGTCCTCCTTATCTCTTTCTAGAATGTCCTTCAGAACATTTTGGAGTGCTGATTTGGTGGTCATGAATTTCTTCAGGTGTTCTTTATCATGGAAGTATCTTATTTATCCATCAATTTTAAAAGATCATTTTGTGAAGTACATAAATCTGGGTTGGAGGTCATTTTCTTTGAGGCTTGAAATACTTCACTCTAAGCTGTCCTTCACTTGAGGGTTTGTGTTGAGAAGTCAGCTATGATTCTGATGGTCTTTCTTTTATAGTTGATTTATTTCTTTTCTGTAATAGTTTTTAATGTTATATTCTTGTGTTGAATTTCTGGAATCTTGACTATTATATGAATTGGTGTAGTTTTTCTGATCATGGCTAATTGGAGTTCTGTATGCCTCACTTATCTGTATGTCAGAGTCTTTTCCTCTGCTTGGAAGTTTTCTACCATTACTTCTGGGAACAGGGTTTTAATGTCCTTTGTGCTATCAAGGAAGAACAACTGGTCACAACAACTATGTCACCTTGGCTAAAGTCATACAATCAGTAATAACAATAGCGTCAAGCACAGTCTACAAATGACAAACTGTGGTAACTGTTAATTTGCCACATTTAACCATAGGTACAAGATTTATGGTTATATTATAAAATCTAAAACAAATCAGAAAATTATATGCAGTAAATTTTCCCTCAGTGGACTGCTTTTACCCTCAGGGGAGAAAATTTTAAAAGGATAAGAGGAAAAAATAGAAATAAGAGAAAGAGATTAGAAGGAAGGCTGAAGGACGGTGGAAGATTACTCAAGCTTTGGGAAACTGGTGAAGAAGGCAGAAGGAAAAGAAAGAAGGTAAAAGCAAAAATAAGTACTAAACAGAAAAACAGAAAAGCTAAAAACAATGTTCACACTCATGAAAAAACAAAAGCCATCAAGAAACAAGGAAAATAAAAAGAAAAGTGGAAGAGATTGCCTGTGGTTGTCTTCTGGGGTCCGCAGCCTTGTGGTAGTGACCCTGTCAGGTTGTGTCTGCATTGTCGCTGGTAGAGAAGGGAGGCAGACAGAGCCCAGATCCCTGCGGGATGCTCCCAGCAGGCCTGCGGTAGGGTTAGGGCGGGCGCTGTGTAAGCCCAGCCAGCCTGTGGCAGGAAGACGGCCGGGTGCGATTCTGTTGCTTCCAGCTCCACGAGGTTCTGGCTGATCCTGGCCGCTGGTTGTGCGGTCGGGGCCTGAGTTGTTAGCCCACAGGATCTGCGGTCTCTGGCCAGCCTAAGCTCAGCTCCCTGACCCTGACGCCTCCCGCACTCGTGCCTCACCCGGTCACGGGCAGTGCTGAGCGGACGCCGCCCCGCGGCTGCTCCGAGTCCTGGGTTCAGAGGGCCTCCCTGAAGCGAAGTCGGGCTGAGTGCCCTCTCCAGGGTGCTTGGACTGGAGCCGGCCAGCAGCGGTTGTAGTTAACAGCAGCCACTGCTCGGTTCTGCGGTGCCTTTCTGCATGGAGGCCTTGGTGTCACCTGCCCTCACTGTCTCCGTAGACTCGAGCCTCCTCTCTCGCGCCGGAGTCAGGGGGAAGCTCAGCTCGCCCCCTCTTTTTTCTGCGTTGTCTGTCTCTTCACTTCTCCTGTGGTCTCCTGCTCTCCCTTCAGATCCTTCCTGGGTCCCAGAGCTCCCCCTCCCTCTTCTCTTCTTCCCCGAGTTGTAGTCCAGTGTCTGGATTCCAAACCTCAGAGAGGCTGATTTGCTGTTTACTGCTCCACCATCTTTCCGGAAGTGGCTCTTTTGCATTTCTTGAAGCCCAGACTCCAGAGTGCGTTTCACGCACTAAAACCAAGGTGATCGATAGGACTGTGCGCCCTGTGGCTGCCGTGGCACAGAATCCATCCTGGCTTCTACGGTCGCCTGCGCTCGCGGCCCCTCCTGCCGTGATCGAGGCCAGCTGTAAGATCCTCTCACTTCGGCCTCTGGCCTCCCTCTTGTGAGGGTCTTTGTGATGGCATTGAGCCTGCCAGTATTCTTCCTATTTCAAAGTCAGTGATTTAACCAAATCCACAAACTCTCTTTTGCCATATAAACATTTGCAGGTTTAGAATTAGGTCATCTTTGGTAGGAGATCGTTCTGCCTACCTCAAGCAGCTCTTTATTTATATTATTCCTTAAAAGCTGTCCAGAAAGATTTAGCTAAAAACCAACATTCAGTATTCATGAATAGAATTTGAACCTGATTGTTAGGAATGCTGAAGAGATTAACCTCTGTGTTTCTTATTTCATTCTATTATAGAATTTTCAAGAACCTCTCCAAATGATGATATGACATTTCTGGAGTTATAAACCATTACATTTTTAAGGTTAAAAAAAAAATGTAGAGACTTCTCATCAGAAAAACACTTCAAACAAAATTTTGTTCTATTGATTTTTACAAAATAGATTGATTTTTAAACTTAGTTACAGTTTTTAAACCTCATTTACTAGACTTAATTTTTCAGGAAAAATAATTTCAATCTGAAATATCAATAACAACTTTCAAAATACAAAACCCTTTTCCTGAAACCTGAACAGTGAGAACACCTAAGTAAAGAATTTCTTGACAAAATTTCTATGTAATTATATTTCCCTTTTTAAAAATTGGAAATAGCAGTGGTTTATTTTCTTTTGGCTTTTCCATAGAAATAATCCTATTATAATTAACAGACATCTCTCTTCTTTTTTTTTCTATTTGTGTATTTATAGCTTAAGAAATGTATAAAAACTCCAGAAATCCCTTCTAAGCATGTCAGGAATTGGGTCCCAAAAGTATTGGAGCAACGGCGGCAAGGTTTAGAAATGTATTTACAGGTAAGATATGTTTATTCACTTAATATAATATGACTTAAATTATCTGTGTCTTACTATTTTTTTTCTCAAGACATGAGTGTGATACAATCAAGCAGCCGAAGATTCCTTTTTTCTTTTTTTTTTTTTTGAGACAGGATCTTGCTATGTAGTGCAGGCTGTCCTTGAACTCCTGGTGATCCTCCTCCTGCCTCAGCCTCCCGAGTGCTGGGATTACAGGCGTGCACCACCACGTTTGGCTTCTCACAGCTTTTGTTGTTGTTGTTTGTTTGTTTGTTTGTTTGCCAATTGAATCCAGGGCATTTGCACTGAGCTATATCCCCAGACTGTTTAAATACTTCTTTATTTTTGAGACAGCATCTCACTAAGTTTACTAGGCTGAGCTCAAACTCGCAGTCCTCCTGCCTTCGCCTCCCAGAATTCTGGGATCATAGACACACACCTCCATTTTTAATTCCACTCCACAGATTACTGTTTTTGTTTGTTTTCTCTTCTGGGATTTGTAACTTCTCACAGTAATACGAGCCTTTTTGTTTTGGGCATTTGCAAGCTGGTTGGGGTAGTGAGGAAAAATGAGTTCTCAATGGGCCTGGCTAACGGCTGTGGAGTCACATTGAGAATGTATTTATGAATTGCCTGTGATGAAGGGCCAGCTTCTTCGAAACTTATGACCTGTGTTTAGGAAGTGTATTAGGAGGCTCTTTTCTGCAGCTGAGGAGCAAGCAGAACTACCAGAGAAGAGACAAAGGCACTCTCTCACCAGCCGACAGGAAATGCAAAAGCAAAGGTAAACCGGAATCAGCTTCTCTGAGTTTGAAAACGGAAAGCCCAGAGCCTCTGGTGGATGTTCAGTCCTTGTGCGGTGCGCAGGGCCCTACTCAGGGCAGCTGCGAGGATGGGCAGGCTGTGGTCAGCAGAGGCTGCACGTGGGCCACCTGAGAAGGGGTGCATGGGGATGTGGAGGTGAACATGCAGGGGTGGGTGTCTCGCCTCCCAAAGCAGAGGAGCTGGACTTCACTTAAGTGATGAATTCGTGGCTGATCCCTCTAAGACGCGTTACATCAGAGGAATCAGCAGCCACGACCCTTCTGGCCCAGTCAGCCTAGGTGGTGGCCCTCGGCTGCATTCCGTTCAGGAGGGACTAGGAAACCGTGTGAAGCCAGAGTGCCGTTTCCTCAGGTTTGTGGATGGTTGTGCCTGACTCACTGGTGCTTAGGAGCCGAGGAGAGGCTGTCTCCATGCGCCTGAACTTAGTGACAAATTCAGAGGATGCCGAAGTCCATCCCCGTCTCCTACGCAGCGCGGTCTTTTTCTTTTCAATCTTCGGCTGGGGAAGCGGTTTCTGGAGGCTGCTCAGGTGGCCGAGGGGGCCTCTTTGCTGCACTTCCTCGTCTGCTTCTGGGCTTGGTGGAAGGCTTCTTTTCTACTTTGTGTCACGGGGGTGAAAGCTTAAAGGACGCGGGGATCCCCAGTCACAGGAGTGTGTGTGGCCGTGTTCCCGGAGTCTCCATGCAACTCTGAGACTTCCACAGCTGCAGGCAACACTTCAGAGCAAAACACCAAAAACCGGAAAATGAGACTTCAGAAATTGTATGCAAAGGGTAAAAATGCATGTTCTCTATAATTAAATGGAATAGGTAAACAATGCATTTTCATTTGTAAGCCAGATTTTCCACAGATATTGTATGTCTTCAAGCTTCAGTTCTGAAGAAAGCTTTATTCTTGCCCCCATTGTAGTTGACACATGACTTCCATTACTACTCAGTGTAAACATTTGAAGTTGTTTGTACTTCGGATATAAATACGTGGATAAAGTCATCTGGCACAGAGAGGGGTTTATCGTAACACTCAAGTTGAGCTTAGAATTTTCTCTTCTCAGAAATAGGGCTTGAAAGTTGCGGTTGAGGTTTGAGAGGGCATTGTGCATTTAATATTCAATTTGTTGTTACTTAATTCCGCCAGGGCAGCTTTCTCTTTTCCCTTTTCTACCTGATTCTGT
The DNA here is from genome assembly GCA_028451465.1 of Erethizon dorsatum. Taxonomy (NCBI): domain Eukaryota; kingdom Metazoa; phylum Chordata; class Mammalia; order Rodentia; family Erethizontidae; genus Erethizon; species Erethizon dorsatum. The sequence goes on along the minus strand of CM051838.1, from coordinate 84,088,494 downwards.
CTGCAGGCAGTAGGAGCTGGGTGGTAGTCGCAGAGAAAAATGTGAATATTTTATTCATCCCAAGTGAAATGCAAACCCTGGCCAAGCTATCATTTCTTGATTTTAAGTATTTAGGCTTTTAAAAAACAAGCAAAATACATTGTTGTTTCTTCTGCTTGATTGTCTTAACTTCAGTGGGAACCCCATTTGCCCTTAGGGCCAGTCTGAACCCCAGCAAGTGGTGTCCCCAGCAGTCCCCACCAGTCCCTCACAGCATAACCTGGCCAGTGCAGCTGCTCTCCAGTTCAGAAATAAAAGCATCATATTAATCTTCAAGATGTAATTTGTAAATATTTTCTTTCTTTTATGTTTTAGCATCTCTTTTTCAATTTCAATTAAATATTCAATTTAAATAATTTTAATCTTAAATTTTACTTTAGCAAAGAAGTCAGAATTTAGGAACTCTTCCTAGTGTAAGTTTGAGTGTAGTTATCTTAGAAATGTTTTACATTGTGTTTCAAAAAGCAGCCTTTTACCAGGCATGGTGGCATGTGCATGTTGTCCCATTTGTATGGAAAGCGGAGACACGAAGATCACTTAATACCAGGAGTTCAAAGCCAGCCTGGGCCGCATGGTAAGACTCCATCTCAAAAAGAGAAAGGAAGAAAAAGCCGCCTTATTTTTAAATTTAAGCATATCAAATAAAAGTAGTGTGGAATAACCATAGTACAACCACAGTACAAGTGTAGCATGTAGGTCAGTTCTGCTTGGTGACTTTATCTTCAGAAACTTCTGCCAGTTTAGAAAATGGTCATTTTTACGTATTACACCAATGTAACAACTGTAGCTAACTGCAGTTACAGCTAGCTGTAGCAACACATAGTACTTGCCCAGGGATTATAAAAAAGATGATATGAGTCTCCATAAGTGAATTTTTTTTTTTTTTTTGGGTGCCGGGGCTCGACCTCAGGACCTCACGCGCCAGCAGGCACCCATGCCACTGAGTGATATCACCGGCCCTTTTTTCATATGTGGGTTCTGGGAGTCGATCTCAGGACCTCACACTTGCCAGGCAGGCTCTTACGCTGCTGAGCCATCTCACCGGCCCATAAGTGAATTTTTAATTTTTTTTTTTGAGACAGGGTCTCACTATGTAGTGCAGGGTGGCCTTGAACTTACTGTGTAGCACACGCTGGCTTCAAACTCAGCGATCCTCCTGCCTCAGCTTCCTGAGTGCTGGGATTATAGGGGAGTGCCACCACACCTGGCTGAATTTTTAATTTTGACATATTTTTTTGTTTGTTTGTTTGTTTGTTTATGTGGGTACTGGGAATCGACCTCAGGACCTCGCGCTTGCCAGGTGAGCGCTTATGCCACTGAGCTATCTCACCGGCCCTTAACATATGTTTTTGAACCATTACCATTTCCTACTTAAATTTTTGAATGATTGGATTAGAGTAAATTCTAAGGAAAAAATGAAAAATCTAAGAACACACAATGTCTTAGAATCAAATGCTAGAATTAACCAAGGATAGGTTAAAAGTTACATTGGTGATTTGAGTAATTCAAAGGATGGAACCTTGATGAACAGTGAATCTTAATTTCATTTGCTAGAATTATTTTCTGTGTACTGAATAGGAAATCTAGTAGCTCTTACTTGTCATGTTCTTTTAGATCTCTTTCTCCTTGAGTAATACACCTGAGAGAAACTCCCTGAAGTTTAACAAATGAGGGAATTGATCCCTTATAAAAATAGAATTAAGCAACACTTTCTACATGAATAGAAGAAAACTAATTGGTTTTTAATCCCAAGTCTGCACCAAATAAGGATTTTCCTTCTACAGACTTTTTGTTTTCCAAATTGTATGTACAAATGTGCCTCCCTTTATGATGGGGTTATGTCCTGATAAATCCATTGTAATATGAAAATATCAGAAGTCAAAATGTATTTAATCCATCTAGCCTATGGAACCCAGCTTAGCAACACGGCAGTACACCGTAGAGTGTAGGATGTACGTACTTGTGATCACAGGGCTGACTGGGGCTGCGCTGGCTACTGCTGGCCAGCTCCATGGGGCGGTCAGACTGTGACCACCTCTCTCCCTCTGGGCTCCTGTCCTGCGGGCGGTGGAAGAATGAAGCCAACGGAAGGGCAGTGAGAGCAGAACTGGGTGTGGTTTATTAGAAAGATGAAGAAAGCCCTCCCTAGACAAAGGGGCTCCAGGGAGAACTCCGAGGAGGAGCCTAAATCTAGGGGCTTATGTGCAGCTTTTGGCATGCAAAAGGGGCAGACAGATGTGCAAAAATGGAGCTATCCCATTGCTGCTGAACAGCTTTTGTCATCAGCAGATTTTATTAGTGCTTTGTCCTTCGCACTCCAGTTAGGTCTTTGTTCCCTGTGTTCCAGTTTCCTAAGGCTTATCTCAGTTTCTCCAGGGCCTGGCCGTCAGTTTACTCAGCCCCTTGCCTTTGTCCCTGCATCTCCTGGTCTCAGCGCCACATATTGCTACCCCAGGAAAAAGATCAAATTCAAGGTACAGTTGCTACTGAATGCCTGTCATTTTCACACCATTACAGATTTGAGATTTGGGGTTCATCTGTGCTAGAAATTCATCTACTTTGGGGGATGTTTAACGTGAAGGTAAAAAGAAGTCAGTTTGCTTAACGGTAAGCATTCACCAAGTACCTGGGGTGTCTGAGGCAGAAGAATTAATATAGCTTCAGTGAACCCTTAAACCATAACCCAAATTAAGTAACTTAGTTATCTTGTCCATTTCTCTTCTCTCTTTTCCGTGGTACGAGCTTCCTGTCTGGCCCCTATAGGACTACAGAGGGTCTGTACCAGGTCCAGAGCTCACCTACTTCAGCGCACACACCGGAGCCCCGGGGAGAACGGCTGTTCCATTAGGAGATGTAGCGGGAGGCGGAGGAGAAGTGCTCTCCCTGGAAGTCTTCCCTAGTCCTCCTGGCTTTTTGCATACTTGCCCATCTCTGAATTGCACTGTAGCCAAAGCCTACTTCCGACGCCCAGGGTGGGGATGGGTGATTTCCCTAAGCAGTAACTGACCTTGGCAAAAGAGAAGGCGGTGTCCTGAATGTGAGTTAAGGAGCGGAGGGCAGCCAGCAAGTGTCCACCGCAAGCCATGGTGCTCAGACGGTGCGAGTGAACTGCTGCAGGCCGTGGAGGGTGAGGCCACCCTGAGAGCAGGGTCCAGGGCTCCTTCCTGGATGAAGTTTCTGGGGACTTGAGTCCCAGGCTTCCTGAGTGTTTGCCTATCCCGAGAGATTCTCTCCCTTCGTTCTTACTTTAAAAATATGAAATAATAATTACGCATTAGCCAATATAATTTACTTTTATATTTAAAATATTGCTACCAGTGAAGTTAGAAGCTAGAACATTAAGGAATTTAGTGGTTTCTGAGAAGCAAAAATCTTAAAAGTAAGTTAATTGCTGTTTCTCAAACTGATTTGACCATCAAACGCAGGTCATGTGACGGTTTTGTCTCCTGATTTGAGATGAGCTTATAACTTCCCTGAGACCCCACTGAAATAAAAATATAGAAAGTTAAGATGAAATAAACCCCCAAAGTTACATAGTGAATTGCCAAGGAGAACTGGGGATCTTCAAAGGGAGAAAAATATCCGTAACTTTCCGGAAGATGGGGTGTCCTGGGTGCATGTGAGACCCTGCGGCACAGAGTGCAAAGCAGCTGCCCAGGCTCGGCCGTGGAGCCTGTGGTGCAGTGGAGGCAGCCCAGCCGTGGCAGTGGCAGACAGCGGTGGACCAGGTAGCAGGTAAGACACAGGGCAGGCACGGAGAAGCGAAGATGACTGCAGAGTACTGCGTGGATCAGGTGCCCGGGCTGCTGCTTCTCTACACGGTACATACAGCTTGATGTTCATACCAGACAGATTTTTTAAAAGTACTTTTCTCTTAAAAACAAAACCATACAGGAACAACAACAAATATACAGAAAGGCTGGGAAAGCTAAGCCTTCCAGATACGGATATTGGGGCTCCCAAGTGGACAGTGCTGTCCCCGCCCACTTATCCCAAGGATGGGCTGAGCTGAGTGCGTGCGCATCCCCCTGGCACCGAGCGGAGGTCTACCCCAGACCCCGGGCTGCCTTCTCAGCATGGGCTGATACCCAGGAGAACTGTACTCCCTGCAGATACAAGTAGCGTGAACAAAAAGACCAAGATGGACTAAACCGCTGAGTCTTCAGGAAAGACAAAAAATATACCTTAAAATTGACTTGATAAATTAAGAGAGCTTCACAAAGGTATTATATCCAAATGATCATGATAGAATGCTGCGTAAAGGGAACAATCTGAGAACACATGGAGACTTAGAATTAAAAATGCTGTCCAATCAAAGGCATTCAGTAGAAGCTCTTTCTTTCTTTTCTTTTTTTTAGACTATTTTATTTATTTTTTTTATTTTTTTGAAGCTATATTTGGGGATCTGTTTCATAATGTACAGACACAAAAACTCTGAAAAAGTAAAGGACACAAAGGACCGACCCAAGTTCAATGTCCTGCTTCTCCCTGGAGTCCTAGAAAGAAAGAAGAGGACAAAATATGAAAGGAAGAGCTGGGTACGTAGCTCACTGGTGGGGTCAGGGTTAGTTCTTAGTACCGGAGCGCTAGCCTGGCAGGCACGAGGCCCTGGGTTCAGTCCCCATCACTGCTGAGCACAGGTGTTTGAAAATGTTGCGTATTCTCTGTAATTCTTGAGTGCAATAGCTGCATGTAGTCAGATCAAGCTTAAGCATGTCGCTTATGTCTCTCCTATCTTAATGGGCTGCTTGATCTATAAGAAGAAAGATCTGGGCCGGTGAGATAGCTCAGCGGCACAAGCGCTTGCCTGGCAAGTGCGAGGTCCTGAGTTCGACTCCTGGTACCCACATACAGGAAAAAAAGGGCCGGTGATATCGCTCAGCGGCACAAGCATTTGCTGCGAAGTGCGAGGTCCTGCGGTTGACTCCTGGTACCCACATAAAAAAAAGAAGAAGAAAGAGCTGTTTAACTATCCCAGTTTAAATTTCTTGTTAGTGGTATAATTGGGCTTCATTCAACTACATATGTTTTTTAATCACTCTTGTTCCATGAGGGATTTTTTTCTTGCTTCCTTTTGGATTGGTGACAGATTCTTTTGCCTTTTTCTCTGTTCCCACCCCCTCTGTTAGTTTATACCTGTTACTTTTACTTTCTTTCTGAATAGTATAGGCTCTTTAAATGTTTTAAATTTGATCACCCTAAATATAAGGGCCCTGGATCAGTAGCTCTGTTCTCTGAGCACTTGGAAAATATGATGCTATTTCATGCTTTCTTGTTTTTTAAAAAATACTGTCATATTTTCTACCTACTTGTAAGATTCATTTTCAGGGCCGGTGAGATGGCTCAGCGGCTTAAGTGCCTGCCTGGCAAGCGCGAGGGCCTGAGTTCGACTCCCGGAACCCACATACGAAAAAGGGGCCGGTGATATCGCTCAGTGGCACGGGCGCCTGCTGGTGCGCGAGGTCCTGAGGTCGACCCCCCGGTACCCACAAAAAAAAAAAAAAAAAAGATTCATTTTCAAATGCTTTTTTTCAGAACTTTATCCTTGTCATTCATTTTCCAAGGTTTACTTGTCTCATGTCTTAGTATGTATATCTTTGAGTTTTTCCCCTTTGAAGTTCTCAGCTTCTAGACTTTTTTTTTTTTTTTTTTGTCTTTCTGAGACAGGATCTCACTTGAACTCACTTTGTAGCCCAGGCTGGCCTTGAACTCTCAGCGATCCTCCTGCCTCAGCATCCCAAGTGCTGGGATTGCAGGTGTGCGCCACCACACCTGGCATCTAGACCCTTTAGGTTAATGTTTCTCGCTGGATTCCGAATCCCGGCCATCATTTAATTGACTGCACTTTCAGCCCCCAACTTCTCCTCCCAGGACTCCAATGACAGGAATGTTGGATTTTTTATTATTGTTCCACAGGCCCCTGACTCTGTTTATTTTTTCAGACTGTTTTCTCTTACTAGGTCAGATGGGATATTTCATATTCTCCTTTCTTTCTGGTCACTATTCTTTCCTCTGGTCCTTCCATTCTTCTGGTAGGCCCATACACTGTGAAAGTGCTCTGCCTTGCGTGGCGGCCCCCATCTGGCTCTTTGGCGAGAGGAAATGGGATTGTATCGGGCTTTATTTGTCTGCAACTCTTGGCATTTCCTGCTGCCTTTTTCAGAGTCTGGAGTACGTGAGGAAGTACGAACTTAGGAAAGATGAAAGCCGTGTGTCATTCCTTGGTGCTTGGTGTTCCAGGAAGTTCTCCCTTCTTCCTTGGGTCTTTCATAATCTTATGTTTTATATATTAAAAAAACAAAACAAAACAAAAAAACAAACAAAACCAGGGTTCTTAGTTGAATGAAGTGGGAAGAATAAGGAAAGGTGATCTACTTCATCTTGTCAGAAGTAGAAATCCATCCCCTGACTCCATGTGTATTTCAAGTTTTTAAGTTGCTTATATGCATAACATAAAATTTACTATACTAACAATTTTATTACTTTTTTAAATTTGACATAAAAATTATCCATATTTTGATGGTACCATCTAATGTTTTGATATACGTATATAGTAACTGGGCATAGTGGCCCGTGCCTATAGTCCCAGCTACTTGAGAGGCTGAAGCAGGAGAGTTTCTTGAGCCCAGGAGTTCAAGGTGCATGTAGACAATGTAGCAAGAACCCATTTCAAAGAAAGAAGAAAAGGAAGGAAGGAGAGAATGTTAGGCTCATGCCTTGTCTTAGTTACTTTTCTCTTAATGTTGAGACAAAATATCTGACACCCAAATTTAAAGGGGGCAAGATTATATAGCTCACAGTTTGTAGAGGTTTCAGCCCATAATCGGCTGGTGCCAAGGCAGGGTGGCATGGCAGAGGGGCATCGCAAAGGAGAAACAGTCCATGGCAGGCAGAAGACAGCGACAGCAGCAAGCGACGAGCCACAAGTGACAATAGCAGCTTCTTGCTGCCCCTTTTGTATTCTATCTAGGCTACTCGGCTTCGGACGGGTGCCAAACCAATCAGTGGACTAATTTAGCAATCATTCCCCCTGAATCCTAGCGCCCTTAATCCTAGCATTGCACCATGGATCAACCCCAGTGTCACAATCCCAGATCCAGCCACCTCTGAAAAAGCCCAACTATGACTGCATGAGGCTTTGAGGGGACATCTAGACACAAGCCATAACACACCTGTAATCCCAGCATTTGGGAGGCTGAGGCAGGAGGATCCTACCTAAGATTTGAGCCCAGTGTGGGCAATTTAGCAACTTAGCAACACTCTGTCTCAAAAATAAATAAATAGGCCGGGGATATAGCTTAGTGGCACAGCGCCTGCCTGGCAAGTGTGAAGTCCTGAGTTTGATTCCTAGTACCCCCCCCAAAAAATAAAACAAAAACAAAATAAATAAATAAACCAACCAACAAACAGAAAAGGGCTGGGGATATAGCTCATTGTGACAGCTCTGGGGTCAATCCTCAGTATAGCCAAGATAGTAAGAATAATAATAATAATAGACAAATTTTATTCTAGTTTTAAAAGATATATAAACTTTCTCATTGTTCTTGGAAGACATCTAAGAAAGAATAAAAATTATGAAATATAAATTTTTACAAATAGAGCTACCTTAATTTTTTACCTTTTGAAAATAATCTGTCATTTTCTCTGCTTCATTTAGGATCTTATTTTTATTTTTGGTGTTCAGTTTTACTGTGGAACTTCATTACTATAATTATTTTATATCTAGGTATTGATTTTTAAAAATTTATATATGGTATATGTGATCATATACCATATATCATATATCCCATATATTTGTGTGTTGTGCTGGAAATTGAACGCAGGGCCTCGTGTATGCTAGACTCTACCACTGAGCTATACGCCTAGTCCTGAACATTTCTGGGAAATGACAAGGTATCATATCCTTGAATGCTTACTTGTCCCCATTTTCTATTTGTTTTCTGTTTGGGGTCAGGTAATTTAATAACAGATGTCTTACCAGGTCTAGATGGACCATCCCTTATATCTGCTGATTCTTGCTCCTGGTTCTTTGTTTCCTTGTGTGTGTATGATATTTTGTTTGTTTTTATTTGACTTGGTGATGAAGTTCCCTGGATCTTTATATATGGTCTTTTTTTATGGCCATGGTTGAACTGCATTACACAGAAAGAATTTCTATATGATTTTGTCAATCACGTGAGAATACTGTCAGCTGGGACTTCTTAGCTTAAGATTTTAAAAAAAATTTTTTAAACCAATTAATGGTATTAATTTAGATTTTAAACCTATGAGGGACCTAGCTTGTGATTATGAGTTCTTACAACATGAGGCTCAGGACCGTTCTTCACAGTGAATTTATTTCTTACTCTCCCTTCCTCTGCAGATGTGTCCTTTTGAGGTGCAAGCTATATCTGAAGATCACCTTCTAGATTTCCACCCCAACCTGACTCAAGCAAACCTAGGGATTGTCCGTGGGCTCTAGGGCCTTGCAGCCTCTGAAGCGCATGCTCGGAGTTCCAGGGGTTGCAGCACGCCGGAGGTCAGCTGGCTGTGGTGGTTGTTTACCTGTCAGGATCTCTGTTTACATTTGGTTTAAAGGGGGCCGGTGAGATGGCTCAGCGGCGTAAGCGCCTGCCCGGCAAGCGCGAGGGCCCGAGTTCGGGAGGGCCGGTGATATCGCTCAGCGCACGAGGTCCTGAGGTCGACCCCTTGTACCCACAAAAAAAAAAAAAAAAAAAAAAACCAAACCAAAAAAACATTTGGTTTAAAGGTGCTGCAGAATCCTTCCTTTATTTTGGTAAGCCAGCTCAGGAATGCATTCCCTTTTCTTTTTTCTTTTTTTTTATATCTAGCATTTTAGGATGGTAATAATTCCTTCCCAAGAAAGTCTGAGCACGAGCGAGTGTCCAAGGGCCGAGTCACCCTTCATGATGAAGCATTGCCAGGGCAGATCAGACTTCTCTGAGCAGCAGCCTACAGGCGCAGTCTGCGATAGACTCTCAGACATGGATAGTTTTCAGTAGCGAGTTTAGTTATTTTACTGACTTTGAAGTTTTATTTGACAATGTTTGCTTCCCAAATCAAGATGCCAGGAGAGCCTTTGTCCTGCCGCGTAGAGTAGACTGTGTGTCCTGTCCAGGAATGGAGACGCAGGAGGTGAGGTGGTGCCGCTGTGCTGCAGGCGCTCAGGGCTGCCCAAGGCCGGCGTGGAGTGTGCGCCCATGAACGCCGCCTGTTGTGCTCGCACACGCGTGGCCTCACACAGACTTCCAGCGCGTGCATGGGATAACCCCGACGGCGGCGGTGTCGTTTACACGCTTGTATGTGACCCTGCGCGGGTTCGTGGACACTGGAGTCTCTGCGTCTGCCTTGGACCCTCTTCAGCCGTCATTGGTGCTTAAGACACTTTCTGCCAGAGTTGGCGGCCTTCTGCACATGACGTGTTTTCCTCGCTTAGCGATTATCTGCACACGCTTCACTTCCCTGCAGAAGAGATTCTGCGGTGCCTTGGCCCACTTACCCACTGTGCGGTGAAAACTGCTTCCGAAACGCCGCAGTCGCTGTTGCGCCAGAGCGTTGTTGGGGCGGTAGCCGCCTTGCTGCCGTCCTCGTGCGGCCCCGCGCACGTGCTGGAGCGAGGCCCGGTGCGCCCGACGGCGCGGTCCGCGGTCCGGGCGGCCGCTCCTCCCTGGCGCCTTCTCCCGGGTCGGCTCTGTCACTTAGCAGTTTCCACACAGCACGAGTGCGACCTGAAAATACGGTGCAAACTACGTTTTCTCTCTTTCGTTCTGCACTGTATGCTGCACTTATTTTTCATAAACTACTTAAAAGTTGATATTTTACCCTTCAGTTACCTATTTTATGGCCAAGAGCCATTTTTAGGTGTACATTTTCACCTTTTTCTCATCTTTAAAATGATATTAGCAATTAGTATTGTTTTTTGATGGTGGTGATGGGGCTTTCTCCAAGTCCTATGTAACTTCCAGTTTTTGTTTTGTTTAAAACAGTTTATGAAAATTGCATAGTAGACATAATTGAGGTAAAAGCGGACTACACAAGATGGAACTAAGATTCGGGTCTTTACTGTTTTTAACATCCACTTACCAAAGAAGGGGCTCCCACCTGTTCCTCAGCAAAATGCAAACCACTGCATGTCATATCATAAACGGCTAAGATTTTGAGTGGAGAAAGCTTCAAAGGTTAAGTTTAAAAGAGATATCTAATTAACGTTTTAGAATTGTGATTATTTCTAAGTTATACTTCTTAAAGGAGGTTTTTTTCATTACTTTCAGTTATATAATCATAGATACCTTTAAAGATAAAAGCATTTCTTACATAAAATATTTTTATCCTTACTTTTTCTGCATCTTCCATTTTTATAGTTGCAAGTCAAACATGTGCATATCTGTTGCTGGCCTCCAGCTCTGGCTCCGGATTAATTAAAAATTTCTCTTTTCTTTCATCCCAACAAGGCCGAAGCATTGATGGATAAAGTTTGAATACAGCAGGGGGCCCCATGCTCTTCCCGTGGCCTCCCTAATCCTTACATCTTGCATTCGTAGGATTTGGAGTTTAAAATTCATAGATGAACCGGTGATTTGTAGTGGCGGCTTCAATTCTTACCAAGAATTTCCTTTAAACTGCATCTGAAGTAAAGAATAAGACCATGAGAACTGGGGAGAGGGGGGCTGTCAGTAGAAGGGGGGGCATCCTTAGAACTTCATAAAATCACCACAGAAGCCTATAGAAGTAACAGAGTCCACGAAGGTCCCACTTATAACATGAGACAAACTGCTCTTTGTTCTTGTTAAAGATTGTGAACAGTGTGTTAAATAATATTAATGGCTGGGATTGTCAGTACTTAACTATACCTTCCTTGTACAAGTGATTTTATTGATCGATACAGACTCAATGTAACAGGGGAAGATTATTTTTACTGATTTTATCGAAACCTTAACCAAGTTTGTTAGTGCACCACGTATCTTTAAATAGATCTAGATGATGATGTAGATTAAGAAAAGCAAACCACCATCCATCTCTTTTTGATCTGTTAATAACTTAAATCCATCATTGCTAGCAAGCGTTTTCAGATTCTGTTGTGTGTACATGTTTCTGTTGTGGCTGGTTAAAAATCTTACAATCTTGTTTCAATGGTTGGTTTTTCACGTAGGAAAACCCTAACCATTAATATAAGACTTGGCAGGCAAACATGTCAGCATAATTGGTGAAACAATTGACAAAATATGAAAAATAAGTAAAACTTTAGAAGTCTTTGTTTTCTAAATTTAGTTGAGGTAGGCAGTGACCTACAGATTTGTACATTTTATGGTAGTTCTATAAGACTTTTTGTGCAAAGCTGGAAACACTTTATGAAGGCTACAAATAATTTCTTAGGACAGTATATGATATTTCTTCTCATAAATATTTTAAAGACCTCGCATCTTAACTGTGGAGAATTATGCTGCTTAATTCTAAATACACTTTATTTTTCCAGTGAGTTGCATGCTTTCCATTGATCTCAAAATGATATATACTTCATTTAACTTTTAGTGCAGAGCAGTTTTTTAAAATTCCTAAACCAGTCATATATATTATTTTTAAAGGCAAATAGTACATTCCTCTTTCAAGAAAATTAATTAAACCAGTATATTGAAAACTCATATAATGCGTTCCTGCCCACCTTGGGCGGACGAGCCTCCAGAAAGATGGCTAATGAGAATTTGGGGGTGATGAAGGTCAGTGGGGGTGATGGCACTGGTAATGAATAATTGCATTTGAAAAGCTTTTGGAATCTTGAAATGTTTACGATCTCGTGGAGAGGAATTTATGTGAGAGTGGAGAATAGAATGGAAATAGGAACTTCAGTGCAGTGTAGCCCCAAAGCTTTGATTGGGCCTTCAGGAGTTTCTGACCTATGAAACTGGCATTTGTTGCCCACCTAGTTTGGCAGCAGGCACCCTTTCTTTTAAAGGCCCTTAATAGTCATACATGTTAAGGTCCTTGTCCTCACCTGGAGCCCTGCGTTCGTAAGAACATTGTGGTGAAATTCTCCTCTAGAGTCAGGGCGGGCGAGCGCCTCCCAGCTGCGCTCTGTCTCTGGAGAGAGGCCGGGTGGGATGTCACCTGTCCTCCTCACCCTAGCCCCTTCTCAGACAGGTTGTTGGTGATGTAGTTTCATTTATGTGGAGAGAGAAAGAGATCATATATGTACTGCCTTTTCTTCACTTTCAGATTTCTGTTAAAAAGTTGGTGGTTTTGTCTAATAAACTTAACATTCTAAGCCAGCATTATACTGCTGTGAATAGCAGTCTTTTAGGCTACTGTAGTGGGCTTGAATTCCTCTTCAGAACTGTACTTTTTCATTTAGAAGATTTAGGAAGATAGACACTATTCACAAGATACTTTGGATTAGTATTTTATCAAATTTGGGCTAAGGGATCATGAGTTTTAGAAGAACTTGCTTTTTTAGTGAGGTTTGCTTTTAGCTAGATGACACCAGTTTAAGGAAAGACTACAACATATCTATTTCATAGTCTTTCTTCTTCTTCTTCTTTTTTTTTTTTTTTTTAATATGCGGGTACTGGGAGTCAAACTCAGGACCTCGCGCTTGCCAGGCAGGTGCTTATGCCACTGAGCTATATCACAGCCCAGTCTTTCTTTTTCTGATGTAAGTAATCTGTTTCTTCGCAGATATCAGGAGCTCTTCATGAAGTTTAATATGATTAAAGTAATAGTGAACTTTGTTATCGTTTTGACTTTATGGATACGTATATGCACATGCAAAACCTTGAAAAACAAAGAACATAGTTTTCTGTAATCCATTGACTTAGACCAGTGATTCTAGTTTTTGGTTTTGGTTTTGGTTTTGGTTTTGTCTTTTTGAGACACGGTTTCACTATGCAGTGTAGGCTGGCCTTGTACTCACTATGTAGCCTAGGCTGGCCTCAAACTCAAGAGTAACCTTCCTGCCTCAGCTTCCCTAGTTCTGGGATTGCAGGCGTGCGCCACCATGCCCGGCTAGACCAGTGATTCTGAGCCTGGAGCAGCTTTTGCTTCACAGGGGCCATTCGGCAGTGTCTGGAGACATTTGTGGTTGTGGCAGCCATGAATGAAGGGTGCCGTTGGCGCTGAGTGGATAGAAGTACACCTTCCGCACTGCACAGGTCCCAGCAGGAAACAGTTAATTTGGCCCAAAATGTCAGGAGAGACAAAGTTTTAAAAACATGATTTAGTCACTACTACTACTTAAAAGTTGATATAAGGTGGTCAAAAAATACTGTTTTATTTTTCTTGTGTGCATTTATACTGCGTTTTATATTTCTTGTGTGCATTTATAAACATAGATTTTAAAATATTTATGTCATCTATAATGCTTTATATACTCTTAGTCTCAAACTATGGCATAAGCATTGATGATGTATTAAATATTCCTATAAGACAAGGTTTTAACGTTTTTCTTAACTTTTCATTGTGTAAATTATCACTACATGAAAGTAATATAATAAAACCCCAGGTTGCCGTCATCCAGCTTCCACAGTTACCAGCAAGGGGGAGGTCTTGTCATCTCTTCCCACGCTTGCCCCATTCCCCCATGCACGTTATTCTGACAAATATGCTGATACCATGTTTTCACCCATAAATATTTCAGGATATCCCTCTGATAGAGTTTCTTTGTGAAACATTTTTTTTTTTTTTTTTTTGTGGGTACCGGGGGTCGACCTCAGGACCTCGCGCGCCAACAGGCGCCTGTGCCGCTGAGCGATATCACCGGCCCCTTTTTCGTATGTGGCATCCGGGAGTCGAACTCAGGCCCTCGCGCTTGCAAGGCAAGCGCTTACGCCGCTGAGCCATCTCACCGGCCCTGTGAAACATTTTTAATAAAGACTCCACAGTATCCTATCCTATGGATGCAGTATCCTTTAAGAGCCTGTTGTTAATTTTTTGGGTTGCTTTTTATTTTCTCCTTGAAATTTTAAATTGTGTTTTGTCAGAGTTTGGGGTTTGTTTTCTCCTTCTGTAATCTGCATGTGGCATATTATCCTTATTCTACAGGAGGAAGTGTGCAAACTAAGCAAGGCAAGAATGAGCACAGGCCCTTAATTTCATTAAACACTGTGTAACTGGTAAAGATTAATGTGCATATCTCTTGCTAATTCTTTCCAATTAGTTCGTTCATATACATTCCCAAGCCTGGTTAATTATGCTGAAGTCAGGTGGTAATTTTGCACGGTGTTCTGACAACAAGGGAATTTTCCTGGTGTAACCTTGCCCCCTCTCGCAGGCCCGCCGCAGATTAGGCCCTCGGCCTGGAGTCCATTCATTTTCCGCTCAGGCCTAATTGCTGCCGACTGGCTGCCACAGGTACCGGGATAGCCTGCGTTTAAAGAGGCAGGGACTTCTGAGAACAAATAAGGAAAGATTAATTGTTTGTTTTGTTCCCTCCCAAGAGAAATGTGGGTGCTTAATCAAGAAAAATAATTTCTTCTGTTGATTTGGCTTATTTGGAGAAAAGATAATTGTGTAAGGGTAGGTACAAAACAACGCCTTTTATAAGAGGTATAGCCACTTACTACACCAGGGACGAGGGTATGGGGAAATAAATGTAAGACACTGACGAAATGGATGGGGATGGCTCCCATTTCTCATAGTAAGTAATCTGGCTGTTGGACTTTTATTTGTACCAATAGTGCTAGCTAGTATTGTCATTTGTTTTGTCTGGATCTTCGGAAATCTAATCAAGGAGACAATAGCGTAAAAAAAATCAACAACACTTTTCCAAATTGTTCTTAATTGCTAGCGCACAGAGTGAGCTAAATGCTGTGATGTTTCCAATTAAAGAACCTGTTTGTAGCAAACACTATTAAATCTATCTTTCCCAATCTGATAAACAAGCTGTCAAAGAGTAGAGCAGATTAATTGAGATCAATTAGTTCCAGATTTCTTTTAATAGGGAATGTGCACCAACATTATTTGAATCTGGCAGATTTGGCGTGGTAACTGTATCACTTGTGCCTCTGGCTAATATAAAAAGAAACACGATCAAATATTATCATATTGTTTATGATTTTTAGATCCATTTTCTTTTCAAAATCTCTGGTTGTATGAGAAGGATATCTGATATGTTCTGGATTGAAGTTGACCCTTGAATTCGGAAAGAAGATAAAGTGATCAAATTGAAAGTATATATTGTCCCTCTGATGGAAAAAGGGATGGACCTGCAAATTTAAGAATGTCTAGAGCAGGCAGGAGTTGACAAACTTTCTATAAAGGATTACATGGGAGTGGCAGTCACGTGACTGTTGCAACTACTCACCGCTACGGTTGCAGTGTGGAAACTTCCATAGGAGAGGGTCTGTGTTGCAATAAAACTTCATTTATAAGGGCAGCAACAAACCAAACTTGGCCCCTGGGCTATAGCTGGCAGTTGGAGAAGAGGGTGGTGGCCAGGCGACCGTGGAGGGCTGACACGGAAGACTGTGGTCTGGCTGAGGAGGCCATGGATTCAGGGACCTGAGCCGCCACTCTGCTGTATGAGCTAGGGTACTTACTTAACCTCTCGGAGCACTCGTCATCTTTTCTGTAAAAGGGGAATAAAAAGACACACAGAGTTGTTCATAGTAACTACTTGAGTAGCATCATTCAGTTCCTAAAATATATTAGGGTTACAGGAAAGAGTAGCTCTTATTTTCGCTCAGCTCTGTGGGCTGCATTTGGCATATGTGTCTTATCCTCATTTTTCCCAAATCCCAGAAAATCCCTAAAACTCCAAAGAGTCACACGGATTAATGCCTCGTCTTAATTATTTAACCATGAAAATTAAATTACCAAATATTTTTTCAGGAACCATCTCAGCAATTCAGTGAAAGCCATGACTAATTTAAATGCTGTTTGGGCCCAGGCAAGGCGGAAACTTTAAAGATGGTGAGAATGTTGCAAGTGGAAAGTTCTGGTGAGATCTTTCAGCCGTTCATCCACTTACCCGGTCGTCGTCACCACCCTGGCTCCACAGCATCACCTGGCACTTCGGGCCAGTCTGCCTAAGCACTGACCGTTCGGTTTAAGACCGTGTGCTGAGCCTGACTGCAAATACGTGGCTGTCCCTCACTGCACACCCCATAACAAACAGCATGTACGTCCCGGTGGGATATAATATAGCTCCGTGCAGAGTGCTTGCTTACCATGCATGAGGCCCTCAGATTTTTTTTTTTTTTTTGTGGGTACCGGGGGGTCGACCTCAGGACCTCGTGCGCCAACAGGCACCCGTGCCACTGAGCGATATCACCGGCCCCTTTTTCGTATGTGGGATCCAGGAGTCGAACTCGGGCCCTCGCGCTTGCAAGGCAGGCGCTTATGCCGCTGAGCCATCTCACCGGCCTGGCCCTCAGATTAATCACCAACACTGCAAGAAAATAAAATAAAGACAAACGAAGACCCGGTGGTCAAGACCCGACCAAAGAGCACCTGCGTGGGAACCTCACAGAGCCGAGACCTCTGCTAGCAGTCTCCCGGGCGAGGGGCAGGAGGCAGCAGGAAACTTGCAATCCCTTTGATTTTTTATCTGACAAAGAATGAACTAACGTTAATTTCACCGCTCAGACCGGCACTGGCACTTTCCCGAGTCCAGCGTCAGCCAGCCGAGGGTCCCCCTGTCTGGACATCTCCACACCGGGGCTGCCCCTGGGGCCTGACTTGTTAGTTCAGGGGCCCGTAGCAGTTTATGGGGCCCGATGAGGTGGATTTGGGGGCTATATTATCTGCATATAGCTGGTCCTCACCAAGGGCACACGTGCTTAATAGTAGTCCTGCCCTGAAACCGTGGACCGAGGGTGAAAGAGGAGAGGCCAGTGCGTGTGAGCCACAGCTGCTGGGGCAGCCCTGCCCGTTCTCTGCAGCCCTGGTTTAAAATGATGCTGCAGGGCAAAGGCCCTGTGCACTCCTCGCAGGAAAGTGAGCGACTCTGAAAAGAACCCAAGCCCTGGGGAGAGCATCCCGGACACAGGTGTTTGAAAAAGATGCTGTTGATAGGAGATTTTGTTGCTAGAGTGAATGTATATAACTATAAAAACTCTACCTCCCCTAAAACTTGGAAGCAGAATTTTTAAGCCTGTTCAAAAATCTTTCATAGGAAGAGTCTCAGTTGGTCTTTGTTCAAAAATTTATTAAATGCAGCATTTTCCAGTTGTTTTATAACTGGGCGACATCAAGAAAAGAAAGGAATTTCCTGGCCAAATCTCATCAGAAAGTTACTGGTCAGTGGAACTGAAAAAAGTCAGTATTATGATTTAGTCAGTGCAGTTGTTGTATCTCCTTATTATTGTAATATATTGTTCTCAATAATGGCAGTCATTAAAAACAAATCTTTATGAAGCAGACTGAATTTTAAGTCACACTTGAACACAATAAAGAATATTTACTGTGTTCCAGCCTAGTAGAGCATATTCAGAGATAGTATTCACATTTTAAAATATCATTGTCATTTTAAAATATGGGTGACAAGGTTCTTTGTACTAGTAGTAAATATAGTAGTGTATTTTAAATATTATATTACTTACAATGTTTTGTGTGTATATTTAAATGGTACATAATTGACACAGTAGTTCCTTTGTGTCAGATATAAGTAAATAAATATGTACCTGTTAGGGTGAGGGCTCAGCCCATGTTCATGTGAGAGGTGTGATGAAAAGGGTTTGGGAAACAGTGATCAAAGACCGCCCTGTCTTGAATGAAACCCCCTGTTCCATGTGTGCCAAAAGTTTTAAGTAAAGTAGTGCATGGACAGTGCATTTACAACTTTTTTAAGGAAAAGATGTACATTCTGTGATGCTTACAATTTATTAAATAAGGTGCTCTATTTCCAAAATCATTATTTTAAAAATCCTTTCCCATTCAGAATTTGGCAGACTTGTGAGTATGAGGGGTTGTTTTCCGGCTGGCTGAAGGGCCTCATTTCCACACACCTGAATCCGTTGTGAATTCTGGTTGTGGCAATTCAGTGAAGGGCTTAAGCAAGTCTAACACGATATAAAACATTCCCCGGTTCTGGCTCTCCTAGTTTTTCTGCCTCCATTTACAGAACAGGTTTTTTGGTTTGGTTTGGTTTGGTTTGGTTTGGTTTGGTTTAATCCAGTGGCGTTGTGACTTGACTCGGTTTCCTCTGTCCTTGCTGTGAGACAGATACACCAGCAAACCAACTTTGCTCTTTTTATCCATCCTGCATGGGGGCTGGAGGGTCGGGAGATGCCATCAGAACCGGATTGGAGCTCTCGTCGTCTGTTCCTGTTATTGTTTAACCCGTGCATCACAGAATAACCGCCAGCGCCTCAGGCCGCGCGGAGACATTTCTGCTCCGCGTTCGGAACCACATTCAGCGTCTTCCCACCCAGCCTGCTCGATTCCAGCATTTTGTTCTTTCTCTACTTTTGTTCATTCTTGCACTACTGTGGAAAAATCTGGGCCTGTCTTAGGTTCTGATTATAAAATCACTGTCTTCACTAAAATAATCCCATGGCCATGCCCTGGAAGATACTTGCGCTTAGTCGAAGAGGTTCTTTCCTTGTCTGTCACTCCCGCTGCCATCACCGTGGGTTATGATCTGTCCTTTCGTCCAAGAGTGTCATGGTGGTTTCCCCGTTCGCCATGGCTGCTATAATTGACCTCCACGGTCTTTCTATAGGTAATTCATTCCGACTTCACCTTTCATGATGATTCTTACCTACCAAAAACTCTTCATGGCTCCTTGTCTGTTACAAAGGTGATGTTCCGCATTTACTCTGCATAGATCTTACATATGAGCCCCGTGAGCTGATTGTCCCCATGCCTTGCCCCACTGTGTGTGTGTACGCAGAGCGCCCCTCTGGACTGACTTCCAGTGCTTCCTCATTCGTGGGGCCGTAACTCTTCATACTAAGACGCTGTAGTCAGCCCTTCACCCTTTACCTGCTGCTGTGGCTCTCGCAGCACTGATCTCACTTCTGTTACCAGCTGGCCTGTCCTGCATGTCCTTCCTTCAGGCTTCCCCCGTGTCTCCTAATTCTAACCCCACCCATCCTGATCGTTCTCAGCTAGTTTGTTCATAGATATTTGATACTATTTTAACCTTTTGGTTTGTTTAACATGAATTTTTGTATTTTTGTTCTTACACCCTCTTAGATTTCAGATGAGTCACGAATTCATTATGTTGTCTTTTTTTGTGTCATATTCTGAGTTGGTAGAGGTATGTCTGTGTTACTTGATAGGTGCACCTTTTTAAAATTGGGCTACCTAAGAATTTTTAAATTATGTACAGCAAAAAAATCACCACAAATCTAAACCATAAAACAAATAGACTAGAAATATGTAAGATACATATGACAAATGTGATTTCCATGATATGGGAGTCACAGCAAGGAGTTTTTACAGATCATTGGAAGGAAGACCATTCAATAAAAAAAATTGGCAGAATTTATTCATTCAAAAATGATTACAAGTGGTCAGTAAACAAGAAAGAAACTTCATTATAATCAGACAGTGGTAAATTGATATAAATACTCACTTTTAGGTCTGCAAAGATTGAAATAGAACATTCGTGCCCATCATTGATAAGGATAACAAAGAAATAAGTATTCCCACGTGTCTTTAATGGGGACTACAAAGTACAGCAGCCTCTTGGGAAAGCAGTGTGACAGTTCTTTCTATGAAACGGTCTTGCGCTTATTCTCTCATAATTCATATGCTCTGTGTAAGGCATTTTCATTGCAATATAATTAAAAATTGTGCAAAGAGAGGGGCATTGGTTAAAAATATATAAGAATATCCACTTGTAAAATACTCCATAGTGGTTCAAAAGAATGCTGTGAGTCTGTGTATTCTGATAGGAAAAGATATCCAGCAACTATGGACTGATATGGAAAGAAATATGAGAAGTTCTCCAGAGATGAGTTTAAAAAAATAATAATGCTTTATCTTCTAGTCAGTAACCTTCACATTTGGAGCTCTGTAAAGACCAAAATGCAGGAAGATCTTGTAATCAGTCATAGAAAATAGGCAAATAAAGGATCTTATCATTTTATCTTTCAGTAGTTAGAGTTTTTAAAAGGCTTAAATATAAGAAGTATGTATTCTTTATTCTTGAAGTCATAACTTTCTATTGTTATTTTTCTTATTGGCAAGACAAATTACATGAGTTCAGTGACCTGCTGTGTTATCACTGGCCAAGTAAGAGGACTGACTGCAAAGGTCCGAGGATGGAAGCCGCCCTCCCTGATGGCTGCTGTTTATTTTTACTGGCACACAAAAGGTTACTGCACATCCCCTGGTCAGGTTCTGCCAGCCCTTTACACCAGTAATTGTGTTGATCCATGACTTTATCGAGGAATCCCTTGCCAGCGAGTTTCTGGGAGGGACAAGTGTCAAAGAAGAGAAGCCACAATGAAGTACTGTGATGGAGTGAAGATTACACTGCTCAGGTCACTCTACAAAAACTTGTCATTTTGCTGCCCAAATAAATGCCTGGGGTGCATAAGACACAGAGCACAGTGACCCCAGGAAGGAAAATCAATTGCAATTCATATTTCATATGTCTGTAATTGCTGGTGAAAGCATGGCAGTGGTTTGTTTGCAGGGCAGCTTTTCCTCTCCTGTTGTTTCCTTTCTCTTCTCATCTCTAATGGTCGTGTCTTTCACACACTCTGATTTACAGTGAAGCAAAATTTGGTCTTTTTTTTCTTGTCCACATTACCATTCTTATTACTGGTGCCCTGTACTGGATTTGATCAGTGCATTGAACTGTAGACAGACAAAGACCATGCATGGCCATGACTATTTTGTGTTGAGATTCTTGAAGGTTTGGGGCAGTGTACTCTGTTTTGCTTTGAAGGGAGGAAGGGGGGTTGTGGAAGGAATCATCTTTCATCAGGACAGTTACTCATTAGATTTTGAACATCAAATGTGGATTTTTATTCATGACTGTATTTTAAGTGTTATTTCACCAGGACAAAGGACCTGTATACCTGCTAATTCTGAAAATCATTCAATCTGTCTATCCTATCAACCTTCTTTGGCTCCAGTCACCCCCACCACCACACACACTCTTTCTTGTACACAGCTACTTTTAGATTCGTAGCCCTTCTGTGGACTGAGATGTCATAGGGATGGAGAAAATGCTGCTCGCTTTATGGATTACTGTTAGGTCAACAAAACTTTGGCAGCATTGATTAACTTGACAGTGAGTACAGCAGTACATTTATCACTTATGGCTGTGCTGTAGAAAATCTAATAAGAGGCAAACAATTCCCTTTAGAGCAGTAACAGGTTCACTGTGGCTAACGGTGCATGCACTGGAAATTTCTGCCTTTAAATTACACCCTGGCCGCTGGTTGGGTCATTGACTCAATGCTACTCCACTTCTGTAGTCATGCTGTTGTTAATTTCATCACAATTGTTGGACATACATAAATATTTAAATATATGCAGTGATTTAAAAATCTGAGATGAATTAAGTACAGTTCTACAATGATGATTTCAAAATAATAGAGAATTCTGTTGTTTGAGTTTTTATGAAGCTAGGAATATCACAAAGAAATTACTTCCTGCAATCAATATTATAGCATTTAACTTGTTTCATAATGGAGAGCTTTGGGGAGATTTTAGTCTCAGTTAAATACTTTGAAAAGAAAAGTATTTGTAATAGTGCTTGATGTAATATGACATATACATTTGTATTGCTAGGAACTTGGTGGATTTCTTTATTGTACTTTTCTTCATATTAAAGATAGGCTAAGATTTTGCATACTTCCTTTACTTCCTTCCACATAATAAACCACATTGCTCATTTTCCCCACACATCACTTAGATCTTTAAGAGTGAATTTTGTTGTACATGTGGAAAAATAGGGTAAAATATATTGAATAATATAAATTATATCTAATGATTAGAGAAGTGTTTACAAGTGTGGTGAATTTGCTAGATCAGGGTAAAGAATAAAAAGACTTGGGCGTTTGAGCTGGATTGTGATAGTTATCTGGAAAACTAAAGAGCATTTGGTTAACAGATAACTTGTCATTTTCATAGCAGACAGAAAATGTGAAAACCTGCTAAAAGAAAAGCCGCCTTCTTCAAGCACTTCTTATTTTACATGGCACTGCTTTTCTTTCCATCAAACTGCTTGTTCACATTTCTAGGAGGATACTTAATTTATTTTATCTCATTTTTATTCCTGTGCTGCTGCACTAAAACTCACTTCAGCAGGAGCCAGCTAAAATTGGGAAAATTTCCAGCTTTTTTAGTGCTTTGTATTTTGCTAGGAAACAGTCTTGAAGTGAGGGCTTTTCCACAGCAGCATCTGTGAGATGATAAAGTTTTCTTTGTTGGGAGAAAAGTATTCTGCCTGAATCAATTGTCAAGAGATTTAATATAATAAGGCAGCGTGTGGTATGACTACAAGAAACACTGCACAAGAAATTCCCATGGCAGTTTGTTTTTAGAAGAAAAACTGAGTTTACCTGAAACATGAATACATTGAAAACCAAGACTTAATAAGGCAGCGCGTAGGCAGCACCACAAGGGCTGCTGTCCAAAGGTCCGGGGTCACTGACCTCACCCAGTATTTTTCTGTGAGATTCTTAAAAGCATATGACCCGAAATTACTTTTCCTGGCGCTTCGGGAAGTCCTGGCCTGGATCAGTAACACTGAGGCTTGTCGAAGTTCGTGCTTTGATTTAACTCAGTGAGAATGTGTTCTCTTGAATCTGCAGGGTAAGTGTAATGTTCCTCCCTTCTGAAATGGTCTTTCCTGAAAGCGCTCTGTCTCCCCGTCTGGACTTCCTAGCTTACAATAGGAGTTACCCCCACGACTGCTTCCAGCAAACGGGCTGGGTATTGATTAACTATCATGCTGGCATCAGAACTACTCTTAGGATTCAATTTTTTTGTTGTTTTGCATATTTTATTGATCAAAGTGGTAAATGAGCATCAAGCGTGCAAGAAGGCGATGAATTGTTTACTTGCATAAAATAACCTTTCAATAAGGGAAGATGCATGACTTACACTTTGGTTCTGTTCTGCGTCCCGAAGCAGATGGCATTCAGCTGCTATTGATTTGCTTCCATAGTTAAGGAGCAGCCTGCAACCCGGCATGCCCCCTGCATTGTGAAAAGGGGTGTAGATTTAGGGACCAGGATGGAAGCCAGGAAGGACTGACGGGCCTGCCCCGAAATCCTAAGGACAAAAGTCTTATTTGGAGATCATGTATACCTACTAAAATGAAAATGTGAATTAATGTAATCAGAAGTGATAGGGCCACTTTGTGCACTGCTGCTTTAAAAGAAAGAACATTTGAGGTCGTCATTTATGCAGATGTCTCCAATGAATAACACATAGAGTAATAATCACAGAATACTAATTTTAAGCATGTGCTCTTTCAAGAAAACTAAATAAAATCTTTCCTCCTACCCCAAGGGTAAATTAGGTAATTGTCAGATAGGCCGAGCAGTGCCTTCCAGGGAGCCTCTGGCCTTGAGCAATGTGAACACACCACTATGCTGACAGCCCACCTCTTATTTATCAGTTGTGCCATCTCTGCTTATATGGCAGTCCACCCATAACCTCTACCCTCTGTCAGCAGTCACATTTGGTTTTGAAGTGTCTTTCCATGATACGTAGTTACAGATGTCGAATTTATAAACATTTTCTTTGAAGTTGTGTCCAACAATAACTTTGTATCTCAAAAACTGAGGATAAGCTAACCTATCAATTATGGCGTGTGTGTGTGTGTGTGTGTGTACCCCTTTAAGACTCATTAAATACTGGAGACCTCGTGTTAAAGACAATACAGAAAAATAGCCGGGCCTAGTGGTGCACACCTGTAATCCCAGCACTTGGGAGGCTGAGGCAGGAGGATTGCTGCAAGTTTGAGACCAGTCAGGGCTACATAGTTCAAGGACAGTCTGAACTACAAAGCAAGACTGTCTCAAATACATATATGGACAAGTAGTAAATATATCTATATAATAAAATATCTATTCATTATTCAATAACACATTAGTCATTCTTATCTAACTTTCTTTTTTTACAATTTATAATTTTAAATATAAGTAAAATACTCAACAAACACTTTATATTGAAGCCACCTGCCCATAATCAGAAAACTGCAGCTCCTCAGTGGGCTGTTTCCCAGAACTACAGGAAAGATATCTGAATGCTTTAAAAGCACACTGTCAGCACTCCATTTGCACCAATACATTGATTTGTGGGAAAAACTAAAGCAAAATTATTAATGTTAGGATTGGTTCATTTAGGTAGTTAAAGGTTAAATTATTAAAATCTACTTTAACTTTCTCATTTTGCACTTGTTCTAATTCAGACAAAACATTTGTCATTTGTGCCAATTTCTTGTGTTTTTAATAGTATTTCTACCTTGAGCTGCAATTAAATGTACAAAAAGTGGTATGCTTAGCTAGTCTTTCATCAGAAAAAAAATCCTCTCCATTCTGTTGGCCACACCTGATTCCGAGCACCAGCCATATTCAACAGTCTTTTTTGCTGACCCAAAAAAACAGTTGGTCAGTATCTTTTAGTATTTAACCTAATTATCCAACAGATTCAGATATCAGCTACCGGAGAATGAAAGGATGAAAAAAACTACATTTTTAAACAGCTTTGGCAAGATGTCATTTTCATATCATAAATACACACATAGTGTACTATTCAAACCTTTTTAAATACATGGTTGTGTGACCATTACCACAGTCCAGTTTTAGAACACGTATCTCCCTCAGAATTGGTCTGCGCATAGCATCAATTTTTTGCCTGTACAGTTTGAGTGATTTTTATTGTAAACTTGAAATTTTAAATACAGATACATACTAACAATTGGTGGCACCTCCCCTCTCTTATCTATCAGTCTGCCTATCACTCGCGTGTTTCAGCTTTGGAAGTGACTGGTCCCTGAAATGCAGGCCACTTTGAAAGGTTAGGGCCGTAGTAAAATGCAGCCTTTGGAAGCTGCCCTCCCAGACAGTCAAGAGAAAGAGAGGGAAGGCAGAGAAAATAATTCAATCTTCATTGTACTTGTGCCTTACTCATTTCCTGTGGCAAACGCATTTGTTTTCCAGGAAAGAATGGCTGGTAGATTATAGAAACCTTTTCTGTGTAAATTTCACCCCTCACTCTAAATGTGAGGCAGACAGGAGTTTGTTGAGCGCCTGCTATGTTTTAGAGACTCTCCTGGGCCTCCTCTGTGTGGTGGAATTAAACTGAAGAGTCACTGTTGTGTCGTAGTCCACTGCTGCTATTTACCCTTTGGGTTTTTGTTTTTGTTTGTTTGTTTGTTTTGATTTTCTTTTGGTACGGGGAATCAAGCTCAGGACCTCACGCTTGCCAGGTAAGCGCTGTGCCTCTGAGCTATATCCCCAGTTCTACCCTTTGTTTTTAAGCAGTTTTTAAAAACACATATTTAATTATAGCCCATTTACCATGTAAGATGTATTTTTGTGGCAAATTACTTTGTGTATTACAAAAATGTGGAATTATAGGCAACTTAATTATTTTTATTACTAGAAAGAAGAGAGGACTTATGGGTAATGCGCAATTGTGACTGATACCAAAAGCATTTCTCATAGGATGAATTTTGAAGTTATCAGAATATAGATCATGCTATCCACAGATTAAGAGAAAGCTGCCAATGTTCATTAGATACTTAGAAATCTGTGTTATCTGCTAAGTACAGAGCAAATTATTAGCATGTAATCTTTGCCTTTGAGTAATTAGGTTGGCCGTTCATATATCTAAACAAATTACTATAGTGTGATATGTGTGTTTAAAGGCATTGTATAGTTGTACACAAACACTAACGGGGGAGTCGGTTTTGCACGTTATGTCAGTGGTGCTCAGCTTTGAACAAGACGCTTTCATAGGATCAAGATTAACATGAAATTTAAACATAAGAATGATAATAATTAAGTCTATCTGTTGGAGATTTTCTTGCATTATCTACAGTGGATACAACATTAAGTAGTGACTAAACTTCTGATATTTTATTTGGAAATATTCTTTTTTTAAAAAGCTCTTATTAATAACAATTGTAATGATGCTGCTGTTACAAGGTGTCAGTAGTTATTGATCTACTTCTCCAAATTAAGTTTTGAACATTTACGTCCAAAACTGACCTGTTTGCTTCAATAAGAAATCGAGGACATAAGGCTGTTTTCGAAAAGTAGTATTTCTTCTCTGTTTTAAAAGAAAAATTATAAAATTAGTCCCAAACACAAATATAAATGAGACTCATAGCTATTCTTAAGTGAACTCAAGTGTTTACAGGTGCATCAGTTTAGGTTATATTTCTGTTTTTCTCTTTCGTTTCTTTTTTCTCTTAAATGAAATAATTACTTTTTCATGTTCTTGTTGACTTTTACATAACCAAAATGTATTTCATAATTTTTCTTCTCTGTTGTCTGTCTCCCTAAAGGCAGTTGGAACCTGTGGTTTTTAAATATTCCTATTTACCCCTACTGTGTACTACCTA